>BSWB01000007.1:16404754-17825370 GCA_033239125.1 Fagopyrum homotropicum
AGTCTCTTGAAAGTTGACTCTTTTGATTCCACCTTCAGCTCCTTGGTGGGTATATTTCTCCATGTGCAAGGCTTGCTTCTCAATGAAGTCCCAAGCCTCGTCAATCGCCATGTCCATGAAGGTACCGGCGGAGAGTAGTTGGAGATTGAACTGGGTGCTTCCGTCCAGCCCTTTGAAGTAGATCTCCAACAACTCGATCTTTGGAATCCCATGATGTGGGCAATCCAAAAGGATATCCTTGAACCGCTCCCAAGATTTGGACAAGCTCTCCTTGTCCTTCATGATGAAAGCATTGATCTTCCCTCTCATTTCAGCGGTCTTTGAGGGTGGAAAGAATTTGGTCAAGAATTCTGTAGTCATCTCCTCCCATGTGCTAATTTTTCCTGGAGGGAGAGATTGATATCAAGTAAGAGCTCTATCTTTTAAAGAAAAGTAAAAAGGTCTTAGCTTGTAGTTGTTGTTCTCAATTCTGGGAGGTCGCAAGGTTTCCATCAAGATCTCGTAGTTTTGAAGATGTTGATGCGGCGACTCCTTCTCTAGCCCTCCGAATTGGCATTGGCGAATCATGGCTAGAACTTGCGGTCGAAGTTCGTAGTCATGATCTGCTGGATCTCCTAGGTTCACTCCTGGACGCCTCAGTTGTTGATTAGGGTCCATCCTTTGACCTAGGGTTTGTGGAATTCCTGCAAGAAGAACATCTCGGACTGGTATCCGAGGTGGAAGTACCTCGGCCGGGGCGTTGGGTACTGGAATCTGCCTCGGTCGAGGATCAATTACTGGATCATGCATCGGTCGAGGATCAACAGGAGGATCCTCCCTCGGTCGAAGTAGAATCTGGTTCCGAATGACAGCAATCTCAGCTTCGATTGCTGCAGTCCTGGTGCGATTCTCCTCTTTCTCTTGCATGAGTTCTTCCTTGCTGAGGCGCAGCAGCTCCTGCGTCTCTCTCAATTGGGCCGCAAGATCGCGATCGTCTTGTTGGGCCATCTTCGCTTCTCTTAAGCGTCTCTTGTATGTCTTTTCTGGTTCGGGATCGTAAGGAACGATTTCCTTCCCAGCGCAGGTTCTTCGCATATACCTAAGAAAGAACCTGCGAAAGTCACTCAAGTAGAGTGGTTAGACAAAACGGGGCAAATGCCCCAAGAGCAAACCGTACCGGCTCGGTCTAGACCAAGTCCCCGGCAACGGCGCCAAAAACTTGTTCGCTCCAAACGGTGTGTGCAAGCTTTAAATTTATAACCCTAGACTTAAGCTTAAAACAAGGATGCGAACCCGCAGTGTACGGGTCAATCGTAGTAAAAGCAAGAAAATTCCAGGGGTCGATCACAGGGACTCGGTGAAACAAAGTCAACACGGTATGCTACGTTAGTTCTAACCACAAGAGCGATTAACACAATCAAAGATGAATAAGGAGTCAATAAAGCAAACATGCAATTCTAGGGATTAAAGCATCTAGTTGTGGTTCCAACTCAAGATCTATAGATAAGCGGACAAAGCTGAGATTTTTGCGTGGGGAAGGCGTTACTAAAGTGGAGTAGATCACCGGGTAAGTCTCACTACACACTAATCCTAAACCGTAACTCCTATTACCGGGTAAGTCTCAAGGAATCAAGATAAAGAACTATAACCTCAAACTAACACACCATCTAAGGGAAAAGAATCAACCTTTACCGGGTAAGTCTCAGGCTAACTCACGAAGATGGAATGGAAGCACACTCAAACCCCAATAAAGGATAAACCTTTATTACCTACACTTATGATCGTTGGTACACAAACTAAGGAATTACCGGGTAAGTCTCATCCTAAGCTTGCTTTGAACCAGGAAGGTGTAATAAGAATAGGATTTGGCAAACTCTAACACTTAACTCTCAGTTATGGATCAGATAAGTCACCTCGGTCAGAAGAATTCCACCCCGGACGAGATGTTCATCAACCGAACGAGATGCTTAGGGTTAAGGTTAAAGACTCGAACTTTCAGGATCCTACTGGAATCTAAGATTATTCTATCATGGTTTTTCCCACAACCTTCAGCCAATCACCCTAGAATCACACAAGGAAATTAGCCACTCATCATCATAATGAAAGTATTAAAATATATGGGAAGAAGGTGAATATTTGAACAAAGAAGAATTTAATGAAAAGACTTCAATAACTGAATCAAATATCACAACAAAGCGTTCTTTGGATAATAATCCAACAAGACAAGACAACAATTGAGGGAATTGAAGACAATCTTACAAAACCCTTCAATAAAGCTATAAAAGCTATGAACTTCAATCTTCCTTTAACCTTCGAAAAGGTTCTTCAAATCTCCCAACTTGGAGTAGGCTGCTGCTGCGTATTTTTCGGTGTAAGCGGGATATTGGAATTGTGGAAATCCAACCCTTTTTATAGGAAAATAACCCTCCAAAGATAATAAATCTTAGAAAGATATTTTCCCATAAATATAGGTAAAATATATGATTCTGCATATCTCTTTCCTTCCAGGAGCCCAGCCCAAAAATATAAGATCACTTTCCAATTTTAAAAGATCTCTTCCAAGAATAAAATATTCTCGCCGCGTCCTAGGTATTCGCCTCGGTCGAGTCGGCGTCTCCGGATCACCTCGGTCGAGGTAAATCTGTGGTCAACCGAGGTGACTCACAACTGAATGTGAAATCTCTCAAAACTGGTCCAAAGTAAATCTTTAATCCATGGCTATGCCTCCTGGATGTAGCTCCAAATGACTAATGACTCCTTTTTGCTCCTTTTTGATGCAAAACGTACCATATTACCTGCAATTACAACGAAACTAGGTGTAGACCTCGATTCTCGCAAAGGTAGATGAAATGGTAATAGAATCACATATTATACATACAAACATGCAGATTATTGAAGATAAAACGTCCAAACAAACCCCAAAATATAGACTATAATTCATGCTATCACATTGGCTGAACAGTTTGGAGAAATTCTTTCTCCTAAGGTTAGATAGAACCTCATAGATGATCTAGAGATTTAATTCGGAATTTTTATAAGCTGTTAAGAATTTTATATTTAGAGCCGAAGTTAAACCTTTACGATTCTTCCGGAAAATAGAAGCATAGGAAAAATGTCAGTTTGGAACCAAATAAAATTTTAGGAGTTAGAATATAAATTTAGAACCTCAAATAGGAGTTTAGACATGAATTTTAAGGTTTTCGAGAAAATCAGAACCAAGGGTAAAATGGTCATTTTACCCTAAAACTAATACTGTAACTAGTACGTCTTAATACCTTATTTGATCTTAGAAGTTTTAGACTTCTATCTACGTGAGAGTGTGCTCATACACTTATCGCCTTTGACAGGCAACTGAGTGGTTACAGTTTACAGAGCGAGTGGTTTATAAAGAGTCGAGCGCTATAACTGGTAAGTCCTTTGGGCTTACTTACCAACCTATATTTTGGCCTAAGAGTAACGGGCGGTGGCATTCTGCTCAGTAGCTCGCGGGGCGCTGGGGGTTTCTTCCGGGACTAGTCCATACATGGTTTGTAGTGATGCTACCAGTGAAAGTCAGCTAGACCTACACCAGTTGGATAAGGAACGGAGACGAGAACTAATAACAGTTCTCGTGCCACAACTTAAATTGAATAATGTGAATCACTTAAATAATAGATAATAAACGGTTGAGTGCCAGCATGATGTTTGTTTATTTTCGTTTCTGCGTGTGCTTGTGCTGTTATCATTTTGCTTATATTTGGATAGTTAGCTAACTGTTGATATGTTGTTTAGATTTGACACAGGTTAGAGCAGATGCCGAGTGATCCAGACGGTAGTGGTCAGCCGGGGTGTCGTACTTTAGGACGTTTTACAGTTTCTGCATTTGTGGGTTTTACAGTTGAACATTATTTCCTTTCGTACTTTATTATATTCCGTTTTCCGGCTGTAGTCGATCTGGTCACATTCATGCATTATTAAGAACTATTTTATGATTTCTGATTTTCCTTATCTGTGCCTTGTTGTAAGATCTCGTTAAGTTGTTGTCAAACTAAGGTCGGGACCCACTGTGCGGTCCTAACCAGTAACTCCCTAAGTTGTAAAAATTGGGGTGTTACAACATGGTATCAAAGCTCTAGGTTGGCAACAATGGCACTTGAATCTTCTAAAAAGGTCATATAAGTAAATAAACAGAACCCGAAAAGGGTCTGAGTTTTCCAAAGAAAATTTTTGGTTTTAAAATGCATACAGAGTCAGGTCGGTATAGAAAGTACGGATGACCACCACTACCTCTGCGGATCTCGGTATTCTTAGAATAATTATAGACTTGTACTATTATGATAGATTAGCTAGTTTATAACCGTAGTTATTACTATTCGTGCAGATGGCACGTACTAGGGCTGCACAAGTGACTGGCCGAGGTAGGGGTCGTCCCCCCCTTCCCCCAGTCAGACAGGATCGAGCTGATAGCACCCCTACTGTTAGAGGGCGTGGTCGTGGGGGTAGACCTCCACTAGGGAGAGGTCGAGGACGAGTTCCTCGAGAGGACCCACCTGCAGCAAGCATACCAGAGGCTGCTGTAGAAGAAGTAGCTGAGAGTGTAGGCCCCGAAGTCAGGCCTGAGACCGCCGCTAGGTCTGGAGCGCAAGGAGCACGTTCTACTGAGTCAGGGCGTGTTTCTATTGGAGCATCTGAGTACAGGGAGTTCAGAGCCTATGTTGAGCGCAGGGAGGAAGCTGCCAAAGTTGAGAGGCTTACTCAGGTACCACCAGTGGTACCGGCTAGGTCAGCTCAGGTGACACAGGGAGTGTCTCAGGTGCCGGCTGTATCTGAGAGGAGGGCTGATGTTGATAGAGCACCTACTGGGTCCAGAGTACCGAGACCGGATGAGTGGTTGAAGACTTTCAACTCTCAGAAGGTCCCCTCATTCAGCGGAGAGATAGGGCTAGAGGTGGAGCACTGGATAGGGAAGATTGAGACTGCTTTGGAGGCAATACGTTGCCCCGTGGATCGACATGTAGATTTGATACAGACCTGCTTCACAAATGATGCTCATTCATGGTGGCGTACCATTCGTGGCCGAGTCACCAGTTGGGAGCAGATGAGGAACATTGTTAGAGACAGGTACTGCCCAGTTTCGCTGAAGAGGGAGAGATTCCAAGATTTCATTGAGGCGGGATTTGAGGATATCCCGATTGCTGCAGCCATAAAGAAGTTTCAGAAAGAGTTGACTTTGCTTGGACCATCTGCACCTCCAGAAGAGCAGCATGTTTATCTTTTCTCCAGGAGGTTGAGGGAGAGTACCCGATCCTACCTGGCTGGATTCCGCTGTGAGACCTTGTCTGATTATCAGGATAGGGCCTCTGCTTATGAGAGAGATAGGCCAGCTTCTAGGAAAGCAGCTCAGTCTAGTGGGCCGGATAAGCGGCAGAGGACAGGACATGCTGGTAGCAGTGCAACAGTAGCAGGTTATGGTCGAGGACAGACTCAGGGGAGGTCCAGCTACCACTCTACAGTTCGGACTCCCGGTGGAGATCGACAGTGCTTTAACTGTGGTGGCCGTGATCACATCAAGACGGATTGCCCGAAACCACCTGTCACTTGCTTCACTTGTGGGAAGCCGGGACACAAAGCTACTTTCTTCCGTCAGGGCAAGGCTTCTTCTCAGCAGGGATCTTCTCCTGCAGGTGCGGAGAGGAGTGTACAGAGACCTCCTCAGTACCGAGCTCCGAGTCAGCAGCAGCAGCAGTACCGGGCTCCAGGACATCCTGCTTCATACAGTACTGCACAGGGATCAGGTCGTGGCAGAGGACGTGGTAGTACCACTGACACCAGAGGAGGACCATCGAGAGTGTTCGAGCTGAGGAACACTGAGCAGCCTGCAGCACCTGCGACCACAGTTACTATTTGGATCCATGACTTACCTGTGCGCGTTTTATTTGATACGGGTGCCACACACTCCTTTATATCAGATGCATGTGTAGATAGGTTGTCCTTAGCTACAGTAGAGGGTGTACCTTTTGTGGTTGGGTTACCAGATGGGGGTAAGGTTAGAGGATCTCGAGAGATTTATGACTGCCCTATTCATCTAGGAGGCCGGATTTGGTTAGTAAATTTTCTAGTCATGCCCTTAGCACATGAGGACGTGATATTAGGGATAGATTGGATGACTAGACATGGAGCCGTCTTGGATATTGGTAGGAGGACTGTGACTGTCGCCACTGAGGAAGGTCACAGAGTTATATTCCGAGGTTGGGACCTCGGAAAGTCCGGCACCATTATCAGTGCAGTGAGAGCAGCCAGACTGATAGCACAGGGTTGCGAGGCCTTCTGGTGTTATGCCATGAAGGAGCGTAAGAGCCTGACAGTAGAGGAGATACCAGTTGCCTGCGAGTTTGCAGAGGTATTCAGCGACGACTTACCAGGGCTACCTCCACAGAGGAGTGTGGACTTTAGCATCGAGTTAGAGCCGGGCACGAGACCGATCTCGAAGGCCCCGTACCGCATGGCCCCGATAGAGCTGCTTGAGCTGAAGAAGCAGTTAGAGGAGTTAGCAGAGAAGGGCTTCATACGCCCTAGTGTTTCTCCCTGGGGCGCACCAGTATTGTTTGTGAGGAAGAAGGATGGATCGATGAGACTGTGTATCGACTACAGGGAGTTGAACAAGGTCACCATTAAGAATAAGTATCCACTGCCTCGCATAGATGATATGCTGGACCAGCTACATGGGGCGTCAGTGTTCTCGAGGATAGATTTGCGATCGGGTTATCACCAGCTGAGGGTGAGAGATCAGGACATACCTAAGACGGCATTCCGGACTAGGTATGGTCATTATGAGTTTGTAGTGATGCCATTCGGGCTCACTAATGCGCCAACAATATTTATGGAGTTGATGAATGGGATTTTTATCGACTTCTTAGACCAGTTTGTAGTGGTCTTCATTGACGACATTCTAGTTTACTCTAGAAGTCGAGAGGAGCATGCCGGACACTTGAGGACAGTGCTGCAGATTCTACAGGATAGTCAGCTATATGCTAAACTATCCAAGTGTGAGTTCTGGATGTCAGAGGTGGCGTTCCTTGGCCATGTAGTGACTGCTGAGGGGATTAAGGTCGACCCAACGAAGATTGAGTCAGTGTCATCTTGGTAACCTCCGATAAATGTTAAGGAGGTTCGCAGCTTCCTTGGATTGGCAGGTTATTACCGTCGGTTTGTGGAAGGGTTTTCTCTGATCGCCCGACCACTTACTTCTCTCCTAAGGAAGACTACTCGGTTCGTCTGGTCTGAACCGTGTCAGCAGAGTTTTGAGGAGCTGAAGAGGAGATTGATGTCTGCTCCGATCTTAGCACAGCCTGAGGGTACAGAGGACTTTGTAGTGTACAGTGACGCATCCAAGCTGGGCTTGGGGTGTGTCTTGATGCAGAGGGGTAAGGTTATAGCGTATGCGTCTCGACAGCTGAAGACGTATGAGGAGAACTACCCCACCCACAACCTAGAGTTAGCTGCTGTAGTACATGCTCTTAAGATCTGGCGTCATTATCTCTATGGAGCGACCTGTCAGATCTTCACAGACCATAAGAGTCTGAAGTACATATTCACTTAGCGGGAGTTGAATAACCGCCAGAGGCGGTGGCTAGAGTTGATCAAGGATTTTGACCTTGAGATTCTTTACCACCCCGGAAAGGCGAATGTAGTTGTTGACGCTTTGAGTCGGAAGACGCCTCAGGAGAAGGCGATAGCTCGGTTGATAGTACAGCCACAGTTACAGAGAGACTTAGCTTGGTTGGAGGTAGAGATCCAGTTCCCCGATACAGCTCGTCAGTTAGCCACCTTAGAGTTACTTCCTGACCTGTTGGGTGAGATCCGATAGAAGCAGGAGACCTGCCCGACTTTGACCCGGATCCGAGACCGGATGTCACGAGATGAGGCACCTCAGTTCACTATTGGTGCCGATGGAGTGATGAGACGGCAGGATCGTATATGTGTGCCATCAGACATTGAGTTGAGACAGAGGATATTAGGTGAGGCTCATGCTACCCCTTACTCCGTACATCCAGGAGCGAGTAAGATGTATAAGGACGTGAGACGTTCCTTCTGGTGGGGCGGTTTGAAGCCCGATGTGGCCCGTTATGTAGCCCAGTGTGCGACCTGTCAGCAGGTCAAGATTGAGCACCGTAGATCCGGAGGAGAACTCCACCCACTTCCAGTACCACATTGGAAGTGGGAAGATATTTCTATGGATTTTGTTACTGGATTGAGGCTCAGCAGAGGTTTTGATGCCATCTGGGTGGTGGTAGACCGGCTGACGAAGACGCACGTTTCATTCCGATCAAGGAAACGTGGCCGGTAAGCCGTCTAGCAGAGGAGTTCACCAGACACATTGTGAGACTCCATGGAGTACCGAGGACTATCGTCTCCGACAGGGATGGACGTTTTACCTCGAGGTTTTGGCAGCAGGTACATACTGCCCTGGGGACGAGCCTTCACTTTACCACTGCCTACCACCCGCAGACAGACGGTCAGTCCGAGAGGACCATCCAGACCCTAGAGGACATGTTGAGGGCATGTGTGCTAGATTGGGGACAGGTATGGCCAGATCACCTCCCACTAGTAGAGTTTTCATATAATAACAGCTGGCATGCGTCTATTAGGATGGCACCTTATGAGGCTTTGTACGGGCGGAGATGTCGTACACCGCTATGTTGGGATGAGCCTAGCAAGGCTGATGGAGTAGTACCAGATCAGATACAAGACGACATCGCCCGGATTGCCCTAGTCCGGGAGAGGATGTTAGCAGCTCAGAGTCGTCAGAAGTCCTACGCCGACAAAAGGCGTCGACCTTTGGAGTTTAGAGTAGGTGCACAGGTGTGGTTGAGAGTGTCACCTACGAGAGGAGTTAGACGTTTCGGCATTAAGGGGAAGTTGAGTCCCCGGTATGTCGGCCCATTTGAGATCGTAGAGAGAGTCGGAGAGGTTGCCTACCGACTAGCGCTGCCACCGAGATTAGAGGGAGTACACCCAGTTTTTCATGTATCTCAGCTGCGAGAGTACATACCGGATCCTAGACACATCATCAGTCATGAGGATCTGATAGTTGAGCCAGACCACACTTTTGGGGAGTATCCAGTAGCCGTCTTAGAGCGTAGCATTAGGCGCCTGCGTTCTAAGGAGATACCGATGCTGAGGATTCAGTGGTCTAGACGAGGAGTTGATGAGGCTACCTAGGAGACAGAGGAGAGTGTTAGACGTAACTACCCTGAGTTCTTTGCGGAGTTAGCCGCTACCTCAGTACCGACGGGTTAGTACTAAGACGATACCTTATATGATTTCAGTGATTATATGTTTACATAATTGTTTATGTCTATGTACTTGATGACGTGAGTAGTTGCTTGCTAGAATATAATTCTTGAGGGGAAATGTATGGGGTAGGTACCCTATCCTAAGTTTCGGGACGAAACTTATTTTAAGGGGGTACTGATGTAATATCCGGAATTTTTATTCCGTCTATTTCAGTTATAAATTAGATCTCGATCTATCAATTTATATCCGTCTACTTAGTTAGACATATTAAGATAAAAATTATCATTTTATGTAGACCTCCTTCACATAAAATGATAGAACTTTTTATAAATTTATCATTTTATGTGACTTGCCTTCACATAAAATGATAGAGTTTTATAACCAATCCTAAACTGTAAAATAATCCGTATCCGGTTATTCCGTATATTAATTTCGGGTTCTCGATTCCGAACTACAATTAGTACCGGGCTACGATTCCCTTCATTCCAACAGCCCAGTCCGGGAGCTGCTCCAGCTGCTTGTCCAGCCCGCTGCCTTGTCCGCCCCAGTTCCATGCGCAGCCCAGCCCTTCTGCAGCCTTCAGCAGTAGCACTCCAGCCCAGCAGCAGCGTTGCCTCGCCAGCCCAGAAGAGTTCCGACTTGTCCGCTCCAGCTTGCTTCAGCCCAGCGCCACTCTAGCCAGCGCCACTCCAACAGCACAACTCCAGCCCATTCCTCAGGCCCAACCGGAAGCAAAAGGAGAAGCAAGCCCAGCTGTATTGTAGCAGTTTCAACGTGTGATTAAATGCAGGGAGAGAGCTGATGCAGTTGCCATAAAAGGCTCCTAGAATCACGCTGTACAACCTCTCACCTTCCTCCCATTTCACGTCCACATTCAGAAGCCACACTTCCCTCTCCTGCTGATTGAAATCTCCAACGTAACGTGCTCTTCCTCACGTCCCAGCCGGTGCACACAGCGCTTCTGCACAAAAATCTTATGCACACACAATCCAGCAGCGTCAAGGTAAGTGCAGAAATCGTTCTTCTGTCTCCACCTTATCCTCTCTACCGCCCCATCTATGTACAGCACTCACCATCCTTCTCTATTCGTTTCTTCGTCCGGTACTGCTAGGTCTCAAACTGCAGCCACCTACATAATCGAAAGGTTGAGTCCGTCGAGTTACAGCTACTGTAAAGAACCGCCTCCTTCTGCCCCTACTGGTAAGAAGATCCTTCCCCATCTGTATCTTATGGATATCATAGCCACAACGACTCATTACCCTTCTTTTATTCCGATCACACTTCCAACAGTTGCAGCCGTGGGATCAACCAGCAGGCTCGGTTTTGATACAGATCGGAACCAACAACAAATTAACATTCTAGCTGCAAACCGGTAAGAACCTAAACTTAGATTAAAATAGGTTTCCGATTAGTTTAAGTGGAAGGTTATTATATAATCTTTTGTGTGTATATTAATTCCGTAATGATAGAGTGATGAGCTGCTGTAATTCGACCTTGAGCATAGTTAAAATAGTGATAAGTAGCTGTTGAAAGTTATACATAAAATGATAGACATAGGGGCTGCTGTAAAATTTTATTTCATGCCTTCAGCTTTTGACCTATAAACTGCCTATCTAGTCGATCAATTATTAAACGTTTGGATAAAGATCCACCGTTGAATTTTGGATATGTTGTAGATGGATATATGTAGTTTAGCATATTAAAATTTGGGAAGGAATGAACGGTCGGATTGAAAGTTATGAGCTCCCGAAGTTAGGTAGTTGAGCAGTTTTGGTAAACTTAAGTTTTTGGCTAAGTATAGGAAATTAGAGTGAAGGAACCGACTTTGTGAATTTTTATAGGAACATTGGCTGAACAGTTTGGAGAAATTCTTTCTCCTAAGGTTAGATAGAACCTCATAGATGATCTAGAGATTTAATTCGGAATTTTTATAAGCTGTTAAGAATTTTATATTTAGAGCCGAAGTTAAACCTTTACGATTCTTCCGGAAAATAGAAGCATAGGAAAAATGTCAGTTTGGAACCAAATAAAATTTTAGGAGTTAGAATATAAATTTAGAACCTCAAATAGGAGTTTAGACATGAATTTTAAGGTTTTCGAAAAAATCGGAATCAAGGGTAAAATGGTCATTTTACCCTAAAACTAATACTGTAACTAGTACGTCTTAATACCTTATTTGATCTTAGAAGTTTTAGACTTCTATCTACGTGAGAGTGTGCTCATACACTTATCGCCTTTGACAGGCAACTGAGTGGTTACAGTTTACAGAGCGAGTGGTTTATAAAGAGTCGAGCGCTATAACTGGTAAGTCCTTTGGGCTTACTTAGCTGACTTCTAAATATGAGTATAAATGATGATGGTGGTGTGTGATTGAAATGTTAGAGAGATAGGTTGTGATATATAATTACCAACCTATATTTTGGCCTAAGAGTAACGGGCGGTGGCATTCTGCTCAGTAGCTCGCGGGGCGCTGGGGGTTTCTTCCGGGACTAGTCCATACATGGTTTGTAGTGATGCTACCAGTGAAAGTCAGCTAGACCTACACCAGTTGGATAAGGAACGGAGACGAGAACTAATAATAGTTCTCGTGCCACAACTTAAATTGAATAATGTGAATCACTTAAATAATAGATAATAAACGGTTGAGTGCCAGCATGATGTTTGTTTATTTTCGTTTCTGCGTGTGCTTGTGCTGTTATCATTTTGCTTATATTTGGATAGTTAGCTAACTGTTGATATGTTGTTTAGATTTGACACAGGTTAGAGCAGATGCCGAGTGATCCAGACGGTAGTGGTCAGCCGGGGTGTCGTATTTTAGGACGTTTTACAGTTTCTGCATTTGTGGGTTTTACAGTTGAACATTATTTCCTTTCGTACTTTATTATATTCCGTTTTCCGGCTGTAGTCGATCTGGTCACATTCATGCATTATTAAGAACTATTTTATGATTTCTGATTTTCCTTATCTGTGTCTTGTTGTAAGATCTCGTTAAGTTGTTGTCAAACTAAGGTCGGGACCCACTGTGCGGTCCTAACCAGTAACTCCCTAAGTTGTAAAAATTGGGGTGTTACACATAAAAACCATCGTAGAGCCAAACTTTTGGAATATCAACAAAGATATTGAATACAACGAACCACAACTAAATTTCTAGCTATAGGTAATAAAGATACAAAAAATCACCATCGTAGAGGTACAAGAAGTTGAAACAAAAAAACCATAACATCTATAACAACAAATAATGGAATTGTCTTGTCCACGGAAGAAGACATCTACAAAGAGTTTTCAGGGTGGCAGTTTGGGTCATGATGTCGGCGTTGGAAGCCCAGTTCGAGGTCAACCCAAGAGTTGCACGCCAACCTACCAAAACGGTATGTACACGGCCGACAAACGGCCGTAGGGTGGTCGCATGGTCACCGTTTGCCTGCCCTTTCGCCGCCGCGACAAGGAGTTTTCAGAATCCCGATTTTATCTTTGAAAAGCAAATATTTTGTGTAAATTCTAGGCTCCGATTTCTCCCCTGTATAGAATACCTCAACCTTAGGGTCAAATATGGTGATTCCTCCTTAATTCAATAGTCTCCTAATTCCTCCTTAAACTAGTCGTCAAGATAGTTGTTAGTTTTCTTTGAAGATTTGCCCTCCTACAACCAAATGATTGTAAGTTTTGTCTTTCTTGATTCAATATATTATTTTTGTTTTATATTCTATCGTGTTTGACTAAACTTCCTCATGATCTAAGGAATGAATAATGGTTTAATTTATTGTTCGCATATATCTTTATGAATTGAGATTTTGATATTGCTTCTTTTCAAAGCGCTTTATTCCTACCTTTTAATTACCTTTGAAAGAAATGGTGTATTTAATTAATTTAGATAAAACAAGTGAAGGGCCAAAAGAGATTTTTTTTTATATTGGATCTATTGAAAAGAACTTGATTTTGAGAATACTAATCTTTCAAAGCTTTGAGGATTTCTAATCATCGTAGAAAGTTCCGTTCTTTGAACCTTTTTTTAACTGAAGGGCCACAAACGAGGTTTTTCTTGGTCTTTTTCGGATTTCTAAATGCTTCATGGATTTTCCTATACTTGTCAAGCCGTTGGATTAAGAGCTACATGAGTTGGAAATCACAATCTTGGTTTGTCTATGTTCAAGGCTGTTTTAGATTATTACATGTAGTTATTATATATCAATGTTCATGACTTAAAATATATATACATTAATATCTAAATTCATTATAGTGGATTTTTTGTATCCTTAGATCGCCTTCATCCATTGTTGTCCACAATCATAATTGTTTTCACTTGTTACTATTGCTTGTCTTATTATTTTGTTTTCACTTAAAATAATTAATTATTACTATCATCCAAATCAGATACAATCCCTGTGAATTCAATATCCGATTATACAACATCCGATCTCGTATCCTTGCGAGAGAGGTTGTTTGTATTTCGGTAAAACTTTCACGATCAAGTTTTTAGCGCCGTTACCGAAGATTGTTGATAGAATTGGTTGACATTAATTCTTAATTATTTTAAGTTGTTTTGTTTGTTGAATTCTTTTTATTTGGTTTTTGATCCTCGTGTTAGGTTGTTGAATGCGCAAGATCTGTGATTCAAGCAAACTCGTCCCTTTAGACTACCGGTGAGCATTTCCGGATATCCAATCCAAAATTTATTACTAGACTACTCGGATATATCCGATCTGATTTTTTTCCTCAAAACCTTGATCCGTATCCGATCCGATGATCCGAAAATACTCCTAGATTGGATCGGATTCAAATCACCAACTACCGGATATCTTTGAATTCGAATTTTTCCGGCTTGAATCTCGGATTGGATTAGGTGGATAGGATTTTTTTGCTCACCCCTACTTTAGACAATGAGATTGAACACCCTCTGTAAACAAAAATCTACCAAGAAAGTTGATGCTGATATAACAATGGAGGATCAAGGAAATCAACTCCCTGTTGTTGATCCACAAGCTGAGATTGCTAAGAACAATGTCGCACTTGCTGTTGAAAGGTCTCGTCACCCCCAAACAATAGATGTCAGGATGAATCCTAGGCAAAGGGTGTTCAACCATACTTTTGTGCTACCAACACTTGGAGGAAAAGACTTCAACCTCCGTACGGACATTATCAAATTGATCTAGAATGATCAATTCTCAAGATTGTTGAATGAGAACCCGCATCAACATTTACAAAAATTTGAAAATATTATGAATACGCTGAATTATAAGAACACTACCCTTGATGCTTTGAGAATGCGGACGTTCATTTTCTCTTTGACAAAAGACAATTTCCATGTCGCCTACTAAAAGTAAATATTGGGCAATTAGTGAAATCATGTGGCTCGAAGGTTTATTATGAGACTTATCCATGCATGACACATGTCATTTTCTTATATACTATATTAAAGCAAAAGCATTCGAAGTCACGTGTCATTTTCTTATGCATTCGATGACACGTGTCATTTTCTCATAATTGACGTTTTACTATTTAATTATATTTTATCTATTTTAATAACTAATTATATATCTTTCATTAACTAAAATTTAGTTATTTTTACCATATAAGTTAAGATGAAATAAAATCCTACTAATTTAAAAAGATAGTATCAAACTAATTGATATCTTTACTATATATCTAAATATATTTAATTCTAAAAAAATATAATCTCATGTATTTATTTCCTAATATAAACGATTTGGTAAATTTTATTTCAAACTTTTTATTTTATATTATCAACAATTTTATTATATATTACCTTTATCATAAACCAAATAAAAATGTACTCTTTAATTATAATATTTAGTAAAATATAATTATAAAAGTATATTCTACGTTATTTTTTTCAAGAAAATCTGTGCAAAACACATGAGCAACACTAATACATATATTAGAGCAAGAGCGTTTTGTGTCACATATCATTCACATATTAACTTCGTGACACAAGTCATTTTTCATAATAATTATATTGTTTCCATTTTTAATTTTATCACAATCTTCTACATATTCTTAAGAGATATTTTTAGAATATTTTCATTATTTATAACATAATTAGATAATTTTCTATTTTAACTTTAACATATATGTATTCTACCTTTACCTTATAAATTAATTATTTTTTTTACTAATCAACAAATATATAAATAAAAATAATATTAGTGTTACTTCTTATTTATTTTTTAAAGATCATATTTAGAATCACCTAAAAAATATTTAAAATTAAATTTTTAAAATTTTCCTATTTTAACATTTACATTTCAATTTTCATATTTTTAAAACTTTAATCTCACTTTATCATCTTTTAAAATAGTTAATTGATATTAACTTATTTTTACATTTTTATATTTTATAAAAGTTGAAAAAGTTAGGATATATAATATCATCTAAATTAGCTTATTTTATCGTTTATTAAACATTATATTTAATTTAATTTAATTTAATAATAAAAACTTTATTTTATTTTTTTTTCAAATTAATTAATTTTAATCACTATCATACTTTGAAAGTATTTTATAAATTATTTTTTTATATTATATTTACCTATAAAATTTTAAAAGTGTAACACGATGAATCTAATAGTGAAAAATAATGATGTAAACTTTTGAACAAAACCCTCTCGAATCATTCAAAGATCCTTCTTTCTTTGTGTGGCCTTTTATTCCTTTTTTTTTTTAAAAAAAAGGGAGTACACTACTCCTTTTATTGAATTAGAAGAAACATACTACATCCGAGACATTCGGAGGAGACTAATACCCCGGAGATTATCCATCAGAATACCTAAAACACAAGATGGAGGGAAGGAGTGGCCTTTTATTCTTACTATATAGTTATCATCGTTTTTCGATTTAGTACGAGTCGAGTTACCTAATAACGGGGTAACAACAAAGTCAAATTCATTAATTTTCAAAAAAAAATCTTTATGCTAGCTAATATCCCTACTAATTGTCCCCATCTAAAGTCTCACTATAATTCTTTTAACTTATCTTTTTCATTTATCTAGCATTATATTTGTACGAAGATCATTGTTTTTTATGGTTACGATTAAACTTTTATTGATAGAGTTTAATTTTCAAACACTATATTCTTAAGCATAGATTAGAATTAAGCACCATGCTCATATTTTCAAACACTTTATTTAATTTCTTATAGGGCTCTGAAACTTGTAGTTTTCATATATATATATGCTTGAAAATTTTCTGAGCTTACCGGTTTCAGAACAACTCAAGGTTTGCAAATATCCTATTCAATGAGATTCCATGCTATTTGTCCCGATTGCACTGCTCACTTTGTCTTCCTTCTGATCACCTTCACTCTCATTGCTCTTTCTGAAGCCAACAAGGCTGAGGTAAGTATTCACTACGCCATATTGCAACTCGGGCGACGAAACTATTTTGAATCCGTCACCTTAAAAAATTGAGGCGGGAACCTTCAATTCCGTCACCTAAGTTCAATTAGACGACGGAATATTTTAGGTCCGTCGCCTAAACCACCGGTGACGCAATATAACTTCGTCACCACAAAGGGTCCGTCACGAGAATGTAATAAGGCGACGGAAATGATAACTCCGCCGCCTAAATTATATTTTTTAAAATTTTATTTTACCTAGTTATATAAGAAAATTACTAAAACCCTAGATACATTCATCAGATGTATTCGGCGGCCACATTCGTCCCTCACTCCCCACTTTCTTTGTTCAGAGAAATACGAGAACCCTAAAAAATTCAGATCTGAAACCATATCTCGTCTTCGCCACTCCTCTTTATCTTCGTCGCTCCTCTTCGTCTTCATTTGGGATCTCTAGTCGATCCTCTTCATCTTCGCCGGTCTCCCTCTTCGTGTTCATGGGTTTGTCAGTC
This sequence comes from Fagopyrum homotropicum, assembly GCA_033239125.1. Taxonomy (NCBI): domain Eukaryota; kingdom Viridiplantae; phylum Streptophyta; class Magnoliopsida; order Caryophyllales; family Polygonaceae; genus Fagopyrum; species Fagopyrum homotropicum. Next base: position 16,421,872 of record BSWB01000007.1, read on the forward strand.
CTTCTACGCAAGTCGCAATCTCCCTCTTCGTCTTTACTCGGGATCTCTTCGTCTTTGTCAGTACTCTTCAAATTTGATGTGAGTTTTTCAATTTATCTTCAATTTCTTGTTTTTCTTGTGAGGACTAAGGGATCTTTCTCATTTTCTAGTGTGATTTATCCAGTTCTGACTTGATGCAGATCCATGGCCAGTCTTCGTTCTTCCTCAATATTGTGCCTTTGATAAGTTCATTTTTCATCTTGATTTCTTCCTCTCCGTTGTTTCTCTTTGTTCTTCCTCTTCATTATGTGACTTTGGTTTTCATGGGTGTTACAAGGATTCCTCATCCCATTCATTCTTGAACCGCGACTACAAAGGCTTCCTCATTTTGGATTTATAATATTGAGCTCTTATGTATAAACATTTTGGATATTTGTTCGAATAACTACCTTGGGATAATATTAAGCATTTCTCCCATATCCTATAGCTTTTCGGTCAGCACTGTGCATGTTTATAGGTTTAAAGTTTATGAATTCTGACTCCCATATTTACTGAAATCTGTGCTGGAGAATCTGGATTTTGTAACAGTTCAGAAGCCGGTAAAGAGCCTAGAGACTAGTTACAGGAGCCAGCAGAATCCAGTTTCAGTTATCACATTCTCTATTAGTATTTGCTCATATATATTAACATAGTAAGTAAGCACTAACATGTATATTTCATGAATTTCAAAAACTAATATAGGGTATAAATCAATTTTTATCGTTCCCTTCCCTATTTTTAGTCTTCTTCTTGTTCTATTCACATATCTCTTTTATTAGAAATTTTTTCACAGAAAGTGAAAAGATTTGTTGGCATTAAGTTGTAGCGAGGCTGACAATATTTTGGTGTTGATGTGATAGCATTTGAATTGGCTCATATCTTGAGTGCAGTGTACTTGGGTGGCCAACTAGAAGACATGATAAGTTGATTAGTGTTGATGAACAAAATCTAGCTCTGTGGAGTTTGGATACTTCAAAGAAGACTGTCCAGGTAAAGCTAACCAAGTTTATATCATTGGTGAACACCTTTTAGCTTGCTTAACATCTGTTTAGGTACATCTTGATGTTAATCTAACAATCTTTCCTTTTCCTTTTATACTTATGCTTTAATCTTATCCAACAACCTAGTTTATATCATCGATGACCACCTTTTAACTTCATCCATTATTTTCTTAGAACAAAATGTTTATATCTTTGTTTTCGTTTCTAAGGAAGTAGTAGTAGTAGGTAGAGTTGTATGCTGCATAATTATGGAATTGTGACTTGTCTTTGTGTCTTGTTGCAAAATCAGCTACAATCACAACAATCAGTTGGGATGCTTCGCTGTTTATCTGGAGGAGCATGGGATTCACATGATAGCAATGTTGTCTCACTAACCAGGGAATCAGAAATACAAATCTGGGATCTACGGACTATGAAGTATGCTTTTGTTACTCATTATTGTTTTAGTACTTAAATCTATTGTTTGAACACTTCTTTCAATCAGCATGTGTGCTCATTAGTTGATCCTGTAATGACCAACTTACTTTCCTATTTATTCTGTAAAAAATTTGGTATGGAATGGTTTAATATATCTAAATATAATTTGTTCTATGAAACCTGTCTTAATTTATCCAGAACAAGATCCTGTAAGGAAGATTTGCCTAGTTCGTTTGGGAATAACTGAATATGTCTGTAGTTTTTTTTTTGTATTATTTATGAATCTCGATGCGTGCATCAACAACTTTTAACTCACAGTTTGATGACCTTAGCTTTTTTTGTATATAATATTGTTTACAACCTATAACTTATCTCTACCCTAGTGACCGGTAGTGAAGCTCAAGTTTCCCCGTTTCTCATTCATCTTCCTCAATTAATTTATAGTCCTAGCTGGTCCATAAGAATAGTAGTATAGTTGTTCTCAATGAGTATATATTAGACTTTTATGCATCCTCATATACCTATTTTCATTATCTGGATAGGCACCCAAGTTTCCCTGTTTCTCTTTGTTCTTCCTCTTGATGCTTAGGATTAGTCTGAATGTTTGTTTGATGTCATCTCAGGACAATAAAGACATTGTGAAGCTTATTGTTGGAAAGCATAATCTTTCATCCCCTGTGTCTTCATATTCTCGACCTGAAGTTACAGCAAAGTCACAGTCGTATTTCTTCACCCATTTTGTAAAGGAAATTGCTTCTTATGTGCATTATAGGATGAGAATTTAAATTGCAAGTGAAGATACTCTTACTAGATTTGTGATACTGAGTTCAGAAGGTAGAACAAATTTGTGTATTTTTTTACAGGTTTAGTGTACTTTTGACAAGTTTTGTGTAGTTTTGATTCAGAACTAAGGTTTTGACAGATTTTGTGCATGGGAATGTTAGTATTGACAGCTTTTATTCAAAACCCGCATATATATGCTGGTTTTGAACTATTTTTTTTCATGCCCATTCAAATTGAGGCGAGGGAACAAGAAACCGTCGCCTAAACAGATTCCGTCACCTAAAGATTAGGCGACAATACAAGAAGTCCGTCGCCTAAACTAAGTCCGTCGCCTAAACTAAGTCCGTCGCCTAGTAGTTAGGTGACGAAATAAGAAAACCGTCGCCTAAACTAAGTCCGTCACTCCAGTACTTAGGTGACGAGCCAGCCGCTTCGTCGCTAAAGAATGAATGAGGCGACGGAGTTTTGTAAATCCGTCGCCTGAGTACTCGGGGGACGGTGATGTAGCGACGGAATTCAGGCGACGGAATGTTCGTCGCGAGAAATATTAGGCGACGGAAGTGGTATTGTGGTGACGGATTTCTTCCGTCGCCCGAGTGTAAATCTGGCGTAGTGATTCATCCTTCCCATAACCCTAGTTTTAATATCCATACAATACAAGTTATTTTATTTTAATGATAATGGTAAAATATAATCTAAATAGTTTAAAAAAAAAAAAGAATTTAGTTACTATAATGCTCAACGCCACACGTATATTACACAAAAAACTCATACTAATTTTTCTTTTATCGTGAATTGCAGTGGTTAAATCATGGAGGGGGTCTCTCAAACACAAGGTACCGTAGCTACAGCGAGTCAAAGATCAGGCGATCGCTCCTTCAAAACCTGCAGCCGAAGTGGAGTTTCTTCGTGGGGGATGACGTAACCGCCACGCCAGCAGTGAGCGATGGCGTGGTGTACTTCCCAGCATGGGACCAGAACCTCTATGCGGTTCGCGCCTCGGATGGAAAATTGATTTGGAAGGTGAACCTGAGCCAGTTAACGGGGCTTAATCCCTCTGTATCCACCAACATGACCATTTCTAGGTCTACTCCGGCTGTCGCCGGCCGGCTTCTGATCGTCGGAATCTATGGTCCGGCTGCTGTTGTCGCAATCGATAGGTTTAATGGCTCCAAGGTGTGGATGTCTTTGCTTGATTCCAACCCTCGTGCCCAGATCACCGTTTCTGGAACTGTTTACAAAGAGTATGTATCCTTTCTCTCCACGAGCATCTAAATTAGGGTTGTTATTCCGGGTTCCGGCTGAACGAACCGACTTTGGCATGCTCATAAAGTCCCAAACGAACGGGGTTTTTTCCCGCCGAATCCGAACTGAGTTTGAGTAGCTAAGGCCGCGCATATAACAAACAAACTACTGAAGAGCGGTTACTGTAGTTGAACTTTGGTATACTCATGTTCGATCAACTCGTTAAATTTGTGCCGAGACTAAATTTTAATCGAGTTTAAAATTGTTGGGCTCATATTCAACTTGCTTAGCAAATAAGTAAACGAACTCGAGTGACTCGACTCATATAAAGGGCTGTGCATACGGTTCAGACCGGTGAACCGTAAATTGATAACACCTTGTACCGTAGACTGGATCGGAACTGGATCGTTAGGGTCCGCTCCAAACCGGTCCGATTCCGGGTTGGACAGGTTTGTACCTAAATTGTGCAATTTTGAATATTTCGGACTGGACTGGACCGGACCGATTTGTACCTAAATTGTGCAATTTTGGTAAGGTTTTCTGGTCCAAAACCGGACACGGACTGGAGTTGGCCGGACCGGACCAGATATTCACAATTTACGGTCCAACCCGGGTTACGGTTTAATACGGTCCAAACCGAACCCGAACCTTAGCCCGGATTTTCCGAAAAACATAGACCGATACCGGGGGTAACGGTCCGGTCTATGGATTTAACCGTAAATTCCGGTCCGATCCGATCCGATTTTGCACTGCCTTACGTGTAATGTCTACATATGAAATTCTACATATGTATTTCATTAATTGCATCGTATATTATGCCATGTAGCGCATTCTACGTAGGGGTATCATCTTCAGAAGAGGCACTCCCACCAGGTCAATGTTGCACCTTTAGGGGAAGCATGGTGAAGCTCAGTATCCTAACAGGATCCATCCTTTGGAAAACCTACACCGTCCCGGACAACGGCGGCCGTCGAGACGGCTACTCTGGTGCATCCATATGGGGCAGCAGCCCATCCATCGACCCGATCCGAGGCCTCATCTTCGCTGGAACAGGAAACCTCTATTTAGCTCCTGCATCGGTTCTCGAATGCCAAGCAAGGGTGAACAACCAATCATCTCCAGGTAATTAAAGATGTTATCTTCATATTCAAATCAAGACTTAAGGAAGTTTAAATCTGAATTTTCTATAGGTAAATCAGATGATTGCATCGGGCCAGACGTTCATTTTGACTCAATTTTGGCCTTTGATGTCGGATCCGGGGTCATCAGATGGGCCCGGAGGTTTAGTACGTACGATGTGTTTTACTATACGTGTTTGGTGCCTAACAGCCCGACTTGCCCACCTGGCCCTAACAGCGACGCTAACTTTGGGGAGGCGCCGATGATGCTTACAATTAAGAATGGTGGCCGGCGTCGGGATATTGTTGCTGCGGTGCAGAAGAGTGGCTTCGCTTGGGCTTTGGATCGTACCACTGGAGACACAATTTGGTCTAATGTAAGTCGATCTGTTGAGTGTTGAGGAGAGGAACCTTAACTTGACTCAATGTGAGCATATTAAGAATACATTTATGTTTGTGTACAAATTACAGCAAGCTGGACCTGGCGGCCTAGAAGGCGGCGGAGCATGGGGTGCAGCAACTGACGGCAAAACCATCTTCACAAACATAATCAACAGCGAAGCCAAACCCTTTCGACTCGCACCTACTAATCGTACCACTACAGGCGGTGGTTGGGTGGCGCTGGACGCAGCAACCGGGGAGATTAAATGGACCACCGCCGTTCCTAACAACTATACGGCCAATGGACCCGTCACACTTGTCAGCGATCTCTTGTTTGCGGGTTCGGTGGCTCCTTCTGGACCTTTCTATGCCATGGACGCCGTCACCGGAGAGATTTTATGGTCGTACAGCACTGGAGCCACCGTCTACGGTGGGGCATCGGTCGGTGATGGCTGTGTTTATATTGGGAATGGGGCGACCTTTGGGTTGGCCGCCGTGTTTCATCCAAATTGGACACGTGGAACTTCGGTGTTTGCATTTTGTGTTAAGGGTTTTTAGTTGTTTGTTTGTGTCTTCCAAGTTAGCTCAATAAGTTTGTTCACATTCATCAACATTAACTATAGAAAAGTTGAGGGTGGAAAACACTGATTTCAAAAACTTGGGAACTTTAACGTAATTATACAAATATAAGGGACTTGGGAAGTTCGCGATTTGGCTTGGTTGCACTAACATGAGCCTCTTCTAATCGTATACCGTCACTGTGAGTCTGTTTGGACTTTGGACTGAGACTCTTAACAGAAAGAAGAAGAAGAGAGTAGAAGACAATACACCAGAGAAAGCGCCCTGCACAGTGCACACTCCTTCATCCATCCCATCGCAATGGTATGTACACCGATTCAAGCACATGGTGTTTGAATCTCTCCTTTTTACGAAGTTTCTACCATTCAAATTGGGGAATTTCTACAAAGTTTCGACCTATTACGTTTGAGTTTCTCAAAATTGGGAGTCCTCGTGAATTTCTCAAAAACCGCATCCCTCCTAGGGTTTGATTTGTAAGAACTGTTTGTCGATTGATGATGAATCAAATTCAATTTCCGTTGCTTGTTTCTCCAATTGAATGAGTGTCGTTGACGATAAGCATCTTAATTATTGGTGACGATGGCCGCTTCGACGTCGAGAAACCTATGGCTCCGGCGACAGCAATGCCCTTGCGGAGACTGGAAGTGTTACATTACGTACGAGGGAGACTCCGAAACCGCGGTTTCACCTTCTCAATCGGTCAAGAATGATTCGTTTCCTGATCAAATTGTTGCTCCATATGTGGGAATGATCTTCAAAACTGACGATGATGCTTTCGAATACTATGGAAATTTCGCTAGGAAGAATGGATTTTCAATTCGAAAGGAACGTTCCAGGTTGAGCCCTCAATTGGGGGTTTACAAGAGGGATTTTGTCTGTTATCGTTCTGGGTTCGCCCCTCCTAGGAAAAAACTGAGTGTTGAAAATCACAGGGATAGGAAATCAGTGCGTTGTGGATGTGATGCGAAAATGTACTTATCAAAGGAGCTTGTTGATGGATTCTCTCAGTGGTTTGTTGTGCAATTTAGCAACATCCATAACCACGAGCTCTTGGAGGATGACCAAGTTCGGCTTCTTCCTGCGTACCGTAAGATCCAAGAGGCTGATCAGGAGCGCATTATTTTGCTCTTGAAAGCTGGGTTTCCAATCCATAAGATAGTAAAGATCCTTGAGTTGGAGAAGGGGATACATGGAGGGCAGTTGCCTTTTTTACAGAGAGATGTGAGAAACTTTATCCAAAACCGGAAAAAGGTTGTTCAAGAGAATAATACGTTACTTGCAGATAGGCGAGAGAATGACATAATTGAGCTTTTGGATGCCTGCAAGGCCATGAGAGAAGCGAATGAGGATTTTGTTTATGATTATGCTGTAGATGACAATGAAAAAGTGGAGAACATTGCATGGTCTTGTGGGAAATCTATGCTTTCATACTCCATCTTCACTGATGCAGTATATTTTGAGACTTCTTATCGCTCAATGACATATGGCATGATATTGGGTGCTTTGCTTGGCATTGATAACAATGGCAAGATCATCCTTTTCGCCTGTGCTTTGCTGCAGGATGAAACAACCCGCTCTTTTTCATGGACATTGCAGGTTTGTAGACGAAAATTCTGCTATTCTGAAGTTTTCATTTCAATTACCTTCTAATTCCTCTTTCAACTTATTTGAACAGGCTTTTCTTCGGTTTATGAAAGGAAATCACCCTCGTACGATCTTAACAAATCTTGATCCTCGGCTTAGAGATGCTGTGAGGTGTGAGTTACCTAATACAAAGCATGTTGTTCCTATATGGACTATTCTCCCAAACCTAGCTAGTTGGTTCTCTCATCCTCTTGGAACAAGCTATTCTGAATTCAAATCAAACTTTGATGCATTACTTGACATAGAAAATTCTGAAGAATTTGAGTATCAGTGGAATCAGATGATTACTAGATTTGGACTGGGTTCAGATAAGCATATTGCCTTATTATTTTCATTAAGGACAACATGGGCACTAGCCTATACAAGAGGACACTTTCTTGCAAGAATGGCTACAAAGCTTTACCTGAAGTCTGTAGATACATTCTTAAACGGAATTTTCAGTCGGCAAACATGTTTACGTAGCTTTTTTGAGCAGGTTAGCTTTTCAGACTTGAATCTTACCACTTGTTTGTGTAATGTTATCCTTAATTTGTGTACCTTTTACTGCAGGTCTTTCATGCCGCCTCTCTCAAAAACCACGGGCATCAGGAAATAATGTATATGCCTATAAAGACATGTATTCCTATAGAAGAGCAAGCTCGGGATGTTCTCACTCCGTATGCATTCAATGCTTTCCAACAAGAAATTGCATTGACAATGCAGTATGCCTCCTCTGACATGGCTAATGGATCTTGTCTCGTACGACACTTCAAGAAGACAGTTGAAGAGCGTCTTGTGGTATGGGTACCAGACGGAGAGCAAATCCATTGTTCTTGCAATGAATTCGAGTCTTCAGGAATGTTATGCAGACACGCTATCAGAGTTCTCATTGCAAATAATTACTTTCAACTTCCAGAAACATACCTACCAACACGATGGCGGAAAACTCAGTATGATGATCAGAGTAAGAACAGTAATGACAACAGATGGCTTCATGAATTCCATGATCTTACTTGGAGTTTGCTTGAACAATCATCAATGACGGTAACCGAACGCTCTGATTTCATTCGTTTGGAAATCGTTAAAGAACTCAAAAGGGTCCTTGAAAAAGTCAGAAGCATAGCCCCTGCCCCCAGGTGATACATTTGCCTTGTATTGTACGACATTGGCTTGTTTATACCGCCTGTAGCCTGTAGGTTAAGCTGGGTTTGCTGTTGGTTCACGGTTTAGCAGGAGATACTTAACTAGAACAACTGTCTTTAGAGCTGATGACATTGTAAAGTTAAAAGATGTGTATAACCTATATAAATTTTCATGAATTGCAAATTCTACTCGCCCTGTTAAATTGATTGAACTTACGGCTCGTTCTTTTTGATTACGTGAAATCGGAAATAAGAATGATAAGATTAATAAAAATAGAGAATATTGGTGAAATAAGGTACCTTTTGTATCTTGTATACAAACTAGGTACTTTAATTTCATCAATTAAAAATAAAAAACAATCACTAGGATTATCGTTGAAAATGAGTTATAAATTGGGCAGTTTTAGGCGGTTTCGGATTTTTGAATGAAGTAACCAACCGAGATATATGACAACCGTATGAAAAAAAAGAAACTATTATTAATTGATTTTGCAAATCTTCTCAACCGACTCATTTCAATCAATCACCCATCACTTCCTTTATTCTCGTGCACAAGAATCCACTACTCTCTCTCACACATATTCACGCCTCTCCCGTCGCCATTGTTACAGGATGAAGCTTTGAAGAAGCCGAAATCGTCTTCACTGTTTCATCGTCTAGATTACAAGTTTCTTCTCTCCTTCTACATCGTCCATGATAGAAAACACAAAGGTTAGTAATCAATCTAAACTATTCGTTTATTCGCTTCTCAATCTGGTTTTTGTGTGCTGGGTTTAACAATATGTTCATATGAGTTCGTGAAATCGATTGGAAACAGAATATTCAACACCCAGTAAATATCCTTGTCGTGCTCTTGATTTTGAGTTCATGATTTCTATAATTTGTGTAAACGAAAACCATTCCAAGGTTTTAAAGATATAAAATTTACATATTCAGAGGCCAAAAATGTCTTTTCTTCTTAAATCGGTATACATATGATGTATAGAAAGAATGTAATATGGTAATTATACTGAGAAATGATGTTGCATGTTTGATTGTAAACGCGATATAACAATTGAAATGTATTTTTATGTATTGAATAGACTATCTTCGATATTTGTTTGTGTATTGTTATCAATAATCGGAAATAGACATGGCTATTGGAAAGGAAATTGAACACAAAATGTAGCATATGCTTTGATTATGTACATTTTCTGCAATGGTATGCACAAACAGAGTTGGATGTATGTTGATCATATGTAATATGTGTGATTGTGTGCTAATTATGTTGAAATCATGAATGATATACATTATCATTACATACAGTACACAAGCATGTGATTCTTCTATTCAAAACATTTTCTAACAGAGTCGGATGTATATTGATGATATGTAATATGTGTTAATTATGTAGAAATCATGAATGATATACATTATCATTACATACAGTACATAAGCATGTTAGTACATAAAGTAGTTAAATGTACATACAACATATGTATTTGAGCAATTTGTTACACAAACCATTCAATTAAAATGTACCAACACAACTGATTCTCTTAAGTTCATTGTTCATAGCAAATCAAATGGCTCGAAAAAAGTGTATGGGACTTAAACCTCAAATGAGGAAAGAACAACATAAATCGGGGGCTGGTCCTTCAAAACACGTAACTACACGAGCTGAATTGTGTAGAGTGTGACAAATAATATGTTCTACGTACATCTTTGTGTATCAGATAGGCAACAATATGAGTAGATTTTGTACAGTGTATGTATGATATATGTATTTACCAAAAACTAAAACGTAGATATTATTTATAAAAATGTTAAACACTATATGTACATTTTCATATTTTGATGAAGTTGGGAAAATATTGAAATAGTGTGCAAATATTTCCATTATGTACAAAGTATGGTTGTAAACACATATGTATCAACAACACAATTATGTTCTTAATATACTTTGCGTATGCTATTTGATCTTGTATCATTGTTTTTGATAAGAAAAAATATATGTTGATGCTATATCAATGGTGAAACAGGCAATGGCTGGATCAGTTAACACATGATGTTTCAAACATGTTAAAAGTAGACAACCCCCAAATTAAGGTTAATCTACATTGGTAAAAATTATCATGATTTGGTTATATTTCTTACAGTAATTAATACATGAACCCTTGTTTTGTCTTTTCCACGGTTCACATATAGATGGGAGGAAGCCAATCGACCCAAGATGGCTCGTATTAACAATTTTTGCCGGTTGTAGTCGTCTCTCACAACACAGATTCGTCGTCACACCTGTGTGTCACAATTACCTCCTTCACACCCAATTCTAGAAGCTTCTGCTCGAAGTCGAATCCAGTAAACCCACCGTTTCTGAGATTATATTTTGCTAATTTTCTCATCATGCATGCATCTTTCTCATTTTCATGAGGCATATCAACGTTTTTAGAAGTATTCTTTATTTACTATACGTATGTTTGGCCAGCTACAGGCCTGGAACATGATTCAATTGATATTACAATGAAGTATGCTAGGGAAATTATGAGGTAGGAAGAAGAAAAGACCAACCTCATTCTCAACTTCAACGGGATATTCACGGAGATTATCGATTCGAGTTGTTCATTACTAGAGGATACATATACAACAAATGATGAGTCACCTATAGCATTAGAATATTCTAGATATGTACAATTGTCATGCTTACATTGGTTGTATCATGTATATATACCCCTAGGTATCCATGAAGCAATACAAGTGAGGAAATGCATTTTCATAGCAAACTCTGAATGGTATCAGAGCCTCTGAGAGACAAACGTCTCCATCATGACCAAACCCCCTCTCCCATTCATCTTCCTTCTTTTTCATCATTTCTCGCGGACAAATTATCAAACGAAAATTGTTCCATCTGGAAAGCTCAAATCACTCCATTTCTTAAAGCTCATAGTCTCTATGATTATGTTGATGGATCCCTTCCTTTCCCATCACAAACAAAGGTTGATGCTCATAGAGACTGGATAAAAAATGACCAACTGGTCATTGCTCTCCTCACCTCTTCCCTCACTGAATCCGTTATGGTTCAGGTTATTGATTGTCTCCACTCTAAGGATATGTGAAATCGACTAGCAGAACTTTACTCTGCTAAGTCGAGTGCTCCGATTGTGCACACCCGCCTCCATCTAGCCTCTCTCAAACGAGGAAACAACTCCACTAACGACTTCTTCAACAAGGCCAAGAACCCGGATCGTTCAATTTCACTAGCTGGTGAGACCCTCACAGATTCAGAATTTACTGTTATCCTTCTTACTAGCCTTGGCCTTGAGTATGACTCGGTTGTCACTTCCCTTACCACCCAACTTGTTCTTCCTTCCCCCACACAAATACTTTCCCATCTCCTTGTACATGAATTACCACTTGCTCTTTAAAGTTCCAACGCTCAGCACCAAATCTGTACCAATCACACATCTAACACAAATCCAGAAGCCCACACACATCCACTAGAGGAAGAGGTCGTGACAAAAATAGAGGACGAGGTCGTGACAATCAAGGAAATTTGGGTCGTCACTCAGACTCTACAGGTAGAGGACGTGCTCAGACATTCAATCAACAACAAGATGGTCGTCCTACCTGTCAAGCTTGTGCAAAACCAGGCCATATGGCATTAACCTGTTGGCATCGCTTCAACCAAGCTTACCAAGATCCACCTCCATCCAATTTCCAGGCGCACATGACATCTGCAATAAGTTGGTTCCTTGACACTGCAATTACTCATCACTACACACCAGATATCAGCAATCTACGGATTGACAACTACCACTACAATGGCACAGATCAGGTTTCACTGGACGATGGTTCCACAATTCCAATCCAGAATCATGGCTCATCCTCATTTCAATCCAATAATCGTACCTTATTTCTCTCTAATCTCCTTCATACACCTTCAATCACTAAAAACCTTCTCTCAGTTTATCATTTTTGTGCCGACAATAATGTTTTCTTTGAATTTCATTCTTCTCATTTTGTTGTAAAGGATTCTCAGACACTGGCTCCCCTCCTCCAAGGACCCGTTGATGGCGGCCTGTATGTCCTCTCAACTACCACTGCATCGTTGCAACACTCACCTTCTCCCAACGCCTCTCTCACCACAACAAAGCCGACACAAAATGTCTGCCATTTTGCTTAGGTCATCCAGCGTCTCCCATTGTCCAGAAGATCGTGGCCCAATTCAGCCTTCCCACTTCACAAGGCCCATTCCCCAAGTGTACCTCTTGTTCTTGGGCCAAAACCCATGCCCTACCTCATCCATTAATCCCAAGTCGAAGTTCTAAACCCTTAGCTCTTGTTTTTATGGATTTATGGGGCCCATCGCATGAAACTTCAACACGAGGGCACCATTTCTATCTTTCAATTGCCGATGACTTTAACAAATATTTATGGCTTTTTCCACTCTCATCAAACTCTCATGTGCCCCTTGTTGTGCCTAAATTTATATCTCTTGTCACTAATCTTTTATCTACCTCGATCATTGAAATCCAAACGGACAATGGTACCGAATTTAAGCCTCTAACACCCCTATTTGAAAAACTCGGTATTCATCACCGTCTCACTTGCCCATACTCCCACCAACAAAATGGTTCAATTGAGTCTCGTCATCGTCGCATCGTTGACATGGGTTTAACCCTTTTAAAACATCCATCCCTCCGTCTTACATATTGGGACTATGCCTTTGAAACCGCAACCTATCTAATAAACCGTCTTCCTTCACCAATTACTCACTAAAAATCCCCATTTGAACTCCTCTTCCACAAACAACCGGATTACAAATTTCTCCGTGCTTTTGGTTATCTTGCATTTCCAAATCTTCGTCACTATAATCGTCATAAACTTTCCTTTCATTCTACACCAACCATTTTTCTTGGTTATAGCTCACAAAATAAAAGGGTTCATTTGTCATGATTGGAATCAAAATCGAACATATATTTCACAAGATGTCATATTTCATGAAGATCAATTTCCTCTTTCCCACCTACCTTCACCACCTCCAAGTGAACCATCTCACACAATTCTACCACTCATACTCACTCCACATCCTTTACCACATCAACTGAGCCCAACCAAACCAAACTCACCTCCTACACTGAGCCCAACGTCCACTTCATCTGGCCCAACAAGCCCACCCGAAAACGTTCCCCCATCTTCACCTAACAACCCAAATTCAGACTCCTCCATTCTTGGGTCTCCACCACCACAAGCCCAACCTCCCCCTTCCCACTCCATGTAAACAAGGGCCCGAAACAACTATTTTCGTCTCAAACATAGATCGGATGACACTATACCCTGTCCGCCTAATCCCAATTGCTCTTCCTCTGCAATCGTTCCAAATGAACCTCAAAACTTCACCGAAGCATCAATATTCTCAGAATGGAGAGCTGCTATGAACCTTGAATTTCAAGCCATTCTTCAAACCAACACTTGGTCCTTAGTACCTCCATCCTCTTCATCTCATGTCCTTGGGGTCAAATGGGCATACAAAACCCAACGTCAATCTAATGGTAAAATGAACGAAGAAAATCCCGACTTGTGGCCAAAGGGTTTCACCAAACACAAGACTTTGATTTGAATGAGACCTTTAGTCATGTAGGAAAACCGTCTACCATTCACCTCCTTCTATCCCTAGCTTCAATGTGACGATGGGTGGTACGTCAGTTGGATATCCATAATGCTTTTCTTCATGGAGACCTTTCGGAGGAGGTATACATCCAGCAACCTCCGGGATTTGTTCACCCTTCTCTACCAAATCACATATGTAAACTCAGAAATCTTTATATGGTCTCAAGTAGGCTCCAAGAGCCTGCTTTCTAAACTCAGTGACTCTTTGGTCACCATGGGTTTCACACCATCTTTTGCAAGCACTTCTTTCTTACTTATCGCCATAAAACCGAGTTTGTGTTCATTTTAGTGTACATTGATGATCTTTATGGTTGTTGTCTCATCTAATACTTTGGCTATGCAGTTCATCTCTTCCTTGCCTACATATTTTCCAGCTAAGGATTTAGGCCCCATTCACTACTTCCTTGGTATTGAAATTCAACGAGACCACCATGGCTTTCATTTGTCTTAGCCAAAATACATCAAGGAGATTCTCACAAAAACAAACATGGTACAATGCAAAGTTGTTGCCACATCAATGACATGCACCTCTAGTAATGTCTCTGAGACTACTCCTTTCCATGATCAGACACTCTATCAAAATGTCATTGGAAGCATGTAGTATCTAGCCTTCACAAGACCTGATGTCTCCTTCATTGTAAATAAGTTGGCCCAGCACATGCATTCTCACACCATGGGAAATTGGCAAGCCACAAAATGCCTACTTCTCTATCTCAATGCCACCATTGAGCTACAATTCCATATCAAAGCTGAATCATCAACTCATCTCTCCACGTACATTGACGCTGACTAGGCTGGCGACATTGGAGATAGACGATCCACTACTGCTCATTGTGTCTTCCTTGGTGACAATTATACCATGGACCTCTAAAAAGCAAGCTATAGTCTCCAAATCATCAACAAAAGCGGAATATCGATCCCTTGCTTTGGGGACATGTGAAACACTCTGGATTCAAACCTTACTAGTTGAGCTCTTTGTTCATCTTGATCAAGCGCCACGCTTTGGTGTGACAACCTGGGAGCTACTTATTTGGCAGTCAACCCTGTTCTTTATCATCGTATAAAACATTTGTCACTCGACTATCATTTTGTTAGAGAGTGTATTCAAAGCAAAACTCTACAGGTTGCCTTCTTATCTCCAAAGGACCAAATCGCTAACATTCTTACCAAGGCTCTTCCAACTCATCAATTCCTCCAGCTACGAGCTCAACTTTGCCTAGCCTAGTTTCCTTCGAGGGGGGATACTAGAGGATATATATACAACAAATGATGAGTTACCTCTAGCATTAGAATATTCTAAATATGTACAACTGTCATGCTTACATTGGTTGTATCATGTATATACCCCTAGGGATTCATGAAGCAGTACAATTGAGGAAATGCATTTTCATAACAAACTCTGAATTCATAGTTAGTTGATACATATTAAGGGAAATATTGTATCTTGTTATTAACACGATATTGTAGCAAGGAAAGATTGTATTTTGTAATTAACACGATATTGTAGCATGTAGTCGCATTTTTGTACCTAAATGGGGATATACTAAAAATCAGATTCTATAGTAAATGGTTACAAGAAAGATCTTCTAGATGTACACATATAAAAAAAATCAGATTTTATCCTAAGAGCTCGTTTGGAACTGCTAGGAATCATTCCCGGTAACGAAATGATTCCGAATCAATCAAAAACTACGTTTGGTTAGAGGTATTTTAACACATGAATGCAATTCCCTCATTTCCATTTCCTTTCCTTACCCCTATTATATTCCATTCCGTTTCCATTCCACTGCTCCAACCAAACGGACACTTAAATGGTTATAATGAATGTCTCCTAGATATAAACATATCAATAGAATAATATGATGTAAGAAATAAGTATAAATGCATACAATAACATAATAATTATATAAATTTAAATATATTTATTAGTGGATATCTCATCCAATCTTTCATAATTAGTACAGAGGTAAAATTTTGAAGATTGTATGTATCATACATTGACGTGTAGATGATTTGCTCTCATAAATGACAAATTCAACCATTATTTATCGTCGCTTTTGTGCGTATTGTTCTTACCCATCTTCGAAACATCCAACTTTGCAGCTAGTGATGAAGATGATGGGAATGGGATTCATGGCTTTTGTCTCAATGCTTCTTCTCTCAGGTTTGAATTGTCTCTCTATTTTATGTGAAAAGAATAAAAATTTATTTTGATGATTGAATTGTTTGTTTTGGGTGGCAGTAATGGCTGCTTCAAGTATCAATCTCAAGGAAATCAAACCTCAAGGTATAAATAGAGTCGGTGAAGGTACATGTTCAAAGAACAGTGTATCCATAAGCCAAGGACCGGCAGACGGAGCCCAAACCTACGGGGTGGAGATAGTGAACGTCTGCACGACGCAGTGCGATGTCTCCAACCTTCACGTCAGCTGCGGCGCCTTCAGTTCGGATGTTTCGATCGATCCCAAGATTTTCCGACGAGTCAACGATAACGATTGTCTTGTAAATGATGGACAAGTTATTCACTCTGGGGAGACTGTTTCTTTTAAGTATTCGAGCAGTACTCAATACCCTCTTCGTGTTTCCTCTCTTTCTTGTGGGAATTAAACTCTATCCACGTACTGCTATTTTCAATTCAAGAGCTATCTTCTTACGCCTTCAATAAATTTATTTTTTATCTTTCGGTTTGCATTTGGTCATTTCTGCTATCAATGAATCTTATTGAATATAGAAAAGTAGATGTGTTTAGTCATGGTTCTCGGGCACCGGTTGATGCGTCGCTGGAATTTAGCCATGGGTGACGGTGGCGGTTACAAAGTCCCTTTTCTTTGGCAACACTCATTTGCCATGCTTACAACTTAATTTCAAGACTAGAACGTTAGTTAATTAAGGACAAGATTAGGCTTATAACTTTGTAAGTTCAATATTTATATGAGGGGAAATTATAGAGTTTTATCGAAAGTGTATGCTTTAGCATAATAATATTTGAATATCGACTGTTGTTGACTTATATTTTGTGATCTTATTTACTTCAAGCCTTCAACTTACGTTGGAGATAATAAGGTCCCATATCGAAAGATGGGGTAACTCTGAGTCTAGTATATAAGGTTGGTGGGCTACTCCTTTTATAGCCAATTGGTTTTAGGATGGAACCTCGTCAGGTTTATGTGCTTGGCTTGGCCTAATGCACATGTGCGCTCGTATACACACGACTCCCGCTCAACCGGTCCGTCTGTATCGGACTTTGACAACTGATAAATTGTAACAGTTCTTTAATAGATCTATATAACTTAGTATGGCTACATGTCAATCTACGAGCGATGCCACTTCTATTTTTAATTATTATTTTTATAAGGGGATCCTTGCGCCAGATTCTAACAACCACAATTTGGATTAAAATATTCGTTCAAATTTTTATTAAAATCCCGTATTTTAAAAATATATTTTTGTAACTTAATATATATATAAAATTTAATTAAATTACTAATTAAATTATGATATATTTAAAATAATATGATATAATCGCACAAATAGGTTTGGATTATATCATACAAACATACATGATCAATCAGTTTTAATAATATAAAATTACTCAATATCATTAAAATTTGTTCACGCACCTATACCCATATGTTATATTATGATATTTTCGTTATTTAAAATTCAATTTTTTATATATTTTTTTTTGTAAATTTGGCTAACTTTAGACGATGAATCTAGATATTAATATAAAAATTTATAATTAAATTAATAATTATTTCTTTTTTTTTTACTTTTAGTATAAACAAATTTTCTAAAAACACCTAAATCAATTCAATATAGTTTTTAAAAATATTTTTTGAAGCCATAATTTTTTGTCCCATAAAGCATTTCAAATTTAAAAGCAATATAAAAAATGTTCCAAAATTAAAACACAATCTTGCAAAATTAAATGCAAAATCCGAAATTTTTTAGAATTAAGCCATGATTTTTGTTAACAAGATCATTAACTAACCTAATTAATTTTCATACTATTTTTAAAATTTTCATCAAAAGAAATATCTTTACAAATGAAGCCACGATTTTTGTTAACAAAGATTCATAAATTATTTTAGTTACTTATTTTAATATAAAAATATTATAATAAAAATGATAATAATTCTGTCTATATTTTTTTTAGTTTTAGTGTAAATAATTTTTCAAATTTAAAATAAATATTAAACAATTTCCAAAATTAAAAGCAATCTTTCAAAATTAAACACAATATCCGAAATCATCCAAAACTAAGGGCCTGTTTACTTGTGGCTTATTTGTGTTTCATTTAGTTTATAAACCCTGAGTTTAATTTTTGTAGGTGTTTACTTAGGGATTGGTTTATTTCTATAGGGATTTATATGGGTTTATAAACCACTCAAAAATAAACTTTTCAGACCAAGGTTATTTTTGCTTCCATGAGTTTATTTTTATTTAAAACCCGATTTTGGCCTTGGGGTTTTCCATCTTGATATTATTTATTCATCCTTGGGTATTCAACGTTATTGTTCGGGTTTTTTAGGGACATGAGAGTCTTTTGAAGAAAAATAAACCCAAAAAATAAACTCCAAGTAAACAACCTTATCTAGTTTATTTATATAAACCCATCAGAAAATAAACCTGAAAATAAACTCACTACTAGAAAAATGCGTAATTAGCGACGCTTTCCCTTCGACATTTACCAAATCCGTCGAAATAAAATCAAGCGCGCGAAGTATGCTTGAAAATTTCTCGACGCTTATCGTAGTCGAAATAAACTGACGCTTATATATGTCTAATTGGACTATAAAAGTGTCTAGAGTTACCTGGCCCAACCCAACAAGATTATTTTAATTAAAAATTACTTTTGAAATAATATTAACAATAATGTTTGCGTTCGATCAGTAGCGCAGCTCCAAAACCCTTCTGCTTTCCCTTTGCCAAAAAACCCTTGCGATGCCCCTAATGAAAAGTACAATGTTTGTGTTCGATCGAGATTGGAGTTGAGCGCCACTATTCTTCCACCGGAGACCAAACATCGATTGCTAGGGCTTGTCATTTGCAACGAATGTTTGCACTAGAAACCAGTATTAGCCAAGTTTGTGTTTGGATTAGACCATCAAGTACTTAATCGAGGTCTTGAGCGAGAGAAACGAGTTTGCTTGTGCAACAGACTGGGTAAGTGATTCTTATTTTCTATGTTTGCAAGTACAGAGCACTAGCCTTTTCCTCTTTGACTGCTAAGGACGAGTGTGTTCAAACTATTAATCGAGGTCTTGAGCTAGGGCTTGTAAGGATGAGTGTGCTCAAATTATTAAGTGTTCCAGTGATATATATTCTGTTTGCACCTGTTATTATCTTTTGCTCATCCATTATGATGTATTATCTTTTTGTTGAATATGTTATATTCGTTGATCTCTAATCTTGCTCCGCTTCATATATGACCTTACATTCTCTGTTTATTTTAGTAACTTGGTTTTGCAATATTAATTGCTTTTTATGCTTGTCTCCCAGTAAAGATTGTAGCATTAGCATACTTCTCTATAAAATTAGATGGTGCTTGGTAGCCAATCAACTTACTAAGTAATTTGTGTTTGGATTGTTCCAGCATTGGTACCATTGAACTTGTTCCAACCTGTGAAAATGAACATCTTCCTTGTTTTACACCTATGTTGATTCAATCAACTTTTGATTATAATCTGGAATCTTGATTGACTTGTAAGCAAGGAGTTTCTTCTTTAAGACGACCATACCTTCATTCAACTAGTCCTTGGCAAAGCAACTTTGTTCTTGTTCCTTAACTTGTTAGCTGTAATTTTATCATTACCTTAATCTCTACTACATTTTGGATATATGTAGATATATAGAGGTTGATTTTGTCTCCTGCTTAAGCCATTATGTATAAAATGGGTTCTATACTTGACATTCGATTGTTCTTTGATTATTAATTTATATTTTTATCCCCTGGATCAAGTTGCAAGTTTCATCATCACTAAAGATTTGCTTATGCAGCTTAAAGTTCTTTTCTATTCAGCTTAAATTTCTTTTGAGACATTAATCAATATTCATAAACGTTTCAGTTTTTTAAATAAAGATTAGGTGCTGGAGAATGATTAAGACATGTATTGTTGGATGGGCGGTCAAGCCGACACCAAAAACTACATATGGGGCCGTTTCACGTGTGCTGCTTCATATTGCAACTATTTAATCATTCCACACAAAATTCCCTAATTTTTTTTAACTAATATTTAAAAGATTAGGATTGTTTAATTAATTATTTGTCTATATCTTAATGTCATTCTTAAACTATACACTTTGGTTGCGAGACAGTCATATCCTTAATATAAAATTTCCAACTAATGTGATGTTTCATATGACCCACCTTCCCTAGGATTTCTTTAATAATGTTGGCCTTCTTTGTATCACATATGACATAACTTTTAATCCTACTTAATTTCTTGTTCAAATAACTTTGGGAAGTTCTTAAAATGACGAAGGTAGGAATGAAAATATCAATATGAACCAATTGTTATTGATAAATTGAATTATATGGATGGATAAAATTTTGATAATGTCCCTAGCATTTTAATTTTCGCCAACTTTAGCTTCATATAGGTTTATTTAGTCAGAGGGCGTTCTTTAGTTACCTAACCGAAAAATGCAGCATAGCGTGTAGATAAGTTACAGAACTGGACTTTAGAGAACCTAATTCTCAGGTTTGATTTTTAGTTTTGATTATTATATGAAATAATCACATATTTAGGTTAGGTTAAATAGCTTTATTTGACAACCGTATATTTGGGTTAGATTATAAGACTTGAAATATCATGTGGAATAATGAGTTTAGTACCTACTTTTATTGCTTTATTTGCTATTGATTTATTATTTAGTAGGAAGAATATATCATTTGAGTTGTTTTCTTTATTTTATATATGAAGATCTCTTCAGCAGCAAGTGACAATAGCACTCATGATGGATTGGACAACCCTCACATTTGAAGCTCACCAAGTTAGAAGAATGATGGGAGACTAGCTACTTTTGAGTTTGCAAGGCATGAATATTGCAAGAATGATTTGTTTTGTTGGACAATGATGAGCCTTTACATTGGCTACTTATGTATTATTTTCCCTTTCAACTTTAGTTTGTCAAACTTGTAGAACAATGTGGTTGCATTGAAATACTAGCTATTCAGTATTTTGTTTCCAGGGTTATAGACATATTTTTGATAGAAAAGTGGCATGGATACACTTTTGATGTGGAAAGAACTTTAATTTATAAGTTCGATCAATGTTATATATTATTATGAATTTGTTTTGCTACAAGGCTTATTTACATATGTAAGAAATTTTATTTGTCTGAATCTGTTTTTTAGGTGGGTATTATGGCACAATTAATTATAAATGTAGCTAATTTAATGTAAATCTTGACGCTTTTATGTATCACAAATTATCGCGGGTTATGTGCACCGTACAAGTTTCGACGCTTTTATAGTGCAGAAGAATTGATTAGATTTGGCGCCAGATACATAAATCGACGCTTTTAAGTATCATACAATTTTCGCAGAATATTTGATTGATTTTGCGCCACACAAGTATCGACGCTTTTTATAGTGCAAAAGAACTAATGAGGCTTGGCGCCAAGTACACAAGACGACGCTTTCATTCGTCTATTTGTTTACGGGTAACTTCCATGACGCTTTTAATCATCAAAATCTAGTTGGCGCCACACAATTATCGACGCTTTTATTTGTCCTTTCTATTGAGATTGGTGGGTAAAAGTTGAAAAATAAAGCGTCGAGACATATGTCTAGACATGTAAATGCGTCGATAGATAGGACATCAAAAAGCGTCGAATTATCTCGTCGTTGCAAAAACCGACGCTTTTGTAAAGCGTCGACAACAAAAATGTAGACGCTTTAATGCGACAAAATTTGTTGGAGAAAGCGTCGTATAATACCCATTTTTCTAGTAGTGACTATAAACCCTTATAAACTCATTTAGTTTATAAACGCGAAAATAAACTAATCTGCAAGTAAACAGGCCCTAAGTCATGATTTTTGTTAACAAGATCTTTAACTGACCTATTTAATCCTAACCTGCTATATTTTATGTTGAATTTCAAATTTATTATTATCATCTAAATAATAATCAATTGTTAATTATAACTTTGCATTAGATGCTTATAATCAATTGTTAGTGTCTCTTTGTTAATATATTTTCTTTTACATTAAATTGTACATTATATTCTGATTGGATAAATCTAATTATATTGGGTTTTTTTTACAATTCAGTCACTCTACTAAATCAAATCTTCAAGCGATATAATTGTAATCAATAAAACAAAAGACTTAAAAAGATAAAATCAAAAACTAAACTTCTTGGATACACTTCCTAGATAAAGCTTGCAAGGGAAGAAATTCGTACTACTATATATGTAACACCCCGAATTCTCAGAACTCGGAGTATTACTGGTTAGGAACTCACAATGGGTCCCGACCTCAGTTTGACAACAACAATACTAGGATCTTGCAACAAGACACAAATAAAGAAACCGAAATTCATAAAAACCATGTTTTTAGAGTAAGGAATGCAACACTGTCTAGCAGCCTACGGTACTTAAACAAAAGAAAAGAACAACTGTCTTAACCAAAAGAAAGGAAAGACAAAACAACCCCAACCCCGCTCTAAGGAGTACGGAGACCCGGCTGACCACTACTTCCGGATCACTCAGCTGCTGATCTAACCTGCGGTAAATCTAAAACAACCACAAGAAGAACCGTTAGCTAGTTATCTAAATATTAGCAGAATAATAGCAGCACAAACACACTCAGATAAACATAAACACTCATCATGCTTCAAACAAGTCCGTTTTATTATCTTGCTTTAATTTACTCGTTCACTCTAGTGATACTTATTTTGTGACACGAGGGATTCCCAAACCTCGCCTCCGTCCCCGTGTAACCATCAGGAATGGATCCGATGCATCTCACCTTGTACCTGCATGGTCTGGGTATAGAGAACCTCCCAGTCTCCTGTCAGAGCTGGGCAGTGATGTCACGGCCCGTTATACATACACTTGGGCCTTAAATGTAAATAATAACAGTCGTCCTAGCAAGTTATTATTATTAAATCACGCAATAGCACACACCACTACTATCACTCAACTAACACTCAGAAACTGGCTAAGTAAGTCACAAGGACTTACCTGAGTCAAATCACACTCTAACAAGTCTCAAATCGGTCCGTACTCGTGGTAACTCAAACGCCTGTCAAATAAGGCATATGGTTCAAAATCACATCCAGATGTCCAACCTCATGCGAAGGAATTACGGAAAAAGCTCTCTTACGGTAAAAGACCATTTTACCCTTAGTTCCGAAATTCTCAAAATTTATTCTTGCATTCTACTAATTTCTTTTAGAATTTGTTTTCCATAATTAGTGTCTCTCGGATAGTTACTAGAGGTTATAAGATTAATCTCAAACACTCGTCACATAGAACAACATTACTTCCTTTCCGGGTAGTACTCCACTCTTACACATATATATATATACTACTTCATATGTATTTTTACCAACTTTGAAACTTCTACCTTTAACACTAGCATATACACTACTGCGATTATATATATATAATATACCCTGCTACGTTGAAGTTTCTAACTTTAACTCTTAATAATATATATACTACTGTACATTCACTTTTCTTCTTCTGCATTCAACACCTACACTATATATATATATATATATAGACTACTGTACATTCACTTTTCATCTTCTACATCTATATATACTTACACAGACACTCGACACTTTACTTAATTATACTTATATTTTCTAACTCCTATACTTATATATATATACATGTATAAATACACTGTAGGGATGAGGGTTAAAACGCACCGTCCAGTCCCTTGGTACGCCTTTGCAGTGAGTAAACAAAAACGAGACTGCAGTCGATCGAAGTAACCTCGAGGAGAGCCCTGTCGAGTCTATATAACGCCAGCCACCGCAGGATCGACAAGCCATTCAACAGCCGGTTAGAAAGTGCAGCGGTATAGGAATGAAACGACCAAGGCCAATCGGGTCGACTTACCGGAGTCGTATGCAGGTAAGCGAGTGATTGCGGTTCCTGTAGAACGAGGACGTAATTGCTCCAGCCGGTTCGTTGGTCCGGAACAAGGCCTGCTCGTCGGCGGTTCTGGCTAGGAGGGCGCTCTTTCCGGCCTGGCGTTCGAAGTCGCAACAGCCCGGCGTCACGAGGTGGACCGGCAGTGGAACGTCCGCCTTACTACGAAACCAGAAGGTCATGAGGGCGGTCGGTTGTTTCAGGAAAACAAGGAGTGCAGCGGTACTCACCTTTTGATGTATCCGATTCAGCAGATCCGGAGTCGAGGATGGGCGGCGGGTCGGCGCTGTTGGGTCCGACTAGCCTGCTGCAGTCACGTGTGGAAGTCCGGCGGTGATGCTTGGTTGGCTTCGGTTTTGCAGCGAGTTTTTTGAGGTGCAGCGTAGTTGATTATCTTAGGGTTAGATTAGGTTAAAGTAAAAAAAATTAAGAGGAGGTTAGTTGGAAAAAAAATGGGCCGGTTGAAGTCATATGGGCCAGAATTGGGCCTATTCTTCCCATAAAACACTGAGGTGAAAGAATATTTATTAATTGTCCGGAACCGTTAAAAGTACGGGATTATATAATACGGAATTAAATTCTGTATTATTTTTATTATTATTATTTATATTTTTAAGGTGTGTACTTTATTTCCGATCATAAGTTTTATCATTTTATGTGACTTAAGGTCACATAAAATGATAACATTTAAACTCGTTTTATTTTGTTTATTTATTTATTTATTTAATTACGATTGTCGTATCGGAATTTGGTTAATTTCAATTTATCGGAAACTTAAAATTTTCGGTTATTACATCAGTGCCCCCTTAAAAGAAGTTTCGTCCCGAAACTTAGATTATTTCCCTTGTTCACACATTTCCTTTGGTATATTTTAGTTTCTCAACCTTTTCGTTTCCTACCACGCAACTACTCAAACCTCAAACAGACAAGTAGCACAAAAACAGAATCACTCAGTCAATACGAAAACCTGAAAGGTCAAACAACACAATAACCGAGTACTAACTCGTCAAACAGGAGTAACCTCTAATCCAGCAAAGAACTCGGGGTAGTTACGTCTAATACTCTCCTCAGTCTCCCAAGTGGCCTCATCAGCTCCTCTCCTAGACCACTGGATCCTTAGCATAGGTATCTCCTTGGATCGCAGACGTCTGGTACTGCGTTCCAAGACAGCTACTGGGTACTCTACAAATGTATGGTCAGGCTCAACTGTCAGATCCTCATGGCTGATGACGTGTCTCGGATCCGGAATGTACTCTCTCAACTGAGATACATGAAAGACCGGATGAACACTCTCTAGTCTCGGCGGTAGTGCTAGTCTGTAGGCCACCTCTCCAACTCTCTCTAAGATCTCAAAAGGTCCGACATATCGGGGACTCAACTTCCCCTTAATGTCGAAACGCCTGACTCCTCTCGTGGGTGACACTCTCAACCACACCTGAGCACCCACTCTAAACTCCAAAGGTCGACGCCTTTTGTCGGCGTAGGACTTCTGACGACTCTGGGCTGCTAACATCCGCTCTCGGACTAGGGCAATCCGAGCGATGTCATCCTGTACCTGATCTGGAGCTACTCCATCAACTCTGCTAGGCTCATCCCAACATAAGGGTGTACGACATCTCCGCCCGTACAAAGCCTCATAAGGAGCCATCCCAATAGACGCGTGCCAGCTATTATTATACGAAAACTCTACCAGTGGAAGATGATCTGGCCATACCTGTCCCCAGTCTAGTACACACGCCCGAAGCATGTCCTCTAAGGTCTGAATGGTCCGCTCAGACTGTCCGTCTGTCTGTGGATGATAGGCTGTAGTGAAGTGGAGACTCGTCCCCAAAGCAGTATGTACCTGCTGCCAAAATCTCGAGGTAAAACGTCCTTCTCTGTCAGAGACGATAGTCCTCGGTACCCCATGGAGTCTCACAATGTGCCTGGTGAACTCCTCAGCCAGACGACTCACCGGCCACGTTTCCTTAATCGGAATGAAACGTGCGGTCTTCGTCAGGCGGTCTACCACTACCCAAATAGCATCAAATCCTCTGCTGACTCTCAAACCAGTGACAAAATCCATAGATATATCCTCTCACTTCCACTGTGGTACTGGAAGTGGGTGGAGCTCTCCTCCAGACCTACGGTGCTCAATCTTGACCTGTTGGCAGGTCGCGCACTGGGCTACATACCGAGTCACATCGGGCTTCAAACCACCCCACCAGAAGGACCGTTTCACATCCTTGTACATCTTACTCGTTCCAGGATGTACTGAGTATGGGGTAGCATGAGCCTCACCTAGTATCCTCTGTCTCAACTCACTGTCTGACGGTACACAAACGCGATCCTGACGTCTCATCACTCCATCTGCACCAATAGTAAACTGTGGGGCCTCATCTTGAGACATCCTGTCTCGGATCCTGATCAAAGTAGGGCAAGTCTCCTGCTTCTGTCGAATCTCATCCAACAGATCAGGAAGTAACTCCATGGTAGACAACTGACCATCCGTATCGGGAAACTGAACCTCTATTTCCAACCAAGTCAAGTCCCTCTGCAACTGTGGCTGTACTGTTAACCGGGCTATCGCCCTCTCTCTAGGCGTCTTCCGGCTCAAAGCATCAGCTACCACATTCGCCTTTCCGGGGTGGTAAAGGATCTCAAGGTCAAAGTCCTTGATCAACTCTAACCACCGCCTCTGGCGGTTATTCAACTCTCTCTGAGTGAATATGTATTTCAGACTCTTGTGGTCTGTAAAGATCTGACATGTCGCTCCATAGAGATAGTGACGCCAGATCTTAAGAGCATGGACTACTGCAGCCAACTCTAGATCATGTGTGGGGTAGTTCTCCTCATACATCTTCAACTGTCGAGACGCATAGGCTATGACCTTACCCCTCTGCATCAAAACGCACCCCAAGCCCAGCTTGGATGCATCACTGTATACCACAAAGTCATCAATACCCTCAGGCTGTGCTAAAATCGGGGCGGACGTCAATCTCCTCTTCAGCTCCTCAAAACTCTGTTGACACGGCTCAGACCAGACAAACCGAGTGGTCTTTCTCAGAAGACAAGTAAGTGGTCGGGCAATCAAAGAGAACCCTTCCACAAACCGGCGGTAGTAACCTGCTAAACCTAGAAAGCTGCGAACCTCCTTAACATTCTTAGGAGGTTGCCAAGAAGACACTGACTCGATCTTCGCCGGATCGACCTTAATACCCTCAGCAGTCACCACGTGTCCTAAGAAAGCCACCTCTGGCATCCAAAACTCACACTTGGATAGCTTAGCATACAGCTGGCTATCCTGTAGAATCTGCAGTACTGTCCTCAAGTGTCCGGCATGCTCCTCCCGACTCCTAGAGTAGACTAGGATGTCGTCAATGAAGACCACTACAAACTGGTCTAAGAAGTCAATGAATATCCCATTCATCAACTCCATGAACACCGCTGGTGCATTAGTGAGCCCGAATGGCATCACTACGAACTCATAATGACCATACCTAGTCCGGAATGCCGTCTTAGGTATGTCCTGATCTCTCACCCTCAACTGGTGGTACCCTGACCTCAAGTCTATCCTCGAGAACACGGACGCTCCATGCAACTGGTCCAACAGATCATCTATGCGTGGCAGTGGATACTTGTTCTTGATGGTTACTTTGTTCAGCTCTCTGTAGTCTATGCACAGCCTCATCGATCCGTCCTTCTTCTTCACAAACAATACTGGCGCACCCCAAGGAGACACACTGGGGCGTATAAAACCCTTCTCTGCCAGCTCCTCTAACTGCTTCTTTAGTTCAAGCAGCTCTATAGGTGCCATACGGTACGGGGCCTTCGAGATAGGTCTCGTGCCCGGCTCCAAGTCAATGCTGAAGTCAACGCTCCTCTGTGGGGGTAGCCCTGGCAGGTCGTCACTGAATACCTCTACAAACTCGCATGCAACAGGTATCTCCTCTATAGTCAGGCTCTTACTTTCCTTCATGGCATAACACCAGAAGGCTTCGCAACCCTGCGCTATCAGTCTCGCTGCTCTCACTGCACTGATAACTGTACCTGACTTTCCGAGGTCCCAACCTCGGAATATTACCCTATGACCCTCCTCCGTGGCAACGGTCACTGTCCTCCTACCAATGTCTAAGACTGCTCCGTGTTTCCTCATCCAGTCTATCCCTAAGATGACATCCTCATGAGCTAAGGGCATGACGAGAAAATTGACTAGCTAGTCTCGATCTCCCATGCGAACAGGACATCCAAAGATCTCTCTAGTCCCTCTTACCTTACTCCCATCAGGTAAGCCTATCATAAAAGGTATCCCCTCTACAGTAGCTAAGGACAACCTATCTACGCATGCATCAGATATGAAGGAGTGTGTAGCACCCGTATCAAATAAAACTCGTACAGGTAAGTCATGAATCTGGATCGTACCTGTGGCAGTCGGTGCATCTGGCTGATCAGCATCTCTCAACTCAAACACTCGTGCCTGAACTCCTCTAGTATCAGTCACACTACCACGTCCTCTGCCCCGACCTGATCCCTGCATAGAACTCTGTGGTGGTGTGTGTCCTGGAGCCCGGTAAGACTGCTGCTGACCAGGAGCTCTGTACTGCTGCTGCTGACTAGGAGCTCTGTACTGCTGTTGCTGACTAGGAGCTCTGTACTGTTGCGGTCTCTATACACTCCCTGATAAGCCTGCAAGAGAAGAACCCTGCTGAGATGGAGCCTTGCCCTGACGGCAGAAGGCAGCTCTATGTCCAATCTTACCGCACTGGAAGCAAGTCACTGCTGGCTTCGTACAGTTTGATCGGATATGCCCATAGCTATTGCAGTTGTGGCGCTGCAAGCCACCAGCTGAAGTCTGACCAGTAGCTGTATGACCCTGTCGCCCCTGAGTCTGTCCCCGTCCAAAAGCAGCTACTCCTGAACTACCACTAGCATAACCTGTCCTCTGCCGCTTATCCGGCCTGTCTGACTGAGCAGCTCTCCTCGACACTGGTCTGTCTCTCTCATAAGCAGATGCTCTATCCTGATAGTCTGACAGAGTCTCACAGCGAAATCCTGCCAGATAGGAACGGGTACTCTCTCTCAATCTCCGAGAAAAGAGATAGACATGCTGCTCCTCAGGAGGTGCAGCTGGTCCAAGCAGTGTCAGTTCCTTCTGGAACTTCTTGATGGCAGCAGCGATCGGGACGTCCTCAAATCCAGCCTCAATGAAGTCCTGGAATTTCTCTCTCCTCAACGAAACAGGGCAGTATCTGTCTCTAACAATGCTCCTCATCTGCTCCCAACTGGTGACTCGACTACGCATGGTCCGCCACCAGGAATGAGCATCTCCAGTGAAGCAGGTCTGCACCAAGTCTACCTGCCGATCCTCTGGGCAGCGTATTGCCTCTAACGCAGTCTCTACCTGCCCAATCCAGTGCTCCACCTCCAATCCTATCTCTCCATTATATGAGGGGACCTTCTGAGAGTTGAAAGCCTTCAACCACTCATCTGGCCTCGGTGCTCTAGTCCCAGTAGGCGCTCTATCAGCTACAACTCTCCTCTCAGGTACAGCTGGCACCTGAGGCGCTTCCTGTGTCACCTGGACAGATCTAACCGGTACTGGTGGTACCTGGGTAAGTCTCTCTGTCCTAGCAGCCTCCTCCCTACGCTCCACGTAGGCTCGGTACTCTCTGTACTCAGTCGCTCCAATGGAAACACGCCCTGACTCTGTCGAATGTGCTCTCTGTGCTCCAGACCTAGCAACGGTCTCGTTCCTGACCTCAGGACCAACACTCTCAACTACTTCCTCCACTCCAGCCTCTGGCATGATCACTGCTGGGGATCCTCTCGTGGAGTTCGACCTCGACCTCGGGCTAGTGGGGGTCTACCTCCACGGCCGCGTCCTCTAACTGTAGGGGTCCTACCTCCCCTACCTGGTCCAGCTGGAGGGAGAGGTGGACGACCTCTGCCTCGACCAGTAGCTAGCGTAGCTCTAGTACGTGCCATCTGCGCAAGAATAATAACTATAATTACTACTAGCTGAAAGTCCAAAAGTCCAACTACAGTAACCTAAAGTCCAACTAAGCATACTGAGATCCGCGGTAGTAGTGGTGGTCAGCCGTACTTTTCTATTCCCAACCAGACTATGCATGCATTTAAAACCAAAAATTTTCTTTTTAAAACTCAGATCCCTTTTCGGGTTCTGCTTAAAACTTATTCGGTCTTTCAGAAGATTTCAAGTGCCATTGTTGCCAACCTCGCTCTGATACCATGTTGTAACACCCCGAATTCTCAAAACTCGGAGTATTACTGGTTAGGACCTCACAATGGGTCCCGACCTCAGTTTGACAACAACAATACTAGGATCTTGCAACAAGACACAAATAAAGAAACCGAAATTCATAAAAACCATGTTTTTAGAGTAAGGAATGCAACACTGTCTAGCAGTCTACGGTACTTAAACAAAAGAAAAGAACAACTGTCTTAACCAAAAGAAAGGAAAGACAAAACAACCCCAACCCCGCTCTAAGGAGTACGGAGACCCGGCTGACCACTACTTCCGGATCACTCAGCTGCTGATCTAACCTGCGGTAAATCTAAAACAACCACAAGAAGAACCGTTAGCTAGTTATCTAAATATTAGCAGAATAATAGCAGCACAAACACACTCAGATAAACATAAACACTCATCATGCTTCAAACAAGTCCGTTTTATTATCTTGCTTTAATTTACTCGTTCACTCTAGTGATACTTATTTTGTGACACGAGGGATTCCCAAACCTCGCCTCCGTCCCCGTGTAACCATCAGGAATGGATCCGATGCATCTCACCTTGTACCTGCATGGTCTGGGTATAGAGAACCTCCCAGTCTCCTGTCAGAGCTGGGCAGTGATGTCACGGCCCGTTATACATACACTTGGGCCTTAAATGTAAATAATAACAATCGTCCTAGCAAGTTATTATTATTAAATCACGCAATAGCACACACCACTACTATCACTCAACTAACACTCAGAAACTGGCTAAGTAAGTCACAAGGACTTACCTGAGTCAAATCACACTCTAACAAGTCTCAAATCGGTCCGTACTCGTGGTAACTCAAACGCCTGTCAAATAAGGCATATGGTTCAAAATCACATCCAGATGTCCAACCTCATGCGAAGGAATTACGGAAAAAGCTCTCTTACGGTAAAAGACCATTTTACCCTTAGTTCCGAAATTCTCAAAATTTATTCTTGCATTCTACTAATTTCTTTTAGAATTTGTTTTCCATAATTAGTGTCTCTCGAATAGTTACTAGAGGTTATAAGATTAATCTCAAACACTCGTCACATAGAACAACATTACTTCCTTTCCGGGTAGTACTCCACTCTTACACATATATATACTACTTCATATGTATTTTTACCAACTTTGAAACTTCTACCTTTAACACTAGCATATACACTACTGCGATTATATATATATAATATACCCTGCTACGTTGAAGTTTCTAACTTTAACTCTTAATAATATATATACTACTGTACATTCACTTTTCTTCTTCTGCATTCAACACCTACACTATATATATATATATATATATAGACTACTGTACATTCACTTTTCATCTTCTACATCTATATATACTTACACAGACACTCGACACTTTACTTAATTATACTTATATTTTCTAACTCCTATACTTATATATATATACATGTATAAATACACTGTAGGGATGAGGGTTAAAACGCACCGTCCAGTCCCTTGGTACGCCTTTGCAGTGAGTAAACAAAAACGAGACTGCAGTCGATCGAAGTAACCTCGAGGAGAGCCCTGTCGAGTCTATATAACGCCAGCCACCGCAGGATCGACAAGCCATTCAACAGCCGGTTAGAAAGTGCAGCGGTATAGGAATGAAACGACCAAGGCCAATCGGGTCGACTTACCGGAGTCGTATGCAGGTAAGCGAGTGATTGCGGTTCCTGTAGAACGAGGACGTAATTGCTCCAGCCGGTTCGTTGGTCCGGAACAAGGCCTGCTCGTCGGCGGTTCTGGCTAGGAGGGCGCTCTTTCCGGCCTGGCGTTCGAAGTCGCAACAGCCCGGCGTCACGAGGTGGACCGGCAGTGGAACGTCCGCCTTACTACGAAACCAGAAGGTCATGAGGGCGGTCGGTTGTTTCAGGAAAACAAGGAGTGCAGCGGTACTCACCTTTTGATGTATCCGATTCAGCAGATCCGGAGTCGAGGATGGGCGGCGGGTCGGCGCTGTTGGGTCCGACTAGCCTGCTGCAGTCACGTGTGGAAGTCCGGCGGTGATGCTTGGTTGGCTTCGGTTTTGCAGCGAGTTTTTTGAGGTGCAGCGTAGTTGATTATCTTAGGGTTAGATTAGGTTAAAGTAAAAAAAATTAAGAGGAGGTTAGTTGGAAAAAAAATGGGCCGGTTGAAGTCATATGGGCCAGAATTGGGCCTATTCTTCCCATAAAACACTGAGGTGAAAGAATATTTATTAATTGTCCGGAACCGTTAAAAGTACGGGATTATATAATACGGAATTAAATTCTGTATTATTTTTATTATTATTATTTATATTTTTAAGGTGTGTACTTTATTTCCGATCATAAGTTTTATCATTTTATGTGACTTAAGGTCACATAAAATGATAACATTTAAACTCGTTTTATTTTGTTTATTTATTTATTTATTTTATTACGATTGTCGTATCGGAATTTGGTTAATTTCAATTTATCGGAAACTTAAAGTTTTCGGTTATTACAATATATATGGAACACCTAACTACTATATTCATCAATTTCACTCATGCATTCATCGATCTCACCCGACTTATAAGCAAGAAAACATATTATTTATCCCAG
Organism: Fagopyrum homotropicum; assembly: GCA_033239125.1. Lineage (NCBI taxonomy): Eukaryota > Viridiplantae > Streptophyta > Magnoliopsida > Caryophyllales > Polygonaceae > Fagopyrum > Fagopyrum homotropicum. The sequence goes on from BSWB01000007.1 coordinate 16,454,761, forward strand.
GTAAATTTATATTTTGCGATATGCTCTAATTTTACTATTGTGTTTTGATCATTTCTTTTGATAGTCTAGAGTTATTTACTTATTTTCATTGTTTTGAATTGATCGGCATACAAATCAGATTTTTGATTGTTTCTTTTGATCCAATGCTTAACAAGTTTTTTTTTCCTTCCATTTTCATTTCCCAATTTTTGTACGTATTGTGATTGAATGCCTAACAAGTTATTTTTTTCATTGTTATTTTCTATTCATCTTCTTTGATCGTCTTTTTTTTACAATTTATTCCAATCTTTTGATTGAATCTTGTTCAACCACTCATCTGCACGTAATTCTTCAAATGTTGATCTTCTTTGATCGTTCTTTAGATTTGTGTACATATTCTATCGATTTATCAAAACAATTACCAATAATTATTTGTTATATAATTTTTCCTTTTTATTTTAAAATCTAACATTTTGAACCACTATGACTTGATCGTTCCGTGATAGTTGATTTTTTTTACTTTATATAAGCTAATTGTTTATGCCATTTATACTTTAAAGTTTAACTTTTTTTAATGTTCGTTTAACATAGCTTTTATAAAGAAATAAATTATATATGGTCACTGTGACTTATATTCTCTTCTGAATTTTGTAGATTCCAATACAAATTTTTATAAAGACACTTATCAATTAGGTCATTAGTCTAGGGTCGAAAACTCTGTCGCAAACAAAATTTATTTAATTATGATTTTATGTATTGATTAATAAACTACAGTTAACAATTATATATTTTAGTAAGATATTTTGGTAAATTGTAACAACTATGTTCAATGATTTATACACTACTTTATTTATTTTTCTTTAGCTATTTTAACTGATAGAAAATCTAACAATTTTAATCTGAGTATTTTCTATTTTTTGTGATGATTGCTCAAACAATATATGTTAATAGAGTATTCTAATTTATTTAAATAAATTTTTTATTTTAGTTAATTAACACATTAATATTTTATTCGAGTAAATATTTTGATGATCTTATATTATTTTTAAACTTTTTAATAATTAATAAATGGTAATAAAATATATTAGTAATTTTTTTTAATATTTTTTTCCTAAGGAAGGGTTTAACACAATTAGTATTGGTGTTAGAATAATTTTATATTGTTGGTTTATTATGCTTTTATTTTTTTTTTGTTGGTCGAGTAATTGCATTGCTTGATAGAATAGTAGTGAATCTTTTGCTTTTGTAAGGTAAGAGATTGAGCTATCACGAGTGAAAAATACTTATTATATTTAATAAAAGCGCGTCCAAATGCGCTGAAAATCATGGACTACCTTTTCACCAAAAGTAAAAGAATATTCTTTATTTATATGATCAACATATATAAAATTATAATATTTTTTTTTAACAAACACCCGTGCAAGGCACGGAACATAAACTAGTTTGAAAAAATATTATGTTGGCTGGTATTATAGCATGAATTTATTGTTCGTGAAAGAGCGCAATGAACATCTATAATTAGGACAAAGCTAACTTATTAGGAAATAGGAAGTTAATGCTGATATCATACAATGCTAACCTCCTCTTTGTCTTGTTATGACATGCAATTGTGTTAATCAGTGCTTTACCTTCTTTGTTTGATGGAATGTTTTTCTTTTATTTCCAAGCCTTCAACTCATCTTATTTCTTAAGTAATTGATCATTAGAAACTTAATATTTTGATCAATTATATTTACATTTATCTTTTGTTTGATGGAATTGTTTCATTTCAAAAACATTTCCAGGTAATCTTTTTATGTGTTTAACGGCGGGAGAACAATTGGTTCGGGCTAATCAAGATTACCGTTTAAACATCAGGGTTCTGACTTGCAAACACCAGCTAACGAAGCCATTTTCCACGTTTTTTTTTGGGTAAGGGAGACGAGCGAGACCGGGGTCTAACTCGTCATTATTTTATAAACTTTGAAAAAAAAGCTAACAAGGGACAAACTTTGGGTCGCTACTCCGCGGGCATCGTTTTCAAAAGCGGAATTAAAGATGACGGTGGCGATGATAACTTAAAGAAACCAAAAGGGTAATCGTAAGCTAAAGAAGCAAAAAAAAATCTGGCGATCCATTAACCTCCGATAGATGTGACGAAACTGAACAAGCCAATCTCTACGTAGTAAGCCTTGGCAATGAGACACCAGAGTAAAAAGGGGTGCATTTGAGAGATGCTTTGGAAGACCAGATTGAAGACGAGCTCGGAATCAATCTCCACATGGAACTTGCGGAAGCCCTTATCCCAAGCAAGCTGGAGGCCGGAACAAAGACATCAAAGTTCCGCCATAGACACCGTACAAAGGCCGATATCAAAATGTATATTTGTGTGCATTTATCATCATAAGTAACATTAAATCTTATAACGTTGAGAAAGTATTACATCAACATTGTAAACTAGTACTGTGGATGAAGGACTGCACATTGTGCCTAGCATTTGTTATTGTTCGGTAATGAGGCATTTCAAATTTGGTTCATAACTGATTAATATGGTCTTGCAGGAATTTAGGCGATTTTTGCTATGTGATAATTTTGTTGGGATTCACGCACCAAAGTTAATATCTGGCTCCCGCGAAGGGGGGTATTTAGCTCAGTCGCCCCAGCTTTGCAAACAAATGGCAATCTGTGGTGATATGCAGCGGGTTTTTGAGATTGGTCATGTTTTCAGAGCGGAGCACTCCTTTACTCATAGACATGCATAGAGAGAAGAAAACAGTCGCAGCAAATTATGACCAAACTGAAGACCAACTTATTCCTCTGCCACCGTTACCTACATTTACTGCGAATTGCAGCACAGACAAAAACCTACATTTACATCAGCCAATTGCAACACATACGAAACTCAACTATCCAACAACAAACTTTGTACCATAAAATTACAGTACACTGTACAATGAAAAATGAGTTACACACAATTACATTGTTACCAATGTACTCAATTTTCATTCCCAAATCTCCCAAGTTCTATTTAGATACTGATTACACAGAATTTCAACAAGGTTGACCAAACTTATAAAGTAGAAAAGTGTACCCAAACTTTACCAAAACTCTGAACCCTGCATATTGAAGTCCAAAGAGGCAAGAATCTGTGTCCCAAAATGACTCCTAACGAGGAGAAATGCACAGATGATCAACCCCTGGCTTTCAACACTCACTCAACTTTTGCATTCTCCAATTACTGATTCATTCAATCAAACACACATTTAATTAAAACTATTATCTGAACCAACAAAACATATAATCGATCGAGTGACTGAAAACCCACCAGCAATTGGTGATTTAATCAATTACCATCAGAAGCAGCAAGCAAAGCATGTTTAAGTCTATGACAGTCAACCAAATAAGCAAATCCATAAGCCATATTCATCAAGCTAGCCTCATGAAGCTCCATGGAAGATGTAGCAGTAGCATCAGTCGAGAAAAAAACCCTAAACCCTCTAACAAACGCCTCTCTAGCAGTCGTCTCACAGCACAGATTCGTCATCACACCTGTAACAATCACCTCCTTCACACCCAATTCCAGAAGCTTCTGCTCCAAGTCGGTTCCAGTAAACCCACCGTATGTGCTCTTCTCCACAACAAGCTCACCCTCCATGGGTCCCACTTTGGTTATAAGCTCGGACTCGTGGGTCCCGTCGATTATCAGCTTCTCCTCGCCCCACCACTCCCCAAGCATTCCGCCTTCCTCTGGAGACTTGTGACGGTGGCGAGTGTAGATCACGGGGATGCCGGCGCTTCTGCAGAGATCGATTGTGGTTTGGAGAGAAGAGATGATGGGTTCGGCTATGTCGGAGAAGATGTTTTGCATGTCGATTACTAACAGAGCTGTGGATTTTGGATCTGGGTTTCGTTTCCTGACATCGAATTTCTTGTAGGAAGACATTCGAAGAGATTTTTGGGATACTGCCTGCCAAATTGAAGGATTAAGATCTGCAGTTTCTGGGGGTTTCTAGCAAGGGTCAACAATCGGTGGTTCTATCCGAATGATCGAGTGTATTCGTTTTTAATGGTCGATTATCAGATAAGTTTACGAAGTGACAACGACATGACACCAATATATTATATAATATAAAAGCTAAATTTCTTAATTTAAAAAAAACTTTAGCCTTCTTTTGTTTAAATGACCGATGTGTATGCAACCCGTTAGCGATTTTGTCTAATTTAAAATAAAAAAATTGAAAAAGGAAGTTATAAAGGCACGAAGATGTATATATAAAACGTAAACCGTATTTGTATTGTGTAACCGTCACGCATTAAAAATATGTGAATGAGTAGATATGATCGAAAAGTGTCGTTATGCGAAATTGCTCTGATATAATGATAATGTTAAGGTTTGAAAACCTGCCAATGTAGAAAATTCACACCGCGTAATAATTTTATTATGATACATATTTATAGCAATTACAAAAGTATATACTATGGAATAATAAGATTATATATAATCATATCTTATCCCATAAGAGCATCTCCATCCCACACACTCAAAGTTTCTTCCCTAAATAATTTTTTAAAAATAAAAATTAATGTCAGAAGAAGGTGGTGTGGGAATAGAGGCAATAAGTGGAGAAAAGTCTCTTCTTCAAGAGATGAAATCTGCCAATTTCCTGCACAAAACACAGAAATCAAAGTAAGTTTTTGTTTTGTTTTTAATATTTTTCTTATACTTTAATTGTTAGTTTTTTTGTTATTTTTTTTATATTTTAAGTTTCTCTATAAAATAGGGAAATAAATGAGTTATTTAAAATTTTAATTCAAATATTAGACATAAAGTTTTAAGGTTTAAAATATATAGTAAAAATAATGAAAATAAAAATAATAATTTTATGTTTTGTTAGAAAATATTTTTATCTATCTATAGACATTAATATTGATTATATTTTAATTATATTTTAAATGATCTTTTTTAAAATATTAATACTTTAAACTTTTTTAATTAAAAACAACATTTATTATATTAATACTTAAAAGAAAGAAAAAAAACAAGAACTTGAAATATAAATAAACAACAAAAATATAACAACAAAAATATAACAATAACTAAAACATGTTAAGTAAGGTCTTCCATTTCTTCGAAATCTATCTTCATTAAGCGTTCGAGATATTTTTCTTCCATATTCCTTCTCGTGGTCTTACTCAAGAGAATTCGGAGTGTTGCGAGACGTTGTTTTCTAACCTTTGTTTGTTCTATTCCCAATCGCATCTTCATCTCCTCCGCATTGCGTATTGCCAATAATAATAATAATAATAATAATAATAATAATAATAATAATAATAATAATAATAGTAGTAGTAATAATAATAATAGTAATAATAATAATACATAAAAAATAAATAAAAGAATATAGGCTACATAAAGTAAGTAGGGTGTAAGTTAAGAAACTATCATGCAAATATGGGATGAAGAATTGAGTTTCTTTAGATGAGGTGGAAGAGAGATAAAATTGTAAAAATGTATTAAGAAACTAAAAAATAGTTTCTCTAATGAAAATGCTCTAATATATTATATATCCTTATATATCGAGAATATTATCTTTTATACTATCATATATAGTAATGTAATATCCTAATAACATCTACCCTTGAAAATGACAAAATTTCATATATCAACTGACCATACTCATATAGTACATCCACCTTCGACTATTCCCTCAAAAGACTGAGACCTTCCAAGCCAAACACTAAAGCAAGGCTTGTCTCGGCAAAACCATCAGTAGACTAGGACTGATCTTGGTATGTTCATAATAATCAATACATCAAAATCCTGAGCATAATTACAACTCGGTAAAATAAAATGCAAACTAAGATGATCGACAACTCTAGATGCAAAGTCCTCATACAACAATCTATAAGCATGTGACCTAATTAATTTGATGCACATCTGTAAGGACCTTGTTACATTCGAAAGCCAAGACATCCTAGCATGCCACGTGTAGAAGAACATTGCTGAGAATTCATATATTTGTGATATGTCCAACCAGCTCTTACCCAACAATGTGTGTATCAACCGATCCAGCGTAACCGTCATAATAGTTAAGGTCTATTTACATCCCAAAACCCTTACACACTTACATCCGTACCTCTCCAAAGTACGTATAACCGAGGATCATATGATCATAGAACTCTCTCTCTCCGACGCTAGTGAAAAGTTGAGTCAATTACCAAAAAGTACAATCTATCTCTAGCGAATAAACGGATAAGCTCAACGTTCTTAAAATGAAGTACTATTTTTGCGTGTCGCCCGAGTCTCGTACCACCTTGTACATCCATGTTCCTAAACATTTCATACAAATTTTAAAAAACAATGACATATATGATTTAATTTCATTTGTTTTAACATCAACTCTATAGAATCAAACAACAATAATAGGTTAACAACTATATTTTTTTTTATCGTCAATTTCAATGTAATATACATCAATAAATTGACAAATTGTGGAAGAGAATTTGACCCCTCTAAAAACAGATATAAAAAAGATTAATTTGATTTGATTTGCTTAATAGTTTCTTAATTTAGTTTTACAATTATGGAATAAATTCCACACTAATTATTCTATTCGATGCAATAAACTCATAAAAATATTGCACTATAAATGATGTAAAAATAATACACTGAACATTTATTTAAAAAATCTCAAAAAGTATACAATACATACAATATGTGACTAATTTAGAATGTGTAAAAGATTTGCTTCCCAATTGCATATCAAAGATTTACACTTATATGTACGGACAATGTAGGATTTTCAAGAGTCACTGCATACTTCTTCTTCTTCTTCTTCTTCTTCTTCTTCTTCTTCTTCTTCTTCCTCTTCCTCTTCCTCTTCCACAGTTTATAGTTCTTGTCTATCTTTGAAAGTTCAATGGCATTTGGAGCTTCTTTCGTCCTGCTGGGATTCATGGCTTTGGTCTCTTTGCCTGCCCTCTTAGGTCTCTCTTTCTTTTTCAATATGTATTTGAATTACCCGATTTGAAAATAGATTCAATACAAATGGAATTGATCTTGGTTTGGATATAAAGTACAATTATTTTTTTTGGTTTAGAATTTTGATTGCTTGGTTTAACAAATTTAAGATTAAACTTTGATTTGATTCACTAAATTTAAATTATATGTTTCTAATGTACTTTGAATATATAGTTTGTTTGTATCTTTTTTCATTTCAAGCATGCATATATCCTTCTTTGGTATTCCAATCATGATATTAAATGAGACATAATATATATTTATAAATATGACTCCAAATTTGTAATAATCTTACACTATTGGTGTTTTGTTTTTTGTTTTTCAAGCTTTCTTTCATATTTTATTAACATAATTTAATAAGTGGAATAGTTAAACTTTTCTTTTTGGTGAATAGAAATAGTTAAACTATGCAAGCTTTCTTTTGTAGTTCATATTATTGATACATTAGTTGAGTTACCTTACTAATATTATATGTGTGCTAACATATATTTAATTAGATTTATGATTTGAATTTCTCGAAATATATTATATAATACAAAACAGTTTTTTTACTGGTATTTTAAATAATTGTATATTTTTATGACAATTTTTATTAAAAAGGAATTCTTTGAATATAATTTATATAAATTAACGATAATTTGTTAGGGTTAAACATGTTGTGTTTATTTTACATTTTAGTTATATTGAAGCATATCATATATGCTATTTAGATAAATTATCATTATTTATTAGGTTAACTTGAATTTGATTTTATTTCGGTAATCTTTATTAGTTTTCTTTCATTCTCTTGTAATCCTATTCATAGTATCATTATATTATCAATAAACGTGTGGTTCTACCCCACCATTCGTGATTTTATCACACCTTAAATCTATCAAGTTAACTTTACCATATATAAATCAAGTGTTTGCATATATTATAATTTGTTAAGGTTAAATTTGGTTATGTTTGGAGCAGGTGTTGAAGAAATAAACGAACAAGGTCTGGATTATTGCTCAAAGGATAATATATACGTACACCAAGAAGCAGCAACGACGACTCAAGATGGGTATCCAACCTACACTGTGCAGATTGTGAATATCTGCACTAAACAGCGCGATTTCTTCAACATTCACTTGAGTTGCGGCACGTTCAGTTCCGTTACTCCGATCGATCCAAAGGTTTTCCAGCTAGTCAGCAACAACGATTGCCTTGTCAAGAATGGAAAGCCTCTTCGCATGGGGGAAATGGTTACCTTCAATTATGATGGCCCTGTTCAGTACCCTCTTGCTGTTTCTTCTTTTGGTTGTAGCTAATCTTGCAATTTTTGTCATTTTTTGGTCCATTGTATTGAATAAAATGTTAGAAATAAATTGTTTGCTTTGTTGATGCATAGAGTATGTGAGTGTCCAAGTGTTGTTGATATTGAGAGTTGAAGAGACAAACAAAGGTCTTGAATGTTTCAAGCCATATAGCCTTTTTGAGCTTGCACAAATGGGTGGGATGTTTGTATCAACAAACCCAAAAGGTTGAGTCATGTAGACCTCGTCGTGAAGCGTTCATTTAAGTCCCGTGTTGTTGATGTCGAAGTGGTGAAGACACACCCATGTCACATGTGCGACATCAAGAGAAAGAATTGATAGATTATGGTAGAGAAAACCACATAAATAATGGAAGTGGAACCACAAATATATTAATGTCATCCCTTTATATAGAGATTACAATAGAATGAAAAGAGAATAATAAAGATTGCAAATCAAATAAATCTCGCCTAATATAAAAAGATCATTATTTATTTAAGAGAAAGATATTGTGATATGTATCTTCCAATAAGAACAATCCTCACTGTGACAATTGAGCGTGCTTTGAACTTGTCGATAGAGCCATCGGGGCGGTATTTCATTGGATAGTCCCATTTGAAGTCGACTTGATTGTGTTCTTGAGAGGAAGGAATGAGGTCCTTGTTAAGATGTGTGGAATATATTGTCCCACATCGACAGTATGATAATACTCGAACCTAACTAAGGTTAAGTTTTTGGATGGTTTGGAGATGTTATTATACTATGTTTAACAGTCCTCCCTTCTTTGATTTTTGCTTTGTTAGGCTTTCATTTAAGGTTTATTTAGACGGAACCGTGTTTAAGGATCGTATGCTATTATATCATGTAGAGATTTGTCAACCAAAAGCTTGTTCATTTCGTAGATCAAATATTATTTATATAGGTTAATATAAAAGAACAAAACAATAAACTAATAATCTCATTATAAGACCCATCATAGTAGGCTATACTCTAATGTATATCCGTGTATAATGAGGTTTCTTCCATCAATTTTTAACTTAATTTTCTAAAATAAGAAAAAACAAAACAGGCTTCTATTAAGAGATCCCTCACCTCATTCACAATTACCAAATTGAGTTTTCATCTCTACCTTCTTCTCCATCAAACACCTTGACAAATCTTCACCTTACCTTTTCAACTTTCTTCTCCTACAATACAAACCGATCTCATAAGATGAACTCCAACAAAGCTATTGTTTGCTTCATTTGTGTGATTCTCATTGCATGTGGTAATGCCATTAGCGTATCATATTTGTTAGTCATTATGCGATAACATTTACATTTGATTAGTTATAATCGTCATTGTTCATGTCTATATATGAACAGGTACTAGACAAGGGACCTTAGCCGAGACATGCCGCGAGACATTTACGATAGAATGCGGTTCCGCCGCATGCACCGCCGTCTGCTCAGATCATGGTCGATTGCCCGGAGATAATCAATGCACTCCACCGGACACTTGTTGTTGCACGTAATAATATAGATCACAAACTTGTCAAGAAGCCATGAACGAGACTGATTATAGATTAGAAAGCTATGAATCTTAATAAATCAAATTCATTGTATTGTTTCAAACTTTCTATCATAGATTAGAAAGACCGAATCATAGATTAGGAACGATTGTAACCAACTTTTTCTAAACCAAAATTAAGAACAATTTAATCCTTAAAACGTAGGTTAGGATGATCGATTCAGAAAAAATATCCTAGAGTTAACTGTCTACCTTTTCTTAATCTAAATTTACATATTATCTATGTATTGGCGGATAAATATTTTCTAAATCAAGACTTAACTGTCTACCTTCCAGAAATAAGATTAGCAGCTTTTACCGGTGAAATGCTACTCCCACTTCTGATGCTATCCTACCTAAAGTTGTACAACGGGGTGAACGGGTAGGTTCACAACGTTGTGACCCGTTAACGGTTTGGGTTTGAGTTGGGTCGGGTCAAAAACAAGTTCAATTTTAAACGCTTTGTTTCGAGTCGGTTTGGGTCGGATATCAATTGTTTGGGTTGAAACATATTATCGGGTAGCCTCGGTTCTTGAATGATTATGGAGTGATTTAGTCCGGCTCTCGATTTATTTTAGGTCGGGTTACATCGGGTCATTACGAATCGGTTTTGTGTTATCGTTTATGACAATGTGTGGGCAACATATCGATCAGATGCAAATACCCCATATTCAAAATAAAAAAATAAATAAACGAAACTCTAATTGAGAAGATTTAGTTATTAGGGTAGTTTTTGTTTAGTGAATACTAACTAGGCCCCTAGCTAATTTTTATTAGAAATAAAGATAAAATGGTTAAGTAGGTGGGCCAGGTGGCTGAATTTTAAGAAGAAGTTATGATAGTTATTGTAATTTAGTTTATTAGAAACTGCCTTTAATTTAAAAACCGGCTAATTAAATTGAGAAACTGTATATTAAAGATTTGTAGAATCTTTGAGACATTTTATAAAGGATACTGGTACCCGAAAAGTCATAATAAAACTTCTTCATCTTTTCCATTGATTACCGTCAACACAGATTTGCCGTCGCCGCCCATTAACTTAGCAACTTCGAAGCTCGCCATCGTCGTATTCTTTGACTCTTTATCGACTCTTATCTGCCTATATCGTCTATGAAAACCGCCGATTCATCTCCTATATCGCGTCTTAGAGATGAATCGGAGATATCGCCGTCCATCTTGAACAAGAATAGAAGACGGCTTTTGCTGTTAACCTACGTTCATCAACCGACAATCTGACAAGAAGAATGGATCAGTAATTGTCTTCGATTCGCTATATAAGCAGAAAATCGATAATTTTTGTTTATGAGATCGACGTTCTGTTCTTTCATCGATTGTTTATGCTTAAATGGTGTTCGATTTTACTACTTCAATGGTGTGTGGTTGTTAGATAATTCGTGTACATAAATGATGTAAGCCTGTATAGTTTGTGTACGTAGACTATTTTGTTTAATGTACACATTACTTGTGTGTGTGGCTTCAAATTATGTTTATGTGTTTGTGTATGGTAATCTGTGTAGCATATGTACATGTTTGCTTATATTATGTACATATTTGCTTATATTATGTACATGGTAATCTGTGTAGGATATGTGCATGCTTATACTATTTTGTATAATGTACATATTGCTTGTGTGGCTGACATCGGATAATGTAACAGTTCTTGTATCAACAATTATGTATTATGCGTGTTTAACATATGTATACGATTTTATTATGATATGTACATAAATGATTTTTTGCTTTCAGTGCTACATTTAATGCAAGAGTCGAAGAAGATGACGATGACGAGATTAGAGATGATGGATGCAACTGTTTCCTTATTAAACGGTTATTAGCATCAATTAGCCAATTTAATTTTGAAAATTAATAATTGTAAATAGGAGAGAAAAAGATATGAAATCTTATTTTTTTTTTAATAAAATCTTTTCTTTTTATAATTTAGGGCCTAGTTTGTCAACCAAAATAAATAAGGGCCTACTTTGTACACACTAATACAAAAACTACCTACTTAACCATTTTACCCACTCTAATTTGTATCCAAATTAAACATGAGTTAAAAGGGTAAGTGGGCCATTTATGTATTACTGTGTATTAAATAGGCTATTTTGCAATAATGTAGATAAACTAGGCCCCAATTAATTTTCTAATAAAGATTAATTCCTAACTAAATGCATACCCCTGATGGAAATAAAAAAAGGTGATGTGGTAGTTTTAATTAAATAAATAAGGTTATTTATTGTGGTCCCCTACAAATCAGGAAGTTGTTAGGAAAGGAAATATACATTCCTTGTAAACGTGATACAAGCATCACGAAATTCCCCCATTTCTGCATCCATAACCACCAATTGTACAGAGCTTTCGTCTACTGTCATATACATTTTCACTATTTTTTGTTCGATTACTGCCGATTTATTCCGGTTTGATGTTCTGTTTGTTCAATCGTTACGGCTGTGAGATCGTCAACAATCGGATTGTCAATCTGTAGATTCAATCGTTTGTTTTGTGCGATTTTTGAGACAAACAACTCGATCTGTAGATCCAATCGTTCTGAGACATTTTTTTCCAGATCTGTGAGGTATGTACGTTCAATCGTTTAATTGGTGGATAATTCTCACATTTGCTCTGCGTAATTTATGTAGATGGTTCATACTTTGTATTTCGTATATATACATGTCGGTGATCTTTTATGTGCTGAGTGTTGATATTGATGAAGGAGACGAACATAATTTTATGTCTGTATGTGTACATAAGTTTGTAAATGTTCAAGTTTATAACATTGTAGTTGAGAAAGTAATGTGATATGCCTGCGTATTTTATGTATCTACTTAGATTTATGTAGTTGTAAAATGTATGTGTCTTTCAGTTTAATGTGGTGAGGGTCTGTAATGATGAAAGTGACGAACATAATCTAATGTGTTTATGTGTACATAAGTTTGGTTTATGTATATGTTTAATACTATGTAGGATTTAAATTTATGTAACAGTGAATAACATAATTTTATGTGCGTATGTTTACGTAATTTCGGTGTATGTTTATGTATAAGTGCAGAATTTAGGGTTTATGTTTACATAATTTCGGTGATGAACATAATTTTATGCAGAATGTAATGAACATAATTTTATGTGCGTATGTTTACATAATTTCGGTGTATGTTTATGTATAAGTGCATAAATTATGTTCATTCTAGTTGATTGTACATAATTGTTGAAAGTATAAATTTGGTTTATGTTTGTGTTATATAATATGTAAGTTGGTAAGATTATGTAGATTATATAAAATATGTCAAATATTTATGTTAACATAAGTTATGTAATGTCTAAGTTATCTATTATTTGACAAACTATTCATGTAGTTAACGAGAATAATGCTCTATGTATATGTGTACATAAGTTTGGTTTATGTAATTAGTGGAATATTATGTATAAAGCGTGAGGAAGCTATTGACATATTTCTTATATTTTGTACCTTTCTTGTAGGAATCATGGGGGTGGTGTTTGTGACAATTTATTTTGACGGACATTGGAAATTTGATGAAGGTGTGTGGAGCTACATTGAAGTACAGTCAAGTAAGCCGTTATTGCTATCAGTTGAATGCACATTTGATGTGTTAAAGGAGAAGATTGCATTGCTATTTGGAATATCTTTAACACTGTTTGATTTATGCTTGTCATACAAGAATCCTTTCAATGAGGGTCTAAAACCATTTGATGTTAACACAAAGGATGATTTGGATACTTTTGTACACATAAATGGTCTCCCACAGTTTAATTGGAGTCTCCCTTTATGTGTGAACAAAGTTGAACTGCATAAGACTGTGGGAGGGATTCCAACCGAACTACATGGTCAGGAAGTTGAATTGAAAGATGGAACACAAGATTCAGGTCATAATTTGAATCATGAAGTACAAACTGATGTAGCAGATATAGAACCTGATTTATGTACAACAGGTTCTAGTGTGATTGGGAGCGAGTCGGTAGGAGACGCAAACAATAACGCACTTGCAATAGTTCCACATATCAATAGTAATGTATCATCAGGAGACGATTTGCAACTACAAGTTGGGAAGATATATCATTCGAAGACTGAAGTTAAAAACGCATTGTGTCTACATTCAATTTCTGAATGCTCACAATACAAGATAGTAAAGTCGAAAATGATGGCAGTGACTGCAAGATGTGTAGATAAAGATTGTAAATGGAGGGTCCGCTTTTCAATGCTCTGTCAAACAACATACTTCACCACCACAAAGTATGTTTCGACACACACTTGCTCGTTCCATTTGCGGCGGGAGTCAAATAGAGGAGCTTCGTATCACGTAATAGCTGATAAGGTTAAGACAATGTAAGTTGCATGTATTTGTTGGACTGAATTTATGTATCTGCTAATGCGTGTGAATTATATGTTATGTATCCTACTTTTAGTGACAATCAACTTTATGTAGGTATGGTAATTCAAAGAAATTACCTTCAGTGCATCAGATCATCACCGTAATGAAGAGTTTGCATCGAATTGACGCTAGCTATTGGAAGTGTTGGAAAGCTCAAGAGACAGTGAAAGACATGATTAGAGGTACATCGGTGGACAATTATAACACAATCCCTGCATACTTATTTATGTTGGTGGAGGTGAATGAAGGAATGATTGTGGACTTCATACACGACGAGAAGAGTAGGTTCAAATATGTCTTTCTGTCGTTTGGACCGTCCGTTCGGGGTTTGAGTGTGATGAGAAAGGTACATAATAATAAAAACCCTGATTTTGTTTTTGTATTGCAGTTCTCTGTAACATAATGTTGGATACACTTGTTTATGTGCATATATTCATGGTCAGTTTTTTGTGCATAAGTTGGTTTGTGAACACGTCTACGGTTTATGTAGGTAATCACTGTTGATGGGACACATCTTAGTGGAAAATATGGTGGGGTATTGCTAGTCGCCACTGCACAAGATGCAAACCAACAAATATACCCCGTTGCTTTTGGTATTGTTGATAGTGAAAATGATGCATCTTGGAATTTCTTTTTTAAGAATATGAGACGTGTCGTAATGGACAACAAGGAGCTTGTGTTTGTGTCCGATCGCCATGCATCGATTAAGAAGGGTATAGCATCGAATTACCAACTAGCCTTCCATGGGTACTGTATTTGGCATCTAAAAGGTAATCTGAGGAAGAGGACAAGATCAAACAGGATCCTACAAATGTTCATTGATGCGGCAACGAGCTACAAAGACAGCAGTTGCATTGAAATATTAAAAAAAATATCGGAGGTACATAAGCATATAAATTATGTACTGTATATCTTATATTATGATGATTACCTTACACATGATTTATGTATGTATAGGAGAAACCGAAGGTGGGAGAATTGCTGAAGGAAATAGGGATTTCTACGTGGGCACGCTCCTTCTCACCTGCGAAAAGATACAACATAATGACTAGTAACAACGCAGAGTGTGTAAACGCATTGATGAAAGAAGGTAGAGAGTATCCTGTCATGGCAATGTTGGATGAAATAAGGCAATTTATGACCCGATGGTTTGCTGAACGCCGTCAAAAGTCCAAAGCTTGTGTAGAGGTATCGACTCCTAAGATTGAGGCAATTATCCAGAAGCGGTTTGATACGTGTGCGATGTACTTTGTGTGCGTCCTTGATGCAGAGAAGCTGGAATTTGAAGTAAAGATGTGTGAAGAGCACGTGATTGTTTGTTTGGAGAAGAAAACTTGTACATGTAAGGAGTTTGATATTGAAGAAATACCATGCATACATGCCATTGCAGCTGCAAAACATGTGGGTATGAGCCCATCCTTTCTAGTTGGCAAGTACTATTCATCAGACAGTTGGAGGGCTGGTTATGTGGATATCATCTATCCATTACCTAGTAAGTCAGAGTGGTGTATTCCTACTTCAATAGCAGAAATGAAATGTGAGCCTCCATTGAAGCGTAAAAGGTGTGGTAGAATGCCAAAAGCCAGATTCCGTTCGACGTGGGAACAAAGCAGCAATAGAAAATGCAGTTGTTGCGGCTGCAGCGGGCACACGAAGAGGACTTGTCAAAATCAACCAAAATAGAGTTTATGTTTATGTAGATGAACCAGTTTTGACTAATATTGCTTGACTTTGTTGTTTGTTTAACACATTTGGTGGATATTACTGTAGTTATGTGACACACCTATTTCATTTCTAGTTGATTACCAATTAATTAACCCTGTTTAAAGCAATAAGCGGAAAAGCGGAAAAGCGGAAAAGCGGAAAACGTAAAATTTTAAAACTTTATCTTACAACCATTTTCACAACATATATACATACTAACATACGTCATAAAACCCTGTTTAACAAAAACACAACTGTTTAAAACCATGCAAAAACATCCTAGGCGGTAGCATCCCATAACAGCCCACCTGATATGATCTCAAATCCAGGTGTTGGGTCCAATGTCCTTGCCTTGATCAGGCCGAGTCTGAGTAGCTGAAAAATATGTGGATATAACAACAATGAGCCACACGCTCAGTAAGAGTATACAAATCGCACTCTCCCAATATATATAAGTATCTAATATCCCGTCTCCAAAGGACACTCTATACCCTTCCTCACATTCCAGAGTCGATCAATGCATACATATCCACATTCACATATAATTCCACAACCATTCACATCACATTTCACATAAACATTCAAGCATGTTATCACACATCACATATGAACATATCATCTCATATAAACATCTCATATCATCTCATCACATATAAATAATCATAACATAACATATAACATGCTAGACTCGATCGCATCGATGCATAGGTGATAATTAACTAACTAGCCCCAACTGATCGTACGATATATTTTCTCATGTGCTTTCGTATTTCTTTTCTTTCTTTCTTTTTTTTTTCTTTTGGTTGGCCAACCCGATAGCGTCATAGGCCCCCTGTAGATCAGGTAGCGACCTCGGCCATCTTGTCCTAAGACCCCCTGTAGATCAGGTTGCGATCTTGGACTATTTTTCTTATCTTGAGGCCCCCTGTAGATCAGGTAGCGACCTCTGGCTGTTTTTCTTATCTTGAGGCCCCCTGTAGATCAGGTAGCGACCTCTGAGGCCCCCTGTAGATCAGGTAGCGACCTCGTCCCCCGGAAACCCGTGCGGGACCCAGTTGGGCTAATTAATCAATTACCATCCTATATTATCACTTTCATATCATAACTCAAATTCATGCTTTCATCATATTCTTTCATCACATTCTTTCCATTATCATCTCATGTACCTCATGCATGCTTTCATAAAGAATATCAATTCATCATCATCGTCGTCTCACTCATATACATATAAGCATGCATACAACCATAACAAACAGATATATACACACAAGCATGCATAAAATCATGGCATATTAAATACATAACATATATTAAGCAAGTGTAATTCATATACACTTACCTCGCAGGTAAGAACAATAAAACCTCGCAAACTAACTATTGAATCCATTTTCCACTCGGACTATCCTCCTTTATCGTGCTTGGATACGCTCACAAAGACTAAGCTATAGTTAACCAAAACCTTCAACAACACCTGTTGAGAATATCATATTCCTTGTATTAAATTTCTCGCTTCAAACACCAGTTAAATTCATTCCTTTGAATTTAATTAGCTTATAGCATTTTCTAGAATCCCAATTTAATTAATTAACCTTCAATTAATTAATTAAATTTTGCCAAAATAACGTTTTGCCCGCAGACAATTTCTGAACCCACCTGTCATCAAATCTCATCAAACAAACAGCCCATAATCACCAGAATAAAGTAACGAGTATAATGGAATTTCCAATTATCCATTTTGACAAGCCTAAGGTCAATTTAGGCCAAATCGCAATACGGAAAACGAATAAATTCATAACTTATTCGTTACTAACCCGATTGACGATCCGAAAGAAGATTCGGAATCACAACGACGCAGGCTACGCTCGGACACCGTCAAATTCACCGGAATCTGAGCGACGGAACCTCCCTAGTATCATATATGCTCGACCAGGTCTTCCCTTGCGCGGAAATGCAGAAACTCGGTACCAAAATGAAGAGAATGAAGAGAGGAATCCAAAAACTCAAACGGATTTGAAATCGGATTAGAAACGAAGAGTAGATATGAGTTTGAAGATTGAGAGAAATCAGAGCTTTTACGAGAAAACGTGAAAGGAAATGAATTAATAAACGATATTTCAGCTATTTATAGCGAAGACGATAATTATCCTTTAGCGGAGTCGATAATTATCCTTTTACCGATCCGAAAGCGGTTTAAGCCCCCTTCTCCAAACTTCTCGAAATTGGAATAATAAATCTGGAATATTGTATGGATAATTATTCCGCAATTGTTTCGAAAAACGTGTATTCCTAAGCCGTCTTTCTTAGCCGCTAAGAAACGAAATAGCGACTCTTTTAGCCGTTTTGCCTTTTCATGGTTTTTTCATATCTAGGACATGTCCGATGTCCTGATCATTTCTCTCAACTGCATTTTTATTAATTGAAACTCCCAAATGCTCCAAATAACACTGGGGTGTAATATCATCTAGGAGCTGGTTACCTCGAGAGGTATCTCGTGTTAAAACGGATTTAATTTCCTAAAATACTCGATTAGGTCATCTTCGATTTTTTACTGTTACAAATATCTCCCACTTTAAGAAATTTCGTCCCGAAATTTAAGAAAGGACGTAGAACCAAACCCGTAGTTATATCAAAAGGATGCACAACCGGATCACAATTTCTCAAGGTTTTTACTCAAAAAGATAGGGATATCTAGCTCTCATATCTCGCTCGGTTTCCCATGTAGCCTCTCGAGCTGAATGATGTCCCCATCTGACCTTCACCATTGGAATCTCCTTGTTTCTCAATCTTCGAACCTGCCTGCCTAAAACCTCAACTGGTTCTTCTGGGTAGGACAAGTTCTCTGATACTTCTATCTCAGGTTCGGGAATGATATGACTCGGATCTGACCTATACCTCCGTAGCACCGATACGTGGAAGACGTCATGCAATCTTGATAACTCAGGTGGTAACGCCAATCTATACGCAAGTGGTCCGATCTTCTCTAAGATCTCATATGGACCAATGTATCTCGGTGCTAACTTCCCATGCCTACCAAATCTCATAACTCCCCTCCAAGGAGATACCTTCAAAAACACTCTATCGTTTATCTCATATGTCATCTCTCGTCTATGGTGATCAAAGTAGCTCTTTTGACGATCTTGTGCTGCCTTCAAGCACTGCTTTACTACTTGTACTTTCTCTATTGTCTGTTGTACAAGTTCAGGACCCTCTATCTGTCGCATGCCCTCAAAATCCCAACATACAGGTGTGCGACACTTCCTTCCATACAAGGCCTCGTAAGGGGTCATACCAATACTCGAATGAAAACTGTTATTATACGCAAATTCGAGCAATGGCAGGTTAGAATCCCAGTTACCTTTAAGCTCCAAAACACAAGATCTCAACATCTCCTCCAAGGTCTGAATCGTTCTCTCTGATTGTCCGTCTGTTTGAGGATGAAATGCCGTACTGAAATGCAATCTTGTATCTAGGGCATTTTGCAGACTTCTCCAGAAGTGCGATGTAAACCTCGGATCTCTATCAGATACAATCGATACAGGGACTCCGTGCAGTCGAACAATCTCTCTCACATACAACTCTGCCAGCTCATCCAAGGAGTTATCTTGTCTCATCGGTAAGAAGTGAGCAGATTTCGTCAATCTGTCTACAATCACCCATACCGTGTCATTCTTTCTGAAAGTCCTAGAAAGTCCAACAACAAAATCCATTGTAATCCGCTCCCACTTCCACTCAGGAACTGATAAAGATTGAAATTTTTCTGCTGGTGCTTGGTGTTCAGCCTTCACTTGCTGACACACTAGACATCGAGCTACAAAATCAGCTACCTCTCGTCTCATCTAGGGCCACCAATAGATCTTCCTCATGTCATTAAACATCTTCGTACTCCCAGGATGCATGGAATACCTCGAGGAATGTGCCTCTTCAAGTAGCTTCTTCTTTAACTCCTCAATGTTGGGTACGCATATCCGTGTACCTCTATATAACACTCCCTGATCAGACAACTGGAAGTGTATAGTGGTAGCATCTCCCACTTTAGCTTTCAACTTCTTCAGTGTAGCATCCTCATCTTGTCTAGTTAAAATCTCATCGAGAATCAACGGTCTAACCTGAATGTTCGCTATCAACTCGGATCCTCTTACATCCATCTCTACTCTCATAACTCTCAGAGCTAATAGATGCTCAACTTTGTAGTTGACCTTACTGCCTTTTTGCTCTTTCTGCTACGAGCGTCAGTTACCACATTCGCCTTTCCTGGATGGTACTCTGTAGTGCAATCATAATCCTTGAGTAACTCCATCCATCTTCTCTGCCTCAGATTCAGATCCCTCTGAGTGGGAATATACTTCAGGCTTTTATGGTCGGTAAACACTGGAAATGTATCACCATAAAGATAGTGCATCTAGGTCTTAAGAGCATGAACTATAGCAGCAAGCTCTAGGTCGTGTGTAGGATAGTTCTGCTCATGAGGTCTCAACTGTCTAGATGTATATGCTATTACCTTCCCTTCCTGGATTAGAACTCCTCCTAAGCCACACCCAGATGCGTCGGTGTAAACCACAAAGTTACCCTTATCTGAGGGTACAGCCAGAATAGGGAACGTAGTCAATCTTTTCTTAAGTTCTTCAAAGCTCTCTTGACAACTGTTATCCCATATAAACTGCTGATTCTTCTTTAGCAAGTTAGTCAATGGGCGCGCGATAATCGAGAAGTTCTTTACAAACCTCCTGTAATAACCCGTAAGTCCTAAGAAGCTGCGAATCTCCGTAATGCTCTTCGGAATTTCCCATTCTGTAATAGCCTTGATCTTGGATGGATCAGGTTGTATACCATCTCGTGATATCACATGCCCTAGAAAGGCAATCTGATCCGTCCAAAACTCGCACTTGCTGAACTTCGCGTACAACTGTCTCTCCCTCAAAATCCCTAAGATATGTCTCAAAAGTTCTCTATGAGTATCTGCATCTCGGGAATATATCAAGATATCATCAATGAAGACCACGACAAACTGATCTAGATAAGGCTGGAAGATCGAGTTCATCAACGCCATGAATGTTGCAGGTGCATTCGTCAACCCAAAAGGCATAACTGTAAACTCATAGTGTCCATACCGATTACGAAAAGCTGTCTTCGGTATTGAACTCTCTGCTATCCTCAACTGCTAGTATCCCGATCGAAGGTCAATCTTTGAAAATACTGTAGCACCCCTTAACTGATCAAGCAAGTCCTCTATCCTCGGTAAGGGATACTTGTTCTTGATTGTGATTTTGTTCATCTGACGGTAGTCTATGCACAATCGTAAACTACCATCTTTCTTATTCATAAAAAGCACTGGTGCACCCCAAGGAGAAATACTCGGGCGTATAAAACCCTTCTCGAGCAACTCGTCTAGTTGTTTCTTTAACTCCTTTAGCTCTAGCGGAGCCATCCTGTAAGGAGCAATTGATATAGGTGTTGCACCTAGTAATGCTTCAATCTCGAAGTCTACCTCTCTACTCGGAGGTAAACCTGGTAAATCATCAAGGAAAACTTCAGAAAATTCTGTGACAACATCCACCTCAGATACTCCGGGGCTAACAATGGCAGAATCTGACACACTAGCCAGATAAGCCTGACACCCTTCTCGAAGTAATCTAAAAGTTTTTACTGCAGATATGAGCCAAGTAGGAATACATTCCTCTCACCGGTGAAAATCACCTCTCTTAACCCATCCATCTCCGTGGTGACTTCCTTTGTATAACAATTAATCAAAGCTATATGAGTGGATGACCATTCCATTACTAATATCACATCAAACTCTCTCAAGAAATCATCCATGTTAGCACAAGTGGTATACTACTGCCATTAGAGACTATGTCCCACCAATCTCTAGCTGCTCCCTCAAGCAAGGATATAGCATATTGTACCCATCTCTCATTAGCGTAGATAACTCCATCTAGAATGGACGCAGTGTTCCTCAATCACTCATCCATTACTAATGGATCAGTAGTCCCCTCAAACGACTTTGCCCCTTTGCGGCAAATCTTCTCAAAATTCTTGTCCTTCTTTACTAGAATAATACCCGCTTGAGACATTGTTGTGTCTGTGGTGGTATAACTTCTCTCAAATATTGTACTAACTTAGGTTTACCAGCCATATCCAATGGTGGTAGTGGTACCGGATAAACTGTCACCTTAGGGTGCTCCTGATCATTTATACCATGAGCATGTGAGACTCAGTCGACCCTTCAAGGTTGTGCTCCGCCGTCAGAAAGAAAAAAACTTTCAAAAGCTTTTCAGAAAACTTCCCACAACCCCAAGCCAAGGAATCATATCCCTGCTCTGATACCAACCAAATGTGACACACCTATTTCATTTCTAGTTGATTACCAATTAATTAACCCTGTTTAAAGCAATAAGCGGAAAAGCGGAAAACGTAAAATTTTAAAACTTTATCTTACAACCATTTTCACAACATATATACATACTAACATACATCATAAAACCCTGTTTAACAAAAACACAACTGTTTAAAACCATGCAAAAACATCCTAGGCGGTAGCATCCCATAACAGCCCACCTGATATGATCTCAAATCCAGGTGTTGGGTCCAATGTCCTTGCCTTGATCAGGCCGAGTCTGAGTAGCTGAAAAATATGTGGATATAACAACAATGAGCCACACGCTCAGTAAGAGTATACAAATCGCACTCTCCCAATATATATAAGTATCTAATATCCCGTCCCCAAAGGACACTCTATACCCTTCCTCACATTCCAGAGTCGATCAATGCATACATATCCACATTCACATATAATTCCACAACCATTCACATCACATTTCACATAAACATTCAAGCATGTTATCACACATCACATATAAACATATCATCTCATATAAACATCTCATATCATCTCATCACATATAAATAATCATAACATAACATATAACATGCTAGACTCGATCGCATCGCTGCATAGGTGATAATTAACTAACTAGCCCCAAGTGATCGTACGATATATTTTCTCATGTGCTTTCGTATTTCTTTTCTTTCTTTCTTTTTTTTCTTTCGGTTGGCCAACCCGATAGCGTCATAGGCCCCCTGTAGATCAGGTAGCGACCTCGGCCATCTTGTCCTAAGACCCCTTGAAGATCAGGTAGCGACCTCTGGCTGTTTTTCTTATCTTGAGGCCCCCTGTAGATCAGGTAGCGACCTTTGAGGCCCCCTGTAGATCAGGTAGCGACCTCGTCCCCCGGAAACCCGTGCGGGACCCAGTTGGGCTAATTAATCAATTACCATCCTATATTATCACTTTCATATCATAACTCAAATTCATGCTTTCATCATATTCTTTCATCACATTCTTTCCATTATCATCTCATGTACCTCATGCATGCTTTCATAAAGAATATCAATTCATCATCATCGTCGTCTCACTCATATACATATAAGCATGCATACAACCATAACAAACAGATATATACACACAAGCATGCATAAAATCATGGCATATTAAAAACATAACATATATTAAGCAAGTGTAATTCATATACACTTACCTCGCAGGTAAGAACAATAAAACCTCGCAAACCAACTATTGAGTCCGTTTCCCACTCGGACTATCCTCCTTTATCGTGCTTGGATACGCTCACAAAGACTAAGCTATAGTTAACCAAAACCTTCAACAACACCTGTTGAGAATATCATATTCCTTGTATTAAATTTCTCGCTTCAAACACCAGTTAAATTCATTCCTTTGAATTTAATTAGCTTATAGCATTTTCTAGAATCCCAATTTAATTAATTAACCTTCAATTAATTAATTAAATTTTGCCAGAATAACGTTTTGCCCGCAGGCAATTTCTGAACCCACCTGTCATCAAATCTCATCAAACAAACAGCCCATAATCACCAGAATAAAGTAACGAGCATAATGAAATTTCCAATTATCCATTTTGAGAAGCCTAAGGTCAATTTAGGCCAAATCGCAATACGGAAAACGAATAAATTCATAACTTATTCGTTACTAACCCGATTGACGATCCGAAAGAAGATTCGGAATCACAACGACGCAGGCTACGCTCGGACACCGTCAAATTCACCGGAATCTGAGCGACGGAACCTCCCTAGTATCATATATGCTCGACCAGGTCTTCCCTTGCGCGGAAATGCAGAAACTCGGTACCAAAATGAAGAGAATGAAGAGAGGAATCCAAAAACTCAAACGGATTTGAAATCGGATTAGAAACAAAGAGTAGATCTGAGTTTGAAGATTGAGAGAAATCAGAGCTTTTACGAGGAAACGTGAAAGGAAATGAATTAATAAACGATATTTCAGCTATTTATAGCGAAGACGATAATTATACTTTAGCGGAGTCGATAATTATCCTTTTACCGATCCGAAAGCGGTTTAAGCCCCCTTCTCCAAACTTCTCGAAATTGGAATAATAAATCTGGAATATTGTATGGATAATTATTCCGCAATTGTTTCGAAAAACGTGTATTCCTAAGCCGTCTTTCTTAGCCGCTAAGAAACGAAATAGCGACTATTTTAGCCGTTTTGCCTTTTCATGGTTTTTTCATATCTAGGACATGTCCGATGTCCTGATCATTTCTCTCAACTGCATTTTTATTAATTGAAGCTCCCAAATGCTCCAAATAACACCGGAGTGTAATATCATCTAGGAGCTGGTTACCTCGAGAGGTATCTCGTGTTAAAACGGATTTAATTTCCTAAAATACTCGATTAGGTCATCTTCGATTTTTGACTGTTACAAGTTACGTTTATTTGACTATATTGTGAACTATAACCTCGTTTATCATACTTAAAGATACATCATTCAAATTGGCAACTGAACTACATAGGTACATAAATCTATCACATATGTTGGAGAGCACTCTGTATACTGATGATGTTACATCTGCTAGTGCATAAAAATACACTTATGTATATGTAAAAGTATTATGTTTGTATTAAACTAAAAAAAACAGTGCACAATGGATCACTACATAATTATGTTGGAACTAAATATATACATAATATGATAATTTGTGCATATCAAAACATTACATAACGTCAAAGGAAACAATTATGTTCATAATAGATGTCTACATAACATATCGAAACCGTACATAAACTAACAACACATAAAAGGCTGGATACATAAGTATTTCACAACTTCTTTCTACATAACTATGTTCATGATCAACAGTGCATATTGTTTGAACAAAATCACATTTCTTCAGCCCAATTCTTCCACTGTCTTGTAAACACAGCATTTGCAATCTGCTCCCTAACCGCTTGAACGACTTCATCATCTATGTCACTGAAATCCTTCCTACCAGATGCAAGATATTGAATGTATTTCAACGTGTATATTTCACAGCTACCCCTACAATGCAAAGGGATAAAATGAAAGCAGTTTATGTTTCATTATGGTTAACACATAAAAAATGTAACACAAAATTAATAAGCAAAACACTGTACATACCCATCAGCATTTGTGTTTAAATCATTCTTCCTGATCACTTTCAATGGGATCTTGAGCTTGTCTTCCAGTCTAGAATGCTTACCATGGACCCTCAGAACCTGTGGGAACATAACATCAAGGGGCTCGATAAGGTGCTGTAATTTGTCCTCCTTTATGTACGTGACTTGTGCGTCGTACACATAAATACACCAGTCAAGCAGGTTTATTTCCAATGCGACCCAGTGAGTGTCCAGAAGGTTGAATGGAGAGTAAATGATGTCGACATCATACAGTGATTTGGGGAACATTTGTGGAACATCGCCAGTGATGACTTGAAACATACTTTCTTTGAAGTTTGGTTTGTCATTCTTAATGTCCAAGAAATTTGTAAATGTTGTACGGTTGTAAGCTCGGGCCCATCCGGTTGGTAGTACAGCAATGCGTCCATATTTTTCTGGATTTTCACAGATGCTCATACGGATATGCATAATCAGCTCATCAATGACCTAATTTACATTATAAACACATGACAATATTATGTAAATAACATAAATATATATGTACATAAATTCAGTGTAGTATACAAACCTCATCTTTAATCCAACCGCCAGGCTTAATAATAGATTCAATTGTGTCCCTGGATATGGTCTTTATGAAACCTCTTACTGACCCATTCCCGTCTTTGTTTTTGACCCAATTGTATAGGGTTTGTCGCTCTTTTAATGTCAACATACCCATGTGTGGTTCTTTAGGTAGCTTGACATTTTTGCGGAAGGGTGTGCGTTTATATTTACTTTCTTTGGGCATTCTTAGACCCACCTTCCTTTCTGGCACGGCTTTTTCAGAATTCTGTACATAAATATACATGTTTTGTTAATACATAAACAGTTACAAATATAATTTGCACATACATTAGTAATGTACACAATTTCCTACATAATTTGCTACTCTAAGAACTGCATACAGTTCATATGCATGGACATTATATACTACATAATATAACAGATTTATAATCCTAAATTTATGTATCAATCACTGGCAGTGTACATAAAGTTGATAGTTTGTCATAAATATATCATACCTCACTGGATTCAGCACCAATTTCCTCTACCATTACATCATCCAAGGCATCTTTGGTAGGAATTTGATCGACATCAGCTGTTTGATGATCGCTTTCTGTTGCATTAGATTGATGAACTTCAGCTGACACATATTGTTTCATAGCATCATTTACACAACTCTTTATGTTCTTTTCAATTCTCTTGCTAGACACGAACACAATTGTGTCTAACTGCTCGTAGAGAGAACCTAAGTCTGTTGCATAAGTCGTCAGATCATCAATCAGAATTCCTTGTTCCTCCACTTTTTCACACAGAATAGTCTGCACCTTCTGCATTGCATCAACTTTTTCAGCAAGAATGTCCTGTCCCTTCTGTAGTGCATCCATCTTTGACATCAACACTTGAACCCATAATGGTTGTGCTTGTTCAGGTTGAGTGCTGTTTAGTATGGACATACATAAGGTACACCATATTTCTGAATATACTTAATGTAATATTATTGTACATAAAGTGCAGTTTATTTTACTTACTTAGTTGTGTCATGTGGCACAGGGGTGGACTTCTTTCCCGCAGAAGTATTGACATTATTTTGGTCTTCTGTATGGGGTTCTGAAGGAGTCTGCTCGGTATTGAGTGGTGGTGGTGAATCCTTGGCCTTGTTAATGCGCTTTGATGATTTACATATTTGTCAAATCATACATAAAATATTCTATACGTATTAATACATATAATTCATTGTACATAAGCATGTTACATATACATAAGTTTAACCTTGTTGGTTCTGGAGATGGCTTGGGTGTTTGCTTTTTCCTCTTTCCCGTGCTTTTGGACGCAGAACTATATGTGTATATATGAAGTGTTATATTTCTTATACTACATAAATCTAATAAATACATATACATTGATGTAATATATGTAAATATAAATAAATTTAACCTTTTGGCTTCTGGATTGGGTATGACTTCTTCCAGTTTCCTCTTACCTACACTTTTGGATGCACTGCTAGATGGTTTATCAGGCTGAACCTGTCCTGTTTAATATAATAAACAACGCATGAGTATAATGTTTGATGTAGTACATAAATGTCTACTACATACCATTCAATTTACATAAAATGAAAACCAATGGTTACTACATACCAATGTCTTTTGGTGGGTTCACAAAGTCATCTTTATCATCCTTGTCATCGTTGATTTCTCGAATCACAACGTTCTCAGTGTTAGGCCTACATAATAACACAAACAGGGTGTATGTTATATATAACGTAATGTATGAAATAAAACAACTTACTAATTTTGATTAGAACACACCTAAATTCTTCCTCCTTTGCATGATAAATTAAAGGCCTAGTCACTATGGGGACAACATTATGAAACCCAATACCAAATAGTGCATCAATCCTGTCATCATCACCCTCCATATACCAGCTTTCATAGTCATCCTCTTCCTTCTCAACATCAATTGTCTTAATGTCCTCTGTTTGAAGAGTTTCAGCAATACCCTGCAGCTCAGTATATCCAGGGTATAGCTTGTCACCCTTCCCAGATTTGGATACATACCTGAGGCATGATGGGGTTGCCTCTACATTGATTATAGTTGCAAAATGCTTTGCAAACTTTGGTATGGAATTGAAGACAAGTATCTACAAATAGTACAAAATTGAAAACTATAATTAATCAACACAAATGCTTCATTACACATATGTATACATAACAGTGAGTACATAGATGTTGCAACTCAATCTAATAAATACATAATTCATTAAACATAATGATGTAACACATTTACCATAATGGAATGAGTACATAAGCATAAATAAATAAAACAATATCAATTAAATAATAATATGCACATAAGCATGACACAACTCGGTACTATGTATAAAACCTGTACATATACATAACAATGTTATACATAAGCATGTTACACAGATAGTACATAACAATCAATAAATATTCCTTAACCATTGACAAAATTGGAACCTATACGTTACCTGTAATGCCAAAGGGAATCCACCAATCTGGTATCCACCGCTGTTTCTCTCCTTTCCAGCTTGACACGATTGAAATGATCTCCTCGTTATGGTGTAAGTAAAATGACCCCATGGAAATTTGTTGAACAACTCCATGTCACTTAGGAGATTTATAGTGTGCTGCGTTATCAACGTCTTTCCATTCTTTGATGCTAAAACACCTTCAATGAACAAAATGAGTGCCATTTTGTACTTGTTGGGAGACTCCTTCGGCTCATCCTTGAAGATTTGCTCCAATTCATCATTTGTGCATCTGTCAATCCCAATTACATCTCTCATGTTGACATCCTCCATTTCTTCTACATCAGAGCCAGATTCCGGAGAATTTGGGAGTCCGGTAATCTCACAAAACTCCATGAAACTAAACTTCAAAAGAACACTGTTTATTGCAAACCACATTGAGTAATGTCTCATCGTCTTTACCTCCCTCATTAACATAAAGTGAATGAGCTGGTTGGACATTTTGATTTTAGTGCTCATCTCCAACAGAGGCCCAAAAATTGACGCCTTAAGTCTGTTTTTGTCAGCTGTAGGTAGCTCATCCAAAATCATAGGTATTAGAGGAAGCCTCATATAGCTATTGATTCTGCCATTTATTGATTTCGTTGTTTCTGTCCATCTGTAGGTAAACTGCATAAACATAAAATGGAAAAAGCGTTTATCTTTATGATATGTGGTGCAAATTTCAATTTACTAACCTTTATCTGTGGATTATCATAATTTATTAGCCTATTAACATCTTGCGTACAGGAACCACCCATCTCTCTCCGCTGAAATGTACATAAGGTAAAATACTTCATTATCAACTACTAAACTAGTACTATATACAGTATTGTACATAAATAAGAAAATAACTTATATGAATATGGAAATGTAATCAGAAACTATTAAAAGTAGAAATGATATAACATAAAAGTGATTAAAGATTAATTTATGTTTTTATGTGCTTTACTATACTGTTACGTAAGTCCTGTGACTAATATAGCAATTTGATTTCAAATATTCACCTTTTTTATGCGATGAGTCTGTGCTTCATCTCTTTGTTCCTTGGTTTGGTTTTTGACAGCCATTTGTTTGGTTGTTACCATTTTGTTCTTCAAACACATAGTAAATAGAAAAAATTCTCAGTCAATTTATGGGTAAATACTACATTACATAATTTGTCTGTATATGCTAAATGTCCTACATAATATTATGCACATAATAGCTACATAAACATTGCAATAACAGAAAAAGCATTGTACATGACCTACAATGCATACATAATACAAATTCAAAAATAATTCTGTCAACCATAACTTGAGACAGTCAAAAACTTGAAACATAGACTAATACACTCCATAAGAAATTAAAGTAAATATTGTTCAAACATAAACTGAGTCATTCTATAAGTATGTACATATTCTTCAACATAAACTTATTACTTATGTGATAAAATAAGATACATAAATGTCTGAATCATACTGTAATTACATACATAAACTGTGATACAGAATGTATGTGATACAAAATCAAACATATCAAAATAAGTACATAATCGTTAAGGATAAACTAACACATTCTGTAATTATGTACAACAATGATATACAGGGGGTACATAATGTAATATATAACAGTTGGCATCCTCTGTTATGTACATAAATTTGATACAGAATGTATGTCTGAATCATACTGTAATTACATACATAAACTGTGATACAGAATGTATGTGATACAAAATCAAACATATCAAAATAAGTACTAATCGTTAAGGATAAACTAACACATTCTGTAATTATGTACAACAATGATATACAGGGGGTACATAATGTAATATATAACAGTTGGCATCCTCTGTTATGTACATAAATTTGATCCATACTATAATTACATACATAAAATGGTATGCATACATAATTCATCCAATATTTGAAGTTACAAAACATACATTTACATAAATAATATCATCGACCACAAAAATAACACAGTGTTTTGGGAAAGTATCAGTACATAGACTTCTTCTTCATATAAAACACATGAAAACATAATTTATGTACATAATTTATGTACATAATCTTTCATCACTGTTAATTCGAATACATAAATTCCACAGAAATAGCTAATTACAAAATTAAGTTCCATAACACCCAAAAACAGATCTGTTCTTCTTTGTGTCGTCAGATTCAAAAACCTAATCGAATATAACTCACAAAATCATGCTTCATAACACCATGCAAGGCCGAGAGAATGAAAGTCCATGTAGTTACAGATCAACAATGGCGGTTTTGAGTATGGATTTTAGGGAAAACGGTCATCAACTGTTTTCGATTTGAACGAAAATCGAAGCCATTAAAATGGTATAATGTTGAGATAATTTGGAATACTTACAAGGATTGATTGTCGTTAAACAAAGAATAGCTCAGCGAAGATGTTGAAGACGGTCGAAGTTGAAGATTTGAAGATGGAGGTTGAGAATGGATAATCGCACGATACAATGGAGGTGTAGAATGGCGCTTCCTTTTTGGATGAAATGATTAGAAAAGAAGACGAACCGCCAGATACCGTATCAAAGAGTTGCCGTTTTTTTAATTTTTATTATCTTTAACTTTTAGGCAGTTAATATGCTACATTACTAATTTGCCCTTAACTAGCTACCTTATTAACAATGATTTATAATTTCTTTTAGCTTTATTTTCTGGAAGAAAAATAGAGGGGTCTATTTTGTATCATGGATACAAAAAGGGCCCTTCTACACCAATTTTCTCATTAAACATGATATGGTCAGAATTCGAAACTTTTTTGTCGGATTGAATCGGATAATTATCCGCGAATATCTTTTGATCCGGATTCTAAAACACGTTATCCGATAATGACTTTAGCCGGATCATATTGTTGTACACGGATATCTTGGTGATCCAAATGACAACAGTCTGATACAGAAGATCTGTTTCATTGCCCGATTTGTCCATTTAATTCATATATCCGACCAATCCATTTTATCTGACTATATTTATTTCTACTTTGTTTACCATCAAATGTAAAATAAAATTTAAAAGTAATATAACATCATCCGATAATAAGTGAAAATGTACATATGATAAAAAAAAAATGAATATTAACTGAAGTACAATATATAATACACAAGTACAAAAAATTGAGAGTATTGGTGTCGATTAACTTTATTTTAAATGGATAAAAGTTGATTAATTGTAAGTTAATTTAAATTATCGTGAATAATGATTACACAAGTACAAAAAATATTAATATGAAATTACAATATAAAATGAGAACCTTGTAGTATATATCCTGTTTCATTAAAAGATCGGTCTTTTAATATTATGTTACTTTGCTAAAAAAAAAGGTTAATAAAGTTATAGTTATCATGTCATCGCCTATATTAATGATAAATTTAATTTTAAAATTTAATATATATAATTATTTCTAATATATTAAAAAAAAATTAGACTTAAAAAGCGTCGTTATATAAATTTATAGTATGTAATATGTATATTTGTACAGTAAATTAGATATTACAACCACAAGATATTTTTAATATTTTTAAAAATTAATTTGTAGAATTAAAATAAAAAAGTGAAATGTTATTTTGATAAAAAAAAAATGACCAAAAATAGTACCAACTATGAGGTATGAAATAAAAATAATACAAACCTTAAAAATTACCATTTGATGCACAAACTATTTCACATTAAACCAATTTTGTTACGGGATGAAAATCTAGCCAAGTTTTATTACAAAAATTGCCCACATATTTATAAATCACAACAAATGGCCCCTATAATTTATTTTATTTTAAAAATCACCCATGTTATTTTTGTATACTTAACGAATCAGGTAAGAAAAGTTAGTCATCACTTTATTTTTAATATTTAAGGTAGTTTATTCATTAAAAAACTAACAAGTTTTAAAAATAAAATTTTGGTTAATAGAACCATATTTGGTGTCATTTCTATTTTATGGGTGTATTTTGAGGGAATAATATTTGTAGTTAAAACTTAACGAAAGAATATAATACTAATTTAAAAATTTGTGTAATTTGAAAATTTGAAATTAATATATTTAACCTAAATTTGTGGAAAAAATCTACACTTCATGTTTAAATTTTAAAAATTCAAAAATCAATATTATTTTTTACCAAAAAATTGTGGAAATGTCACCAACTCACCAAGTATGAGTCTTTTAGCCAAAATTTTATTTTAAAAGGTGCTAAAACTTCTCAATCATTCTTATAGTTATATTTTAAATTTATTATTAAAATATTTAGGGCAATTTTGGTAAATAGGCCTTTTTGAGAAACTAGAGTAGTAACTAGACTTTTTAATGTTTCAATTAAGTAAATATACCCAACCTTTTGTATTTATTCTCAAACTTTAAACGCTCTTCTCTCAAGGGGTACATTTACTACACCCAAAACTAGAAAAATTCTAGCAAACCAAATTGTTTCAAATTATTATTTAAGAATAAAGTGACAAATAAACTTTATTATAAAATTCGTTAGGTATAAAAAAATTATATGGGTGTTTTGTGAAAGAAAATATAATGTAGGGGTAATTTTGTGTGTTTTTAAAAGTTAGGGCGATTTTGTAATAAAATTGGCTATAACTCCCCCGTATCAAAATTAGTTTAATATGAAATAGTTTGTATACCAACTAGTAATTTTTAAAGTTTGTATTCTTTTTGCTTCATAACTCATAGTTGATATTATTCTTGATCATTTTCTCAAAAAAAATACTATATATATCATTTTCTAAAAGAAGTGTATTCAGATTGAAAGATACTCTAGCAAAAATCTTAAATAGTTTTCTTTTTATCAAAATAACATTTCACTCGCGTCCCACTCTCGGACCCAGTCTCGCACAGTCTCACTCTTGCCATCTTTCCACTGGTGGCTGCCCCACCCTGCCGGGCCTGCCCCTCCCCTAAACCCATATTCTTCTTCTTCTCGCATCAGTCACACAGTTTAGTCCCTGCTTGCTACACTCTCCTTTTCTCCATTTAAACCCATGTTCTTCTTCTTCTCGGCTGCATCTGCTCAGCTTGAGAAATGAAGGGTCCAAGCGCAATATTAGAGCCCCTTTAACGGCTTCTGTCCAGCCCAATAGCCCAATAGACAACTACTCCGCTATGAGAAGGGTTTTGATTTTTCTAGGTGTTTTTGTTCTCCCCTTTCTCAAATGGAATCATGAAGCTTCTGTTGGTATGATCTTTAATTTCTTGTGGGTGGTAGTTTATTTGCTTAAATTTTGTTGTTAGTTTGCATTTGAGTTAGATGTTATGACTTGATTGATTAAATTGGGAAAATGGGTCTCAATTATCTTGCATCCTGCTGTTAATTCTATGATTTTTGTGGATTTTGACTAGTTTTAACTTAAGTCATTGATTTCAATGTTTTTGTCTTTTAATTATAGCTCCTCTTACGTTATAGTTGCCATTTTACAATGGTTTTTCAATGTTGAACTTTGTGGTGTGTGAATTGCTTTATGTAAAATATTTAGGTTGCTTGCTTGTTGTGATGTTTGATAACAGCAAATTCCTTTCAGGATAAGTAACAAAGGTGGGACCAAAATGGGTCCTTTTCTAAGAACGGTTAGCTGATTACTAGATTTCAACCAAACACCCCCTTAATATCTTATTCATAAACTTTGAAATAGATGAAAGAACGGCTCCTGAACATGAAATTTTATATATATGCCACTTGAGCTTGTTATTTTAGAAGCTATGAGCACTCTGATTTGCCAAACCATTAGCTTTTTAAAAACTTGAAGTTGATATATTGCATGGCTTGAACGGCAGAAAGGAAGAAGATGAGTTGCAGCGTGGGCAGTGCCGGTCGAGCGTCAGCGAGGTGCAGAAGTTCAAAAATATGTAGCCGTTAGTTCAGAGCTAAGCTGCTAGTCGAAGAGCGTTCATTCACCTCATTGATGAGAGTTGCGAAGCCAAGGCAAAAACACAAAACGCATGTGAGAGGGCAAGTAAATACCGGGTACA
This sequence comes from Fagopyrum homotropicum, assembly GCA_033239125.1. Taxonomy (NCBI): domain Eukaryota; kingdom Viridiplantae; phylum Streptophyta; class Magnoliopsida; order Caryophyllales; family Polygonaceae; genus Fagopyrum; species Fagopyrum homotropicum. The sequence continues at coordinate 16,489,184 of BSWB01000007.1, forward strand.
AGAATGTAATTTCGATGAAAAGTAAGGGCAAAATAGTATTTTTGTAAAAAATACTCTGAAAAAAACACTAGTCCTACCAAAACACACAAGTGTTTTTAAATACCTAAATACTACCAAAAACACTAAAAAACATATACACTAGTGATTTATTTTGTTGTGCCAAACACACACTTTTTTTTATCCCTATTGTAACACCCCAAATTCTCAGAACTTGGAAAGTTATTGGTTAGGACCTCACAATGGGTCCCGACCTCGGTTTGACAACAATTTTACTAGGATCTTGCAACAAGACACAAATAAGAAAAACCGAAATTCATAAAACAATATTTTAAAGAGATGAATGCGACAACGTCTAACAACCCAAAGTACTTAACAACATAAAAGTCTAACGGTCGTAATACGAAGAAAGAAACAACAAAGCAAACACCCAACCCCACTTTAAGGAGTACGGAGACCCGGCTGATCACTACTTTCGCATCACTCAACTGCTGCTGTAACCTGCAAGGCATCTACAAGCGGTATGAAACCGTTGGCTAACATTCTATGCATAAGTATAAAGGTAAAAGCACAAACACACAACATACACAATCAACATGCAACACTCAATCCTTTTATTATCTTTAATTAGGTGATATGTCATTACTAATGATACTTATTTTGTGACACGAGGGATTCCCAAACCTCGCCCCTGTCCCCGTTTACCAATGAGGAATGATACTAATGCATCTGACCGTCTACCTGACTGGACTGGTCGCAGGGAACCTCCTAGACTCTCGCAAGAGCTAGGCAGATGATGTCACGACCCGCTATCATACACTTGGGTCAATTACATAATATAATAAAGTCGGCCTATTCCGGTTTCGTTGCTTATCTTAACTAACAAACACCACTCATACACATTACACTCATACAAGAAGCTAGCTAAGTAAGTCCGTGAACTTACCAGAATCAAATCTCGACTCTCTCTTAATCACCACTCAATCAGTAACTGCAGAAACTCAGTTGCCTGTCAAAGGAGGCGCGTGGTTCAATACATTTCCCTAGGTACTTAGAAGTCTGAAACTCCTAAGATGTAAGATCCTATTTGGACATAACTTATTACAGTACTTATTTAAGGTAACATGACTATTTTACCCTTGGTCCCGAAAATCTAAGATTTTTCTATAACTTAATTCCACCTCTCCTTAGGAGCCTATTTCCATATTCTAGTTCTTACGGAAAAGTTTAGTATAGAATTACAAGAGTTGCACAAAATTCTAGATTTTCACTAAACGGTCATTAAGGTCCGACTTTGGGTTAAGATCCAAGGCTTAAATAAAAAGATAAGAATTCCGGGAACAATCTCTAGATCCTCTAATATATGTATACTAAACATAGGGCAAAGGTCTCTCAAAAACTCAACCATAACTCTAACATAAACTCTAAAGTTGGACTAGAAACTAAAATTCTATACTTAGTCAAATATTTTCTTGCTTCAAAAACAGCTCAAGTGCTCTACTTCCGGACCTTATAAAACCTAATCCGACCGTTAACTTTCTCCCAAATTTTAACACAATAAATTATATGTATTCATCTACGACATACTAAAAATTCAACGGTGGATTCTCGATTTAAGCTATAGAAATTAGGTCCTAAAGTCTGCAGGTCGAAGCTGAATGATAGAGTGTGCAGAAGGTCCTAGGTTCGAGTCTTTCTTCCAGCAGTCCCTCCTATTTATCATGCTCAGCAGGTCCCCAGTTCGGAACCCATGGATTACAACTTATTCCAAATAAAACTAAACAGCCTAGGTCTATCGTAAAAGCCGTAAACATCATGGAAGTCGAGGATTAGGTTCCTACCGGACTGCAGCAAGGAAGGAGGCACGCTGCTGAGGCTTCGATCGGCACCACCACCTCTAGGGTCGCTGGCTCAGTTCGGTTGCACCCCCGCAGTGGCTGGAAGGACCGGCTCAGCTTCGGTTTCCTGCTATCATCCCGATTAGGTTGAGAAGGCACAGAAGTAGCACAAGACATGGGAAGAGAGGGATTTGGCTCACCTTACGTGCGACTCTAGCGGCTGCAGATCGACTCCAGTGGTGCCCGGTTCCCTATGGTAGACCAGCGATGGCGGCTCTGCTTGCTGTGCAACAGGAAGGTCGTCACGATGGGTCACTGACTCAGGAGGAAGAGAGGAAGGACAATCGGTGCTCACTTGTCGACGCAAAAGGGCCAGATCTGGCGCAAAGGGAGATCTTCTGGCTGTTGTTAGTCAGACATCTTTAGTCGCCGGCTCGGACGTCTTCAGTTGCTGGCTCGGGCGTCTCGAGTTGATGCAGAGAAGTTGCTGCTGAAAAGTTGCGCTGCAAAATCGTTTCACCGAGGAAGGAAGAAGAGGAACGTACGATGGTTGGCTGTTGAGGATTAGGTTTAATTAGATTAGGTTAAGAGGGAATTAGTGAAGGGTTAGGAGAGGTTAAGATTGGGCCGGCTGAAGGCTTTTGGGCCAGAATTGGGCCTGCTTCTCAAATAAAACAAATGAGCTGAAATAATACTCGTTAATCGCCCGGAACCGTTAAAAGTACGGGATTATTTACGGAATTATTTACAGGTTACATAAGTTATCATTTTATGTGAATCAAAGTCACATAAAATGATAGGATTTGATATCGTGTTCTTTTATTTAAAGGAATTAAGGTAACCTGATCGGAATCCAGTTTGATTTGGTATTAAACGGAGTTTAAATTTTACAAGTATTACAACTATTTTTTTGTCACATTTTTTCAATTTAGAAGTCCAAACAATCGTAGTACAAAAATCACTTGATGCCAAATTTACATTAACATATCCTACTAACTCGACCTTCTTGTCTTCAAAACACATGACAGGCTCAATATTACTCTCCAAGTACTATTTCACTACTTTAATGATGTTTTTCTAGATTGTCCATGATAAACAAACTTGTGTCATAGTATATATGAGCTTAGTGGGATATTTCTCTTATTGTTAATTGTTCTTAGGACTCACCACATTGTCAAGTCCGATATATACGGACCGAGTAGAACGGAGGTCTTGTTTATACGAGCACACATGTGTGTTAAGTCCAAGCTCAACTCATAAACCTAGCGAGGTTTTATCCTAAAATCAATTGGCAATTAAAAAAGTATCTCATCGTAACTTCAAATGGTTAAGAAGTTGGATTTAGAAAGATTATCCTAGATTTAATTGTTTAGTTTTTCTCTCCTATTAATAATCAAATAAGTAAAAGATTGGGTCAAAGGTAGGATTCGAATTTTGGACGAGTTTCCCACCCCCCACCCTTATACCTATTAGACTAATCAAAATTCGTGTATACTTTTGATGATATAAAATATTTAATGCACAATTTTAATACATAATTTCAATTACACAATGTCCGTACACAATTTTAATTACACAAGGAATACACGTTTACTACATAATTGTAACATTTATGTAAAAAGGCACAAAAAGTATGTATTTATAACGGATCCACAAGGAATACACATTTACTACATAATTTTGTTGAATTATGTAGGACATATCTTCATCGACAACCCTCCATTGATGCTCTCGAACTGAAGCTCCGAGTTCTTTTACATTGAGCAATGGAGAATAGAATAACAAACGATGGATATTGTTAAATGACCGTAATTAGTTATGGAGATATTTTAGGAGTTGTTAGTATCTCTTTCCTTGTTTGACGTAACAATATAATTTTTTTATTGTCTAGTTAGAAAAATTAGTTATATATTATAGGAGAGAGAAGATTCACTTATATGGTAATATCTTTTATTATTTTCCTATTTGATCTTTTTCTACGTAAATTAGGGTTCTTACTTTGTTAATAGAAAACAAAAGGTATCTAATTTATGCACAAAAATACATAAAGTACCTACTTAACCAACTCATTCTCATAGAATTGCAGTAGGAAATGCAACTTATAAGGGAAAAAATGATCATATACATTGAACATTTGTTGTTTTCTTTTTTAGTGAAACGTTTGTTTTTCATTAGTGTAATACAATGAACAATTGTGTTGTAGCAAAGCTAAAGTAAAAATAATAAAAACAAAATCGGAACACCAAAAATCAAAAACGCTCTGACTACTCTCTAGTTTTTGCTAGAGAGAGAAAATCAGCTTCTTCTTCTACCAAGATCTCTATTTATCAGATTTAGATCTAGACCCGTTCATAACAAGTTCTCTTCAGAGGACTATGTGCTTTAGCATGAAAATCCCGGTCTGACCACCAAGCTTGAAAGATTCAACAATCTGGATCAACATCTCATGACCACCGGTCTAAACACCGTCACCCCGGCTTGGTTGCGCCATATCTATTTCTGTGTTGGCGGCCTCGCCAGATCTCGCCCAACCATGTTCTCACACTCTACCTTCCTTGCCGTCTCAACAATATTGATACTCGTGTGTTGGTTGCTTCCTTTGGTATAAGCCCACGAAATCAAGGCTTATCCGCTAATATCTCCGGCGCAAACCGCCACGGCGCCACTTTCACTGATGCAAACAACCTCCTTCTATGGCGTAACTCGCCTCCTCCTCTGTAATACAACTCCTAAGAATATTGAAATACTCCGTCTTCTTGGGTATAAATAAATTGATCCAAATCTATTTTATTGTCAAAGAAAGTTGGTAAATTAAAAAGAAATTTGGTAAATTAAAAAGAATATTAGAAATGAGAGTAATTCTTCCCTACGGGTTCCTGGCTATGCCTTTTTTAGCCTTTCTATTACACTACCTTTCGATCAGCTTGTGTAATGGTGGTTTAGAGCCGTTTGACTGCAGTTTTGACCGCCTTTGACCACCTTGTGTACGCTATTGTAAAGCTACGCCGATGGCTGCCGGCTTTTCTCCTATTGACGGAATGACGGCCTCCATTTACTGATTTACCTTTCCAAGAAGCCTTCCTTTTGCATTGGGCTTACTACTCCCAACTTTTGCAATTGGGCTTCTTGGCCTATTTTTCTGTCATATCTACTGATTAGTGATTACCAAGTATTAAAAAAGATTATATATATATATATATATATATATATATATATATATATATATATATATATATAGGGTTTGGTTCCCATGAGAACACCTCTAACGTGAGAACATGAGAACAATCGTACGCCGTTGGATGTGAGTATTAAGGGTTGAGATTTAGAGTATATATCAAAAATAATAATAACTACGAATAATAATAATTAGGAATCCAACAATAACTACAAATAACCCACTCAACCAACAATAACTACGAATAATACAATAAACGATATAATAATTACGAATCTGTTCTCATGTTCTCACGTTAGAGGGTGTTCTCATAGGATCTATACTCTATATATATATATATATATATATATATATATATATATATATATATATATATAATAATAATAAAAAAAAAAAGAAATACAAGATTTATAAACCAAAGTATAACAAATCTTTTGGCGTAAAAAAAAAAAATAAACACCAAGTTCTCCTTTGATCATTAAGTACAATACCACTAGAAATAACTTTTCGGTTATCAATTTGTTTTTTTAAACCTCTCTTAACAATGTTCTTCCTACTGCTTATCAAGCCCAATAACAATCACTCCGACAACATAAACCAACCCTCTATGAACAATCTTCTTCGTACAAATCATCTTTCTCATATCCATCAAGTTTTACACCTTTATTCGTCAAGATTACCATGTTTTGCAATCTCGTTTTCGGAGGCTTGATGTAGTCATTTGTTGGCAGTTTCGTGCGTTTGTCGAGGAGGGGGGGGCGTGGATTTGTGATCGACTCCTGACGGTTCTGTTGCAGTCCAAATATGAGGTGCTCACAGTTGTTCCCTAGGCTTCCTCCCTATGTACTTCCTTCGAAGATGAACATTTTTGCTCGTTGTCTCCTGCTGGCTGGATCATCATGCTTTCCTTTGAAAACTTTGTTGCTTTCGGTTTCATTTTGATGTATTTTTGTGTATCTATATTTGTGGTCCTTCATGACGGTTTGACCGTCTGCCGATTTTTTCGGCCTTTCGACCCACTAGACGGCGTGACATCTAATGGTTTCGAACCGTTTTCCATTTAAAAAAAAACAATTGTGTTGTAGGGAGGATGCATACCAATTTGTGCAACGTATTAAAGGACCTCCATGATCATACATACATGGTGCCGTCTAATAATTTCGAATCGCTTTCTATTTAAAAAAAAACAATTGTGTTGCAGGAGAATGCATACCAATTTGTGCAACGTATTGAGAGATCTCCAAGATCATACATGCATGGTATGTTCCATAATTTGGGTCATGAATTTGAATTAAAACAACATTTATATAATCGTTATTATTTATGTTGTACCGACTCGTACGTTCTCACTAAAATGCATCCTCATAATTATATAACTAAGTTCAATTGTTCAAATCTATAATATTAAAAACCATACAGTAATATATGCACGAATAATAAACCATCGATATTTTCACATTAATAAGAAGAAAATGTTATCTTTTATGAAGAAATTCACCTATAAATGTTACCAAATTGAATTTTCATCTTTACTTTTTTCTATATCAAACAAATTGACAAATCTTTATATTTTCCTATAAATACAACATACTTTTTCAACTTTGTAGATAATCAAAACAAAGTCTAAAAATGAACTCCAACAAAGCTATTTTTTGCTTCATTTGTGTGATTCTCATTGCATACGGTAACGATCAACGTTAGCGTATCATTTTTGTTAATTATTAGCATTGCTGATTATCTAATCATTATCGATCATGTCTATGAACAGGTAGTATACAAGGGACCTTAGCCGAAACATGCCGTGAGACATTTACGATAGCATGCGGTACTGCCGAGTGCACTGCCGCCTGTTCAGATCATGGTCAACTGCCCGGAGATAATCACTGCACCCCACCGGATACTTGTTGTTGCACGTGATGATAGATCACAACCTTGTCAAGAAGCCATGAACGAGAAAAAAACTTCAATATAACCGGATCGTATTTAATTGTTTCAATCGTAATTCAAGTTTTATGATTATCGAATGCTTCAGTTCTTCTCATTATGAATGTTTATGACGATTATTTATCTAGGAACATGTGAGAATCACTTTTTCTTAAACAAATCTCAACGAGAAGATTAAATGCATTAAACAGTTTTTTATGTTAACAAAATTAGGTAATAAATGATGTAATATTGGTGGTTTTCCTAGCTAGTGGTTTTTTCTAATGATATATAGGGAATATTGGTGAAATGAGACATCTTTTGTAACTTCATTAACTAGTCATCCAATATTTTTAAGGGCAATTTTGATAACTAGGTCTTTTTGAAAAAATAAAATAGTAGCTAGACTTTTTAATGTTTCAATTAAGTAAATATAACCCAACCTTTGTATTTATTTTCAAGCTCTACGCACTCTTCTATCAAGGGGTACATTTACTAAACACAAAACTAGAAAAAGCCTAGTAAACCAATTTGTTTCTATTTTTTAATTAAAAATAAAGATAAAAGTGGTATATATATATATATATATATATATATATATATATATATATATATATATATATATGAAAATAGGGAAAGTAAATGATGGACTTGTGGATTCTTTTGATGATACACAATATTAATATACAATTTTTCAATTACACAATTAATACATAAATTTCAATTACACAATCTTAATACATAAAGACTTGTGTATGTAACGCCCTAATTTTAGGCGCGTTTTAAAATTTTATTTTCCTACTTCTATCGATACTTTATTAGCTTAAATATTTTTATGAGTATTTTTACGTCTTAAATTAAGATTTACGAGTATATTAATATATGCTTGATCATATATTTTCCGTAATTGGTTTTCAAAATAGTTCGGAAAGTTTTTCCGTTCCGAAATTTCATTCCGATTATTTCGGATCGAAGCTTAATTAATTATATTTTCATTCTTTTGTTTTTTTTCTCTTCCTGCCTCTTTCCTTGCCATCATGGCACCTTAGCCTGCGGGCAGAGGAGCCATAATTGCCCCTTCCTAGCTGTCTAGCTTGTCCCGACCTGCTGCTCGACCCCTCGCTCACTGCCCGACCCCTTGCCTTGCTACACCAATCCCATCAGCCTTCTCCTCCTCTTTGTTTTCAGCTTCTTCCTTGCAGCAGCATCTCACCTCTCCTCTCTGTCGTTAGCCTCACAACAACCCTGCTCCCAGCCTCTTCTACTCCGGATTTCTACTACCTCACCTCCCTTTGTATCGAGCAAGCCACGCCTCACCAACACCTCTACTGCTGCCTTACATTCTCTCCTTCGAGCCGCAAGAGAGAACACTGCTGCCACCTACACTTCGCCATTTCAGCCAGCACGGCCGCCGTCCTCACCTTGTTCTTTCCCTCTCATTAGCGAACCACCGGGAAACCGCCTGTAATCGCCAGCCTTTGCCACGGTCCTTGCCCAAGAGAGCCAATCAAGAGCAACAAGACTCCCTCTTGGATCTGCAACCATCGCCTCCCTATTCTCTCTCCTCTCACCCAACCCTCTTCACCTTCTGTCGAGAGTCGTCGGGGATCTCCACCCTCGCTGTACCACCGAGAAGGAGACGTTGCGCCCCCAGACGCCGGAGAATCATCGCCTTGTGCCTTTGCCCTCGCCGGAGCACACCGAGCCGCCGCCACCACCGCCTGTGCTTCTTCCTTTCCCAGCCGAAGAAGAAGGCTCCTGTGGGGTTCAAAACCCTTCTTTTTAATTTCAATCGGCCCCCAAGCTTTTGGTATAATTACAGATTGTGCCCCATATTTTATATTTGCAGATTTGACCCAAGTTTATGAATTTGTTCATCTTTGCCCTAAAAATGTATTTGTCGATTTTAAACTCGGGTTTCAATTAGGGCTGAGCATTGGTCCAAAACCGCAAACCGCAAACCGAACCGCAACTGAACCGCAAACCGCAAACTTGAAAAACATGGCCCGCAAACCGAACCGCAAATTTGCGGTTCGGTTTGCGGTTTGAACCGCACGGTTGCGGTTCGGTTGCGGTTCGAACCGCAAATGAACCGCAATTTTCGGTTTTGTTGCGGTTTTGCGGTTTGGTTTGCGGTTTTGCGGTTTGGTTTGCGGTTTTGTGGTAAGCAGTAGAGAAGAGAAGACTCAGAAGAGAGAGCAACATCAAGCATCATCAAATCAAAGAGTGGGTCGGACTTGCACACAATTAAGCATCAAATAAGGGTAAGCAGTAGAGAAGAGAAGACTCGGAAGAGAGAGCAACATCAAGCATCATCAAATCAAATAAGGGTAAGCACATTAGCACAGTCTATGTTCAGTGTTCACTTCAGCAATTGAGAAGAGAATGGGGCGGAGGAGTGGGTCGGACTACCTAGACGAATGGGTAGGACTGCCTGGACGAATCGGGCGGAGGAAGCGAGTCAGGCGACTGGGTCGGACTGGAGTCACTAGACGAATGAGGCGTCGTAATGCCTGCCTCACTGCCTGGGGCATGGGCGACTGGCGAATGGCTCGGAGGATGGCGAATGGGTGGAAGTGGAACACTAGAGACTGGAATTGGGCGACTAGGCCGGACTGGCAACTCGGATGTTGGCCGGCTGGGCTGACCGGCGACTGAGGCGGAGGTCCGGAGGAGGCGACTCGGTTGTTGGTCCGGAGGAGGCGAACGAGTCGAAGAAGTTCAGTCTTCACTCTTCAGCCCTAAATCGCGTTTCCCTAATGTGAAAGAAAAAAGAGCTGCTATTTTTTTTTTTAATCAAACTCGTTGCGGTTTGCGGTTCGAACCGCAAATTTGCGGTTCGGTTGACGAACCGAACCGCAAACCGCAAAATACAATATGACGGACCGCAAACCGAACCGCAAATTTGCGGTTTGGTTGCGGTTTGGACCAAAAAATGCGGTTTGGTTGCGGTTCGGTGAACCGAACCGCAACCTGCTCAGCCCTAGTTTCAATTAGGGGGATATTCTTATTTTTGTATATACTACATATTATGCCTTGTTGGATTAATCTCGTTTTATGGCAAAGATTTTATTGTGAGTATTAACCTTGGCTTTGAAAACGACTTTTACCTTGAGTTTATGAGGTTATACAATTTGCCCGAAATATTATATTTACGATATTTAACTTGGGTTTTTGAAGAGTGGTTTTCCTTAGATTATATATGTTTTTTTATTCCGTTCAAATTTAGCTTAAAAGCTAAATTTGTTTAGTTTGGTGCTAGGTTCGGAAGCGCCCCGATAAAGGCCTAACGAGTCCAAGTCGACATCCGTTGAACGACTTCCGTCTTTTGACGTCTTGTGAGTATACTTTCCCCTCGATCTAGTTATGTTAAGTTTTAGTATCATGCTAGGATGGATCTAGCATAACTTAGAGTTAATGCCAAGTAGTGGTTTTGAACCTTAGGTGAGTTTTGAGGATTTGATATTGTTTGATGGATTGATGTGGATTCAAAGTTTGAGGTGGTATTGCGGTCTAGTGAGGTTGTTATAAGGATTCGAGTATATGGTTTGACCTTGTGAGAATCATTAGGCTTGAGGTGTTGATATTATCTTGTGAGGTTGTTTATGGCTTTAAGTGTGGGTTGAGTTGTGAGAATTTAGGGGCTGAGGTTGTATGATTGTTGAGGTTGTGGACTAGAACGAGAGTATCCTAGTGGTGTTGTGAGTTATGATCTTGCGAGATCCGAGGGTTTAGAAGTCTTAGGACTTCTAGCTTCCGTGAGTGTGATGTGAGCATGGGGGATTCTAGGATGCGGTCCTAGAATTGAGAGTCAAATGGTCTTGCGTATATCATTTGTATAGAAGTCTAAGACTTCTATTGGGAGTGGATTGTTGTTGATATAGTTATCTTCTTGTGAGCAGGTTATGGACTTCCTCCCTAAGGAAGCGAGAGTGTTGTGAGTTGAGTGTGGTGACGAGGTAAGTCTCAGGACTTACTTAGCTCGTATTCTATGTATTAGTTTCAATGCGTGTTTGGTGGTGTGTGTTTATTGTTTATGTGTGTGTTTATTGCTTATGTTATAACATCTAAACCGGTAATAGGACCACCGACTTTATATATTTATATTTGGCCCAAGTGTATGATAACGGGCGGTGACCGCTTGTCCAGTCCAAAATGGGGATGACTGGGAGGTGCCTTGCGACCAGCCCATCGGGTGATGCTGATCCGCATCAAGTACAAACCCGTATGGTGAAAGGGGACAAGGGCGAGATCTTTAAGATTCTCGTGTCACAAAAGAAGTTGAATTAGAACGGGATATGACCTAATAATAAAAAGATAATAAACCGGATTGTGTGTTTTGGAACATGTTGTGTGTTTATGGTGCCTTATGTGTGTGTGCTAATACCATGATTCTAATGCCTTGAATGCTAGCTAACGGTTTTATACCGATATTGTTGTAGTTGCCTTGCAGGTTAGGGACGCGGCCGAGAGATCCGGAAGAGTGGGCAGCCGGGGTCCGTACATTTTAGGATGGGTTTTGGGGGTTGTTTTATGTATTGTTTAGGGTATTATGTATGTCGCGTGTATGGAGGTTGCCTTTAGCGTTGTATCTCGGCTGAAGTCTTTCGTTGTTTTCTTTTGGGGTTCATATCATTGCATTAAAATGAATTTCGGTTTTGCCTTTATTTGTGTCTTGTTGTAAGATCCAGTGAAATTGTTGTCAAGCTAAGGGTCGAGACCCATTGTGAGGTCCTAACCCGTAGCGCTCCGAATCGCGCGGATTCGGGGTGTTACAGTGTAACCAAATCTTGTGTAAATGACGGATTTGTGTAACCAAAGCTTGTGCAAATGACAGACTTGTGTAAACAAACCTTGTGTAAATGAAAAACTTGTGTATATAACATAAACAGACTTGTGTACATAACATAAACAAACAACGCGAAAGTTTGAATGTCTTATTTCCGTAAAAAAATGCTAAGAATATCGCAGCCCAAAATATCCGAGTTAGTTACACTTTATTTTCTTATATAACGGTTTAGGATATTGATTATCATCTTTAATTAGGTAAAAAAATTAAATTAAATAGGAGAGAAGGATGACAAATTAGGTAGGATCTTTAATTAGTTTCAATTAATTTTTTTTTATGAAAATAGTGAGTGCCTACTTTGTGTACAGATAACATAAAGTACTTAGTTTATACTACATGTTACATAAACTAACTACTTAGTCAACTCATCCAAAACTTATGCGATTCAAGTTATCCAATTAGTAGTAGGGTGGGAGAATTACTAATCACGGTTCAAAACTTCACAACTACGTTAATTTATTAATTTTAAAATAACTCGTACAAGATTCACGACGTTAAGTTCAACATCTTTACAAGAAACACACATCATCTATAAGAAATATAAAATAGATAAAACTACTTTCAATGAATGGAATTGTAAAATCCTAAATTTTAAAGTCAAATATCATATCAAATTTAATAAAAACACTATAATAAATATATAGTATCACTTTAAAATTATGAAGATTAAAAAAAAAAAGATTATTGTCTTATTGAAGTGATTAAGATATAATATTTTGTTTCCATCAAATCTTGAATTTTGGTCTAAAAACGATTATGGTCTTCTAATCTTCTTTAGATTAATTGCTTAATATATATTAGTATATTATATGTGCCCTGCACAGGATATGGTTTAATATCTATTATAAATATAAATATAATATAATCTTATCAGAGTTTAATATGATTTATGCATTATAAATTTAACAAAAACTTTTAATACACATAATGCGATTAAATCAACGTAGAAAACTTTTAATGCACTCTTTGTATACGGTCGACAAAAGATTTTAGATACGCTTTTTTGAAATTATCCAATTTATATCCGCAATTAAAAAATATATATTTAAATTACATAATGAAATAAATTTAAAAAGTTTGTGGGTTGAGGAGAAATTTGAGTCGGTGGAAGCGAATTTTAGGGTATCTTTTAAATAGCTTTTGTAATTGTTGGCTAATTAATTGTAATATGTGTAAATGAAATTTAAATTTTTAATAATTCTTTTTGGATTTTAACAATCATATTGAAATTACTGAATTTATGATTTAAGATTTATGATAATATGAGATTTAAGATTTAAAAATTTAATTAAGATTTTAAACTGTTATTAATTGCTAAAATGACACGTATCAGTTAGAGTTGTTGGAGTTAGACACGTGAAATTAAGTGCTTCTCCTATATATATATATATAGGGTGTGGTTCCCATGAGAACACCTCTAACGTGAGAACATGAGAACAATCGTACACCGTTAGATGGTGAGTATTAAGGGTTGAGATTTAGAGTAGATATCATAATTAATAATAACTACGAATAATAATAAATAGGAATCCAACAATAACTACGAATAATCACTCAACCAACAATAACTACGAATAATACATTAAACGATATGACACATTCGCAACAAAACTAATAATAATTACGAATCTGTTCTCATGTTCTCACGTTATGGGGTGTTCTCATAGGATCTATACTCTATATATATATATATATATATATATATAGAGAGAGAGAGAGAGAGAGAGAGAGATTTTAGTTCCGGTGAGGAGAAGCCTTGTGAACAGGAATTAGGAGCCATGTGAGCCATTAGATGAGATTTGAATCAACGACTCTCACACACTTGTCATTAATGACATTTTGGTAAATAGAGTTAAAATTCGGCAAACAATAAAAAAAGAGGTTTCGACTTCTTCTTCTCCTCACTCGCACGACGCAATTATCTTCTTTGTTCAACTTCTTCTTCTCCTTCTAAGCTCTTAACAACATAATCATAAAGGATTTCCTTCGATTTTCATTGAAACAATGGTTAATCAAAGAGAAACAACGATTCTGGTATGTTTTTTTTCCTCAATTTTTACTCTTATTTTAGGTTTTTACTCTTTAGCTTTAGGGTTGGTTACCTTTGATTTTGTGGTTAGAATCAAATTTGTTCATTTTATTGTTGTGTTTGATAGTTTTGATTGCGAAAATGCATGTATATACATATATTGAGTTGGTCTAAGTCCTCCAATTGCTTAATCTTTATGTTGCTTTTAAATATGCACGCAAAGTGTTCGACAAAATGCCTATATATCTCTTTGTTCATATTTATGTTTCATTGGTGCTCATACTTTTATGTGTCATTGTTCATGTTTTTATTAACCGGTGTTCATTTTCGGAAAGATGATGTTCATCGTATTCAAAAAGAGTTAACCAAACGTTTTTATTGCATATATATCTCTTTGTTCATATTTACTTATGTTGGTGTTCAAATTATAAGAGATTGATCCCATGAGTAGCCCTCATATGATCATCACTTCAAAAGTACAATTAGAGAATGCATGTATGGACTGAGATATGAATTGTCATGATTTTATTAATCGGTGTTCATACTTTTATACATCATTGTTCATACTTTTATGCTCCATTGTTCATGTTTTAATCAATCGGTGTTCTTACTTTTATATAGTCAACCGATTGTTCATATTATGGTTCAAAACTATGGTTCTTGTAAATTAAACATCGGGTTATTTTCAACAAATACACAACCGAGGATAAAATTCTTAAAACGGAAAACTATGGTTCAAAATTGTAAATTAAACATGTTTTTATTAATCGGTGTTCATACTTTTATAGTTCATTGTTCATACTTTTATGTTCCATTGTTCATGTTTTTATTAATTGGTGTTCATACTTTTATATAGTCAGCTGATTGTTCATACTTTTATATAGTCAGCTGATTGTTCATACTATGGTTCGAAACTATGGTTCTTCTAAATTAAACATCAAGCTATTTTCAACAAATACACAACAGAGAGTAAAATTGTTAAAACGGAAAAATATGGTTCAAAACTGTAAATTAAACATGTGTTTATTAATCGGTGTTCATACTTTTATACGCCATTATTCATGTTTTTATCAATCAGTGTTCATACTTTTATAGGCAAGACATTGGTGTTCGTACTTAAACGATTCTCTTTCTAAGACAATCTCATTCTACAAAAAATATTCAAAACAAAATAAAAAACTTAAAAAATATAGGAAAACTATATAATAAGTCTCAAAAACAAGTTTGCTCATATTTATTTTACATGTTGTCTCATTCTTACTTGTTAAACTTTTCACGGTTTCTGCTGTCATGTCCACTCTTGCCACACTTTTTACACTTTCTTTCACCCTTCTGAAATTCTTTTCAAATGTATTTCTTGTCCATCCATGTAGCGTTTCCGGCTCCCTTTGCTCTTTGCTTGTTCGGGTAGCAATACATTGATAGTAGTAGGTTCAGTTGTTGTTCCAAATGTCTCAAAGAAATCTCTTTTAGGATGTGTTGTATAGTTAGCTGATTCCACCACTGAATTCTTGTGCTCTTTAATTATGTTGGAGAATTGTTTCAAACGATCATTGTCATTTTCGACAAGTGCCATACAACTATATATGTCAGACCATACATCTTTCACTATTACTCTCCTTTCCTCCATCACATCACACTACTCAATAACCAATCCATCAATTGAGAACAAAGGTGACAAACTTGCATCTTTTGTCCACCGAGAAAGAACCAGGCATTTAGGCAATGTTTTGAACTTCATATCCTTCAATGCAAGGAATATATGGCTGCATGTAATTTCTTTTTTCTGAAACTTGTTGCAACTACACACAATTTGGTCATTAGAAGTACCATCTTCAACAGCAAAAACATTACCCTTCTCATCCTTAATGTTGAACAAATTCATAATTCCACTATCATCAAACAAAATAACTCGACAATCATTCCACCTAGAAACCATCTCATCTTGCATCATTTAAAAAGCAGTCAATGTGAACACGAATCTCAAATCCACAAATAGAGGCATACCTCCTATAGAAGTCCTCAACTTCCTCCACACTTAAAAATTGTTGACCAACATGTGGCTTCAATGTATCATCACAAATTGGAAACCCAATTGGTAGAGTTATTTGGAGTTACTTGTATAATAGTTTCACCTTCATTACACGGAGCATTCACCCTCAATCCCGACACAATGATTGGTGATGATTGCGTACCCAACATCACTTGATCTGTAAAGCAATGTAAAAATATATTAGTGTAACTTCATACTTTTTATTCATCGGTGTTCATATTTTTATACGTCATTGTACATGTTTTTATTCTTTGGTGTTCATACTTTTTATGTCATTGTTTATGTAAATATTATAGACTATTTATCTATGAGACATTTTGTCAAACAGTTGGCGTGCACACTAAAAAAAACATATAGATTGTTCAATGGGAGCTATTAGACCAACTAAACATATGTGTATACATGCACTTTCTCAATCAAACCTATCAAACACAAAAATGATTCAAACAAATTTGATTTCAAAAACAAATATCAATCACAATGAAACCTAAACCATAAGAATGGAAACCTAAACCGTGAAAGTAGATATTCAAAGAAATAATACTTGAATCGTTTTGTATTCTCTTTAATTTCACCATTTTTATGTAATCAATCTTTGATTTGGTTGAAAATCGGAAAAATATGAAGCTTGTGGGATAAAGAATGTGAGGGAGTTGTGAGTCGTTGGAGTCGAACGACAATTTTCTTCTTCTTCTTCTTCTTTTTTTTTTTTCCAGATTTATATAATTGTCAAATACCATTAATGATGAGCGTGTGAGAGCCATTGATTTGAATCACATCCAATGGCTCACATGACTCCTAATTCCTATCCACAAGACTTCTCCTCACCGGAACTAGCCTATATATATATAGGGTGCAGTTCCCATGAGAACAGACTTATCATGTAATTATGAGAACAATCTTAGACTGCCGGATGATGAGTATTAAGGGTCGAGATTTAGGGTAGCTATCATAATTAATAATAACTACAAATAATAATAACTGAGAATAATCCATTCAATCACAATAACTACGAATAATCCATTCGACCAACAATAACTACGAATAATACATCAAACGATATGACACCTTCGTAACAAAACTAATAATAACTACGAATAATATATTAAACAATAAGATTTGTTCTTATGATTACACAATAAGACTGTTCTCATAGGATATATATATATATATATATATATATAAAAGATAGAAGGTTTTATGGATAACTTTAATGGTAAAAGATATATAATATTATAGATATTCCTTAAATTAGGAGAGAGGAACATACACTAATTAATGTTAGTGCAATTTATGCAATATATAAGGTAACAAATGATCCTACACATTGAACATTTGTTTTTGCTTGGTTGTTCAATGAAACATTAGTTTTTTTTTATAAAAGGAATACATTTGTTATTAATTCTGGCCATAATTCTTCCTATAGCTTCTGTATAACATAATTTGAAGCCCCAACTTTGTAGTGATACATATAAGAATCATTATGGGATCGGGAGCTTTCGTAATCTTGATTGGATCCATGGTTATGGTCTGTTTGCCTATCGTCCTAGGTATCTCGATCGATCTCCTCCTCTCTCGATGTGTGTGTATATATATATTTGTGAAGTAAATTTGTAAACATTGTTTGGGCAGGTGTTAATGTTGTGAACTTAGTCGGCGGCGATTATTGCATAAAGGATAATATATATGTACACCAGGAAGCATCAGCGTCGACGACCCAAGAGGGACAGTCATTCTACGTTGTCCAAATTAAGAATCTGTGCACGAGTCGGTGCAGTTTCTTTAACATTCACTTGAGTTGCGGCATGTTCAGTTCCGAGACTTTGATCCAGCCAAATGTTTTCCGACGCGTTGGTGACAACGATTGCCTTGTCAAGAATGGAAAAGCTCTTTTCAATGGGGAAAGTGTCACCTTCGGCTATACCAGTGCTGTACAATACCCGCTTGCTGTTTCATTTTTTGGTTGTAGTTGATTTTGCACTTGTCTGTGTTTTGAACAGTATGTTTAAAATAATATTATTACTGGATCTAGATTTATGTGGATATGGTCAAATTGAAATCTTCTTAGACACATCGATCTTCCACGAAAATACCGTATTCAACAGTATCTCCGGCCAAACCTTCAACTGCACCGGATTCGTGTACCCCGGGAACTCCACCGAGTTAGTCTATTCCAACTGAGTCGAGCTGGAGTATCCTGGCGAGCAAGTTTGCGCCAGAAGTGAAGAGACCATACAAGGGAATCCCGAGCTCCTCTGCCGTTTCATCGAATTGCGGGAGGAACATGTCATTTACGATCCCGACGATGCGTTGACGGCGCGTCAATCACATTGACAATATGATGCTGTGTGAATTGGTTATGCTTCTATTTGTGCCTCACTGGACATGTGCCCTCCAACAGAGCGTTTAGAGGTCCATTTAGGTGTGGTTGGATTGGAGCATCTTCAGGTAAGGAGAGCTCAATGACGGAGACTCTATCAGAGATTAGAGAATCTGATCGGAGGTATGATGAGTGCGATTGAGATCCCGGGATGGTGAACCACCAGATTTCGGGCTAGTTCGACTTGGGGCACAAGGTAATAAGACACCTTAGTATACACGTCTCAACTAAACAGAATTATTTTCTGTTACAGAATTGAGTGGCTAAGAATGCATATTGTAAATGCTATAAATACTCTGTACATGCAGTCAGTAAGAATAAGAAATTCAGTTTCAATAATGATAAAGCAAAGTTCTTCTTTTGCTCCTATCTCTTCTTGATTCTTCATACACAAAACACAAATTCTCCAGATCATGTCATGGTATTAGAGCTATGTCATTTTTTTTTGCAATTGATTAGATCGAATTTTTGATCTGTGAAGCTTGACTCTATTTCCGCCATGAGTCAAACACCAAAGGGAAGAACCTTTTCAGAAGTCGTTCGACAGCAAATGGAAGAAGAGCAATCGAATGCCAGGAAGAAGACAGGAAATGAAGAGATGGATTCTTTCCAGGTAGATTCTAACGATGTATTGTACTTACATCACTCAGATCATCCTGAGCTGAGAATTTCTACTCAGAAACTTAATGACAAGAACTATTATCAGTGGAAACGTTCAGTTGAGATTTCGTTGAATGCAAAGAACAAGATTAGGTTCATTAATGGAAAATGCCAGAAACCTGATGTGAATTCACCCAGATATGAGTTGTGGGAGCGCTGCAATAGTATGGTGATTTCTTGGTTAATTCATGCTGTTTCGCCTGAGATATCTGAGACATATACCATCAAAATGCTTTTGATCTCTGGAATGACTTGAAAATGAGGTTTTGACAACCTAACTGTACACGTCTTTTTCAAGTTCAAAGGGAATTGTTCAATGTTTCCCAAGGAAATCTTTCTATAACTGCATATTTCACAAAATTCGAAAGATTATGGGATGAATATCTACTGTTTGTTGAAATTCCTACATGCAAAACTTGCGGAGTGGAAGGAACAGTACCACAGATGATTCTGAACCAGCAGATAATCTAATTTCTTGTTAGACTTAATGAACCTTACACCATGGTGAGAGGGAACATTCTCATGATGAAACCTTTGCCTTCCATTGGAGAAGTCTATCAGTTGGTATATCAAGAAGAACAACAAAGAGAGTTGCGTGCTAATGCCAATATTGGAGGAGATTCTGTAACTTTGAACTCATACCAAAGAAACAATGCAGGAAGGAATCAGAATGGTAATCAGCGTGACAATTATAATAGAAATCAGAATGGGAATCAAACTGGAGGATATCAGACTGAAAATTCAAACAGAGGTAATCAGAATGGAGGTTATAGAGGCAATCAAAGTGGAAATTCAAACTCAGGGAATTCAAACTCGAATTCAAGAAGAAGATTCTTTTGTGATCATTGTCAAGTCACAAGACATTCTATAGAAAGGTGCTATAGAATACATGGATATCCAAATCAAATGCTAGATAAAGAGAAGCAAGAAAGGCAGCCAAGGGTCAATTCAGCAGAGAATGATGAAGATAGGAAACAAACTGATCACAAAGTGTAAGGAGATCAGATGACACTTACTCGAGCAGAGTACAACAAACTTATTGCCTTATTCAGCAAGCAACACATGGATGCAGAAAGTCAAAAATCTGCAATGATGGCAGGTATATATCTTTGTCTTTCCTCTTCAGTTTCAAGAGATAGCTGAGTTATTGAAAGTGGAGCAACCCATCATATAAGTCCTTGTTTGAACTTATTTGAGAACTATGCTCCAGTTTCAACACAGAGCTTTATTACCATGCCAGATGGTAGTCAGGTAGAAATCAGACATATTGGTTCAGTCAAATTGCAATCTGATATTATATTACATGGAGCTCTTCATGTACCAGCCTTCACATTCAATCTACTCTCTATATCCAAGTTAACAACAGATTTGAGGCAATTAGTACTTTTCACTTCAGATAAATGTTTGCTTCTCCAGGACCATTTGATGAACAGTTCAAGGGTACTTGGTGAACTGAGAGATGGCTTATATGTTGGTGAGCATGGTGTTAAGAATCAGCATCTTACAAACAACACTACATCTGGTGATGTTACAGCTTGCAGTGTTTCATTGAAATTGTGGCACCAAAGACTAGGACATGTTCCTTTTAGTCAAATGTATCATTTTCCTTTCTTGAAAATAAAAGGAAATATTCATGATCATGTATGTGATGTTTGTCCATTAGCAAGACAACATCAATCTGCCTTTCCTGTAAGTAGTATTACAACTACTTTGCCATTTCAAATGATTCATGTAGATATTTGGGGACCTTATAAGAATAGTACCTACAATGGTTACACATATTTTCTTACTGTGGTAGATGACTTTACTAGAACCACATGGACACATCTGATGTCATATAAGAGTAATGCATTCTCTTTACTTCATGCCTTTGTTATATTTGTTGAAAGACAATTTGATAGTACTGTTAAGGTCATCAGGACAGATAATGGTGGGGAATTCTGCATCAATGAGGCAAATCAGTTTTATTCTTCAAAAGGAATCCAACATCAGACTAGTTGTGTTGAGACTCCACAACAAAATGGGGTGGTGGAAAGGAAGCATAAGCACCTCCTTGAAACATCTCTAGCATTATTCTTTCAGTCCAGAATTCCCATTCAATATTGGGGAGAATGTCTGCTCCATGCTACCTATTTGATCAACAGGTTCCCATTGTCTTCTATTCAATACAAAACACCATATGATATGCTACATCACACTGCTCCTAACTATAATGATCTTAAGCCTTTTGGCTGTTTGTGTTTTGTCAGTACTTTAGTGAGCACAAGAGATAAATTCTCTCCTAGAAGTGAACCAAGTTTATTTCTTGGATATCCTTCTAACACCAAAGGCTACAAAGTCCTAAATCTAAAGACATTCAGAGTGTCTATCTCCAGAAATGTGCATTTCTATGAAGATGTTTTTCCATTTGCTAAGCAATCTATTGCTCCTTCTCTGGATACTCATCCTGTGCCTGTCATATTTTTTGATGTTGTTATTGATATTGAACCTCAATCAGTAGCTCCCTCTTCTTAATCTACAGATTTTGCTACTCAGATGAGTCCTTCTCAATCGATAGATTTTGGTACTCAGATGAGTCCTTCAGAATTATCTATTCCTGCTCATGTTACATCCTCTCCTCCAAGTATTATTCCTTTAAGGAAGTCTACAAGAGTAACCAAACCACCAGGATATCTGGACTCTTACGTATGCTCCTCAACAGTACCTATTTCTCAATTCCCATTGTCTAAAGGATTCACCTCTTGCCTTGCCATTGCATCTGCTTGTCACTCTATTCAAGCCACTGATGTTTATTTTGAACCCAAAACCTATAGACAAGCTTCTAAAAATCCTTGATGGATTGAAGCTATGGATAAGGAACTCATTGCTCTTAGGAATAATTCTACTTGGGAAGAAGTTCCCTTACCTTATTCCAAGGTTGACATTGGTTGTAAATGGGTTTTTAAGATGAAACTCAAATCTGATGGTTATTTTGAAAGATTCAAGGCTAGGTTGGTTGCAAAAGGATACACTCAGCAATATGGGATTGACTTTGATGAGACTTTCTCACCTGTGGTTAAAATGACCACCATTAGAACCATCATTTCTTTAGCCATTACCAAACACTGGGAGATATTTCAACTAGATGTGAATAATGCTTTTCTCCATGGGGACTTAAATGAGGAAGTATATATGTTGATGCCAGAGGAAATTTCTAATCCTAATCACAATGTTTGTCGATTGAGGAAATCTCTATATGGCCTAAAACAGGCTTCTAGGCAATGGTTTCATAAGTTGGCTTCTTCTCTTAAGCACTTGGGCTATGTTCAATCCAAATTTGATCCTTCTTTGTTCTTGCAACATGTTGGATCTGATGTGACTATGGTTGATGTATATGTGGACGATATTCTAGTCACAGGCTCAAATACAAGCACTATTGATCATCTCAAGGCTTCATTGCATTCTCTCTTCAGCATCAAAGATCTAGGGAGGCTATTTTCTGGGAATGGAAGCTGCATACTTGGAATCTGGTATGATATTATCACAAAGAAAATTTGCTCAAGATATCGTTCATGAAGCTATTCCTGCTCATCATTCTCCCTATGCTACTCCCCTTCCTCTCAATTTCAAATTACACGAGGAAGCATCTGATCCAGTTTATTCAAACCCAGCTCTATAACGAAGTTTAGTTGGTAAACTAAACTATTTGACAAACACAAGACCAGACTTATCATTTGTGGTTTAATTGCTTAGTCAATTTTTGCAAACACCAAGAGAGTCTCATTACCAGGCCTTAATGCATGTTCTTAGATACTTAAAAGGAACATTAGCCTATGGTTTACATTTTAGACCAGGCACAGATCTTACTTTACAAGCTTTTACAGATTCTGATTGGGCCTCTTTTCCTATTACAAGAAGATCTGTTACAGGATATATTCTACTCTTTGGTCCTAATCCAATTTGCTGGAGATCTAAGAAGCAAGCCACTGTCTCCAGGAGTTCTTCAGAAGCTGAGTATAGAGCTATGTCCCAGGCAGCATCTGAAGTCACTTGGTTGGTTGGATTTCTTCATGAGCTGGGTCTATCATCTCTCACTCCCGTTCTTCTGCATTGTGATAACAAGTCTGCACTTCATATTGCCAGAAATCCTGTGTTTCATGAACGGACAAAACACATAGAAATAAACTGCCATTTCACAAGAGAGAAGGTACTTGAAGGACTCCTTCAACTGTCATTCCTGCCTACACACAATCAACTAGCAGACGTTCTTACCAAAGTTCTACCTTCACATCATCTTCGAGATCTTCTATCCAAGCTGGACATGTCTTTAGGAAGCTCCAGCTTGCAGGGGGTAATAAGACACCTTAGTATACACGTGTCAACTAAACAGAATTATTTTCTATTACAGAATTGAGTGGCTAGGAATGCATCTTGTAAATGCTATAAATACTCTGTACATGCAGTCATGTAAGAATAAGAAATTCAGTTTCAATAATGAGAAAGCAAAGTTCTTCTTTTCCTCCTATCTCTTCTTGATTCTTCATACACAAAACACAAATTCTCCGGATCATGTCACAAGGTGTCCCATCGCTGGTAACGGCGAGGAACACCAGCTCACCACCTTCCATCTTTGTGTCTATGTAAGAGCGGTGATTTTGAAATTGCAAACAATACACAAAATAAACATGGAGAAAATGCATTTGTGGTACCACACCAAACAGCTAGGAGAGCCCTACACTTGTCACTGGATCCATCGATCTTATATTTGTTGATCAACGATGTTTACAACAAATTCATATGGTGTTATGCAGTAGAGGGTGCACGTCAATACATAGGGGACTACCAACACTAGTAGGAACTGGGCTTGGCATGAATTCGAGATCACTCATCTCCATCTCGGCCGTGACAAACTCACTAAAACTTTGATTTGAAAATGATTGTTGGGTGCAAGAAGACATTTCAGCTGGATATTTGATGATCATTTCCAATCTCATAGCGACTTCTTTCATTGTAGGCCTCAATCTTCCACTCCCATTTAAGCAATGCTTTGCTAGAATAATAGTAGCCATTAGCTCCTCTTCCTTGGCTTCTTTCACAACTTTGGGGTCCAAAATGTTGAACAGGCTAGACTTTTCACTTAAGAGAAAGAACTCTAGCACCAAGCTTTTTTGTTCCATTGTTTCGGTCCTATAAATCGGCTTCCTGCTAGTCAAAAGCTCCAATAAGACTACTCCAAAACTGTAAACATCACTTTTATCTGTAAACATGTTAGACTCGAAGTATTCCGGGTCAAGATACCCCATTGTACCTTGGACAAGGGTGGTTATGTGTGTTTGCTCAATTTCAAAAGTCTTGGAAGATCCAAAATCCGAAACTTTTGCTCTATACTTGTTATCCAACAATATATTTGAAGGCTTGATATCCCTATGATATATAGGGGTGGCTGACGACGAATGTAGATATGCAACAGCTCCCGCTGAATCTGCAGCAATTTTCAAACGCATCGGCCAACTAAGTACAAAATCTTCAGCGGGGTCATGGAGGTGCTTGGAAAGTGTTCCATTACTGATGAACTCGTAAACTAGAAGAGGTACTTGTTTCTCTAAGCAGCATCCCAATAGCTTAACCACGTTTCTGTGGTTCTTTTGTGATAAAACAACCACCTCATTTACAAACTGCTCTAATTGGCTCTCGTCAGTTAACTTGGACGTCTTGACTGCAACAATTTTTCCATCGGTCAACATGCCTTTGTAGACAGTTCCTTGACCACCTCTACCAAGTACCCGATTTTCATTGAAATGGTCTGTAGCTTTGGTCAACTGCCTGTGGGTGAATAACTTTGTACTTTCCGCAACACCTTCACCAGACGACTGATGTTGTTGCAACTTCAACTTGAAAAACTTCACTCTTCGATCCGTCTTCCTTCTCCTTTTGATGCAACGATAGAGCCCCCAACAGCCCAACACAGTAAGTATTGGCCCAATAGCAATGAAAAGCACTCGAAGAACTACAGGAATAAATTTTTTGTCAGTCATATTGCAAATAATCTATGTTAATGGATTTGCGCAAAGACTTTCAAAATATGCATGATGATGCAGGTTTATACATAGATGAACGCTAGCCCTTTAATTTATGGAAAAAAATATTAATATTTGGATTAAAACTTGTTATAAATCCTTACCTTGACCGGCTATGGAGAATGTAGTGCTCCCATAACCCCACTGATCATAACAATTATATGAAGAATTTCCTTCATTCCAAGTACAATATCTATTGCATTTCTTGCAGCCTTGAGGAACTACGTACTCAAAAAGAAATATTTATAGAGTTAATTATAAGAAGAAAAAAAATGATAATAACACAAAGAACAAGAATGGCTAGATATGAAAAAAGCAACAAATTAGTACTCAAAAAGAAATATTTATAGAGTTAATTTAAGTATAAACATTTACCTTTGCACCCATTCAACAGATAAGGATTCCCAACTGAGTTCTCTGTACAACGACAATTCGTAGTATTAGCTTCTTCATTACGCCAACAAGTGGCGTGATGATTGGAGTCAGGCCAGTGGCTGCTGAGCCAACTCCAGTACAACAGGACAGGGACGGTCGATGGATACAAAGTCGACAACTTGCCAACATACTGACCCACCGAGTCATTCTTTATCAAACTAGCCACAAGGCAATTGTGTTGTTCACCTGATGAGTCGCCATAAAAGCCTATCTGATAAGATTGAAATGGAGAAATATGTTTGGAAGTTTCTGAAGGCAATGCCATTTGGCAACACCCAACTCCGTAACACTTGTTTGTGAAAATTGCGCTGCTATTCTTGTTGTGGCAAACAGTGGCACATCCGGCCATAACTCCGTTGCTATCATTAATCAAGGCTGCGCTGCCTGGACAACCCTCTGTGATGAAAACATTATGATTAGTCGAGAAGTTATAGGGGCTCCCCGTCAAGTTGATACCGGCAGCAAAAGCTTGTCTATCTCCAATACACTTATTTAAAGAAGGTAAGGCCACAGTCAAACTTTGTAATAAAAGATTTCTATACTCTGGAAGCATAATCTCCATGACCTCGATGTTGAATTTGGATAAGAAAGCTTTGGTGGAGCCTGCAGATGTATTACATGTGATCTGGTACCGTGAGTCCAAGAAGCAGCTATCACCGATACCAAAGGGGAAAGGGATGCTGACATTTCCGCAAGTATCCTGACATCCAGGCTTTGCAATAACCGGAGCAACTGCTGCATCTACCACTGTAAGAGATGATGATGATGATGATAGTATCACCATGCATATGATGAGGATTGGGGTGTGTAAATGTGGATTCATATCCGGTTTCAATTCAATGTTTTTGAATGGGTGATTTGAATTCTCACTTCTTAGGTATGCTCTTCGATCTCTATATAGCTGATATTCTAAGATGGAGGACCTTCATATTCAACATAATATTCCAAGCACTGATCAGCTCCATGTTGAAAACGGCTTTCAGACATCATTCTCAACTTTTTAGTAATGGTGAGGATTGGACTTAATTGTCTGGTTGACTAATTATTAAACCTTCAGTTAATGCACCGCCAGTCTTTCTCTGTGGAATTTTTGCCTTTAGTCTACAATTTCAGTTTCAGTCGTTCTCTGTGGAATTTTCCAGGAACTCTCCACGCAATTTATCAGCAGTTGACAAACGAGAGAGGTCAAATATATCAAGAATTAGGTAGAAAGAAGCTTACGGCAACGTAGTGCTAAGCCAAATTTGATTCGAGCTCTATTACCGGGAAGTTGCACTTTCGACAAAGTTTTTTTCTATAATAACGTGTTTGATTTGTTTCTTTAATATTGGAAATTTATTGGGCAATTTTGGTAACTAGGCCTTCTTTTAAAAAGTAGAGTAGTAACTAGGCTTTTTAATATTTCAATTAACTAAATATACCCCTGGTATTTATTTTCAAGCTCTACACACTCTTCTCTCAATGGTACATTTACTAAGCTTATTTAGTTTAATAGGCTTATTCTAGAGTAGTAACTAGGCTTTTTATTGTTCAAGCTCTACACACTCTACTCTACACACTCTTCTCTCATGGGTATTGTGCATATCCCCAAGTTAACATCATAACCCTTTAACCACACTCTTGCAGAGATTCTAATCACACCTGCCGCCGACGCAAAGCGCTTTGAGTTTTTAGCGCCCTCCGAGTTAACCTTGATGAAGCCCTCCGGAGGTAGTTCCCAAACAACATTGATGACCCCTCTCTCTAGCTCCTTGAATCTGAACTCTTCTTTTTCAAACTTCCATGTACTCCTTAGCTCTATCCTGAATAAAGCGGCTTATATCTTCAATTGTAGTCGAGTTATTGAAAGTTTTCTCGTTCCTCCATTTCCATGTCCACTACAGGCTAATTGCAAAGATCGCACTCCACATACAAATATTTAAGAAGGGGTTATTAGAGAGAATATTACCTCTTAACCAGGACGCGAAAGCCATGGTAAAGAACTTCGCATCTCGTCGGACAACCTACAGATCACTCCAAAGAACACGAGTTTTGGGACAGTCTCGGAACAAATGAATAAGGGTCTTCGGGGTGAATTGGGGACTAGTTTGTATGCTAATAAAAAAAATATTTGACGCTACATTAGACAAAAAGATCTAATTAACCAATTGACTCAAACTAGTTTTGTACGTAATAGCTGATTTTCCAAGATTTGTATGAATCGATTCATTTTGGGTTGAATCGAGTTTATTTGAGTCATTGTGATGTTAAAAATGATTTAGGGCCTGTCTGACATCGTATGTGGGCATTCTTTTTTTAGATTCTTCGGGATGAGGATTGTTGGGGATGGAAGTTGTTAGAGATTCTTTTTTACATCTCCTGGATAGCCAGTCATCGAAGACTTCCCACCCTGACCAAGATCAAAAGTTGGAACCTCATTGACGATGACACTTGTAAACTCTTCAAAACTACATCCGAAGATGATGATCACCTCTGGACCACATGTAGCTACGTCTCTCTTGTCCTCGACATCATATCTCGCTAGACTAGGGTCCCGTACCCCGCTCCTTACATCAGTAATCTGTGGCGTTGGCTTAGCTCGAGACCTACCTCAAAGTCTAACTTAATTGGAAGTATTCGTACCGCTTCGATCATCACCTTCATCTACTTCACTTGGAAGGCCCGGAACAACCTCGTCTTCAACAACACATTCACCAGGGCCATCGACTTTGCTGCCGAAGCCATTCGTTCAATCAAACTTCACTTTTCTCATCACTGGAAGTACCGCTCTAACGAGTCTAGAGCCACCACTAACATGCTCGGCATTCAGCTTGTCTAACCTCCTTCCCCTATGCTTCACTATCTGATGTTCCTCATCTTATGTCCATGCTTAACTTTTGCCCATGTATTGATCTTCTCCTTGTAAATTCCTCATTTATCAATACAATTAAACTTTCAAAAAAAAATACTAGAAAACCGTCTCATCTGATTATAAAACGGGAGAATAACCAAGAGAAAGAAAGAGAAGAGTAGAAGATTAGTAAGAGGGTATCATTTTTTTTGGGGGGGGAGGGGGAGGAGATGGCCTCCTTTGCGCAAAGCGCTCATATAAATTAACAAAGAATCAATCGGGGTAAGGCAAGTCGCCTAATATCGTTATAATGAACAAGATGACCTCCGCAGGAGGGTGTTCAAGAACGTGAGAGTTAATCGGAAAGAGAAACTCATAGCTAGCTAAAAAGTCCGCAATCGCATTTGCCTCACGGTATATGTGTTTGTACCGGATGAGCCAATTCCTACGTGGGAAGCCTTGGTCGTAGACTACTAGACTAGCGAAAGGGTAAGTGCTAGCAACACCTTTCTTAGTCACTTGATAGATGAGCTTCGAATCTATCTCAAACTCGACTTTGCAGAATCCGAGTCTCCAACACGTCTCCAGACCAAGAATGAGTCCCCGTAGCTCAACAACTAGGACAGAGCACAAGCCTATATGATGAATGCCTCCATGCAGCCATTGGTCATCCTCATCTCTGAGAACCCCTCCCGCCGATGCCGCTCCGCTACCTTACTTGACTGATCTATCCGAATTCCATTTAACCCAACCATTGGTAGGCCTAACACAACCTATACAAACTTCGACCTTGTGACTAGAGACACCACTCTTCTTCGCTTTAGCCAAGACTTCCATGTACTCCAAAGCCTGTCCCACGATGAAAGCACCCCTATGATGAGGGGTGTTATCTTTGTCAAAGCTGCGGTTGCACCGCCATTTCCATAGCCACCATATCGAGTAAGATAATTTCATATTCCAAGGGATCCCATAAGAACCGATAGAGGAGAATGTAATGTTTGAAATAAACCAATTTTCCGCCTAGAGAACATTGAACCCATCTGGGCTCTCTCGGTGGCGGTTTTACATCCTCCATCTCATCACTTTTGTCTACTTCCATTGTGGAATGTGTATTTGACCCTCGGATCCTAGAAGGAGGGACAATCGAACTCCCAGTGTTGAGAATGTCCTTAGCTTCTCCCAATCGGTATTTGGCCTTTATAACCGCCACCCAAAGAGTCTCCCCATGAGAGATTATACGCCAACCGAGTTTGCCTAGTGTTGTCGTTTTACTGTTGATGACGTGATTTATGGAACTAGATTAGGCACTCTTTTAGGTAGTTTTCATATTCATTCATGCATGGTTTTGCACATGTTCGGGACGTTTTGTGCTTAATCGAGTCATACTTCCAGAATAGACGTCTACACGAGCATATGTCGGTTTTGTAGGTATTTTGGGGAGCTTTCATGCATTATTGATCATATCCGAGTATCAAGCCTCGTGACGGCCCGAGTTCAAGGTCCCAATGGAGCAAGCATGGAGAAAAGAAGAAGAAGAAGAAATTGACCTTAGTTGGTTTGAGCCATGCATCGGCTTGTGTTTAGCCATGATTCTAACCATGCAGCCATTGACCTCGGTCCAAACCTCATCCATCTCGTCCGAGATGCTTTCTGGACCATCCGAGATCGCATGTTGGACCACCTTGACACTTGGCACACAACTTCTAGCCCGCAATTTTTCTATCTCATGATGGATAGAAGTGTCTTATGGCAGCTTGCACACATTTTGCAGGGGATCCTCACTTTGTTCCTAATTTTTTAATCTTGTTAGGCAAGTCATAGAGTGGAGAAGAGAAGAGAAGAAAGGCTCCATTGAAAGGAAGAAGAAAAACACACATTTTCATAGTCTTAGAGTGAGTTTTTGAGAGACTTGTAGTGAGGAAAGTTGTAGAGATTGTTGACCTCGTTTTGAAGCTACTCTTGGATGGTTGTAAGCTTGTTCTGAACTCATTATTCAGCTTGTTCTTGTTTTATATTTCTTCCTTACTCTTCATCTAGCTATGTGTTCGCCCCTAGAGGTGTGTG
This sequence comes from Fagopyrum homotropicum, assembly GCA_033239125.1. Classification (NCBI taxonomy): domain Eukaryota; kingdom Viridiplantae; phylum Streptophyta; class Magnoliopsida; order Caryophyllales; family Polygonaceae; genus Fagopyrum; species Fagopyrum homotropicum. The sequence continues at coordinate 16,519,473 of BSWB01000007.1, forward strand.
CAAATAAGTTTTAAATTTATAAAACTAGAATCAAGCAGCGAACCCGCAGTGTACGGATCGACGTAGTTAAGCAAGAATTCCAGAGTATCGAACACAGGGATTTGGGGGGAACGAACTCGATTGCAGATTATCAAGCAAGTAAGTATAGGAGTTTTGCAAATATTGGGAAAACAACAATCCTAAAGATCCAGGTATCCAGCTGTGGCAATCGATTCAAGATATACTTAATGATGTAAAGACAGAGTTGAGATATGCAAAGGTATACTAATGTAAGGTAATCGTACGGTGAAGTTCCAAAAACCTTATATAACTCACCTACAAGGCACTCTCTATACAGGTTATTGAGGCTCAATATAGAAGGATTCTAGAGATGAGAATTAGTGTCAAATACCCAAACTTATAACCCAAGGATCAAGACTAACTTAACCGATTGAGGTTGTGACACTCACAATCGAGGTAGAGGTTGTTGAGGCTTCACTACCACCTGGAAAAGACAAGTCTAAACTAGGCTAAAGCAAATCTTTAACTTTAGATTAAAGTAAAAGCAGGTTCGTAGACTTAAGGGAAATCATGGTTAGTTCTTGAGGTTCCACGGCCGTGGACTCAAGAACAGACCGTAATTTAGGGTTGTCGGCGAGTCTCTCTAACTCTCAGGGTCTAATCTGTTTGCGATCGATCTATCATCATCTAAGCCACAACTATCAACCCTTCACCTTAGAATTATTAAGGGTTTTTAGCCAATAACAGTCATGTTGATATCAATTCGAGAATTAAAAGATAAAAAGATGAAAACTTTCAAGAACTTTCAATAATCTTCAATTCAATCTCAAAGTCACAAAGAGAACAAGTAATGTCAAAAGATTCAAAGTAAAACAAACAATCACCACCTTAGGAAAGAAGAGAAAACGGGATGTCAATCCGTTTTCCAAATCAAACCTAATCAAGAAGAGAGATCTTCTTGCAAAATCTTCCAAGAACTTCGATCTTCCGCCAATCCGGAGATCTCAACAGCAATCTCCACCAAAAGTGCGAGATTAGAGGAATTTCCAAACACGAACTTCGATCTCCCAAAGAGATGTCAATGCTTCCAAGCAAGGCTAAGCGAAGTGTAAGCGTGTCTAAGCGATCCTAAGCGATGATGAATGAGGGTAAGCGGGCGTCTAGCAGGTTCTTCGGATTCTTGCTTCGTCCGTCTTTTTATAGTGCAGGGCAAAATGTCGGCCCGGCCCAATCTTTAAAAGATCGTGGCTTCAAAGTGTGGCGAAAAGATTCGCCAAGATCACGGTCGTGGAAGTGATCCACGACCGTAATTTAGAACGTGGTTTCAAATACGGTTTGCACCATATGTTCCACGGTCGTGTAATCCTCTGGAATGAACATGAATTTCTGACTCTAAATCCACGGTCGTGGAATTGAACGTGGAATGTGATACGGCCGTATTTTAGAGCGTGGTTTAGGGCAAGAACGTGATTCTTCCCTAAACTCGTGCATTCCTCAAGCTAAAACTCCAATTTGCTTCCAAAGAATATCCCCAATCCATGGACATATTAACTCAACTCTCCTTTGCTCATTTCCGTTCGGAAATAGCTCCAAATCACCTATAATTAACATAGAACTAGTGTAGACATCCATATCGACAATATAGGTAATACTAGCTCACATATGCACAAAGTTTAATCAAAGACTATCAATATGAATCAAATACGTTTAGAAAACGTGCCTAAAATATCACAATATTTCATGCTAACAAATAACCCCATACTTAACACTTGCTTGTCCCTAAGCAAGGTCTTCAAAAAGCTTTAAACAAGAGTTAGGATGAAATATGTGTACCTTCTTTTGGATGAATGTGACTTCTAAAGAATAGATCATTCTCAAACCTTGCTTCAATCGTTTATCAAACTTTCACACACTCAATCAAAGAGTAAAAGGCAAAGAAAATTCATGAATCAATTTAACTTCAAAACAAGCATTATAACCTTCAAATATTATCAAAATCAATCACAAGAAACTTCAATTTAGATCACCAAGTCATATAACTTCTTTTGATCGTAAGGACTTTCAAAGAAAAGGTCTAGAATATGGAAGGGAAGGGAAAACTTTTAAGGGAAAGTGGTGCATAAATCCGGGAAAGTGGACAATTACCTTCTTCTTCTTATGCGGTTCCCGCAACACTTCAACTTAGAGCTTCGCTCTCTTCTTTTCATTTTTCGACTTTACTTTTGGAGTTATGGATAGAGGTGCACAAAAACCGAAGCCTAGGAGATCGGCGTTTCTCAAATTTTTCAAGAGATGCCTCAAACCCTTAGCGCACATACCATAATCCGCTAGGAATATCGCTCAATCCGACTTTGGCAAGACACAAACACCCGGCTATGTGAATGGTGCCGAGTTACTCATCGTCATGATTGACTTCCCCAAACCTATAATTTCTTTCTATTCAATTGATTGCAAATAATTGCTCTCATGACCCTCCCACATCAAACATGCCTTTTTCTCATTCACTTCTCCAAATTCCCGGATAGGTAAAAGAGGCTAATATTTCAATGAGGAGCTAGATGATCAAAGAAAGAAGAAAGAAGGTATTGAATTGCCTTAATCATTTCAACAAGAAGTATAGGAACTTATAACGTGATTTCAACTTCAATTTCCTATCATGATTTAGGTAACATTTTCACATTATAAAACTTGCAAAAGAGGTGAAATTCATTCACTCAAATTCTTTTCAATTCACAATCCTTTTAAACATGCAATTGTCATCAAACTCAATTCACAAGTAGTGATTATCATGGAAATCATCTCAATTCATTAGAAGCACAAAATTTTCAAAATTTTTCAAATTTTTATGGGTTTTTCAAGTTATTTTTCATGCAATGCAATAAGGAAACGTGTAACACATAATGAATATGCAACGATAGTCTCGAATGAAAGCAAACATAGAGAGTAGAGTTATTACAAACTTTTAGTACATCCCACCCCATACTTAGGACGAACATTGTCCCTAATGTTCAAAAGAAATAAAGAAAAGAAGAAAAGAAAAAGAAACTCACAAAATGGTGGCGGGAATGTCTAAAACAAACGATCATGCGTCTAATCACTGCGGCGGCGGTGGAGGTGGGAATGGAGAGAAACTCGGATCATAGAACCGCCCAAACTGCTGGCGGTAGACGTCCCTCATCATGTGGTCAAGGTCGTCTAAGCGTCCGTCTCTAGCATCCGCCCGAATCTCTAGCGCTCCTACTCTCTCCGAAAGTCCGGTAGCCCAATCCGGCATATGCTCGTACCATCCCGGGGCGTGACTGTACCATGATGGGGCATCGGATGGTGCTGGTGCTGGTGGCGGTGGTGGTGCTGCTGGCTGCTCCGTGGACCAAGGAGGTGGGGTGGAATACCATGTGGGAGGTGTGGCCATCCACGTGGGCCTCTCACTCACACTAGCGCGGCGAGATGACGAGCCTGAGGCTCTAGCCGGGCGTGGAGAGCGTCGAGGTACATCTGGGGCCGCCTCCGGCTGGTCCGGAAATGTGCCAAACTCATGTTCCGCTCCTCCTCCACTCTCGAACTGATCTCCCATATCCTCCTCCTCTACAACCGGCGGTGGGACGTAAGGGGGAGCTACTATCCTGTTCGCATGCATCGCAGCGAACGTCTCCTTCCAGTTATGGCGTCCCGCCATAATGGAGTACTCCGGCAGCCACTCTATACCCCTACCCGTCCTAGTCTCCCAAGGCATGCCCGCATAAGGCGGACCTCCATGTGTGGGGAAGATGAGTCCCCTAACCATGAATGCGTGTAGCCCTAAAGGAACGGCCGGTATGCGGGTGCAAGCAGAAAAATCTACACCGAAACTCCTAGCAATGTGGGTCACTATCCCACCATATCCAATGTTCCCCTTCTTCTTATTCTTGAGTTTACTCATCGTAGCCGCCAAAAGAGTAGCACAATCTGCACGGCGACCGTATAGCATGCTATAGAGCAAGAATAGCTCATCCGTCTTGATCTTTTGGGGCGTCTCCGTCCTAGGAAAGAGACACTCCGAAAGAACGCGGTGTGCTATCTTCAAGGCTAGATGGTACATCAATCTAGCCTTGGTATCGGCGGGTTGCCAACGGTCCTCGTCGGCGTAAACCATAGCTACTTCCTCCCAAAAATTCTTGGGGTAAACTCCACTCGGAAATCGACCGTTATAGGTCTCATGAAACCCAAAGATAGTCCCAAACTCAACTATGCTCAAATGGTAGTCTCTTTCCACGAGACGGAAAGAGACGGTCCTATCTACGTGGTTGTGCTCAAAAGACGTCACAACCTCCCGGGTGATCTCCTCATAGGCGTCTTCACGAATGTTCGTGAAGACAAGCAATCCGGCTCTATCCAAGAGCCATGTAAGGTCATCAACTATGTTGAGAGGATGTAGATCCTCCAACAACAAATACCTAGGGCCAATCACTGCCCTCTCCTTGATCCGGTCAAGTGCGTCAAGATGGTTCTCATGTATGGTTGGGATGCTAGGGTGAGGAGGTGAAGATGGAGGTGAAGGTGAAGATGGTAGTGAAGGAGATGAGGGTGGTGGTGCCCTAGAGGTGGAGGGGTTGCCCTTTCTTTTCTTATTTTGCTCTCCCTTTTTCTCTTTTATCCTTCCCGACATTCTCCTTACAAAATCCATTTTTTTACCAAAATTACGGTCTGTTCTTTAGGTTCCACGGCCGTGGTTTACCCAGAGACCGTGATTCGTCTCAGAATCTCGCGAATCTCAGCAATTTCACCAACAATCACCACAACAAGCAGTCCTAATCTAATTCCTTCCAGTCTTTGTCAGTTCTTCCTAAAAATCTATAGCAAAAACGAACCAAACCCGCGAAAATCAAGAAGAAAGAATAAACCTCTTTTTCGGATTGAAAAATCCGAAATGCGCGTTTGTTGACGGATTTCCGCTCGGTTTGTCGCTTGGATCTTGTTCGTGGTTGGATTTGCTGCAGTTTAGGATGAAGAATCGTTGAAAACGATTAGAAAACGAGGAATTGGAGGAGGTCGTGAGGTTTCGGCGTTTAGGGCGTGGAAAGGGGTAAGTTTTTGGGTAGTTTTGTGAAGAATGTGGCTTATATAGTCGCAGGCAAAATTTTGAAAATCACGGTCTGTCGGGGTGTTCCACGGCCGTGGAAGTGTACGGACCCGTGGTTTTGATGATTTTCCAAAGGCTTTTGAGAATTACGGCCACTGTAGCTATGACGACCGTAATTTGGACCGTGGAACCTTCTGTAAAGCTTCAAAGTCCAAATTTCATCGCTCTTCTTCGACATTATTCTCCCTTTCTCCTTTTCCATCAATCCTACAACCAAAGACACGAACATACCGGAAGAAATCGAGGCAAAATAAAGCGAAAACGTCTATTCTAAGCTAAACTATGAATCGAAAACAAAAACGAAAATGCAATACCTTGGGTTGCCTCCCAAGAAGCGCTTTGTTTAAGGTCCGTAGCTAGACCAATCTCGCACTTATTCGAGTGCGGTAGGCGCAAACTCCTCAGCTTGGAGTTCCGGCGTGTACTTCTTGAGTCGTTGACCGTTCACCTTAAAACTTCCGCTAGCTTCACCCCATACTTCAACTGCACCATGGGAGAAAATACGTTTAATTAGAAAAGGTCCGGTCCAACGGGATTTAAGTTTACCTGGAAAGAGGCGAAGTCTTGAATTGAAGAGGAGAACTTGATCTCCTTCTTTGAAGTCCTTTGGAATGATATGCTTATCATGCCAACGCTTTGCTCTTTCCTTGTAGATCTTAGCGTTTTCATAGGCGTTCAAGCGAAGTTCATCCAGCTTGTTGATGTCTAGGAGACGCTTCTCTCCCGCTTCCTTCATGCCGAAATTCAGCCACTTGATAGCCCAAAACGCTTTGTGCTCCAGCTCTACCGGCAAATGACAAGACTTCCCATACACAAGGTTGTATGGAGTGGTTCCTATGGGAGTCTTGTACGCAGTCCGATACGCCCATAATGCATCATCTAGTTTCAAGGACCAATCCTTCCTAGTCCTTGAAACCGTCTTCTCTAGAATTCCCTTGATCTCCCTATTTGAGATCTCAACTTGTCCACTCGTTTGTGGATGGTAAGGGGTAGCGATCTTGTGCGTAACCCCATACTTAGCTAGAAGAGCTTCAAAGCGACGGGCTATGAAGTGAGAACCTCCATCACTAATGATTGTCCTTGGTGTTCCAAATCGCGGAAAGATGGTCTTGTTGAAGAACTTAACCACCACCATGGCATCATTTGTGGGAGAGGCAATCGCTTCCACCCATCTAGAAACGTAGTCTACCGCCAATAGTATGTATTGGTTTCCACAAGAAGATGGGAATGGTCCCATGAAATCGACTCCCCAAACGTCGAAAATCTCCACCTCTTGGATGTTGTTGAGGGGCATCTCGTTCCTTCTAGAAATATTGCCTGTTCTTTGACAAGCATCGCAGCAAGAGACAAAGGATTGCACATCTCTAAATAAAGTAGGCCAATAGAATCCAGATTGCAATACCTTTGCGCTAGTCTTGTTCGAACTAGCGTGTCCTCCACAAGGTAGTGAATGACAATGGCGGATGACACTTTGCATCTCATCTTCCGGCACACATCGCCGGATGATGCCATCCGGACCTCTCTTAAAGAGGAGAGGCTCGTTCCAATAGTATTCCCGGACGTCCTTAAAAAACTTCTTCCTTTGTGCGTAGGATAGTCCGGGCGGTATCTCCTGGCAAACCAAATAGTTAACAAAATCAGCAAACCATGGTTCGTTACCTTTGGAGATCTCGTTGATGCACTCCTCTATGATGTGTAGGTGTTCGTCCGGAAAGGAGTCATCAATGGGTAGATGGTCGTCCTCTAGATGTGTGAGGCGACTCAAATGATCCGCAACAGAATTTTCTGAACCTTTCTTGTCGCGGATCTCAAGATCGAATTCTTGTAGGAGAAGAATCCATCTAATTAGCCTTGGCTTCGCGTCTTTCTTCGCAAGGAGGTACCGGATCGCAGCATGATCCGTGTAGACAATCACCTTTGCACCTACAAGATAAGAGCGAAACTTGTCAATAGCGTAGACAATGGCTAGAAACTCTTTCTCTGTAGTGGCGTAGTTGAGCTGAGCTTCGTCTAGCGTCTTGCTAGCGTAGTATATGGCATGGGTTCGCCCTTCCTTTCGTTGTCCAAGAACAGCTCCAATATCTACGTCACTAGCATCGCACATAATCTCGAAGGGGAGAGTCCAATCCGGGGGTTGGATAATAGGTGCTGAAATTAGAGCTTGCCGAATGGTGTTAAACGCATCTAAACATTCCTGCGAAAACTCAAAAACCGCATCCTTCATTAATAGATTAGTGAGAGGTTTTGATATCTTAGAAAAGTCTTATAAATTGTAAGACTTTGTATGCATGATTTGGGCGAACAAGTTCTTGGCACTCTTGCCTCGGATTTGCTAGCATCACTTCCTAGAATGCAACTAACAACTGTCTTTCAGGTTTTTCAAACCAACTCCTCCTAAGACCTTCGGACTACAAATAGTGCTCCAATCCACTAGGTGTATACATGTACTCCCTTCCGACTCGTTCCGAACAAAGTTGTGGTACAACTTCTCAAACTTCTGAGTAAAGAGATAGGGGAGCTTAATCGTTTTCATGATATAGCTCGGGAGGGTAGCAAGTACCAATTTAGTGAGAACTAAATGTCCAACTAGGATAAGAGTTTGGCTCTTCCAACTCGCAAGTTTTGATTGTGCCCTTTGTAGTATAACATCAAAGTCTGCCACAACCGCTTTCTTGTGCAGGATAGGTGTACCCAGGTGCGTGCCAAATTCTTTCATAAATCTTAGCCCACTCATACACTCTAATATTTCTCATATTTGCAGATTGACATTAGGGGAGGTGAAGAAATTGGATTTAAAGAGAATAATCGTCATACGTGAGGCACTAGGAAAACTCTCCATGCAACCTTTGATAGTCTTCATCTACGTGTTAGTGGCTTCCGCAAACAAAACTATATCATCTGCAAAGAAGAGATGATATAGGGGGTGCATTCCTTGCAAGTTTAATGGACTTCCACTTGCCAGCATCAACCTCCGTGTTGATACAATGGTTGAGAGATTCTAAGCAAAGAACGAAAAAATAGGGCGAGATGGGATCACTCTGGAGAATACCTCTAGTGGGCTTGCATTCTAGGAGTGCCTCACCATTTCATAGCAATTTCATAGTAGACGGAGAGACACAAGTAATGATTCGTTCTTACTATCCTAGAGCCTACCAGATTCCCAGAATTCTCAAACACTCCTTCTCACAGACTCTCCTACTATATCCCAACAATGCTGGAAGAACACTGGTTGAAAACCATCAGGGTCTGGATCCTTCCAAGGTCCCATGGCCTTGACCTCCCCAAAGATTTCCTCATCACTAATATCTACATTCAGCAGATGGAGGTCTTCTTTGCTCATCTGAGGAAATTTGGGTACAAGCGATGCGATTATATGATTACTACTTGTAACTAGAGAATATAAATCCAAGAAGAAGGATTGATCATGCTCATCAATCTGGACAGGATCCGAAACCCAGGCTCCCTCAGGGTTTTTGAGAGCTTCGACTCGGTTCCTTCTTCTCCTAATGATTTTCGATGTGTAGAAAAAGCTCGTGTTACGATCCCCGTGACAAATCCAATTTTCCCTTGATTTATGGAACCAAATAAGTTCCTCCTAGGATAGAACTACTTCAAACTCTGATTGTAATCTGCTAAATAAATCAATCTTACTCTGAGAGGCATTGAGATCAAGGTCCACTTGAAGTAGCTCCATGCGCTTGACTAGCTCTTCCTTCCTCGCTGAGACTAAACCGAAGGTTTTCTTGTTCCATTTCCTCAGGTTGTGTTTAAGATGCTCCAGTGCTAGCATACGATCATATTTGTTGTTCCATTTCCGGTGCAAAAACTCATGGAAGCCTTGGTGGGAAAGCCATACCGCTTCAAATCTAAAGGGTCTCTCCTTCTGGAAACGTCAGTTCAGCAAAAGGGAAAGGATAAGGGGGTTGTGATCCGAGGAAAGAGTTGGGATATTTCTAACACTAGCTTCCGGACAGGAAATCCTCCCGTTGCCGTTAGTGAATACTCTATCCAAATGTTTGACAACGTGGTTTGAAACTTCTCTCCCCTTGGTCCATGTAAAATCCGGTCCAGAGAAACCCATGTCTATCAATTCTGCGTCAGATACCCATTTCCAAAATCTGCTAGTGTCTGGGGAGAGAGTACCCTTCGAGTGCTCTTCAGTATGAAGGGTGGACTTAAAGTCTCCTCCAACAAAAATAGGACCGCTAATACCCGTATGGATATAAGAAGGTCCATCCAAGCTACTACTCAACGTTTAGGTATGGGTGGATTGTACACCGCTAGGACGTCGAGGAAGGATAATTTAATGTTTATCTTAAAGTGGACGAAGTGATTTGAGCATCGTACGACCTTTAAATCAAAATTAGTTTGATTCTAGAATAATCAGATACCCCTAGAGAATCCGGTTGCTTCAACCTTAGCATGGCTTGTGAAACCCATCTTGTTACAAAGAGTAGTAGTTCTCCTGATGTCTTTGTCTCAAAAAGTGTTAGTATATCTAATTGATGGTGGTTAGTCATATATCGAACCGCTTTGCTGAAACGACGGTTTGCAGCTCCCCTACAACTACAGAGTAGAATATTCATTATAACCAAGGGGAGAGAGAAGGTGTGGCTTTAGATAGCAGACGATGAATGGTAAGAATTACCATCCTCCACCTCCATCTCATCACTTTTGTCTATAGTTTCTTCTGGCTCCCCATGAGAGACGATTGTCCCCCTTTCTAGAATTTGAGGGTCTACTTCCATTGTGGAATGTGTAGCTGAGTTGGGCAACGATACCCCTCGTTTTAGAATAGAGATCGAGTTCAGGGTGCCCTCTCTTCAAGGACATTAAGATTGTCTCTCCTTTTTTACTAGGAAGGGTGGTCCTTAGTTGGGTATCAGACTTTGTAGAAGGAATGGAGGTTGGAGATATGAACACTTGTTTGTGAGTTTTATTCTGAGGGGAGATTACTCTTGCTGCAGTTGGAGGGCCCACATGGGTTGAATTAGTGGGTGTATGGGGTTGTGTGTTAGGGTTTGCATGCCCATTAGGGTTGGCAATCCCTTCTATCTTTATCTCTTGTTCTGTCAGACCCGCATACCTATTGCTCACCATTGTCTATCCACCTTGCATTGTTGTTTGACGCCCCTATTTACGAGTTTGGCGGCGTTGTCTTGAAATTGTCATCCATGGTCCCAAGTTAGGTTTAGCAGAGTTGTTTGGAGGGAGGAAAATGAGAGTTGGCATGGGCACTATTTATTGACGTGGGTTTATCAACATTTGTCTCTGCCTGTAAGTATAGTGGGATCAATGGAGGGAGGAAGTTGGTTATGGAAACAATCAATTGTTTGACCATACTTCCCACTGTAGTAGATTGAATTCAGCCCCTCGTATTCAACATGAATACGTCTACCATGAATCATAATAGTACCCATGAAAGGCTTATCCAAGTCCAACTCAACACATAATCTGGCAAATCTTCCTCTAGTGGCATAAAGGGTATTCAAATCTACCTTCAGAAGGTTCCCTATACTCGAGGCAGGCCCAAACAACATTGTTTCATCGTAGATTTGTAGAGGTAGATTGGAGAGTCGAGCCCAAACATAGAGTGACTGAACATTATCTATGTATGGATCAAAATCTAGGTTCCATGGCCTCACTGTGATGTAGAACCCAAGGATTTCCCACGGACCCTCAGTTAGGGCTCTCAAGTAATCTGCTTCAAGCTCAAACTAGATGCAGTAGTTATCATTCGGAAGATCGATAATCGTCATCTTTCTTTTTGGCCCCAAAGTTGGAAGAGTCGTCGTTCGAGTGTCATAAAAGGAACAACTTTTCCCAGAACTTTCACAATTAATACTGATTTTCACCTAGCATTAAGTTGTTCCATAACATCTTCATCAATTTCAATAAAGGTCGGGCCTTTTCCTCTTATGAAACCGCTACTCTCATTTTGCGAGACTCAATGAGAATATATTTGGCTAGAGGGGCAGACTTGGGTGGTTGAGGTCCAGAGACGATATTCGCATAGGACGCAGAATGGTGTGTAGGTTGGGCAGGAACTTGGGACACCAAAGGGACTGCAGGGAAAGGTTGAGAACCATTGGGGTATGGGGGCCGGCGCCAGAAGATCCGGCGGCGGGGGTGTAGCAGGGGCTTGAGAGGGCACAAGGTGTTGTTGCGGATGAATTGTCATAGGCTTTTTTTATGTTTCTTGTAAGAGTGTATCATTGGTGCGGAGCAACAAGCAATAGGACGGTGTGTTAGGATTATGTGAATAGAATATTTTCGTAGAAGATAAGATTGCTTTTACAAAGAGAAAAAAATGAGGGTGGATGAGAATTTCGTTCCCTTACTCAATTACAAAAGAAAAATGTCTCATAATGACGTGCGATACGATTACGTTATTTTTTAACAGGACATATAGGGTTCGTTCGACAAGTCCAAAAGATTATTTTGCGGAATTATTATTTTCAATAATCCCTGTAATAATCGATAATTCAATTATATTTTGTTACTTTTTTGGGCCAAAATAGTCCCAAAAGTAATTGGAGTACAATAATATCTTCAATAATCTCATAATTTACGCTTTTCAAACAGACTCATAGTTGCAATGTGCGTCAAATTGTCATTAGTAATTCCTTTACCATGTACCTTCCCGTATGTTTTTCTTGAAGGAATTCCGTTTGCAATTAATTGTATTTTGGAATATAAGATCGGAATATACCCTCTATCACAAAAATCTAAGTTCTAATTATGATTTAAACCGAAATAAATAATTACACTTACAAGAATGTGAAAAGGTAAAAAAATGAGGCAACATCGTTTAAGAAATATTCGGTAAAAATTTACCATTGGACATGGTAAAAGCCCTTTGTTTTTGGTTGAGTTTTAATCAATTTTATTAATTATAAAAATATAAAGAAAAATCTAAAATATATAGTTGTTTTTCATTATAAAAAACTTGAAAATAAGAAACAAAATATACAAGTGTGCGAGTATTACATAATTTACATTACTCTTTCTACTCTCTATATATATGGGCGGGCTTCACGCTTCAAAGATTCTTTCTAACTACTTTTCGTTATTTAAAATATTATACACCTTACGAGAGGACATTGAAACTCAAGCAATTAATAAAACACCCCGAACATTTCCTTGGCAATTGAAATTTATTTTTACCATCAACACTGTTATCCCTGTACTAAAAATAAGACAATATATACTTGTGTTATATGCTTATTGCATGAAATATTTCCAACAATTTGATAGACTTGTTGGCATAATATCACCACTAACAAGAACATCTATATAAAAAAATTCTTTTATTACAAATATAACTGCTACAATGACTCTTCTGCTTCTTTTTTCATTTTCATTTTTCTTCTCTTTTCATATTTTTTAAAATAAGATCAACAATGTCTGCAACAAATTCATATGGTGTTGTGCAGTAGAGGGTGCACATCAATGCATAGAGGAGTACCAACACCAGTAGGAACTGGGCTTGACATGAACTCGAGATCACTCATCTCGGCTGTGACAAACTCACTACAACTTTGATTTGAAAATGATTGTTGAGTGAAAGAAGACGTTTCAGTTGTTGTCCAGTAGAATTTCCCATGAACTAATTAACCCCACAATTATTGAGATACAACTCCAGCATTCAGCAAAAACTTTTGCCCCATAAACATTATTCCCGGTTGACAATTTGATACAGTTGTTGACATAATATCCTCGATCACTAACAAGAACACCTACTTGTTCATTTTTTTTAAAAGAATTTGGTGAAGTATGCTCTTTTTCATGATCTTTTGTTTTGTAGAGCCCTCTAATTTTTATCACTCTAATTGAGTATCACCATTACTCTATAATAGGTACATTTACTAAATGGATTTAGGGCACGAACCTACTTAATAGAACAAATACTGTAAAATGTCTACTAAACAAATCTGGCATTTTCTTTTTTCTTCTCATATTTTTTGAAAGAAGGTCGATAATGTCACTAGTACAAATTCTATGTTTCTCGGGACAATTTTCTCGGGTGTTTAAGAAAATTCCGTAAAAAATTAGAACTCTCAGGACTTAATTTAAAAACTCCCTTAAAAAAAATATGAATTAATTTATTAAAAAATAAACTAAGCTCTAGGGAGTTTTAGACCGACTCCCTAGAATTGTTTTGCCGCTCTCGGGAGTTTTAGACTAAACTCCCTAGAATTGTTTTTCCGCTCTCGGAGTTTATTTTAATATGTCCCGAGAAAACCCAGAGACAAAGCCTTAACCTAAATTGCTCCAATTATCTCGCGGTACTCGTTAGTCATTGTCGCCTCCCAAAAAAAATTGTTGAGAGCTTAGTATCGATGAAGGATGAAAGCTGAAGGCTGGAATGTATTGATTCACCGTCTATTACATCAACTTGAACATTGCTTTTGAGTATCGTGTTGTCTGCACCAATTGCTCTCGCGGTACTCGATTCGTGTTGTCTGCCCCACCAGGTTAGTCTATGGTTTTGAGTATCGGTTATGGCTAGTATGGATTTGTACACTACTCTCTCTTGAGCCTTTTGGTTGTGTACTAAGTAGAAGAACAAGTATGTTGATGAATATAAACCATTGCGATTTGATTTCGTTGTTGTTATTTATAGTTTTGATTTTAAACTGTAACGATATGGAAGAGAATTACCTGTAACTGGTAAGAACTTACTAAATAATGATCTATCATAATTCACTAAAAGAAGAGCAAAGAGGATAGTTTAGGGTAATAACTACCTATTCCTCCAAGATGAATGATAGCATTGACTGAATGATTCACTGGTGAAGCTCAATAGTACATTTAAGCCTCAGCTTTGCATCAGTAGACTGAACCAAATTCATGTCTTGATTTTGCATGTTTTGAAGAATTAAAACATAAAAATATACAGAAATGAAGAGAGTTTGTTGGAGATTTTCTGTGGTATGGTTCAAAGGTGCAGCAACTAATGTTTCCTTTTTATAATTAGGAATTAGTTGGATTTGTCTTGCTAGCTCACTCCATATCAGGAAACAATATAAGTGGGGTTAGCTTCTGAAAAGAGTACTGCAAATGATTTACTTCTCCATCCTTAATACGCAACCATTGCAAAGTATTAGAGGGTTATCTAATCCTAACTTGGAACAGGCTTATATCTAAAACTAAATCAATTAAAATTAGAAAACTAGTGCCTTGTTGCCTCTTGTGACTTCTGCGTGCACTCAATTTATGGAGCATAACATTAGGACATTCCTATAATGCCATTACTCTCATCAGTAACGCCATATAAGTCTTCTATAGTAATATGAGATATCAGATAAATATACAAAAATAGTCAGAGAAACCTTTCATTCCATGATTTCCATCGATACAATAGGTGTAAAAGTAATTCGCCTACTATAAGTTTGCCTAGGTAAATACGAGGGGTTCCATTACTTTGGACAATTTATAGAAACAGAAATCACTAATATTTATATACATCAAAAATACATAATTAACAAGTGGTTTTGTAAAATTTAACTTAAGTTTATGTGGTAGGTTGATTTTGAAGTTTACTTATAGACAATATACTGCGTATTTCTTCCACTCTTTTCCTGACATTAGGGAATATATGCTCTATGCTTGAGATGTAAGTTAGTTTTATAAATAGTCGTTGCAAAATACTGACTTGTTTTTATAATGATTAGATGATTGTGACAAGCATTGTGATAACCCAGTTGCAAGTCATTGTTTGGCGGCAAGGTTTTTAGATAGTCTATTGTATGGTAAACTGGTGTTTGGCGGCAAGGTTTTAGTCAAACCATTAATGATAACCCAATTGCAAGTCATTGTTTTGCTTGCAAAATATATTTATTGATGTAAGCAAGCAAATGTCAGGCTAGCTGTTATATTCATAGGAGAAAGTGCTGTTTTAATCTTTCAATAGTTGTTGGGAAATTGCAGTGTGAGTTATGATCAAGTTAATGAACTGAACTTTGTGCAACTGTGTGTTTGTGAAATTCCCTATAAAAAGTCAACAGCTGCTGTGTAGTCTAATACATATTCAGCAGATTGAAAATGCAGCTTATGTTCAGGTTAAGTCCAAATCAAAATATGACAGTCATGTAATAGGCTTGTTGTTTGTAATAGATCTTAATACTAACTTTGTCATCTTATTTTTGTTTCTCATAATCCAAAAACAGAAAGAAATCATTTTTTAATGAAATTCATGTATGTCAACAGATCCAAGAGCCAATAGTAATTGATATAGTCATAATTTAAGAAAAAATCAATAATTATTGATCTCGAATCTCTTAATATGTGAATTGCTGGACTTGTAATATCACCTTGACCATAATTAACTTGCAGTTTAAATTTCTTTAAATATGATTGATGTATAATAGTCTTTTTTGTTCAAAAGAGAATGGAGATGACAATTCAATTTTTTTTCAAGCTTAAGGGGCATTGACCTTTCAATGTCGAAGCAACTTATAAAAACCCAATGTGGGATATTCTCTGAATCATCATATTTGAGTAATCAACCAGCATTGAGTAGGGAATTCATCTTGAGTAAATACAAGTTATTTGTTTCATAGAAGATAGAAATACTAACTGTTATCAGTCTTCTGTGCAGACTTTTTTGTTTACAATGGGCGTTCAGCTAATGGAGATGATAATGGGAATGGAAATCCCGGAGTACCAAGACCACTTAAGCAAAACGTTCTTTGGGAGATTAAGCATTGCTTGAAGGAAATTTTCTTTTCTGACGAACTTGCTAAAGAATTCCATGGTCAATCTGCGGCGAGGAAGGAGATTATTTTGTTAATCATTGACCTATTCTTTGATGTATTGCAGGATATTGCATATGCTAAGCTTGCAATCTGAAATCTGAATATGGACTATGTATGTTCTTACAATACCCTATTACGAGTTTGCAGATTCAAGCTTTGTCCCGCCATTGGTATACGCGTGCATGGGAAGTTGAAGGGATATTGGCATAGGACCAGTTGTTGTTGTCTCTTTTGCCTTAGGGACTTTGCTTCAAGCAGAGATTGATTTTGTTAAAAATTCAGACGAATACTTAAGGCTCGACTTCACTGCTACGTTTTTTTCTGGGATCACAAAAGCAACCCTCGGAATCTTTAGGTTATATACATAAGCGCAGGTTATGTCATTCTTAATTTCAACCCGGTACTGATGCTTTCTTGGTGGCTCATCAAGTTAGGTTTCTTGATTGATTTCCTGTCACACGCGGCCATTGTCGGGTTTATGGTTGATGCTGCAGTAACTATTGCCCTCCAACAGCTTAAAGGACTATTAGGGATAACATTCTTCACCAAGAAAACTGATATTTTCTCAGTCCTACAATATGTGTTCAAAGCTGCTCATCATGGGGTAATTACTGATATTTTCTCAGTCCTACAATATGTGTTTAAAGCTGCTCATCATGGGGTAATTACTCATTTTTGTACTTCTACAGTTGATAGTCATAATTAATGATGTTCTAACTTAGCTTTCCCTTTGCTCTTGCAGTGGAACTGGCATACTATACTCACTGTGTCACATTTTTTATCTTCATTCTAGTAACAGTATATTGTAAGGCTCATTCCTTAAAAAACATATGACTCTTTTGTTGCTAAAATTTAGATATTTTGTACGTTAAAACCATATAATGAGACAATATTTGAGTGTATGTGTTGTTGAATGTTGGAACAAACTAAATACAGCATTTGATTGTTATTATAAGTGTATGCTTTGTTGAATCATGCAACAACCAACAAGTCTGGAGATCTTTTTTTTTTTTTTTATTTCTAAGTGTTAGCAGGAAAGAAGCCACTTTAAATATGTGATAAAAAAAATAGCTTACGGCATTTTTATAAAATAAAGCCCTTCAAACAAATCCGTATAAATATCTTTCGGGTGTTTTTAAAAAAAGTCCCCTGAGACATCCTTCGGGAGTTCTTATTAAAACAAGATGTCTCTAGGGAGTTTTGTAAAAAAAAGTCCTTAGAGAAGTCTCTCAGGACTTTTTGATAAAACTCCCGAGAGATATCTCTAGGGAGTTTTTTTAAAAAGTCCCAAGAGATATCTCTAGGGGTTTTTTTTAAAAAGTCCCAAGAGATGTCTCTCGAGACTTTTTTTTAAAAACTCCCTAGAGTATTTTTGTTTTTCAGGACTTGCAGAATAACTCCCGAGAAAAAGCTCTCGGCCAAAGGTTTTACGGGACTTCAAAAACTCCCTACCGTAATGCAAAAAAAGTCCCGAGAAACTTATGATTTGTACTAGTGTGTTTACAACAAATTCATATGGTGTCATGGAGTAGAGGGTGCACATCAATGCATGGGGGACTGTTCACACCTTTAGGAGTTGGACATGACAGGATCTCGAGACCACCTTTAGGAATTGCATCTGTTATGTAAACCTGATGAGTGTCATAAACCCCTATTTGATAAAACTGCAAAGGAGAAGCATTGTAATTGGAACTTTCTAAAGGCAACTAGACTTGGCAACACTCGATCCCATTGCACTTGACAACCCTCTGTGATGCTTTCTTCAATCAAGGTCCCGCTACCTGGAAATTTGTAGAAATTATTAAGTAGTACTCCCCAGAATTCCTATCCAGAGTATGCTGCTATCTACTCATAAAGTGTGATGAAAACATTACCATCATTTGAGAAGTTAGACGGGCTCCCTTTGAAGTTAATATCGGGCGTGACACCTTGTGTATGTGCGTGGAGGGTTCCATCCTATAGACAATATTGGAACATTTCCACACAAAGCCTAATGAGACCTAGATTGGACCCTCCGATACCATCTATATGGGTCTTATATGGGGAGTGTTTGCACGTTAAAGAATCAATTAGCAATAAGAGGAGTAGCTCTTCGATTAATATGTGGGACATTTCCACACTCAAGCCTGCAGATGTATTGCACGTCATCTCGTATTGTGAGTCCAAGAAGCACTCGTCACCTGGTATCAGGAAAGGGAAGCTCACATTTCCGAACCAACATGGTTCTGTACGCACAATAAGCTCAAATACTTTCCACCCAAAAAAAACACATTTACTGTCATTACGTTCTTCAATCTTTTATTTTTAAAATCGGGCATCCCTTGGACTTTACCCATCTTCCTCATTATCCTATTTTTGTGTTTGCAACTTTGACTGAAACAAAATTCTAATAGTCGCCATCTGTATTTGAAGCAACCAACAATGTCATTGCCTACATTTGCGAAATTTTCCCCTCTTTCATAGAGATTATTTCAGATACGTCAACTAGGATGGCTACAAAAACAGCCCAAGTAATCCATCAGTACTTGAATGTTTTGACCCCTTTAAATTAGTAAATCTCCGTTGTTAAACATTTCATATTGACAAGATGAAAGGATTTATCAAAATGACACGAGTGGTTAATTTACCCTCTCAGATTGGCCTCCACAGTCCAGAGACACTAGAATGAGCTCTAATATTGGTGTTTGCTGTCAAAATTAACATGGAAATTAGGGTTTATGAATTACATCAGAAAAATACAGCTAACAGCTTTGTATAATGGGGATACTAGGGTCAATAAGATGTTCATTAATTGAAGAAGAGTGTTGAGACATCACTCATAACATTTGTGGTGTGGTGTCTTAGCACAAAAGGGACTAAAAGAGGCAAAGGCATCATCATAATCCCACCAATTAAAATATATTTAAGATGCAATGTTTGAGTCGACCTCAAAAAACTACAGGCTACTAGTGTAAAAATAACATTTGTGGTGTGTTGTTGGTTGTGCACCTATTAGTGTGAAGCGATCAACATAAAACTAAATAAAATGTCATGGATAATCATATATACCACCATCTCAATCCAAAAATAGAATAACTTACTCGATTCCCATGACGCTAGGCATGCTGATTAATGAACCTGATGAATATATACATTCTCAGAAGCATGAAAAATGTGCACGACACTGCTCAGCCAAAACAGCGAGAACCATTGAACAGAAATTCTGTGCATTCTATGACCTTCATCGCATCTAACGAGTACGTGCATATCAAATGTTAAGGGAAAATATTGAACTGAATATGTATTTCGTATTTAGATGCAAGGAAACACTATAATATATATACAGAGATTCAGATATATAGTTTGTTAGGGTCAGTTATAAATTTCCCTTTTATTACAAAGCTACCCTCTTATTCTATATTCGTACTATATATATCTATACCCCCCTTCAAGCTGGATATGAGTAACAAGTCCAAGCTTGCGAGTGAGAAATAGATGTTGTTGGGCACCAAGTGGCTTGGTGAGAATGTCAGCTAGCTGCATGTGTGAAGGGACATGAGCTGTAGATATGAAGCCTCTCTGAACCTCATCTCGCACAAAATGACAATCAATACGGAGGTGCTTGGTGCGCTCATGAAATACAGGATTAGCAGCCAAGTGTTGAGCAGCCTTGTTGTCACAGTATAGGACAAAAGGTTGAGGAAGAGAAAGATGGAGCTCATTCAATAAACCATTCATCCATATAACTTCACTAGTAGTCATAGACATAGCACGATATTCACTTTTTGGAGAAGATTTACTGATTGTTGCTTCTTTGTTTTCCATGAAACAAGAGAAGTGCCAAGCAAAGACATATCCAGTGACTGAACGACAGGAGAAAGGACAAGATCCTCAGTCGGCATCACTATAAGCAGTGAGAGACATATTGGATTGCTTTAAATATGACAAAGCATAGTCCATAGTACCTTTAAGATACCTCAAAAGATAAACAGCAGCTTGCCAATGAGGAAGATGAGGTGTAGCCATGAATTGACTAAGTTGTTGCACGGTGTAAGCTATGTCTGGACGCGTGAGAGAAAGATATAACAACCGACCAATAAGACGTCGATAAGCATCTGGCTGAGGAAGAAGATCACCAGAATCCAGAGAGAGATGAGTATTCTTCTGCATGGGGAAAGTAGAGGCTTTACTATCCAGCATCTGAGAATCAAGAAGTATGTCATAAATGTACTTCCTTTGGTTGATAAGAACACCAGAAGTTGTGTGAGCAATCTCCATTCCTAAGAAGAAACGAGCAAAACCAAGGTCCTTGATGGTGAAAGCATGATGAAGAGCAGTTTTTAACAGGATAATATCAGCTGGAACATCTCCTGTAATAAGGACATCATCAACGTATACCAAAACAATAGTAATGCCTGATGAAGAGTGCTTGACAAAGAGAGAGTAATCCTGATGAGATTGGACAAATTGATGATGAATGAGAAGTTTAGTGAGCTCTATATTCCATTGACGACTGGCTTGCTTAAGGCCATAGAGTGATCTCTTGAGACGACAAACATGACCAGGAGAAACTTTATCATAACCTGGAGGAGGAAGCATGAACACCTCTTCATCTAAAAAACCATGAAGAAATGCATTGTTGATGTCAACCTGATGAAGAGTTCATGCACGAGCAGCTGCAATTGCCAAAACAACACGTATGGTTGCAAACTTTGCAACTGGAGAAAACGTGTGTTTATAGTCTTTATTTTTCACTTGATTGTAACCTTTTGTCACTAGACGAGCTTTATGTCTCTCAATTGTACCATCCGGATGATATTTCAATTTAAAAACCCACTTTGAACCAATGGCAGTCTTGCCAGTAGGAAGAGGAACAACCTCCCATGTGTTATTAAGTTCAAGAACCTGAAGTTTTGCAGCCATAGCATCAACCCATGGAGGGGAATCCTTAGCAAGATTGTAACTGGAGGGTTCAAAGGAATGAATAACATTGCAAAGAGCATGCTTGTATTATTGTTGCAACTATAATCACTGAGATAAGTTGGGCATTTAGTAGTGCAAGATGGACGAGAAGCAAGTACTGGGAGAAGGGAGGAAGATGGGGATGAAATAGGAGTAGGTATGGGAGTAGTAGAAGAGATATCAGCAGCGGAAGTAGTAGAATTGGTGGGTAATGGAGAAGATGTAACAGGTGTAGAAGGAGCTGGTACTGGAGGAACAAAGAAATGGTCAGTGTCTGGAGCTGGAGAAACCAAAGGAAGAGGAATAGAGGAATCTGAAGATAAATTAGAAGTGGTAGGTAATTGGAATGGAAAAATGGATTCTTGAAAGATGACATGACGGTTGATGATAATCTTGTGAGTTTCAAGGTTGAATAATTTATATGATTTATGGCCTGTAGGATAACCAAGAAGTACACAAAGGGTAGAGACCGGCTCAAGTTTGTCTCGTCGAAGAAGAAGGTTAAAGCAAAGGCAACCTATGACCCGGAGATGGTCATATGTGGGTTTGGTATTATGCAACAATTCAAATGGCGACTTCCAAGCAAGTACAGAGGAGGGCATCATATTAATCAAGTATGTGGCAGCCAACGCACATTCACCCCAGAAGGCGAGAGGCAAATGAGCATGAATACGAAGAGCACGAGCTGTTTCAAGCAGGTGACGATGCTTACGTTCAACACGTGCATTTTGCTGAGGAACGTAGGGAGTAGAACGTTGATGAATAATGCCATGAATGAGAAAGAAATCGTGGAGTTGTTGCTGCATAATCAGCCCCATTGTCAGATCGAAAAATCTGAATTTGAGCTTGAAACTGTGTCTTCACATAAGCAAAGAAATTCATAAGAACCTTGTGTACCTGGTGCTTGTTGGACATAAGAAAATTCCACGTACAACGAGTGCAATCATCAACAATCGTTAAGAAATACTTAGCACCACATAAAGAAATTGTGTGATAAGGGCCCCATATGTCAGCATGAATTAAACTAAAGGCAGTTTTTAGCATGTGATGTACTAGGAGAAAAAGGCAAACGGTGCTGTTTGGCCAAGATACATGTATGACAACCCTTTGTGTTTAATGTGGAATGAAAACAAGCATCAACATGATGAAGTTTGGATAATGACAGATGTCCTAATCGTGCATGAAATAAAGTCATGTCACAAACATTATTAATAGAAGCAGGTGCAACACATGAGGCATGTTGTGATGGAGAAAATCCAATCCTGTAGAGATGACCATCCTTGTAACCAGTGGTCAAAATAGAGCCATTAGTAAGGTCCTGAAACAAACAGGAAGTATGAGTAAAGGTAATTTGTAAAGGCATGTCAAGGATGAGACGAGAAACAGATAGGAGATTGTGTTTGAAATATGGAAGGTAAAACACATTCTGGAGGGTAATAACCGGAGAGAGGATAACAGTGCCCCTGTAATGGACCTCCTTGACTGATTCATCAGGTAGTCCAATCATAATTGGTGTGTCCAGTTTATGCAGTTCAGAGAAATGAGTCTTGCAAAAAGAAATGTGATCTGTGGCACCACAATCCACAATCCATGTGTAATTAATAACTGCATTAGTCTCAGAAGTGGTGACAATACCTGCAAAATTGATAGATGGTGAAACTTGCTTTTCCATCATCAATTTGAGGACCTCTTGATACACAACATTGACGACTGAAGGATCAAGAGAAGTAGATGATGAAGATTCAGAAATATCTAGTGGAGTATTGCCAGCTGCAATCTCAAGATTGTTAATAGATCTAGAAGCATTAGTGTTGCCAGCAGGAGTAGAAATAGGACGATCATCCCTGGCCTTGAAGTCCTTATACCAGTCAGGGACTCCTGTAAGTTTAAAGCAAGCCTCACGTAGATGTCCTCTTTCCTTGCAATAAGAGCACATTCTGTCAAACTTTTCTTTGCGAAAATCTTTTCTGCTTCCACCAGTCTGTCTGGAAGGTATAGATCTAGAAACAGCAAGAATATCATGTGCAGGGGGCATGTGACAGATAATCTCCTTTTGTTTTTCAACTTGAAGAATCATATGAAACACTCGATTTTCAGTAGGTAAAGTCTCAAGTGAAAGAATATGACTACGTATATTCTCATATTGATCATTGAGACCCATAAGGAACTGCATAACTCGCAGCTTGCCCTCCCTGGTTGATAATTTCTTTAATATTTCACACGTACAATGAACAATACCTCGGCAAAGGCATGTAGGAGATACATCAACTGAAGCTAATTCATCCCACAATTTCTTCATTTTGCCATAATATATTGCAACAGATGCATTTTCTTGTTTTAAAGAGGCTAAATCCTTATGAATCTGATAAACAAGAGGGGCGTTAGAAACCTCACAACAATGTCGTTCCATAGCTCAAGGGCAGACTCAGCATAGGTAAACATCTCTGCTATGTCAGACTTCATGGAATGCAAGATACAGCACCTGATCATGTAATCCGCACGGATCCAATGCGTGAGCTTGCCTGCTTCTCCAACCTCAGGTTTCTTACAAGTTCCTTCAATGAATCCAAGCTTATGCTTGGCTCCAAACGCCATATGGATGCTTCGTCGCCAAGAGATAAAGTTCGATCTACTAAAAAGAATCGACACCAGTTGCATACCAGGATTATCCGAATTGGATAAGAAAAGTGGATCGTTAACATCAACAGGTAGATTTCGTTCCTGAATTAGGTTAGAAGGAGAGGAATCTGATCCAAGCTCTTTACCAGTAGCCATGGAATTAAACGGAAAGGATAGCAAGAGAGATAAAGAGTGTATGCAGAAGAGAATGTGATTTTGAAAATCAAGGATCAGAAGTCATTGGCTCTGATACCATGTTAAGGGAAAATATTGAACTGAATATGTATTTCGTATTTAGATGCAAAGAAACACTAGAATTTATATACAGAGATTCAGATAGTTTGTTAGGGTCAGTTATAACTTTCCCTTTTATTACAAAGCTACCATCTTATTCTATATTCGTACTATATATATCTATACATCAAACTGTAACCAGTATGCAAAGATTTGGTTCACCAATTGGTCAACACGTTCTTAGCCACTGGATGGTATTGAGTGTGTAAATATTTCTTAGCTTTCTCTGAACCAGCTTTCTCAAGCCATTCTTCATACAAGCCCTTGACAACAGGATTATAAAATGGATCAGCCACCAGGACCTGCAAGTATCGAACATAATTCAAATAAATTATTTTATGAATTGATTTAGGGCCGTGACTTTGCAAAATGAACTAGGATGCAAGATCTTGAATATTCCCACATTATCCATGTAAATGCTTTCCAAATTCTGGATCAAGTCTTTTGCTGATTGCCCCGGTTTTGGCTTGATTTGACCGCCGCCATTTAAGCATCCTGCTAATGATATAGATTCCTAATCAGTCCGACAACTAGATCTGACAAAATACTTGAACCTTGACGGTTCCAGATATAATCATGATCATGTAGGTAGAAACATAACCTGAGGGGCATGCCATAATCTCGAAAAAATGGTAGTCACATTTTCCAGTTTTTATCTTTCTTACAATATTCTGCAGGTTCCTAAATCCATAACAAAGTGCAAACTTCAGGACAACCTTTCCCTCTATCTGCGTAGGAGAAGAAGATTTGAATCAGACTCGTAGTTAAAGAAAGGTCCTTTATTGGTTGGTCGAGAAATTTGGCAATTCCCAGAGAAAATATTGACAAAATGGCAACATGGTCCTCAATTATAGAAACCAAAATACTTGCCTCGAGACAGATTTCACGAAAATCAGAATTCCTTATCGTTCGGTATTCTAGAGGCCCTTCGATTTCTTTACCAAAAAGCTCTTTTGCAGCATACCTAAAGATTGTCTCTGCATAGCCTCCAGAGCTTCCATTAACACCATAAAGATGTCCATCATCCGTAACATTAGTCAACCTGATGGATTACAAAAGGTTATAGATTTTAGGAGTACCTTACGACCGGCCAATGGGTAATAGAGGCAAAAAACTTCTTACAATTTATCCAGAGAAGATTCTTCCAGTGCAGAGAAATCCACTGATTTTGACTGAAGAAAAAATCGGTAACCGTTACATAAGCAGTTAGATCAAGTGTTGTCAAAGAAACTCAGATACATACAATTTGAAGGTATCGACTATAAGCACCTGGATAAGTTCCAGAACCTCCCCAGAAGTCAAAACTGAATCAACTTCTGTAACATTTACACTAGACTTGTTATTTTCAATTTGATATTCAACTTCAAACACAAAGTCATCTCTGGAAGCTTCAAGCTTCTTATCATAACAGGGCATCACAGTCACATGATACACCTCGTCTGGTCTGTAAGGGAACCATGACCAACAAAGTTGTAAGTGAATCAGAAAAAGACCAATGGACTATATGTGATGGAAATTATTCTCCTAGACTTACCTAAGCCCTATTTTCTGGAAAATATGTTGCTTAATAATAGACCCGATTGTTTGTTGAGGACTCTTTACTGAGGAAATATAAGGTAGAATATACGATCCAAGATTTTTTTCAGCATAACATATCCAACCTGTAAAAAGGAGGCAAAAAGAAGAATAAGGTGTTTGCTTCAACAACCAAATGAACCAAATAGCGAAAGATCTGCAAATATTAGAGAATGTCAACTACAGTTCAAGTTAACAGTTTGGTTTGTCGGTAGAAAAGCACTTTCCGGGCTAGGTGTTTCTTTTTTTTTCCTTTTCTTTCTGTAAAACAGCTCTTGTAATCCTTTACCGTATATGAAAAACATGTACGGTGTTTCACCCTTATACAGGATGTGAAGTGCTTAAAAACAGTCACTAAATGGTTTTTTAATGTACCTGGACATGAAGATGAAAGCATGGGGATGGATGTTTTGCTTTGCTCGTCATGACTTGATTGAATCTGTTTGTACCGTGATATAAATTCATTGCATGCCTCTATGAGTGAAAGATCTCTGGCGCAGCTCGTATCAAAAATAGCTTTTACTCCCAAAGACTTGAAAAATGTTGTAAGTTTTCTCAAAACCTAAAAAGAAGATTGTAGCTAGCATTATCAAAAGAAATGCAAAGCAGATACATGCAGTGTGAAATTACTGAAGATCCAGAGATTTGGTGGTGCATACCGAAGTGTGATTTTTTTAATGCAGGTACTACTAGAATGCTAACTTTGTTCCTTAAGAGTTAAATCTGTGACATTTCAATCGTTGCAAACCAAGATATGAAATACCTGAAGTGGAGAAAGGCCAAAATGTGCTGCCAATGAGGCCCTAGATTGGGGGGAGATAGAGACAATCACTGCCCTTCCTTGACTGATGTTAGAAAGAAATTCATCCACACTTTGCTTCTCCATCATTACGGTCTCTGCTGATGTTACACATCCACTGAATCAGCAGAAAAAAAACAAAATGTTGAAGAACTAACTCAGGAAGCTCAAAATTAAGAGGAATCATCAATCTGAATGAGAATCGAAATATGTTTTGTTACATTATATGTTACGACGTGACTGGAGGACTGGAAAATACTATGAGCAAGGAAGAAGGGAAGATTCAAAATTTACTCAAGTTTCAGAGTTTTATAATTGTGGATGAGTCAAATGAGGCATTATAGTTCCTAGATCAATCACGTGATTACCAAGTACATTTACACAAAGGACTATATGTATCAAGCAAGAGTGTAGACTATGGAAGCAGCTTCAGGAAAAAAGAAGATAACTACAATATATAAAAGAAACACTTGATTATTTTTCTTTTCTGCTCAGACATTAGTGAGTGGAGAAGGTAAGAGCTAAGGGGATAACCTGCAAGCTAGGCAATCCTTGAGAGAAATCTTTACAGGGCCATTATCCAATGGCTTAGCAGCAGGCACAACCTTCTCATGAATTTTCACCTGAAAATGCCATAAATTAAAGGAAACACATGAGACTTAGAAAGAACAGATTAAAGTGAAACACTATGAAGTTGAACGCCCTTGCATGATATAGCAAAACAGAATGTAGTCTAATGCCCTTCTATGATATAACACAAAAAAGCACAAGGATTCAGAAGATATCTAATAAGAAATAAACCTTTATACTTGAAGAGCGTCTCGCCAACTATATATTGTATCAATATATCAGAAAGCTGCTATAGGAAAAACATTTGAGCAATAGAGAATATATGGTCAATCTTGAGTAATATCAATCAAAGTCCCAATTTTCCCATTCCTCTTACATCATGTTTGGAGAAAGGATCTGAATACCAATTAATTTTTCCATCCAAGTTCATTTCTAATAATCATAACCTCCGTGATCGCACCACCTAGCTAATAAAGCAGTAATTGTTCCAAGAACTGTTCGTAAGCGATTAGCCAGCAAACGAACTGGAAAAGGAAATATAGGGGAAAAGAGAGAGGACCTCAGAGGAATCGAGGACCTTCGAAGTGGATTTGAGACCCTTGAGAGAAACAATACAAGCTTGAGAAGGACCAATATAATCGTTGACATCGCTAATCTTTACCGCGGTGGAGAACTTGGCCGACATATTCTTCTACTACCAGAGGACAGAGTTGCTATGTAGCTTGAGTTCTGGAGAAGAAATTCAATGAAGTGGGGATTTAAGTCCCGGCAAACCCGAACTGACCCCGAAAAAATGGTCAGTTCAGTGCATCAGGACATTCAGGAAAAAAAATGAGCATAAGTGCATCATTAGATTCATCACTTCAAATATTGACACAGGCAGCGAGGCATCATCAGTGCATCAGTGCATCATCAGTGCATCAGTGCATCATCAGTTCATCAGGCAGATCAATTATAAAAAAAAGATGAAGATTTAGGGAAAAAAGAGCAAACCTGAGAGAAGGGCTTCACCGCTTCACTGAGTGCAAAACCGGAGACAGGCGCTTTCCTGAGTCCTTGTCTCAGTGCAAAGACGGATCTAGTTGCAAAAACTCGGATATCCATTTAAATGTTACAAATTTATTATTTTAACTTATCTTTTATTATACATATTAAATATTATAAGTTTATATCTAGTAATTTTAATTCTTATTCTTATAACTCGGATATCCATTTATAAGAACTCGGATATCCATTTACATTTTATAAATTTATTTTTTTAAGTTATGTTTTATTATACATATTAAATAATAAATATAATAAGTTTATATCGAGTCATTTTAATTCTTATTCTTATAACTCGGATATCAATTTACAAGAACTCGGATATCCATTTTAATTTTACAAATTTATATTTTTAACTTATGTTTATTATACATATTAATACTATAAGTTTATATCGAGTCGTTTTAATTCTTATTCCTATAACTAGTTCGTGTTAAATATAACTATATAAGACATGTATAATGTATTGAAGTATCAATGATTCAATTATCAAAGATAAGTTTATCATTAATATAAAGAACGATGATTATGAATTTATGATAACGATAATTGTAATGATTAGTTTGATCACTCGTGTTAAATATCTCCCGGTTTTAAAATTCGGATATCCATTCCGATCCGTATTTGGTTGGATATCCGACATTTTTCTCATGATCGGATCGGATAATTATTCGGATGTCTGGTTGATCCGTTTGATCTGGATTCCAAAATATAGTATGCGAAAATGATTTGGTTGGATCGGAATAGATTATTATCCACGGATATCCGGATGATCCAAATGACTTTTGTTTGACCCGATTGATCCAGATATCCTCTTGATCTGAATATGCAAAAATGAGTTAGCCGGACCCGGATATCCGATTGATCCGAATATCCTCTTGATCTGAATATCCGTTTGATCCGGTTATGTATTTGTTACTTTGTTTATCACAAAACGTAATAAAAAACAATTAAAAGGCACAAAACAAAGTATGCATAAGTTATCCGTTTGATCTGAATATCCGTTTGATCCTCTTGATCTGAATATCCGATTGAGTAACCAACTAACCAAGTATGCATGAGTTATTAAGTTGTAACAAATTAACATTATTAATTCATTATTTTTCCTAACTCAAATATCTTTCCATTAAATACATATATTTTTAAATATAAATATTAGTACATACAATGTTGATTTATCCTTTATAAAACAAAACGGGTACTCGGATGCCTAAGACGATCCGATGAAACGATGAATCCGATGATCCACGGAATTTAGATATCGATTATCCATGGATATCCGGTGATCCACTGTACGTGAGTATCCGGATAGACGGATATCCAAGATTATTCGAATATCCAAGATTATTCGGATATCCGTGGATATTCGGATGCCTAAAACCCTGAACCCTTATCCGTCTATCCGGATGCCTAAAACCCTGAACCCTTATCCGTCTACCCTAAAACCCTGAACCCTTATCCGTCTATTCGAATATCCAAGATTGTTCGATCCATTATTCGGATGCCTAAGACGATCCGATGAAACGATGAACCCTTATCCGTATCCAATCCGGTGATCCATTAAAATCTCTTGTATCGGATTCGGACCGGATCAAAACGGTTACTAAAATATCGTGGTTTTTCGGATCGAGTTAACGGATTTTTTGGACCGGATTGGCGGATCAAATTGGTTTTGCCACCCATACTAATCATATTGACGAATAGTTATCCGATCCAACTAAAACCATATGCGGATGCCATATTTTATTAGACCAAAATATTCATGTAACTAGGTATTTTGGATTTAACTCGAGAAATTGCACCATCCAAAACCGATCTGAATCAAGATGTTAGGAAATCATATCATCTTTGACCCAAACCGAACTTGACCCGCCTTAATTGACACCTCTCAAAACATTAAAAAAACAAAATAATCCGGCCCGAAGTGACCCGAGAACCAACTAAACCGATTTGTTATGGCCCAAGAACCAAGTCTACCCGATAACCCATTCCAACCCAAACAAGTAATGCTCGACCCAAATTGACCCGATCCGAAACAACCCGCAAACAAAAACAAACCTATTTATACCCGACCCCGTTTGACCCGACCCAAACTCGACCCGCCGACCCGTTTGACCCGACCCATACTCGAACCGCCAACCCCGTTTGAAACCATGAAAAGAACCGATGCTACCCGATAACCCGTTTTAACCCAAACATTTGGTACCCGACCCATACCGACCCGACCCGAAACAAACCGTTTAAAAACCAAGCATACTTTTTACCCGACCCAATTCCAACCCGAGCTTGTTATAACCCAACCCGTTATCCCCGTTTGACAGCTATACGGCGTAACACTAACACATGGACTTACGTGAGAAATTTCGTTGGCCCGTAGGCCGTCACAAACCTAAAAGCTGGGATTACTTATTTTTTCTGAAAAAAGGAAAGCGGTTCGCAACATTATATGGCATGTCGTAAAGTGAATTGAAAGGCCGAAAAAGATCGGCGAGCGGTTCGATCCTTTAGACGGCGTGTCATAGTGGGGCGAAAAGCCAAAAAAGATCGACAAACTGAAAGGTCACAAACAAAAGAGAAAAGAAAAACACAAGAATAAGTCCAAAAAATCTATAAAAAAAAAAAAATTACAAGGGAAAGTAGATGATTGAGCTCACATAGTAGTGTACATCTGGATTTAGTAATCGTGCGCGTCTAGAGTTTAGTACTCGTGAATAGTGTTCAATTAGTAGAGCATACATGAATGGAATGGCGTGAAAATTGCACAAATGACATTAAAATTACATGAATGCACAAATGGACATGGTAGGGCACGAATAGCATGCTTGATGATTGTTAATTGCACGAATGAACATACTTGTGCACGAATACACATAGTAGTGCACGAATGGCATGGTTTATAATTGCACAAACACACACATAGTAGTGCACGAATTTTCACGATTGATAATTGCATAATTGTTGATTTTATTTTGAAAATAACGAGTCGTCATCAAAATTGCACAATTTATTGCCTTTTCGAATTGATTTGTTCACATATGGGTAAGGGTAATTGCTATTGGTATCACATGAAACATGTTATTCATACCACTTGTCCGACTACGCAACTGCGAAGCCGTCGTAAACGTTTCCCAGTTTTTCTGTTTTTTTATTTGGGCGCCGGTGCATGGCGCTGGCGCCCAAAACCCTATTTTTTCAGTGAGATTTTCACGTTATATATTGAAAAACACCAGCGTTTAAATCTGATTTAGGTTTTGAGCGCAGACGTCAAGAGTCGACGCTCAAATAAATATTTTTTATAAAAAAAACAAGCGTTTTGCGTCTATGCATATTAGCACGTACATATAATTGGCCTTAACGCTCTGTGTCCGGGATTCGTAGGCGTATATGTGGTACATTTAGCATGAAACGTGTGGTACGAATAGCAATCTGGACGGGTAAGACATATGCTACCGTATTATAATAAAAGGAATTTCCTCTTGGTGCCCTTAAGGTTCGGATTTTTCCTTTGATATCCACAATATTTCAAGTTTCTTCTTAGTGTCCTCGTTGTTTTGTTTATTTTCCTTATGTACCCTTACTTAATATATTTTACTAAATCTTTTATTATAAAATAAAAAAAATAAAATTGTGTGGTCATAATTAGTTTTAAATTTAATAATTAACATAATTTTAAAATTTTATTGTATTTTTGTTTTAATAAAAAGTTTTAAATTTATTTTTGTACATTTTTAATATGAAGAAGATGGAGGCAACAAATCGGGAGTCGCCGGCGCAAGGTGAGTTCATAGTGTATCCATCTTTTCGGGCAACAAAGAATTGTGTTTGTGCAGGTCTGAGCAAGGGCAGAGGTTGCAGCGTACTTACCGGCACAGGGTGAGGGTTCGATAGTGACGGCAGTAGAGGCAACAACTGATGAGTTCATGCACTTTATAGTCCGTCATATTATGGAGGATATAAAGGACATTTAAAACTTGTTGATAGACTAGCGCTGCATGGACATAGCCCAACCATTAACGTCGATAATCTACCAAATGATGTTGAAAACCTCTCCCTTTGGAGTTTTTGATGTCTTGAATTGATCAGTTTCTAAACACTGACCCAACTAATCTTCTCACCTCTCTATAAAAGAATAAATAAAAAGTAGATGATATATGCCCTCAAAATGAGGATGCCACAACACGGTCGCGTGCATATAAATCCAACGAGGTTTCATCCTAAAACCCATTGTCAATAGAAAGGGTCCCCACCAACTTTATATATTAAGTTCGGAGTGTCTCCATTTTTTCGATGTGGGAACTTATTATCTCCAACAGTTGGTAAACCATCCATAGTAAAAACTACTGGTCTTAGACAAGATATTTAGATCTCAAATTTGTGTCACCTTGCTCAGAGGGGTGCTTAGCAGCTAAAGATGAGTAAATCTGATCAATTTTAACTACACGATGATACATTACACTTTTCACATTCAGCTTCCAAAGGATCAAAGGATTCAAATTACAGACAACCTCCACTTTCTAACTACATACATACCTGATACCTTGTACTAAAATAGCGATCTTCCTTAATATTACGGGAACACAAGTACACGAGAGATGGATTCACCAAATCTACCATGATCCGTTACTTTTGCCGTCGTTTCGTCCAAACAACCGAAAGAGGCTATAACCAGAGATTGAAGAAAGTAAGGCTGCACATAAACTGGCTAACACAGCACAAGCTACTCCTCCTGCACCCTGGTTACAATACTTCTCGAAAAGCCCACATATTTTCATCCATTGCAACTCGGACTGACCCAGCTTTGCTAGGGCCGATGACTCGAGTGATGCTGCCACAGCTGCCAAGCTCAGGTAAGCCATCAACTGTCAAAAAATGAGTTGCAACCCTTAACATCAGTCGAAATGAAAAACAATCTTGAATTAGTAAAGATTCTGATTTTTTTTTGTCTCTTTTGAAAAACAATCTTGAATTAGAAATTCATATTTGCCACTAAGATATGCGAAAGTCAAGTTGCATCAGCCAAGTTGGGTCAGGCTGGACCAAATGGCAGGCATGTAACTCAGCCAAACCAAACGAGGTGACTTGTCCAAGCACTCATTAAATGAGCAAAGATTGGACCATAGTTGAAAGATGAAATTGAGTTAAGTGGTCCACCATTGAGCTTCCAACAATGGTGGTGTTCATGCAATTTAGGAATGCAAACAAGAAAAAACAGTACTTTTACTGAATCTATGCAAGAAGCAAGTTAATCACTTAATCATCTAAGCTGAAAGCTGACAAGTAATTTAGAAAGCACTGCTGCGCCTGCAAGTACGACTCCTAGTTTTAGACTACAGTTAACATTACAATATCCGAATCTTAACAAATAACAAGGTCCAGATGATTGAACTTGATAACAAGATCTACTCATACACCAATTTTTCTACAAACTCCATAAGATATGATTTTAACAAAATGAAAAAAATTCAAAATAAGTTAAACATCTTGCCACATTGATCTACTTGAAGTTTATATTGATCAGGTCAAGTAGAAGTAAGATAGGAAATAACGTTGCGATCAAGGAACACGCCTCGTTCTCTTGTCTATTCTATTTCTTCTTAGGGAAGCACATAATGTAGTGAAAGAAGAGGGAAAATGTTGTTTAAGTGATAGTTTCCTAGGCTGTGCATGTATGCCACATGCTTAAGTATCAGTACAAGCAATAAATGATACCTAGTTGCATTGAAATAGCCAAAAATAGTAGTAAGTGAACTTTGTTGGCCATCTGATGGTATTTAGTAGTTAGCACTAATACTTTTGGAAAAGAAAAAGATCATTCATAGGAAACAAAATGGTAAAAGACACAAGTTTGCCTTTTTGGAAATGGTAGATTTCTTCAATAGATAACCTTTCAACTGTAATAAATAGGATTTAGCTACCCAGAGCCATCACTGACTAACTGTCCCTTCTGTTGAATAGTATTAACTTGGTATTGTGAGGTAATGTATTTAGTCATCTATGAAGCCGGATCTAGATCCGAGATATCATTTGAACCACTGGCTCTTGGTATGCACAAATGTAAAAATGCCCTGTGCAGATCTTTTGTGTTGCAATGATCTTTTCTATATCAACTTGTACATGTCATTTTCTGATTTCTTAAAATACATAAATGGCCATGGTAACGTGATTCTAAACTTGAACCAACCTTGAGAATTGAGAGGCAAAATCGGTAACCGACACAATCAGCAAGAGAAATTAGAAATAAAAATGCCAAAACAAACAAAAGGCTTCCTGCTTATTCAACACCAAGCCTAAGTTGATGACAATTTAGATGAAAGATTCAAATGTTCATCCTAAAATATCACAGGTTTTATGTAGATTCAAGAAATTATAGACCCAAAGTGATTCCAAATTCCAACTTATATGTACAATCAGGAAAGCAAATAAGCATGCTGACATGGATTTGCAATTAAAAGGCAGATTGGATGAAAATTCATATGCTGATGCTATAATATGACAGAGTTCCATGCAAATCCAAGAAATCTCTAAAGTTTTGAAGGAGTCCAAATTCCATCTTGCCCATGCTTTGAGATAGCCACAGCCACAAAAAGTAGACTATACCTGATCCCCAGAAAAGATAGCCATAGCCAAGGGCCTGTTGAAGAGAATAGACCCTTTACTCATACTCAAAGCACATCTAACCAGCTGAGCAAGAGAATACGAAGCCAAAATCCCATTGGTGACCACCAAGAACCTGAAATCCAACAAAAACATATTTGTAAAAGTTAAAAACAGTTGTAAAATGGGCAACTGAAATTGATTTAGGGTGAAATCTGGGAAATGGGTATTTTTAGGTCTTACACAAGGGCCTTCATTTCAGTAAATTTGGCCTTCTTTTGGATGGTGAAGATCTCTCGGACTTGGGAATTAGTGGCAATGATGAAAGCGGCTAAAGCAGATGACCCACAAATCAGAACCCTAAGAAGTAACTCGGCAAGCTTGAGCCTTCTCTCAAGAGCCATAGGATTAGTGGGACGGCCATGGTAGACTGGCACATTTCCAGGGCTGACAGTGGAGGTCATGAAGGAAGTATTATCGCTCATGTTTGTGTTTCTGTGTAGCTAGCTCACACCAAGTGACACTGATATGGAAACGCAGTTTTGATGCCAAACGCAAAACAAGCCTTCATTAAATAGGAGAACCCAACGGTTGTGTGTTGGCGTACCAAATGACGCTTAAATGTGGGTATTTTTCATAGATATGGTGGGTATTCTTGCATTTATGTCATTCATTTTGTGGTGATGACGCTGTACTTGGATTTTTTTTTGGTTTTGAAAATAAAGTGGAGTATGCGTGTTGTTTTAATGTATACTTATGGTGTTTACATTCATTTCATTTATAATAAATGTTCATTTCATCTATGTATCGTGTATAAACTTAGGGTGAATTTGGTTTTAATTCCAAAATCGAAAACGGAATTAAAATGAATTTAGTCCATATGTATATCTTTTTCATTAAAATTTTGAAATCATTCATTGTGTCCAAATAAATTGTGGTAGAATTTGATTAGTATTGATTAAGGTTGTGTAAAATCGGACCAGACCGAAATTTACGGTTCGATCCATAGGTAACGGTCCGGTCTACGGTCCATGTTTTTTTGAAATTTCGGGTTACGGTCCGGGTCCGATTTTGGACCGTATTAAACCGTAACCTGAGTTGGACCGTAAACTGTGAATATCCGGTCCGGTCCAGTTTGGGTCCGGTTTTGAACCTAAAAATCTTAGCAAAATTGCACAATTTAGGTACAAACTGGTCCGGTCCGAAATATTCAAAATTGCACAATTTAGTTAGAAACCGGTCCAACCCAAAACCGAACCGGTCCGGTCTACGGTTCAAGGTGTTATCAATTTACGGTCCACCGGTCCGGTCCGGACCATATGCACAACCCTAGCCAACTGTCACTGCAACTCCAACGGGCCCCCTATGTTGGTTGGGGGAAGAGGGCTACCCTAAAGGGAAACAAAATGAGAGGAAGAACATGCATTTTTCATGAAACCTACAAGAAATTATTTTTTTAAAAAATCATGAACAAGAGTACACGTATGGACTAGTTACGCTTCTATTCTGTTTCTATTTCCGGAGTTACAACCAAACGGGGACTTAACGTAATATGCTTTAAAAATAAAATAAAAATAACTTCTATTTAAATTATATTTATGTATTAAATTACATTTATGTGATTATATCACAACTTTGAAAGATTATAAGATTTTATAATCATTGTTATTACAAAGTTTCTACTAAATTAGGTTCTAAAATCAATTTGTTTAAATTAGATTTTATTTATATTGTGTAAAAGACAAATCTGCCTTCCATGTATTTTTTTCCAGAAAATATTTATAAATAGGAAATACAACCAAAAATATTAAACCAACTATCAACATTAGAATCAAAATAATATTAACTTTAAAATTACTACGAGCCATACAAACTATCAATTTATTTACTAAAAATAATATATTTTATTTTCTGGCAAAAATTCTAACTCCGGTAATTATGTGGCAATCGGAATCTTACATGTCATAAAAAAATGTGATATGGATTTTATTTTTTTAAATCAAGTTAATAACATTTATTATGTTAAAAAAATCTAAAATATTTTTTTGTAATAATAAATTTGTAACAATTTTTTTTGGAATTTTATTTTGTAAATTTATTAAGATTATTAAATTTTGTAAAATATATATTTTTTTTAAAATAAAATTTTGTGAAATTGTTTTTAAAAAAAATTTTAGTAAAATTTTTAGAATCGTTTTTACTTTTTTTTTTAAAAAAAAAAATCTTTTTCTTGTGAATTTTTAAATTTTTTGAAGTTTTTAAAAATTTATATATTTTAACTAATTCTTAAATAAAAAATCGAATATTTCAAAATATTTTTTATATTAAAATTAGTTAAAATATATACAAATATAAACCTTTCCCCAAAAAAGTTTTAAAAAATTTCACAAGAAAACGATTTGTTTTTACAAAAATATATATTTTACAAAATTGTTTTAAGAAAATATATTTTTCTAAAAATTATTTTTTTACAAATTTTTTTAATTTTAAAAATATAGTTGCAAAAATTGATAATTTAAATATAATATGTTTTAAAAAAAATAACTTAATTTATATTTTTAACATTTTTATGTTATTAAATTGATTTACAAAAATGAAATTCACATCACACAATCCATCCATTTTTTTGAAGATATGTAAGCTTTCGGTTATCACGTCATCGCGGGAGTTAGAATTTTTGCTGGAAAAGTAAGGCATATTAATTTTCGTAAATAAATTGTTAGTTTGTATCGCTCCTAATAATTTTTAACGTTTGTATTATTTTGAGTTCATTGGTGATAATTAGTATTATCTTGGATTATTTTTCCTTATAAATAATATTATATTAAATTGTATTAAGTCAACCTATTATAGGTACGACATTTAAACTAGTGATTCTTTAAAACTAAAGTAATTTTCTGAAATTTTATTATAATTCTCCATAATAATTTTTTGTAGTGTTTTGTTTTTGAAATTTTTTGATAGAGTGATAACTTTGAGTTATAAAAATAACTCAAAATATTGTGTTTGAACTGATTTGAAAAACGCATTTTTTGTCACACGAGAATCTTCCAAAACTCGCTTCCGTTTCCGTTTACCGAAAGGAATAGATCAATACTATCAGTTAAATGTGGGTCTGGGTCACAAGAGCACCTCCTAGTCTCCTGTACAACTAAACAAGTGGTCACCGCCCGGTTATCATACACTTGGGCTAATTACGGTTATAAAGGTTGATCCTAGTCTGCTTATCCGTTATAACAATAAACAACAGCGTAATCAAGCCAATACACTCAAACCGATATACAGAATGCAACTAAGTAAGTCCAAGGGACTTAATTACCTCACTCGAAGGTAACTCAAAGGTCAGCTACAACTCAGTATCCCGAAGGAAAAGGAAAGAATGACTGCTCAAACAAGGCATACTGCATCAAGAACGAAATGATTGCTAAAAGTCTATAACTTCTAGTTTTCATGATCTTTAAGAGATCTCCACAAGTTAGGGTCACAAACCCTAGTTTTACAGATCACCAAGGGTCAACAACATCTAACACAATTCAAGGAAGGAACGAGGAAACAAGGAAATGAAGCAGCTCACCAAAGACGGGAGCAATTGCAGGAAAACCGTAGGGGCAGTTGGACAAAAGTGCGGGGGTGGCACTAGGCAGATTCGTAGGGGCAACTCTGTGCAGGCACGGGGGCGGTTTCGGCACAGAAGGTGGTGTCAGGGCTACTTTTGACAACAACACACAACAAGGGATCCAAATCTTGATTCTTTGTTCCACACTCTTCAAACCTCAACCAAGGGAGTCTGAGAACATCAATGTATCAACAACAAAAGGCCAACAAGAATCAAGACTCGATCTTGATTCTTGAAGAAGAAGAAGAAGAAGAAGAAGAAGAAGAAGAAGAAGAAGAAGAAGAATGCAGCAGGCTCAAGAACGTGTAGAAGAATCAAAGGAATGAAGACTTACACATTAGCAAGATTCACAAGGAAGAAGGTTGCAGCTTTGCTCGAGGTTGAAGAAAAACGTAAGCAAGAAACAGAAAAAGGAAAAGAAGGCGGGAATATATAGAAAACGGTTAGAAAGGATAAGAAAGGACGTCTCTAGGGTTAGAAGATCAAAGGAAAACCATAAGATAGAAGATCAGATCTTCTATCTAAGAAAAGAAATAAAACAGAATAAAAATCAGATCGGGCACGATCTAGGGGCGGCTGGCTGCAGGGGGCGGTGAAGGCAAAAACTGGGACATTACATTCTTGAGGGGTTCCAATGATTCTTATCAGTTGAAATCAAGAGGGGAATCTCGAATAGCAAATTAATGGATTTGGAGAGGTTGGTGGACCTATAAATAAAGAATGGTTGTGGGCAAAGAGAAGCAACATGGTTAGATATTTTGTCAGACAAACTAGAAACATATTTGTCGTATATCATATTTGTCTAAGTTTGTTCCAAATACAAACCAAAAGAGACACGACAACAATCGATTCATGCAAAAAGAATTTATGGGTTTTACCCAAATAAATTTAGTTGGTAGAACTGCAAAGATGTAAACTGAAAGTTGTTTATTAAATCCACATGTTTAATGGAGAAAGAGTGTAAACTAGGGAAGGTAAACAAAAACACCTTCCCCTCAAATACACCGCAACCATCTCTAAAGCGGCACACCACCACAATCACCCCTTTATCACAATCCAAAAGAAGGCAAAGCCGGTGTGAACCACCTCAAACTTAATTATTCATACGAAAAAGAGATCGTGGAATATTTGATTTGTAAGCTTATAAAATGAATCCTCAAGAAGCTCCCTTATAAACAAGTGTCGACGAAGAAGATGATGTCAAGGAAGGGAGGATCGAGTAAGGTCTTCTAGATGTCGTAACCTCATGCACGGCAACCGAGAACTAGAACAAAAGAAATGGCTTGTTTTTAGAGATATGTGTGACGAAGAGCAAGATTCGGTGGTGTGCTGGTTGCGAGGAGGAAGATTTGGTGGTGTGTCGGAGGCCTGAGTTAGTATTGATGGTGAGGATTACCCAACGGTGTCCGGTTAGCTATTCAAGGAGCGAGAATTTTCTCCAGATTCAGTATAGAGGGTTTTACCTCTTAAAAAAAATGCTCATATTAAATATAAAAAGCATTACACAAAATCAAAGTAGCTAAATTATTGTTGAAAATTGTAATTTATTAGTCCGTAATTCTTACCTTGGTCTCAAATTCAAACCCTATCATCTACTTCTATAAATTACCAAAAAAAAAAAAAAATCATCTACTTCTATATTTAATATGCTTTAAATATTTAATTAACAAATAAACATCAGTCAAGTTTGGAGACTTTGTCCATATACCAATTGAAAAGGGGAAGAGAACGCTATGTCTTCTTTGTTCGAAAACCTAACCTCCAAATAAAGTCCATGTATACAAAACTTATCCAATGTATTTTCTTATGATTTGTAGTGTTTCTTTCGAGTTTGGAGCAATTTTCAGTGTTGGTTCAAATTATTTTCTTAGGAGGGATCGTGAATTTGTGGTAGACTCTCAACGAATATTCTTTGAGTCTAAATCCGAGGTGTCCGTACTTGTTCCCCTTACTTTTTTCCTCGTTGTGTACTTTTTTCAATAGACGTTTGATTGATCTTCACTTTCTCGTGACTTGCTCATACTTCTTTTTGTTGAGGCCTTTTTTTTCAGATTACTATGATGTACTTTTGTGTGTTTCTTTGATTTTTGCAGTTCTTTTTTATTCACGATGATTCATCCGTCTAACAAGTTTTTCGACCTTTTGACTCATTATATTGTGTGTCGTCTAGTGTATCCATGCTATTTCCATTATTAAAAAAATGTTTCTTTTTATCGTATTTTTTTCAATTTACGAAAGGAATTAGGATGAACGATTATGCGAAATTGTTTATCCTAGGACATGAGTGTAGTTGAGAACATTATATCCATGATCCACCCAAATCTCAACTAACGGAGAAATGTATGTCAGATGGAATCGCTTGTTCCGTTAGTTTCTATAAAAGTATGTCATCACATTTTAAATGAACCATCAAATTACTAAGTAACATCTCACTCAATCTTGGGGGCATTGTCATAATAACAACTAACTTTTTATCCTCAATTTCAATATTTTTAATTTTATGATTAATTGTGTCTCAAATTTCATAGTGTATTCAAAATTTGTCTTCAAGGTGAATTGAAGAATGGTCAAAGTGTAGTATACCTAGGGCTACAACTGCGGGTATGGAGCAAGAAGCAATCAAAAAGGATTTGATTTGTGTAGGTAGAGAATAGAAGAGGAGGGCACCTAATGCCTTTGCCAACGCCCAATTTGCATTTAATGCCCTTAGACTACTTTAAATGCATCCGATTCATTCTCTTTTCGTTCACATATCTATTCCACAATTGCAATCACTCAAGTTTGGTACCTCAATCTTATGTACTAGACCGTCCACAAAATATTATAATGTAGGGTAGATATCATAATTAATAATAATTACGAATAATCTATTCAACCAACAATAGTTACGAATAATATATTCAACCAACAATAACTACGAATAATATATTAAACGACATAATACCTTCGTAACAAAACTAATAATAACTACGAGTAATATATTAAACAATAAGACATGTTCTCATGATTACACGATAAGGCCTTTTCTGATATGATATATATATATATATATATATATATATATATATATATATATATATATATATATATATATATATATATATATATATATATAACAGGCCTCATAAATATGAGGGTCATGTCAGGATATTGAGTCGGGTTTACGTCCATGTATTTTATAATTTCAACTAATTTGATTCCATAAAGGTTGATTTAGACTAGATTGTTGGAGATAATAAGGTCCCACATCGAAAGATGGGGACACTCCGAGTCTAGTATATAAGGTCGGTGAAATACTCCTCCTATTGTCAATTGATTTAGGATGGAACCTCACCGGGTTTATGTGCTGGGGTTGGGCCTAACGCGCATATGCACTCGTATGCACACGACCCCCGCTCAACCGGTCCGTCTGTATCGGACTTTGACATAGATGATGAGTTCTTTGGAAGAAAATAGATGGATGATTGAAAGGAAAATGAAAGGAGGGGCAGATGAAGTTAAGAAGGGTTGGCTGGGCTTCGTCTCGTCTTCATTATGATTGCTACTTGTATTATCTACAATTTATATGGAGGGTTTCTTTGGACCCACGTTTCTAAATCACACATTAATCACTTACATTATCATTTTCTCTTGTCCAACACTTTCCTTAATTATTGGCTTAATCACTACAACGTTTTATCAAATGTCAATCATACCAGCTTCCTCTTTTGCTCCTCTTCTATTCATCCAATCCATATATTGACTATTAAACATATGAATTATATAACAACAAAATGACAATCGGTAAAAATGCAACAAACCATTATCTAAGACACCCGTTGATACGGTTAAACACATTGGAGATGGCAAGTAATCTCAGAGCATACCAATATCCATAGCGGTTCGCACAAAGTTGAACAATCATGTATTGGGATACATGGTTTTATACTACATGGTTTTGTTCATTTGAAAAAATGAACTCATAGGTATAAAAAATGAAGGTCAAATTAGTTAAGGTTCATGGTATAAATATGTTTAGTAAATGTACACTCGATGAAACTCATTTATCTTCCAACTTCAATTTAATGAAAATGATAAAAATTAAAGGGTACACAAATTTAATAAAAATAGAAAATGACTTATTTGGCCAAACTAGTTTTTCTTCTTATTTCCATCTAAATTTGAACTTCATCACTGCTTTGACTTTCGGATTTTTGACGCAATCGTCGTCTGTGTCCTTAGTAGCCATAGAAAACATGAAAGGAGAAAGACAACATTAAGATCTTGGTCCACGTGAGATTTCAATGTATTAAAAGGTACTTTGGGCCAAAGATTAGTTCTTGAAAACCTGTTAGTCTACAACAAAACTTGGGTCGGTTGTGTAAATCCAATAACAGCTAAAACCTTGACGAGTCTCATTTGCTTTGTGGGCTATGCATGCAATGAAGCAAACTTTGCTTATATGAATATATGCTAAAAACAACATTCAAAACCCATAACACAAACTCATGTCTAAAATAACATAGATGAATGGCTTGCATTCGATCTGCTTGTACGTACTCATGGCGGATACTCGTATTTGCATCCTCCATGGCCTATCCTCGAAAGAAAAACAACCTCATTTTTTAAAGGAAATAAATTCGATTTACTAGTCAAAATTAGTGAATCGAGAGGTCACAAAGTAGCATATGGACCAACTGTCATGCTTTGACAACCAAAGAGTAAAAAGATAGTTACACAAACATAATACAATATCTGACGAGCTTTTGAGACACCGAGGACCCGATCACAAAGATATGCAAGACGAAAATGTCAATCGTGAGACAACCAACATTAATTAATGTGGTTTGAAATGGAAAACAACCATAAATAGAACGCAAATTGAAACCCGACTAGTTATCGGTTGTATAAGGTTTTGTATCATATTACTAATGTTAAGTAATGCGCTTTGAAATTATATGCATGTAGTGTTATAGAATGATTGATTGATTTGCAGGCCAGATTCGATCATCAACAATGCTTTGTCCAAGAAGAGAAGATGGTATTTTTAGAGTTTCATCAATTGATAATAGGCTGAAGTTGGTAATTAAGCTATTTTAAGATTTACATCTAAGTAAGTAGGCTCGCTCCTAGTATTTTTGAGTTAAGTAAAAGTACTCCTTCTATTTTTTAACTGTCAAACATAATTTGACTCAATTAAAATTACCTCTCTTCTCTCAACCGCCTTTCATCGCCGCCAGAAGCAACGCTTGAGAGATCTCTACGGCGGCTCGAGTCGTTCCTCCGATGGTTTGGTTTCTGCCAGTATCGGCATCGAGCTCTTCCTCTCCTTGGCTCTCCTTCCTAGTCGTTCCTCCGATGGTTTGGTTTCTACCACTATTCAGTGGAGATCTCTCTCAAGACAAAAAATAATGGGCAATTTTGGTAACTAGGCCTTTTTGAAAAAGTATAGTAGTAACTAGACTTTTTAATGTTTCAATTAAGTAAATATACCTCAACCTTTTGTATTTATTCTCAAACTCTACACACTCTTCTCTCAAGGGGTACATTTACTAAACACAAAACTAGAAAAAACCTAGTAAACCAAATTGTCTCAAAAATAATTACTTTTGCGACGGAACTTTGCGTCGGTAAAAGCGTTTCGGCTGCACAAATGGTCTTTTACGACGGCGATGCGTCGGCAAACCCAACCGTCGCAAAAAGGGCCGTCGTAAAAGGTTTTTGCGACGGGAAAGCTGTCGTCGTAACTTTTTTGCGAGTCCTGCGACGGCAGTTCCCGTCGCAAATTTATTAATAGAAATTAAAAAAAAAAAGTTAAATATGCGACATCGAAAATTGCCGTCGCAAATTTATTCAACATAATTAAAAAATGAAATGGGCAAATTTGGTTAGTAGGCTGTTTTGAGAAATCATGATCATAAGTAGGCTTTTTTATTTTTTTTTGTTAAGTAACTAGATCTTTTTTTTTTACCGTCAAAAACCCTACCTCCCTTCCCTGTTTTCTTTCTTCCAGCCGTTCTATCTTCCCACCACATATTTGCTTTCTTCTCCAAAGCTTAGCTTCTAGCTCAAAAAATCGTACTCCCATAAGTAGTTTTGCAGCGTCATTTCCTCAGACGATCGGAGCTGCGAAAATGGGGAAGAATGCAAAAATCCTCGCGGAGACGTTCAACTTCGCCATGAAATACGCCAATCGAGCCTACAGCCTTTGCCCTCGCGTCGACGGTGTCGGCGAGATGGTCACCGCCTTCCATATTATCCACTCGCTTCCACAACACCTGAATCTGAGCCTGACT
Organism: Fagopyrum homotropicum; assembly: GCA_033239125.1. NCBI lineage: Eukaryota > Viridiplantae > Streptophyta > Magnoliopsida > Caryophyllales > Polygonaceae > Fagopyrum > Fagopyrum homotropicum. Next base: position 16,563,679 of record BSWB01000007.1, read on the forward strand.
GGTATAAAATCCTTGACCTGCATTAATTTCATAAAAACAAGGACAGGAAGCTCGCTCTAGTTCTTCACTCGGAGAATAACTCTCTAGAAGCCTTCGACGAAGCTTTCAAGCTAGTCAATGATGCGTTGCAGGGGCTGTTTGATAAGGTTAGCAGGTAGGAGTATGATATGAAGTTTAGGGTTGTGTTACAGGGCGGTTGCGGGGGAGGTGGAATGGTGAATGCGTTTTGGACGATTTGTGCGGAGTGTTGGTTGCGGGATGAGTTTGATAGGAAGTACATTGGGCAGAGTTTGTTTTGCCCTAGTTGTAGGAACAGATTTAAGGCTGTTGAGGTTTTAGATGAAGAGAGTGGTAGGAGAAGTTGTAGAATATATTTTAATTTTTAGTATCTAATTTCTGGTATCAAATTTCTGGTATATAATTTATGGTATTCAATTTCTAGTATCAAATTTCTTGTATATAATTTATGTTATTTAATTTATGGTATTTAATTTCTAGTATCTAATTTCTGGTATCAAATTTTTGGTATATAATTTATGGTATTCAATTTATGGTATCAAATTTCTTGTATATAATTTATGTTATTTAATTTCTGGTATTTAATTTCTAGTATCTAATTTCTGGTATCAAATTTTTGGTATTCAATTTCTGGTATTCAATTTCTGGTATCAAATTTCTTGTATATAATTTATGTTATTTAATTTCTGGTATTTAATTTCTAGTATCTAATTTCTGGTATAAAATTTCTGGTATTCAATTTCTGGTATCAAATTTCTTAAATATAATTTATGTTATTTAATTTCTGGTATCTAACATAAATTATATACAAAAAATTAAATACCAGAAATAAAGTGGATAAGGAAAGACTGGGAATTTTTTTGAGATTAACACAAATCCTTGATTTGTTTTGTAAGCTTGCATCGTGCCAAACTTGATTATATGTATCTTTTGCTTTATTTTTGGTATCATAATTTCTGCTATGAAAAATTTTGGTATGAAATTCTGGTATGATAATTTCTAGTATGAAAATTGTGGTATGAAATTCCGATATGAAAAATTCTGGTATGAACTTCTAGTATGAAATTCTAATATGAAATTCTGATATGAAAAATTGGTATGAACTTTTGGTATAAACTTCTGGTATGAAAATTTTCTGGTATGAAAAATTTGGGTATGATAATTTCTGGTATGAAATTTCTGGTATGAACTTTTCGTATGATAATTTTTGGTATAAAAATTCTGGTATCCGGTATGAGAAATTTAGTCCAGAAAATAAAAAAGAAAATAATAAAAAAAATAAAAAAAAGGGTAAGAAAAATAATAAATAAAAAAACAAATTCAGTAATTAAAATTAAAACTTATACTTATATAACAAATAACAAACATCATTTATTCATTTCTTTCTAAATAGAAGGGTTAATAATTTTTAGGGAAATTCCGGATGGTACCCTCGTGGTTTGGGGTTTTCCGGATTTTGCCCAACAGTTTTTTCGAGTTCGGATGGTACCCCTAAGTTTATGTTGTTTTCCGGATTTTGCCCAAATTCATTAAACTTTTTCAAATTCCATTAAAAAAATGCAAAAAAATAGAAATAAAATTAAAAAACAAATTAAAATACAAAAGAATGATTTATTTATATTAAAACAAAAGTAAAACAGTAATTTTTTTTTAAAAAAAATAATGTTTTATATTAATTTAAAAATAAATCAATTAAATAATTTTTAAAAAAATTAAAAAAATCAGTGTTTTATTTTATTTATAAAAAAAATTGGATTAGCATTTTTTTAAAAATCTAAAAATATAAGTGTTATACTTTATTTAAAAAAATAAATAAAATAAAGGTTCTTTTAAAAAATAAAAAAAATCACTGTTTTATTATTAAAAGCAATAAATCAGTTTTCTGTTTTATTTATTTTTCAATTTTACTTTATTTTTATTCTTTTAGTTTTGGAAAATAAATAAAATACAAAAGTGATTTATTTATTTTAATAATAAATTAAAACAGTGATTTGTTTTGATTTTTTAAAAGAATTTTTATTTTATTTATTTTTTAAATAAAGTATAACACTTATATTTTTAGATTTTGTTAAAAAAATGCTAATCCAATTTTTTTTAAAAATAAAATAAAACACTTATTTTTTTTAATTTTTTAAAATTTATTTAATTGATTTATTTTTAAATTAATATAAAACATTATTTTTTTAAAAATTTTTTTTACTGTTTTACTTTAGTTTTAATATAAATAAATCATTCTTTTGTATTTTAATTTGTTTTTTAATTTTATTTCTATTTTTTTGCATTTTTTAATGGAATTTGAAAAAGTTTAATGAATTTGGGCAAAATCCGGAAAACAACATAAACTTAGGGGTACCATCCGAACTCGAAAAAACTGTTGGGCAAAATCCGGAAAACCCCAAACCACGAGGGTACCATCCGGAATTTCCCTAATTTTTACCTACTATTAAATGAAAGTGGTAAAAAATTTGGGTTCACTTTCTTAAACAAAAACTCAAAAAAGCCTAGTATGTCAAATTCTCCCAAATGAAATCTAACTAATCAACAATACAAATTACTTTGAAATATAAATAATCAATGGTGCAAATTAATTGAAATAAAAAATAATCCGTTTTTACAAAACAATTATTCGTAACAAAATACTACTTAACTCACATTAATTTTAGAAACAATTTGGTTTACTAGGCTTTTTTGAGTTTTAGTTTTAGTAAATGTACCCCTTGAGAGAAGAGTGTTTAGAGTTTGAGAAAAAATACAAAAGGTTGGAGTATATTTACCTAATTAAAAAACTAGATGGCCTAGTTACTAAAAGTAAAACTCAAAAAAGCCTATTAAACCAAATTGTTTCAATTTTATTCGTAACAAAATACTACTTAACTCACATAATTAATTAGACATTCCTAATTTCCTATTTATTCACATCACTCTTGTGTTCATAGAGATGTAATAGCTTCACATGCTTCATCCGCTCTTGAGTAGCATATCCAATAACATTTTAGTGTGTCTGTAATAACAGGATCATCAAGCCCAAAAGAAGACATAAAAGATTTATATAATGACATTGCTATTTGCAATAGGTGACACATCATAACCTATTAGCAATTGTAGAAATGATCATATACTTCATTACAACAAACAAATTTGTACAACAAGGTCGGCTATGGAAATGACATAATTTTCATTGCCAAGCACCCTTTCATCTAATAATAGAGATCAGATTTGTATAGCAAAGTATCTGATACTTGGTTTCCATTCAAGAGCCTGACAACGTTGACCAAAATGTAGGGCAAAACTACTGGAACGAGATTTTTCAGCAAAATATTCATATAATAACGAACTACAATTAACTCCATTGAAAGAAGCCAATGACATCTTTGAAACTTACAAGAAAAAGAAATGTGAGATTGCCTATCTCTTTTGGTATACCACGACATAAAACAAGCCAATGACGTCTTTGAATCTTACAAGAGATCGAGATTTGTGAGATTGTCTTGTAATATCCGGAATTTTTATTCCGTTTATTTCTATAACAAACCCGATCTCGATCAGTTGATCCATATCCGTCTACGTAGTTAGACACAGTATTATGAAATTTATCATTTTATGTAGCTTCCCCTTCACATAAAATGATAGGATCTTTATAAAATTTATCATTTTATGTAGCTTACCTTCACATAAAATAATAAGTTTAGCCCTAATTTAGAATATGACAAGGCCCGGACAAGTCTGTGACGAAGCTGTGACAAGGTCCAGACAAGTCTGTGACGAAGCTGTGACAAGGCCAGACAAGGCTGTGACGAAGCTGTGACAAGGCCAGACAAGGCTGTGACGAGTCTGTGACAAGGCCAGACAAGGCTGTGACAAGTCTGTGACAAGCCCAGACAGGGTGTTGACAGCCCAGCGCCAGCAACGCCTAGCAGCACGTTCAGCCCAGCGTTATACCATCTGCAGCCCCAGCGGATCCAACATCCTCAGCCCAACAGCGCAGCTTGCCCAGCAACTCAGAAACTTGCCCAGCAACTCAGAAACTTGCCCAGCTCCAGCCCAGCGGAATTGCCGTCTTCAGCCCAACGCTTCTCCAGCCCAACGCTTCTTCAGTCTAGCGCCATCTGCAGCCACCTTCTGCCTTGCTTCGGCCCAGCGAATGGAGGAGTCCAGAAGATCAGCTGTTACAGATTCATTCAGCTGTCTACTCTCCTCCTTCTCTCTCTCTCCTACTGCATTAACGCCTCATTTATCGCCCGGATATCACTCTCCTTCTCTGCGTATCTTTATCCTTCACACCTTCCGTTACACCGACTCATTGCTGTCCAAGTAAAGACATTCACGGATCCACTCTACTCTACTCCTCTCGTCGCAGCAACCGGAACAACGTCAACTGGAGAGCTTGTAAAACGCAGCAGGTAGGCTTTTCCTCTCCTTACCCTTCTACCTTCTGCTAGTGTCACTGCTGGACTCACGCAACTATCCTTTTGTGCCCGGACAACCCCATCTCGGCCAATCCATGACAGCAGTGAGGCTGGAAAGAGTCTTCCAACCACTGCAGTTGTAGAGCCAAACCGAGTCCTGACTTCCTCCTTCTGATCTGTCACGCAGGAGCCGGATTAGTCAAGTTCTACAAGTAGGAACCGAACTGCCTCGTCTGCATCTCAGACCATCCCAGAGATAGCACATCCTAGCAGCTTGTAAGTTATCTTTGTTTTTTTCTTTCCCCACCTGTTGTTATTTTATGTAGAAGAGAGGTTGTAGTCATCTTAGACCTTGAATGGTAGAAGTGATTAGTTAGGATGCATAGCTCTAGGAGCTGCCTATGAGTATGAGCCCAGGGAGTTTAGGTAGAGTGAAGATTATGCTGTTAGGAAGGGGAGAAACAAGGAACTGCTGAATATATAATCTTGTTTGCTTCAATTTTGAAGTTAGAAACGGGCAATCTTGGAGACCAATGTTTGAGAGTTTGAATGAAGATCCACCGTTGAAATTTTAATAGATGATAGATGGATATATGTAGTTTAGCATATTAAAATTTGAGAAGAAATAAACGGTCGGATTAGAAGTTATAAGCTTCCGAAGTAGGGTAGTTAAGCAGTTTTGTAAACATTGGAATTTTGGCTAAGTATAGAGATTTTAAGTGTAGTAGCCAACTTTGAGAATTTTTATAAAAATGATGGATGAACAGTTTTGAGAAATTCTTTCTCCTAAGGTTAGATGGAACATCATAGATAATCTAGGGAATTATTTCGGAATTTTTATAAGCTTTTACGAATTTTATATTTGAAACCGAAGTTAGACCTTTACGATCTTTCGGAAAATAGGAAAATAGGAAAAGTGCCAGTTTGTAACCAAACTAAACTTTAGGAGTTAGAATATGATTTTAGAGTCTCAAATAGAAGTTTAGACATGAATTTTGGAAATTCTAGGGGTTTTGGGACCAAGGGTAAAATAGTCATTTGACCCTAAATTAGTACTGTAATTAGTTATGTCCTATTACGATCTTCTACCTTAGAAGTCTTAGACTTCTAATTACTTTGGGAGTGTGCTAATGCACTTATCTCCTTTGACAGGCAACTGAGTTGCTACAGTTACAGAACGAGTTTGGTTTACAGAGAGTCGAGCTTTATAACAGGTAAGTCCTTTGGGCTTACTTAGCTGACTTCTAAATATGAGTATGAATGATGATAGTGGTGTGTGATTGAAATGTTTAGAGAGATAGGTTGTGATATATATTTACCGACCTATACTTGGCCTAAGAGTAACGGGCGGTGGCATTCTGCTCAGTTAGCTTGCGGGCGCTGGGGGTTTCTTTAGGGACTAGTCCATACTCGGTTTGTAGTGATGCTACCGGCGGAGGTCAGCTAGACCTACACCCAGTTGGATAAGGAACGGAGGCGAGAGCTGCTAATAGCTCTCGTGCCACAACTGTAAAATTGAATAAGATGGATCACCTAAACAATAGATAATAAACGGTTGAGTGCCAGCATGATGTTTGTTTATTTTGTTTCTGCGTGTGTTTGTGCTGTTGTTATTCTACTTATATTTGGATAGTTAGCTAACGGTTGATATGTTGTATAGACTTACCACATGTTAGAGCAGATGCCGAGTGATCCGGATGGTAGTGGTCAGCCGGGGTGTCGTACTTTTAGGACGTGTTGCAGTTTCTTTATTTGTGGGATTTCCAGTTGGACCTTGGTTCTTTTCGTTCCTTCCGTACTTTGTTATATTACGTTTTCCGGCTGTTAGTTGTTCTGGTCACATTCATACATTGTTAAGATTTATTTTATGATTGCTGGTTTTCCTTATCTGTGCCTTGTTGTAAGATCTTGTTAAGTTGTTGTCAAACTAAGGTCGGGACCCACTGTGCGGTCCTAACCAGTAACTCCCCGAGTTGGAAAACTTGGGGTGTTACAGCCTATCTCTTTTGGTATACTCCCTCCTATATTGTTCCACATAAAATTCCTACAACATAAGAAAATTGGAAGGAGATTAGTAAATAAAAGATGTACACACTACAAGAGCGGCCAACAAGCACAATAGCCTTTTTCTATAATAAAAAAAATACTTACATTTCGTGGACGTACAAGTAGCCATCACCAAGTGTCTAATTGTAACAATGAACACCATACCAACGGGCCTTGCACGGGTCTTAAATATTCCAGTTGCTCAGGTTTTTCTTCCGAACTATAGTAAGAAGGTACTTCACAAGTAAACGTTTTTGCTTTTGCTAGCTTTGAACACACTCCCCTCGTGCTATCAAAAAATCATGTCTATAATGAGAATGAGATCTTCGTTTGCAACCCAAAAATTAGTACAATATAGAACCTATATTAGTATATGGCAAGATTTTATAATGAAAATGAGATCTTTGATGTATATTGGGTACAGAAACAATCATTTCAAGTCATAAAGCAATTCTATTCATTCCAACATTGCATTGACGCAACCAATATTTAGAAAGCAAAAGGTGACACAAGCCAATGGATTCGTGCCTGTCTAGTGACCGCCGTCAATCTCCTTTTCTTTATTATATTTAAAAATATGAAAGAATGGTTTGAATGATATGAATTAGTCGGTTTCCTGGTGTGGGTGGACACCACTGAGTTACAAAGTAAAGCTCATCTAAAACACCTAGTGTGTATTATATGCAATGGTCAGGAGACTCAATGATATGTTCTAAAAATTGTTTTCGAATTCCTGATAAGAGTCGATTTACAAAGTTATTTATTATTATATGTTTTGTGATTCTTTGTTATTGAATGAATCAGTATCTTTTAGGGACAACTTGATGTAATGTTTTGTGGTTGACAACATTGTGAAGGCATGATGAGATACCACAACTAAAGAGCTTCAATGATGACAGACTGACACATATAGGGCCCGTTTGGTTTGAACTCCGGAATCGGAAACGGAATGGAAACGAATCTAGTCCATATGTATACCTTTGTTCATGAAAGTTGTTGGAATCATTCCTTGTGATTTGAACTAATTGAAGTTGAATTTGATTACTTTTGATACCCTATAGGGTAACAAAATATGGGGAGACAAGTGCATTTTGCATGTAAACACAAGGAATGATTCCATAGAATTGCATGAATATGGATATACATATTGACTAAATTCGTTTCCATTCCGTTTCCGTTTCCGGAGTTGGAACCAAACGGGCCCATAATGTGTAACAAATTAAGTCCAAACAACTACTCTTGGACAAAGCAAATTTTACAGGACAATAATATTATCACTTACCAGATCGTTAATGTTAACTCAATTGGGTATTGAGGAATCTCTTGAGATACGATTAGAGAACACTAATCACTTAAACAATTGAAACAAGAAAAGATGCAAGTGAAAGTATATAAGATATAGCAACCCAACCTGCTCTTGTACGCAATTATCAGATTGTGAAGACATTGAGCTTGAGCTTGCAATATCACCTGGGCTCTTTTCAAAAGAAGATTGTGTCTTCCATAACCATTTACCTTCCTCCGCGATCCATTACCTTAAATCGGAGCTGTCAATACTCAGACACCAGCTGCACAATATCCATTTACAACTATGCAATAGTAAGTGACACATTCATCAGAGATCAGTGCAACTCGAAGAACCCTAAAATTGGAACAACAAACACATTCTATCTGGTTATTGTAATCCTAAAATCTCCAGAATTTGAAGCAACCTAACAGAGACTCAAATCATAAATGGTTGCTTACTCATTTGAATATTTGATAGTTCCAACGGAAAACTGGTAAGAGTCAACAATATAGCCACGAATGTTGGATCAATCAAATCCCACCTCTAATGGCTCTACTTGAGTTCTTCAGTAGGAAACGAGCTTAGAACAAAACTGTTTTGAGGGGAAACAGTTGTGTTCAACAAGTAAGACCACTGGGACTTTGAGGGGAAACAACTGTTTTATTCCTAATAGTATCGTACAACTTCAACAAGTAGTTCAACAAAAAAAAATAGCGTAAAATGAGTTCAAATGATTTCAAAAGCACTAGTTCAACACAATGATTGTTTCTAGTAAAATTAAAGTAAGACCACTGAGACTTTATCTAGCTACTTGCACTAATCCAAACAGACAACACACTAGAGATTAAGTTAGTCTAGACATGGAAAATAAAATTTAGCTACTCTAAGCATCATATTTTATTAAGTAGATTAAGGCAATAATGGAACACAAACTTGCATCTCAACGACTCAACCTACCCCTCACAAACCAATTCAATGTCAATAGAAACATATTAGAGAAAATTACAGCCACCTAACAATCTAGTTTTACAATTAGCATATCTTAACACCAGCAATCAAACAATCCTGCTAGCTCAACACAAAAGGAGATTCACTTGTTAAAATAGATTTGAAAAGCAAGCATCTCAACAGCCACACCTCAAATTTGCAAATTAGCACAAATCTTTTCACAACTTCAGAATTCCAATTGTGTACTCCGAGACTGAACGGTGTTAGTGGCGTGGGAAGCTAGCGTCATTTTGTCGATTGGGAGCAACGGTCATGGGAGATAATGTATTCTTCCCTAATTTTAGAGAGCCTTGTATCAAAAATTCATATTCCCTAATTTTATTCAATTGGTCAGGGTTACTCTCAAAAACTCAAATTACACAAAGAGAAGTGGACATACTGCATATGGAGTTGTCATTCGGTACCCGCTGAGTCCGTTGTTGGGTGAGAGAGGATCAAACTGAGAGCCGGCGGAGTTGTGTGATTAGAGGATGAGAGAGAATCGAATCTGAAGAGGAGCTACGGCTCAGGTACACAGAGACGAATCTGGAAGAAGACAAGTAGAACGAGGATGAACTAGTATCAAACCAAAATATACTAACGAAGAGAAGAGAAAGGTTGTGTGGAAGACAGAACGCTGACAAACTAGGGTTGTGATTGCCGTTTATGTTTCTAAATAAAAAAAATTCAAAAAATTATCAAATTAAAAAAAATTAGATACTTAGATTATTAGCGACGGGATGGCTTCGCCGACGCAAACGAAACGACGTGAGTTGTCGTTGTGCCGTCGCAAAAAATGATCAATGGCGTCGGAATCAGGCCCGGCTAAGGCCCTGTGCAACCAGTTCTGTTGCACAGGGCCCCCAAATATGATGGGCCTCTCACTTAGCCCATTGTCCATTATGTCTATATATATAAATGTATTATAAAAAAGAAAAAAAGAAATTATGAAGTACCGTGTTGCTATATTTTAGCATTGGAAAATGGTGTCTGTGGCCTACAACTAACAGCTACTTTTTTTTTTTCTTTCTTTTGTACTTTATTAATATAATAATAATATATATTTTTATTGTTCAATTTTTTTTAGACATTCAACGGAACTCTTTTTACAATTCATCAATCATCATTTAGTTTCTCATTTTCATTACCATCTTCTATTCTTCTTCTTCTTCTTCCCCATCCTCTAATTTCTTTTTCAAATTAATATTATACCTATGAAACAAAATTCATTTTCTCAATTCTTCTCCATTAACAACATTTAGAAGGTATGTGTCTTTTTTACTTTAGTTTTTAGTTTTATTATAAATTATTTGAAGTTTGAACTAGTTCTAAATTTTAAGTAAATGTGGTTCATATGTAGGAAAATTGTGATTATCAACATCTTGTACGGAGTTCAAGATCCATCTCGAGAACCCGAGGTCCCGAGCAAATTACATAAAGAAAAATCAGGTTGTTTTATTCCTTAATAATTATATTTGTGTGATATTATTCTTTTTTAGCTATGTCTTCAAGAATTAGGAAACATGACTCCGGAGCTGAAAAACGAAAAAAGAAAAAACGAATTGAAGAGTTAACTCAATCTCAAAGAGGAGCTCTCAATAAATTTATCATAAGAGAATCACAAAATGAAAATGAAAATAAAAATGAAAATGAAAATAAAAATGAAAATGAAAATGAAAAGGCTAATGTTGATGGTTGTGATGATCATGTTAATGTTAGTGATACTCTTAACGGTCTTGAAAATCAAAATGTTGATGGTATCGAAAACCAAAGTGTTGATAATGTTGATGGTATCGAAAACCAAAATGTTGATGTTAATGTTGATGACTTTGAAAATCAAAATGTTGACAAGTCTACTAACTTAAATAATGTTAAGGATAATTTTATTAGGCATGATATATTTGATCCAAGATATTGGGATGCTCTTGATCCTAAAATGATTGATGTTCTAGTTGCAAAAGGTCCTAAAAGAGATTTATCCATTCAAAAAGGTCCTAAAGATAAATTTTCTAAACGGTTTTCTACAACATACTACACTAGAATTTTATCAAATGGTGAAAAATGTGATAGAGATTGGCTTGTTTATTCCAAAGGTATTGATAAGGTATTTTGTTTTTGTTGTAAAATATTTAAAACCGGATGTCTAAGAGGTCAACTAGTAAATGAGGGTTTTGGAGATTGGTCACATCTTAGTACTAGAATTAAGGAGCATGAAACAAGTTTAGATCATATTAAGAATATGAGCACTTGGTATGATATGCGTTTGAGACTTCAAAATAATCAAACTATTGATAAAGTGGCTCAAAAACAACTAGAGAAAGAAAAAGACTATTGGAAAAAAGTATTGGTGAGAATAATTTCGGTTGTAAAATTTCTTGGAAAACATAATATAGCCTTCCGTGGTAGTAATGAAAAATTGTATCAAAATAGTAACGGAAATTTCTTAGGATTGATTGAAATGTTGGCCGAATTTGATCCAATTATTCAAGAGCATGTTCAACGTATTACAAATGATGATATTCATTGTCATTATCTAGGTCATAATATACAAAATGAATTAATACTTTTACTTGCTTCAACCATCAAACGTGAAATTATTAAGAAAGTGAAACAAGCAAAGTATTTTTCGGTCATTCTTGATTGTACTCCCGATGTAAGTCATCAAGAACAAATGTCTTTGATACTAAGATATGTGGATATGTCTTCAAATTCTATTAGAATTGAAGAATCATTTTTAGGGTTTTTGGATGTGAATATTACAACGGGTCAAGGCTTGTTTGATGCTTTGCAAAATGAATTGAAGTCACTTGGTCTTGATATAGATAATGTTCGAGGGCAAAGCTATGATAATGGATCAAATATGAAAGGAAAACATCAAGGGGTACAAAAAAAACTTTTAGATATAAACCCTAGAGCTTTTCACACATCTTGTGCTTCTCATAGTTTGAATTTGATATTATGTGATATGGCAAACAATTGTGGCAAAGCTAAAGATTTTTTTGGAGTCATACAACGTATATATACAATATTTGCTAATTCTACTAAAAGGTGGCAAATTTTAAAACAAAATGTGGAAGGATTGGTAGTTAAACAATTATCATCTACTCGGTGGGAGAGTCGTGTTGATAGTGTTAAAGTAATAAGATTTCAAGTTTTAGATATACGAGAAGCATTACTTCAACTAGCGGAGGTCGATAATGATTCAATTATAAGAAGTGAAGCTAAATCCTTAGCACACAACGAACTTGGTGACTTTGAGTTTTTAGTGGCAATAGTTATTTGGTATGATATATTAAGGGCCCGTTTGGTTAGTAGTAAAATGGGTCCGGAATGGATTGATTCCGGCCCAAATTAAAAATGGCTGTTTGGTTGAGCATTTATAATGAATGAATCCGTTTCTGGGCCTCATCCATATCCGTTACTTGTTTCCGGACTAAAAAAAGCCCAATTCCAGGCAAAAAACCCTCACACTTTTGATTTCTCTCCCCCCGATAGTTTCTACGCCCTAATCTGTTGCATCTCCTTCACTCTTCCCGTCTCCATTTTTCTCCGATTTGTTATCTAGGATTGGAATCCTGCATATGAGTCATTATCACAGGTAACGATACGCATTTTCTTCACACCTCTATCTTCTACACTCTCGTTCTGCTTCGTTTTCTAATCCTTCGTGTATAGGGGGGATTGCTGACTTGTGTGCTGAATTTGTTGAGCGCAAATTGCAACTCTCTTTGGATTTGGTGAGTACAAATTCTTCTTCTAGGTTCTTTTATTGACCAATTTTGTGAATTTTCATGTATGCTTTCTAGTTGGTAGCAAGTCTAGTTAGTAGCAAGTCTTCTGCAAGCTTGATTTACTTATCCATATTATCATCCCTGTTCAATTTTTAAATTTATATTTTAAGTCATACTGCAGATATTTTATATTTTAAGTTATATGGCAAAAGCAAATTTGTAGAACCCAACCATTATAATCTGTCAAGAAAGAGGTGATATAAAGAGATTGGATAGCCATTGAAGCACTGGAGCTGTCAGATGGTAGCTTTGGTTGATTACTTAAATATAGCATAAGGTAGCCGAATATAGCAGAATCAATAGGCTATAAAAATATAAAAATAGAATCAGATTCTAGCTTTGCCTGTTGATTTTGTATACTAGATTCAATCATACATAACCATAATTTTTGAGTACCCGAATAGGTTGTCCAAATAGGCTACTAGATTCAATCATACAAACCAAAATTTAAGTAACATAAGTAAACTGTGTCCAAATAGGCTATAAAAATTGCCACATAAAATAGCCGAATTTTATTGTAAAAGTTCTGATTATGTATAGCAAAAGGTAGCCAAGAAGAATATAAAAAATTATGGTTATCTAAAGATGCAATCTAATTGGATGATACTTTACTTATTTTGTCAGAAATGGATCGCCTTGATCGGTCATCAAGGATGAGAAGGTTAAAACAACTCCATGTAATTTTTGTGATAGTTAGGGTGTCGATGGTCTTGTACTTGATGTGGTACATGATGAGTATCTCGGTTATGAGAAGTATTCAACTACACGGGGGGAAAAGGTTTAGGAGACGGCTAAGAGTTGTTATAATGAGTAGATTGATAAAAGAAAGTGATGTGTATTGTCATAATGAACTTCGTATGAACAGAAATGTGTTTAATGTGTTATGTGAGATGCTTAGAGATATAGGGGGATTGAGTGGGACAAAAAATATGTCAATTGAGGAGATAGTGGCTATTTTTTTGTACACTTTGGCTCATCACAAGAAAAATAGGTCAGTTGCACACTATTTTATTCGAAGCGGAGAAAGTGTAAGTAGACACTTTAACCATTGTTTAATGGCCGTCTTAAAACTTCACGAGCATCTATTGAAAGAGCCAACACCTATTTCTGATGATTGTGAAGATGAAAGGTGGAAATGCTTCAAGGTATTAGCCTATCCAATTGTATTTTAGGACTAAGTCTAATATATATATATATATATATATATATATATATATATATATATATATATATATATATATATATATATATATATATATATATATATCTTTTTTTAACTAATTAGATAACATTTTCCATTACATATGTCATGTAGAATTGCTTAGGAGCATTAGATGGGACATATATTAGTGTGACGGTACCTTTTGGTGAAAAAGCAAAGTATCGAACAAGGAAAGGCACAATCTCCATGAATGTCTTAGGAGCTTGCACTCCTAACATGGAATTTACTTATGTATTGGCGGGATGGGAAGGCTCAGCACATGATGGTCGAGTTCTTCGAAATGCACTCACTAGGCCAGATGGGTTAAGGGTTCCTAGAGGTAAATTCAAATAGAATGCCTACCTTTACTCTCAACTTATTTTAACCTATAAATAACCCTTTTTTTTTTATTCCCGTAGGTTGTTATTATTTAGTAGACGGAGGATACGCAAATTCTGAAGGATTTCTTGCACCATATAGAGGACAAAGATATCACCTTAGGGAATGGGGTAACCGGCAACCCTCTAGTGCAGAGGAATTTTACAACATGAAGCATGCTAGAGGTAGAAATGTGATTGAGAGACTGTTTGGGGTCCTTAAAGGAAGATGGGGAATACTTAGAAGCCCTTCATTTTTTCCAATCAAAACCCAAGGTCGCATTGTCTTAGCTTGTTGTTTGTTGCACAATCTCATCAGAAAACTCATGCCTAATGAACCTTTGGAGGAGATCGAGGAATTCAATTCTGATTCTGATTTTGAATCTGATTCCGATGATGATGATGACGACGACGATGATAATATACAAGGAGGAAGACAACAACGTGTAGAATACATCACACACACTGAGCCTTCAGATGGTTGGACTAGTTATAGAAATACATTAGCACAAGAAATGTTTAATGCTTGGAGATCTAGATAGATTAGATAGATGATGACAATTTGTAGTTTGCTTTCTTGTAATATATATTTTCTGACTTCTATTTTGAGAAGCTATTATGAATGACACATTTACAGTTAATTGAAGTGCTTATTGTGTGTTTCTATCTATTTTTGTGTGTTTACCGAGTCATTAAGGTTTATAATTGATCTTTGATTTTCGATACTATTTGCCCTGATTTGCTGCCGCACAGTGGTGATGCCTAGGTTTAGAGCACAGGATAATCCTACTGCTGTTGTAATCACTAATACACAACAGAAGAGGAGAAAAATATGGAGTAGTTGTTCCTTCCACTATTGTCAAGTTTGAGGGATGATGGTGTTATTATTGTTGGGTCTCATCTGCAGAGATCTTTTGTTTTTTTCTTCTCTTTATTTGTGAAGAAGAGTGAAAGAGAAGGAGGTGGGTGTTTTTCTGCAGCAAAATGGTGGAGGGTACTGCTCCCTCTGGATTCTGCAGCTGATGAAGGGGGAGGGAGAAGGACAGCTGCTGTTGATGTGTGGCAGAGAGTGGAGTAAGTTTTGAGATTTCAGTACCCTTTTCTTTTCTTTTTTCCTTTTTCATTTTACTTGCTTTTTTTAAGGAAAGAAAAAGATTGTTTTTTCATTCCTTTAGAAAAGGCTGTTATTTTCATTTCATTTGTTCATATAATAATAATAATAATAATAATAATAATAATAGAATATTACTCTGATTTACCTATTTTTTTCATTTTACGTGCACTAATATGCAATTTAAGTAAAATTGCAAACCCTATATTTCCGGGGGGCTGTCTAATTTATTCCTCCATTGGCTCTCTTCACATTTTGTGTTACATTCCATCATTCATACCCTACCTTCCAATTATTTTCATTTGCTATATGCTTGTCAAGTTTCTGTTGATTGGTGTTTGATATGATTATTATGATCATTTTCCTGGAGTGTTAGTGATTTCTTCATTGATTATCATTAGCTGATTTTTAATTAGCTATTTTGTGATAATGAATGTTTAAATGGCTTTGCTGCAGTGTGAAATGAACTATTCAGCTCATAGTTATTTGATAATTAAGCTGTTGATTGGAAACTTTTATGATTAGGGACTGGCTTTAATGGAGAAGTGTAAGGACAAATCTACCTGCAGTCTAGTTTCCGTGTTCTGAGTGCCATCTGTCCACCTATAAATTTTACCACCAGATAAATTTTCTGGACATTTTTCAAGTCTTGTGCCTTTCATTTCTTCGTGTGGATTGTGGTGCCAATATAAATTTCTATCAACAAACTCATATATATGATTTATGTTGGAGACCCATATACATTACATACATATATGATATATCTGGTTGATTTGTATCTTCGTATTTAATAGGATTTTCTTCCAATCTTCCTAGTAAGCATTTTGCATTATTGCAAGTGCTGCCTGTTATTGTTATCGTCATCTTCAATATAATCAGCTATTTTCCCTGTAATAGGGTCCGAGGACTCCTTTAATAGAGTGAGTCAAAGATGATGTCTGCTGTTGTTTGATGTTTTATATTAGTTGCCTTGTTTTCTTTGAATATCTGACAAGAAGTTGGTTTTTACATGTTTGGGCTTGTATTGATGTATTGATTATGAAGTGAGACACAGATATTGCCCTATGATGAGAGTTGCAGAATTTATCTCGGTAATAAGCCTCCCTGTGATTCATTAGCTAGCATTTGCTTCCAATTACAGTTGTGTTAAGAAATGCTAAGGCGTCAATGTTCACGCTAGGATGTAGCACAAAAAGCTTTACATTTATAAACTCGAACTAAATCCTAAACTACCTAGCGAAACCCGCAGTGTACGGATCGTTATGTAGAAAGGTAAGTATTCCGAGATCGAACTCAAAGACTAAGGTGAAATCGAGTCAAGCAATGATCAAAAATAGTGTAAATCTAGGCTAAGACAAGATGAGGAACAAAGAAAATGGAAAACTCAATGTTTTTGTTGGTTTTTATGGTCATCAAGCAAGGGTCATAACTCATGCAAAGCGATAAATCAAACCAAACCAAAAATCAGCACAAATAAACGAGTCAAACGAGATATTGATCAAGAGAAAAGGAAGACGGATTCTAGAGGTTGGAAATTCCGGTTATGGCATAAAACTCAAGTTATCTATTCATTCTTTGGATTGATTATGATATGTTGGGATTAAGTGTTCCTAAAATGGGATCAATTACCGGGTAAGTCTCATGATCCAACTAATCCACACCTAAGGTCTCATTACCGGTTAAGTCTCTAAGAACCTAAGGGGAGGAATTTAACACAAACCGGATTGTTTAATTAGGGATCTAACCTATCCTCACCGGGTAAGTCTCGGAAAGGGAAGTCCTAATCAACTATCCTAGCACATTTAATCCAATGGCGGCTTATTAGGCTCACCATTACCTAAGGTTTTGCTATTTTAGATTCTAAGGGCAAGGATTACCGGGTAAGTCTCTCCTAACACTTAGTCGCTACACTAGGACACCCTAGGGTAGGTTAAACTCAGCTAAAACTTAGGGTTTCAACAATTTTATGAACCTAAGATAAGATCCTTCGAACCAGGAAGAACCACGGTTTGTTCTACAGAAACCACGACCGTGGTTTTTGAAGAACTACCCGTGATTTCTAACAGTAGCTACGTTCATAACAAAAATCATCCAAAGGTAAATCTAAGTTCGTCCTATCATAGATCTAGCCATAACCATCCTTTCCTTACCCTAGAATCACATCAATCTAGCCTACAACATTCATATTAGAAATCAAAACAAACAAGCATAGATTCATGACCTCCATTGCAAGAAAATGAGAGAAAGAAGATGAACAAATGAACTTCAAACACAATCTAAATCTGAAGATGAAATTAGAACGACTTACAACCCTTCCAAAGGAAGGTTCAAGAGTTCAAAAAAAACTTCTAGAAATAAATCCGAAAATACAAGAGCTAAGTGTGTCTTCTCCTCTCCTCTTCAATGGCAATGGCTCCTTTCTTCTTCTTCTTGCACTTTCCTTCCTAGAAAAAGTCCTTCTTCTTCTTGGAATATCTTTTGTCAAAGAAAAATGGAGAATATGTGAGCTGCTCTCAAACTACCCAAATCCCAGCTGCCTCTAACAACTATCAAGGACCACTTTTATAACCAATTCTTCATGAGCTGGCCATGAGAGTCGTGGCACAGCTGTCACGAGAATCTGGCAAAATCCACGGTCATTTCCACGGCCGTGGTTCTTCAGAGAACCGTGATTCTGTGCAGAAACTTCGCCTTGGATCATTAGGCTGTGGTTTGGTGCATGGCCTGTGTTGGCAAGGTTCCTTGAGTCTTTCTCAGCCCTTGCCTTGCGTTCTAATGAGTTTGGAAACGTGTCCTCTAAATGAGCGACCCTCAAACGTGTCGTTTTGGCTCGAAACTTCCCGAAATACCTACAAAATGCACACAAGTCCGTGTAGACGTCTATCTCGACAAAATACATGTTTTGAGTGCAAAACGTATTGGACTAGTGCTAGATAATGCATGATTGAGCGAGAATTCTACCTAAATGTGCACCTAAAACTATGCTATAAATCGTGTTATCAAAATACCCCATACTTAAGGTTTGCTCGTCCCCGAGCAAATTCTCAACTATAGACTAAGAGATGACACGATTTATATATGCAGAAAAATGGCAAAATCTTTTTGGTTTTGTGCTTCTACTATTGGATCACCTTCATAGTCATGATCAATGGCAATTGAATAAGCAGTTATGTATCAAACAATAAAGTCATGGAAAGACAATTGTACTTAACTCAAAAACATGCATGAGTTGGGAGGACGGAGATGTCAAGAAGATCAAGAGTCTATCCAATCTAGATTACTAAGTCTTACAAACATGCAAGTAGGTCATAAGGGCTTGTGACATAAAAGGCTAAGAAACGTTTCAATTGGGGAGGGGAATTTCCTAGGTATGTGATGCTAATCCGGGAATGGAACTAACTTCACTTCCTTGTCCTCGATCAACTTCCCCCAAGTGCATATTTTTCCCTATCTTGCTTTCTTTTCTTTTTCTTTAGCTCATTTTTGAGACAATGGCATTGGTGTACAATAGCCGAAACCTCGGTGATTAGCCATCCTCGGGCTTTTTCTCTTTTTCGAGGTGCATCCACACCGGGCACACATACCAAAGCTCGTTAGGGCTATTGGCTTATTTGACTTTGGCAAGGCACCAACACCCGATTATGTGAAGTGTACCGAGTTACTTGTCATTTAAACCAACGCCCCCAAACCTATTTTGGCTACACTTCCACAATAATTTCAGCATTCCATTCACGACATTCTTTTCATTACATCTTCACCCCCCACTTGCTTTTTACACATTCAAACACACTAGCATGCTCCTATTCCCGGATGGGTTTTAAAAGGAGGTCAAATTTTATATCAATTGAGGTGCTCAAGCAATCATGATCAAGATGAGAAGTAGAGAAAGATGAAGTGCCTTATTCATTCCTAGATGGTATGCAAGAACTATCATGTAATTTCGATTTTCAATACTCAATCCATTCTAGGCAATCATCATGATCTCAAGTCATTCATGGAATTCAAGAGAAGTAGTTCAAGTCCACATATGCATTTATCAATTCAACACATAAGGCCATTCATAGCCAATCACAAGACAAGTTTCATCATTAGGATCATATCCAAGCCTAGAAAGCACAAAATTTTTTTTTTAAATTTTCTGATTTTTATGGAATTTTCGATTTAAGTATGTACAATGCAAGATATGTGCAAATATTAACCTATCCTAGATGCTCATCATGCAAAGGATCATGCAAACCCCACCCCATACTTAGAAACACATTGTCCCCAATGTGGTATTCAAGTAAAGAGAGTGAAAGAAGGTTCTCACAATGTAAAATGGTTTTCTTCGGTATTTGGGAATTCCTAAGCGGATTGATGTTGGATGATCCTTTCAACCATGGTAGGGAGCTCTAAGCATCCTTCAAGCTTTGAAACCCGCGCTAGGCACCGCTAGCCGTCCAAGTTCCGCGTCCGCTCCACCCATGATTGGTGAGGGTTTCATCATCATCATTTCCAAGAAAGGCTTCCAATGCCACTAATGTTCTAGCACACATAGAATAGACAAAACACACAAAGCACACAAAAACAGAAAAATCTAAGCTAAAATGAAGAAAGAATGTTACCGATGGGTTGCCTCCCACCAAGCGCTTCTTTAAGGTCATTAGCTTGACCAAACTCGGGAGCGTTTATGCAAGGTGAAGCGGGGCGATCATGTCTATTGGGGCTCCCGGAATGTACTTCTTCAAGCGATGCCCATTCACTTTGAAATCTCCACAATGCTCCCCTCCTATCTCAATAGCTCCATGGGGAAAGATCTTCTTTACCACATATGGCCCGGTCCATCTTGATTTGAGCTTTCCGAGAAAGAGCCTTAGCCTCGAGTTGAAGAGAAGGACAAGATCTCCTTCACTTAACTCTTTTGGAATGATCCTCTTGTCATGCCACCTTTTGGTTCTCTCCTTGTAAATCCGGGCATTCTCATAAGCTTCCAACCGGAGTTCCTCAAGGGCATTGATATCAAGTAATCTCTTCTCTCCCGCTTCCTTGAGGTCAAAATTTAGCCACTTAATGGCCCAATAAGCTCCATGCTCCATTTCCACCGGAAGATGGCAAGACTTGCCATAGACCAATTTGTAGGGAGTGGT
Source organism: Fagopyrum homotropicum (assembly GCA_033239125.1). Taxonomy (NCBI): domain Eukaryota; kingdom Viridiplantae; phylum Streptophyta; class Magnoliopsida; order Caryophyllales; family Polygonaceae; genus Fagopyrum; species Fagopyrum homotropicum. The sequence goes on from BSWB01000007.1 coordinate 16,584,030, forward strand.
GCCAATAGGTGTCTTGAAGGCGGTTCTATATGCCCATAGTGCGTCATTGAGCTTCATGGCCCAATCCTTCCTTGTTCTAGACACCGTCTTCTCGAGGATGGCCTTGATTTCTCGGTTGGAGATCTCCACTTGGCCACTAGTTTGGGGGTGGTAAGGTGTTGCCACTTTATGAGTCACCCCATACTTGGCCAAAAGTGCTCCAAAATTCCTATTTTTGAAGTGCTTCCCTCCATCACTAATGATCACCCTTGGTGTTCCAAACCTAGGGAAGATCACTCGGTTGAAGAACCGCACCACCACCTTGGCATCATTCGTAGGAGAGGCGATTGCCTCTACCCATCTTGACACATAGTCCACCGCCAATAGGATGAATAGATTGCCACATGAAGAAGGGAATGGTCCCATGAAGTCTACACCCCACACATCAAAAATCTCAACTTCTTGGATGTTGTTCAAGGGCATTTCATTCCTCCTTGAGATGTTCCCCGTTCTTTGGCAAGCATCACATGCCGCTACAAAACCTTGCACATCTCTAAACAAGTTAGGCCAATAAAAACCGGATTGCAATACCTTGGCACAAGTTTTGTGTGAGCTAGCATGACCTCCACATGGTAGGGAGTGACAATGCCGGATCACACTCTCCATTTCATCTTCCGGTATGCATCTTCTAAGCACCCCATCCGGGCCTCTCTTGAATAGAAGTGGCTCGCTCCAATAGTAATGCCTTACATCGTTGAAGAACTTCTTCCTTTGTGAATATGATAATCCGGGAGGCACTTCCTCACACACCAAGTAATTCACAATGTCGGCATACCATGGCTCACTTCCTCTAGCCACTTGGAACAAGCATTCTTCCACCATTTGCAATTGTTCATCCCGGAACGAGTCATCTATCGGAATGTTGTCTTTCCCAAGCTCCAATGGTGGGAGTCTACTAAGGTGATCCGCCACCGAGTTCTCGGATCCCTTCTTATCTCTTATCTCCAAATCAAACTCTTGGAGAAGAAGGATCCACCGAATCAACCTTGGCCTGGCATCCTTCTTTGTAAGTAGATAACGGATCGCCGCATGATCCGTGTAAACTATGACCTTTGCTCCAACAAGGTACGAGCGGAACTTCTCAAATGCATACACTACCGCTAACAACTCCTTCTCGGTAGTAGCATAATTGAGTTGGGCATCATCTAGCGTCTTGCTAGCATAGTAAATAGCATGAGTGCGCCCTTCTTTCCTTTGCCCCAAAACGGCCCCAACGGCCACATCACTTGCATCGCACATAATCTCAAATGGTAGACTCCAATCCGGAGGTTGCATGATAGGTGCGGAGATCAAGGCGTTCTTCAACCTACAAAACGCTTCAAGACAATCTTTGGAAAACACAAAATCAACATCTTTCATTAGTAGGTTAGTGAGAGGCTTAGAAATTTTAGAGAAATCTTGAATAAACCTCCGGTAAAAACCGGCATGCCCTAAGAAACTCCTTACCCCCTTCACCGAGGTAGGTGGTGGCAACTTCTCTATTGTTTCAATCTTAGCCCTATCAACCTCAATGCCACGGTTAGACACCAAGTGTCCTAACACAATCCCTTCACTTACCATGAAGTGGCATTTTTCCCAATTTAAGACAAGATTTGTTTCCTCACATCTTTGCAACACCAATGACAAATTAGCTAAGCAATTATCAAAAGAAGAACCGTAAACAGAGAAATCATCCATGAACACTTCCATGATATTTTCTATGTATTCCGAAAAGATAGCCATCATACACCTTTGAAAGGTGGCGGGTGCATTACACAACCCAAATGGCATTCTCCTATATGCAAATGTACCCCATGGACATGTAAAAGTTGTTTTCTCTTGGTCATCGGGGTGGATAGGGATTTGGAAGAATCCACTATACCCATCTAGATAGCAAAAGTGAGAGTGTTGAGCTAATCTTTCTAGCATTTGGTCAATGAAGGGGAGGGGAAAGTGATCTTTCCTAGAGGCCATGTTCAATTTCCTATAATCTATACACATTCTCCATCCCGTGACCGTCCTAGTTGGTATTAGTTCATTGTTCTCATTAGTTACTACCGTCATTCCACCTTTCTTAGGTACTACATGAACGGGGCTAACCCACTTACTATCCGAGATAGGGTAGATAATTCCCGCATCTAGCAACTTAATGATTTCCTTCTTGACCACCTCTTTCATTATAGGATTCAATCTCCTTTGATGTTCAATAGAGGGTTTGTGGTCATCTTCCATCATTATCTTATGCATGCACAAAGATGGCTTAATGCCAACCAAATCATCAATAGTATAACCAATGGCTTTCCTATGCAATCTTAGTTCATGCAGCAATTTAGCAAGTTCATCATCACTCAAGCATGCATTAACAATCACCGGATATGTAGAATTATCACCAAGGAATGCATACTTTAAATGAGAGGGGAGGGGTTTGAGTTCAAGTGAGGGAGGACCTTTATCAGTTGAAGACGATCCAAACAAGGTTGGATGAGATGAATCCAAAGCAAATGAAGACTCTCCTTGGCTCCTAGAAGCTTGATCATCATCAAGAGCTGATTCAGGGGAAACCACGGTTGGAATCACGGTTGGCTCAACTTCCACGACCGTGGTTCTTGCCAAGCTTGCTTCTCGGAGTTGTCCAGAGAGTTTGACGGCCGTGGAACCCAAATCTCGACCGTGGAATTTGCAGCTGTTCACAATTTCTTCATGGCTCCCAAATCCAACTCTGGGCTCTTCTTCCAAAGCCTCCAAGGCCTTGATCTCTTCATTGCATTCCTCCTCAATGTCCTCCTCCATCATACTCAAGGTAAGAACCTTTTCCAAGGGGTCCTTGATCAAAATCAAGCTCACCATTTCTCTAGACTCTTCTTGCTCGACTATGTTGAAGATATCTTCATCAAGGGTTGGCCCTTTCATCATTGTGGACAGCTTGAACTTGATGTTCTCCTCTCCTATGTTGAAGGAGAGAGTCCCGTTCTTGCAATCCACTAAACATCCGGAGGTAGCTAAGAAAGGTCTTCCTAGGATGATGGGAACCGGGTAATCTGCCGGAATGTCCAACACTACAAAGTCAATAGGCACATAGAATCCTCCCAATTGCACCGGAATGTCCTCAAGAATCCCAACTGGATGAGTGATAGAACGGTCCGCCATATAGAGGGTCATCTTGACCGGCTTTGGCTCTCCTAACCCGACCTTGTTGCTAAGTGCAAGCGGTATGATGCTTACACTTGCTCCAAGATCACAAAGGGCCTCGTATTTCACATCTCCCACTCCTATTGGGACGCAAAAAGAGCCCGGATCCCTTAGCTTGGGAGGCATTGCTTCCTTCATTGTTTGGATTAACTCCGAGGATCTCTTGGTCATCCTAATCTCCCCATACTCCTCCAACTTCCTTTTGTTGGAGAGTATTTCTTTCAAAAATTTTCCGTATGCCGGCATTCCTAAGATGGCATCCATGAACGGAATGTTAATATGTAACTTGGACATTAGTTCAAGGAACTTACCAAAGTGATTGTCCAAACGAGCTCTTGCTCTTGATTGTGGGAACGGTAGTGGTGGCTTGTATGGAGGCGGTGCTACATAAGTTGGCTCTACATCCTCGCTCTTGCCTCCATCATCTTGCTTTCTTCCCTCTTCTACCACTACTTGACTCCCCTTAGCTTGGTCCTTGGGCAAAGGATCCTTCATACTCAACCCACTCCTTGTTGTGATAGCCAAAACTTGGCCTCTTGGGTTGTCTTCGGTTCTTCCGGGAAGCTTTCCCGGATCTCTATGTGCCTCACCCGCATTTTGAAAGACTTGTGCTTCCAAGACCTTTTGAGCCTTAGAAATTGAAGTAACGGTGCTCTCAAGTCCACTCAATCTTCCTAGCAATTGTTCAAACATGACTTCGGTTCTATCCTTTGAAGGTTGAGTAAAACCGGGTGGAGGTTCTTGTGAAGCTCTTTGTGGTGGAGTTGTGCTTGTGGAGGCAGGAGGGTTCAAGGCTCCATCCGGGTTAGAGTAAGAAAACCCGGGATGGTTGTGGTTTGGCCGGTAATTGTTGAATTGCCGGTTGTTGTTGAAATTTCTTGGGCCTTGGTAATTGTTGAAGTTGCCCCTTCCCATATAATTCACATCTTCCTCCTTGGAAGACAAGTTGGCTCGTGGAGGTGCTTGAGGAGTTGCTTGGCTTTTCAAGGTGGTAGTGCACAACTCTCTCAAGGACTTCAACTCATTGTTGATGGCGTCAAGCTTGAAATTGCTCATGGTGACTTCGCTCACCTCATATGCTCCCGCCTTTCTTCCTTCACTCTTCCTATGGGAGTACTTCTCAATCACTAGAGCTTGCTTCTCCACAAACTCCCAAGCATCATCTACATGTTTCTCCATAAATGTCCCACCGGAAAGAGATTGAAGCTTGAATTGGCTATCTTCATCAAGCCCCTTGAAGTAGATCTCCAATAGCTCAATCTTCGGTATACCATGGTGTGGGCAATCTAGGAGAAGGTCTTTGAATCTCTCCCAAGACTTGAACAAACTTTCTCTATCCCTCATCACAAAGGCATTGATCTTTCCCCTTAATTCGGTAGTCTTGGAAGGTGGGAAGAACTTTGTCAAGAACTCGGTTGTCATCTCCTCCCAAGTACCAACTCTCCCTTGTGGAATAGATTGATACCAAGCTAAGGCCTTGTCCTTAAGAGAGAAGGAGAAAGCCCTTAGCTTATGGTTGTTGCTCTCCAATCTCGGCGGTCTAAGAGTCTCCATCAAAATCTCATAGTTCATCAAATGTTGGTGAGGAGACTCTCCTTCCATCCCTCCAAATTGGTTATGCCGGATCATTTGTAGAACTTGAGGGCGGAGCTCGTAATCATGGGCTGCGGGATCTCCTAGATTCACACCCGGTCGGTGTGCTCTTTGTGCCGGATCCATACGTTGCCCCAATGTTTGTGGCTCATCCATAGCAATGGGCACAACCCTAACGTTCACCGCCGGCTGCGGTTGTGGTGGAGGTGGAGGAGGTTGTTGACGGTTAAGCTCCCTTTGCACAAGTGCTTGCCTAATCTCCTCAATCTCCCTCCTAGTTGCCTCTTGCCTCTCATTGGCAAGTCTCCTTTCTTCCTCCAAGAGCTCATCTCTTAGCCTAATTTGCTCTAGGGCTTCATCCAACTCAGCTTGGAGATTCCTACCGGCCATCTCTTTCTCTTTTCGAATGCTCTTGGATCTAGATCTAAGGGTTTTCTCCGGTTCGGGATCGAATGGAGCTAAATCCTTGCCACGAGATCTTCGCATACACCTAAAGAGTAAGAGGTGTCCTGAAAAGAAAAGACACACACCAAAGAGAGATCAAAAGCAACAAGAAAGATCTACACTATAAACAATCACGAAATGACTCAATCTAGACCTAGTCCCCGGCAACGGCGCCAAAAACTTGTTCACGCTAGGATGTAGCACAAAAAGCTTTACATTTATAAACTCGAACTAAATCCTAAACTACCTAGCGAAACCCGCAGTGTACGGATCGTTATGTAGAAAGGTAAGTATTCCGAGATCGAACTCAAAGACTAAGGTGAAATCGAGTCAAGCAATGATCAAAAATAGTGTAAATCTAGGCTAAGACAAGATGAGGAACAAAGAAAATGGAAAACTCAATGTTTTTGTTGGTTTTTATGGTCATCAAGCAAGGGTCATAACTCATGCAAAGCGATAAATCAAACCAAACCAAAAATCAGCACAAATAAACGAGTCAAACGAGATATTGATCAAGAGAAAAGGAAGACGGATTCTAGAGGTTGGAAATTCCGGTTATGGCATAAAACTCAAGTTATCTATTCATTCTTTGGATTGATTATGATATGTTGGGATTAAGTGTTCCTAAAATGGGATCAATTACCGGGTAAGTCTCATGATCCAACTAATCCACACCTAAGGTCTCATTACCGGTTAAGTCTCTAAGAACCTAAGGGGAGGAATTTAACACAAACCGGATTGTTTAATTAGGGATCTAACCTATCCTCACCGGGTAAGTCTCGGAAAGGGAAGTCCTAATCAACTATCCTAGCACATTTAATCCAATGGCGGCTTATTAGGCTCACCATTACCTAAGGTTTTGCTATTTTAGATTCTAAGGGCAAGGATTACCGGGTAAGTCTCTCCTAACACTTAGTCGCTACACTAGGACACCCTAGGGTAGGTTAAACTCAGCTAAAACTTAGGGTTTCAACAATTTTATGAACCTAAGATAAGATCCTTCGAACCAGGAAGAACCACGGTTTGTTCTACAGAAACCACGACCGTGGTTTTTCAAGAACTACCCGTGATTTCTAACAGTAGCTACGTTCATAACAAAAATCATCCAAAGGTAAATCTAAGTTCGTCCTATCATAGATCTAGCCATAACCATCCTTTCCTTACCCTAGAATCACATCAATCTAGCCTACAACATTCATATTAGAAATCAAAACAAACAAGCATAGATTCATGACCTCCATTGCAAGAAAATGAGAGAAAGAAGATGAACAAATGAACTTCAAACACAATCTAAATCTGAAGATGAAATTAGAACGACTTACAACCCTTCCAAAGGAAGGTTCAAGAGTTCAAAAAAAACTTCTAGAAATAAATCCGAAAATACAAGAGCTAAGTGTGTCTTCTCCTCTCCTCTTCAATGGCAATGGCTCCTTTCTTCTTCTTCTTGCACTTTCCTTCCTAGAAAAAGTCCTTCTTCTTCTTGGAATATCTTTTGTCAAAGAAAAATGGAGAATATGTGAGCTGCTCTCAAACTACCCAAATCCCAGCTGCCTCTAACAACTATCAAGGACCACTTTTATAACCAATTCTTCATGAGCTGGCCATGAGAGTCGTGGCACAGCTGTCACGAGAATCTGGCAAAATCCACGGTCATTTCCACGGCCGTGGTTCTTCAGAGAACCGTGATTCTGTGCAGAAACTTCGCCTTGGATCATTAGGCTGTGGTTTGGTGCATGGCCTGTGTTGGCAAGGTTCCTTGAGTCTTTCTCAGCCCTTGCCTTGCGTTCTAATGAGTTTGGAAACGTGTCCTCTAAATGAGCGACCCTCAAACGTGTCGTTTTGGCTCGAAACTTCCCGAAATACCTACAAAATGCACACAAGTCCGTGTAGACGTCTATCTCGACAAAATACATGTTTTGAGTGCAAAACGTATTGGACTAGTGCTAGATAATGCATGATTGAGCGAGAATTCTACCTAAATGTGCACCTAAAACTATGCTATAAATCGTGTTATCAGTCAAATTGATTCTGCTATATTCGGTGATCTTCCTTGGGAGGGTTAGGAATCAATACTAGAGGGTTGGAAATCAGATTAGTTGTTCCTTCCACTGTTGTTTGGCCCCAACTTTGTTCTTGAAAGTCAATTTTACATAGTAATCATTGTTGAATTGGGTAACACATCAGCTCTCTACATAGGTCTCAGAGGCTTTAGGTCACAAGTAACAATAGTTATTAATATGTACATAAGTTATTTTTGAATTGGAAATTAGATTAGTTATTCTTTTCATTGTTGTCTGGCCCCAGCTTCTAGTCCATATTTTTGCTTTGCTTCCTCTTTAGCTTGCTTGTAAAAGATGAATGATTGAAACTTTGTCTGGCTTACTGACAAAATCTGTTGTGAATTGTTGCTAGATGGAAGGACGTCCTATACGAGGAAGAGGTAAAAATAAGAGATTTTGGGCAGCACAAGAGGATGAGACACTACTCCAATCATTATTGGAGTTGTCTCGTAACCCCAGATGGAAATGTGAAAACGGGTTCAAGTGTGGATACATGAACCAGTTAGAAGACATGATTTCAGCAAAACACCCAGATTCTGGATTAAAGGCTGAACCACATATCGAGTCAAGGCTAAAACACTGGTCTGAGAAGTATTGCGCGATGGCTGAGATGCTTGGCATTTCTGGATTTAGCTGGGATCATGAGAAGAAGCTATTACTAGTAGATCGAAATGTGTATGAGGAATGGGTCAAGGTAATTTACTTCACTTAATTTTGTAATCTAATCAATTCTTATGCTTCTTTTAATTTTATATTTGTATTATAAACAGACTCATAAGAAGGCAAAGGGGTTATATGGAGTTCCATTCCCATATTTTGATATACTCGCTGAAATTTATGGCAAAGATAAAGCGACAGGACAAGCAAGCGAGTCTTTCGTGCAAGCGGTTCAAAATATAGAATCTGATATGAGACATGAGTCTACTGCACTTGATAGTGATGAAGAATTTTATTTTGAAGCTGAGACTGAAACCGAGTCCATGCAATCTGGAAGTAGCTCAAGGAAGAGGAAAGATTCATCTACTGTGAAGAGTGCAAAGAAACACAAAGCGCCAATGAAGAGAATGGACAATGTTGGGGATCTGGCTACCTCTCTCCAGTCAATATCGGTTGAGTTTGGAAAAGTTTTTCAAGACATGAATGCTAATCTGAGTGCAATGGCTCAAGTGTGGAGCAGTGAAGAAGAAAGGAAGAAAAAACTTGACAATGAGACCAACCAAGTTTTAGAAGAAGTGCTAAAATTGGATTTTCTTTCTCCATCAGATGCTTTAGAGGTAAAATTTATGAGATTTTAAATTATTCATAATATAATTTATTGTCCTCTAAATTCTTGTTTGAATATGACAGGTGGCTTCAATTTTAATGGCGGAGGAACACAAGCTCCGTTTATTCTATCAAGCACCCCCCACGTTCAAGAAACAGTATGTTGCTGATTTATTGAGGAAGAAGTGAGAGATGAAGATGAGAGATTATGTTGTTTTAATTTTATGTTTTGACTGAGTAATGTTTGCTTGATTATATGGCTATAGGCTATAGTTCATGTAAGCCTTGAAATTAAAATAGTAGGGATGTTGTTTGAATTGTGTTGAATTGTCTGTTGAAGTCTTGAAACAATATGTTGCTATGACTGGATTGTCTGTTGGAAATAGTAGGGATCTTGTTTGCTGTTTGGTGGTGGAAACATGTTGAAATTAAGATATTGCTATGACTGAGTAAGGTTGTTTGCTGGTGGGAATGAAGATAAAATCATAAAATGGTGTGGTCAATAAGCAATAAAAATAATAAAATTTTATTTTAATGTTTATTGTCATGTCAGCCACTTCATGTTACAGTTTCTTCACATTTGGTTGGGTCCTCAGAATCATTTCCACCAAAACTATACACGTACAGAGAATAGGGCATCAAAAACAAATTTATTAATAAACTTTTATTTTTATTCAATGAAATTAATAATTCCCTTCAATGATTCCATTCAAACCAAACAAGAAAAAGTATCATTGACCTCAATGAATCCATTCCTAAATATAACCAAACATAAAATAAAAGTAACCATTTCCGTTTCCTTTCCTTCGTTTCTTCATTCCGTTTCCGTTTCCGTTTCTCCTTCCATAACCAAACGGGCCCTAAATAGAATCAATTTAGTTAGTAAACAATTGCAATAAAAAGATATGCTTATTGATGTTGCCATTAAAGAAGTAAAGGAATTGATAACTTTTTTTGAGAGCTATAGAGAGATAGGTTTTGCAAATGCCTTAGAAGTAGCAAAAGGTATTGCCAATGAAATAGATATTGATCCCGTATTTCCTCAAAGACGTGTAATACGAAGGAAAAAATATTTTGATGAGAACTTAAGTGATATATCTATAAGTGTTTCACAATCGGCTGAAGAGTCATTTAGAGTTAATTATTTCTTATATATTATGGATCAAGCAATTGTTTCTTTAACTAGGAGGTTTGAACAATATCAAGAATATGAAAAAACATTTGGATTTTTGTTTACTTCTATGGAGTTATGTTCATTGGATGATGAATGTTTAAAATCTTCTTGTACTCATTTGGAAGCTACACTTAAAAAAGATGGAAAATCTGATATTGATGGAAATGAGCTTTACATAGAGTTAAAATTACTTCAAGATTTTTTGCCTCATAACAAAATGGAACCTATTGATATTTTACAGTTTTTAAAACATCGAGATTGCTTCCCTAATACAATTATTGCTTATAGAATTTTGTTGACTATTCCTGTAACTGTTGCATCTGCAGAGAGAAGTTTTTCAAAGTTGAAGTTATTAAAGACCTACTTGCGTTCCACAATGAAACAAGAACGACTTAATGGATTAGCCTTGATATCAATTGAGAATGATATGTTGGAAGAAGTTGATTACGAGGAACTCATCGAAGATTTTGCCTCAAAGAATGTTAGAAGGATGAAACTTTTTAAGTAAATTTGTGTATGTTTATAGTCTATTAAAAAAATTTTACGATATCATAAAACGATGATATAAATTATGAATTATTGTTAATATATTTTTATTATAGGGCCTATTTATATAAATTGCACCGGACCACCAAAATGATTGAGCCGGGTCTGGTCGGAATACACGTCGCAAAAGCTCGTCGCAACTCTAATTATTTTTTGTAGTGTCTGGAAGAGGGTGGACTACATGATCTACAGATCTAGATCGATCTAGATCTCGAGCTTCAAACTTTCTAGGCACAAACCGAGACTCTTCGCTTCGCTTCCAAATGGCTCCCTCTCTTTCCTCTGCTAAGTTCCTCTCTGCTCTCGTCGTCGACACTCTTTCCATCTCCCGGCGCGGATAAGCAGCGGCTTCCCAAGGAGCAGTGGCAGCGAGAAGCGAAGGAGCACCGACGATGTTAGGAAAAGCTGCTAAAGACGAAGCGGATGAGAACGCGTGGGTACCAGACCCCGTCAGCGGATACTACAGACCGGCTAATCGTCCAAACGAGATCGACGTTGCTGAACTGCGTGAGATGCTTCTCCAACAGAGGACCTAGATTTGGATCTAGATCTTGCCTCCACCTCCCTTGACACTGTACTTCACTTCCTTGTTGTCTGTATGCAAGACTGAAGGTAGGGGCGTTGTTGCTTGTTCCATAAATTCAAGAGAGAGGCCCTTCACTGTTTGCCACACAGTCTTCCTTACTGCTTGCCACATAGTCTTCCTTACTGTTTGCCACATAGAGGTGTCAAGGTGAGTGAAATGAATCTCGGACAACTTCTTCTGCGAGAGAAGGTCATGAACTCACCCTATCGGTTCCGGATGACTCTTAACGAAACATATTTCTTGTGTGTCAAGACCTTATAAGAAGAGATGAAGTCAAGCTTCTGAAATAGCGAATCAATGATCTATATCAAGTTAATATGATCTTAGATTACCTTCCAGTTGTGAGATTCGCGAGTCAAAATTGTTACCATATCCAGTGGACTAGTTTCCCAGTAGGATACAAGCCATCCTACAGCAAAGTTGATTACATCATCAATCATCTCAAGTTTCGGGTTTTACTCAACAAGCGCGAAGCATATGGCATACAGATCATTGATAATGGAGAAGAAGGTTTGGGTATCATAAACAAAAAGGTTGTCACTGCCTATAGCTTTGAGATTGTTGGGTTTGAAGTTGTTCCTTGCAGCGTGAAGCACAATCTGTGTTGAAATTGACATTTCTTGTACGACTAGAGAGACAGAGACTGCAAACTATGTTGAAATTCTGGTATGATGTAACTTACTGATTTTGGAATTTGACATTTCTTCCTCTAGTATGAACTCTGCTATGAATTATGGTATGAATTCTGATATGAATTCTGGTATGAATTTTTTTTTGTATGAAAATTCTGGTATACAAATTTTGGTATGAAATTATAGTATGAAATTTTGGTATGAAATTCTAATATGAAGTTTTGGTATGAAATTCTGGTATATAATTCTGGTACGAAACTCATGCCAGAAAATAAAAAAATAAAAAAATAAAAAAAAAAAAGGCAAAATAAAAGAAAATAAAAAAATAAAGTCAAGAGTTATTTCATTTCTATGTAACAGTAATAAAATTTCAAATTGATTTGTAATTGTATCTTTTTTTTAATTAAAATAGAGGGGTTAATTACTTTTATCTACCACTAAATAAATGAAAGTGGTAAAAAATAATGGGGTACACAAACTTAATGGAAATAGAAAGAACCTATTTGACCAAAATCTTTCTTGATAATAAGAGGAATAGTCACAAATCTTATATATTAAATTTATTATTTTTTTATAATCGATGTGAATTAAAAATTATATATAAAACGTATATTGGGACATAAAACACATATATGAGAGATTAAGACGGTTATATTATTTTATAATCGATGGCCAAAATCTTTCTTGATAAAAGATAATGGGGTGCATCTTACTAGCCATGGAAATACTGGCAGCCGGTTTGTTGCTTAAGGTGGTGAATCACAGAGACTGAAGGATTTTTTTCAAATTAACATGTCTTTCTCTACTATTTTCACATTAAGTATGGTTGTTCAAATCTAAACTGATACCACACAACCGGTTTGTTGTTGTTCAGATCTAAAATGGATAAAAAAAATGGAGGAGAGGTGGACGTGGTTTTGTTCCACATTAACATGTCCTAGATATGTGCCTATGTTAATTTAAATGCTGTTGGGAAATTATCTTCTTAGTGATTTTTAGATGCTATGATGAAACTCCGGTATGTGAAATTCCGGTATAAAAAAAATTCCGAAATAATTTTGGTATGTTCATTACAGAAAATTAAAAAAAAATAATAAAATAAAACAATAAAATAAAATAAAAAACAAATTCAGTAATTAAGAATTAAAACTTTTAGGGTGTGTTTGGTTGGGGATTAAAGGAGGTTAATTTAGATTAAAATTTAGGAGGTTAATTATGTAAGTGTTTGGATGAAGATGGAGATTATGAAGAAAATTATATCAGAGATTAATTGAGATTAAAAATGGCAAAAAAAATAGCCTCATATTACCAAGGTTAAAGGAGATTAATTTTCAACCATCAATTAGGATTCACTCAAATTTATAAATTTGTATCATTTAAACCCATTAAAAAATCTTCAACCAAACAACTTGACGTAGATTATTTTACATTAAATAATCCATAATAAATCACACATAAAATTTAACCCCTTTTAAATTTCATCTAGATTAATCTTCAAAATAACTTCCATCTCTTACCAAACACACCCTTACATAATACTAACAAACTTTTTTTTTATTAAAATAGAGAAGTTAATTATTTTTATCTAGCATTAAATGAAAGTGATAAAAAATTACCTAAAAAAAAAACTAATAGGCCCAAATATTTCTATAATCTTTTTCAATTTACACTAAATATTTGACCCTATGAAGCCAAATTAAACGTCATTCTTAAAGCTAATCATAATTGTGGACCATTTCTCTGCCAACAACTTTTATGCCACACAACTTTTTTTAAGAAGAAAATTTATTGTACTTAAAATAATAATAATTGACAACATTTTCTCTCTCTAAAGAATCACAAAACTACTACATTTAAACTCGTGATTTTTGGACAGTAAAGTATTTTTATATAATATATATTCAATTAAGTATGAAAATTATTTACAATGCTCTTTAATATAACATCAATTAAATACTGCAGTTTTTTCTTCTAATATATATTATATAGAGGGAGATACAAAACGTACATATATGAAATAATTTATTAATCTATCTCATGCTAATTTTTACTATTACATAGCATTTCACTCGATCAAAAAGAAAGGAAGAAGAATACTACCATACTGTATTACATATAGATTCTTCTTCATTACCAAAATACTAAGGCTCTTGATCGATCCTCATTACTTCATCACAGACGAAGAGAAGTATCAACATCATCAGAAGCATGAGAATCATCACAACTCAACCAATCACATGAACACAAGTTTTTATTCTCTGGCAAGTTCTTCAAAACTGCATTATCAACTCTTTGAGAACCAGCAGGCCATAGAGAGAGCTGAAGAGGTGGCTGTATCGGTATCACCACCTCATCAGTGAACAAAAGCTTCAACCTTTCATGGCTTGTGATGTTATTATAGTTTTCGCATTCCGAATCTGAAGAGGAGGAGGAAGAAGAAGAAATAATGTTCATAGTGCTTCTCAAGAACTCTTTTCTTTGTCTCATCTCTTTCTCCCTTTGAAGTTGCTTGAATCTCTCCTGCAACAAAGCAATGGAAGATTGAATGACACCATTATTGCCTTCAATCCCCATTCTGTAATATTACAAATAAAAAAAAAAAGATTATGGAGAAATTAAAGTGATTATGAGTTCGCATGCATGGTGGGTATTTATAGGAGAGACCCAGAAACCTTGGAGATGATAACCAGCTAGGGTTTTGAAATTATTTTGAATTAAAAAAAAAAAGTAGATCAATCTCCAATACAGTAATTATATTATAATAATGTTGATATATGTACGTATAGGGAGGTACAGATATATCTTTTGGGGGAGTATAAATCACAGGCTTAGAAAATGAAGAATCTGACAGAGGAAAAGGAAAAGGCCAAGGAGAAAGAGGCTGAAGAAAGGCAATATCTTTTAGAGGAGAAGGCATGTTACTTTGACAGTAACTGATGAACAAGAAGAAGGCAGATAGATGAGGCCAAGAGAATGTGTTAGATAGTAGTGAATGGAAGTGCATGTTTGGAAGAATATTAAGTGTGATTGTACTACAAGTAACATAATATTGACAACTTTGTGAGTGTAGTTTAAATAGACCCGTCAAAATATAGACAGTAGATAGGTGAGTTGAGAGATTACTATCTTGAGGTCTTGAGTTTGAGTTCTGAAAATGAAGCATATTTAAGTTGTAGCAAGGAGCATTTTACCCCAAAAAATATAAACATTTTTGTAAAATAGACCCCAAAAAAGAAGGTAATATATGGCAAATAATCCCAGTGGCTTACGGACACGAAGAGTAGGTATATATAGTGAAGTGGTGATTCTACTTTCGAGCATCCTAAGTGGGGGGAAAAAACTATAATGAAATGACTTAAAAATTATATATGGACTATCGTTGTATGAAGTGGATCGGGTGAACTACACATAAATTATAGAAATTGTTAGTAAGAAAACATAAGATATATTAACGTATACAACTACATTTAGGTTAGGTTAGGTTAGGTTAGGTTAATGTTACTTTGGATTTAGATGGGTCAATGAGATATGTTGGTCTTTTATTAGTTAAACTTACCTAGGAGATGAAGATGAAGTGATGAACAGTGTTGCTTAACATTAATGTTTGTCATATATGGTTCCTTCTTTAGGGGGGAAGAAAGAACAAAAGAACATAGCATTAAAATAGGGAGAATAATCTATGAGGTTATGATGATGTTCCCTCTTGTTTCAACTCCTTTGTTTTTATACACTAATATTCCTTTTCCCAAATGTTTAGGGCATGAGGTGGATATTCTCATCACAATGTTAGAGAATCAATATCATATATATAGTGTAGTGAAACCACACGAGCTTTCCTATCTTCAAATTCTGCTTGTTTTATGAATTGTTTGTTCTGAAAGTGAACGAGTTTAAGTTGAACAAGTAAATATTTGACACGTTTAAGTTCGGCTCGTTTCTAAACGAGTTGTCTTAGAACAAAACTTAAATTTAACCAAGCTTTAAATGTGTTAACTTTCGGCTCGTTTAGAAAGTGATGAGTACGAGCCGAACCCGATTAGCTCGACTAATATAACAACCCTATTATTATAGCCGAATGAGTTGAGCTTTATCCAAAAGAATTGAGCTTTGGCATGATCAAACTTAGCTCATTTATAAACGAGTCAAGCCTACATTTTAACTATGCTTTAAAATTGTGTTCATATTTAGCTCGTTTAGAACGTGAACGAGTTCAAACCAAAATTTTATCTAATCTGGATCCGAACAGCTCGGTTCGTATAACAACTTTAATTATATATACACGTTCTTTTTGAGGTAATATATTTCATGAGATTTGCGAATGTTTTCGATCATTGGATCAAGAAAATGAACGGTTATGATCAAATGTCAGCGGATGAGAGATAATATGAAGCACATATCACCCTATAAGGTTGCCATGCAATAATCCAGTTTTTTTAACGTTTTGAAGCTAATATTTCTATTAATTTTCTGGCATCTTTTTCGGTAAATTTTCCTTTAGGATTTTATAATTTTTCGATTGCTCCTAGTGAGCTTTGTTTACTAACGATTTCAGAGGGGTGATAGCCCAACAGATTATTGCATGTTAGGCTCTTCTTTTAATAAATATTGGTTGGTCTTTTGAGCATCAAAGCTAACAACCAATCCAATGTGATTCATAATCACAAATCTAATAAATGTTACTCCCGAATCAAGTTTTAATTTGATCCATCAAAATTATGTTTATGGTATATCTCACTTAATATTGTGTTTTTTCCTTTTGTTAAAGTTATTGTCTTTTTGTTTTTGTTATTTTATATTGTAACTGCCATTTTGAATTATGTTAATTTTTCAATTATAAATTTATATTTTTAATAAAAATTGACTACCTTTTTACGAACAATTAGCTAAACTTATCAAGTATTTAAAATTTAATGATATACCTGTAACTTTAATTCAAATTTTTAAAATTTTAATTGATCTCATAAAATTTATGATTCACTAAACTTTTCTTACAATTGCCTAAGAAAATGTTCAAACACTCATTGTAACTATTTTTTAATGTTTAATGTATGTTGGTCAAAATTCATAAACTCGCCAAAAGTGAACATGAGTAGTTCAAAAGTTTAAATTATCTTAAAAGGTATTTTAGAACAAATTCTAAGATTTATTAAAAGTACATATAATTGAAAAGGTGATTTTTGAAAAAGAAAAAAAAATGTATTTGAGCGGCAATGAATGGATAAGTATGGGCCGTCGACTTATAGATTCTATATCACGAGGTTCAAATTTGAACCTCTTGAATTATGATACACCAAAATCAACTTTTAATAATTGGATTCATTTTCAAATACATATATATTGACCCGAATAGATATAGCCTAACTTCTTTGATATTTTGTGATGAAATGACGGTTTCAAATTCAAGTTGAAAGCGGCTTTTAAAATGGTAGAATTCGTGTAATTGTTGGACGATATCTGCAAGTGCAACTAAGAGTGTCGGTCACAACGCTGATTTTACTGAATACATATTTGATCCAGACTTTATCGAAATTCTAAAATTGATATAATCGATTAGGATTTCAGGTTGTCATGATAATTTTCTTAACCCCTGACGCGGTTGATCATATTCAGAATGTCCCTTCAATCTCAATATTTTTATAACATAGTTCTCTCAGTTTTATTATTCCTTATAGAAGGATTTGTGATTCCACTACTAAATAACTGGCCTATTGTAACTGTATAATTGCAACAGATTTTTTATTATGTTACCATAAGTTGCTAAGGTAATGTTCTTGTAACGGTTATACAAAATTGACTTAATGTAATACTACATCGGTAATGGATGTTCTCTTATGTTACAATAGACAAACTATTGCAACGGTCATGTGTAATGGTTATACAAAATTAAAGAAGAACACCTATAGTAATGATAATTGTAATGGTGCATCTAAAATAATTGGCGCAAAATTAAAAAGAGGAAGGAGCCAGAATGAAAAAATTCGGCGGCCACATTAATTCCTCCCTCACTCCTCACTTTTTGTTCTAGTGTTCCAGAGAAGTACGAGAGAATCAAACCCTAAAAAAATTCAGATCTGAAATCATATCTGTCTTTCGCCGCTGCGCTTCATCTTCACCGTTCCTTTTCGTCTTCATTTGGGATCTATTCCTCTTCATCTTCGCCGGTCTCCCTCTTCGTATTCATGGGTTTGTCAGTCCTACTTTGCAAGTCAATCTCCCTCTTCGTGTTCACTCGGGATCCCTTCGTCTTCACCAATACTCTTCAGATTTGATGTGAGTTTTTCAATTTATTTTCAATTTCATGTTTTTCTTGTGAGGACTAAGGATCTTCCTCATTTTTATAGTATGATTTATCCAGTTCTGACTGATGTGGATCCATGGTTGTGACTGAATGGTTCTATTTACCGTCAAATTTCTTGTTTTTCTATGAGTTTTTCAATTTATTTTTTGTAGTCTACTAATGATGATTCCGATCTATCATTATACAATCTGTTTCTCAATTCTTACAATGATGATTCTGATCTCATCGTCCTCGCTGAAAAGAGTGACAAGGTGATTTCAATTTTCAATTTCCAAAACCCTAATATTTCTCAGTCCTTTCTTTCTCTTCGATTTTCATTTGGAATCACTTAAACTGAATTTTTTATGATGGATGATGTTCTTCAATGGTGGTTGAAGCTAGCTTGCATAGTTTACTCGCATCCAAGACATCTATGTGCAAAATACCCATTTGAAAATACTTGTCATGAGAATTATTGCGATCAGGTAAACAGAGATTCGTTGTGAGATTGATAAGTAGTTGTTCATCTTTGTTAACTGGTTTGAGCTTTTATTTTTGCAGTATTACTATGTAATATGTAATAAGCCAGCACCATGTGAGCAATGGAAAGAACATGTGAAGCATTGCAATACAATTCAGCCTCTCTGCAAGAGTTCAAAAGTGTAGTAGGTTTGAAATTAGTAGCACCAGGAAGACTTGGATCTCCTCATGTTATCCGTCGATAGCTAGATTGTGGATTTAGTTTTTGAATGATTTGCTTATTATCTCGTTGAATCTCATATGATGCTCTCTGCTGCACTTTCATATCCTTGCTTAATTTCTTTGGGCCTTGAGATTTATGTATGCCCTTTAGTTGGGTGTTGACTGTAGTTGGTGGGTAATGGTTTGTTTAGGGTTGACAGTGCCAAGAGACTAGGCAAATGCAATCATCTATGTAGTGTTGGCTAGACAGACTGTAACAGTAAAAAATCGAAGATGACCTAATCGAGAATTTTAAGGAATTAAATCCGTTTTAACACGAGATACCTCTCGAGGTAACTTGCTCTTAGATGATATTACAACCCGGTGTTATTTGGAGCATTTGAGAGCTTCAATTAATAAAAATGCAGTTGAGAGAAATGATCAGGACATCAGACATGTCCTACATATGAAAAAACATGAAAAGGCAAAACGGCTAAAAGAGTCGCTATTTCGTTTCTTAGCGGCTAAGAAAGACGGCTTAGGAATACGCGTTTTTCGAAACAATTGCGGAATAATTATCCATACAATATTCCAGATTTATTATTCCAATTTCGAGAAGTTTGGAGAAGGGGGCTTAAACCGCTTTCGGATCGATAAAAGGATAATTATCGACTCCGCTAAAGGATAATTATCGTCTTCGCTATAAATAGCTGAAATATCGTTTATTAATTCATTTTCTTTCACGTTTCCTCGTAAAAGCTCTGATTTCTCTCAACCTTCAAACTCAGATCTACTCTCCGTTTCTAATCCGATTTCAAATCCGTTTGAGTTTTTGGATTCCTCTCTTCATTCTCTTCATTTTGGTACCGAGTTTCTACATTTCCGCGCAAGAGAAGGCCTGGTCGAGCATATATGATACTAGGGAGGTTCCGTCGCTCAGATTCCGGTGAATTTGATGGTGTCCGAGCGTAGCCTGCGTCGTTGTGATTCCGAATCTTCTTTCGAATCGTCAATCGGGTTAGTAACGAATAAGTTATGAATTTATTCGTTTTCCGTATTGCGATTTTGCCTAAATTGACCTTAGGCTTGCCAAAATGGATAATTGGAAATTCCATTATACTCGTTACATTATTCTGGTGATTATGGGCTGTTTGTTTGTTAAGATTTGATGACAGGTGGGTTCAGAAATTGCCTGCGGGCAAAACGTTGTTCTGGCGAAATTTAATTAATTAATTAAAGGTTAATTAATTAAATTGGGATTATACAGGAGGATATAAGTTAATTAAATTCAAAGGAATGAATTTAACTAGTATTTGAAGCGAGAAGTTTAATACGAGGAATATGATATTCTCAACAGGTGTTGTTGAAGGTTTCGGTCTAACTATAACGTAGTTTCTTTGTGAGCGTATCCAAGTACGATAAAAGAGGATAGTCCGAGTGGGAAACGGCCAATAGTTGGTTTGCGAGGTTTTATTGTTCTTACCTGCGAGGTAAGTGTATATGAATTACACTTGCTTAATATATGTTATGTATTTAATATGCTATGATTTGATGCATGCTTGAGTGTATATATATGTTTGTTATGATTGTATGCATGCTTATATGTATATGAGTGAGACGATGATGATGACTTGATATTCCTTATGAAAGCATGCATGAGGTACATGAGATGATAATGGAAAGAATGTGATGAAAGAATATGATGAAAGCATGAATTTGAGTTATGATATGAAAGTGATAATATAGGATGGTAATTGATTAATTAGCCCAACTGGGTCCCGCACGGGTTTCCGGGGGACGAGGTCGCTACCTGATCTACAGGGGGCCTAAGAGGTCGCTACGTGATCTACAGGGGGCCTCAAGATAAGAAAAACAGCCAGGGGTCGCTACCTGATCTACAGGGGGCCTCAAGATAAGAAAAATAGTCCAAGATCGCAACCTGATCTACAGGGGGTCTTAGGACAAGATGGCCGAGGTCGCTACCTGATCTATAGGGGGCCGAGGACGCTATCGGGTTGGCCAACCGAAAGAAAGAAAAGAAATACGAAAGCAATGAGAAAATATATCGTACGATCAGTTGGAGCTAGTTAGTTAATTATCACCTATGCATCGATGCGATCGAGTCTAGCATGTTATATGTTATGTTATGATTATTTATATGTGATGAGATGATATGAGATGTTTATATGAGATGATATGTTTATATGTGACGTGTGATAACATGCTTGAATGTTTATGTGAAATGTGATGCGAATTATTGTGGAATTATATGTGAATGTGGATATGTATGCATTGATCGACTCTGGAATGTGAGGAAGCGTATAGAGTGTCCTTTGGGGACGGGATATTAGATACTTATATATATTGGGAGAGTGCGATTTGTATACCCTTACTGAGCGTGTGGCTCATTGTTGTTATATCCACATATTTTTCAGCTACTCAGACTCGGCCTGATCAAGACAAGGACGTTGGACCCAACACCTGGATTTGAGATCATATCAGGTGGGTTGTTATGGGATGCTACCGCCTAGGATGTTTTGTATGGTTTTAAAACAGTTGTGTTTTTGTTAAACAGGGTTTTATGACGTATGTTAGTATGTATATATGTTGTGAATATGGTTGCAAGATAAAGTTTTAAAAATTTACGTTTTCCGCTTTTCCGCTTATTGCTTTAAACAGGGTTAATTAACTGGTAATAAACTAGAAATGAAATAGGGGTGTCACATTTGGTTGGTATCAGAGCAGGGATATGATTCCTTGGCTTGGGGTTGTGGGAAGTTTTCTGAAAAAGCTTTTGAAAGTTTCTTTTTCTTTTAGATGGCGGAGCACAGCTAAAGGGTCGACTGAGTATGTACATGCTCAGGGTAGAAATGATCAGGAGCACCCTAAGGTGCCAGTTTAGCCAATATCACTACCACCATCGGATATGGTTGGTATATATGATTTACTGATATATTTGAGAGAAGTTATACCACCATAGACACAACAGTGTCTCAAGCGGGTATTATTCTAGTAAAGATGGACAAGAATTTTGAGAAGATTTGCCGCCAAGGGGCAAAGTCGTTTGAGGGGACTACTGATCCATTAGTAATGGATGAGTGATTGAGGAACACTGTGTCCATTCTAGATGGAGTCATCTACGCTAATGAGAGACGTGTACAATATGCTATATCCTTGCTTGAGGGAGCAACTAGAGACGGAATTTGCATTTTCTATTGATTCCTAAAGATTGGATCTGGTGGGACACGGTCCCTAATGGCCATAGTACACCACCTGTGCTGACATGAGATGATTTCTTGAGAGAGTTTGATGTGATATTAAGTATGCATTGTTATCCACTCATAGAGCATTGATTGATTGTTATACAAAGGAAGTCACCATGGAGGTAGATGGGGTGAGAGAGGTGATTCTGACATGTGAGAGGAATATGATTCCTGCTTGCCTCATATCTATAGTGAAAACTTTTAGATTACTTTGAGAAGGGTGTCAAGCTTATCTGGCTAGTGTGTCAAATTCTACGATTGTTAGTCCCGGAGTATCTAAGGTGGATGTTGTCAGAGAATTTCCTGACGTTTTCCTTGATGATTTACCTAGTTTACCTCCGAGTAGAGAGGTAGACTTCGAGATTGAAGCATTACCAGGTGCAACACTTATATCAATTGCTCCTTATAGGATGGCTCCGTTGGAGCTGAAGGAGTTAAGGAAACAACTAGAGGAGTTACTCGAGAAAGGTTTTATACGCCCGTGTATTTCTCCTTGGGTTGCACCAGTGCTTTTTGTGAAGAAGAAGGACGGTAGTTTACGATTGTGCATAGACTACCGTCAGCTGAACAAAATCACAATCAAGAACAAGTATCCCTTACCGAGGATAGATGACTTGCTTGATCAGTTAAGGGGTGCTATAGTGTTTTCAAAGATTGACCTTCAATCGGTATACTGGCAGTTGAGGATAGCAGAGAATTCAATACCGAAGACAGCTTTTCGTACTCGGTATGGACACTATGAGTTTACAGTTATGCCTTTTGGGTTGACGAATGCACCTGCATCATTCATGGCGTTGATGAACTCGATCTTCCAACCTTATCTAGATCAGTTTGTCGTGGTCTTCATTGATGACATCTTGATATATTCCCGAGATGCAGATACTCATAGAGAACATTTGAGACGTATCTTAGGGATTCTGAGGGAGAGACAGTTGTACGCGAAGTTTAGCAAGTGCGAGTTTTGGACGGATCAGATTGCCTTTCTAGGGCATGTGATATCACGAGATGGTATACAACCTGATCCATCCAAGATCAAGGCTATTACAGAATGGAAAATTTTGAAAAGCATTACGGAGATTCGCAACTTCTTAGGACTTGCGGGTTATTACAGAAGGTTTGTCAAGAACTTCTCGATTATCGCGCGCCCATTGACTAACTTGCTAAAGAAGAATCAACAGTTTGTATGGGACAACAGCTGTCAAGAGAGCTTTGAAGAACTTAAGAAAAGATTGACTACATTCTCTATTCTAGTTGTACCCTCAGATAAGGGTAACTTTGTGGTTTACACCGACGCATCTAGGAGTGGCTTAGGAGGAGTTTTAATGCAGGAAGAGAAGGTAATAACATATACATCTAGACAGTTGAGACCTCATGAGCAGAACTACCCTACACACGACCTAGAGCTTGCTGCAATAGTTCATGCTCTTAAGACCTGGAGGCACTATCTTTATGGTGATACATTTCCGGTGTTTACCGACCATAAAAGCCTGAAGTATATTCCCACTCAGAGGGATCTGAATCTGAGGCAGAGAAGATGGATGGAGTTACTCAAGGATTATGATTGCACTATAGAGTACCATCCAGGAAAGGCGAATGTGGTAGCTGACGCTCTCAGCAGAAAGAGTAGTGACGAAGGCGGTAAGGTCAACTACAAAGTTGAGCATCTATTAGCTCTCAGAGCTATGAGAGTAGAGATGGATGTAAGAGGATCTGAGCTGATAGCGAACATTCAGGTAAGACCGTTGATTCTCGATGAGATTTCAACTAGACAAGATGAGGATGCTACACTGAAGAAGTTGAAAGCTAAAGTGGGAGATGCTACCACTACACACTTCCAGTTGTCTGATCAGGAAGTGTTATACAAAGGTGCACGGATATGCGTGCCAAACACTGAGGAGTTAAAGAAGAAGCTACTTGAAGAGGCACATTCCTCGAGGTATTCCATGCATCCTGGGAGTACAAAGATGTTTAATGACCTGAGGAAGATCTATTGGTGGCCCAGGATGAGACGAGAGGTAGCTGATTTTGTGGCTCGATGTCTAGTGTGTCAGCAAGTGAAGGCTAAACAACAAGCACCGGCAGGAAAGTTACAATCTTTATTAGTTCCTGAGTGGAAGTGGGAGCGGATTACAATGGATTTTGTTGCTGGACTTCCTAGGACTTTTAGAAAGAATGACACGGTATGGGTGATTGTAGACAGATTGACGAAATCTGCTCACTTCTTACCGATGAGACAAGATAACTCCTTGGATGAGCTGGCAGAGTTGTATGTGAGAGAGATTGTTCGACTGCACGGAGTCCCTGTATCGATTGTATCCGATAGAGATCCGAGGTTTACCTCGCATTTCTGGGGAAGTCTGCAAACTGCCTTAGGTACAAGATTACATTTCAGTACGGCATTTCATCCTCAGACAGACGGACAATCAGAGAGAACGATTCAGACCTTGGAGGAGATGTTGAGATCTTGTGTTTTGGAGCTTAAAGGTAACTGGGATTCTAACCTGCCATTGCTCGAATTTGCGTATAATAACAGTTTACATTCAAGTATTGGTATGGCCCCTTACGAGGCCTTGTATGGAAGGAAGTGTCGCACACCTGTATGTTGGGATTTTGAGGGCATGCGACAGATAGAGGGTCCTGAACTTGTACAACATACAATAGAGAAAGTACAAGTAGTAAAGCAGTGCTTGAAGGCAGCACAAGATCGTCAGAAGAGCTACTTTGATCGCCATAGACGAGAGATGACATATGAGATAGGCGATAGAGTGTTTTTGAAGGTATCTCCTTGGAGGGGAATTATGAGATTTGGTAGGCATGAGAAGTTAGCACCGAGATACATTGGTCCATATGAGATCTTAGAGAAGATCGGACCACTTGCGTATAGGTTGGCGTTACCACCTAAGTTATCAAGATTGCATGACGTCTTCCACGTATCAATGCTACGGAGGTATAGGTCAGATCCTAGTCATATCATTCCCGAACCTGAGATAAGAGTATCTGAGAACTTGTCCTACCCAGAAGAACTAGTTGAGGTTTTAGGCAGGCAAGTTCGAAGATTGAGAAACAAGGAGATTCCGATGGTGAAGGTCAGATGGGGACATCATTCAGCTCGAGATGCTACATGGGAGACCGAGCGAGATATGAGAGTGAAATACCCCTATCTTTTTGAGTAAGAACCTCGAGAAATTGTGATCCGGTTGTGCATCCTTTTGATATATCTACGAGTTTGGTTATACGTCCTTTCTTAAATTTCGGGACGAAAATTCTTAAAGTGGGAGATATTTGTAACAGTCAAAAATCGAAGATGACCTAATCGAAAATTTTAAGGAATTAAATCCGTTTTAACACGAGATACCTCTCGAGGTAACTTGCTCTTAGATGATATTACAACCCGGTGTTATTTGGAGCATTTGAGAGCTTCAATTAATAAAAATGCAGTTGAGAGAAATGATCAGGACATCAGACATGTCCTAGATATGAAAAAACATGAAAAGGCAAAACGGCTAAAAGAGTCGCTATTTCGTTTCTTAGCGGCTAAGAAAGACGGCTTAGGAATACGCGTTTTTCGAAACAATTGCGGAATAATTATCCATACAATATTCCAGATTTATTATTCCAATTTCGAGAAGTTTGGAGAAGGGGGCTTAAACCGCTTTCGGATCGATAAAAGGATAATTATCGACTCCGCTAAAGGATAATTATCGTCTTCGCTATAAATAGCTGAAATATCGTTTATTAATTCATTTTCTTTCACGTTTCCTCGTAAAAGCTCTGATTTCTCTCAACCTTCAAACTCAGATCTACTCTCCGTTTCTAATCCGATTTCAAATCCGTTTGAGTTTTTGGATTCCTCTCTTCATTCTCTTCATTTTGGTACCGAGTTTCTGCATTTCCGCGCAAGAGAAGGCCTGGTCGAGCATATATGATACTAGGGAGGTTCCGTCGCTCAAATTCCGGTGAATTTGATGGTGTCCGAGCGTAGCCTACGTCGTTGTGATTCCGAATCTTCTTTCGGATCGTCAATCGGGTTAGTAACGAATAAGTTATGAATTTATTCGTTTTCCGTATTGCGATTTTGCCTAAATTGACCTTAGGCTTGCCAAAATGGATAATTGGAAATTCCATTATACTCGTTACATTATTCTGGTGATTATGGGTTGTTTGTTTGTTAAGATTTGATGACAGGTGGGTTCAGAAATTGTCTGCGGGCAAAACGTTGTTCTGGCGAAATTTAATTAATTAATTAAAGGTTAATTAATTAAATTGGGATTATACAGGAGGATATAAGTTAATTAAATTCAAAGGAATGAATTTAACTAGTATTTGAAGCGAGAAGTTTAATACGAGGAATATGATATTCTCAACAGGTGTTGTTGAAGGTTTCGGTCTAACTATAACGTAGTTTCTTTGTGAGCGTATCCAAGCACGATAAAAGAGGATAGTCCGAGTGGGAAACGGCCAATAGTTGGTTTGCGAGGTTTTATTGTTCTTACCTGCGAGGTAAGTGTATATGAATTACACTTGCTTAATATATGTTATGTATTTAATATGCTATGATTTGATGCATGCTTGAGTGTATATATATGTTTGTTATGATTGTATGCATGCTTATATGTATATGAGTGAGACGATGATGATGACTTGATATTCCTTATGAAAGCATGCATGAGGTACATGAGATGATAATGGAAAGAATGTGATGAAAGAATATGATGAAAGCATGAATTTGAGTTATGATATGAAAGTGATAATATAGGATGGTAATTGATTAATTAGCCCAACTGGGTCCCGCACGGGTTTCCGGGGGACGAGGTCGCTACCTGATCTACAGGGGGCCTCAAAGGTCGCTACCTGATCTACAGGGGGCCTCAAGATAAGAAAAACAGCCAGGGGTCGCTACCTGATCTACAGGGGGCCTCAAGATAAGAAAAATAGTCCAAGATCGCAACCTGATCGACAGGGGTTCTTAGGACAAGATGGCCGAGGTCGCTACCTGATCTACAGGGGGCCGAGGACGCTGTCGGGTTGGCCAACCGAAAGAAAAAAAAAAGAGAGAAAGAAAAGAAATACGAAAGCAATGAGAAAATATATCGTACGATCAGTTGGAGCTAGTTAGTTAATTATCACCTATGCATCGATGCGATCGAGTCTAGCATGTTATATGTTATGTTATGATTATTTATATGTGATGAGATGATATGAGATGTTTATATGAGATGATATGTTTATATGTGACGTGTGATAACATGCTTGAATGTTTATGTGAAATGTGATGCGAATTATTGTGGAATTATATGTGAATGTGGATATGTATGCATTGATCGACTCTGGAATGTGAGGAAGCGTATAGAGTGTCCTTTGGGGACGGGATATTAGATACTTATATATATTGGGAGAGTGCGATTTGTATACCCTTACTGAGCGTGTGGCTCATTGTTGTTATATCCACATATTTTTCAGCTACTCAGACTCGGCCTGATCAAGACAAGGACGTTGGACCCAACACCTGGATTTGAGATCATATCAGGTGGGCTGTTATGGGATGCTACCGCCTAGGATGTTTTGTATGGTTTTAAAACAGTTGTGTTTTTGTTAAACAGGGTTTTATGACGTATGTTAGTATGTATATATGTTGTGAATATGGTTGTAAGATAAAGTTTTAAAAATTTGCGTTTTCCGCTTTTCCGCTTATTGCTTTAAATAGGGTTAATTAACTGGTAATAAACTAGAAATGAAATAGGGGTGTCACACAGACTATGAAGGAGTATTGGAGGGAACTATATGATGGTTGTTGTCAACGTTTATGACCATGGACATAATGGTAGTGGTACTTTAAGACTATGGTTATTCATCTGCGTGATCCCTTATTCGGTGCCCCGATATATAATATCATGTTTTCTGTCCACTCGGAATACTTGCAGGTGATCACCTTCGCCATGCTTTCATCGGTATAAGGTTCAGCGAGAGAGAGACCACAAGCCTATGACTTGGAAGCCGCCTTGCATGATCTATGAAGTATGTTCTATATATATATATATATATATATATATATATATATATATATATATATATATATATATTCTTTTCTATTTGCCAAAATATTTGGAAGAAGCATAAATTTAAATTAAGTTCATAGTTGAATCCTTTTGAGTGTCGCCCTTAAAAAATAGGTACCTTGACAAGAAGAAAACTACTAAAGAAATGGAGCAACAATTTCAGAGTTCATCATCAGTTGACAAGAAGAAAATAGATGAATAATTTCGATGACGTACAATACGTATTATTTTGAGAATTTGTGTAATTAGGAGACTAATATACCTTTGTTGCCCATACTTTTGACAAGTACTTCGTATTATTTTGGGAATGATGATGTACACTTTATGCCTTCGTATTATTTATCTATGGATTATCATTAGTATTTTGTACTAAATTTGTATAATTTATAAATTATCTAATTAATTGTACACATCAGGTATTGTGGTAACAATTGTAGATCATATGGCAATAATTTTATATGTAAGGTGATCGACAATTATCTACATTTTGTAATGGTTGTTCCTTGGTAATGGGTCTATCAATATTGTAACGGTAAGATCTATTGTAATAATAATTTATTTTTGTAATGGTTTCACCTATAGTAATAGTTATGTGTCTATTGTAATTATTTTGGACTTGATTCTTTAAACCGTTACAATAGAGTTCATCTTCGTTGCTACATACCTATTGCAAGGCAGCCTATTGTAGCGGAGCATAATTCATTACTAAAGCCTTATTGTAACAGTTTTGAAGCCTTAAGTAACTAATTTTAACGGTTACAACAAACCATTTATTTAGTAGTGTTCGGTTTTGAATACTGGTGAATTCGATACATTTCCAAAGTCTTTTACTATGACCCGGACTAAATTATCACGGATGATGAATCCAAACATCAATGATCCCGAACTTAATTTTGATTCATTAGAATAAATTTTGACAAAGTCTACTTCCGGCCTTTACCAAATTAGTTGTCTTTTCATTTTCGTTTTATCTAAATTTTAACGTTTATTTATGTTCAATTGTCTCGTACATTTGAATTTTTAGATTATTATATATAGCATTTGATTTTGAATAAATAATCAAACAACATTGAAGGGTGTTAAAAGTGGAAAAATTTAACGCAAAAGGAGTTTAAACGGTACCAATTTTCTATCTTTTTATCAGTCCCAAATTGGTATGGGGCGTGTTATATACACGACAGTTAATTTATTTGTTGTCAAGAAAAGCCGCATGACATCCGAAGTTGATTTGTAAATTTTTTGAAAGCCTCGAAAAAACCACTTAAATGACTCCCTCAATTTGTAAAGTTTTTTTTCCTACAAAATAATGCAAACAACTTATGACCTGTTCGGAATAGGGTGTTTACAGGGTTGAAAAGGATGATTGGGGTGATATTTATAAAAAAAAAAAAAAATTTATAGAGATAGATTATAGTTAAAAAAAGTTTGCTAAGAAAGTTTAATGAATATACTTTTTTTTAATAGATTACTTGAATCTGTTTACAAATAAATAAATAAAATTCATTTAGATGCTATCGTCAAGAGCCAACGTCCTATTTTATGTTATTTTATTTTTATTTTTCATATAAAATAATTTTAAAAATTGGGCGATGACGGTTGCAAGTTTTTTTACGTTAGTAAAACGAAGTAGCTTTTTTTGTTTGGTATTTAGTGTCTTATATGGTTAGTTTAGTTTTAAAAGTTTAATTATTATATATTAAAATTTGATTTATAATAGGCCAAATTAGTTAAGTAAGCCTTTTTTAGTTTTTCCTCTACAAACTAGGCCCGTTCCATTTTCTCGTTAAAATATACCCCTTTTTTTGTAATGTTCAAACACGCCGTCAATTCCAGAACCCTCCATTTCGATTCTCTCTCTGTTTTCCCTCCTCTCTCTCCTCCACTCAAATCATTCTCTCTTTAAAACTCTCTTATCCTCAACAAGCCTCTTCATTCAACTCTCCGTTCTCAACTATTAATTTGTGCTTTTTGACTAATTCATGAGTTTCTGGTGAAGCTACTACTAGAAGTTCGAGAGAATTTGTTGATTTTGGTGTCGGAGATGGGAAAGTTTATGAAGAAAGGGAAGATCACTGGCTAGCGACGTTGTTGTAATAGAAGTTCCTCAAGCTACACTAGGTGTCCGAACGAGAGCTAAATCCCTAGCTCTTCAGCCATAACCTGATCTCTGTTTCCTGTAACACCCCAAATCTACAGGACTCGGATGCTACCGGCGGAGACCTCACAATGGATCTCGACCCTTAGCCTGAGAACAATTTCACCGGACCTTTCTAACAAGGCACAAATAAAGGCAAATACGTAAATCGTTTATAATGTATGCGCGAAACTGAAACATAAAGATACAAGGTGGAAACTCATCCGAGTTCTCAAAACGACACAACTCCGATACAAAAATCTGAAAACGTACAACATAAACCAATATCCAACAACATAACGAAATACCCAAAAACGTCACCGTCCTATAATGTACGGAGATCCCGGCTGTCCACTCCTCCGCCTCACTCGGCGGCGTCCCTAACCTGCAGGGCATCTACACAAGCGGTTTAAAACCGTTAGCTAACATTCGAAGCTTTAGCAACAAGGTGAAGGCACATACATACATACATCAACATAAACATAACATGCTCTAAAACACACAAGTCTGGTTTATTATCTTTTTATTATTAAGTCGTATCCCGTTCTAATTCAACTTAGGTTTGTGACACGAGAGTCCTGAAACTCATCTCGGTCCCTACTTACTGGCATGGAATGGTACCGATGTATCCGACCGTCTACCGGCACGGGGTAGTCGTCAAGAACCTCCTAGCTCTCGTGAGAGCTAGACAAGTTGTCACCGCCTACACTCGCGAGATCTTGTGTTGAATATCCGTGAAATAGACAGCTGGATCTGAGGCGTGCAAACCTTTCGAAGTACTCGTAGAGAGTTTCGGTTGCCTCTTGCTCGATGTTGCTTATAGCTTTCTTCAAGCTATTGGCCTTTTTAGCTGGAAAGTATTTCTCCAAGAACGCTTTGTGAAGGTTCTCCCAAGTGTCAATACTCCCGGATGGAAGGTGGTAATACCAATCATCCGCCGAATCTTTGAGTGTGAAGCCGAATGCCCTCATCTTGATCTGTTCTTCGGTAATGTTGGCCGGCTTCATGCTCATACACACAGTATGGAACTTCCCAAGGTGCTTGATGGGGTCTTCACCACTTAGCCCATGGAAGGATGGAAGCAAGTGAATGAGGCCCGACTTGAGCTCAAAGTTGACTCCTTCCCCTAGTGCCGGTATAGCGACCGCAAGAGGGTTTTGAGCCAAGGTGGGCTGCGTAAGTTGACGAAGAGTACGGTCAGTCATCTCTTTTTGAAGTTGTTGTTGTCTTCGTTGCCGGATATGCGTCCTCTCAATTTCTGGATCAAAAGAAGCAAAGGCGAAATTAGTAGCACGGGTTTGAACCATAAAAATGGTTCAAACCAATAATCAATAATAACAATAAAACACTTAAAACTCCCCGGCACGGCGCAAAAATTTGGCCGAAGGTATTTCTATGGTCGTCTATACCCAATCAAAAGTAAATCCCGACTTAGCACTAAGAACAAGTATAGTGATTAAGTAAGGGTCGAACCCAAGAGAGTTAAGGTATTTTAGATGCAATTATCGATTATAATGACAAGTGACACAAAAGGGGGGTTTTGATTGAATTGATGCACAAAAACTTATGAAAACGATAAATGCGACAAGTAAGACAATAATGGATGAATCTACACTAGGTTGATTCTAAGCATGCAATTGCTACTTTGGTGAGTTCCTTTTACAAGTTTTCAAGTAACCTCCCATCTCGATCGTATATATGTGTTGAGCCAACCGGCATCAACACAACTTAACCTATTAAAGTTCCGTAAACCTACAAGAACAAATAACAGGTTAGCTTTCAAACAAAGACTAAGGGATATAAAGAGAAGATTAAAACTGTTAAACTTATCTTTATATTTGTGTTCCTTTTCTTTAAGTAATCACAAACCGTTATTACTTAAAGTTGCTACTAAATTAAAGACACGAACCCGGAACCTATTAATTCTAGTTGTTTGCATGCACTTTAGAACCTAAGCTGATCAATCTCAAGCAATAGTAAACATGCAATTAGACAATGAAGGTCAAGGAAACACAAAGCATTACTGAATGAAAACTCATATTATTAAGTACTTACTGTAATAGTTAGGATTTCCGAATTCTAATTAATGTTGATTAACTTAATCGTTGATAGTAATTGCCATATAACTCGCGAAGATTTCGCAAGTGATGAGTAAGAGTCCCACCGTTATATTCCTGGCGTAATTTTGGACGTTTGGGGAAATTTTTACTTTTTCTCCCGGGTAATTATTTTTACCCTCCGGTGTTATTTGGAGCATTTGGGAGCTCCAATTAATAAAAATGCAGTTGAGAGAAATGATCAGGACATCGGATATGTCCTAGATATGAAATAACATGGAGAGGCAAAACGGCCAAAAGAGTCGCTATTTCGTTTCTCAGCGGCTAAGAAAGACGGCTTAGGAATATACGTTTTTCGAGGCAGTTGTGGAATAATTATCCCTACAATATTCCAGATTTAATATTCCAATCTCGGTAAGTTTGGAGAAGGAGGTTCGACCCGCCTTTGGATCGGTTAAAGGATAATTATCGACTTTGCTAAAGGATAATTATCGACTTTGCTAGAGGATAATTATCGTCTTCACTATAAATAGCGGAAAATCCTTTATTAATTCATTTCATTTCACGTTTTCTCGTAAAAGCTCTGATTTCTCTCAACCTTCAAACTCAGATCTACTCTCCGTTTCTAATCTGATTTCAATTCCGTTTGAGTTTCTGGATTCCTCTCTTCATTCTCTTCATATATCGGTACCGAGTTTCTGCATTTCCGAGTATATGGAGGGCTGGTCGAGCATATATGTCATCAGGCAGGTTCCGTCGCTCAGATTCCGGTGAATTTGATGTTGTCCGTGCGTAGCCTGCGTCGCTGTGATTTTGAATCTTCTTTCAGATCGTCAATCGGGTTAGTAACGAATAAGTTATGGATTTATTCGTTTTCCGTACTGCGATTTGGCCTAAATTGACTTTAGGCTTGTCAAAATGGATAATTAGAAATTCCATTATGGCCGTTATATTATTCTAGTGATTATGGATAGTTTGTTTGATGAAATCTGATGACAAGGGGTTTAGAAATTGCCTGCGGGCAAAACGTTATTCTGGCGGAATCTAATTAATTAATTAAAGGTTAATTAATTAAATTGGGATTAGAATTGAGATTGAGGAATGTTGATTAGATACTACCTTGAGATTTGAGGAATTGTGAGTTATGTTGAAATATTGAGGTTTAGTTGGTTGTGAGGCTTATAGATTGTGTATGATCCTTATGGATCCCTTTGGGTCTAGGTGTGACCCCTTTGATGAATAGAGGTTGATATATCTCTTTATGCCTTGTTATTAGGAAGTGTCCCTCTCAGGATTGGAGGTTGATCGTGGTTGTGATTGTACGAGGTTGAGGTAAGTCCGTAGGACTTACTTAGCTACCATCCCTATATTGGGTGTTTGCATGAGTGGTGTTTGCTTTATATGTTTGCTATGATAGCATGAGTTGTCGTTTTTATCGACCTATGTTCTATTGGCTGCCCCACTGCGTGGCTGTGATAACCTTTCCCTTTCATCCACTACAAAAAATAATTATTTTTGCGACGGAGGTTTGCGTCGGCAAGGGTTTCCCGACGCCAATGTGAAATTTTTGCGACGGCATGGCGACGACGTTAACTGGGGTCTTTCGGTTTGCGACCGCGGAATCATTCCCGTCGCAAATAATGCATCGATTTGCGACAATGTGTAGGTGCCGTCGTTAAAATAATTTCCTTTGCGTCGGCTCTTGATTACCGTCGCAAAAGTCATACATTGCCGCACATATATAGGTGAGCGCCAAAAAAAAAAATTTTGTCCCGTAAGTAAAAGGTAAATGAAAATAATATATCTACTTTTATTTTCTTTTTTTTTTGGATACAAGAGCAAGATAAATCATATTAGCCCTAAAGCGTATTCCTCTTCCCCGTTGCCGCTCCTCATGTTTTCAATCCATTCCACCATTGCTGCTCCAAGAATCGAAGGTACTCGTCTTCACCTCTTCTTCAATTCGTCTCTTCTTGTTTTGTTTGTGATTTTGTTGTTCTTGATTCGAGTTCTTCTTCTCTTTTTGAAATTTGAGTTTCAAATTAGCCCTAAACGTTTATTCTCTTCGTTTCTTCTATGATTCTTCATAGGTGCTCCTCAATTAGACGGTTTTCATTCCCTTCCACCATTGTTGCTCCTCAGTCGAAGGTATTTCGTCCTCGTCTCTTCCTTGTTTTGTTTGTAATTTTTGGGTTTTCTGGGACTTTTTTTATACTCCAATCTCATTCTGAAATACTTTATTCATGTATTCTTCTCATCATCGCCACTAAGACTGCTCTTCATTCCGTGTCCTCTCCTCCTTCACCAACCTCTTAGTGCTTCATTTTGTTGTTGACCTTCTGCCTTTTGCTCAATTCGTAGAGGTGAAACCTAGAAGGAGAAATCCATGGCGTTTGATTTTGAGTCTTTGACGGATGCAACTGTTGGTGCTTTTGGATCTCTTGTTAGCACCACCATCTTGTATCCTCTTGATACTTGTAAGCCCAAATACCAAGCAGAAGCCCGTTCTAAAGATTATCGAAAGTACAGGTATCCTCTCCGATTCTCTTCGCTTTCATGTATTTTAATCAATGGATGTGTTTGTTATTCTTCTCCCGCTGTTTGTCAATTTCATGAAGGATGTCTAAAATTTTGGGGATTAATAGGCTTGCTTTTGACTTGAATTTCTGGGGGTTTTTTGTCTTGGCATGTTTCCACGTCTTTGTTCTAGTCAATTGGTTTGGTGAGTTAGGATGTGAATTTATTGAAGCTTACTGGCAATCCAAATTGCTTAATTGAAATAGTAGCAGTTTTGGTTGTTACCGAAATTATCTCCATTGATTAGATGATCTCTCCATTTTGTTATTTGGTTTATTTTGCATTATCCTTCTGATATTTTTTTCAATTGGTGATGTATGCAAATGTTAATTTACAAAATAACCCGTCAGAGTCTAAAATATTTGATATTTTACATTATCAAACATCACATTATTAAAATCTCCTAGCACCATTCATGGCATATCATGTACTGGAAGCACTCTTTTGAGCTTATCCCATAAAGCACTCTTCTGAGCATAATATCTGTGCATTTTTTATATTAAATTTTAGAAAATTTCTAAAAGAGAAAATTAAGAAGTTTTCAAAAGGTTGAAACTTTAAATTTGGTTCCGGATATGGTGCAACTGTTGAATTGCAAGTTTGAAATTATCTATCCTATTTTCAAGAATTGCTTTGGTTATTTACCCAATACACATCATGTGCTGAGGTCTTCATCATAGGAAATTAAGAAGCTGTGAATTTACATGTATGCATACAAAGCTAGCTAGAATCATACAAATCCTTTTGTTTTGTATGTGTGTTCAGATAGGGTTTCCTCTTGTTTTAATTTTGTTATCATCCTCGTCTCAATGGAGTTCGTCCCATCTCCTATAGCTTGTTACAAACTGATTTGTATTTGTTATATATAATTCTCATTGTTTTCCTGAAGTTATATTCAACAAATTGTTATGAGTTTTGGTGGTCTTCATTGACATTAACAGTAGTGAACATCATAAGCTATGAATCTTGTTGAATGTATTGGCCTGTCTGTTGACGCACATATCTTTTTCCAATGGTGTGTAATTTTGTCGTATTCTTTGGTGAACCTGCCTCTTGAGCTTTGAAACAAATTGAAGAGGCATGAAAATTTTAAAATTAGGAAAAACGTCTTTGCTAAAAACTAGGAAAGGATGAGAACAAGGGATTTGGGGTAAGCTAAAGTGCTAGCTACACAGATACTCATACACCAACTTCACCGAATGGCCAAGGAAGAAGGAATTTATATTGGGATATTTAATTTCTGATGATTTTAATGATATTAATATTTTTTTATTGAGATTGTTATATTTATTTTTAAATGATGATATTGTTTGATGCTTTTACGATCAGATACTATTTATAAATTTATGCTTTAAATATTAATCTATATTTTAATATTATATACCTCAATTCTATAATCCACTCGAAATATTAAAAAATGTATTTTATGAGATGATGCTAACATGTTTAAACTAATTGTCTGACTAATAGAATACTTTTATGCCTAAAGTTATAAATTTATGTTATAAATATTAATCTATATGAATCTTATTGATTGTCTTGTTTTGATCATCCTTTCCTAGCATTTTGGTGGTCTTCATTGATATTAACAGTAGTGAACAACATAAATTTATAAATATATGTTTTAAATATCATAGCTGAATGTCTGAATGATAGTTGAATGATGATTGTGATATAAATAATATAATGAAGAGTTAGAGTTTAATGTCTTACTTGGGAAAGAACCCACTCCTCATATATAGCTATTTTTTTTGCTGCTTATACAGTCCAACTTCTTGGAAGAAACACCTGACCAAACAGTTTAAATAGATTCTTATCATAAACGATTTATGGCGTTCTTCTTGATTCTTTTGATCCCACCCAGCTCACCAGCTCGATTACTGTCCATTTATTGATCAATGTAGAGTTGTTCTTCAAAGAGTATAAAGCTGATATGGATAGAGGGCGGGCGGGTAAGCAAGATAGTTGGGTTTTTTTTTGTGTTTTTGATATTTTTGTAAGCTGATGTTTCCGATTTTAGTGGTGGTGTCACATGGAGATGTTTATAGCATTTCAATGAGCATGTTGTGTGTTTATTTGTATACATATTTTCCCATCTCCTTGGATTCTGAACACTGAATACATTAAAGGTGTGCATGATTTTGTTATTCGCTAATGTCATTCATCATATCAGTAGTTCCAGCAAGTAGAGTCTCCTACCGTAACTATAGCATAAAAGAACTCGTAACAAGTAGCAATGACAATACCAGACTATCTAAAGCTAGATAGTTAAAAGTGCTCATGTTGAGGCGATATTATACAGTTTAATACTGGACGTGGTATATTATTATGGTAAATGAAAGGAAGGCAGCATATTTTGGAGTTATGCAAGTCAATCATTTTGAAAAACAAGAATCTGTAAATGAATAAGATAAGGTGGGGAGAAAATCCTTCCAAACTCAAACAGCAATTAGGATGAGAGCATGTTAGTTCTCCAAATTTATTAGTAAGGTGACAGGATAGCGTATCGACTTTGCATGTCGGCTACCCTGTCATCACCAATAGGCTCGCACTCCAACTTTTCTAGGGCCTTAATATTTTGGTCTCTTGGCACAAGTAGACCCTTAAAGTTACGCCTGTTTATTTTAATTTTATGAATTGCTTGAATGTGTTGTGGGATGACTCTCACCATTCCTTCTTAATTATATTTTGTGAGGAACCTGCGTGTTTGAATTGTAGTTTTCTCTCTTTTTCTACGAAATGTATAGCTTTGCTAATACTTCTGAAATGACAATTTCCATCAGTAGTCATCTTTTTGCATTAATTTTATTAGGCAAGATAGTGTTATTAGTTCCTCATCCAATTGGACTGGACATTCAGAAGCCTTATGTGTTTCAAAGTATTTCAATCACAATATTACTACTGAAAGTGAACCAAGTATTTCAATCACAACATTAGTACTTTTACATGTCAAGTTATATGGAATTGTCAGTAGTCATATTGAAATACTTTAGATAGCTATCTTGACTGTGATTGAACTACTTGTTAGTTGTTGTATAAGCAAACCATTGTATTCTACTTATATATTATTACTTTTACATGTCAAGTTTATATATGCTTAGTAGTGTCTCTCGTACACATAAACTCTAGTACACTTGTGGATAGTCGGTACTTGGTTTAGTGACAATGAATGTGTAGTTTGTTAATTTTGTTCTTGACAAATGTTTAAATATCATATTTTGATGTTAATGTAGAGAATTTTGGTTTTGTAGGGTGGAATAAGTGTTCATCAAAATGAGTCTATTGGAGAGGAAGGTCAAAGAGAGTCCGCCACAGAAGAAGTTGCTCAAGAAGAAAATCCAAGTGAAAATGTTTAAATATGTTTCATTTTGTGTTGTTCACAATAACTTGAAACTAATGTAGTATGTTATGATGACTTGAAACTAGTGTAATATGCTATAATGACTTGAAACTAATGTAGTTGCTTAAATGTTTGAATTTCTAAATTTGATTACTCATTAATTTGTGTGAAATTATTGCATATTAAAATAGCATGAAAGAGAATTTTAGGTTTGTGACAACTCCAAATCATCGCAATTATGCGATTCAGGTGTAATATATGCGTCGGCAACGTACCATTACAAATTTTAAATAATTTAGCCATTACACTATTTGCGACGGGAGACAGTCGTCACAATGACAATTTGGTTTGCCATTTATGTTTTTCGCGACGGCATTTGCGACGGCGTTTTCCGTCGTAAATACTTGAAATACACTTTTGCGACGGCTTTACCAGTCGCAAAATTTAAATTTGGCGCCGACGGACCCTCTTTGTTTGCGTCGGTTGTTGCCGACGCCATGCCGTCGCAAACTTTTTTGCGACGGTAAATTACCGTCACACAGACCTTTTGCGACGGACAACTTCGCGTCAGCGTATTTTGCCGACGCCACGCCGTCGCAAAAAGTTGTTACCGTCGCAAATGGGGTTTTTGCCGTCGCAAAATACAGTCGCAAAATTATTTTTTTTTTGTAGTGATCCCGCCGTGGAGTCTGGGAGGTTCTCTGAGACAGGCCAGACCTGGTATACGGGGAGGGCACAACACCACTCACATAGGGTACACGGGTTGTGTGACCGATTCCACTCCAGATGGCTATCATTCTCAGAGGCGAGGATGTATCGGTCCTCGTGTCACATATTTTCATCTATATACTTATATATATACGATTTTGAGTGAATGACTATTATATAAAGATGATAAAATGGATAAATGTGTGATAGCATGCTGATGTGTTTATCTTTCATGATTGTGCTTGTGCTTATGCATTACCTCATATATGTTTGGTTAGCTAACGGTTTCATACCGTGTTGTAGATGTTTACAGGTTAGGCGCTGTTGAGTGATCTGACAGGGTGACCGGCCGAGGACTCTCGTACATTAGGTGGTTGGTTTGGGGTTGTTGTGTTTCCCCTCTGCGTGAGGATGTTCTTTTGTACCTCCCGTGTGAGGTTGTCGTTTTATATACTCGGCTATGTTGTTGTTTACTTTGGGTTGTACAGTTTATACTGTTTTATGTATTTGTTTTATATCTGTCAGTGCCATGTTGTAAGGTCCAGTGAACTTGTTGTCAGGCTAGGGTCAGGATCCATTGTGAGATCCTAGCCCAATGTGACATCCCGAGTCCCGCGGATTCGGGTTGTTACACTTACAACCAAAGCAACAAAGCAGCTTCAAACCAACCCAATGTAGCAAGGGAGTTAGCAACTCGTTACAAGGTAGCAAGACAATCTAAGTGGATAATTTGATGATTAACAAGATGATAAGATGGATGATTCTAGCAATCAACCAAGGCCTATTTATACTACAAAAGGCACTAAATAGGAGTAAATGGCCGGTCCAAAATAGCCACCTTAAATGCCATAAAGGTGGTGTAAACAGCCGGAGTAAAGCTTCTGGCGTTAAACCGCAGGGGCGGCCTTTAGGAACCGCAGGGGCGGTTTAGGCAGAATCGGTTGATCTTCTTCAAGGCCGCTAGGACGGCTACACAATTCCGCTGGGGCGGATCTTTAATGCACTTCAACGTCTGACCTTTCACCTTCCTGACGTTTCTGATGTCAAGCCGCTGGGGCGTCCCTATGTCGACGCAGGGGCGTCGACATAGCCTCTTCGTCTTCCAGCTCCCAGGTTGAGGCGCAGGCAGGGGCGTAGTGGGAGACGCAGGGGAGCTGGTCTTCATTTCTTCAGGGCAGGTCACCGCAGGGGCGCCAAGGAGTGGCGCAGGGGCGGTGACACACTTCATGGCCGGCGCTGGTGAAGGTGCAGGGATCGTTCCAGTGGAAACGTCATCCGCAGGGGCGGCTGCAACGACCCGCAGGGGCGGTGAGGCAACAGAAGCTTTGCTTCGTGATTGATCTTCACTCCTAAGTGCTTATAACTCCTTCTTTAGCTTCTTTTGATCTTCTTCTTCTAGACCGAGTTAGTAGCATAAACCGACACTAATGCAATAAAAAGACTCTAAAAACTACCCTAAATGATAGTGATTCCATCACCTATCATCCATCCTAGGCATGCTACTATCAAGATACAACCTCAAAGCTAAGGAAGGAACGAAGAGGAAGGGAGAAAAGAAGCCTATTGTTGAAGAAACGCAGTCGCGGAGTCAAGTTGGCGCCCCTGCAAAGCACTATCACCACCCCTACGGCCCCCTGGCGCTTCCCCTGCGTTGTTCTGGCGTCCTGGCGCCACCCCTGCGGTGGCCTGGGTCCGCCCCTGCGCCTCTGATGATCTGCCCCCGCGGTCGAGCAGCAGAAGGTCGTCTTCTTCGTCTTCGACTATGGATCCTGAGCTCCAATGTTCTCCTCTTCTTGTTGGGTCTTCTCCAAACACCAACCACTGATCTTAGACTCTTCTCCACGACCTAAACGTCCTAGGAACACATGCATGCAAGGATTCAAAGAAAAGCTTCCTCAAGAGCTTCATCTATGGCAATGGATGAAGGAGAAGGGAAGAACGAGATAAGCAACAAGGAAGAGAATGGAGGGAGAGGAATAAGCTTACCAAACCGGATCTGAGTCTCCTCCACTGCAGTCCATAAATCAAGATCTCCAAACGAGAAGGAAATGAGAAGAGCACTAGAGGAAGAGTGGAGAGAATAGAGTAACGTGAAATGAAAAGTGAGGAGTGAGGGGATGGTCACAAGGCTGCACAAAGGGAGAGGGAAAGCTGACCTCTTGTCCCTTGTGCTAGAACCGAGAGGTCCAAAAGCAAAAGGCGGAAAACGGAAGCTCGGAACGGGATTTGGAAAGAATCTCGTTAATAAGCACCTCGTGCCTGTGGGAAAACTGAGCCGCTAATGCGGGAAGGTCGATAAATCGCTCCAAGATCGGAATAGAAATTCCGAATGTTACATTACCTCCAACTCCGAAGTCGTCGCCTCGAAAAACCTCAATTTCCTCCATTTTCGCCGAAGAAATCGGAGAGGCAGAAGCAGTTCAGTCGAAGCTCTGCTGATAATAATATCCTTGTCCATGGCTCGAATTCAAGGTTTCGTGTTGGTTCGCTCAACTCTAGCCCTGCTCAGCTGGCTTCGCTTAGCCCTTCTAATAAGGGGAAGGTGGACGAAGATGAAGGAAGATTTTCAACAGAGGTGGTTGATTTTAGCATAGAGGCTTCGTTTGGCGAGAAAATTTTTGATTTTGATCAATCCGGAAAGTTTTGGATTTCTCTTCTTCTTTGTTTAGTTTCAATTTACTGCTTTTCACGTTTGTTTGGGTTATGAAAAATGTTCTTCAAATCCCTCTCAGTGCATTTGGTGTTAACTCTTGTGTGAGCACTGGCCAGTTATCTTTTTCCGAATTACTTTTTTGGGGCCTTTGAGCTATGAGCTTTCGCCATTCAAAAATTCTTTGTTTAGCTTCAACTGCTTTTCTGGTATGAATTTCAATGCATTTGATGTTAACTCTCAGTGCATTTGGTGTTAACTCTTGTTACAGAGTTAATAATTGTGATATACCTTGTTCATAAAATGCTTTCATGCCATGTAGCTTCCAGATGCAGAGTTAATAAGCAAACTATCATTGTAATTTTTGTTTAGCAAACATGTCCATTCTTGCGACAGGAGCTACGTCGAACGAATTTTTTAGTATGAATTTCATACAATTAAATTCTGGTATGAAGTTTTTAGTATGAAGTTTCTAGTATGACTTTTTTGGTATGATTAATACCAAAAAAATTTTAGGATGAATTTTTTGTATACAAATTTGTGGTATGAAAAATCTTGTACAAATTTCTGGTATGAAAACTTCTGATATGTAATTTTCAAGTATAAAAAATCTGGTACGAATTTCTGGTATGTAAATTTCTGGTAAGAAACTTTCTGATATGAATTTCAAATCAAAAAATTAAAAGGGAAATAAAAAAGGACAAAAAATAATCAAGAATTAACTTACGTAACAATTATGTATTGTTTTTGTAAAATAGAGAGGCTAATAATTTTACCTACCAAAGTGATAAAAAAAATTAAAGAGATACATAAATTTAAAAGAAATAAAAAAGATTTACTTGACTAAATTATTTTTTTTATTTTAAATCACTCGTTCAAGAGGAAAAAGGAGAGAAAAGATTTGTATGGAGAGACACCCCCACCATTTTTGTTTGTTTGGGGTGCAACATTTGTGGCACTCAATCACAACACCCACATTACTCAACACTCCACAGTGGAGTCTTGGCTACAAAACAAATTTCATTATGGCTTCAAATTCATCATCATCATAATGATACCCAACAACAAATTATACTTATAATAAACATTTTGATTTTTTACTTATTAATTTCATACATGCAGCCACCAACCATGCTTATTATCAGTCTTAAGTTTGAATATCTTTAATTTCATTTAAAACGTCTGTAGAAATTCTTTTTTGGGTACAATTATCAACATAATTGAATTAGCACGATCAATGAAATCTATAAAACCTCTTCAATTTTTTTCTTGGTTGATTCTAGCCAGGGTTGCTTGGATCATCATAGCCAAGTTGGAACATCCAAACTATGTTACAACAACACTATATATAAAGGCTTTATCTATTTCGGTTTGACCCAATGTCGACGGTACTAGCTACAGTTGATTGTAGAACCATCGGAAAGGTGAAGGACGCAACCCGTTGGAGCCAAGCAACAGTTGCAACTTCCAGTCAGCTGCTCACTCCCCGACGACGGACACGTCATGTAGGCCACGTCCAAGCAAACCAAAGGGCATTGCTTCACTACTCCCTCTGTGTGTCCAACTAGAATCACCATTCCTGTTTACCGACATCCAAACTCAGTCCAAACAACAACCACGCACAAGTAAAGGGGGCCTACGGTCCGGTCCATACCAACGAACCGCAAATTTCAAAAATCACAGACCATAGATCGGACCGAACCAATTGACAATTCGGTTCTATATGTAAAGCTTATTGTCAGAGTTCAATACGGATAGACCGTAAAGCAAAAGTTGTGTGTAGTCATGGGATTGGTTTGGGCCAAACCGTCAAACCGCCCAACCAAAACAACGGGATAACCGCTAATTAAGGATTTTTTTTTTTTTTAGACAAACCTAAATCGCGAGGAATAAGTAGTTTGTCACAAACCCAGACCCAAGTCTAGTTCAATTATAATTCTAGACCCTACCATAAACCATAATCTCAAAAAATGGACTGTAAATTAGATTGTATACTGCCCAGATCTGGACCTCAACGCACCTAGCGACAAGTAGGGTGATTATACAAGCGGAAAAAGAGCCTAAAATTTATACAAGTTTTAAAATATGTTTAGGATCAACTTAATTTAATTTAAACTATACGTACCATAAAGGAGAAGTGCAATCATGCGGAGCTTGATTTTGGCAGTTGCCATGGCCTTTTTCCGGTATGGTTATGTTGGTATTTGAGTTGTGATAAAATGGAATTTATAGGCAATAATATGTGAATTTTATTTTTTGTTTGATATATTCATTTATCTATTATCAATTTTATATTCATTTGTCACTATATTAGAATAGATTGTGTTGTAGCAAACTCGTTTTCTCTTTCTAAAATAAATTTCTAGGTCAAATATTATGGTAGTCAAAATCACCATTTTCAAACAGTTTACCTAACACACTTTTCTCATTTTCTTGGGTCATTATAGAAATTCAGCCTTGCTTGAAAATTCTTATTAAAATGCAAAATAAATTTATGTGAAATTTTCAGAGGACGAGGAAGTCGGTTTTGATGCGTCAAAAAAAATGAGTATCAATATTTATTTATTTTAAAAAAATCTATATTATAGTTAATTGTATTGGTAATGACAAACCACTTAGTTGTTTGGTAGCTAGGATACAATTTGTGTATGATATTCAATATTTAGTTTTTGGATTTATCCCCATACAAAAATATAAAAAGGAAGCTAGTGTAGATCAAAAAAATTACATATATGTAAAACTTTGAGCTAACTTATTCAACATTCGTAATTAAAAAACTAATCTATGAATTTTTATTTGTTTAATTTGCATACTTAAAAGTGTAAAAACAAATTTTCTTAATTGTACAAATGACAACACTACAATTGTATAAATTATCTAAATTTTTGACTTAATTATTGGTGTCCTTAAAAAAGGAAACCTCCAAAAATAGACATATGCCAATTTAATGCAGCGAACACACGGTATTCTTTAGTAAAAGGCGAAA
Source organism: Fagopyrum homotropicum (assembly GCA_033239125.1). Taxonomy (NCBI): domain Eukaryota; kingdom Viridiplantae; phylum Streptophyta; class Magnoliopsida; order Caryophyllales; family Polygonaceae; genus Fagopyrum; species Fagopyrum homotropicum. The sequence goes on from BSWB01000007.1 coordinate 16,628,264, forward strand.
GAATAGTTCGCTTTGTGTTCACTGCGTGGCTGTGTGATTTAATTCCGAGATAGCAAAGTTGTTTTTATATGGATATTCCGTATTGCATCTTCTAACAATAATCGATGTGGGAACTTGGGAAACTCTTTTGTAGCAACTCACTGGAAAGTGAACACACATGTTGGGCCTTAATGGGCTTCTCCCGAACTACATATTTCACGGCCCAATACTTTTATTTGCCGAAATACAAGGCCCAAAGACGTACATTTTTATTTTGGAAATATACAAGCCATCATACGAAGTCACGAGAACATAACTAGGGCTTTATTTATTTCGGGTATCCGTTAGGAATCCGATGACAGTACTAGGTGCAGTTGAGTGTAGATCCGTCGGAGAGGTGAAGGGTGCAACCCTTTGGAGCCAAGCAACAGTTACACTTTCCGGTTAACTGCTCGTTCCCTGAGGAGGGACACGTCATGTAGGCCACGTCTAAGCAGTACAAAGGGCATGCCTTTGCTAATCCCTGTGTTTGTGCAAGAACCATCATCATTCCTGCTTTCCAAGAGCAAAATTCGTGCTCATATTATGAAGCGAATAACCATCCACGAGAATAGGTCGATTTTTCCAATATAGTTGGTGTGTTTATCGTACATGATTTTACTGAGTTAAGAAGAAGAAAATAGACGAATACGTACCATAAAAGATGAGAAGGGTAGTCACACGAAGCTTTGGGTTGCTAGTTGCCATGGCTTCTTTCGTTTTTGTTACGGCTACGATGGTATTGGAGTTGTGAGGAAAGTAGTTGTCATTATTATACCATTCATGAAGGCGTTAGTAAGGATGGGGAAGTTGACTTATGAGGCACTAAACAAAGACATAACAATTGGTTATCATATGTTACGTATATTGTTTGGATAAACTTATTTGTCGAGGTCAAATATTTCGGCAGTCAAAGGTGGCCATTTTCAAGCATATATAAAGTCTTTGTTACATTAATGACTTCTACAAATATGAATGGTATGAATAGGGTGTCAAAGACAAGTCCAACGATATTCGGATACCGTCGTGAATGACTGTGATGGGATGGAAAAATAAATGAGGATGAGAACGGGTATAAGGATATTTGTTATTTTTTACATGAGAATGGGGATGAAGTTAGAGATCCCTGTTCCGATCTCACAATAGTATCCTCAATCCTCATTGGGGATTATACAAAAATTCTCGATAAGTAGATTAAATGAGCAAAATAATAGTGATTTATAGTTTTTAAATATATTTTTTAAAATTAAATAATATTATGATTGTATTTTAATAAATTGGGTTAGTATATTTATTTTATTTTATGTTAATTAGATTATTTCTAAAAAAGAGTTCCTATATTTAACTAATGTGAATTTATAAGGGAAAAATTTAATAAAAAAGTTCACGGAAAATCCGACCGTCACTGTAAATGAGGAGAATTAGTTGGGGAAGGGGATTCACCAATGGGGACGGATAATCAATGGTAAGGGATCAGTAGAACCTTTCAAAGATGATAAGGTGGACAAAAGTCATATCTAGTTTTTCAAGGATAACATCGGTTGACTCCTTTTCATTTTTAGCGTGAACTCGTTCCCTTTAAAAAAAAATTATCAATTTATTCATGATTATTGATAAAGTTTTGTTGTCTATGGAATTGGTTAGGGTGTACCACGACACAACCCAATTTATCATTAGAATTATAATTTTATTTAGGTTTTTTAACGAGGGATGAAATGTGAACCTTAAATACCGCAAATAAATTACAAGACGTATTGTAGTGTAGAGTCATGATCTAACACGAATAAGACGATTTTTTTAGTTTGACATATTAATAATGAAACAAATAGACGAATAATCTAAAGATAAAAACTAAAAGAGAAATCTAGAAAGACCAAAATCAATATTAATCGATCAATCGGTGTCAAAATCGGATTGATCTCAAACACAAGGCTTGGTTAAACACAAAATAGAAGCAAAGAAAGCAAGTTCTAAAGATTGGCGGGTAGGCTTCTAGAGGAAAAGATTGGAACTTCATAAATAATCACGTAAATAAGTAGCAATAACATAGAGGGAAAAAATTGTATTTTCATAACCAAAATTAATCAAAGAATTCCACAATAGAATTGAGATAAGAATAAGTAACTTTCAATAAAGAAATTTCTGGATCAAGATTATCATAACATGCATATCTCAATTAATAATTGTATGATTGAATGTAAGCCATGTTATACTAGAGACAACTTTATTTGATTGTTATGTGGTTAAGATGTTTCTTGGTATACATCAACGGTTGTCTACTCTATTGATTGTAATGTACTTAAGACGGTGTTTATTCTTCACATCAAACGAGGTATTATGGGCATGAATGACTCAACTCTCATATTTTACAAGGAACAATCTAAATACTACCATAACTCTTATAGACATGCATCCACCAATCACTATCTCAAATCAGCATCGTTGCTCAATGCAATCGGGCTATCAATACCACAGTAAAGATCATAATCAGTTAGACATACCAAAATAATATACAAACTTTATTAATTGAAGGAAAATGATCCGGTCAATAGGCCTCAAAAAGGATGGTATGCGTTATAGTCTCGCTTTCAAGAACTCGAAAAAATGTAGAAAAGAGGATGATTAAAACCTTGGTTTGAAAGCCTTATTTATAGGGCGTAAATCTAAAAAATACCCCCTAAGATCTATTAAGTTTTATCTAATCTACTAAATCATGTCTTCTGCTAAGATAGGATTTTTCCTAATGGATAACTACAAATCAAAAACGTCTAAATGGACGAGTTAAAATAGAGCCTAAAATAAGAGGGAATAAAGAAAGGAAGATAGGACGTTGAAGTGAGCTTGACGACGTGCCAATCGATCGGCTCAATCAAAAATCTTGGTGTGACGCTTAATTCTTCGACTAGTGGTCATGTACCAGGAGAAAGAATTAACATTTGGTCGATCGTCCTACACACTTTTGCGATCTTCTTCTTCACTCTTGGATCTCAGTCATTTTCTTCTGGACCTTAATTATTTGACCGTAGGAAGATCTTTAGTGTGTATTATGTCATTCCGTCCTAAATAGCTCTAATTAAGCCCCGTAATGCTGGAATACCTACAATGTTATAAATCAACCGGTAGATCTCCGAAACCCAAATAGGAAGGAAATAAGCCAATAATTTATGCAACTATGTCCACAAGAGTGAGAGAACGAAGTAGACGAGGGTTGAAAAAGATGATAAAAACGGATGTTATTAGTCTCCTAACCGATATATGAGATGCGTTAATTTGTTACCAAAATCGTTTTGGAAGGAGTCTTTTCTCATTAATTTCCATAGGGGACATAGACAAAGGATGTGCTCCTCTTGCTTTGGGTCATGTGATTTTGGTATTCTAAGTATGATATAATAAATTCCACACAAAAAGTTTTCACTTTTTATTAATGAATTGTTGACTTTTTATTAATGAATTGTTGACTTTCATAACAAGTATAGCCCTTTTCAGTACAAAAAAAAAAAACAAAAATAATGTTTTTTTTTTGGGTGCTACACTCGTCTTGGTTTTAATAATAGCAAGGACTTGAACATTGTTATTTGTACACATAATATCAATATCCGTCCAATTTTTTTCAATCACTCTACAATTTAGAAATGTTGAACAAGACAAAAGCAATTAAATAGTAAGCAAAGATGGTGATAATATGATTGATATGAAAATTATACTAGGCTGGATTTTCGCATGCATACAACTTGGTTGATTCTTTTTAGAAGCATTGACCAATTGTTCTCATCTTGATCTTATTTATGTGTTAAGACAACCGGCATTAACACAACTTAACTAGTTTATTGATCCGTAAACCTACAAGATCAAACCACGAGTTAGCATTAAAACAAAGATAAAGAGATACATAAAAGATAAACAAACCATTAATCTTATTATGTAGTTATGTTCTTTTCCCTCAGATAATTACAACCCGTATTTACGTAGGAGTTTGCTACTAGATTAAGGACCCGAACCCGGAATCGATTAGCCCTAACCTTTTGCAATTGAACAACTTAGGTGATCAAACTAAGTGAGAATGAACGTGCAAACATAAGTTAAAGAGCAAAGAAACATAACACAATTGGATACTGAATTAAACTTCTATTAGAAAGACTTACAACCAAATTGCATACAACTTCAATCAACCCAATGTAGCAAGGAAGCTTAGAACTCCATATAAAATGGCACTTAGAAAAAATAGAGCTTTTGTGGGAAAAAATGAGGATGATTCTAGCAATCAGTCTAGGGCTCTATTTATAATAGAAAATGCAATAAAAGGGAGTAAATGGGGTGTGTAAACAGCCACCTTAAATGTCATAAAGATGGGCTAAACAGCCGGAGTTAAGTCTTCTGACGCTAAACCGCAAGCGCGGGCAAGGGTGCCGCAGGGGCGGTTAGGCCAAAACGCTTCATCTTCAACTGAGCCGCAGGGCGGTTAGGCCAAGCTATCAGGAGTCGATCACAAATACACGTCACTTTCTCGACAAACCACTTGAACCGCAACCAAATGAAAACATCAAAATTGAGAAGACGATGCAGCTGAATACGGGTATCATGATATATAAATGTGTTTTACTTTGATGGTTAAAAGAGTCATGATTTATAAGGAGAAAATTGTTAAGCATCTATATTGTTATTTTTACATTTTTTTGATGAATAGAAAGATTTTCCTATACATTAATTCACGTTTTGGCTGGCCAAATATTGTTGGCCTTTGCTATTTTTACATGAGCATAATTGATATGAGATTGTTTGGTCACTATGTTGTTTTGAGGTAAGGTATAAACCATATTCATTATTTTAATAATGACAATAGTTTAAAGTAAACGACCGTTAGATCCATATCATACAAGATAATAGATTCATACGAATAAGCACTATACTAATTCGATAAATTTTGCCTCTTACACTCAAAGTTAAGACATTGATGATTTTCCCAATTCCACAAGTGTAGGAATGCACCGAGGCAAAAGACTACTAGAAAGTTCAAATAAATATGTTTATCTTTTATACTTTGGATCACAATAATTTTTTACCAAAAATTGATACCGAAAATTTATAGACTAACAAGTAAAAGGATTTTTATCAGCACTTAGCAATCCACCTCACAAATCACAACAACAACAAAAATCTAAAGGACTTTCCAATTTCAATTCCGATCGAACAAAGTCGTAGAAACAAAAAATCACCTGGACGAAGAGCAAAGAAGAGACCGGAGCACAGATTTTGCCATTGGTTGGGGCTCGTAGCTTTCATGTAAAGATTGTCCACATTCAAGATATTTGGATATAATAAACTACACATAACATTTGCAAACACAATAAGAACTAGTGTATTACCCTCACTTTGTGCGGGTTGAGTTTTAATAAATATTTAATACTTAGAAATTTATATGTATATATTTTTATATATAAAAATCCAGAAAATGAAATTATAATCATTATTATGATTTTTAATTTTCTTTTAAGTATTTATCTCTTCTAATTAGTTATATATTTAAATTGATTTGTTAAAATATGCTTGTTGGTAAAAAAAATCCGTAAAATTTTAAAAACTATTTTTATAAAATATTTATTTAAAATATTTTTAAAAAAATTTAGAAATCAATTTCCAATTTATATTAACATTTCGAAATCACTTTTTAAAATAACTTTTTAGGCTTCGAGAAACATGGCGTTGACACGTGGCAATAGAGGGTTATCCTTTAATAGATATAAGATAAGATAAGATAAGAAAATTCGTAAAAGTTTAAAAACTATTTATTTAAATATTTTTTAAAGAATTTTAAAATCAATTTTCAATATATATTAACATTTAAAAATCACTTTTTAAAATAATTTTTTAGGCTGCGAGAAATCTGGCGTTGACACGTGGCAATAGAGGCTCCTACTTTAATAGATATAAGATAAGATAAGATAAGATAAGATATTTTCTAAAATTAAAATTTAATTGTTTTACTGACATTTACCATAAAAAAAATTCAAAGATATTTTAAATAGATTTTAACTTTAATTAACGACTTTACTAAAATATTTTTTATAGATTTAAAATTTTAATAACCACTTTTTTAAAAAAATTTGGGGGGCTGGGAGAACCGTGGGTTGACACGTGGCAATAGAGGCTCCTGCTTTAATAGATATAAGATTCATTGAAATCCCAAATTGCTATAACAAAACTACAATTAATAACTCACAATTTTTCAGTGATAAAAAATCAGCTTTCATAAGCTAGTTTTGAGAGTTAACTAGTATAATACCCGCACTTTGTGCGAGTTTTGAAAAAAATGAGAAAGAATATTGTGAAAAAGGTTTTTTTTACGTGCTTTTATTTTGTATACTTCTCTAATCTAATCGACTTACCAACATTACTTTATTAAGGATAAATTTACTAAATGAGATTATACTATGGACATGCTTAATAGAATAATAATATTATTATATATATATATATATATAACAACATTTTTGTTTATTTCCGATTATGTAATGAGTTTGAGGATTTTTTTCTTGGTCAATGGTTAACAATTTAATTTTACAATTTTTTTTTTGTATTTAACAACTCTTTTGTTTTTTTTTGGATTATAATGCTTATTGGTTTATTCAAATTTTTATTTTAATTAATTATTTTTCTATAAAATTATTATTTTAATAATAAAAGATTTAATGGTTTAAAAAATAGTGTAAAAAATAAAGATTTATTGGCTTTAATTGTGGGAGCTCAATTTCAAAAATCCTGCGTGCACAGCGCGCCACGTCATCAACCCGTACTTTGTTTTAGTAAGTATAATAGAAGATTTGGTTTCTATAAAATTATTATTTTATGGTTTAAAAATAGTGTAAAAAATAAAGATTTATTGGCTTTAATTGTGGGAGCTCAATTTCAAAAATCCTGCGTCCACAGCGCGTCACGTCATCAACTCGTGCTCTGTTTTAGTAAGTATAATAGATTTCCCTGAAATTCTGCACTTAGCTCAAAGCAAATTAAAAGAAAAAATAATCGATTTCTCAAGCAATGCAAATTAAAGAAAAGAGATTCGACTTCTCACGCATTTACGAGTAGGTAATCTCAAATCGACTCATTGCTGAATTCCCTTTTGAAGGGCATTTGATACCAGAATTTTCTAGATTTTAGTTCCAATTTCTAGTATGACCTTAGGTGCGTACAACGAGTAAACCACCCAATCTGCACAGGATAAACGGTAGCCATTGGTGGCCAAGAGATAAACCCTAATCCACACGAAAAACAACCCTTGTCATCGGGTCTAGTGGCCGAATGTTCCCTGGCGGCGTGCCGCAGCTCCTCCGCATCATCGTCGGACTTTGGTAACCGGATTGTTGAGGCGGAACAACACAATCGGGAAGGAGGCGGGCGAGGAGATTAGGGCCTAGTGTGGCTATTCGCAAGGGCGGCCAAGGTTCAGTGGTGGGGAAATTGGAGAAGCTACTCAGCGGTGGTGGTTCAACGATCTAGGCTCGATAGTGTGGCTCAGTGACGCAGGCTCGGCGGCACATGAATAAGGGAAGGAAGCTGCTACCACTCTTCTTAAGTCTCTTTGTTATTCTGTAATCTTGTGTTTGAACGGTAAAAAAAAGGTACATTTACTAAATGAGAAAATTGTATGGGTCTAGTTAGTAGAGCAAAAACTGGAGAGAGAAAAAAAAGCATAATTACTTAATTAGCAAATCTATCCTTCATTTTATTCCGTAGTTGGAGTGCGAAAGCGAAATTGACTTTAATTAATTCCACACTTGGAATTCGAAGGCGAAATTGATTTTAATTAATTCCGCACTTGCGCCCCAAATCCAAAACAATAAAGATATTTTTGTACACATTTTACAACTAATGAATAAATTAGTTCGATTACAAACACAAAATATAATTAATATTTTTGAACTTTTTATTCGTATAAACATATAAGTTACTTTCTTTTACAACACACTAGAAAATCGTGCTTGTGCTACGCACGGGACTACGAATTTTATTTTATTTTATTTTTTAGCTATTGTTCTTTTACTTTATTTATTTAGTGATTATTATAAATTTATTAATTATATTTTTCTTTATAACATTATTATGATATCAGTTATTTTGAGTTATTTATTTTTAAACTTATTAATATCTATAATTTATTTTCCAATTATTAATTTAACATGAAAGTTTCTAAAGCTTACGATTATATATAAAGTTTTTGTTATTAAAAATTCTTAATTTATATGTAAATAAATATTATGTTACCATAATTTTTAATCGCTTATAAAATTTAATCGATAAATATGACAATATTAAAAATAAAAGGATTTATTAAAAAAATACTTATTTTGCATATCAACAGTTTTCAAAATCTATAATAAAATTTTACTAAAGAAATATGATTATATTGAACGAGAGCATTTAGTGCTTTAAAATCCTATTTTACATGTAGACTAGGGGTATACACCCGTGCTACGCACGAGTATTTCTAAAAGTAAATAGATAATTATTTTTAATTGATAACTCCAATAACAAATACTTTTTTTAATTTTTTTTAGCAAAAACCAAATAAAAATTAGTTTTATTTTCTCAAAACGACTGGACTTCCAATATATTTATTGTATAAAGTATTTGCGAATCATTTGATACGTTAAGATTGAAGGTTCTGAGTTGATAATTAAAACTTAAATTATAAATATCGCTTTCAAATACAGATTTTCTAATAAAGAGATATGATTGATGATAGTACAAAAAGTGTAACAAAATTTATTACAAAATTCTAATCTTATATGTGTATAAATAAACACATAAATATTTGTGTAGAATACATATTTGGTATGAAGGGGTGTGATTAGATTATATTCATTAAGATAAAATATATTGTAAGAAATTTTATTTTGCATATAAATTAAAATTTGTAAATAATTTTTAATTTTAAACACATTTTTTTTATAACTAATTTTAAACACATATTTGATAAGTAAAGAATGTGTTTGATTACGTACATTAATTGAGATAAAATTTATTTTTAAAAAATTAGCTAAAAAATGTATTTAATAACATGTATTAATTGAGACAAAACTTATTGCAAAAAATCACAATCTTACTTGTAGCCTTGTAGGTAGGATAATGATAAAGATTTGATCACTTGAATATGACATAACAAGTAGACGTGTTCATATTCGGGACCGGGCCGGGTTCTATCCGGGCTTTACAAAATATTGAGCCCGTTTAGCCGGACTTGGACCGGCTACCGGGCCTAGGATATATGTCGTACCCGGCCGGACGGGTGGGTCGGGCTTCTGGGTACTTTTTTTAAAAAATTTTAGTTTGATTTTTTTTAAAAATAAATTATATTTAAGATATTTTATGTAAAAGATATTATATTCATTATAATTCTACTAAATTATTTTATATTTATACTTAATATTTATAATAATATATTTGTTTTTTTTATTTTTTTTATTTAGCCGGGCTGACGGGCTGGGCTTTTCGGCCCGGCCGGGCCTAAACTCTTGTCCGGATCCGGCTTGACGGACCGGGATTTTCGGCCTGATCAGACCTAGACTCTTGTCCGGATCCGGTGGGCTTGGCGGGCCGGACTTTTCGGCTCGATCGGTTTAGTTCCCATGTTTATACCCGCCCATTTTTCCGGGCCACCGAACAGATTGTCGGGATTTGAACAGGTCTAATCACACGTTATTTTATACACATTTGATCACTTGAATATGATATCACAAGTTATTTTATAAAGTACTTTCTTTTACAACACATTTGATCACTTGAATATAACATGTATTTTGCAACAACAATATATTTCGCATATTATCAATATTTGATTTTACATTCATCTCTTTCTGTTGAAGAGTGGATGTTGTTCTGTCTCACGATCCAGAAAATAAAGAAACCCACAAGGAACAAATATTAAACTTAATTGTTGGCTTCTTCAAAAGAAAGAAACCTCCAAAAATAGGCGTATACCACTTATATGCAGCGAGCACACGGTATTCTTTAGTAAAAGGCGAAAGAATAGTTCGCTTTGTGCTCACTACGTGGCTGCGTAGTCTAATATGATATCGCAAAGACATTTATATATAGATAGTCCGTATTGTATTCTCTACCAATAAACGATGTGGGAATTTCGGAAATTCCTTTGGTGATACGATCTTCATCCCCGCAGAGTCAGGTGTATGGTAGATCGAAAGTTTAAAATATATATCTCTAATTTATCGATCGATCAGAATCAACTCACAGCTATAACTTGCATCAATCTTTATATTCCTTTCAATTTATGTTGGCTCGTCATTTTAGAGTTTCGTTCACCTGGAACTCGATTTGCAGCAACTCAACTCACTGGAAAGTAAATTTGGTTGGTTCATTCACACAAAAGTTGGGCCTTAATGGGCCATATATGGGCTTCGCCATGTTTCACGGCCCAATAATTTTATTTGCCAAGAAACTCGAAATAAAAGGCCCAAAGATGTATTTTTTTATATTTTGGAAACATAGAAACCATCATACGAAATCACAATAACATAATTAGGATTTTATCGGTCCAAAACCGCAAACCGCAAACCGAACCGCAACCGAACCGCAAACCGAAAACCTGAAAAACATGGACCGCAAACCGAATCGCAAATATGCGGTTCGGTTTGCGGTTTGAACTGCACGGTTGCGGTTCGGTTGCGGTTCGAACCGCAAATGAACCGCAATTTGCAGTTTGCTTGCGGTTTTGCGGTTTTTTTTGCGATTTTGCGGGTTTTTTTGCGATTTGGTTACGGTTTTGCGGGTTTTTTTTGCGGTTTTTTTTGCGGTTTGCGGTTTTTTTTTTTGCGGTTTGAACCGCAAACCGAACCGCAAAACAAAAACTTGCGGACCGCAAACCAAACCGATTAAGTGCGGTTCGGTTGCGGTTTGGACCGCAATTTGCGGTTCGGTTGCGGTTTGGTGAACCGAACCGCAATCTGCTCAGCCCTAGATATTATATTATAAATTATCATCTAATAAATTGTAATTATCTTTTAAGAATGTAACAGACGGATTATGATCCTATATAATCGGTATATTTCTTACTTATTTTATTGTAATGCGATCGACTTTCGTAGATTTATTAAACATAAATCTATGATTTATCCATATCGGGTGTCCGTAGGAATCGGATAATCGTAGTTGGTGCAGTTGAGTGGACCCGAATCAGAGAGGTAAAGGGTGCAACCCTTTGGAGCCAAGCAACAGTTGCAACTTCCGGGTAACTTCTCATTTCCTGAGGAGGGACACGTCATGTAGGCCACGTCTAAGCAGTACAAAGGGCAACTGTATCCTAATCCCTGTGTTTCTGCAACTACTATCACCATTCCTGCTTACCAAGATCCACTTTAAAGTCACGGAATGAAAATGTATATAGTTCATATGTATACTTTTGTTAATGAAAATTTTAGAAATTATTATTTGTAATTTCATATAAAATGTATTTGATTCCATCATTTTGTTTTCATATATGGTATTAAAATTAATCAAATTTAATTTAATTATTTAAACCATAAGGAATGGTTCCAAAAACATATATAAAAAGCGATATACATATGAACTAGATTTATTTCATTTCTGTTTTCAGAGTTAAAATCAAACAGGTCGTTAGTGTAGTAATAGGTTATGAACGGATAAAACCACAAGAATGAGAAACAGATCGATTTTCCCATCATAATTGCTATGTTTACCAAACATGTTTGAGTGAATAACGAGTTAAAAAAAAAAAAGAGAAGAGATGAATACGTACCATAAAAGATAAGAAGGGTAGTCATGCGGAGCGCTACGTTGTTGATTGTCATGGCCTTTTTAGTGTTATGCCTATGGTGGTATTGGAATGTAAGGGAACTACTTAAGCATTTCTACACATTTTATAGGCAACAAAATATATAAACAAAACAAACGAAAAGCGATTAGTATATCTTATCTTATAGAGATATTTCGACATAAATCATCCTTACGGATAAGAACATAGAGTTTGTTATCATCAGGAAAAAAACATATTATGGGTATTTTAGTATTTCAAATTCTCACATCGAAAATTAGGACATTTCGAGCCTAGTACATGTTAGATTTGGACCTAATATTCATGTACGTTCGTATACACACAACCTCACTTCACAGTTCGTCTGTATCAGACTTTAATACAAATGAATGAGATATATGAGTCGGTACACAATTAATTTTTCTAAAAATACAATTTAGTTTCACTTTATTCTTCGTGTTATTTTTTTTAATATTATCAATATCGTGTCGGTCACTTTTATTATACAATTCATGCATGATACATGTTCGATACAACCAATAGACATCCAACTGTTTTTCAGAAAACTTGTCGAGGTGAAATATTTCGACAGTCAAAGCTCACCAATTTCAAGCAAATAAATGTAAGATTTTTTATTAATCTTATTATTATTAGTGGGCTTACATATTATAGTAACCAATTATATTATATGACTAAATATATTAATGGGCTAATAAAAGTGATTCAATCAAGTAAAGCCCGTAGACTTTAATTAAGCGGTATGGGCTTAATGGGTGGATACCAGACTTTGGCCCAATAGGCTTAATGGGATTCTATTAGGTCATTATATAAACGTTATTAGGTTATGGTTCCCAATACGTCAAATCAATCAGCCGTTTTCCATTCTCTACCCATCAGAGAGAAAACCTAAAGAAACCCTAAGGAGGTTTGACTCTGTATACCTGCGGCGCTCATTCGGATCGTAGATTCCGCACTAAAGTTTTGATCCGATTGCTACGGGTTCATCCGATTGCTACTATGGAACCAGGTATGTAAATTCTAGATTCCTTAATAACCCTAGCATGATATCGATTCTTGCGTTTACGGTTTAGGAAATTTAATTATTCCAACAAGTGGTATCAGAGCGGTTAATCATGCTTGTTTATTAGGAATATATATCGTCATATATGTATACTGAATGTTTAGATCCACTATGTGAATTGGATGATTTGAATGATACGATTTACAATATTTTGTAAATACATCAAGTTTTTTTTTACCCACTGTTGCCGTTTTCTTTTTGGTTTCCATGAGTCATGCGTCAAGCATGAGGTTTTATTTTTTTATTTTTTTTTTTTGACATAAGTATATACCTTATTGATTCAATATATATGTTGATTAGTGAGGTTGTCAAATGACTTTGCTCAGTACTTGTTTTGCGTAATGTTTTCCTAATTGATGCACTGCGCTCCAGCTGGCCCATTTATTCCGAAATTTTGTCATGTGGCGTGAACAATTTTCTCTCCCTTTTCTTGATATTAATTGTATATCTTTTATGTGGTGTGTTTTTAAAAACTTTTGATATATACTTATAGATTGGAAAGGTTGTGGACGTTTTTACTGTTGTTTTTATATAGATTGTACCTGCAGAGGCTGAAATCATATATATAAATATATATGCTTGCAGTGCAAGCACTTTTCTGAAATGCTTTATAGTAATACAAGCTTTCTATGGTTTTGTATATATTTTTTTTATTTTATAAACGCTGCAGTGATTTCATAGATCTATCATATATACGCATATATATACATTCGAGTGTATTGAAGTTTATATATATATATAAATATATTTTATATATAAGGTAAATGTGTGTATATGATATTTTGGGTATACAATGTGGTTGTTTTACGAGCGTAAAATTTGGGTCTTTTCCACTATATCTTATATCAATTAAGGTTATCGAGTGTATTTTTTATTGATTTTATTTACACGAGATATATTTAAGGATCTATATATTTAAAGTTATTTTAAATTAAATTGATTGAAACAATATGCTACTAAAGTAGTCTATGTTGTGTAAATTATTTTAATTTGAAATTATAAGGGTTAGTGTATCGTTTGTTTATGTGGATATCAATCGACCCAAAGGAAGATTGATATTTGGCCAAACATTAAATACACTAGTGATTATACTTGTTTATGCGAATATGGATCGGCCCAAAGGAAGATTAATATTTGGCCAAACAAAATCACATTAAGGATAATATATTGATTAATCAATTGTGCTTTCATTAATTATGAGGATATTGATCGGCCTAAAGGAAGGTCAATGTTTGGCCAAATAATGAAAGCGCATGCGACAATGAATAGAGATAAATATAAAGGTTATCCATGTGAATGATAGTCGGTCCAAAGAAAGGCTATTGCTTGACCGGATTTATTATCAATATTTGATTGTTGCATTGAGAGTACTATTTACAATTGATGTTTTGTGCAAACACTGAATATCAAGTTGTGTTGAGTATCTTGTTTTAAAATTAATTGATTAATTGTTTTATTTCTTTGCTTTTATGTTTAGTTTCAGCAACTACTACTAATGTTTCTGCTCAAGTCAGTTCCATTCCAATGCTCAATGGGACAAATTTTAAGGTCTGGAAGGAGAATGTGGAAATCGTTCTCGGATGTATGGATCTAGACCTTGCGCTAAGGACTGAACGACCCACTTTGGCTGAGGATAACTCCAATGAAGCGAAAGTAGAGAAGTGGGATCGCTCTAACCGCATGTGTCTTATGATCATGAAACGTTCCATTCCGGAAGCGTTTCGGGGCTCTATTTCTGAGAGCAAAGATGCTAAGGAATCCTTTGAGGCAATTCAGAAATATTTTGCCAAGAATGAGAAAGCAGAAACAAGCAACCATTTGGCTGCTCTGATTTCTATGAGGTACAAAGGAAAAGGAAACATAAGGGAGTACATTATGGAAATGTCAAATCTTGTGGGAAAACTAAAGGCACTAAAGTTAGAGATAAATGATGATTTACTCGTGCATTTAGTTCTCCTGTCTCTTCCCACACAATTCAGTCATTTTAAGGTGAGTTATAATACTCAGAAGGAGAAATGGACTCTTAATGAGCTCATTTCGCAATGTGTGCAAGAAGAGGACAGGATAAAAAGAGATAAGACAGAAAGTGCTCACTTTGCATCAAGCTCTCAAAACAAATCAAAGAAGAGGGCTAAGAATACTGCAGCTGGTACACATTTGCAGAAAAAGGCGAAGAAGCAAAGTGATGAACTCACTTGTTTTTTCTGCAAAAAAAGGAAGGACATATGAAGAAAGCATGTTCTAAGTACGCTGCTTGGCGTGAAAAGAAGGGTAAAGTTCTCACTCTAGTTTGTTCTAAGGCTAATTTAGCTTCTGTACCTATTGACACGTGGTGGATAGATTCTGGTGCTACTGCTCACATTTGTGTGTCAATGCAGGGTTGCCTTTGGAGTCGACCACCAAGTGATGCTGAAAGATTCATCTATGTTGGCGATGGCAATAAAGTTCCTGTGAAAGCAATAGGGCATTTTAGATTTAAGTACTGGATGTTATTTGGATTTGAAGGATACTTTTGTTTCTCCGTTGTTTAAACGGAATTTAATTTCCACTTCCTGTTTGGACAAAGGTGGATACCTTTGTAGTTTTGGAAATGGAAAATTCAGTATTTCCTTAAATTCAAATCTTGTTGGTACCGGTATCTTAATTGATCGTCTTTATATGCTAGAAACGGTTGCTTTCCATAATGAAATCCTGCACACAGGTTCTAGAGGTACAAAGCGAAAATTGGATGAATATTCTGGATTCTTATGGCATAAGCGCTTAGGCCACATCTCTAAACAGAGAATTCAAAGGCTTGTGTTAGAAGGAATTCTTGATTCCCTTGATTTAACAAACTTTCAAGTTTGTGTTGAGTGCGTCAAGGGAAAATTAACAAACATAAGAAAGTTAGGTGCTAACAGAAGTACAGAAGTCTTAGAACTAATACATACGGATATTTGTGGTCCATTCCCTACAGCTGCGTGGAATGGTCAACAATACTTTATTACGTTCATAGATGACTACTCCAGATATGGGTACCTTTACTTGATACGTGAGAAAATCACAATCTCTAGATGTTTTTAAGGCTTACAAAGCTGAAGTTGAACTTCAACTTGGTAAGAAGATTAAAGCCGTTAAATCTGACCGTGGTGGAGAATACTATGGCAGATATGATGGATCAGGAGAACAACGTCCAGGACCCTTTGCTAACTTCCTAAAGGAGTGTGGAATTGTCCCTCAGTATACTATGCCGGGCAAACCCAACATGAATGGTGTTGCTGAGAGGCGGAATAGAACACTATTGGATATGGTGAGAAGTATGATTAATCATTCTTCTTTACCTGAATCACTTTGGGGAGAAGCGCTAAAAACTGCAGTATATATCCTTAATAGAGTACCTAGCAAATCGGTAGCTAAAACCCCATATGAAATGTGGACTGGGAAAAAGCCCAGCATAAAGCACTTACACATTTGGGGATGTCCAGCTGAAGCAAGGCCTTACAAGCCTAACAAAAGAAAGTTGGACTCTAAGACAACTAGCTGCTACTTTGTTGGATATGCTGAACGCTCTCGTGGGTTTAAATTTTATGATCCCGCTACCCGATCATTTTTTGAGTCGGGAAATGCCAGATTTCTTGAGGATGTAGAATTTGAAGGGGAAGGATTAAGGAACGTCACTCTTGACGAAGTTGTCCCTGAGGAAGAGGAATTTATCTCTCTTCCCAATATTGTTATTGAAAGTGATCAAGATACAACTCTTGACAATCTTCAAGAAACAACTCCGGTTTTAGACAACAATGAAGTTCCTTCCATAGAGCAAATTCAACCACCTCCAGAAGTGCCTTTAAGGAGATCCGGTAGAGAAAGAAGATATGCAATTCCGGATGACTATATTGTATATCTAGTAGAACAAGAAGATCCTGTGGGAGAGATACCAGATGATTACATCGCGTATCTTATGGAACAAGAAGATTTTGCAGGCATTGCAGAGGATGATCCAATCAATCTTCTTGAGGCCCTTCAAAGTTCTAGCTCTCAATACTGGATTAAAGCCATGCAAGAGGAGATGAAATCCATGAAGGACAATGACGTATGAGATCTTGTCGAGTTGCCAAAAGGTGCAAAACCCATTGGTTGTAAATGGATATTTAAAACCAAAAGGGATGCAAAAGGCAATATCGAAAGATATAAGGCTCGTCTAGTTGCAAAGGGATTCACTCAAAAGGAAGGTATTGACTTTAAAGAGACCTTTTCTCCGGTTTCATCTAAGGACTCTTTTAGGACAATAATGGCACTAGTAGCTCATTTTGATTTAGAGTTACATCAGATGGATGTGAAAACAGCGTTTCTCAATGGAAACATTGATGAAACCATTTATATGGTTCAACCAGAACATTTTGAATCCAAAGATTCAAAATCTATGGTTTGTAAATTAAAGAAATCCATCTATGGGCTTAAACAGGCATCAAGGCAATGGAATCATAAATTTCATCAAGTGATCACCTCCTTTGGATTTGAGGTGAATAAGGTTGAAGATTGTGTGTATCACAAATTCAGTGGGAGCAAATCTATCTTTCTGGTATTGTATGTTGATGACATACTATTGGCTTGTAACGATATAGGCTTATTGCACGAAACCAAGAAATTTCTCATTAGGAATTTTGAGATGAAAGATCTTGGGGACGCCTCTTTTGTCTTAGGAATTCAGATACTAAGAGATCGATCTCAAGGTATTCTCAAGTTATCACAAAAGGGCTATATCGAAAAGGTACTAAGCAGGTTTAACATGAAAGATTGCTCAGCTGGAGATACACCAATAGCTAAAGGAGACAAGTTTAGTCTTAAACAGTGCCCCAAAACAGATCTTGAAATAAAGGAGATGCAAAAGGTTCCCTATTCCTCAGTGGTAGGGAGTCTAATGTATGCTCAAGTTTGTACCCGTCCCGACATAGCATTTATTGTGGGACTTTTGGGCAGATACTTAAGTAATCCTGGATCGGATCATTGGAAAGCAGCAAAAAGGATTCTCCGGTATTTGCAAAGAACGAAGAACTACATGCCGACTTACAAGAAATCAGACAGATTGGAGATCGTTGGATATTCTGATTCTGATTTTGCCGGTTGTATTGACAGTAGACGATCCACCTCAGGCTATGTCTTCATGTTGGCTGAAGGAGCTATTTCTTAGAAAAGTGTCAAACAAACACTTGTAGCTACCTCCACTATGGCTGCAGAGTTCATGGCTTGCTTCGGAGCATCCATTCATGGGATATGGTTGCGTAATTTTGTCACAGGCCTACGTGTGGTTACTGGAATTGAAAGGCCATTGAAGTTATTTTGTGACAATAAGGCTGCAGTTTTGTTCTCCAATAACAACAGAAGCTCTGTAAAGGAGAAGCACATTGACATCAAGTTCTTGTCATTGAAGGAAAAAGTTCAAAGTGGGCAGATTTGTATTGAACACATAAGCACAAACTCCATGATTGCGGATCCGTTAACTAAGGGGTTGCCTCCTAAGGTTTTTCATGAGCACACTGCTCGTATGGGGCTTGACAGTTTTGTAATCCCTTGACTTAGTGGGAGTTTGATTAGATGTTCTATGTTTATAGTTTATGCATAATAAAGTTGCCGTCATTTACATTTTGAACTAAAGGTTGTTTTGGATTGATCTCCGAATAAAGAAGAACCAGTTGGAAATAGACATGTTTATGAGATCACATTTTATGTAATTTTCATGCCACTCATCCATACTTGATCTATGTCATCGAATATACTAATGTGGTGAACACGGAAGGTTTAGTCACGATGATGTGACGAAAGCCGCCGTGATCTCATATTGATATATGAGGTGGACCAGATTGATTAAAGGATAAGTCTACATAAAATTAGTCATTACGTGTACACATAAAGAATTTTGGATAATATAGTTGTTTATTTAATATGTAGCCCAAGTGGGAGATTGTAATATTTTTTATTAATCTTATTATTATTAGTGGGCTTACATATTATAGTAACCAATTATATTATATGACTAAATATATTAACGGGCTAATAAAAGTGATTCAATTAAGTAAAGCCCGTAGACTTTAATTAAGCGGTATGGGCTTAATGGGTGGATACCAGACTTTGGCCCAATAGGCTTAATGGGATTCTATTAGGTCATTATATAAACGTTATTAGGTTATGGTTCCCAATACGTCAAATCAATCAGCCGTTTTCCATTCTCTACCCATCAGAGAGAAAACCTAAAGAAACCCTAAGGAGGTTTGACTGAGGAAGACTGTATACCTGCGGCGCTCATTCGGATCGTAGATTCCGCACTAAAGTTTTGATCCGATTGCTACGGGTTCATCCGATTGCTACTATGGAACCAGGTATGTAAATTCTAGATTCCTTAATAACCCTAACATGATATCGATTCTTGCGTTTACGGTTTAGGGAATTTAATTATTCCAACAATAAAGTCTTTGTTACATTAATGACTTTTATAATTACGAATAGTATTACAAATGAGTTGTTGTAGCATCGATTTCTGCTGCTGTTGTAGGGAACCTGAACATGAAAAACGCAATGGAAGATAATAAACTAACAATGCAAGTTATGCTTATGCAACTATTTAGTACCCGATCCGGACGTAGATCGGCAAAGCCGATCGAACCGGGTGTTCTAATTAACTCTTCAAAAAAAAAAAAAAACTATTAGTGTTTATAAAGGAACTACTATTATAGCTATCTTCATCATAAGAATTTAGATCAGGTTAAACACGGACTCGGGTCGAAATTAGACTGGAGTTTCAAAAAAAGTTGGCCGTTTTTTCGGCCAAGTCCAAAACTCCGGGCTAAGGTCAAGTTTGTGCCCGTCAATCGGGCAAACAAATATCCTATTTTTTTTATTGAAAAAATAGTCATATTAAATATATAAGTAAAAGTTTTTAAAGAAATAAAGTAGTCAATTGTGAACACTTGAAGTCGTGAAAATATCCTTCAGGTCTTAGCTTCGAAATTATCTACGTCTATTTTATATGTAGTATAGTTATATCTCATATCTACCCATATATTTGTCGAGAAACATTGTGTTGATTAAGGAATTGAATGTTTACGTGGAACATTGAAAACGATTTCTACTTATAAAAGCGTGATAAATTCTTGTATTCACCAGAAGCGGATAATAGAAAGCACTTGATGTTGCATACAACAATAAGCATACTTAGTAAATCTATAAGTTTCGATAGTAATTAATTAACGTATTGAAAATTCGGAGATTTGATTTGTACCTATTGAAAAACCGATAATTATTGAGTTGCAATTAGGTGTTCCATATATATATATATATATATATATATATATATATATATATATATATTGTGTACCTTACTCGGGAGATTTATTCAAATGGGTCAAGATGAACATAACTAGGATATTGACAGAATTGCATATATTTATTTGACTTATTCATACTAAATTTAAATGTTTTGTAAATGAACATTATACGAGAAGATTAAAATATAAATTAATAGTGTTATTAGGGCTAGCTATGTTTTCTTTCTAACTAATATTTTTATTTACGGAATATTATTTTAGAAGCTAGACGGATTTATGTTGAGCTTCTACCACAAGTTTTAATTTTGTTAGATTTTCGAAATTATGTTAGAAGAATATGCACGAATGAAATCTTCTACATATTCGTGTATACGAAAAGATATATTTTATTTTATTTTAAAGAAAATTATATTTGTTAAAAATTTGAATTGCGAAATATTACGTTAGGAGTTTAACGGATCAAATCTTTCTTTTTAAATACAATTTTAGTAAAAATGATTTCATTGCTTAAATTATGGATTTAATAAAAAAAAATAAGAGAAAATTTGTGAAAAGGATTTCAGCTTTGGTGTCTCCTACTTTTATTTTAGTAAAAAGGTTTTTTTTTTTTTTAAATATAACTAGTTTAGTGCCCGCACCTTGTGCGAGATTGTCTAAATAAATATTATATTTTCACTTTCATGCAATATATATTAGATATTAATTTATAGTAAAAATTATTTTTATTAATTAATATGACTAACATATGAGGATTACTTTTTTTAAAATAAATAAAAGAACATAATTAAAATTCTATTAAAACGATTATTATTCGAGTATTATATTTATACCTTAATATATTTAGATAGAGGAGCAAAATTTGGTTTAGTTTTAAATTAAACAAATGTGTCAAATCTTGTTAGAAGATTTGCGTTAGATTTTTTCAACAAATCGAGTTACAGTAGATCAGTTTGTTAATTTTGATTGGTAGATAGGTATATTTATTTTTTTTTTAATTATTTATTTTAATAAAATTGACGTGGCATGATGACTGTTTACAAATTCTAATAAAAAAAATTTTTATAAAATAATTATTGGCAAATCTGTAAATACGTTGTGGCAAATCTGTGAATAAATTGGAAAAAAGCTGACGTGGACGGCCTTAGAAGTTGACACGTGGACAAAATGGGTGCTACTTTAGTAATATATATAGATTTTAGTAAAAAGGATTTCAGCTTTAGTGTCTCCTACTTTTATTTAAGACAGGTGTAGGGCGCGTGCTTCGCACGTGTGTGATTTGACCGTTTGCGTTCGTCATTTCAAATCGAGTCGGGAATACAATTATACAAAAATTAGTCATAAACAATTGCCAGTAAACAATGCCAATCGAGTCGGGAATACAATTATACAGAAATTGGTCATAAATAATGCCAATAAGACTATTTGCAAGAGGAAGCAAAAAATGAACACCGATTTAAACTGAACATTCAAAAAAATAATGAACCAAGCCACTTTTATTTACTTTCTTGAGGGAAAGTTCTAGTGTAGGAATCGAATAGGAACTGAGGCCTACTTTGGACAAAAAGAGGTTCATCTAAATTTGCATGAGCTTATAGAGTTGTAGATAAAATGTGCATTCTGCATTTTTGTTGAATACAAAATAAACTCCTAAAACATCAAAACTTTCAAATAAGCTGAACCTTATGTTCGATTTATACAACTTTTGTACACTTGTTGACTTGTATTTATCACGGGGTGTGATTGAGTTAGCATTCTTCAAGCCACGGAGCCAACTTTTGCCCTGCTTCTGTCTTCAGATTCCAGACACATACCAACAAAGGCTAAGTCCCTTTCAAAAGGGTGCTTTGCCTCCCACGGCTCTGCCAACGGAGCCAACTTTTGCCCTGCTTCTGTCTTCAAAATTGTTTTTGGATATGGTTTATTCTGTTCTTAGATCTGGTTTAAATCCGGTTTTATTTTCTGTTCTCAGATCCGGTTGTATGCGCTTTTTGAAAATGATTTTAAAGGTCTGTTGCGTTTTTAGATCTTGTTTATTTTAATATTTCAGATATGGTTTTCTTATTCTTTCACTATTTCTTTTTTGTTGTTTATATCTGTTGGTTATAGATCTGGATAGATCTCTTACATCTTGTAATAGATCTTTGAACGAAGCTCTTGCTGCGTTTGTATGTGATTAGTTTGTTGACATTGTTGTTTTATTTTGCTTCTTTAAGCTTCCACTGTTGTCATTATGTACTAATCTTCATATAATTTATCCTTACATGTCGATTCTAAATTGTAGATAGTCTTATCTCCTGCATATATCCAACATCTCTATCTTCTTTCTTTTCCTATTCCATAATATAATAATGGCTGACTCTTATTACAGAATGAAACCCTATGGTGGTGTTTTCGATTTTTGTATGTGGTCTGTTAGAATGAAAGGAGTTTTGGTAAAAGAGAAGGTTTGACATGCAATAGACGAGAGCTATTCATCTCCGCTCAATGCTGAAGAAAGAAAGGAAATGGATTTGGAGGCTCATAATAAGATAACGATGAGGCTCACAAATGAAGTTGACCGGCAGGTTCTTGTTCACACAACAATGAAGACTCTCCGAACAGTTCTTAAAGAGTTGTATGAAGTTAATTCTTTGCCTAGTAGAGTTAGTTTGTTGTGTAGATTATTCACCTTTAAAATGAACATTAATCTCTCTCCTCAAGATAATCTAGATAGTTTTTTTAAGAATGACTCAAGACTTAGAACGGTGTAAGGATCCTATAGATGAAGTTCACCAAGCTGTTATAATTCTTAACCCCCTTCCTTCTCAATTTGACAATTTTAAAGACGTTATTTAATATGGACAAGAAGATTTAACTAGGAAAAAGATTATGGATGCCATAATTGAAAAAAAATAACATTCTTAAGGTCTTTAAAATGAAAGGAGAGTCTAGAGATATTAAATCAAGAGTCTTATTTGCTAAAGGAAAAAATAAGAAGAATAAGTACAACAACAATCGAGATTGTAAAGTTGACTCTAGAATTTTGGTTATAATCAAAAGAATTCTTCTATTCAAATTGTTAAAAAAGGATATTATTTGTTACTATTGTGGTATTAAGGGTCATAAGACTCCTGATAGTAAAAAGAAGAAGAAAAATTATGCTAGTAAGTCCAAGAATGGTTCTATTAATATCCTTGAGTCTCATGCTTACTATGATGATGAATTGCTTGTTGTTTCTAATAATGATGATTCTGATGCTTGGATATTTGATTCTAGTTTTACCATGCATTCCATTTTTCATAAAAAATATTTTGATTTTTTGCATAAATGTGATAACAAGGTGGTTAGATTAGGAGATCATACTTCCTCATCTATAAAAGGCATTGATAATATTGCCTTCATGATGCATGATAATAAAATCAGAACTCTTGAACAAGTTAGGTAGGTGCTTGAATTTGAAAGAAATTTATTATTTGAAAGTGTTTTTGATGACCTAGACTACAAGATTCACACAAAATAATGGTGCTAGGAATGTGATTAAAATTGGTAAAATCCTCCTCAAAAGTATGAAGAAAAATGGTTTATATCATATTGTTGGTTCTCCTAAATTGAATGTTTTAAACTTTGTTGTGAACATGAATCTTGATCAAACAAAATTGTGGCATGCTCGTTTTGGACATATAGGATGTAACACCCCAAGTTCTGGGAACTCGAAATGTTACGGGTTAGGACCTCACAATGGGTCCCGACCCTCAGAGTAGCAACGACACAACGAATCTTACAACAAGGCACAGACGAATGAAAACATAAACTCAATATAAAACCAAAGGTTTAAACAAAAGGAAGTGTAAAAGACTCGCAACCGAGTTCAAAACAAAAGGGAAAGCAACAACATAAACATAAACTCGATCACATCCTATAATGTACGGGAACCCCGACTGACCACACCATCCGGATCACTCAGCAACATCCTCAACCTGTGGAACATCTACAACATCGGTATAAACCGTTAGCTAACATTCTAGATATCAGGAAAAAAAAAAGCAAAGGAACGAGCACACATAAGGTAAAGTAAACATATAGCATGCTCACACAACAGCCGGTTATTATCTTTCATTAGGTTATCCGATTACTAATTCAACTTATGGTTGTTACACGAGTATCGCTAAGTTCTCGCCTCCGTCCCCTTTCATCAACAGGAATAGAACGTATGCATCATTCTGTCACCTGCTGAACTAGTTGCGAGAGCACCTCCTAGTTTTCCCATTCTGAACTGGACAAGCGGTAACCGCCCGGTTATAATACACTTGGGCCAATTAAGGTATAACAAAGGTGAATCATATTCCGGTTATCAGTTATACAAGATAAACAACACAAACAAGCCAAAACAATCAAACGGATATATGGAATGAAGCTAAGTAAGTCTAAGAGACTTACCTCGCTCGAATGTAATCTCAACACTCAACAAACACTCAGTAAAGCCTCGGGAAAGGGACACAAGGAAGCCTGTTCACACAAACATCACGAATCAAGAACCGAACGAATGCTAGAAGTCTATAACTTCTACTCTCCATGATCTCTAAGAGATCTACACAAACTAAGGTCTCAACCTTAGTCTTACAGAACACTCCAGGGTCTAGGAACATCCAAAAGAAACAAGGAAAGTAACGAGGAAAGCAAGGAAGGAAGCAACTCACAAGAATGAGAGTTAATATAGAGGAAACCGCAGAGGCGGCTAGACCAAGACGGAGGGGCGGCAACGTGACAGAGGCGTAGGGGCGGCTCTGTGCAGGCACGGGGGCAGAAAACGGTGCAGAAGCTTTGTCGGCTTCTTCGACAGCAAGGAACACAGCGAAGGTCAAAGCTTGCTCTTCTCAACACACGACCACGTTACAACTCAACCAAGGGAGCCTGTGAACATCAAAGGATCATCAACGGAAACGCTTCACAAGAATCAAGGATCAAACTTGATTCTTGGAGAAGAAGAAAAGAGGAAACGAAGAGAGAAACGAAACAGAAGAGTAACAAGGTGCAACAGCACATGAACGTGATGAAGAACAAGGGAGGAAGAACTTACACATTCAGCAAGAACACAAGAAGCAAGGCTGCAATGCTCTAGGGTTGAAGAAGACGTAAGCAAGAAACGGGAAAAAAAAAAAAAGGACGGGAGTACATAGAAGAGGTTGGAAAGATAAAAAGGAAGGAAATTCTAGGGTTTAAAAGATCCAGGAAGTCGTCCAAAGATAAGAAATTGGATCTTCTAAGATAGGAAACAATATATAACCGGAAAGGAAAGAAGATCTTCGCGATCTGTGGCAATTCCGCAGGGGCGGATTGCACGTGTCGCAAGGGCGGCCCCTTGTCACCACGGGGGCGGTGACAAACATCAAGGCCGCTGGGGCGGCCTCCTTCACCGCGGGGGCGGTGAAGGTGAAAATTGGATCTTACATAGGAAATAAAGGTTTGCATTACATGTTTAAAATGGTTATTTTGATCATAAACCTGCTACATTAGACATGTGTGAAAAGTGTATTTTTGGTAAGAGTACTCGGTTAACTTTCAAAAGATCTACCTATGTTGCTAAATATCCTCTTGAATACATTCATTCTAATCTTTGGGGCCCTACCCAAGTCGATACTATAGGAGTTAGAAAATATTTTATTTCCTTTATTGATCATTTTTCAAGAAAATTTTGGGTGTATTTGCTAAAGGCCAAAAGTGAAGCTTTCAATACTTTTGAACTTTGGAAAACCAAGATTGAAAATAAATCTAACCATAAGCTCAAATGTCTCAAAATGGATAATGGCTTATAATTTTGTAACCATGACTTTAATGAATATTGCTTACAAAATGGTATTAAACAATATTTGACTGTTCCGGAAATCCCTCAGCAGAATGGTACTGCTAAAAGGATGAATAGGACTTTGGTGGAAAAATCTAGATGCATGCTTTTTTCTGCAGGTGTGAAACAATCCCTTTGGAAGAGGTTGTAATTATAGCTTCTTATATGATAAATAGAACTCCTTCTTCTGCTATAGGGTTTAAAACCCCACAAGCAATGTGGACTGGTCAAAAACCAAATATAGACACTTAAGACCTTTTGGTTGTACAACTTATGCTCACCAGTCACAAGGTAAACTAAATACGAGAGCTCTCAAGTGTGTGGTGTTGGGTTATCCAGAAGGGGTCAATATTGGTGTCTTTCGAAAAGCTCTGCTGTTGAGAATACTAACAGGGATATGGAAGCAGATTTTTTCATACCAAGTGACACCCTTGAGCCAGCTGAAGAGTTCGATATTGTTGTCCTTCGAAGACACATCAGTAATGCTCCTAGTAATGTTGATGCTGAACAAACTAGGGAGAGTATTGAGCTGGAAAACAGTTCAAAAGACAACACACACCACCAATCAGGTGGGGTTGTAAGCAATTCTAATTCTAACTCTAACTCATCTTCTATCAATGCTGAAAATTCTAGAACTATAATTGAGACTGTAACTAATTCGGACATTATTTCGGACATTTCTCGTATTTTTGTTTCTGATTCTGTTGTGGATTCTGATTCTGTTTCTATTGTTTTTGGTTTATCTGATTATCAACTTACTTCTGATAGATCTCCTAGAGCTAGAGTTCCTAATCCAAAGTATTTTAATCCTACTTATATAAATATTGTTGAGTTTGCATATAATATGGATAATAATTTGGTAGAATTTACTGTGTTGATTGCTGATGTGATTGTTTATACTTATACTCTTGAGTTGTATAAGCATGCTATTTAATGTAGTCAATCTAAGTTTTGGTTAGCAGTTATGAATGAAGAGATTAGCTCTATGCATGAGAACAAAACTTGGAAACTAATTCCTAAACCAGATGGTGTTAGAACTATTGATTGCAAATGGATTTATAAAATCAAAGATGGCATTAAACCTAATGATCCTCCTAGATTTAAAATCTAGGTTAGTGGCTAAGGGTTTTACTCAAAAGGAAGGTAGAAATTACAATGACATTTTTGCTCCTGTTGTGAAATATAAGACCATGAGATTGCTTATTGTTTTAGCTACAGTTTATGACTATGAAGTAGAACAGATGGATGTTAAAACTGCTTTTCTGCATGAAGACCTTTATGAGACTATCTATATGAGACAACCAAAAGGTTTTATAGACAAAATCACTCTGGTTATGTGTGTTTCTTAGATAAATCCATATATGGTTTGCAATAGTCTCCTAGACAATGGAATATCAAATTTGATGCATGCATGAAAAGATTAGGTTTTATAAGAAGTCAATATGATCATTGTTTGTACTTCAAATCTATCAAAACTAATTCTCCTTTATATATCTTGCTTTATGTGGATGATATATTGTTAATCTGTAAATCCAAAGCTAAGATAAATGAAGTGAAAAATTCTCTTAGAAATAACTTTGATATGAAAGACTTAGGTCATGCTCAAAGAATTCTAGGGATAAAAATTGAAAGAAATAGGTATAAGAGACAAACTTGGTTTTTCCAATTTGACTATGTGATTAAGGTGTTAGATGGGTTCAGTCTAAAAGATGCTAAACCTTCTAAAATATTGTTAGGAGGACACTTTGATTTAACTCGTGTCCAGAATATGTCTAAAGAGGAAAAATCTTGCCTGAGTAAGATTCCCTATGATGTTGTTGTAGGATCTGTCATGTATGTTATGATTTGTTCTAAACCTGATCTTGCCTTTGCTATTAGTGCTCTTAGTAGATTTATGTCTGACCCACGTGAAAAATACTAGGAAGCTATGAAATATCTATTGAAAAATATTGCTAGAACTGTTGATTTTGGACTGTTATATGTTAAACATCATTCTTCTTATGATTTGACTGGTTATGTAGATTCTGATTATGTTTCTAATAAAGATAATAGAAATTCTACTACTTTCTATGTATATACTTGGTGTGGAAATTGTATTTCTTGGAAATCTAAGCAACAACCTATTGTAGCTTTATCTTCTACTGAAGCTGAGTATGTAGCTGCAATTGAAGCTTGTAAAGATGTTGTATGGCTTAGTAATATTTTGTTTGAGATAGAGGGTAAGTCTACTATGTCATTGCCAACTTTACACATGGACAGTCAAAGTGCATTATATCTTTGTAAGGATCCAATTTATCATGAACGGACTAAACATATTGATGTTAGATATCATTATATTCGTTTACAAGTAGAGTCAAATAAATTACTTGTTGATAAAACTGATGGTGATACTAACTCAGCAGATTTTGGCACTAAAATAGTGACCAGTGAGAAAATTTTGTTTTGCAGGAATTTCTTACATATTTCAAAGGTCACGTAAAGGTAAAGAAAATGAGCTGATGACGGTTTTACTTAAAAATCCACTGTTAGATGAACTTAAAAATTAGGAGGGCAAATTGTGAAGACTTTCAATTTCAAAGTTCTAAAGCCAGATCCAACAGAGCTCTTTATGGGCTGTGTGTGTCTGTCTGTATTTGGCCAAAAATGATTAGCTGGCTGGACCTTTAAAGATTGTCCAGATTGTTGTTTGTCTTAGTATTAAAAATGAAACGTTGTGTTTTCATTTAGGGCACAGCTGATCACAACAGTAAGTTCCCAATTTTGAAACTCATTTTACCTGGCTACTCTCCCATTCTTCAACACATAATTCTTGTATCTCTTCAACAATGCCCATCATTTATAGTTCTTTCTTTCTTCAGTGACTAAGAACGTTTCTTATTTTTCTTCTTTTCTTTAGTGAAGCAATGGCTTAGTTGAGACTATCTAGGGTTAATCCCTTAAGTCTACAAGCTATGCGGATTTGTTGTTTTGCAGTTTGTTCTTGTATTTTCTTTGTTTCATTTTGATAATGGATTGGGTAATGTCTTGAGGCCCCGAGGAGTAGGAAATTTTTCCGAACCTCGTTAAAATTGTGTTGTTCTTATTCATGTTCGAACGACACTCTATCCTTCGATCTTGTGCGTTTTCTTTCATTTCAGTTGCAAATGACCCCACATTTCCGGTAATTCATCCTATATTAAATAGGTAAAAAGATGTTAAATAAGTATAGTTTTAATTCAAATAAGGTTAATTTAGTTTATGTATTTTTACATATTAAATTATGTGGATATGATTTATTTTTCTTAAAACCAACGTCACACGCCTAATCCCGTATATTTTTAATGACATGGAAGAAATTGGTTATTATGTTATCGTTAGAACCAAATTTTTGGCGGAAAAAAAAAACAAGTCTATTTTTTTTATAAATACGTTCATAATTTGTATCGCCAAACATGATATTATTTTGAGTTTTATGCCAATAATTGGTATTGTTTTGAGTTATTTAAAAAAAATATAGGTTAAAACCAATTATGAAACTCTTTGAATCTCATAATTTCATTCCATCCTCGGCTCAAAGTATACGACCAATTTGCTGAATTCTTGTAAGTCCGTCTTGTCATGACAGAGATTGTTAACTTATGAGAAGGCTCAGCCACAGTAACATGAATCTTCATCATTTTGGGTTTCAACACCCACACTCAACCCCTAGTTTATCCCAACGTCCACTTTCTAGTTCAATTCCTAATTCATTTCAATCACCACATTCAATCCAAGTATCAAAGACACGCAAACTGGCTTCTTAGCACCTTATTTTTTTTGCACGTAATGGGGACGAGATGGTTTGGTGCAGACAGTTAAATCTCAGGAACCCTAAACGAGAATACATGAAAGGCAGAGAAAGATGAATCACACTCGAGATTATATTAAGAATCATAGTACAGATAAAAAATTTCAACTCAATAGAATTGCGTTGCGGAGAAGGAACATGAGCAGAAGCACAACCATTTCCAATGAGGAATGTTGAGTAGAATTGCGTTGATAATAGACAAACCAATCCAAGTGGCATTTGTATCATTTGGTTCATCCTGCTAAGCTTGTTAAAACTTTTGAGCATGGTGATAATGTCGTAGACTCGTATATAATGTTGACGAGTTTGGAGGAATTCATAAGATCAAAAATGTGACAGTAAATGCTATAGTATGTGAGAGAATATGTCATCATACTTGAGAATTTTTTCCAAACCAACCATTTGATCATGAAAACAATGTACAGCTCAATCAATTGAAGCCAATATGAAAATTGGATTCATCGTACTTGGTTTGATGTAATGGACAATTGAATATGCAAGTATGCAACGGTTGGCAAAGGAAGCTCCAACACGGCTACTGTTCAACTATAATCTCTCTCTATTTAAAGATTAGGTTCCCCTTAAACGCTAACATATCAAAATGTGGACGTGCCGGAGTGGTTATCGGGCATGACTAGAAATCATGTGGGCTTTGCCCGCGCAGGTTCGAATCCTGCCGTCCACGTTTTTTTCCCCTTCTATAAATAAGCTGTTGAAGCCTCTTTATGTAAAACCATGACATTTTGTAAATTTTTATTAAAATGTATTATAAGTGATTGTATAGTATACATGTAAATATGTAATTTACACACTACAAAACGTCAGAACCTGTATTTCACAACCGAATATCTTTTGCCTTGTAAGTGTTGTGACCTAACCTAACCTTGTACATTCAAAATATTGTACCCATAAAACAAGGTTGACTTGGAATAACCTCAAATAAGATATAGTCTAAATTTCAAAACAAATTAAATTGAAATATACAACCCACTACAAAATGTCGAGGTTAGGTTGAGCAAATATCTTTTGTCCAACAATTGAAAAACAAACCACCCAATCCGAGTATTTTATGCCCAAATAAAAGATCAAACTAAAATATTCAAATATTTATATGACTTCACTCTATGGTCTGTTAAACTGGACTTTAATATGATATCGGAACAGTTAAGCCTCTAATCGGCCCGTGATCCTAATTTGTGGGCAAGTGCAAGGCGTATTGAAGATAATAAGTTATCACATCTAAAGTGGGGACGTACCGAACCTAAAGTATACTAGGTCGTTGATCGTATTTGTTGGACTTGGGCTTCACGCGGACGTGCACTCAAGATGATAGTTAATTTTAATGTAGTACTAAAAGACTAATTGTGTTCCATGGATGTTTGCTCTAAGGTGTGCTTCGTCTTCCTCATTCTCTGCAATTTAAGAAGGGGTAAAATGGGTGTGTAGGTAGATTTTGTAACCATGAGTATAAATAGGGTCCCAAATAAAAAAAGTACAAACTAGACCCTTCTAATTTTTACAAAAAAGATATATTAAAAATAAAAAGAAGATTATGGAAATTTGAAGATTCTTATTTTATTTTTTTTTGAGGGAAGGAGAGTCGGTGGTCTCCGGCGCATCTAGACGCGCTTTTATTGATAAGAAAGAAGGCTAAGTAGTGTCATCACACGGGGATAGCCCGACCCCTTACATCATCCAGTAAAAGATCAACTAGACCCTCCGGCGGGTCACTCAATACATTCAATCTAATCGGAAAGTTCAAAGCAAAAGTAGCTGAAAAATCCGCAACCCTATTCGCCTCGCGGTAGGCATGTCGAAACTGGATATTCCAGTTTCTTTTAAAAAACTCTTGACACTTACGTGTCAGACTAGCAAGAGGATGATGAGGAGCCAAGGTTTTATTAAGAAGTTGGATAGCCAGTAAAGAGTCAGGCTCAATAATAACTGAGCGATATCCAAGATCCCATGCAAGCTTTAGGCCATGTGCAATACCCCATAGCTCCGCCATGGGCACAATACATATACCTAAATTTGCACCGAAGCCACTCACTCATACTCCTGTACTAATTTTTGAAAATTCTTATCTCTCCTATTAATAATCAATTAATTTTGATAACTAGAGTAACCAATTATTCTTCTATCTGAATTCGAACTCTGGATGAGAGACCATCTCGCCCTTATACCAGCTAAACTAATTAAACTTTGTGTATTCTTTTAATGATACACAATATTAATATACAATTTTAATTACACAATGTTGATACACAAGTGGTTGTATGTGGTTGTATAGTATACATGTAATGACACTCATCATTATGGGTGTCATTACATTGATTATTTATACACACGGTTCATTTCATGACAATCTTTTAGCTTCTTGAACGTATTCTTCGATGGTGAAGGTTGTGTCTCGATACACTTTAACGATATATCAAATATATTATTTATTAGAATTTTGGTTATGTCATTTTTAATATCGTTTTGATTTTTTTTATATAAATCCGATCTCTAAAACGTATAAAAATATAAAAATGGAGAATAATAGTTATCTTTGACGCATGTTTAATTTGATGAGTAAAATGAAACACTCCAGAAAATACTTCCAAAAACCTAACCCAACAGTGTTCCGTACCCTAAAACGGAAGCCCAAAGAAAGAAGACTGCAAAAGAGTCGACACATCCATCTTCAAACTAGAATCATCCACAAAGATTTAGTTCTCTGGCACACTGTAAAACTAGATCTCCAAATCTTCAGAATCAAGTTCCCAATTCAAAAGATAAGAGAGTGGAAATCAAAATCTAATAGGATGTGTAGGGATGTGGATCGTGAAAAGGCGAGATCCATCCGCCCTCAGCAGTGTTGGGCTCGAGGTATTAGGGATACTAGCGACTGGCAGCGGCTCGTTCACCAGCATGAAAGGGAAAACCCTAATGATTCTTTGTCTGGGAGTTGGTGGTGGAGTCTCTCTTTAGGTTGCCCCATCGATTTCGATACACACAAGATTTGGCCTTTAAAAGGGCTCGCCTACCCTTGGCTTCTCTTCCCCCTTCATTCTCCTTTTCCTGGTTCTTCCCCTCTTCTTTGCAATCCTGCTTCCTTCTCTCGACCTTGTCTCTCTTGTTTTTTGTTTTCTATTTCGGCTCTTGAAATGGAACAACCAAACCCTTCCTACCGGGAGAAGCTTCTTGCTGCCCCACCTCAAACCATTGATGGGTATGACCTACCTAAAAATCAGAAAACCACAACCCAAAATCTTGAGGCCAAAAAGCCAGATTCCAACAACAATGAGAAAGTTGAAAACCAACCAATACTTGATAAAGGGAAAAAACCCTTAACAGAGGAAAATGAACCTCAAGTAGCGACTGAGTCTTCCGTAGAGAATGATGCTGAGCTGGAGGAGTACTTCAAGCAACTCGACAAAGTGCGTGCCAACGCAATGAAATTGAAAGAAGCATCCTTAATCGGAAGAATATTCGGCGAGCCTATTGAACTGGGGAAATTCAGAATGAAACTCATTAAGGAATGGAGGTTCGTCTTTGGGGAATTCCAGTTTTTACCCAAAGCCAACAACTGGTTTGAACTCTGTTTTGCTAATCCAATTGATAAGAAAAAAGTCTGGGAGAATAGACCTTTCCATATCTTTGGTCAAGTGTTCATTCTGAGGAACTGGAACCCGAGCTTTGACCCTTTCACAGAGAATATTTTAACTGTTGATACCTGGGTCAAAATCCCAATGCTTCTTGTGGAATATTGCAATGCTGAGGCGATTAAGGCCATAGTGAAGAGACACAATCTTGGCTCGTTCATCAAGTATGATACAAACAACGAAAGGAAATCAGGAAACAAATACCCAAGGTTCTGTATTAACATCGATATGGCGGGAGAGGTTCCCGGGGAAGTTTTCTTGCCAGATGAGACTGTGCGCAATCCAAACGGGAAAAAAGATCTCATTAAGTATAATGTGTGGTTTGAGGATTTCCCGGATGGTTGCGGGAATTGTGGTCGGTTGGACCACTCGTACAACCTTTGCCCTATGAGGGCTACTCGTCCAAAGAAATTCAAGATCACAATCAAAAGAACTGAAATGAAAGAAACTGCGGAGAAGACTGAGGAAGGAAAAAATTCCCAGAAAACAGAAGAGGTGAATGAATGGAAATCGGTCGGAGGTAAGTGCAATAAGACTGATTCAAAAAAAAAGACTCTACAAAGCTTCACCTCGGTGGAAAGGGTGACGTCCAGATCGATCTAGTCATTTCCAACCAAAACGACAAAGGCAATCAAACAACAAACGAGACCCCCCCAAATAACAATAGTGATCCAAAAATTGTGAATCCAGGTATACCCACCTTACCTTTAGTTTCGTGTTTGATTTTATCTCACAAAACTAATTCATCGATTTCTCTTGTTTCCTGTCTCTTAGAAAACAAATCAATTGACGAAGTGGAGAAGCAAGCCAATGGAAATGATTTCTTTGATATCCAACAACTTATGGATTCGGATGATCTTCTTGATGAGAACGAAGAAAACGTCGACTACTTTGACGAAGACTTCTTAAATGAAAATCAGGGCAAGGAGAATTACAACGAGAAAAATCCTTCCAACGTCTCCTTCCACTCAATGAATTCAACAGACGGATCTGTTATCCAGAAGATGGAAATCCTCAATGTCCGAAAAGACTCAAACTCAGTCTCACACTCAAGCAAAAGAGTAATGGACGAAGATGATTTGGATACTGCTACATCCGACTCTGTTGGAAGCAGTAAAAAGAAGAAGTGTGGTTGATTATGAAGACACAACGAAATCCTTTTGGAGCTCTAACGGGTAACACCTTCCCATTGAGAGCTATTGCGTCTTTTGACTTTCTTTTCGTTCCAGTTGAAGTAGCTGAAAACTGTTGTTGGTTTGCTTTGATTACTACTACCCACCAGGTGTTTAAGAAGCCATTGTGGCGTTGTTTTTGCCAAAACTACGGGTTTTTGGTGAACCCTGATTTTGAGCAAAAACAAAACCTATTTTTGCTTTTGCCTCTCAAGGCTCTCTACCTGCTGTTTTGGAAGGGTCCGATTTGCTATGGGAATCACTCTTTTCTGGACCCTCATGTATCAATATCTTACTTTAATTGTAAGGACTACAAAGTGTGCTATTGGCCTTTTGTACCATGCCACATGTTTCTTTTTGTTGTTGCTTGCTGCTGCCAAGCTTTGGACTACATTAATGGCAAGAAGAACCAAAGTAAAAACACAAGCTTGTTGAGAAATGTGTTTTTTGACGCATCTGTTGTTGAATTGTGGACTTGTGATTTGCAAATCTTTTTGTTGATCTCTCAAATGGGAAAAAAGGAATGGGTTAAAGCCCAAAATGCATGTAAAGCACAATCACTCAACCTTCCTTTGCAATCTCGTTCCTTGTGCTTCTATTGGATTGAAACCCCTAGTTTGGGAATTATACTCCCTTGCCTTTGTATAGCTCTTCCAAGAAGACCTACGTGGATTGTTACATTTCCGCTTAGGTGGAAGTACCCAATTTTCTTTGTTCAATGGACTTTGAAAACCCATTACCATAAAAATATGACCTCAAGAATTCATGATAATTCTACCTTCAAATTTTCAAAAACAATTGTAATTAAATTTCCAATCATCAAAAAATTAGGAAGTAAATGCCAGAATAAGAACCTATCTAACAACTTAAACCAATTTTTTTCACTTAGAAAAACGATTGGTACTTCTTGCCAATTTCTAACTGGAATCGGATTATACGCCCTAGGTACCTCCCAAACCAGACAAAGACCTAGTGAGTTAGTATGATTATAAGCTTCTGGAATATTAGAGGTATGGGCCGGAACAACCTCTGGACACACCTCGAAGCCGTTTGTAAGATACACAACATCAACATGCTTGCCATTGCGGAAACAAAATCTGAAAACCCACCGGATGACCTCCTATGGAGATCGGCGGGCTTTGATAACATTATTTATTGTCCTGCCAATGGGAGGGCAGGGGGCTTATGCCTTCTGTGGAAATCCTACCAACTCAAAAACCAAACAATTAGACTAATATCAAAAAGTAACCGATTCATTTGTATCGAACTGGTTTGTACAAACCTAAACCGAAAATTAAATATTGTATTTACTTATGCACCACCCCAAGAGTCTTCAAAAAACCTTTTTTGGGATTCAATAACCAACCTTATTAATGATTCGCAAACCCCATGCATAGTCATGGGAGACTTGAATGAAATTCAACACCACTCGGAAAAACAAGAAGGAGCTACAATCAATTCCAGTAGATTCAATCGGCTTATCAACTTTAAAAACCTTTGTAATCTCGATGAAATCCAAACAATAGGAAACCAGTTTACTTGGAGGAAAAAACGTGATGGCCCTGACAATATTCTTGAAAAACTTGATCGAGTCTTAGCCCACAACCAAATTCTTCAATGGTACCCCCTACTCAAAACAAAAAATCACGCTTTCACAATCTCGGATCATTGTCAAATCTCACTGGAAATAACGGACTCGTTTACATTCACTCCACAACCATTTAAATTCGAAATGATGTGGACTAAACGCAAAGCATTTGAAAACATCGTTAATCAAACATGGCGGGCTAATTATAGGGGTAATGAAATGTTTAACCTAATAAGGAAAACACAGCTTCTAAAAACAAAAGCAAAAGAATGGAGCAAAAATAACTTTGGCAATATTTTCAAACAACTCAAAGAAGTGGAATCCCAATTATTGGATATTCAAAACCTACCCCCTTGCAAATTTAATCAAAGAATTGAAATACTACAAAGGAATCTACTAAATAAACAAAACCGACTCATCTCTTTCCACCAAAGATACTGCAGACAAAGGATTAAGAATAAAAATTTAAAAAACATTGACACAAACTCTAAATACTTTCACCGAATTGCCACTGGAAGAAGAAATAGGAAACACTTAAAGGAATTAACAACCTCGGAAGGAACAATTATAAATTCCGAAAATGAAATACGCCTAGAAGTTAAAAAAGAGTTTATTCAAAAATTTACTAGAACCACTCTTAATAAAAACCTGTTGGATGAAAAACTACAACTAATTCACAGTAAAGTGAACAACGAAGACAATGATAAATTAACAAAACAACCAACAAATGAGGAAATCAGAAATGCTATATTTGATATCGGATGCGACAAATCACCAGGTCCCGACGGAATGACAGCTGGTTTCTATCAAAAATATTGGCACATTGTTGGATCGGACGTCCAAAGAGCAGTTAAAAACTTCTTTAGAAGTGGAAAACTTCTCAAACAAGTAAATCATACATTTATAACACTAATCCCTAAAAAAGACAATCCAACGACTATAAACCATTTTAGACCTATCAGCCTCTGCTCAACTATTTACAAAATTATCGCAAAAGTTATCACAAATAGAATGGAACATATTATGCCAAAACTTATTCACCCGCTCCAAGGAGCATTTGTTGCTAAGAGTTCTATTCATGATAACATTCTCATTGCACATGAAATCTTCCACTCATTCCGATCAAAGAAAGGAAAAGAAGGTTGGACCGCCATCAAACTTGACATGGAAAAAGCATACGATCAGGTCAATTGGGAATTTATCATTTGTATACTAAAAAAGTTTGGTTTCAATGAAAATTTTGTGGGATGGATCCAGGAATGCATAACCACGGTGTCATTCTCTGTTCTTGTTAATAACGGACCAACTGACCAATTCTTTCCCAGAAAAGGACTTAGACAAGGAGACCCCCTATCCCCCTACCTCTTTATCCTTGGAGCAGAAATCCTAACTCAAATGCTCCAAAATGACTGCAATAATTATGATAATCATATAGGTTTTGCCGTATACAGAAATGCGACTCCAATCCCTTTCTTATCTTTTGCTGATGATATGATCATCTTTACCAAAGCAAACACAAACTCATGTCGTAGAACGAAGGAAATACTTGAAACATATTGCACCATCTCTGGACAAAAGATCAACTACTTCAAATCGGCATTCCAAACAACAAAAAACACAAGCACGAGTTGTATCACAGAATTAGAATATATTCTAAATATGGAGCACACAACTACTCTTGATCACTATCTTGGTTGTCCAATTATTAACGGGAGAGTTAACAAAGAAACCTTCAGCAACATTAATAACAAAACTAAGTAACAACTACGTAAATGGAAAGCAAACTCACTATCACAGGAAGGTAGAAACATCCTTATTAAGCATAATCTAGCTACAAAACCATCTTTTATTATGCATAGTTTTATGCTTCCAATGCATAATTTGAACGATCTTGACAAAACATATAAAAACTTCTTCTAGAATAAAGGAGAAAATCACAGACCAATGATCAGCTGAGACTCTATTTGTAAACCAAAAAAACATGGAGGACTCGGACTAAGAAAATCCCTCATCACAAATAAAGCCCTTCAAATGAAGCTTCTGTGGAAAATTCTAGCTGAACCAAACAATATTTGGGTTAAAATGATTAATGAGAAATATTTGAAAAATACCAACATACTACAGTACCACTCAAAAGGCCCTGCGTCATGGCAATGGAAAAACCTATTGAAACTCAAACCTGAATTCAAAAGTGGAATCATTTGGCATGTGGGTAATGGCAAAACCATTAACTTCTGGCAAGATTGTTGGGTTACTACGACTCCTCTCATAAAAGTGGTTCATGATACCAATTTAATCAACACTCACACTAAAGTTAGCCACTTTATTAAAAATAATGAATGGGATATCACAAGGATTGAAAATGAATTACAAAACATCATTAGTCCAGCAATAAGAAGAAAAATTAGAGAAACAATTATCCCAACAAATGAAATACGAGATAGATTATATTGGAGAGCTAGTAAGAATGGGTGGTTTTCTACAAAATCAGCTTCGGAACTGATTGAAAAGGAGTCGTCTTGGCTCCCGGAATATTCATGCGATTGGATTTGGAAATTGGATACCCAACCAAAAATTAAAAACTTTCTCTGGAAATTATCAAGAAATGGTATTCCCACAAAAGCAAAACTTGATGAGAGAAAAATGGCGGTTACAAGACATTGTGAATTCTGCAACCACCATTTAGAAGATCTGATACACCTCTTTATCAATTGTTCCTATAGCAAAAATCTGATTGGGAAAATCGACCAATATATATTAACTAACATTAATATCATAAAAACGGAAAACAAAAAAGCACACGAAATCCTACTGGATATAAAAACCAAAATCGGAACAACTAATTTTACACGACTTGCCACTATATGGTGGAGCATATGGTACTTTAGAAACAAAACTATTTTTAATAATGAAACAATTGGTTCAGATCACAATATCCTCAATTTCATCAAAAATCAATTGCTAAAATGGAAAACCAACACTAATGATGAGGACGAATTCGATTTTAAACATTTGAAAGAAAATAACAAGCCTGCCACAAGAAAGAAGAAAACATCAAATGGGAAAAACCAAAATTAGGATTCTACAAACTTAACTTTGATGGGTCAAAACTCGACTCAGGTGTAACCTCTATTGGTTTTGTTATACGGAATCATTCTGGTGATGTTATTAGTCTGGACGCTAGGAAAAACTATTTTAATTCAGTGATTAAAGTTGAAGCATATGCACTAAAAGCCGGATTAAAAGAAGCAATTAGATTAAAGATAAAAAAATTGGAAATTGAGGGTGATAACTTATGTGTTATCAAGGCACTTCAAGGAATTTGGTGCTGCCCCTGAGAGGTCGAGATGATCATTTCCGACTCCATTCTGGATCTTCGCTTCTTTGAGGAAGTCCAGGTCAGGCATGTGTTCAGAGAAATCAACTGTGTTGCTGACCGATTGACCCATCTGGGAATTTCGAACCCCAACACACCCTTTTCTGACGATCCCAAACTTCGCGTTCTCATCCGAAAGGATGCTTTAGGGTGGACGACTTCGAGAAGTTAGTTCTGTCCTAACCGCTTTCCGTTTTCAAAAAAAAATAATAATAAAAAAAAAATAAAAAAATTTGATGAGTAAAATGAATGTAAGGTTGGATGTTCTCGGAAAGGAGGGAGTAAGTCAAAGTCAAAGATTCGTCCAAAGTCACTCTCACTGGCAAGATCAAAACGCGGTTCAGTGACTCACTTCCTCTTACTTCATTCACTCCTTTACGTATTGTTTTTACCATAATACCCTTTCCTTCTTTCAGTACCGTGCCTGCTACTCTCGTCCATGACCTTATAAAAAAACGTTATCCCTCTCCTACTTCTTAATTGAACACGATTTAAAAGTTGTAATCGAATAACTTATATTAAATAAATTCAAACTTTTTAACACATGATTCAAAACTCTAAGTCTAAATACTTGAATATATAAATCACAATCTTGTTGAATTTATATAGTTTATAAGAAACATATAACTTGACTTATATTGCTTTATAGTGATATAGTCGACGAGGTTATTCGTGTAGAACATGTCTGATACACGAGTTTTTAATCTTAAATTAATTTGATTTTCGTATTTTGTACGGGTTGATTTAATATAAATAATTTATTTTATTTTTAAAAAGTTTTAAATTAAATTTTGTATATTTTGATTTTATAAATATTCAACATATATAAAATGTAAACGTAATATATATTTTAAATAGATTTGTAGTTATAACGGAATTAAAATCTACTAATTTAATAGAACTTGTTTTAATATTTATTTTTATAAAAAAAAAAGATTACAACGGTAGAATACAATTAAAATAGAAGATGTGATCAAAATAAAAGTAAAGATATTTCTTAAATAAAGTTTATTATAAAAGTGGTAAGTAATTTAAATATAAGTCATTTTATTTTATTTTAATGGTAATAAAAGTAAATTATAATTAATATAATTTTATTTTATTTTTTCAGAAAAAAATCTGATAACTTTAATTTTCGGCTCGACATATAAATTAAAGTCTAACATATCTCATTATGTAGACATGTTTCTATAAACTTACTATATTTAAATATAATAAAATTTCATCAAAAAATCAATTATCTATTAATAACTTAGTACTTTGAAAGTGATATTATATTTGTTTTAAAATGTTTGACTTTTTTAACAACGAATCTAATCTTATGTCTAACATTTAATGTGAGTGTATCATAAATAAATTGATGCTTTCGTCCTAAATAATGTCATACAATGGTGTATCATAAATAAATAAAAAGTAGTTATAAAACTAATCTATCCACATATAAATCAAATCAATAACTTAAGTCATGAAAAACCAAATAAATAATGATGAATAAACTAATTCATTTAAAACTCGTTAGTGTATTTAAGATGAGGTATAAAATTAACAAAGTAAACAATGATTTGCTTTAAATGCTTTAAGAGTAACGATATGTCCATAGGTTTGATTTGAAAACGTTGTATACACGGTCTTCATTTTGCTAACGTTAAAAACAAAATCGTACTTCGTCGTGCCGAAGTCTTTTTTAATTAAATTTTTTTATAACAAATAAAGTGAGAGAGTCAATTAAAATATTTTTTCGAAAATTTATAAAAAAAATTGTCAATCAACTCCGAACATCATCACCTGGTGCCTAATTTTTATTTTTTAAATTTTTTTTGAAAGCCGATGCCCAAATTTGAGGAAATGATGTCGGCTTCATCCACCAACGTTTAAATCACACCTTACGTCTTTTATTGACACTAGGCCTGTTTAAATCCGGGCAGTCCGCCGGGAAAAAAGGCTGGTGTGAACATGAGAACAAGCCCGGTCCGTAAGCCGGGGTAAAAAGATAAATATATTATATTATAAATATTAAGTATTAATATAAAATATCTAGTGTAATTATAAAAAAATTAATATATTTTATATAAAATATCTTAAATATAATTTATTTTAAAAAAATTAAATCAACAAAAAAAATTGAAAAACGGGTACCCGCGAGTCCGGACGGGTACGGCACCCATCTCAGGCTCGATAGTCTGATTGAGTTTGACCCAAATCAGATGAACAAGCTCAATATTTTATAAAGTCCGGTCTAAACCCGACCCGAACCCAAATATAAACAAATTTAATTAACACCAAGTAAATTAAGCGTGGTCGTGGGGTAAGGATATGCTGACTGGGAACATGCTCTTCATCTTCTTCTTTGTATGTGTTCTGATGTGGACTTTTAGATATTACAGGAAGCTCCGATATATTGTGTTTTTATTTTCATTTTTTTGAAATATCTAAATTTAGATGAGCATCATTAAATTTGGCTCTCTAAAGTTAATTTGACCTGAAATTAAAATAATGAAAAAAATAAGGGGCATGTTTTGTCATATATGATGGACAATTATAATATTTAAAAAATGATGAAATCTGTGACATAATGTATCTTACTTTATGCTTACAAATCGTAAGCAATATATTAAAAGAAAAATAAAAATGTATTTATCCACGTTTGGATCATGCAATTTAGAGTAGTTAATTAACGTCAAACCAATTACATCTATTTCCCATAGTCGATTATTATATATGTATCCGTCGAATATAACGTTACGAAATAATGTATTGTCTATATAATGTATTATTCTTTTGGGGTGGTAGGAGCATGTATTATATATATACGAAGAGCCGCCCATCGTCACACACGTACCCTATTTGAGAAACTCGGCTTCTAGAAGAAAATAAGGCAGAATGCTGTTTTGTTTCTTTCTTTCTTTCAGATTCTTCTTTGTGATGTTTTGTTTTTATTGTTATTCTTGACATAATCTTTATTTCTTTTGCGTATTACCAACACAAATATTTCCATATAATATGTTTTTTTTACAAGATCTTTAGAATCATCCAATTATTTTTAGGTCTTTTTTATTTTATTATATCCTAAATAGATCTTTTCTAGTTTTCTATTTAGTAAATATATCTCATAATTTTTTTACCACTTTTATTGAATGGTAGGTAAAACTATTTAACTTTTCTATTAAAAAATAAAAAATATTTGATGTTTGTTATGTAAATTTTGATTTTAATTACTGAATTTGTTTTTTTTTTATTTTTTTTTATTTTCATTTTTATTTTCAATTTTCATACCGGACATTTACATACCGGACATTTAACATACCGGACATTTACATACCGACATTTACATACCGAATATTTTACATACCGGAAGTTCATAACGAAAATTTTCATACCAGAAGTTCCTACCAAAACTTTTTATACCGGAAGTTCATACCGAAATTTTTTATACCGAAAGTTCATATCGGAAGTTCATACCGTTCATACCGGAAGTTCATACCGAAAGTTCATACCGAAAGTTCATACCGGAAGTTCATAACGAAGTTTTTCATACCGGAAATTCATACCGAAATTTTTTATACCGGAAGTTTATACCGGAAGTTCATACCGTTCATACCGAAAGTTCATACCGAAATTTTTTTATACAGGAAGTTCATACCGGATGCCTATGATGTTTACACTGGTAAATTTACAACCTTTGCTCGCTCAGGGTGATGCTGACAGTGGTCTTGATCGTCTCTGGGCAAGTAGAAGGTTATACCATATTTCAAAACATTTTTGTTGCTTCAAGGTTGATACCTGAATGTTGCGTTTTTGCTCGTACCATTTTTATAACTTCCGGTATGTAATTATCCAGTATGTAATTCTTAATTCTAAACTATGACATAAAATCAGTTTGTTTGGTATAACTTCCGGTATGATGATAACTTCCGGTATGATAACTTCCGGTATGTGAACTTCCGGCATGTGAAATTCCGGCATGTGAAATTCCGGTATGTCAAAATTCCGGTATGTGAAAAATTCTTCATTCCAGAAAATAAAAAAACATAAAGAAAATAAAAAAGACAAAAAAATTAATAAAAAAAAAACAAAAAAATAAATTTAGGTTTTAAAAAATTTAAACTTACACTTAAATAACAAATAACAAACAATTTTTTAAAATATAAGGGTTAATTAGTTTTACCTACCATTAAATAAAAGTGGTATTAAAATATGGGGTATAATTTTTTTAACAAAATAAAAAAGAGCCTGATAGGCCAAATCTTATCTATCTATATACTAAAGCAGCCCGTAAACTTCCACGTGGCACAGTTTCGTGCAGCCACCTCATCAAATTTACACGTGTCAATTTTTTTTTAGTCCCGGTCCCACCATATTAAACCTATTTTAAATATTTTACTAACTAATATTTGTTTTATTCTCTCATATTATTAATTGATATTTAATTATTTGTAGCTTAAAAATCAAAATAGTTAAGATTTGCAATCTAATTTTAAAGATATTAATGTTTTGTCAACAGATATTTTTTAATTTACAATTGAACTTTATACTTTCTTAAACTTATAAATTTTATTTTAAAT
The DNA here is from genome assembly GCA_033239125.1 of Fagopyrum homotropicum. Lineage (NCBI taxonomy): Eukaryota > Viridiplantae > Streptophyta > Magnoliopsida > Caryophyllales > Polygonaceae > Fagopyrum > Fagopyrum homotropicum. The sequence continues at coordinate 16,672,438 of BSWB01000007.1, forward strand.
TTAATTTTGTTTTGTTTATTTATATTTTTCAATTGAACTGATAAACTTTATTTTTTTTATATAAAATTTTAAAGATATTAATATATTTTTTATATTTTTAATTTTCAATTGAACTTCATTTTTATCTAAACTTATAAACTATTTTTTTTAAATAATTCTTTTAAATGATTAAAAAAAATATTTCTTCTTTTTTTTTAGAATAAATTTTTTCCTATAATTAAAAGAATTCGTATTTTTAGAATAAGTGTTTTTTCATTTTCGATTTTATTATTTTTTGAAAACAATTGCAGATATTTTTAAAATAATTTGTATAAAAACTCATAATTTCATATTAAAAAAAGATATGGAAAAAAATCGAATTTTTTTTCCCAAAAATGTTAAATTCAATTTTTTTTCTAAAAAAAAACTATCGGCTTTTTAAAAATAAATCTAATATTTTTTAAAAAAGTTTTTGTCATCTACACAAAAGTATTTTAAAAATCAGAAAAAATGTTTCAAATTTTTTTTATATTAAAAATATTTTACTTAATTTATGAATTTTTAGATATTAATTTATTTTTTAGAAAAAAATCATACAAAAAGTATTTAAAAAATCAGAAAAAAAAAAACTCCTGAAATAGTATGTATTATTTTCTATAATTTTTAAAGTTGTATTATTTTGAGTTTAATTGATAGTTGTTATTAATTTAAATTTTTTAAAAAAAATATTTAGTCAAATTTATCATTTTAGTAGCTTGACATATGTTATTAGTCTTATTAATGGTTATATAATTCACTATTTAAATTTAGCTATTTGATATTGTGAATTTTGACTTAGACATGCTACTTATACTATACAAACTTCTTTCATTTACATTTTAATATATTATTCTTTAATATTGTTAATTTAAATCTAATGATTTGTTTTACCCTTCTTTTTATGTTAGTATATATTTTACACATGACTTCTTATCTATCTTATATAATAAAACCCGAATTTTTTTATAGGATTGATACTAACTCGGCATTCGAGTATCTCAAAGGATATTGTCCTGAAATCCTCTTTCCCGATTGTTATTGAATGATTTGAATTCTTGCTTGACTTACATTCATAATGTGAAAAATACAATCTTACAACAAGTATCACATAACAATTAAAACAATTCTCAACATAGTGAATTATCATACATTTTTTTGACACATAATTATCGTCTAACCCGTGCAGGGCACGGGTATTAAAACTAGTACTTACTAAAACAGAGCACAGGTTGATGACGTGGCGCGCTGTGGATGTAGGATTTTTGAAATTGAGCTCCCACAATTAAAGCCAATAAATCTTTATTTTTTACACTATTTTTTAAACCATAAAATCTTTTATTATTGAAATAATAATTTATAGAAACCAAATCTATTATACTTACTAAAACAGAGCATGGGTTGATGACGTGGCGCGTTGTGGACGCAGAATTGTTGAAATTGAGCTCCCACAATTAAAAGCCAATAAATCTTAACCAAATCTATTATCTATTATCTATCTATATACTAAAGCAGCCCGTGAACTTACCACATGACACAGTCTGATGAATCCACATCATTAAATTAACACATGTCAATTTTTTTGTTGATTTCGGTTCCACCATGTTAAACCAAATTATTTTAAATATTTAATTTATAAATTATTTTAAATATTTTACTAACTAATATATGTTTTATTCTCTCATAATTGATTTTTAATTATTTGTAGCTTAAAAATCGAAATAGTTAAGATTTGCAATCTAACTTTAAAGATATTAATATTTTGTCAACTGATATTTTTTAATTTATAATTGAACTTTATACTTTCTTAAACTTATAAACTTTATTTTAAATTTAATTTTGTTTTGTAAACTTATATTTTTCAATTGAACTTAATAAAAAAAATTTTCATATAAAATTTTAAAGATCTTAATATATTTTTTTATATTTTTAATTTTCAATTGAACTTCATTTTTTTCTAAAATTATAAACTATTTTTTTCTAAAATAATTTAAACGATCAACAAAAATATTTCTTCATTTTTTTTAGAATAAAATTTTTTTATAATAAAAGAATTCGTATTTTTAGAATAAGTGTTTTTTCATTTTGGATTTTATTATTTTTTGAAAAAAATTTCAGATATTTTTAAAGTAATTTGTATAAAAACTCATAATTTCATATTAAAAAAGATATGGAAAAAAATTGAATTTGTTTTTCCCAAAAATTTTAAATTCATTTTTTTTTCTAAATAAATATTGGCTTTTTAAAAATAAATCAAATATTTTTTAAAAAAGTTTTTGTCATTTACACAAAAGTATTTAAAAATCAGAAAAAATGTTTCAAATTTTTTTTTATATTAAAAATATTTTACTTAATTTATGACTTTTTACTTATTAATTTATTTTTTAGAAAAAAATAATACAAAAAGTATTTAAAAATCAGAAAAAAAAATCCTAAAATAGTATGTATCATTTTCTATAATTTTTAAATTTTGTATTATTTTGAGTTTAATTGATGGTTGTTATTATTTTGAATTTTTTTTTAAAAAAAATTTAGTAAAATTTATCATTTTGACATATGTTATTAGTCTTAAAAATGGTTAGATAATTCACTATTTAAATTTAACTATTTGATATTGTAAATTTTGACTTAGACATGCTACTTATATTATATAAACTTCTCTCACATTTTAATATATTATTATTTAATATTGTTAATTTAAATTTAATGATTTGTTTTACCCTTCTTTTTTTGTTAGTATAGGCTTTACACATGACTTCTTATCTATCTTATATAATAGAACCCGAATTTTTTTCTAGGATTGATACTAACTCGGCATTCGAGTATCTCAAAGAATATTATCCTAAAATCCTCTTTCCCGATTGTTATTGCAGGATTTGAATTCTTGCTTGACTTACATTATGAATGTGAAAAATACAATCTTACAACAAGTATCACATAACAATTAAGACAACTCTCAACATAGTGAATTATCATACATTTTTTTGACACACAATTATCGTCTAACCCGTGCAGGGCACGGGTATTAAAACTAGTATCTATTAAAGCAGAGGACTTTTTGCCACGTGTCAGCGCCAGAGTTCTCGAATCTCAAAAAAATATTTTAAAAAGTTATTAATTAAGTTTATTAATTAAATTATTACTAAGTCATAATAAATACATTTAAAAATTGTTAAAATATTCAATAATATCTTTTCAGTAATATAAATTAAAAATTTTAAAATAGATTATTTTTCTCAACCCAAATATTTTTTTGATCCACTAAAATCTCTTCAATAATATAAATTAAAATTTTAAAAACGAAATTTTGTTTAAAAAAATTGGTAAAATATTCAAAATATCTATTCAATAATATAAATTAAAAAAATAAAAAATTGAAAAATTTTAAACATTTTTCGTTAAAATAGTCTACCAAATTATTTAAATAAATTTTGTTAAAATATGAGATTTTTAATTTTGTACTTGATTTTTTTTAATGAAAGTATCTACAAATTTGTTCTAATAATCAGATTTTTAATTTAAGTGTTTAAATTAGTAAATTTTTAATAATTTTATTTTGTATTATCTATCTATCTTATCTTATCTTATCTTATATCTATTAAAGCAGAAGCTTCTATTGTCACGTGTCAACACCATGTTTCTCGAAGCCTACAAAATTATTTTAAAAAGTGATTTCTAAATTTAATATAAATTGGAATTGATTTCTAATTCTTTTTTTAAAATATTTAAATCAATATTTTTATAAAAATAGTTTTTAAACTTTTACGGCTTTTTTTTTACCAACAAGCATATCTTAACAAATTAATTTAAAAATATAATAAATTAGAAGTAAAAATACTTAAAAGAGAATTAAAATCATAATAATGATTATAATTTCATTCTCCAAATTTTTATTTTATAAAAATATACATATAAATTTTTAAGTATTAAATAATTATTAAAACTCAACCCGCACAAAGTGCGGGTAATACACTAGTATCTATTAAAGCAGAAGACTTTTTGCCACGTGTCAGCGCCAGAGTTCTCGAAGCTCAAAAAAATATTTTAAAAAGTTATTAATTACGTTTATTAATTAAATTATTACTAAGTCATAATAAATACATTTAAAAATTGTTAAAATATTATATAATATCTTTTCAGTAATATAAATTAAAATTTGTAAAATAGATTATTTTTCTCAACCCAAATATTTTTTTGATCCACTAAAATCTCTTCAATAATATAAATTAAAATTTTAAAAACGAAATTTTGTTTAAAAAAATTGGTAAAATATTCAAAATATCTATTCAATAATATAAATTAAAAAAATAAAAAATTGAAAAATTTTAAACATTTTTCGTTAAAATAGTCTACCAAGTTATTTAAATAAATTTTGTTAAAATATGAGATTTTTAATTTTGTACTTGATTTTTTTTTAATGAAAGTATCTACAAATTTGTTCTAATAATCAGATTTTTTATTGAAGTGTTTAAATTAGTAAATTTTTAATAATTTTATTTTGTATTATCTATCTATCTTATCTTATCTTATCTTATATATATTAAAGCAGAAGCCTCTATTGCCACATATCGCCCCCACGATTAACCTCAGCCCAACAAAATTTTAATACCACGTGTCGCTCACAGAATTAACGTCAGTAAAAAAAATTATAAAAAAAGTTGTTAGCAAAATTTGTTAAATTTTATATTATAAAAGAAGAAAATTGTGATATTATCCATCAAATTGGATTTTGTAAGAAAAGTTTTTAACAAATTTTGTTTGTAATATCTCAAATTTGCTAGCAAATTTTGTTTTCATTTAAAGTAAGCAAACAAATGATAACGATAGTATCCCAATTATATATATATATATATATATATATATATATATATATATATATATATATATATATATTATGTTATCTTATATATATTATATGAGTAGCACCTATTGCCACGTGTCTCGCCATGAACATTCTAATGACATGTGTCAATTTAACAATTAATAACAACTTAAAAATCTTTATTAAATTATTTAAATCTTATATATCCTCATTAATTCTAACAAATAAAAAAATACATTAAACTACTCCGTCAACAACCCACCCAAATCTTCATAACCAAATCTTAACAAAATTCTCTTTTAATAAGATTGATATTATCTACAAAATACCGATAATTTTTCTCAGTACAGTTTACTTTGTACGCCGCAGGCTTTATCATCAATGTGTATATATATAGTTTCTTCAAGAGAAAAACTTGATCGAGTTAATAACTCAACACTGGTGCTTAATTGTACAGGTATTGTTCTTTCTTCTTGCGCATTCATAGTATCAAATATCCGATTTTTATTCACCTGACAACAAGATCCCCATACCCATCGTCAACATCTCCTGCATCTAGATCCCCATACCTATCGTCAACACCATCCATCTGTGCTATGTGATCAACTGTGAGTCCGCTTGCTATTATTTGCTCTCCTGGGATTGATCCTCTCTTGATAAATTCCGGTCTGCTTGCTTCCTACTTTTGTTCAAACTTCTGCATGTTTTGTTTGTGTTAGGGATTGCCCTAAGGCGTATCATCCAGCTTGTGTTAAACGAAATGAATCCTTCTTCAAAAAGCGTTTGTGATGGAACTGTGGTACGCAGCGGCATGGATGAGATTAGTTGTAAAACTTAAGAATGAGATTAGTTTTGAAAAAAATAGATATAGATAAACACGATTTTGTTAAATACCATACAATTATTAGTATCTAAACAAAAAAAATTGATTGTAACTAATTGATCGCATTGGATATTCTCAAATGTCAATTGTGTTTTATAAAGTTTGAGTGATTTCTATTATGTAACCAAGGAATACTTATTCTTTATTTAAGAATTTATTTTTGCATTGTTAGTTGCTGTTTTTCTTCACATTTGTCATAAAAATTTTAGATAAGGGTCGATGAATCACCAAGAGTAACTTCATTTGCCTGATTAAATGTGTTATGATTTTTGGGTTTTATATATGTTCTAATTGAAAATAATTAAGATAAATTTAATGAGCTTATATCCAACCAATTATATTTATAAAATAGTATTTTGTCAATACAATTATTGTATGCAACTTTTACAATATTTTTAAAAATACCTGTGCAAGACATGGACTATAATGTCCTTCTAGAAACTAACTTCAACTCAAACTTTTTTTAAATTCAGCTTTTTTTAATTTATTTATATTTGTTCAGTTTAGATTTGCCAAAAAAAAAAAACCTTATCCCCTTATCCCGTGATTTTCTACAATCCAACAATACGTATCTTCCATAACCGCAAATTTAAAATCGGTAATTATTATCTTAAAAAATTTTGAAAATAAAACCTTATCCCATTAACATTTTGAAAATTTTGTTTTGTTACCTATTTCAATGAAAATTTACAAATTTATTACTAATTTATAACGTCCATGCTTTTTTGTATTTTGAATTTTATTAAAATTGATTTCATTTTTATAGGAACAATTATGTTTAATTATCTAAACAACTTTTTTTTATATTCGTTTGAACTTTAGTTGACTTAAAAGTGCAAATGAAAATTTTGTATACTAACAGAGTAATTACTAGATTTTCTAAGATATTGTTGAGATATCATAACAAATTGTGTTACGGCTACGCATGTATAAATGGATGAGTATCGCTAGGTCTACACAATCCAATAAGAGAATAAGAGATATCGATCAATCAGAATGTTGAAGTTTCGTTTTGTGAGTTTTCAACCTAAAGTTTGTGTTTATTCTTTCAAAAATGACTCTTTTGATTTTATATGTTATGTTTAATATGTTAGATTTTAATTTATTTTCAATTTTAGAACCGTTTTGAGCGACTAATCGTCAAAGGAGTCATGTTTCTCGAAGCCTAAAAAATTATTTTAAAAAGTGATTTCTAAATGATAATATAAATTGAAAATCGATTTTTGAATTTTTTTAAAATATTTAAATAAGTATTTTTATAAAAGTAGTTTTTAAAATTTTACGGATTTTTTTTACCAACAAGCAGATCTTAACAAATCAATTTAAAAAAATTTAATTAATTAGAAGATATAAATACATAAAAGAGAATTAAAAATTATAATAATAATTATAATTTCATTCTCTAAATTTTTATTTTACAAAAATATACATATAAATTTTTAAATATTAAATATTTATTAAAACTCAACCCGCACAAAGTGCGGGTAATACACTAGTATCTATTAAAGCAGAGGACTTTTTGCCACGTGTCAGCGCCAGAGTTCTCGAAGCTCAAAAAAATATTTTAAAAAGTTATTAATTACGTTTATTAATTAAATTATTACTAAGTCATAATAAATACATTTAAAAATTGTTAAAATATTCAATAATATCTTTTCAGTAATATAAATTAAAATTTTTAAAATAGATTATTTTTCTCAACCCAAATATTTTTTTGATCCACTAAAATCTCTTCAATAATATAAATTAAAATTTTAAAAACGAAATTTTGTTTAAAAAAATTGGTAAAATATTCAAAATATCTATTCAATAATATTAATTAAAAAAATAAAAAATTGAAAAATTTTAAACATTTTTCGTTAAAATAGTCTACCAAGTTATTTAAATAAATTTTGTTAAAATATGAGATTTTTAATTTTGTACTTGATTTTTTTTTAATGAAAGTATCTACAAATTTGTTCTAATAATCAGATTTTTAGTTTAAGTGTTTAAATTAGTAAATTTTTAATAATTTTATTTTGTATTATCTATCTATCTTATCTTATCTTATCTATCTATATACTAAAGCAGCCCGTAAACTTCCACTTGGCACAGTTTCGTGCAGCCACCTCATCGAATATACATGTGTCAATTATTTGTTAAGCCACGTCACATTATTATTTAGTTTAATTGTTTAATTAAAATTTTAACCATACTTATTTAAATCCAAGATCCTAACAAACTCTATTTTTATTTTTTTTATTTAAACGTATAATTAACATTTCTCCTTATATAATAAATATCATTAAAATTTACTTTAATTTAACTATTATTCTAATACCATTTAATTTATATTATTTATTAGTTTTTTATTATATAATAAAAATCATTAAAATAAAGTAGGATTAATATTCAAAAAATGTTTTATTTAATTTTACTTATTTTGAAGTATGTTTTTTAATTATATATTTTATTTAATTTTAAATTTTTCCTAATTATATTTTATTAGTTCGATAATATATAATAAAGTCCATTAAAACTTACTTTAATTTTATTATTATTATAACAACATTTCATTTTTTTTGTTTACAAAAATATACATATAAAATTCTAAATATTAAATATTTATTAAAACTCAACCCGCACAAAGTGCGGGTAATACACTAGTTCTTTCTTATTTTCATTACATAGGACCCTAATTTCAGGGATATAATACCTTATAATCTCTCAATTTTCCAAGCTTTGGAAAATTGCTAAAGTACCTTTATTAAATTTTGAAAATTTATATCAATGTTACATTAAATTTTTTTAAAGGGATGAAATTTCATGAGGATACCTTTTTTTTCTTCTAAATTTATGTTAATTATATGCAATTTAATTGAACAGTTAATAACACATTGTTGGAAACTCACAGTGCACTTTGGTTACGGACATAAGGCAAACGACCATATACAAATAAATATGTATATCAATGTGAATAATATGTGAGAAAAACGTTCTATTTTAAGAGTAGGATAAAATTATGATTAAACTTTGGCTTCACAACCGTCTAGGGTAAACCCTCAACTCTTAGACCCTCCACAATGGAGGGTCGTGGGGCTCCTAAGCCCCCTCCATGTCATCAAATTGATGACATGGCGGAGAGAGGGGCTTTGGAGCCCCGGGAGTCGACGCCAAAATAGGCGTCGGCTCCTATCTTTTTCCTATTTTTTTTAATTTTTTTTTATAATAAAACGACGTCGTTTTGGCTGGTTTACTGCAGTGGGATGCGTCACATGGCGCTCCCTCACTGGCCGAAATTCGGCCAGTGAGAATGCGCCATGTGGCGCGTAATTTTAATTAAAACTAAAAATTAATTTCCCGACTTATTACTATGTAAAAAAATAAAAAAAAATATTTTTGAATAGGTTTTGATTTTGTCTATCTAATGACACCCATTTTGCATATGTTTGGAGAAAAAAAATTTTGACCTCTTTGAACGGACGTTACGTAATAAATTTTTAGCGTTTACGAGTATGCATCACCAACTAAAACCGGATTTAATAGGCGTTTTATTCTTTTTTTTAATTAATTTGTTTGATATTTAAAATTTTAATATTGGTTGTTATCTAATTTGTGTTTCTTTATTAAGTTGTTTTTTAGTTAAATTTTATTTTATTACCATAAAAACTTAAATTTTATTGCTAATATTTATTTTGTAGTAGTATTAGTAATATTATTTAATAATAAATGATGTATAAATATATAATTTATTGAAAATAATATAAGAATGTAAAAAGTGAAAATAGAAGCCTCGGGACTCTCTGTTGTAGCTGAAAATAAGTGAAAAGGTGAATGGGGCTACTAAGCTGACGTGGCAAGAATCTTGCTGATGTGGCAGGAAAAAAATAGTAGCCCCCGGGCTATGCATTGTGCATGGTCTTATTCCTTTGAACTCACATCTTGCTTTGATTTTCGGAATCAGAGAGAAGCTGATGAAAAACAAAATATTCAAACAAAAAGAAAATCAATCTTCTTCTTAAAAAAATAAATAAAAGACAAATGGTAAATGATTTTCACAAACTAGACATCAATCTTTTAGTAAATTTTTCCATATTGAAGAAATCGGGAATGAAGGGTGTTATAATAAGACAATAAATTTAGGTATACTGATACGATGGTCAATGACCGAGCGAGACGAGCTTTTTCTGGGCCGAAGGCCCATGAAGAATAGCGAGCGAGGTTCAGTTGAGAATGATGAAGTTCAATCGAGTATTCAAGGTCGTCTTCAACAGGTATAAGTTAAAGATTGATTATGTACATATGTTGCTGCGAAAATATTACTAACTAACTATATATGTACCAAATATGTAGTTTGTGTACATTTGGATAGGGGGTTTGATGATGCACAAACATATTTTGTGTGTATATATAGCATGTTGTCGATTAGAATATGTACAGTAGAAAAAAATATATTGTAATACATACTTCTATTTGTGTTTGCATGTACATATGTTTGCAATCTCGGGTGATTATGTACATATTTTGCTGCGAAAATGTTATTGACTAACTATATAGGTACACATGTTTGCAGGCTCTGGTGATTATGTACATATGTTGCTGCAAAAATCTTACAAGGATTAATTAAATATCGTCGCCATGGATGAACGCAAGTTGGATTAACAACCGTCTGCTACGAAAATTCCGGAAAGGACGAATAAAAGGAAGATATTCTGTTTTCCTTAATAAATGGAGAGCGAAATATATTTACTTTCCCGTTTTGTAATAATTAGTTGCTTAATAAATTGAGAGAAAAAAGTATTATGATTTACTTAACATCAACCTTTTATTTTAATAAATTTTTTTATATAATCTGAAGGGACCTATTTTGTATACATTTTTAACTTATGACCCTTTATATGTTCATGGTTGCAAAACATATCTACTCGCCCACTTTATCCATTTTATATAAGGCTGTGCAAAATCGGACCGGACCAGAGGACCAAAATTTACGGTCCGGTCCATAGACCGGTCCAATCTACGGTTTGAAGTTTTTCTGAAAACCCGGGTTACGGTCCGGGTCCGGTTTTGGGCTGTATTAAACCGTAACCCGGGTTGGATCGTATACTACGAATATCCGGTCCGGTCCAACCCGGTCTAGTCGGATCCTATTTTGGATCGGAAAACCTCGCCAAAATTGCACAATTTAGGTACAAACCGGTCCGGTCCAGTCAGCTCCAAAATATTCAAAATTGCACAATTTAGGTACAAACCGGTCCAACCCGGAATCGGACCATAACGGTCCGGTCTACGGTCCAGGGTTTTATTAGTTTACGGTCCACCGGTCCGGATAGATCCGGTCGGGTCCGGACCGTATGCACAACCCTAATTTTATATCTATTAAAACAAAATTTCTTTTACCACGTGTCAACGCCACGTTTCTCGAAGCCTCAAAATTTATTTTAAAAAATAATTCTAAATATTTATATAAATTAAAAAAAATTAAAAAATTCATGCAAATAAAAATCTAATGTACATATTTCTTTTTAGTTACAACAAACCATAATTAAAAAAAATCTACAAAATCTTCTTTATGTTAATTTTAAAAAATATTTTGAAAACTAAAAATTTTTCATGCACGTAAAAATTTTCATATACATTTTGAAGATAATTTTATTAATGTAATATACAAAATTATTCATCACAATTTAAATTTTGTAAGCTTTTATCGTAAGAAGTTTTTTTTGTAGTGTAAATATTTTATAAAGAAAAGGTCACAATTAACCACACAAATATTTTATGTTAAATATTTTATAAATATTTTAAAAAAATTATTTTAATTATGAATATTTAATATACTAATATTTTATCAACCAATAAATTATTTACTAACTCAAAATCTTTCATATAGATAAAACCATAATACATCTTTACTCTCTCTTTTTCTAATCAAATATAAAGTTATTCATTTTTCGAACCGAACTAATTTATATATATAAAGTGAGGGTATTACACTAGTTTAGAGATGTAAGAGGATACAATTTCAATAATTTAGAGAAGGGACAAATTCTATAATAATTTAATGTTAGGACGTCGTTTATCCTGGTTTAAACTCTAAGGGCCCGTTTGTTTCCAACTCCGAAAATTGAAACGGAATGGAAACAAATTTAATCCATATTCATATCATTATTCATTAAATTGTATGGAATCATTCCTTGTGGTTTAAAACAAAATGGACTTGATTCCCCACATTTTGTTACACTATAGGGTATCAAAAGTAATCAAACTATACTCCAATTACTTCAAATCACAAGGAATGATTCCAAAAACTTTCGTGAATAAGGTTATACATATGGACTAGATACGTTTTCATTCCGTTTTCGATTCCGGAGTTAAAACCAAACGGGCCCTAAATCGCTATAAATAAACAAAAATTATGAACTTTAGCATCTATTATACTTACTAAAACAGAGCACGGGTTGATGACGTGGCGCGCTGTGGACGCAGGATTTTTGAAATTGAGCTCCCACAATTAAAGCCAATAAATCTTTATTTTGTACACTAATTTTTAAACCATAAAATCTTTTATTATTAAAATAATAATTTTATAGAAACCAAATCTATTATACTTACTAAAACAGAGCACGGGTTGATGACGTGGCGCGCTGTGGACGCAGGATTATATTAGAGAAGTATACAAAACAAAAGCACGTAAAAAAACCTATTTCACAATATTCTTTCTCATTTTTTTTAAAATCCGCGCAAGGTACGGGTATTATACAGATATAAAGAAAAAGAGTGAGCTAGTCAGCTTGTGGTACTTTTGTATCAGCAGTCAGCACATATAAAATTAGAGATTTGACGTGATGAATGTACGATTCTTTCCTTTTAACATAATCTTTAGTTCATCACATGCTTTTCTGGGACTTGTGTTAGTATAATCATTTCTAGACTTTAAGGTATGCATTACCTTACTCGAATATTTCTCAAACGTTTGCTTGTATCAACCAAATTGGTAGGTTATACTAAAATCATTACAATATTCAAAGCAATCAAATGACAATAAATAAGTGATTCTTTGACATTTTAAATATTATGGTTAATGACATTAAGATAATGTCAACCAATTTAACAAAAAATACTAATTATTATTATTTCTAGGAAGAAACATATCATTAACTTGTCAAAATATTTCCATAAGAAATAAAAAATACGAAGAACTAAGGTCTAAACAATTAAAATAAATGAACGGAACGTTCGGGTAAAGATGTGCAAGAAAGTCCGTTGCTTTGTTTCCTTGCGTATAACATGGGTCCAAGATCATTTCTCTAGCCGCCAACCTAAGATCGTTTCCACTACTCATCCCATTATATTGCGAGGGCATGATCCCTCTAAATCTTGATGATCAGGGTAAAGCAATCTGAGTCAAACACAACCCTCATGAAAGTAGATTGAAGCGCCACCTTTATAACAAAAAAAAGAATGATTCATCCTCAGACACCTCTACATCTAGTCCTAGCTGAATCCTCATAGCTCCAACAATACACACAATACTTGCATGGTCACATCACACATATCCTACTCTGGTCACATCACTCATCCAACCGTTGCGTCACAATTTACCTTAATCATACTTTCTTTTGGTGTTCTCCGTCTATTGCTCCCAATTCCAACACATATAACATCATCCCTCCTTACAAGAGCCTCCGGTCCACATCTTGTGACCCTTGTGTTTTTAAGTGCTCCAATGCCTACATGTTCGACTCAACCACTGAAAGTGGTCATCTCCAATTCCTTCAAACAACTGTCCATTTCATCACTTTCGTGCACACCATAATCCCCAGATAAGGGTAGCTCAATCATGTTATAAGCACATATCAAGTGAATATAAGATAAAATCATCTCAAGAAAATATAGAATCTCATCTCCTATCTGCCCAAAAACAAGGTTCATGTTATGCCATCGGACCCCCACATAACACATGCTTAGTACACTCCAATTCTCCATAATAATCACAAAATGGATTTGTGACAACTCTCTTCCTCGTGAGGTTATCCCAACAAGGAAGAATACCACTACAAGCTCTCTAAAGAAAGAATTTAATCTTAAGTTGCACCTTGATAACCCATAATTCTTCCAAAGTCCACCTATTATTCCTTCCGAAGTCTCAAACCTCTCCTCCCCACACATGTCTGACAAGACACCAATTAATATGCACTTCTCACGCTGAAAACCCCAATTTTCTCATAAAACCATGTCGACATATCTCGCACCGCACAAGCAATTAGGTGAATACGAATAATAATCTCAACACCCTCGTGATCAAAACAATCCATAACCATCTCCTCCCTCCACCTCCCCACACCCCAATTAGGGAGATCTAAAACCCTCGTTTCCTCTCCCGGCCCTTCCAGCCTAACTAAAGGCCGGAAACCACTCGACCTTGATATCTATCTATCTATCCCCCAAACTCTGACAACAACCCTATTTCCCACCTGTAAGACCCCCGCTCAAGAACCTCTGTAGCACTATAAATACTTCTCCACGTGTAACTAAGTCTATATCCCAACCCAACTTCCATAAAAATAGAGCTAAGATAATACTTAGGCTTTAAAATTTGTACAAGAAGTGACTCAAGATGAGTCCTTAATTTCATCCTTGTTTGACGACGAGTGTCAAATTAAAACTATCTAGATCCCTAAAACCCAAACTGTTCCTCTCATTTGGCTGGCACGTACGCTTCAAACTCATTTAATGTATCTTCCACACCCTTTCCCCTACCAAAATTTACATAGTAGTTGCTTAATGTCATCACATAAGGTCTTGAGTAGTAAAAGGCAAGACATAGTATATGTAGAAATTGCCTTAACCAAAATTGTAAGAGCCTAGTTGTTGAGTTGCTGAGTGTGGGAGCTGAGGACCGAGATTTGGCCTGATCCGCCCCTGCATGACCAGTGGCCGCCCCTGCGGGTTGCCTGGGCCGCACCTGCGGCTCACAAAGTCCGCCCCTGCGGCTCTGTGTGACTGCAGCCGTCTTCTTTGACCCTTTGACCCGTGCTTTACCTTTTCACCCCTTTATAAGCTTCTTCTTTTTCCTTCTGATGAGGGTTATCTCTCTCCACAGCTTCATCTCTCTCCGATGTACATCTTCTTCTCCTCTCTTCTCCCTTGGATCATCTTTGATCTTCTTTTGAGTTTTGTGTGAGTTTGAGAGCTTTGATGCTTGGTTTGCTGCTGATTGTTGTTGCTGAGCCTTGTGAGCCAACTTGAGGGTGTTTTTGTTATGTGCTAATCTTCTAGAGGTTCAGCTTGGTAAGCTCTTTCATCGCTTCCATCCTTCCTTTCTTCATTCTTTAGTTTAGCTTAGATTCCTTAGGCTTGGATCATGCTTCAATCATGATTGGCTTGTGTTGATGTATATATATGTATGTTTTTGTTTGTATGTTGATGGAGTGAAGAAGGAGTGAAAGAATCGAAGGAAGAAGTGAAGAAAGGGCTGAAGTGGTGCCCTCTGCTATCCAGCCGCCCCTGCGCCACCTTCCAACCGCCCCAGTACCGACCAAAGTCGCCCCTGTGCCACATGGGATCCGCCCCTGCGGCCACCTGCATCAGCTAGGTTCTAAACTTGGTTCTGCAGGTGTGTGTTGCCTCTAGGCTTGCCTTAGGATGTCTTTGTTCCCTCCTCTCCTAGTATGAGTGTATAGGATCATGCTAGATGTGTGAGGCTGTGTTTGGATGAGGTTATGATCGATATATGTCTTGTACGACTTTAAGGACTTAGGTTGATGTTGGTTAAGGTTTTGAGGTTGAGTATGATCCCTATGGACCCCTTGGGTCTAGGTGTAACCCCTTTGATGAATAGAAGTTGATATCTTTCTATGCCTTGTTGTTAGGCAGTGCCCCTCTCTCAGGAGTGGAGGTTGTTTCGGGTTGAGCTTGTACGAGGTTGAGGTAAGACTGCAGGACTTACTTAGCTACCATCCTTATATTGGGTGTTGGCATGAGTGGTGTGTGCTTTATATGTTTGCTATGATAGCATGAGTTATCGTTTATATCGACTTATGTTTTATTAACTGCCCCGTTGCGTGGTTGTGATAACCTTTCCCTTTCATCCCGCCGTGGAGTCTGGGAGGTTCTCTGATGTCAGGCCAGACTGGTTTACAGGAAGAGCGCAATCCATTCCCATAGGGTACACGGATTGTGTGACCGATACTCATACAACCGGCTATTAGGCTCAGAGGCGAGGATGTATCGGTCCTCGTGTCACATACTTTTATCTATATATATATATATATATATATATATATACGATTTGAGTGAACGACTATTATATAAAGATGATAAACTAGGTAAATGTGTGATAACATGCTGATGTGTTTATCTTTTTATGATTGTGTTTGTGCTTATGCATTACTCTATATATGTATGGTTAGCTAATGATTTATTACCATGTTGTAGATGCCCCACAGGATAGGCGTGCTGCTGGGTGATCTAGCAGAGTGGCAAGCCGATGACCTCTCGTACATAGGATGTTATGGTCTTTCGGGGTTGCTTACTTTTCCCTCCTGTGTGAGGATGATCTTTTGATACCTCCCGTGTGAGGATGTTGTTGTTTATACTCGGCTATGATGTTGTTACCTTTTGGTTGTATAGTTTATACAGTTTTATGCATTTGTTTTTATATCTGTCAATGCCATGTTGTAAGGTCCAGTGAACTTGTTGTCAGGCTAGGGTCATGATCCGTTGTGAGATCCTAACCAAATGTGACACTCCGAGTCCCGCGGATTCGGGGTGTTACAAAAATCTCCTTCCCATCCCTAAAAAGAGTATGTTCCTTCCACCCCTTCACTTTCTTAAAATCTCCGATTACAGTAGGTAAACCAAGATAACATCAATGCTTCTCCCCTATCAAATGACTAATCTCCCTCATCCTCTTCTCAGTTACCCCTTTGCTAAGGGACAATTATGACTTCAAAAAGTTTACTTTTGACCTAACATCACCTGAAAACTAAAAAAAGTTTAAAGTGCAGGATACCATATCATAGAAATATTTTTTAAACCCTTTTTAGTAATATTTTTTTTACAGCAGGTTATTTGGATGAATTAGGAGATGATAACGGTTTATCCCATTCTACTCTTGCATCTTCCTTGGATTGGTTTACAAAAATATTTCTTCAAACACTTTTTATTATTTTTAACCATAAAAGTTCTCTTTATATCAAATAGGGTTGTTTAGAAGTGATCTAGACCGGACCAGATCCAAACTACAATCCAAGGTTTTTGGAGTTCCTGGTTCCGGTCCGGTCATTTAACTTTATATACGCACATACAATTATACATTTTTCTTACAATAAAAAAAATACATATACTTTGTTTTCACAAAATTATATTTATTTTATTTCAGTCTGAATCCGATCCGGACCGTAATGGACCAAAACAGTCTAGTTTCAATCCATGGCCTAAGAATTTAAAAATTCCGATCCACTAGTCTGGTTGCACAACCCTATTATCAAACATGTACTAGATTTTTTTTCCCACCTTCGTAAAATCATCTACAATTTCTTGCTTTTAATTTCGTCTTCAATTCTACTTTCATCTTCATCTTTAATTTTGGCAACTAGGCCTTTTTGAAAAACTATAGTAGTAACTAGGCTTTTTAATGTTTCAATTAAGTAAATATACCACAACCTTTTGTATTTATTCTCAAACTCTACACACTCTTTTCTCAAAGGGTACATTTAATAAACACAAAATTAAAAAAAGCCTAGTAAACCAAATTATTTCAACCTAAAAACATATCACATTTGATAGAAAATATTTTTTCCCCCAATTTCATGTCAAAGAAATATATACTTATATTACTTTATACGATGTGTAAACGACAATTTTTATGATATGATATATCGTTTGAGTTTACTATTGATGTCATAAATTTTTTTTAGTGTATTAATTAATTTAATGTTTATTTATAGATCAATTTAGTCTATTAATTATAAAGTATATATAATACACCATTTATAAGTTACAAACCAATACAACTATTAATATATCTTTTTTTTTATCATATATATTTTATTTATAGATTTGTTCAATATCTTATCATTTTAATAATAAATATGATATATAAATACAAAAATTATAATATAAGAAATTAATTCATTGGTAAATTTTAAAAATAGTTTACAAAAAGTGCGGGTAGTAAATTAGAAATAAAGCGAGGATTAAGAAGACGGGTGGAAATGGAGTATATTCGTCCACGGCGAAGGTAATCGCTAGCATCATCATAAAAGAAAAAGAAAAACAATATATATATAAAAGGCAGTAGACCCCACACTGCAAAAGAGAAAGGAGGAGGAAAGCGTAACATGATCTCCATTATAAATCAAAATAAAATACCCACCACCACCATTTTTATACTCTTACAAAATCAGAATGTCTCTTTCCGTTCCTCCACTGTAATAATCCCAATTCTCCCAAAGGCTATAGCTTCCCTGCTCCAGATCAATCTATATATATAACCACTTTCAAGTCGTTTGTATATTTTCCCGAGAGATCTCTTTGTTCTCTGGGTTTGTTTGTCTTCAAGGGTCTGTTATCATCTTCCTCATCTCTGAAGATTCAAGAGAGGTATGCTCTTTTGATTGTTTATCATAGCCCCTTTTCAATTTCACTGGTTGTTGATGGGGTTTGATTTTAGGGTTTGGTTCAATTTCGTTAATGAGTCAACCCATCTAATGGTTTGATTCAAGTGTTCTGCAAACCTCTGTGATTTTAGGGTCAGTAGATCAAACCCATCTCTCCCTTTCCCTTGCGATGTTTGATTTGGTGTGAATTTCTAAGGAGCTTTTTAGGTATGTTCATGGCGGGTTCAGTAGAATGAATATTGCAGACTTTTGGGTCTGTTCATTTTGGGTTCAATTGATGGTATTCTTCACTTTTGTTATTAAATAAGTAGTCACAGTAATCAATTAGTAAGTAGTTGATGGAGTGAGCTTGTTTAATTTTGTTGTTGAAGTGCCTTTATTTCCGGTCTTAACTCATCACTTTCCACACGGTTTCTTGACAGAGGCAGTGTTTGTTGATCTACAAATCTGAAAGACAAACGCGTCTTTGTGTTTTGTCGCTTTACCCTCTTTCTAGTTCTGACCAGCACACACCCAATAAAAGAAAATCCAGCTCACGTTTCTCTATGTTAAATCATTGAATATCGATTTATGCTAATGATTCTTAGTGCAGTTTATTCTTCATTTGGTTTGATACTCAGGTTGCTTGTTTGAACCTTCTGTATAAACCAATCTTCATCATTTCATCTTGCAGATCTTCTGTGGTTGTCCAAGAATACAAAAGAATCAATAGCTGAGAAGCATTTTCTGGGCAGTTCAGCCTTTTTTACAAATTTAGTTGCTTATGCAAACGTCTCAAGATCACCAGGGTTCGGGTGGAGTCCACAAATTGTACCACCACCAAACAGCTCCACAAATACCACCCTATTGCCTCCCTGACCAGTTTGAGATTGTAGACAACAGTGTGGTATCTGCACCCGATAACATGAGCTCGGGAACGGCATTGTCTTACGGGAATTACAATGATGGGTACTTTACCCTGGATTCAGCCCCAGCACCCACAATTTATAATGTCTATGATTCTCCATCACTCAGCACGGCTTCTAACAGAAGTGCGTTTTCTCCTCACTCGTACGTCTCAGACCCGAACCACTCTTCTGAACACACCAGTGGCTCGCCTGCTAGCGGATCATCTGTAGTTGACGACGGTCATCTTAGGAACAAACTTAAAGAGCTTGAACTGTCCTTGCTTGGTCCGGAAGGTGGTATGGACATCGACAGCCACGTTTGCTTGCACGCTAACACGGAAGCAGGCGGGAACCATGAAGTGTCATCATTGAGCTGGGATACAAGAAGGGAAATTCAGCCAAGGCAGCAGGACTTGAAGCAAGTACTCATTCTATGTGCTCAAGCTGTAGCAAATGAGGATATGCCAACAGCTGGAAGATTGATGGAGACTTTGGGGAATATGGTTTCCATCTCAGGTACCCCTATTGAGCGGTTAGCAGCGTATATGTTAGAAGGCTTAAGGGCAAGACTCGAGTTCTCGGGTTTCAACATCTATCAAAAGCTAAGATGTGATCCTCCCACTAGTACAGAACTCCTGACTTATATGCATATCATCTATCAAATCTGCCCATACTACCAATTTGCATACAAGTCATCAAACATTATCATCAGCGAAGCAATGGAGAACGAGAACCGGATTCACATCATAGACTTCCAAATAGCAATGGGAACTCAATGGATGCTATTCATTCAATCTGTCTCCAAACGGCCCGGTGGGCCGCCGACTGTTCGCATAACAGGAGTTGACGATGACAACTCAGCTCATGCCCGAGGGGGAGGGCTTGAAATTGTGGGGAAACGCCTTGCCCAAGTTGCTGAATCTTGCGGGGTTCCATTCGAGTTCCACGAAGCAGCCATCTCGGGTTGTCAGGTTGGACGTGAAGATCTTGTTATCATCCCAGGAGAAGCCATAGCCGTGACATTTCCTTACATGCTTCATCACATGCCAGATGAAAGTGTAAGCACCGAGAACCACCGAGACCGGTTACTACGTCTAATCAAGAGCCTCTCACCCAAAGTCGTGACATTGATCGAGCAGGAGTCTAACACAAACACAACTCCTTTCTTCCTAAGGTTTATGGAAACCTTGGACTATTACACAGCAATGTTCGAGTCAATTGATGTAGCTCGTGAAAGAAACGACAAACAGAGAATCAATGCCGAGCAACATTGTTTGGCACGTGACATTGTGAACATGATTGCCTGTGAAGGTGAACAGAGAGTAGAAAGACACGAGCTTCTGGGTAAATGGAAGGCTAGGCTTTCCATGGCCGGGTACACTCAATGCCCACTAAGCTCATCGTTGCATGAACAGATCTTGGAACTATTGAAGGAATTCCATGAGAATTACAGGCTTAAGTACTGGGATGGATCACTCTATCTCGGGTGGAAGAATCGGTCACTCGGAACATGCTCTGCTTGGAGGTAACATGTTGTTTTTGTTCAAATGATCGATCTTTAGTGAAAGATGTATGGAATATGTAATGTTCAGAAAAGCAACTGTGTTTAGTTACAGCCTCAGATCTAGGAACACCCATGACTTGTAGTTGTTGGTTATTCTCAGGTTTCGGCTACATGTAAATGTGCCTTGTTGTGATTCCTTAAAATGCGATACGAAAATGGTGTCTGTAACTTGCCAAGTAGAATGATTTTGACACCCATGTACTCGCAGTTTGTAATGGCTGACGATTTTTTGACTTGGGCTGGGATAATGTAGTTTGCACTAGTTCAATTATGTTATTATGCTTTAAAACATAGTGCTTACAATGTTTTGGTACAAACAATCCTTCCGGTTATGACCATCAGTGAACCGAGTTACTCGAGTATGGCTTGACAAAAGCTCGGGTGAAGCTTGAATCGAGCTCGAGGTTTTAACGAGCTAATCTGAGCTGTGTATACATTGGTCAGAGGTTATATAGATGTGGCAATGAGAGATATTCGGTTATTTTTAGGTTTTAGCCAAGTGTTAAGAGACTATTCTAAACCGGTTAGGTTTGCATCTACTTTTAATATGATTTCAATAATTGTAGGCGCCGAATCTTATCATCACACGACCCTCAAACTTGAATGTTTTGCCATAGACTTTTATACAACCATTACAAATCCATTGGGTTTCGGTTTATCTTTTCCGATCACGGATCGAGTTTTAGAGAAAAAATCAGTTACTTTTTGTCAGAGTATAAGAACCGGATACCCAAGTATCCATCTCAAATATCTGATTCATTTCAGCTCCTTGTTGAAGATTCGTAAATATCCGTATTGACATTTTATGAACACTACAAATCAAACTTTTGACCCAACAAGTCGAATCTATCTTAATACTCACTCTTACCTCTACTTGTAAGAACACGTGAGTGACTCTTACCTACCCATAACTCGTTTGAGTTGTCTCTACCTCAAAATTTCAAAATAATGAATGTCGTCCACTTATTTTATAAATTGAGTATTATTACTTATATTGTGTGGAATGCAAGACATAATTACGAACTATAAATAAACTAAATAACTCCAAAGGCATTAACTAAAAATAGTACATGACGACAAGTATCGGATCGAATGTCAAACAATAAATGTCCAAACATATAACAGACGACTCAAACTATGTTGATATCATATCATTTACGTCGGGAGACAACTCCGTCCCCGAACCCCTAGTGAGTAGGATCTAGATACCCAAATTTTACGAATCGTGATATCAACTATTTATAATATGTAGTTTGGATTAGTTCAAACATGACATAGAACATCGTACTCATACTTTTTTAACATGGGGAAGGAGACTAGGGAGAATGTCAAGAATTCTCTGTTTAAACCCTAAATTGATGTTCGTAACTTCGTACGTTCACTTATATTGTACCAAAAAGGAGATATTGCACAATTTGAATTCTGTTCTTGACCACATATATATACTTATAAATTCAAAGAGACTTTTAGTTGTTCAATTGTTCATTCAATGACAATTTCACTTATGTGATGAATGTTTGAAAATCAGTCTTCAAATATGAGATGAAAACTCATTAATATACGGGTTAAATTCGAGTGATGGGAATACGGTTGGATTTGCTCATGATCCATCATCCATATTCATCACCCATTTGAATATAATTTTTTAATACTTTAATAATATATAAGTTTACGTTAAAATACTAAAATATCACAAACTCTACAATTCCTAATATTTTGTTGTCTTATTTGTCTTTATAACCTTATCGGCGCTACTCACTTCTAATCAATGTGATTTGTAAAGGTAAATATATTTGAGAAGATCGGTGAAAGAATAAAAAATAAAGATAAATGAGTTGAATCTTAAATACAAATTAGACACCCTAATTTTAACAATAAAAAATAAAAATAAATGAGTTGGATAATCATTAAAAGAGGACGAGTTGTCCCCCTCCCGCCCTTATATCAGTTGGACTAATTAAACTCTATGTATTATTTTGATGATACACAATATTAATACACAATTTCAATTATACAATATTTATACATAATTTCAAATACACAATATTAATAAATAAAAGACTTGTGTAACCAAAACCTTGTGTACAAAATACCTTTCACTGAATTTCTTTCCTGAATAATATGTAGGTACATTATGTATACTCGAGTCATTTTATATCGCTCGAGTATTTCATACACAAGGTTTTTGGTTACACAAGTCTTTTATTTATTAACATTATGTATTTGAAATTATGTATCACTATTGTGTAATTGAAATTGTGTATGCTCGAGTATTTCGTACACAAGCTTTTTTGTTACATAAGTTTTTCATTTATTAACATTATCTATTTGAAATTATGTATCACTATTGTGTAATTGAAATTGTGTATTAATATTGTTTTCTAATTAATCTTTTTCTACATAATTATAAGTGTCTACTTTGTCTACACATTACAAAACATACCTACTATATACACAAAAATACGTTATGTACCTACTTAACCAACTCACTCAATATATTTTTCAATTTATGTCAGATATTTTGGATTGAATAGGATATTTAGTTTCAACTTGCCTAATTTCACTTTCTTTAAAATTTTGGTTATATCAACATAAAATACAAGTTAAATTTCACCCTAACAACCCTGATCCACCCGTCTACCAGGCGAGTATGGATGTCAAAAGCTACAGATCGGGTGACAAATCAAATGAAGATTTCAAGAGACATATCAAATACGAAAACGGTACATTTATTCAACATCCGACTCATTCTCATCCCAAATTTAACCCAACATGTAAGACTTATAATAGTCCATAATAGCCCAAATTCTCAACGTATATGCTTGTTGGTAAGTCAAGATCTAAACTCAAATTGTCATTAATCTCAAATTGAATATGAATAAGTAAAAATTCTTATATAATCATGATGACTATTGTAAACCCATTGAATTTATGTGCTCATGAATTTGTAGCCCTATGTTATATTGGCTGATAATATGCAAGGTTATTTGCTAAGATGTCCTACACGTTTGCAAAAAATATTTATACTTATGTTCCTCAAAGTGTGGCAAAAATGATATGAACTATGACTTACGAAGGAAGATTAATTAAAACTTTAAAAATTACTAATTGACTATAGTCTATTATATCAATTTTGTTCCATAATAAATTTTCAGCTAATTTTCGATTATATGACAATCATAAACAAATTTTAGGTTCAGACCGTAATTTAATTCAGTTTTAGTAAGAAGAATGTTAAATCAAGAAACATCTTATCTTCTTTTGTTTCTCGTATTCATTGTTACATGTTTATGTTTATTCAAGCCATGAAGAAGGACGAATAATTAAATTTCATGAACCAACCGCCAAGTGTACAATGGGATATATTATTGCTCTTCATGATTCCACTTTGTTGTTAGATCTATACAATTTTGTTTGTTACGGTTGTGTGTTTTTTGTGCGTGTGAGAATGAAATTAAGGGTCAGCTTGGAAGCCCTAATAATCATTTCCTGTAACGGAATATTTCCAAATTAATAAAAAACTATGTTTGTTTAGAGACTTTTTTAACACATGAAAGTAATACAATTATTTTCATTTCCTTACCCCTTATCCGATTTTATTCTGTTTTCATTTCACCGCTCCAACCAAATATACACTAAATGTTACAATTTCCATGTCCAATTGGTGAGCCCTCGGGTATTTAATGAACATTTCATTGGTCTAAACCCTTAAAAGCTAACTGGATTGTGCCCATGTACATAGATATCGGGTATGTTTGGTTGGTGAGCCCACGGGATTTCCATGTCCAATTGGTGAGCCCACGGGAATCTGCTGAACTCGACTAAATTGACGGGCGACCCTGTTTGGATGATATGGCTCGATGAATTGACCTAACTGGATTGTGCCCATGTACATAGATATCTGTCCAATGCTGCTAGGTCGTATGGGAACCATACGACCTCGCTCGCATCTAAACCCTCAATTTGCGCCCTATAACGACGCACACGGTCTTCTGACACCCGCAATGTCCTGTCCACCTCGAAGTGGGCTCCAATGGGTACGTAAACCCGGCCATTTGATTACCACAAGAAGGACGGTAAACCCGACCAGTGCAAAGAAAATGCAAAGAAATACAGTGCTGCATATGAGTATTTAACATTGTATGTGTTAAACATGATTGAAATATTAGTGTTAATTATAGTCAAATTATAAATAAATATTTTAATTACCCAAGAAGGACGGTAAACCCGGTCATTTGATGTGTTGCTTCCCGAGTAGCCTCACCCAATTGTCGGTATAGGTAGACAAGAGTGAGCGTCCTCCAAGTCGTCTCCCCTGTCTGACGGTGATCGTGAACAAGGTCCAAGTAGTGTGACCGAACCTTGTTACCGAACTTGGCCTGAAATATTGTCAAGCCCAAAAGTTGCAATAGCCATGTAGAAGCAATTGCTGCGGGGTTACCATTGTTATTCATCATAATCTCCATTCTTGCTCTGAGTTCCGCCATCTTAAACCCGCCCTTCCGATGGATCAGATGCCAAGCGTTGTTATCCCAGAATCCAAATAAGTTCGTCGCTCGTTCCTGGATATCGAACTCCGAAAGAATGACGGGCATGTCGTTACCCTCAATTGATAAGCCGGTAATTTGATAAACGTCATGAAGCGTTATCGTCATTTCACCAAAGGGGAGGTGGAATGTGTTTGTATCCGGTTGCCATCGCTAGCTCTACAAACACGTTTACGAGTGGGTGATCAATGTGTGTAAGATGAACTTATAACATCCTTTATAATCCGGATGCATCAACCAAACGGCGCCATGGTGTTTGTGGATGCATGGTTATTGTAAATTTCCCAAAGGTCACACACATGTATTACATCGACGTACTCTACATACTACGGCCTGTTTTGGGCAAATAGTAAATAGTTTGTTCTTGTTGTTGAACCGGTTCGGCCATGGTAATAATTACCCCGTATGACTATGTGACGGTTAATAGTGTTGTGAAACCATTAAATCAAATATAATATGTGGAAAACCGAGTACAATTCTTAAGAACTTACCTGATGGTATGGATTTCTAGGGCCCACGATGTTCGTGTAATCATTTACATTGTTGGGGCTGACATCGTTTGGATTATATTCAAACTGCATGTTTTGGCTTGATTCCTCGGTGTTATTGTGAGACGTTGACCGGTTACTCGATGCTTCAATCCTACTTAGAAATGGATCGTGGTAAACACCATCTATGTTGATGTACGGTGGAATTGAAAACTGTTGGTCGTGATAGAATCCTAATAAGAGAAATTTTTATTTGTATGTTAATAAAATAATATGATAAGAGCATAATAAAAAAAGAGGTTCAGAAAATAATACTCGATGCTTCAATTCTTACCTGATCCTTGCTCAATGCCAATGTTTTGATTACTTCCACCCATGTGCAGGTTGTGAAAAGAGGTTCCACCCATGTGGGGGTTGCTTCCACCCAGTGTTAACGGGGTTGTGAACCTTTGTATTGATATACATCTTGTGCGGGTTGTGAAAAAAGGTTCAGAAAATCGAGCGTTTGTGGAACTTGTTCTTCATTTTGATAATTTTGATAGTTCTGAATTAAAAATAAATAAATAAGATTTCAAAAATATTAAATATAACGAAAAAATATAGTAATTAGAGAGAAAATATTATTACCCAATTATCTTTATTGTGGTTTTGACGATCCATTCTCGATGTAATAGATTTCGTAAAAATTAGATTTCGTAAAAAATTTGTTTGTTGAAGTATGGGATTGGGGGGGGGGGATTATATATAGGTGAAATGAGTGAGGAAGTCGGGTGAGGGGGGGGGGGGGTAAGGGGGTTATTTGGCCGGATGAAGGTGGGGGAAAATTTGGAAATTTTCCCCCACCCGACAATCTACACGCATAGCAGGGGCGTCTGATGCACCTGCCATGCTGTGAAAGCAGACGCACAACTTGTGCGTCTGATGCTCGGATCGAATCGAATCGGGATCGACTCCGGACCGACTCTTCAAATGTTCGGATCAAGCTCGTTCTCTTTCTGAACGAGCCGAATATGAAGACATTTTTAAAATCTTGTATTAAATTTAGGCTCGACTCATTTATAAACGAGTTGGGCTTGAGCATGCCAATGATCGGCTCGTATAACATCCCTATATATGAGTAACGGTGAGCATGAGGAGGAAGAAGACATTTCTCTTTATTTGACACTCTTCTTTCCAAAATTTAAGTGAATTACACTTTGAGTCCAAAGTTTATTTACGGTAGAGATATAAACACTTTGATAAAAAAATGTGGATCAATATGTTTTTTTTTGAAAACGAAAAGCGGTTAGGAAAGACTATCTTCTAGAGGGTCTTTCTACAATATTCTTGCGGATGAGAGCACGAAGTTCAAAATTGTTAGAAAATGGTGTGTTGAGGTTCAAAAATCCCAAATGGGTCAATCGGTCAACAACACAATTGATTTCATTGAATACGTGCATGCCCTGAACTCCCTCAAAGAAGCGAATATCAAGTTTGAAGTCGGAAAAGATCATCTCAATTTGTCAGGTACAATTCCAAAGTCCTTGGAGTACCTTGATAACATATAAATTTTCACCATCAACTTCGATCTTTTTTATATTTGACGTGATTGCTTCTTATAGTCCAGCTTTCAGCGCGAACGCTTATGCTACCGAGTTAACGTTCTTTTTTCTAGCGTCCAAGCTAATAACTTCACTGTTATGATTTCGTATAACAAAACCAATAGATGTATACCCGAATCGAGTTTTGATCATCATAAATTTGTGGAATCTATGTTTTTAGTTGTCCCATTTGATGTTATTTTTGTTCCTTGTAATATATATGTTGTTCTTTTGAATATGTTTAAATTCGTTTGCGTCCTCGTCCTCATTCGTAATGTGAGTTTTCCAGTTATGAAATTGACTTATTGATGAAATTTAACATGTCACTGGCCATATGCCCGAATTTAAGGGATCAAATATGGGCCAATAGACCCAAAAGTTACGGATGTAGAATGGGCCTATAGGCCCAAATCACTGTCCAATTACGTACTTGGACCCCACTCCACCCCAGTCCGGACCACCTATTGCAATTTATATTGCATCGTCTGATACATGTATTCTATTGGTCCACGTGTCAATAGGATTAATTATTTTTTTAAACATTAAATTAAGTTAAAATAGGAAACATAAGAAATCGTTAACGGTGTTTCTTCTTTCAATCGATTCTCTTTCCTGCAAAATCTTCATCTCGCCGGAGAGGCAAACCTCGATTGATTTACCGCTCTCGCAAAATCTTCAACTCGCCGGAGAGGATGACATCTCGCTCAATCTTTTCCATCCTCCGGCGTGCCTCACGGAGACCTCTCGCTGACCTCATATCCTTCTGACAGTGCGCCTTGCTGGTGACTTCTTGCTCGACCTCCATTCCTTCCACCGACACAAGTCCTCACGGCAATACACCTCGTCACCTTCCGCTTGACCAACATGGTATACACTACCTTATATGAGATGTTACGATCATACTAATGATATTCTCTTTTTATAAACAAACAGAGGTCATTGACATGGTATTTACACAATTAATTTCATCCTTTTAACAAACAAACAAAGATCATACTAATGGAAAGTTGAAATTGTTAGACTTGTCTTTCATGAATGAGTACATCTCGCTATTCTTATTGCATAACCCCCCTGACGTGTTCTTAGAGGGATTAAGTAAAGTGTAGGTAGGTTGGTTCGATTTCTGTTAGATGGTTCTCATTTAAAATTTTATGGATTGGATAGGACATGTCCTTCGGTATGCTATATATTCTTTCTAACATGCCATTGCTTTCTACTGGACTCACAACTTTGCTATGCTATATAGTCTTCAAACATGCCAATGATTTAAACTTTTATGATTTTAATATAAATTTTGTGGATTAGAAAGGGTAGATAGGTTGGTTCTGAATCTATAGGACTCACAATTTTGGCTATACATGGCTAACATGCCACTGTTTTCTACTTCTCTTGGCTAGCATGTTCTTTCTAATGGTTTTTTCATTATCATCAACATTTCTGTTCTGCATGCTCTTTACATGGGTGCTAAATAGTAGCCATCTCTATTAATTTTTATATGCCACTTTGCAGGAAGAGAATGGTTGTCTTTGCATATGGTTTTATGAATAAGAATTATCAAAAGTTATGTTTCATTGTGGATTCTTCGTCATATTATATTACATTAACTATTTGAATTTTTTCACGACGTATATAACTTTCCATTGTATTTTCATTATATTTAGATTCTGAAGATTATGGGTTTACAAGAAACACAACCATATCGACGTCTAGAATTTGAGCAAGATTCAGGCTTGGAAAATCTTGCTTAAATGATGACACAATGGAAGTGTTACATTCTAAGATATCAGATGACATTATTCCAAAAATTGGTATGGAGTTTGAAACCGAGGATGCAACTTATGAGTTCTATAATAATTATGCTTTAGGTGTTGGCTTCTCAATTCGAAGAAGTCTACAAATGTCATGACTATCATCTTGAAGATTATAGTCAAACGGAAACACTTGTGCATTATATGGTTACCCCTCATAAGAAGCAATCCGGTTATATCGTCTCTACCAAAATATTGTGCATTATATGATTTGATATTATTTGTATTAGTTTTTAATCTGATAAACAATGTTTGTAAAAACAATCTCTCTATTTGAATCGGATATAACAAAATTGCTGTAACAAATACCATATTTTCATTGATATAAAAATTTCTCAAATACAACAAAATTGCTGACAAAATAAACTTGAACTTGAAAAGTATTTTGGTTTTATCATATTACATAATCAACAACCTAAACATGTACCATACTTTCATAATTACATATATTTCTCAAATCGTAATCTATTTTTCCTAAAAGTTTCATTCTTGAAAAATGCTGCCAGGTTCAAACACTATCAGCACTTGCATAGATCTCCAAATAAGGAATTCATGTGCAGGCTGTAATGTCCTGAGTAATGCTGCAGGTTGTAATATCTTGAATAGAAATTCATGTGTAGTTACCTCCTTGTTTGTTCCAGGTTTTTTTATTGCTGAACTTGAAAAGTATTCTGTTGTAGATTATTTAGAGCTGCTGATTTCAAACAACAATTACACATCAACACAATTCCTGGTTACATTTTCACATTTGTACACACTATCACAATTTGTGCCCAACAAATTCTCAGTCTACTCCTTGTCCAGTTTCACACAGCATTTACACATCCCTCTAGGCATAACTAAGTGAATGCCATTAAAGCTGTACACATCAAGAAAGAAGATAGCTTCACAATCACTATCAGTACTTGCTTAGATCTCCAAATAAGGAACCTCTAAGCTAAAATTGTACCAACTAAATGAATACAAAGCAATACTGTATCAAGAAAATGGTAGATAATCTTAGAAGAACGAGTACATGGAGGAATATATTGGTTTAGGTTTTGATTAATTGAAGCTTTCAACTTAGTGAATACAAAGCAAAAAAAATAAAAATAGAATCACATATTACCATCATACTTGCATAGATCTCCAAACAAGGAAACAAAAAACAATATGAAATTCTTCAAAAGCTTCAAATTAAGACAAGACATGATGATTAGAGTAATCAAAATCAACATGAGAAAGATTAAAGAAAAACTTACATGTTCCATATATCCCTGTACATGACTACATGCCCTCCATAGCTATGAAGATTTTGCCTCCCCCCACATATACTAGTTCGAAGTGTAGCTATAAAGGTATTCTCGTATAGGTGTGACTACATTGTTTGATAAGGAAAATTTTAGATATAATCATTATTACTTTCTGACGAGATTCTCTTTAAGTCGTACAATCACAATATAAGCTCATTTTGATCATCATCCATGTAAACTTGCCTTCACAAATATTAGTCTTCAGAATAAAACTTGTATTAACCCTGTGTAAGGAGTAAGACTCACTCTTCATGACAAATAGAGTTGTTTACAAGTATAGATCGTTAGTTCTTGTAACGAGGTAAGGCATTTGACTTCTTTTACAAAATTAAGTTTGTGATTGTAAGTATATTATCTTCGGAACTTTTAGAGAAGTTTGAAATTCGAACCCTTTGAGAAGATTTCTGCTTGTGATTGGAATTTCCAAATACTTGAGTCACAACAAGTGTCTCCATGGAATATGTGGCTTCTGATCATCAACATCAATCCATTCAAGTTTCTCACATCCTGTAACCTTCAACTTTACAAGGGAAGTGAGATATGAAATGGCTTTATAAGAGATAGTTACAAGTTGTTCACATATGAAAATACTTAGTTTTTGGAGATTCGAAAGAGGACCCAAATTTCCCATAGCTCTGAATAGCTTCAACAAAAATTGACCAAACAATTCCCAAAAACTGAACAAAACTCAAGCGAGAAAGAAAAGTTACCCAGGCCTGTCTGAAGGCGTTGTTTCTCAATACTCGTCATTATCGAAGAAATTTCAATTGGGGTGTAGCAGACAAGTGAAATGGAGTGGAACGAAAGGAAATGGACTCAAATGGAGGAAATCTGTCGGGGTACCGTGGCAGGAGATCTGCGTGAGGCCTCCAGCGAGGCAAGCCAGCGAAAGGAAAACATCGATCGAGGTCTACCTCTCCGTCGAGTTGAAGATTTTGGAGGAAAGAGAATCGATTGAAAGAAGAAACACCCGTTAACGATAGCTTCTATTTCCTATTTTTAACTTAATTTAATGTTTTAAAAAATAACTAATCATATTGACACGTGGACCAATAGAATACATGTATCAGACGATGCAATATAAATTGCAATAGGTGATCCGGGCTGCACCCCACCTGAAGACAAGAAATCGCCACATAGAGACGCATTGTTGCTATGATCGAAACGGTCGAAGAAGAATAAAAACACCATCCCACCATAGGCCTTTCAACGTGATTGATCGATCGCCATTCTCTCCCCCTTCACTCTCCAAATTACAATCTGACGATCCAAGAACAACGATGATCTCCCAGGCATGATACCAAATCCTCCTCTTTCCCCTGCATTTGCTTTTTCATTTTAATTATTTTCCCTATTTGATCACATTTCCCGAATTTCTCAATTCTGTAAATCCTAACCTCTATTTCGATCGAGAATTTAGCATTCAATTGATTAAATAACTGGTTGTTGCTTGCATCAAATCGTGAAGCACTCTCAGTTTTCAATATCCGTCACACTCTGATAAGCTTGACTTGCGCAAGGACATGCAAAATGGATTTGAAGGTTGATGGCGGAACGACGTTGGATATGAGATCTGTACAGAGAGAAAGGGAGAGGGAGAGACGGAGGTTAAGAGATCGACAGAGGAGACAGAACATGAGCCTTGAACAGCGAGAGAGACACCTAGCTAGACGTCGGAGGAATTATCAGCTCCGGCGAATGCGAGCTGAAAATGCCAAGGTCGGAGAACATCAAACTCAGAATCTGACACCTTCTGGATCTCATGATAACGTGGTTGATCTTGCTTTGTATAACGATTCTGGAGCTGATATTTCCTTTGATGGGCTACAAATCATGGAGAAATCAGGCTCCACAATTGACGGTTAGTATCCAAATTACAATTCATGTTAGTTTGCATCTGTGGATACTCAATCTTCAATGTGTGATTTCATATTTAAGATTGATTTTATGTTCAAAAAGATGTTGCTGGTGAAGAAGGTGGAAGACAATGGGCAAGAAGGCTCCGAATGCATCAGATAAGACAATTGGCTAGATTGTTGCACACTCCTGCAAGCGATCGAAATACAGTAGCAAATGCAAATCCTTCCGAAAACCGTAAGATCATCTTGATTCTTCCATTTTCTCTTTGGGTTCGTTTGGTAGTTTTTGAGTTGTTAGAATAATAACTCTTTATTGTGATTTCTGCTTCAGGTGGAAGAGGCACAAAGAGGCTGCGTCTGAGTCACATTAAAAGACTAGCAAGGGTACTGAAATCAGACAGAAAATGAGAGAACTGAAACATGTAAACATAGTTTTTTTAGTCTATTTAAGTTGTTGATGGATGTGATTAGAATTCATCTTTAATTTCATAGCTAGAGAGATCATACAAAGAGTTCGAAAGGGATCAACATGTTATAGAATTGAGTTTTTGGCCTTAAATTATATTTTAGTTGCTTCACTTGTATTTGTACAGCGTTGGTTTAAATAAATTAATATTATGATTTAGATTTGAATATTTGATAGGGTTAGTCTAATGTTTTTAGATGACATGAATCTGATCCAAGGGTTATATTAAATTTTATTCTCTCTCCAAATCTTTTTTTATTATTTTCATTTACTTTTTTTTTTGACACCAACATTCTATGAACTTCACCTGAAGACCCGATTACATGAACCCATGGATAAAATAAGGCATGAGGGTAATTTAGTGATGCAGGGATAAGCCGCAGTTCCCGATCTAGATTGAAAGTCCTTAACTGGAATAAAAATCAGGTTGTTCTATAGACAAATCGGACGATTTATCTCAAGAACAGGTCGATTTTTCGATGAAATCAGAATACAGATTAGTGAATGATATGGAAAGATAAGAAGATGATTATGGAATGATAAATGGAAAATATAGGAAGATATGAACCAAGATATTTCCGCAAAAGAACCTTGACCAATGATGTGTCAAAACCCTTGAACGAGAAGATCACCTTAACCCGCACTTCTTTAACCTTACACAAGTCTTCTAAGTAAGACAAGCACAAGGAGGGACTAGGATCGACCAGGAGCATCAACTTTCAACAAGATTAACATACACAAGCACAATCTAGCAAGAACGTAACAACAATTCAACCAAAACTCTCCTTTGATTGAATAACAATGAACAAAATACGTACTTCGTAAATGAAGTCGTAAGTTCACACAATATGTGGAAAATATCTCAAATATAATATCCCAAGCAATCTCCCCCTCTAAGACTATTTATAGGAAAAATTAAACCTACTTAGAACTAGGAGAAACTAAAAAGATATGATTTATAAAATATATCTTTTGAAAAAATAATCTAACAAAGATATCTTTTAAAAGATATAAAATATAAAATCTAAAAAAAATAGAATCTAAATAATTCCCTAAGATAGTTTGAGAGATATTAAGGAATTATACAAGATATAGTTGCCAACAAAATAGAAGATCATGGCCGGCCCATTTGCAACTCTCGTTCCAATGAATGAAAAATGACCACGAAAATCGGTCGATTTCCTGGAAAAATCGGTCGATTTTCCTCTTTGGAACTCGTCTTTGCTCTTATCCTTCTTCCTTGCTTGATGGATCTTCTTGGTCGTGGTTTGGCTCTTCTACAACAACTAGCAATGTCACTAAGGAACCCTTGAGAGTGATGAGAGAATCCTTGAGGGTAAATGTCATGAGAAGATCCGTAACTTCATCTTGGATTGCCTTAGCTCTTGACCGTGTGATCGCTCCATCCATACTTGAATCCGAAGAAGGTGAAAGTGAAGGAGTTATTGACTTCTCCTTTAATGCTTTAGCATTTGAACGTGTAACTAGTCCTTGTATTGGAGATAGTCCCACATCATTTAGGGTCTAAACTTGTTCATTAAAAATGTTCTATATAGTAACAAATCTTCAAATTAAATGTAGTTTATATTTTTGTGATACAATCATTCATGGCAAAAGTTATTCAATCTTTACAAAGTAAGACGTCATTAAATTTACCACGCTCCGATTCATATCACATAAGTACAAAATATTATTCCATAATATTTTTTCCCTATTTGATCACATTTCCCGAATTTCTAGATTCTGTAAACCCTAACCTCTATTTCGATCGAGAATTTAGCATTCAATTGATTAAATAACTGGTTGTTGCTTGCATCAAATCATGAAGCAGTCTCAGTTTTCAATATCCGTCACACTTTGATCTGCTTGACGTGCACAAGGACATGCAAAATGGATTTGAAGGTTGATGGCGGAACGACCTTGGATATGAGATCTGTACAGAGAGAAAGGGAGAGGGAGAGACGGAGGTTAAGAGATCGATAGAGGAGACAGAACATGAGCCTTGAACAGCGAGAGAGACACCTAGCTAGACGTCGGAGGAATTATCAGCTCCGGCGAATGCGAGCTGAAAATGCCAAGGTCGGAGAACATCAAACTCAGAATCTGACACCTTCTGGATCTCATGATAACGTGGTTGATCTTGCTTTGTATAACGATTCTGGAGCTGATGTTTCCTTTGGTGGGCTACAAATCATGGAGAAATCAGGCTCCACAATTGACGGTTAGTATCCAAATTACAATTCATGTTAGTTTGCATCTGTGGATACTCAATATTCAATGTGTGATTTCATATTTAAGATTGATTTTATGTTCAAAAAGATGTTGCTGGTGAAGAAGGTGGAAGACAATGGGCAAGAAGGCTCCGAATGCATCAGATAAGACAATTGGCTAGATTGTTGCACACTCCTGCAAGCGATCGAAATACAGTAGCAAATGCAAATCCTTCCGAAAACCGTAAGATCATCTTGATTCTTCCATTTTCTCTTTGGGTTCGTTTGGTAGTTTTTGAGTTGTTAGAATAATAACTCTTTATTGTGATTTCTGTTTCAGGTGGAAGAGGCACAAAGAGGCTGCGTCTGAGTCACATTAAAAGACTGGCAAGGGTACTGAAATCAGACAGAAAATGAGAGAACTGAAGCATGTAAACATAGTTTTTTTAGTCTATTTAAGTTGTTGATGGATGTGATTAGAATTCATCTTTAATTTCATAGCTAGAGAGATCATACAAAGAGTTCGAAAGGGATCAACATGTTATAGAATTGAGTTTTTGGCCTTAAATTATATTTTAGTTGATTCAGTTGTATTTATACAGCGTTGTTTTAAATAAATTAATATTATGATTTAGATTTGAATATTTGATAGGGTTAGTCTAATGTTTTTACATGACATGAATCTGATCCAAGGGTTATATTAAATTTTATTCTCTCTCCAAATCTTTTTTATTATTTTCATTTACTTTTTTTTGACACCAACATTCTATGAACTTCACCTGAAGACCCGATTACATGAACCCATGGATAAAATAAGGCATGAGGGTAATTTAGTGATGCAGGGATAAGCTGCAGTTCCCGATCTAGATTTAAAATAAGGCATGAGGGTAATTTAGTGATGCAGGGATAAGCCGCAGTTCCCGATCTAGATTGAAAGTCCTTAACTGGAATAAAAATCGGGTTGTTCTATAGACAAATCGGACGATTTATCTCAAGAACAGGTCGATTTTTCGATGAAATCAGAATACGGATTAGTGAATGATATGAAAAGATAAGAAGATGATTATGGAATGATAAATGGAAAATATAGGAAGATATGAACCAAGATATTTCCGCAAAAGAACCTTGACCAATGATGTGTCAAAACCCTTGAACGAGAAGATCACCTTAACCCGCACTTCTTTAACCTTACACAAGTCTTCTAAGTAAGACAAGCACAAGGAGGGACTAGGATCGACACGGAGCACCAACTTTCAACAAGATTAACACACACAAGCACAATCTAGCAATAACGTAACAACAATTCAACCAAAACTCTCCTTTGATTGAATAACAATGAACAAAATACGTACTTCGTAAATGAAGTCGTAAGTTCACACAATATGTGGAAAATATCTCAAATATAATATCCCAAGCAATCTCCCCCTCTAAGGCTATTTATAGGAAAGATTAAACCTACTTAGAACTAGGAGAAACTAAAAAGATATGATTTATAAAATATATCTTTTGAAAAAATAATCTAACAAAGATATTTTTTAAAAGATATAAGATATAAAATCTAAAAAAAATAGAATCTAAATAATTCCCTAAGATAGTCTGAGAGATATTAAGGAATTATACAAGATATAGTTGCCAACAAAATAGAAGATCATGGCCGGCCCATTTGCAACTCTGCTTCCAATGAAATTAAAATGACCACGAAAATCGGTCGATTTCCTGGAAAAATCGGTCGATTTTCCTCTTTGGAACTCGTCTTTGCTCTTATCCTTCTTCCTTGCTTGATGGATCTTCTTGGTCGTGGTTTGGCTCTTCTACAACAACTAGAAATGTCACTAAGGAACCCTTGAGAGTGATGAGAGTTTCCTTGAGGGTAAATGTCATGAGAAGATCCGTAACTTCATCTTGGATTGCCTTAGCTCTTGACCGTGTGATCGCTCCATCCATACTTGAATCTGAAGAAGGTGAAAGTGAAGGAGTTATTGACTTCTCCTTTAATGCTTTAGCCTTTGAACGTGTAACTAGTCCTTGTATTGGAGATGGTCCCACATCATTTAGGGTCTAAACTTGTTCATTAAAAATGTTCTATATAGTAACAAATCTTCAAATTAAATGTAGTTTATATTTTTGTGATACAATCATTCATGGCAAAAGTTATTCAATCTTTACAAAGTAAGACGTCATTAAATTTACCATGCTCCGATTCATATCATATAAGTTCAAAATATTATTCCATAATGGTCTCCAACTTTGACTAAATTATAAAAAGATTCATGAAAATTTTGAAAAGTTAGTCTTTCCATCCTTTACATGCAGTGCATGTATAATCCTTATTTTATTTTGCAAATTATTTGGTAATATTCTTTTGATATCTTTAGTATTTTTTCAAGATGGTCTTCAACTTTAGGTATCGTTTATTGTTGTAATACCTTTGATGGCGAGAAACTTGACAATCCTAGTAGCTCGAGAGACCTTTAAGCCGGTAAACAATATAACCAAACGTTAGAGTTTCGTGTATCCGTTGACGATCGAAAAACATCACAACTAATGAGGCGAGAGTATTGATAGTTGGCTTCCCGGAAAACATGTTTAATACGAACCTCATGAAATAAGTGGATAAGGAGCCTAATATCTCTGGTCATAACTTCAGCTTGTCAAAGAGGTTTTTAAATCCCAAAAATATAGTGTATCACATTAATGTTATCCCCTTCTATTTTGGGTGGTCTATCTCTTTTAGTTCGGTTCAGTTTGGTTCGACCTTTAGAGTCACTGTTTATGTTTAAAATTCAGCATATTTGAGACTTTTTCGGCGGTCTAATTCTTTCAATTTGGTTAGAACTTTTAGCAGGGTCAATGATTATGTTTTAAAAATCGGCATATTTGAGACTTTTTTTTATAGCCTTTAGAAACAACCATTGCCGTTGAATCTTGGATGATGTATACAAACACAAAGGATCCATTAATCAATTTGAGCTATCGAAATTGAATTTGACAAAACTAAGCTTAGGTCTTGTCCACACGTAGATAAGACCTAAGCCTAGTTTTGTGTTTGTATACATCTTACTTTCTTTGGATTCAATCCAACTATTGATTTGATGCATGATAAATTTTATGATTTTATTGTTCTCATGGTAGTTCTAGTTAGAGAATGAAGTGGCAAATAGCTCACCAGGTAAGAAATGAGTCTTTAGATTCTCGGGGTCAAGCTTATCCATTAAGGTGTTTATTGCATATGTTGGACAATTATTTCTCTAAGTAATTTGGTTGATAATGGGCAATAGATTCGGTTATAGTTTCACTGAATGCATGAATCAAGAATGGTCACTCTCACGTTAAATGGTCAAGGCCTTCGAGACGGTGTTCATAGAAAACCCTTTTCTTTGAAGCCATAACGAAATGTAATAAACATTAAAAATTATCAAATTCAAACTATATAAAGCGCATTTAAAAATATCTTTTTAAATTGGGTACCTAAACAAACCCATGTTATTAATTTAATCTT
Organism: Fagopyrum homotropicum; assembly: GCA_033239125.1. Classification (NCBI taxonomy): domain Eukaryota; kingdom Viridiplantae; phylum Streptophyta; class Magnoliopsida; order Caryophyllales; family Polygonaceae; genus Fagopyrum; species Fagopyrum homotropicum. Next base: position 16,710,960 of record BSWB01000007.1, read on the forward strand.
CAATTAATTACTATAGATGACGATTCTAAAGCGACAAAGAAAGCGTCAAACCCTAGCAACCAAAGTAATCCTAACGCCGACGCTAATTGCCAACTATTAAGCAACAACCGGTCAAAATTTTCGTTGTTCTCCCTCCCGTGGGAACACGGGCACTAGACAAACCGCCAGATCTTGCCTCTTCTTGGAGTCGGATGTTGTTTGGATCCAACACGTGTAAAAGCCTTCCTATCCTCCTTGCGAATCTAGTCAAATTTGGGAAAGTCTAGATTGCATCCCTAATATAGTAAAGATTCAACACCGTCAATTTCTGTTGACCTTTGAGGTCATTTAAGTCTTGAATACTCCTTGGAGAAACTCTATTAGTGCAATAATTTTCCGATGAGTGATTTTGTATGGTAATTTTGAGAAAACGTTATGTCTTATAAGGAAACCGTTGGGAGACTAGTCTATCAATGATTTGCTGAATGACTTCTTGCTCGTCCGTTTTGAGAAGGATGAGGACATACTTGAAGCCCTAAAAAGTGAAATATGGAAGATGTTTGGTCACTAACCGCTCATATAACACTAGGATCCCTTCTTTGATCTATTCTCTTCGATAATTTCTATGGCAAGATTATGGATACGTATGTCGGCACTTCCATTCTTGATGTATCACAATAAATTATTGAAATTTAATGCTTCGTCATTTGGAGTTTCGTTGCACATTGATGAGAATACCCAAATAATTTCCAAAAGGACGTTATGCATGTGTCTGTGTTAGGGTGGATTTATCCCGCCCGGTAAAAGGGAAAGTGATGTTAATGGGAAAAGACTAAAACTCGAGTATGATAACTTACATACTATCTAATTACGGGTATGTACATTATGGTCACCTTCGGGAACAATGTTCACATATTACTCCTGAGTACCTAGGGGCCTAAGAAAGTTGTTGATACTCTGAAGCATGTTAGAAATAATAGTAATGGAGTAGGAGAGGACGTTTAGGCAAACCAAAGAGAGAAAATATTTTATACTTGTAGGGATGACCATGTGCATGGATCATAGATGGTATTACCATATAGGGCTAAATATTACAAATGAAGAGTATCATTGTATCAGAACAAGAGTCGGACTGAAGGGGCGCCAAAAGTTATGTTGGGAGGAGGTAACGTTGGTCCAAATGTGGGAAAATAGAAGATAAAGGAAAACCGACGGTCCAAGTCAAGGAAATCCCAAGGTCCATCTATGTTACTAAGTACAAGCCAAGGAAGAGAAATAGGGGCAATGGACTAAAAGAGATAAGAACATTGTGCTTGAGGTGGAGGTGTAGACAAGGTGGGCGTCATCGGATGAAGGTGTAAGCAAGGTGGGCGTCAGCAGAATGGGGAAATGGGCGGGGACAAAGAGAAGTTTCTTGTATCGTCGTGGATATGTGGAACATTGTTCTTGAGGTGGAGGTGAAATAGGGCGTTTGTTGTTGACTGATGGGGTAGAAGAGGAGTTTCCATGGTTGTAGTGGGTGGTGTAAGAAGGAGGTGATGATGGAGGTGAGAAAGGGTTGAAAAGAGGTTTACTAATGCTGGCTGACTGGAGAGTAACATACAGAGTTTGATAGCACCGAAACATACGTGTTTTCTACCCTATTATTCATGCGGTTTTACACATCTTTTAGCAAGATAGATAATGCTTATAACACATAATGCGTTCATATTATATTTTCGGTATCTACTTCGGTTATTTCACATTTCAGGCATTCAAGGCTCGTTTTGGAGCATTTACTAACCAATTCACTCAACTATGCTTAAGGGCTCGATTTTCCCCGAAGTCAAGCGTCACAAAGACAAACATCTCATATGCCTGTAGATCAACTGCTAGAGAAGCTCAATAACCACCTTGGACTGAAGCCAAGAACCTACCTACAATGGAGTATAAAATCATACAAGACGGCCTTTCTAAATGAGTTGGAACCACAAGCGAAACGACCACCATACGAGAAGCCTTACGACCTCCATGCCCGTTGCTTGGCCGATTCTGATGGCTGTTTTGATCAACCCATACTCCCATGAAGTTTATCCCAACCATTGAATGATTTCAACCCAAACGGTCTCCCTATGGGAAGCCCTACAACTTCCATGGACGTTGCTTGGCCATTTGTTGGCCATTTTATCAGGTTGTTTGGACTAGAAACGACAACTTTGCTTCTTAACCTATTTTTTCTATCATTTTGGTAGCATTTCTATATCAGTTTTATCCCAAGACTTTTCCTATATACTTTACCTTATAGATTTCTAGGGTTATGTTCGTTTTAGGTCATTGACAACGGCACTCAGATTTTAGAATCAGACTCCACCTCGGAACCCTGGTAGCGGTTAGACTTAACTTCCTATTGTTTTTCTTTGAGTTTTACTATATGCAAATATTATTCTTTTCCTCTGATTTCTCTCTTTGCTTTATGTTTGGCTAGACTCCTTTGCTCTAAGGGGTTTGTTAAACCCTATGATGAATCGATGATTATTGTTTGATATCATCAAGTTTATGTTTCTTTTCAAAGTGCTTTATTTCCACCTTTTATTTACCATCAAAAGAAGTGGTTTTTATAACTAGTCTAGATAAAATAAGTGAAGAGCCAAGAGCAAAGTTTGTTTTATTGGATTTATTGCAAAGAACTTGATTTTGAGAGTAGTGCTTTATCAAAGCTTTGAGGATTTCTAACCGTCGTAGAAACTTCTGGTCTTTGTACCTTTTCTTATCGAAGGGCCACAAGCGAATGCTATTCTTGGTCTTTTATGGATTTTTAAGTGTTAAATGACTATACTTGCTGAACCACTGGATCGAGAGTTACTTGAGTTGGAAGGCACGTTCTTTGTTGGTCTATGCAGAGACTATTTTAGATGGTTACCGATATTATTGTTGATTGAAGTTCACGTTCACATGCGTTGTTGCTATTTGATTCATTATTTCCTTAGATCACTTATCCCTTTTATATCGTCCCACAATTTGATACCATTTGTCCTATGTTCTCCAACTGATTTCTACAATTTTTTCCCTCTATTTCCTTTCTATTTAGCTTAGTATATATGTTTATTTTTTCCAAACAATAAAAACTTGGTCTGAGAGATTTGATACCCGATTATACTACATCCGATCCCTTATTCTTGTGGGGAGGTTTTTGTTACTTTTCAGTAAAATTTCCACAACCAGTTTTCAAATTTTGGGGGCGGTGAAACGATTTCTGAACAGGTGTGGATGGAATTGGTGGCCGTATGATGGCCGTTTGATGGGGGTTTGGAAAAGAAATTTCGGAACTACCGTCTTTAACGGCTTGAGAATGGCCTTGTTGACCGTTTTCTTGGCCGTATGTGGGCATTTAGTAACGGTATGGTAGCCATTTGGAATTAAATCTTAGCTAGGACCTTTTGAATCATTTCAAAAAAAAAAATTCTTGGCCGAGTTCAAAACGGGATGTGAAACGGATTTTGGACGGCTTGGCCGATCGTTTGCTTGGTCGTTTCAAGCTGTGTGTTGGCCATTTGCTGACAGTTTTTTCTTGCGGATTTTTTTAATTAATTCAACTGAATAATTTAAATCCAACCCTTTTCCATATTTTTTACTCGGATGAAAGTTGGAGCATCAAGTATCTCAATAACATCTTTTATAACAATATCCATGTGTTGCAAGTGAGTAATAAGCTCTTGTCGGGTGTCCTATAACTCAACAACTTGATATTCTAGAATTCGTGGTAATCATGAAGTTCTCCGAGTTCTCGTTCCAAAGTGGACTTATTTTCCACAATATCTTTCACAATTTCTTTGTGCTCGTGAATTGTAGTTCTCCTTTAGATATGGTCTTTGAGTACCTCTCTCAACCTCAGTTCCATAGTGGTAACATGTGGAATTTCCTCCAAGGCAAAAACATCTAAACAAGGGTTGTCCTCAAGGATAATACACTCATCATCAATAATTGAATTAATTATAACACATATATTATCATCAATGAGGAAATGTTTAGGGAGGTTAGGAAGAGTAAACTTCACCATTTCTTTATTAAATCGAAAGATGATGAATCCTTCTCGAACGTTTATGAGAGATCCAACAGTAGAAAGGAACGGCTGTCCGACGATCATAGAGGCGTTAGTACCTACATCAACATCAACAACCATAAAGTCTACAAGCATCATGTGCTTGTAAATTTTTACAACAATGTTTTCAAGCATGCCGGCAAGTCTAATGACAGACTTGTCGGTCAAAGTCAAGGTGAATTTCACCGGTGATAGTTCTCCAAGTTCTAAATACTTGCACTTTTTGAGTGAAAAATTACTCAAACTAGCTCATAAATCACATAAACAAGTGTGCTTTCTTCCACCAAAGGTTAATGGGATGCAAAAGCATCCGAGATCTCCCTTCTTGAATGACATCTTTGTTCTGAGTATGTCGCTACACTCTTTGGTGATATCAATAAAGCCTTCAAAGTTGCGGAGCTTCATGTTGGAAAGCAACTCCTTCATAAACTTTAAATATTTAGGCATTTGTTGTAATGCCTCAACAAGTGGATTCTCTAGGTAAAGCTTGTTCATTCACTCCAAAAATTTTCTTAAGCCTTCATCTATCTTCTTCATGTAATAAGCCTACAAAAAAGAAAGAAGGGTCTATATAGTTTAGGATGTGTATAACCCGTTACCTCCTTGGAAGTAACTTTTTCCTCGATTATTTTCTTCGTAGTCGTCTCAATGGCTACGAGATCAACGGTCTCTTTTCCGCTTCTTAGTGTGATGACACAAACTCCTTTAGGATTAATTTCCGTAGTTGGAGGGAGTTTTACTTAAGCCTTCTCGAATTGTTGGTTGAGTTGAACAACTTGATTTTCCAACATCTTATGGCTCTTTCTAATCACTTCCACAATTGTTTCCATTCCGCTGAATTTCTCTTAAAAACTCATGATTGTATTCCTGATATCTCCCATGGATATTATGAGTGCTTATTGTCCATTCACGAACCTCTTCAAAATTGTATCTTGTGTTGTTGGTGTGGGATCTTGTGCTTGATTAAAGATGGGATCTCTGGGCAGGAAATTTCTTCATGGGAATTGTGGAAAATTTTGTTGTGGGAAGGGAGATAGTTGACTTGTTTCATAGACTTATAACATATCATGTGTTCATTGAAGGCTGAATAATCCTCTATCTCATGACCCTTACCCTTGTAAAATTGACAATTTATACTTGTATCTAAATGAGCGGTTGAGGAAGTGGTATTACCATCAACAAGCTTCATCAAGGGTTGCATATTCTCAAATAACTTGCCAGTCATATCATCATCCTTGATGTTGTAGACACCTCGTGTCTTGTTGCGTTTCTTGGCGTACTGATAGCATGTATTATAATCTATATTTTGGGACTTGTTTAGACATTTTATCTTCAATAATATGCATATATGGATGTATATTATGTGATTATATTGTTGTTTCATCTACCTTTACGGGAATCGAGGTCTACGCCTAGTTTCGTTGTAATTGTAGGTAAAATGGCACGTTTTGGACTAAATGGAGCTAAGGAGCTAAGGAGTCATTGGAGCTACATTTTGGAGCTTAAGGAAAAACTCAGGAAGCATGGAAATAATCAAGAAGATTTACTTTGGACCAGATTCAAGAGATTTCACATTCAGTTGAGATTCACCTCGGTCAGCTATAGTGTCACCTCGACCGAGGTGATCTTAAGGAGCGTCCCAACCGAGGCGAACACCCTGCCGCCGGCGAGATCCATATATTTGGCTGAGATCTTTTATTTTTGGAAAGAAGATATCTTATATTTTTGGGCTGGATTTCTGGAAGGAAGATATTATTTTTGGGAAATCTATTTTAGAGATATGGATATATTTTATAGGAAATTATATTTTTAAGATATTATTATCTTTGGAAGATAATTCTCCTATATAAAGGGTTGGATTTTCCACAATTCAGCCATCTTCGATCTACACACCCAATAATCTGCGGATTAGAGAGATTTTTGGAGTATTTTCTGAAGAGTTGAAGGAAGGATTGAAGGATTGAAGATCAAGGAAGGAAGGAATCTAGTTTGGAGTTAGCTTTTGAGGGAAGTTTGTAAGACTTTCTTAGATTCCCTTTTGGTTTGTTGTCTTAGCTGATTTGTGATTTAAGGAACGCTAATTTGTTGTTATTTGATTCAGTTATTTGAGACCTTTTTCTTAAGGTTTTTCTTGTTCGAATATTGATTCCTTTCCCATTAATTTGATTATTGTTATCATGATGATTGTGGGCTAAGTTTCTGGTGCGATTCTAGGGTGATTGGCTGAAAGTTGTGGGAAAGACGATGATAGAATGATCCTAATCCCAGTAGGACCCTGAAAGCTCGAATCTTTAACCTTAACCCTAGAACACCTCGCTCAGTCGATGAACATCTCGGCCGGGGTGGAACTTGACTGAACGAGGTGAACCTTTCCTTTAACCTATTATGAAGTTAAGAGTTTCAGTTTGCCAAATCCTATTCTTATTACACCTTTCCTGGTTCAACACAAGACTAGGATGAGACTTACGCGGTGATTCCTTTGTTTGTTTACTTAAGATCATGAGTGTAGGTAATAAAGGTTTATCCTTTATTGGGGTTTGAGTGTGCGTTCATCCCATCTTTGTGAGTTAGCCTGAGACTTACCCGGTAAATGTTGATTCTATTCCCTTGGGTGGTGTGTTGGTTTGAGATTATAGTTCCTTTCCTTAGTACCTTGAGACTTATCCGGTGATAGGAGCTTTGGTTTGGGATAGTGAGTAGTGAGACTTACCCAGTAATCTATTCTCACCTTAGAAATACCTTCCCTTTGCAAACCTCAGCTTTGTCCGCGTTATCCTTTGAGATCTTGAGTCGGAACCACAACTAGATGCTTTAATCCCTAGAATCCGCATTTCCCCTTACTTGACTTTATATCATCTTTGATTGCTTTAATTGCTTTTGGTTAATTGCAATACTTGACAACCAATTATGTGCTTTGTTTCACCTAAGTCCCTGTGATCGACCCCTGAAATTCTTGCTTTTTATGACAATTGACCCGTACACTGCGGGTTCGCATATTTGTTCAAGCATACTTCTTGGGTTATAAATTTAAAGCTTGCACACACCGTTTGGAGCGAACACGTACTTCCTTGTATGTTCAACAATAGTTACAAGGTAGTCTCAAGCTTCATCTTTGTTCATCCTTGTGAATCCATGAGAATTTTCGGTGCCCACCAAATTCCTTGTATAATCGTTCATCCACTATAAAAATATCCCTGGAGTGCTACATTCTCGAATCCGTATGAATGCATTAATTCATAAAATCTTTTCCATGGAGAGTGAATATTATCTCCATCTTCCATGAGAAAGTGGGAAATCTTCTCCCTAATCTCAATAGTTTTGCAGCCACTTTGTAGTATTTCTTGTCAAAGAAAAAATAAATGTCCGCATTCTCAAAGCATCAGGAGCAATGTTCTCATAATTCAAAGTGTTCATGATATTCTCAAAAGTCCGCAAGTGTTGATGCAGGTTATCGTTCGGCATTATTGAGAATTGATCATTCTAGATGAGCATGATGGAGTCCGTCCAGAGGTTGAAGTCTCAACCTTCAAGTGAAGGGAGCACAAAAGCATGGTTTGAAACTCTTTGTCTCAAATTCATCCTAGCGGCATTGGACCTTATAATTTTGGCCTGCGGATCAATATCAGAGAATAGATTGTTTTGGTCCTTCATTGCTTGACAAATTGCAGCTTTCTTGGTAGATTTTTTTCTTGTAGAGGTGCGCTCAATCTCGTTCTGAAGAGGGACATGTTTGCTTGTGACGCGGACTCTTCGCATTCACCAATCTAGCTTGTGAATAAAAAAATCAGCAATAAGAACAACTTAAAATAACAAAGAATTAGATATCAACCAATTCTATCAACAGTCCCGGAAACGGCGCCAATAACTTGATCGTGAATGTTTTATCCGAAAGGTTAACAACAACCTTCCTTGCAAGTATTTCAGGATCAAATGTAGCATATTAGGGTATTGAATTAACAAGGATCACGTCTGATTTAATGGATATTTATTCTAAGTAAAAATAAAGAAATAAAACAACAATTGGTAGCAAGCGAAAAATAATAACTATAGACAAATATATTATGGAATCGATGAAAGGAAACATGAATTATCGCTATAATGAATTAAGATATTATTGCATATGTATGACTCATGAACAATGAAATATCAATAATGCACGTAACTATCTAAAATAGCCTTTGACATAGATAAACAAATAAGTGATTTTCAACTCGCGTAGCTCTCAATCCAGCGGTTCGGCAAGTATAGGAACACCCATTAAAAACTTAAAAATCCAGAGAAGTCTAAGAACAACCTCCTCTTTTGGCTCTTCGGTAAGAAAAAGGTACAAAGATCGGTACTTTCTATGATAGTTAGAAATGTTCAAAACTTTGATAAACTAGTACCCTTAAAACCAAGTTTTTTTTCAATAAATTTAATCAAACGCCTTTCGCTTGTGGCTCTACGGTTGTTTTATCTATACAGTTACAAACATCACTTATTTCAAAGGTAAATAAAATGTAGGAATGAAGCGCTTTGAAAAGTAGCAATAGCACAATCTCAATTCATATATATATATATATATATATATATATATATATATATATATATATATATACAAACAATAATATAAACCATTATAGGGATCAACCAATCCTTAGATCAGGAGGTAGATTAGTCAAACATGATATGATATAAAACAAATACAATATATAAAATCAAAAAGACATAAACTCACAAATGTTTGGTTCTACTTGACGGCTAGGGTAAGGAAGAATCCGAGTAATGTTGTATTCTGGATGAATCAACCTATCTAATCCTACGGCTAGCATATGAATTATAGGGGAAACTATCAGAGTCTAGTGTTACAAAAAATATAACCATTACAAAGATAAAATCGAAAGATTTGATTTTCCTGTACAATGTAGCCGAAACGAACACAAGGCGGCCTACAAGGCGTTTCAATAAAGTTTTGCAAAAGTTGTATTGAACTGTTTGGGTTGAACTTTGATATGGGATTTGGTAGAGTCTTCTGCAGTGATGATGTAATCGACACGTCCACCATACGACTTCTAGGTTGTTTCACTAACCGTTTTGCTTCCTTTGTTGCTTCAAATCATAGATCTTCACTTCAAGGTATTATCACGAGACTTCACACTGTAGTTCCTCAATCATGTAAGATCTTCTCTTCAGCTCTGACTTTAGGGAGGATTCATTTTGGCACCATTGATTCCACATATGAATGAAACACGAAAAATCCAAGTTAGATACCAAAATACGAAAAGTGAATGCTTTCTATACAAATAGTGATGTATGAGAGAGCAAAAGAGGTTTGAAATGCACAATTTTAAGGCCTAAAAAGTGTTACATCTGACACACATCATTGGCTTTCCACAATTTCCTAATTATAAGTCTATTATGGAATTATTTCGGGACGGTGAAGCCTAGTTTCCGAAGATTCATGAGGTATTTGCTTCATAACTATAAGCTGAATTTCGTTGCTTTTTTGAGAAACACTACTCCGGAGATAGAGCTTATGATATTTGCGGTCGGTTAGGATTTGATTCTGTTGTTCGTGAGTAGGTTGTTGGCTAGAGTAGGGGATTTAGCTATGTTGGGATTCTCTTGTTTTCCCAATGTCCGTTATAAAAAAGGATCGATAATTTATGCATGAGTGATACAACTTTTCCTATTGTTGACTTCATGTTATTTTCTCGTTGGATATTTGAATTGGAGGTTCCACGAGGCTCTTGAGAACTATCGTTGACTTTAGGCATTGGATAAGTGACAATCAACTAGTGGATTTTGGTTATCAAGGAACCCCATATACCTATTATAGGGGAAGGGAGTCTTTGACTCGATTCTCCAAATGACTTGATAGGGTTTTTATGTCTTCGTCAAGTAAGATCAAATGAGTGGAAGCAATCGTTCAACACCTACCTCGGCTTTTGCCGGATCATAACCCGAGGCTACTTGGTCTTGATGGTAGGAGTAATGGTGATCTTCGAAGGAGACCATTTCACACTCTTATAGGCCTCACGTCTCGTATAACTCGTCTTCAAAAGCTTAACCGCACCTCTTAACATCTCGTAAGTGTGTCTCTTGGTCGTTGTATTAAGTCCTCTCACCACTAAAGCTCCTTGTCACGTCATTTCTTGTCTCGGGGTCAGGTTGTTCGCTCCAAACGGTGTGTGCAAGCTTTAAATTTATAACCCAAGAAGTATGCTTAAAACAAGGATGCGAATCCACAGTGTACGGGTCAATTGTAATAAAAGCAAGAATTTCAGGGGTCGATCACAGGGACTTAGGTGAAACAAAGCACAGAATCGGTTGTCAAGTATTGCAATTAACCAAAAGCAATTAAAGCAATCAAAGATGATGCAAAATTCAAGTAAAGGGAAGTGCGGATTCTAGGGATTAAAGCATCCAGTTGTGGTTCCGACTCAAGATCTTAAAGGATAACGTGGACAAAGTTGAGGTTTGCAAAGGGAAGGTGTTTCTAAGGTAGAAACGGATTACCGGGTAAGTCTCACCACTCACTATCCCAAACCAAAGAACCTATCACCGGGTAAGTCTCAAGGTACTAAGGAAAGGAACTATAATCTCAAACCAACACACCACCCAAGGGAATAAAATCAACCTTTACCGGATAAGTCTCAGGCTAACTTACAAAGATGGGATGAAGGCACACTCAAACCCCAATAAAGGATAAACCTTTATTACCTACACTTATGATCATGGGTAAACAAACAACGGAATCACCGGGTAAGTCTCATCCTAGGCTTGCATTAAACCAGGAAAGGTGTAATAAGAATAGAATTTGGCAAACTCTAACACTTAACTCTCAGTTTCGGATCAGAAAAGGTCACCTCGGTCAGTCAAATTCCACCCTGGCCGAGATGTTCATCGAATGAACGAGATGTTCTAGGGTTAAGGATAAAGACTCGAGCTTTCAGGGTCCGAATGGGATTAAGATCATTCTATCATCGTCTTTCCCACAACTTTCAGCCAATCACCCTAGAATCGCACAAAGAAATTAGCCACTCATCATCATGAAAGCAATAATCAAATATATGGGAAGAGAATGAATATTTGAACAAAAAAAAACCTTAAAAACAAGGCTTCAATAACTGAATCAAATATCAAACAAATCAGCGTTCCTTGGATCACAAATCCAATCAAGACAATGAAACAAAAGGATTATAAGATCTTACAAACTCCTTCAAAAGCCAACTTCAACTTGATTCCTTACTTCCTTGAACTTCAACCTTCAAAACTTTCTTCAATCTTCCTTCAAAACTCTCTCCAAAAATCCTCAGAAAATCAGTGATCCGAAGATGGTTGAATTGTGGAAAATCCAACCCTTTATATAGGAGAATTATCTTACAAAGATAATAATATCTTAAAAAGATAATTTCCTAAAAAATATATCCATATCTCTAAAATAGATCTCCCTAAAATAATATCTTCCTTCTAAAAATCCAGCCAAAAATATAAGATATCCTCCTTCCAAAAATAAAAGATCTTAGCCAAAAATAAAATCTCGTCGGCGACAGGGTGTCCGCCTCGGTCCAGCCTGTCCTGAAGATCACCTCGGTCGAGATGACACTGAAGATCACCTCGGTCTAGGTGACCCTGAAGAACACCTCGGTCTAGGTGATCCTGAAGAACACCTCGTTCAGGTGATCCTGAAGAACACCTTGGTCTAGGTGACCCTGAAGAACACCTCGGTCTAGGTGATCCTGAAGAACACCTTGTTCAGGTGATCCTGAAAAACACCTCGGTCTAGGTGATCCTGTAGCCGACCTAGGTGAATCTCAGCTGCGTGTAAATCTCTCTAATCTGGTCCAAAGTGAAAATTTCATGCTTCTTGAGTTCTTCCTTAAGCTCCAAAATGTAGCTCCAATGACTCCTTAGCTCCCTTAGCTCCATTTTAGTCCAAAATGCGCCATTTTACCTACGATTACAATGAAACTTGGTGTAGACCTCGATTCCCGTAAAGGTAGATGAAATGACAATATAATCACATAATATACATCCAAACATGCACATCATTGAAGATAAAACGTCTAAACCAGCCCCAAAATATAGACTATAATTCATGCTATCAAAATACCCCATACTTGTCCCTTGCTTGTTCCTAAGCAAGTTCCAAATCTTAAGTACAAGATAGAATGGATTATAAGTCATAATGATCAATGAAAAGTATTTCAAAACATTTTTGGTGGTGTGCTCCACTCATAGATCACTCTAAGAGAATGCTTCATGTTAATTAAAATCAAAATATGATCAAAACTTTTTATAAATATAAGAAAGTTGTTCATCTTTGCACAAAATCATAGAATGCATAATAAATCATAATTATCGAAATTAATCATGTATAATCCAGTTTAAACCACCAAGTCAATCAAAAAGGTCGAGGTCTCAAGGGCTTTTCAAGAGAAGGTCAAGAAACGTGTGAGGGTGGGATGTATGTAGGGAATGTGGTAAATCCGGGAAAAGGATCTTCACTTTACTTCACTTGTTTTGAAATTCAACATCTTCCACCAATAAGCTTTGCTTATTTTTACTTTTTTTTACCTTTTGGGATGCATGGACAGAGGTGCACAATAACCGAAGCCTAGGAGATCAGCAATCATCAATTTCTCGAGATGCCTCAAACCCTTGATGCACATACCATGACCCGTTAGGAATATCGCTCAATCCGACTTTGGCAAGACACAAACACCCGGCTATGTGAATGGTGCCGAGTTACTCATCATCATGATTGACTTCCCCAAACCTATTTGTTTCTTTCTAACTTCTAGCCAACATCTCAACTTTTCTTTCACTTGTTTTTCACTTTTTTGCTTGCTTCCAAATTTCCGGATAGGTAAAGGGAGACAAATATGTATATGAGGGGCTAAAGCATTATCAAGAAGAAGAAGAGAAGAGAATGAATTGCCTTAATCATCCCAGGAAAAAAGTGATAGAACTCATCATGTGGTGTCAACCTTCAAATTCAACATAATTTGGATAAAAACAAAGTATTAAACATGCCAAAATTTTTAAACAAAGCATTTTGCAACTTAAACATATCATAAAACCTTTCAAGCATATAAAGATTTCAAAACCAATCTGCAAACAGAATTTTCATTGAGGTCATATCCAGAAAAGAAGCACAAATTCGTTTCGAAAACTTTCTCAGTTAAACCGCCTCGGTTGAGATGTTCAAAGTCAACTGAGGTGTTGCACCTCGATTGGTCAAAGTCACTTCGGTCGAGGTCATAAAATTTTTTTTCTTGAACCCGTTTTCGACGTTTTTCTCAATAAAATAACCTGTATGCATGCATGTAGTCTCAGATAAGCACGTAGAGCATACAGAAAATCATAAATATCAAGTCTAGTCATATAAGTACCCCATACTTGGGACACATTGTCCCAATGGGTCAAATATAAGTCAGAAGAACAGAATACTCACCGGACATAGCTGAACTGAATAAAGAAATAAGAAATAGCTCTTGTAACACCCCAAATTTTACAACTCGGGGAGTTACTGGTTAGGACCGCACAGTGGGTCCCGACCTTAGTTTGACAACAACTTAACAAGATCTTGCAACAAGGCACAGATAAGGAAAACCAGAAATCATAAAATAAATCTTAACAATGTATGAATGTGACCAGAACAACTGACAGCCGGAAAACATAAGATAACAAAGTACAGAAAGAAAGAAAAGAACCAAGATCCAACTGGAAATCCCACAAATAAAGAAACTGCATCACATCCTAAAAGTACGACACCCCGGCTGACCACTACCATCCGGATCACTCGGCATCTGCTCTAACCTGTGGTAAATCTACACAACATAATAACCGTTAGCTAACTATCCAAATATAAGTAGAATAACAACAGCACAAACACACGCAGAAAAATTATAAACAAACATCATGCTGGCAATCAACCGTTTATTATCTATTATTTAGGTGATTCATCTTATTCAGTTTTATAGTTGTGGCACGAGAGCTATTAACAGCTCTCGCCTCCGTTCATTATCCAACTGGGTGTAGGTCTAGCTGACCTCCGCCGGTAGCATCACTACAAACCGAGTATGGACTAGTCCCTAAAGAAACCCCCAGCGCCCGCAAGCTAACTGAGCAGAATGCCACCGCCCGTTACTCTTAGGCCAAGTATAGGTCGGTAAATATCTATCACAACCTATAACTCTAAACATCTCAATCACACACCACTATCATCATTCATGCTCATATTTAGAAGTCAGCTAAGTAAGCCCAAAGGACTTACCTGTTATAAAGCTCGACTCTCTGTAAACCAAACTCGCTCTGTAAACTATAGCAACTCAGTTGCCTGTCAAAGGAGATAAGTGCATTAGCACACTCCAACGTAATTAGAAGTCTAAGACTTCTAAGATAGAAGATCGTAATAGGACATGACTAATTACAGCTCTAATTTATGGACAAATGACCATTTTACCCTTAATCCCGAGACTTCCAAATTTTCCGAAATTCATGTCTAAACTCCTATTTGAGACTCTAAAGTCATATTCCAACTCCTAAAGTTTAGTTGGGTTACAACTGTCACTTTTCTTATTTCCCTATTTTCCAAAAAGGTCGTAAAGGTCTAACTTCGGTTTCAAATATAAAATTCGTAAAAGCTTATAAAAATTCCGAAATAATTCTCTAGATCATCTATGATGTTCCATCTACCCTTAGGAGCAAGAATTTCTCAAAACTGTTCATCCATTATTTTTATAAAAATTTTCAAAGTTGGCTACTCTCCTTACAATTTCTATACTTAGCCAAACTTCTAGTGTTTATAAAAAAAAAAAACTGCTTAACTACCCTACTTTGGAAGCTTATAACTTCTAATCCGACCGTTCATTTCTTCTCAAATTTTAATATAGTAAACTACATATATCTACCTATCACCTATTAAAATTTCAACGGTGGATCATCATTCAAACTCTCTAACATTGGTTTCCAAGATTGCCCATTTCTAACTTCAAAACTGAAGCAAACAAGATTATATATTCAGCAGTTCCTTGTTTCTCCCCTTCCTAACAACATAATCCTCACTCTACCTAAACTCCCTGGACTCATACTCATAGGCAGCTCCTAAAGCTATGCATCCTAACTAATCACTTCTACTATTCAAGGTCTAAGATGACTACAACCTCTCTTCTACATAAAATAACAACAGGTGGGAAAGAACAAAACAAAGATAACTTACAAGCTGCTAGGATGTGCTATCTCTGGGATGGTCTGAGATGCAGACGAGGCAGTTCGGCTTCCTACTTGTAGAACTTGACTAACCCGGCTCCTGCGTGACAGATCAGAAGGAGGAAGTCAGGACTCGGTTTGGCTCTACAGCTGCAGTGGTTGGAAGACTCTTTCCAGCCTCACTGTTGTCATGGATTGGCCGAGATGGGGGTTGTCCGGGCACAAAAGGATAGTTGCGTGAGTCGTTATGGTGGGTACAAGAAGGAGGCGAAGATAGGAAGGTAGATAAGCTCTTACCGGATAGACAGAACACGGCTGAGTTCGATCGGCGAGAGGAGGATGAATGGATCAGCGGAACCAAGTCTCACCCCAACTAGTGCAGTAGGGGACGTCTAGGACGAGATCTCCGGCTATGAGGCTCGCTGGCCTCTTCACTGATGCGTTTTCTGGGTCTGCTGCGGATTGGAAAGGGGTGCACTGGATGGTCTGTAGATGGCTGGAGAGGTACGTTTCTCAGAATCAAAACGAAGGTATGAAGATAGGGAGGAATGCGTTACTGCTGAGGCTGTGGAGACTTGATTGTCTGCGTTAATTGCGGACGGTTACCTTGTTGGTAACGTTCTGCTGAGGCGTGATATACGCACATCCAGCATCTTCAGCTGCGACAGAAACGGCCGTCCTCTTCTCTTCACACTGGGCTGGATGCGAGCTGGGCTGAAGAAGGCAAGGCAGGCGGCTCCTTCCTGGGCTGAAACAGACGCTGGGCTGGAGAAGGCAAGGCAGGCGGCTGCTGGGCTGAGACTGGCGTTGGGCTCCCTGGCAAGCTGCTGCTGGGCTGCAGAAGCTGGCGCTGGGCTCCCTGGCAAGCTGCTGTTGGGCTGCAGATGGGCTAGAGCTGGCGAAAGGGTGAAGGAAGCAGCAGCCCGGTGTTAGCTGCAGTCCGGAAACGAGATCCCGACAATTGAAGGCACGGAATAGACAGATACGGATTAGGTTACAGTTTAGAATTGGTTATAAAAATCCTATCATTTTATGTGGAAGTAAGCTACATAAAATGATAAACTTTTTAAAAGATTCTATCATTTTATGTGAAGGAAATCTACATAAAATGATAAATTTTATAATAATGTGTCTAACTAAGTAGACGGATATGAATCAACTGATCGAGATCGGGTTTATTATAGAAATAGACGGAATAAAAATTCTGGATATTACAGCTCTCAGATAAGACCGTCTCGGTTGGCGAAGAACATCTCGGTCGAGGTCCAGTGACTGCACCCGAGATGTATCTCAGTCAAGCTCTGTCCTCTCAATTTCTCGAACTTCTGTCCTTCCAGTGTAGCTCATGAGTTGTAATCCTTCCTTAGAAAGTACCTGATTTCTGTCTAGGACGCCAAAAACAAAACAATGCAAAGCAAAAGCAAACTATCTAGAACTAAGCTAGAAAAAGGGAAAAGAAAGTAATACCTTGGGTTGCCTCCCAAAAAGCGCTTGGTTTAAGGTCGCTAGCTGGACCTTTCCTCATGGATTTACTCAATGTACCTCAAATATCTTGGAGTGCTCATCACATCCATCATAAAACTCTTCCAAAAAGGTTCCGGTTCCTAATTTCACCAGCAAATGGTAGGATCTCCTACGTACAAGCTTGTACGGTTTGGTTCTTACCGGAATCCTACCGGTCTTCCTATGCCTCCATGGGACATAACTCAGTCCTTCGTCCCATCCTTTCCTTGATCGAGAAAACAGCTTCTCGAGGATTTTAGTAGCTTCCCCATCTTCAGTTTGGGGATATTACAAGGTCTTTATCACATGAGTGATCCCATACTTGAACAAATAGCACTTCATTGCCTTAGGGGTGAAGTACTTGCTAGCTCCACTCCTTTTAGTCCAAGGAGCATTTACTTTCAGCAAATTCAATGGAGGTTTCATCTTGATCTTAGGAGGTTCTTTCGGAAGAGACCTCCAACTCTTCGGTGCATCCCTGAAGAAATCTAGAACTTTAAAGGGAGTAGGAGCAAGTACCTTATAAAGTTCTTCAAATGACGAGACAAGTTTCATGTTAGGTTGATAATCCACACATGAAATATCTCCCAACTCAGCTGATCTTTCTTCCACCTTGGCCACAATCTCAGTAATTTGGCCAAGGTTCTTTGCATTTTCCACTTTCAGTTCTACAAATTCTTCTTCCATCTCGGCCGATCTCTCTTCCACCTCGGCCGATCTCTCTTTCACCTCGGCCGAAGTCTCAACAGTTGGATCGAGATCTTCCACATCTTTCTCTTCCTCAAAAGCTTCAGAAGAAACTTCCGGTTCGATTGGAAGAGTGCTTGAAACTTGCAGTACTTCCTTATGCTCCTCTTTCGGCTTAGCATAGGATAGGGTACTTTCCTTGAGCTCCTCCAACTTCTTCAACATCTTCTCCCAATTTTGATTCAAACGAATCTTCAAGAGGTTGCTCATAAATCTTTCTAGGAACATTCAGCTCATCCCATATCGCAAGCTCCTCCTTAATGACCTCTTCTCTTTCCCTTTCATTGTCAAACCAATAGAAGAAATATTTCTCTTCTAAGTATTCATAATGGTCCGCCCTAGCATTTTGTCTTGCTATCCAGGCCGGATTAAATGTAGTCATCGAATATCCTGAAAACTACAAAACTCATAGAAAGAGTGGCTAATAGCAACAAGGGCAATAGCCCCGAAAGACAACCAAAACCGGCTCGGTCTAGACCAAGTCCCCGGCAACGGCGCCAAAAACT
Source organism: Fagopyrum homotropicum (assembly GCA_033239125.1). Taxonomy (NCBI): domain Eukaryota; kingdom Viridiplantae; phylum Streptophyta; class Magnoliopsida; order Caryophyllales; family Polygonaceae; genus Fagopyrum; species Fagopyrum homotropicum. The sequence continues at coordinate 16,728,969 of BSWB01000007.1, forward strand.
TGTTCTTTGGCGAAACTCTGTTCCGTTGCCGGAACGAGAACTTCGTATGTACCTAAGAACACAAACCTGCAAGAACACTCAAGCAGAAAGATCAATAGAAAAAGCAAGAACAGTCCCCAGCAACGGAGCCAAAAACTTGTTCGCTCCAAAAGGTGTGTGCAAGCTTTAAATTTATAACCAAGAAATATGCTTAAAACAAGGATGCGAACCCGCAGTGTACGGGTCAATTGTAATAAAAGCAAGAATTCCAGGGGTCGATCACAGGGACTTAGGTGAAACAAAGCACAGAATCGATTGTCAAGTATTGCAATTAACCAAAAGCAATTAAAGCAATCAAAGATGATGCAAAATTCAAGTAAAGGGAAATGCAGATTCTAGGGATTAAAGCATCCAGTTGTGGTTCCGACTCAAGATCTTAAAGGATAACGTGGACAAAGCTGAGGTTTGCAAAGGGAAGGTGTTTCGAAGGTAGAAACGGATTACCGGGTAAGTCTCACCACTCACTATCCCAAACCAAAGAACCTATCACCGGGTAAGTCTTAAGGTACTAAGGAAAGGAACTATAATCTCATACCAACACACCACCCAAGGGAATAGAATCAACCTTTACCGGATAAGTCGCAGGCTAACTTACAAAGATGGGATGAAGGCACACTCAAACCCCAATAAAGGATAAACCTTTATTACCTACACTTATGATCATGGGTAAACAAACAACGGAATCACCGGGTAAGTCTCATCCTAGGCTTGCATTGAACCAGGAAAGGTGTAATAAGAATAGGATTTGGCAAACTCTAAAACTTAACTCACAGTTTCGGATCAGAAAAGGTCACCTCGGTCAGTTAAATTCCACCCCGGCCGAGATGTTCATCGACTGAACGAGATGTTCTAGGGTTAAGGATAAAGACTCGAGCTTTCAGGGTCCGACTAGGATTAAGATCATTCTATCATCGTCTTTCCCACAACTTTCAGCCAATCACCCTAGAATCGCACAAAGAAATTAGCCACTCATCATCATGAAAGCAATAATCAAATATATGGGAAGAGAATGAATATTTGAACAAAAAAACCTTAAAAACAAGGCTTCAATAACTGAATCAAATATCAAACAAATCAGCGTTCCTTGGATCACAAATCCAATCAAGACAATGAAACAAAAGGATTCTAAGAAGATCTTACAAACTCCTTCAAAAGCCAACTTCAACTTGATTCCTTACTTCCTTGAACTTCAACCTTCAAAACTTTCTTCAATCTTCCTTCAAAACTCTCTCCAAAAATCCTCAGAAAATCAGTGATCCGAAGATGGTTGAATTGTGGAAAATCCAACCCTTTATATAGAAGAATTATCTTCCAAAGATAATAATATCTTAAAAAGATAATTTCCTAAAAAATATATCCATATCTCTAAAATAGATCTCCCTAAAATAATATCTTCCTTCTAGAAATCCAGCCAAAAATATAAGATATCCTCCTTCCAAAAATAAAAGATCTCAGCCAAAAATAAGATCTCGTCGGCGACAGGGTGTCCGCCTCGGTCCAACCTGTCCTGAAGATCACCTCGGTCGAGATGGCACTGAAGATCACCTCGGTCTAGGTGATCCTGAAGAACACCTCGGTCTAGGTGATCTTGAAGAACACCTTGGTCTAGGTGATCCTGTAGCCGACCTAGGTGATACTCAGCTGCGTGTAAATCTCTCTAATGTGGTCCAAAGTGAAAATTTCATGCTTCCTGAGTTCTTCCTTAAGCTCCAGAATGTAGCTCCAATGACTCCTTAGCTCCCTTAGCTCCATTTTAGTCCAAAATGCGCCATTTTACCTACGATTACAACGAAACTTGGTGTAGACCTCGATTCCCATAAAGGTAGATGAAACGATAATATAATCACATAATATACATCCAAACATGCAAATTATTGAAGATAAAACGTCTAAACCAGCCCCAAAATATAGATTATAATTCATGCTATCAAACGTCTATTCACACTTCTATCTCCTTGGCGTTTTTTAGTCTTATCGTCATAATGGAAATCGGTCAACTCCACTTTAATCCTTGCCATACCATTCTTCTCATTACTCTCGTAATTTTGACTCTTCACTTAACGGTACCTCGTAAGCTTAACTTACGGCATCCTTCATCTTCCTTACCGGGTTCGATCATTCTTCACATCTTGACTCCAAATCATAGGAGCGTCTAAGGGAAGCTTTACTTCTCGTAATGGAACACAGTCTATAACATTGTGGGATTACACTCATCTTCTCCTTGAATCGCATCTTTAGTGGTCTACGCATCTTCTTGAAAAACTTATATACGTTATCTCTATTGGTCTTGCTATCTTTTCATTTGCGCCTTCTTTGGTAACCACTTCATATCTTCATGTTACTCTCTTAAGTTGTCTCGTTTTCTTCTTTTGCTTGGTTGGCCTTTATTGGTGTTGTCTCCAATCCTCCTCTTCGACATCCTTCATAATGAGTTCGAGGATGTCGTTGTGTTCGTTAGCACGGAATGCCCAACTCGATACTAGAGCGTCTTCTACTACTTATGAACGTCATCGTAAGCTACATCATCGTCTTAAAGGTGATGATATCGTATCATCATCTTAGCTCAAAGGTCTCATAGCTCCACATACTACTATATGTACAAGTCTACATATAAATAACTATATAAATCCTATGTCCATATCTCTACTAATATACACATCCAACATGTCATCATAACAATACAAGGTCTAATACACATCATCGTCCACATATACAACTATACACATAAAGCATGTCCAACAAGCAACTACAATCCACAAAGATACACATCAATTCCATCATGCATCACTACAAACCTCATATCCATATCTATGTATACACATATATATACCAAGTCCAGAAACTACGCTGCCGAGATCCGCGGAAGGAGTGGTGGTCCGTACATTCTACCCCGACTTATGCATGTGATTTTAAAAACGAAAATTCAAAACCCGTGGGGTTCTGTTTATTCCTTATTCGGCCTTTAGAAGATTGCGAGTGCCATTGTTGTAAACCTAGGGCTCTGATACCACTTTGTAACACCCCGAATCCGCGGGATATCGGGATGCTACGGGCGAGACCTCACAATGGGTCCCGACCCTTAGCTTGACAACAATTTCACCGGACCTCTCCAACATGACACAAATAAAGGCAAAAACGTAAATCATTTTTAATGCAAAAGATGAGAAACCCGAAAGAATGCAACAACAAACTTCAGCCGAGGTACAACTCAAACCAAATGCCAAACAAGCGGCACACGAAACGTAATAACCGAAAGACAAACACAAGACAACTCCAACTCAAAACCCTTCCTAAAATGTATGGACCCCTGCTGCCCACCCTTCCGGATCTCTCGGAGCATGCCTAACCTGCAAGGCAAACTACAACATTCGGTATAAAACCGTTATTCACATTCGAAACATTAGAATTAATGGGAAAGGCACAAACACAAGTAAATCCTCATAGTCACACAACATATTCCAAAAGCACACAAATCCAGTTTATTATCTTTATTATTATTAAGTCATATCCCGTTCTAATTAAACTTCTTTTGTGACACGAGAATCTCCCGAAACTCGCCTCGGTCCCTCCTTCCGGCAATGTAACGGTGCGGATGCCTCCGACCGTCTAACCAGCACGGGTCAATCGCCGAGAACCTCCTAGCTCTCGCAAGAGTTAGGCAGTGATGTCACCGCCCGTTATCATACACTTGGGCCAAACAATATAAAGGTCGGTAATCCTATTTCCGGTTTAGTTGTTATAAACAGTAAATAATAAACACACACCACCCAACACACATCAACGCTAATACATAGAATACGAGCTAAGTAAGTCCGGAGACTTACCTCGTCACCACACTCAACTCACAACACTCTCGCTTCCTTAGGGGAGGAAGATAATAACCTGCTCACTAGAAGATAACTACATCAACAACAACCCACTCACAATAGAAGTCTAAGACTTCTATACAAATGATCAACGCAAGACCATTTGACTCTCAAATTCTAGGACCGCATCCTAGAATCCCTCATGCTCCCATCACACTAAACAAGCTAGAAGTCCTAAGACTTCTAAACTCTCGGATCTCGCAAGATCAAAACTCACAACGCCACTAGGATAACATGCCTAGTCTCAACAACATCAAAGGTAACACTCTACGCTAGGATACGTATATCCTAGCCCATAACCTCACAACCACAAACTCACAATCTCACTCTCACAAGTCTCACAAGAAATAGCCTACACTCATCCCACGAGTCAACTCAGAACATACATCAACCAACCTTAGAACATAACAAGATCCTCGAACACTCACCTAAGGTGCAAGCCACTACTTGGCATTCTCATCAATCCTAGGTCCAATCCTAGCATGATACTATCATCAACACTCTCTAAGATCATCTAAGAATACATACTCAAGGTAGGGAACTCACCAAGCAAAGGAAAGGGATCGGTAGGAAGGAAACACGGCCCCGGGGAGGAGTTGGTCTGGGGCAGAACCGCCCCTGCGGCCCAGATGTGCGCCCCTGCGGCTGGGCTTCTGTTGGTGCCCCCGCGGCGCTGTCCAGCCGCGGGTGCGGTCGAACTCCAATGGCGATCTCTTGACGACTTTCTTCTTAGTTGTGCACTCGATTCCGGTCTCTTCCGGCTGGCTGGCTCCATCAAGGAAGATCTCCACACACAACAAGACCCCCATACAAGATCTAAGCTAGATCTAAGGACATGCAAGCATAAACAAGGGGAAAAAGCTTAGGATTCATGGCTTCCACCATTGAAGCTTGAGGAAGAAGATGAAGGGGAAGAAGAAGATTACCTACAACAGCTTGGCTAGGAACTTCTACTTCCATCACGAATCCGAAATGGTCAGCCACACATCAAAGGAGGAAGAGCCATGAATGGTCAAAGAAGGAGATGAAGCCAAAGAAAGGAGAGGAGCATCACACATGAAAGAGAGAAATGAAATGAGAGAGGGAGTAGGAAAGAGGGCTGCCACAAAAAAAAGGGAGCTTAAGGGTCAGTTGACCCATTCTCCCAAAACGTTAGGAACCGAGGGGTCCAAAAGAAAAAGGCAAAAAACGGAAGGCCATAACGGAAATTTTGGAAGAATCTCGTTACTCAGCACCTCGTGCCTGCGGAAATACTGAGCCATGCACGCGGGAAGGTCGATAAATTGCTCGACAACCGGAATAAAATTCCGGATGTTACAACTAATCCCCCTAAAAACAAGTTTCGTCCCGAAACTTCGATAACGCAAAACTCCCGGTAGAACTCGGTAACCACTCAAAACCGTAACGTGTAACTCCCTAATCGATAATCATCGCCCACTCGTGTAGCCACGTCAAGACCTCGCAAAGCCCACATACATACTCGTGTGAACCGCGTAGCGCATAAAAGCCAAAAGCTAACCAACCATACACACATTCCCGTTCGGGCACCAAACACATAAAAACACACAAGCACCTAATATCTAAGCCGTCGGCCAACTCGATGTAACTAGGTCATCGTACGAACTCCAACAAGGATACTATCTCACATCCTCTCGGTAGCCTCATCGGCTCCTCGTCTATCTCTAGATCATCACAACTAAGATCATATCTCGAGCAATACATGTCTTCCATCGACCGTCACACTTGAAATCTGGTGAACATCCTCCACTCTCGGTGGCCATCCCAACTGGTAAACCTCTTCCCAACACGCGTCAGTATCTCCAAAAAGGTCCAATATACTAAGACCCAACTCCCTTCTAGTAGCCAACACGTATGACGCCTCGCTTCCATGACACTCTTATCTCGACTCATCTCATATCCTAACCCAAGAGGTCCGTACTTCTCTTTGGTATATACTTTCTCATGACTTAACTTGTCTAACATCTACCTTTGGATCGCCGCTACCCAAGCGAGGACATCACGTATTTGTTCAGCTAAACTTAAATATACTCATCAATTCTAATATCACAAGGTACCTCACTTCCGTCCACAACTTGCTTCGAACTAGGCCATCATAACGGTACTTCTTAACTGTCATAATGATAACTCAACCCAAGGGAAGGTATCAGGTCTACCTTTACCCCCTTAACTCGCACACATACCCTCTACATGGCATCGACTGGTCACCAAAGCCCTTTCTACTCGATCCATTATCCAAGGTGAAACTATCATGTAAGACATAGGGTCTCTTATGCGGCACGATCCTGCCGCCCACAAATTCCCATAATAAAATACTCACCCCAAACCGAGATAACGATACTCGGTATACCAAAGCATCTTGCTATCACATAGGGACTCCATAACTAGCCAACTCATTGGCTCGGTTTCCCAATAGGGTGTAAAAACACATAGTCTCCGCCGGTAGGTCCATGCGACCCAGATTCGTCACCACTGTCACAAGGTCTCAAACCGGTACTAATCTCTCTCGAGGTATCTTACCATTCCCACTGCCTAACTCGTTGCGGTGAAGTCTTCTTCCTGGCCATAGGTGGTCAACTCATTTAGATGACGGTTTACATAAGGGCTATGTACTTAGCCACCTCAGCCTTAAGCCCGTCTCACTACTGTGAATGTCATAAACCGGCTATCTCTTAACAACTCCATGGTCTTAACAAACCATCAACCCATAAAGGTAACTATGAGGTCTCTCCTCGTAACCTTATATCCCGGATCCTTCTCAAATCCATTCAAAGACCATCTTCGACTAAAGTCCTTAACCATCTCTAACCATTGCCTCTGTGGGGTACTCAATTCTTGCTGAGTGAGTATACATACACGTATCATACTCTTATTGTTCCTACATGCCTGGCATGATACTCCGTGGCCAAACCGATATCACCAAAAGCACGCGCCCTTAAGCGGCTAAAATTCGACCCTTAGTCGGTCATCCTTCTTACCTACCCCCAAATTATCCACGTACACACGAACCCTCTCTTGTTATTTCATACGCCTCTCAAGCCCCGCTTGGATGTATTTATAACATCTTTCTATCCCCATAACTCGATGTTTTTCTCAAAGAAAATAAGATGGAGGTCACTCACTTCTTCTGCTTCTGTCAAAACTTCATGGATACGTCTCGGATCCCACGATCGAATTGACCTCTTCAGAAGGGTAGAAAAAGTCAAGGTCATTCCGCAGCTTGGCGGTTATGACCCACCAACTTATGAGCTTCATATCTCCTCAACACACCTTGAAGGTATTGCCGAAACCATCACCTCATTCTCAACTGATCTACTAGATATTCTCAACGCGCTATGTCTCTTAGGAGGTCACCTCGGACGTCCCAACCTGCCTAGATAACTCTAGTTATCCTCTTATCCTAAATAACAGATTACATGAATTATGTATCATCATATTCATGCATATTGCAGCACATTATCTCTATTTACTTTGCATTTTGAGGGATTTTGCATAACTTTTATGTTCTATTCAATCAATTGTCGGAAATAGAGGTCTACACGAGATTTTGATGAATTGCAGGTAAATAGAGTTGAATTGGAAGCAAAAATAGAGCAAGAAGCATCTAAGGGTGTTAAGGAAGCTAAAGGAGTCTTAGAAGGATCACAAAGAGCTAAGGAATTGCAAAGGAGAAGCATAGAAGACGAACCAAAGGAAGAGCACTTTCTGTTGAAGAAAATCGTGCTAATGCATATAAAAATCGGACGATTTTTATACCTAAAAATCGAACGGGTTTTCACTAAAATCGACTGGGTCGATTTTCTTCACGATTCGGCCAGATGAAAAGACGACATAAAGCCCAATTAATTTGGGCTAGATGAGAGTTTTGCCAAACGGCCCATCTGCAAGAAACTATAGAAGAGAACCCTACGAACAAAGACGAGGAGGTCGCACCAGATAATTTTTACACGTTTTGAAGAAATCAAGAATTCTTGGAGAAAGATTGAAGAGCTTTTGCCGGAAAGTCATTCTTGATCTTTGATTGTGAGATTTCTTTGTTCCATTGTCTTGTTTGTGGTTTATGAACACGAATTTAAGTTGTTGAGAGATATATTGAACAGATTTGACGATTGTTTTACGGATTTAAGAGTTATAGAATTTTTCATTCAAAGATTTGGTTTCTTTGCGATATCTTCTTCAATAATTAAATTGATTCGATTTTGAAAATGGTTGGCTAAAAACCTTGTGATTCTGGGGAGAATAGTTGATGATTAAGGCTTAGATGATGATAGACTGAACTCATTCAAACGTTAAGACCCTGAGAATTTAGATCTTAGTTTTGCGACAACATGAAAATCGGGCTGTTCTTGAGGAAAATCGGCCGATTTTTCCTATGAACAGGGCGATTTATTCCTCTGACGAGCTTTAATTGAATTGATCTTTAACCAAAACTAATCCTTGCCTAAATCCCAATCTTGATTTACCTTTTTACCCTCTAATTGAATGTTCGAATGCAATTCAAACTTGTTTATACATTCAATGGATTAAAATTGCAAGATTCGGGTAAGAAAGAGACTCAACATCCTTTATTAAGATTTTAAGTGTGCTTTCTATTCATACTTTGGAGAATCATATCCTGGAGTTTTAGATAGTTAGTTTGAACATAATTCTTGTCTTTAGATCTTTCTATATTGCAGCCTCAACAACCCTTATAGAGAGAACCTATAGATTAGTTATATAGGTTTCGGAACTTCATCGTACGAATCCTACCTTTGAACATTTAATCTTGGCAATATAAATTCTGTCCTATACCCGTAGAAGTGTCTTGAATCGAAAGCCTAAATCGGATACTTGAATCCTTGGAATCATTTCTCTCTTTATTACATCACAAAAGCTTTTATACTTTCGCTAGATAATTGAAATTGGAATCTTTCTCACCAAATCCCTGAGTTCGACTCTGGAATTCTTACCTTTCTACAGCTGATCCGTACACTGCGGGTTCGCTTTACTTTTGAGTTCTAGATATAAATATTAAGACTTTGACGCACACCTTTTGAGCGAACAAGTTTTTGGCGCCGTTGCCGGGGAGTTGCGTCTAGATCGAACCCGGTTTTCGGTTGTCTAGCTTGAGAGCTCTTGCTCTTGTGATTTGATTTGTCTACTTGAGTGATCTTCGCAGGTTCTTTAGGTATATGCGAAGGAGTAGATCCACTAAAGATCTAATTCCTTTCGATCCCGAATTAGAAAGGACTTTGAGGAGAAAGTTGAAGGAGAAGAAAATGGCTGAAAACGATGAGAGAAACTACAAGGCTGAACTGAATGAAGCTCAACGCCAACTCTAGTTGAGTGAGAAGGCTCGAAAGGAAGCTGAAATAAGTCATCAATTTCAAATTGATGAACTAAGAGCTATGATTTTGGACATGAAGTTGGAGACGAACGACTCCAAGAAGAAGAAGAAAGTCAAGACACCAACTAAGTCCATTCGAGATGACTCTTCCGATGATGACGAGATTGATCCGGATATGCCGGAACTTGAAGAGATTGATCCATCACTTCGTCCTAACCGAAACACTCCAACACCTAAGGTCGTCCCTCGCATTACGACTAGGAATGTTAGAGCTGCCAATAACGAAGATAGACCCCGAACTTTGGGGCAACGGATGGATCCAATTCAGCAACCGCGCCGTCTAGGTGTGGATTTCGGAGCTGAAGACATCCAGGAGTTTAGCTTCTCACCACAAGTCATTACTATGGTTCGCCAAAGTCAATATGGCGGAGCAAGTACTGAATCTCCGCATCAACACTTGCAGAATTTTGAGATTCTCATGGAGACTATGAAGCCGAAGAAGGCTACTACAAGCAACTACAAGATCAAGCCGTTCTTCTTCTCTTTGAAGGACAAGGCTCTAGCTTGGTACCAAACACTTCCGGCTGCGAAGTTAGCTACATGGGAGGAACTGTCTTCGGAATTCCTCACCAAGTTCTTTCTGCCATCCAAAACGGCGGAATTAAGAGGTAAAATAAATGCTTTTTCTATGAAACCTAACGAAAGCCTGTTTCAATCTTGGGAAAGGTTTCAAGATCTCTTGTTGGATTGCCCACACCATGGCATTTCCAAGCTGGAATTATTGGAGATCTACTACAAAGGGTTGGATGTGGAGACGCAATTCAACCTCCAATCTCTATCTTGCGGCACATTCATGGATATGAGAGAGGATGATGCTTGGGACTTCATTGAGAAGCAAGCCCAAGTGATTGAGAAGTATTCCCACCGGAAGGTGGAATCAAACAGCCGAAATCAAGGCGATACGGGAGCCAAGTTGAATCAAGCGGCTCAAACACAAATATTCTCCCTCAAAGATGACATCAAAGAATTGAGGGAAGTGCTCAAAACGAGTCTTCAAAGGACTCAAGAGCAAGAAGCCAACTACATGGGGCGAGACAACAATCAAAGGAATGATAACCGGAATTCCAATTGGAGCAACAACAACAATAACAACCGAAACTCCAATTGGAATAACAACAACAACAATAGGAACTCGAATAACAACAATTGGAGGTCAAATCAGCAAGGTTCAGGTAATCCTTACTCATATGCCGAAAAAGCTCTAACACCTCCATCTTCTTCTACTCCTTCTACAAGCCAGGAACAATCAAGCGGATCAAACAAGCCGGATCCTATGCTAGAAACGATCCTAGGCAAGCTACAAGGATTGGAGAGCTACATAACTTCGGTTGACAAAGCTCACAAAGCTTTAGAAAACCAAGTTTTCAACAAGGCCGGAGAAGTTCCAAGAGATCAAGGGAAGCTTCCCGGAAAGACAGAAGATAACCCAAAGGGAAGGGTTATGGCTATAACTACTAGGAGCGGGAAGACAACCGCCGACCCTCAACCTAAAGTAGTTGATACCTCCACAAAAGAAGGAGAGGCAAAAGAGAAGGAAGAAGTCTATGTTCCTCCTCCCGCTTACAAACCACCTCTACCTTTTCCTCAATCTAGAGCGCGAGCATGCCTAGATAAACATTTCGGTAAGTTTGTTGAACTTATGAGCAAGCTCCATATTAACATACCTTTTATGGATGCGATTTTAGGTATGCCAGCTTACGGGAAATTCCTCAAGGAGATCCTCTCCAACAAGAGGAAATTGGAAGATATAGGAGAAGTCAAGATGAGTATGGAGTCATCCGAACTCATCAAGACTATGACAGAGAATATGCCACCCAAGCTCCGCGATCCAGGATCATTTTGCATACCCATCACCTTGGGAGAAGCTACCTATGATGCTCTTTGTGACCTTGGAGCAAGTGTGAGTATCATACCTCTAGCTCTATGCAAGACAGTTGGTCTAGGAGAGCCTAGACCGGTGAAGATCACACTCTACATGGCTGATCGTTCCACCACTAAGCCGGTGGGAATATTAGAAGACATTCCAGTAAAGCTAGGTAAGTTTTACATACCTATAGATTTTGTCGTTCTTGACATACCTGCAGATTACCCGGTTCCCATCATCCTTGGGAGACCATTCCTCGCCACATCTGGATGCATGGTAGATTGCAAGAACGGCCAGCTATCCTTCCACATCGGTGAAGAAAAGATAGAGTTCACACTATCTTCCTTAATCAAGGAACCAGCCTTGAAAGATGACGTTTTTGAAATTGTTGAGGAAGAAGAGTCTAGAGAGATAGTAAGTTCGATCTTGATGAAAGACCCTCTTCAAAAGGTTCTTAGCATGAGCATCATGGAGGAAGGGGTGGAACATGACTGCAATGAGGATGTGAAAGCATTAAATGCTATGGAGGACGAGCTAGAAGCAAAAATTGAAGAACTAGAATGGACTCCGGAAACTGTGAAGAAAATCGACCTGTCAGAAATAAATCGACCGATTTCTGACGATCCAGCACGATTTTTTTCGACAGAAACTAAAATCGACCTACTAGAAAAAAATCGTCCGATTTCTGACGATCCAGCACGATTTTTTTCGACAGAAACTAAAATCGATCTGACGACGATAAATCGCCCGATTCACAAAGAGGTAGCACGATTTTTTCCAACAGAAAGAAAAATCGTGCAGAAGATCGACCGATTTATTACAGGGGGGGTCGATTCACTGAGTAATTCTATGGATTCTCCGGACTTCACCGCAGCCGCTTCTGAATCTAATGATGAAGTACCCACACCTATAGAGGCATCTCCCACAACATCCGAAAGCCACGATTCATCACCAACCAAGGTACCTCCATCATTAGAATTGAAGCAACTTCCCGCACATTTAAGGTACGCATTTCTTGGCACTAATTCCACATACCCAGTTATAGTCAATGCAAATTTGAATGATGACGAATTAGAGAAACTCATGCATGTTCTGAAGCAACATAGGAGAGCACTAGGTTACACTATTGATGATTTAGTAGGAATAAAGCCTTCTCTATGTATGCACAAAATATTAATGGAAGAGGATTATAAACCTTCACGCCAACCTCAAAGACGGTTAAACCCGGCAATGAAGGAGGTCGTGAAGAAAGAAATCCTTAAGCTACTTGATGCAGGTATCATCTTCCCGATTTCTGATAGCAAATGGGTGAGTCCGGTACAAGTAGTACCCAAGAAAGGAGGCATTACCGTTGTTGCCAACAAGAACAACGAACTCATCCCTACACGGACAGTTACAGGGTGGCGAATGTGCATCGACTACCGCAAACTGAACGTGGCCACAAGGAAGGACCACTTCCCCCTTCCTTTCATCGATCAAATGTTGGAAAGGTTAGCCCAACATGCCTACTTTTGTTATTTAGATGGATATAGCGGTTTCTTTCAGATACCAATTCATCCGGATGATCAAGAGAAGACAACCTTTACGTGCCCATGGGGTACGTTCGCCTATAGAAGAATGCCATTCGGTTTATGCAACGCTCCAGCCACTTTCCAAAGGTGTATGATGGCAATCTTCTCCGAATATGTAGAGAATATCATGGAAGTCTTCATGGACGACTTTTCGGTATATGGTTCTTCCTTTGATAACTGTCTCTATAACCTTTCACTAGTTCTTAAGAGATGTGAGGACACTAACTTAGTCTTAAACTGGGAAAAGTGTCATTTCATGGTCACTGAAGGAATTGTGTTAGGTCATTTAGTGTCACAAAGGGGAATAGAGGTGGATCGATCAAAGATAGAAACCATTGAGAAGTTACCTCCCCCTTCATCGGTAAAAGGAATTAGAAGCTTCCTAGGACATGCAGGCTTCTATAGGAGATTCATAAAGGATTTTTCTAAGATTTCAAAACCTTTGACTAATCTTTTGATGAAAGATGCGACTTTCGAATTTTCGAAAGATTGCTTAGATGCTTTTTGCAGGATCAAAGAAGCTTTGATTTCGGCACCAATCATTCAACCACCCGATTGGACTCTTCCTTTCGAGGTCATGTGCGACGCAAGCGATGTCGCTATAGGAGCCGTTCTTGGACAGAAGAAAGATGGTCGCACTCATGCCATCTACTACGCTAGCAAAACGCTAGACGAGGCCCAATACAACTACGCAACTACGGAAAAGGAACTTTTAGCCGTAGTATATGCATTTGAGAAATTTCGTTCCTATCTTGTAGGTGCGAAAGTAATAGTCTATACGGACCACTCCGCCATCCGATACTTATTCACGAAGAAGGATGCGAAGCCAAGGCTTCTACGATGGATCTTACTCTTACAAGAGTTTGATTTAGAGATCCGTGATAAGAAAGGATCGGAGAACTCCGTCGCCGATCACCTTAGTCGTCTTCCGCAACTCACCGGCAACTCGGATAAGCTTCCGATAGACGACTCCTTCCCTGACGAGCAGCTGCACGAGATTGAAGAGTGTCTTCAACACATATCACAAGGTAATGACCCATGGTTTGCTGACATTGTAAATTACCTTGTTTGTCAGGAGATTCCACCGGGACTTTCATATGCTCAAAAGAAGAAGTTCTTGAGAGACGTCCGGCATTTTTATTGGAATGAACCTCTTCTATTCAAAAGAGGTCCAGATGGCATCTACAGGAGATGTGTTCCCGAAGATGAGATAGATAGTGTCATCCGACACTGCCATTCTCTACCATGTGGCGGACATGCTAGTTCCCACAAGACTTGTGCTAAGGTACTTCGCTCCGGCTTTTATTGGCCTACACTTTTCAAAGATGTGCAAAAGTTTGTTGTTTCTTGTGATGCTTGTCAAAGGACAGGTAATATATCCAGGAGGAATGAGATGCCTCTCAACAACATACAAGAAGTAGAGATCTTTGATGTATGGGGCATCGACTTTATGGGACCTTTCCCATCTTCATGCGGCAACCAGTATATACTTCTTGCCGTAGACTATGTCTCAAGATGGGTGGAGGCAATCGCTTCTCCTACTAATGATGCAATGGTAGTGGTGAAGTTCCTCAACAAAACGATCTTCCCAAGGTTCGGAACTCCCCGAACCATCATTAGTGACGGAGGAACGCATTTCACAGCCCGTCGATTCGAGACTCTATTAGCTAAGTATGGGGTGACCCATAAAATAGCTACACCTTACCATCCGCAAACCAGCGGACAAGTCGAGATATCAAATAGAGAGATTAAAGGGATTTTAGAGAAGACCGTCTCTAAAACACGGAAAGATTGGTCCATGAAGCTGGATGATGCACTATGGGCATACAGGACGGCCTTCAAGACACCAATAGGTACGACTCCTTATAATCTCGTTTATGGTAAATCATGTCATCTTCCTGTAGAGCTAGAGCATAAGGCTTATTGGGCTATCAAGTGGCTCAACTTCGACATGAAAGAAGCCGGAGAGAAGCGGCTCTTAGACATCAATGAGCTAGATGAGCTCCGAATGAATGCGTATGAGAACGCAAAGATTTACAAGGAACGGACAAAGCGCTGGCATGACAAGCACATCATCCCGAAAGACTTGAAGGAAGGGGACCAAGTCCTCCTATTCAACTCAAGGCTGCGTCTATTTCCAGGTAAGCTCAAATCCCGTTGGACAGGACCTTTTGTGATTAAGAGAATTTTCCCCCATGGTGCAGTTGAAGTATGGGGTGAACAAAGCGGAAGTTTTAAGGTTAATGGCCAACGGTTGAAGAAATACACACCGGAAGCTCCAGTCGAGGAGATAGCTCCTATCCTCCTCCGTTAAACACAACATCATACACCGTCCAGCTAAAGACGATAAATAAAGCGCTTCTTGGGAGGCAACCCAATGATAGTATAGTTTTCCCTTCTTTCCCTCACTTAGTTAGAGTAGATTAATTGCTTTGTTTCTTCGTTTTTCGTTTTTATATGTTCCTCGATGCACTCTTGGTTTGTCGTGTCATTAATCGCAGGAAACTAGGTTCAAATGTGAGAGATTCGCGGAGAATGGAGCACAATTGGGTTATATCTTCGAGATTCAAGACAAACAAGGAAGAAAATCGACCTACCATACGAAGATCGTCCGATTCAGCAACAGAGCAAGTCGATTTTTCTCAACAGAAACAAAAATCGACCTGGAGATCGACCTGCCAAAATAAATCGTCCGATTTTTTCAGTCAGAAAGAAAAATCGCCCCGACAAAAAAATCGACCTGAAAAATCGGCCGATTTTCTTCAGAAATCTTCGACTCTATATAAGGCGATCACACTTGATCTTCTTCATTCCCACATCTCCAACTCTCGATTTCCCTCTCTCAAGAACGCCGAAAAATCGCCACACCCTCAAATCCTCATTCCTTAACCATTTCAAGAGATTCTTGGCTCCAAACTGAAGCATTTTCAACAAGGAACACGAATCTAACAACAACACGCACGGCAATCGACTACTCCATAAGGAATTCAGGTTTTTCTTTCCAAAACCTAAGTTTTCTCACTGTTCGCTCAAAAGGGTGTGCGTCAAAGTCTTAATATTTATATCTAGAACTCAAAAGCAAAGCGAACCCGCAGTGTACGGATCAGCTGTAGAAAGGTAAGAATTCCAGAGTCGAACTCAGGGATTTGGTGAGAAAGATTCCAATTTCAATTATCTAGCGAAAGTATAAAAGCTTTTGTGATGTAATAAAGAGAGAAATGATTCCAAGGATTCAAGTATCCGATTTAGGCTTTCGATTCAAGACACTTCTACGGGTGTAGGACAGAATTTATATTGCCAAGATTAAATGTTCAAAGGTAGGATTCGTACGATGAAGTTCCGAAACCTATATAACTAATCTATAGGTTCTTTCTATAAGGGTTGTTGAGGCTGCAATATAGAAAGATCTAAAGATAAGAATTATGTTCAAACTAACTATCTAAAACTCCAGGATATGACTCTCCAAAGTATGAATAGAAAGCACACTAAAAATCTTAATAAAGGATGTTGAGTCTCTTTATTACCCAAATCTTACAATTTTAATCCATTAAATGTAGAAACAGGTTTGAATTGCATTCGAACATTCAATTAGAGGGTAAAAAATTTAATCAAGATTGGGATTTAGGCAAGAACTAGTTTTGATTAAAGATTAATTCAATTAAAGTTCGTCAGAGGAATAAATCGCCCTGTTCATAGGAAAAATCGGCCGATTTTCCTCAAGAACAGCCCGATTTTCCTGTTGTCGCAAAACTAAGATCTAAATTCTCAGGGTCCTAATGTTTGAATGAGTTCAGTCTATCATCATCTAAGCCTTAATCATCAACTATTCTCCCCAGAATCACAAGGTTTTTAGCCAACCATTTTCAAAATCGAATCAAATTAATTATTGAAGAAGATATCGCAAAGAAACCAAATCTTGAATGAAAAATTCTATAACTCTTAAATCTGTAAAACAATCGTCAAATCTGTTCAATATATCTCTCAACAACTTAATTTCGTGTTCATAAACCACAAACAAGACAATGGAACAAAGAAATCTCACAATCGAAGATCAAGAATGACTTTCTGGCAAAAGCTCTTCAATCTCTCTCCAAGAATCGTTGATTTCTTCAAAACGTGTAAAGATTATCTGGTTCCACCTTCTCGTCTTCGTTCGTAGGGTTCTCTTCTATAGTTTCTTGCAGATGGGCCGTTTGGCAAAACTCTCATCTAGCCCAAATTAATTGGGCTTTATGTCGTCTTTTCATTTGGCCGAATCGTGAAGAAAATCGACCCAGTCGATTTTAGTGAAAAACCGTTCGATTTCAATGTGTGAAAATCGTCCGATTTATGTGTACATTAGAACGATTTTCTTCAACAGAAAGTGTTCTTCCTTTGGTTCGTCTTCTATGCTTCTCCTTTGCAATCCCTTAGCCCTTTGTGATCCTCCTAAGACTCCTTTAGCTTCCTTAACATCCTTAGATGCTTCTTGCTCCATTTTTGCTTCCAATTCAGCTCTATTTACCTGCAATTCATCAAAATCTCGTGTAGACCTCTATTTCCGACAATTGATTGAATAGAACATAAAAGTTATGCAAAATCCCTCTAAATGCAAGGTAAATAGAGATAATGTGCTGCAATATGCATGAATATGATGATACATAATTCATGTCATCAAAATACCCCATACTTGCCTCTTGCTTGTCCCTAAGCAAGACTCAAATTCGGAATATAAGATGTCATGGATTATGCATGTATGAAATTCAAAAACTTTTCTTTTGATAGTGCTCCTTTTCATTGGATCGCTCTCAAAGTGATATTTCAAGGCATAAAAGGGGCAAAGCATATATCAATGGTGACTATAAGATGAACAAACTCCCTTTTCTTTCTTGAAGGCATAAATAAAGAACATGATAAAGGTGTAGAGGCAATCAAATTCAAATAAATCTAAGCCATTAAGTCTTAAACACATGCATAAAAGTCTCAAGGTCTTCTAATCAAAGAAAGGGTTCAAGAAACGTATTAAGGGAAGGAGTTCTTTTTGGCAATTGTGGTGCTAATCCGGGAAAGAAGAACACATAACACCTTCAAGAATTTTCTTCACCGCACATGCTTCGCATGTAGAAAGCTTTGCTTTCATTATACTTTACTTTTTGAGAGTATGGACAGCGGTGCACAAAAACCGAAGCCTAGGAGATTGGCGTTTCTCAATTTCGAGATGCCTCAAACCCTTGATGCACATACCATATCCCGTTAGGACTTGTCGTTCAATCGGACTTTGGCAAGACACAAACACCCGGCTATGTGAATGGTGCCGAGTTACTCATCCTCATGTTCAACGTCCCCAAACTTATGAAATTTTGCACTTTTTTCAATACATTTTCCTTGGCCCTCCCACATCAAACATGCCTTTTTCAATCACCTATCCTAATTCCCGGATGGTAAGAGGAGGGTTACATATTTCATTGAGGAGTTAGCATGATCAAGACGTGAGAAAAGAAAAGAAGTGAAATGCCTTAGTCATCCTTAAATGATGTAAAAGAACTTGCAATATAGCTTCGACTATTATTTCATTTTCTCATCAAAACAACTAAATCATATAACTTATTCATGTATTCAAGTAACAAAAGCAATTTCATTCATGCTATAATCAAGATCTCAACACAACTAAGCATCCTTTTTTACCTATCCATATGCACAATTTTCATCATAGAGGTCATTTCCATATAAGAAGCACTTAAAATTCTTGAAAATTCATAGATTTTGAAAAAGTTCATGCAAATGCGAGTGTCATAATAGAAAGCAAGCCGTGCAAGAGTTATTACAAGCCAAATTGTCAAGAGTAGTGGAAAGTACATAGAGTGCTAGAATGAAACATAAGGTATTGTAAGTACCTCCACCCCATACTTGACATCCACATTGTCCCCAATGTGAAAATCAAGCATAAGAAGGAGAAAAATACTTACAATGTAAAAGAAGTGGAAGCTCAATCCTCTGTCGGTGGTGGAGGTGGTGGATATGGATACATCGGTGCTGAGGGATCGTAGAAGTGGCCGAACTGGTGATAGTACATGTCCCTCATCTGGCCATCATATGAAGAATGCCTAGCGTCCGTCTCCTCTCTGTAATTCCTGAACTGAGTGTTCAGGGTCTGAAAGTCGGTGTGGAGAGCATGATAGTCGGTGCTGAGGCTCTGGAAGCTAGTAACGAGCTCCCTGAAGTGGCGTGGAGCTCGGCGTCCTCGTCTAGGAGCTGGAGCATGTGCATAAGAGTGTCGAGGGGGCTGCATATCATCCTCCGTCTCCTCATCCTGCCTACTAGTCCTGCTCGGTCCTGCTCCATGAGTGTCAGTGTCCATGGCATCCGTAGCATGCCCGCTATGGGTATCGCTCTCAAACTCGAGCATGGTGTCCTGTCCTCCATCATCATCCTCCTCGGAGTCACCTGCATCATCATCATAATAAGTAGGAGGTGAGAACTCCTCAAGCATCGCCTCAAAGGTCTCCTTCCAGTTCTTCTTATTCCGAATGGTGTATTCGGATTTCCATATGATCTCGGACGGCTTCTTCTTCGGATCCCTATGCCATGGCATCGGTACATGAAGAGTTCCTCTCCCTCGAGGAATCAAGACCTGTCGAACCACCAACCTTTGTGAGCCTAAAGGAAGGGCACTCTCAGCTAGAGTGCATCGAGGAACATATAAAAACGAAAAACGAAGAAACAAAGCAATTAATCTACTCTAACTAAATGAGGGAAAGAAGGGAAAACTATACTATCATTGGATTGCCTCCCAAGAAGCGCTTTATTTATCGTCTTTAGCTGGACGGTGTATGATGTTGTGTTCAACGGAGGAGGATAGGAGCTATCTCCTCGACCGGGGCTTCCGGTGTGTATTTCTTCAACCGTTGGCCATTAACCTTAAAACTTCCGCTTTGTTCACCCCATACTTCAACTGCACCATGAGGGAAAACTCTTTTAATCACAAAAGGTCCTGTCCAACGGGATTTGAGCTTACCTGGAAATAGACGCAGCCTTGAGTTGAATAGGAGGACTTGGTCTCCCTCCTTCAAGTCTTTTGGGATGATGTGTTTGTCATGCCAGCGCTTTGTCCGTTCCTTGTAAATCTTTGCATTCTCATACGCATTCAGTCGGAGCTCATCTAGCTCATTGAT
The DNA here is from genome assembly GCA_033239125.1 of Fagopyrum homotropicum. Classification (NCBI taxonomy): domain Eukaryota; kingdom Viridiplantae; phylum Streptophyta; class Magnoliopsida; order Caryophyllales; family Polygonaceae; genus Fagopyrum; species Fagopyrum homotropicum. The sequence continues at coordinate 16,748,864 of BSWB01000007.1, forward strand.
GTCGAAGAGTCGCTTTTCTCCAGCTTCTTTCATGTCGAAGTTGAGCCACTTGATAGCCCAATAAGCCTTATGCTCTAGCTCTACAGGAAGATGACATGATTTACCATAAACGAGATTATAAGGAGTCGTACCTATTGGTGTCTTGAAGGCCGTTCTGTATGCCCATAGTGCATCGTCCAGCTTCATTGACCAATCTTTCCGTGCTTTAGAGACGGTCTTTTCTAAAATCCCTTTAATCTCTCTATTGGATATCTCGACTTGTCCGCTGGTTTGCGGATGGTAAGGTGTAGCTATCTTATGGGTCACCCCATACTTAGCTAATAGAGTCTCGAATCGACGGGCTGTGAAATGCGTTCCTCCGTCACTAATGATGGTTCGGGGAGTTCCGAACCTTGGGAAGATCGTTTTGTTGAGGAACTTCACCACTACCATTGCATCATTAGTAGGGGAAGCGATTGCCTCCACCCATCTTGAGACATAGTCTACGGCAAGAAGTATATACTGGTTGCCGCATGAAGATGGGAAAGGTCCCATAAAGTCGATGCCCCATACATCAAAGATCTCTACTTCTTGTATGTTGTTGAGAGGCATCTCATTCCTCCTGGATATATTACCTGTCCTTTGACAAGCATCACAAGAAACAACAAACTTTTGCACATCTTTGAAAAGTGTAGGCCAATAAAAGCCGGAGCGAAGTACCTTAGCACAAGTCTTGTGGGAACTAGCATGTCCGCCACATGGTAGAGAATGGCAGTGTCGGATGACACTATCTATCTCATCTTCGGGAACACATCTCCTGTAGATGCTATCTGGACCTCTTTTGAATAGAAGAGGTTCGTTCCAATAAAAATGCCGGACGTCTCTCAAGAACTTCTTCTTTTGAGCATATGAAAGTCCGGGTGGGATCTCCTGACAAACAAGGTAATTTACAATATCAGCAAACCATGGATCATTACCTTGTGATATGTGTTGAAGACACTCTTCAATCTCGTGCAGCTGCTCGTCAGGGAAGGAGTCGTCTATCGGAAGCTCATCCGACTCGCCGGTGAGTTGCGGAAGACGACTAAGGTGATCGGCGACGGAGTTCTCCGATCCTTTCTTATCACGGATCTCTAAATCAAACTCTTGTAAGAGTAAGATCCATCGTAGAAGCCTTGGCTTCGCATCCTTCTTCGTGAATAAGTATCGGATTGCGGAGTGATCCGTATAGACTATCACTTTCGCACCTACAAGATAGGAACGAAATTTCTCAAATGCATATACTACGGCTAAAAGTTCCTTTTCCGTAGTTGCGTAGTTGTATTGAGCCTCATCTAGCGTTTTGCTAGCGTAGTAGATGGCATGAGTGCGACCATCTTTCTTCTGTCCAAGAACGGCTCCTATAGCGACATCGCTTGCGTCGCACATGACCTCGAAAGGAAGAGTCCAATCGGGTGGTTGAATGATTGGTGCTGAAATCAAAGCTTCTTTGATCCTGCAAAAAGCATCTAAACAATCTTTCGAAAATTCGAAAGTTGCATCTTTCATCAAAAGATTAGTCAAAGGTTTTGAAATCTTGGAAAAATCCTTTATGAATCTCCTATAGAAGCCTGCATGTCCTAGGAAGCTTCTAATTCCTTTTACCGATGAAGGGGGAGGTAACTTCTCAATGGTCTCTATCTTTGATCGATCTACCTCTATTCCCCTTTTTGACACTAAGTGACCTAACACAATTCCTTCGGTGACCATGAAATGACACTTTTCCCAGTTTAAGACTAAGTTAGTGTCCTCACATCTCTTAAGAACTAGTGAAAGGTTATAGAGACAGTTATCAAAGGAAGAACCATATACCGAAAAGTCGTCCATGAAGACTTCCATGATATTCTCTACATATTCGGAGAAGATTGCCATCATACACCTTTGGAAGGTGGCTGGAGCGTTGCATAAACCGAACGGCATTCTTCTATAGGCGAACGTACCCCATGGACACGTAAAGGTTGTCTTCTCTTGATCATCCGGATGAATTGGTATCTGAAAGAAACCGCTGTATCCATCTAAATAACAAAAGTAGGCATGTTGGGCTAACCTTTCCAACATTTGATCGATGAAAGGAAGGGGGAAGTGGTCCTTCCTTGTGGCCACGTTCAGTTTGCGGTAGTCGATGCACATTCGCCACCCTGTAACTGTCCGTGTAGGGATGAGTTCGTTGTTCTTGTTGGCAACAACGGTAATGCCTCCTTTCTTGGGTACTACTTGTACCGGACTCACCCATTTGCTATCAGAAATCGGGTAGATGATACCTGCATCAAGTAGCTTAAGGATTTCTTTCTTCACGACCTCTTTCATTGCCGGGTTTAACCGTCTTTGAGGTTGGCGTGAAGGTTTGTAATCCTCCTCCATTAATATTTTGTGCACACATAGAGAAGGCTTTATTCCTACTAAATCATCAATGGTGTAGCCTAGTGCTCTCCTATGTTGCTTCAGAACGTGCATGAGTTTCTCTAATTCATCATCATTCAAATTTGCATTGACTATAACTGGATATGTAGAATTAGTGCCAAGAAATGCATACCTTAAATGTGTGGGAAGTTGCTTCAATTCTAATGATGGAGGTACCTTGGTTGGTGATGAATCGTGGCTTTCGGGTGTCGTGGAAGAGGTCTCTAGAGGTGTGGGTACTTCATCATTAGATTCGGAAGCGGCTGCGGTGAAGTCCGGAGAATCCATAGAATTCCTCAGTGAATCGACCCCCCTGTAGTAAATCGGTCGATCTTCTGCACGATTTTTCTTTCTGTTGGAAAAAATCGTGCTACCTCTTGGTGAATCGGGCGATTTATTGTCGTCAGGTCGATTTTAGTTTCTGTCGAAAAAAATCGAGCTGAACCTTCAGAAATCGGACGATTTATTTCTGGTAAGTCGATTTTAGTTTCTGTCGAAAAAAATCGTGCTGAATCTTCAGAAATCGGACGATTTATTTCTGACAGGTCGATTTTCTTCACAGTTTCCGGAGTCCACTCTAGTTCTTCAATTTTTGCTTCTAGCTCTTCCTCCACAGCATTTAATGCTTTCACATCCTCATTGCAGTCATGTTCCACCCCTTCCTCCATGATGCTCATGCTAAGAACCTTTTGAAGAGGATCCTTCATCAAGATTGAACTTACTATCTCTTTAGACTCTTCTTCCTCAACAATTTCAAAAACGTCATCTTTCAAGGCTGGCTCCTTGATTAAGGAAGATAGTGTGAACTCTATCTTTTCTTCACCGATGTGGAAGGATAGCTGACCGTTCTTGCAATCTACCATGCATCCAGATGTGGCAAGGAATGGTCTCCCAAGGATGATGGGAACCGGGTAATCTGCAGGTATGTCAAGAACGACTAAATCTATAGGTATGTAAAACTTACCTAGCTTTACCGGAATGTCTTCTAATATTCCCACCGGCTTAGTGGTGGAACGATCGGCCATGTAGAGTGTGATCTTCACCGGTCTAGGCTCTCCTAGACCAACTGCCTTGCATAGAGCTAGAGGTATGATGCTCACACTTGCTCCAAGGTCACAAAGAGCATCATAGGTAGCTTCTCCCAAGGTGATGGGTATGCAAAATGATCCTGGATCGCGGAGCTTGGGTGGCATATTCTCCGTCATAGTCTTGATGAGTTCGGATGACTCCATACTCATCTTGACTTCTCCTATATCTTCCAACTTCCTCTTGTTGGAGAGGATCTCCTTGAGGAATTTCCCGTAAGCCGGCATACCTAAAATCGCATCCATAAAAGGTATGTTAATATGGAGCTTACTCATAAGTTCAATAAACTTACCGAAATGTTTATCTAGGCGTGCTCGCGCTCTAGATTGAGGAAAAGGTAGAGGTGGTTTGTAAGCGGGAGGAGGAACATAGACTTCTTCCTTCTCTTTTCCCTCTCCTTCTTTTGTGGAGGTATCAACTACTTTAGGTTGAGGGTCGGCGGTTGTCTTCCCGCTCCTAGTAGTTATAGCCATAACCCTTCCCTTTGGGTTATCTTCTGTCTTTCCGGGAAGCTTCCCTTGATCTCTTGGAACTTCTCCGGCCTTGTTGAATACTTGGTTTTCTAAAGCCTTGTGAGCTTTGTCAACCGAAGTTATGTAACTCTCCAATCCTTGTAGCTTGCCTAGGATCGTTTCTAGCATGGGATCCGGTTTGTTTGATCCGCTTGATTGTTCCTGGCTTGTAGAAGGAGTAGAAGAAGATGGAGGTGTTAGAGCCTTTTCAGCATATGAGTAAGGATTACCTGAACCTTGCTCATTTGACCTCCAATTGTTGTTATTCGAGTTCCTATTGTTGTTGTTGTTCCAATTGGAGTTTCCGTTGTTATTGTTGTTGTTGCTCCAATTGGAATTCCGGTTATCATTCCTTTGATTGTTGTCTCGCCCCATGTAGTTGGCTTCTTGCTCTTTAGTCTTTTGAAGACTCGTTTTGAGCACTTCTCTCAACTCTTTGATGTCATCTTTGAGGGAGAATATTTGTGTTTGAGCCGCTTGATTCAACTTGGCTCCCGTATCGCCTTGATTTCGACTGTTTGATTCCACCTTCCGGTGGGAATACTTCTCAATCACTTGGGCTTGCTTCTCAATGAAGTCCCAAGCATCATCCTCTCTCATATCCATGAATGTGCCGCAAGATAGAGATTGGAGGTTGAATTGTGTCTCCACATCCAACCCTTTGTAGTAGATCTCCAATAATTCCAGCTTGGAAATGCCATGGTGTGGGCAATCCAACAAGAGATCTTGAAACCTTTCCCAAGATTGAAACAAGCTTTCGTTAGGTTTCATAGAAAAAGCATTTATTTTACCTCTTATCCGCCGTTTTGGATGGCGGAAAGAACTTGGTGAGGAATTCCGAAGACAATTCCTCCCATGTAGCTAACTTCGCAGCCGGAAGTGTTTGGTACCAAGCTAGAGCCTTGTCCTTCAAAGAGAAGAAGAACGGCTTGATCTTGTAGTTGCTTGTAGTAGCCTTCTTCGGCTTCATAGTCTCCATGAGAATCTCAAAATTCTGCAAGTGTTGATGCGGAGATTCAGTACTTGCTCCGCCATATTGACTTTGGCGAACCATAGTAATGACTTGTGGTGAGAAGCTAAACTCCTGGATGTCTTCAGCTCCGAAATCCACACCTAGACGGCGCGGTTGCTGAATTGGATCCATCCGTTGCCCCAAAGTTCGGGGTCTATCTTCGTTATTGGCAGCTCTAACATTCCTAGTCGTAATGCGAGGGACGACCTTAGGTGTTGGAGTGTTTCGGTTAGGACGAAATGATGGATCAATCTCTTCAAGTTCCGGCATATCCGGATCAATCTCGTCATCATCGGACGAGTCATCTCGAATGGACTTGGTTGGTGTCTTGACTTTCTTCTTCTTCTTGGAGTCGTTCGACTCCAACTTCATGTCCAAAATCATAGCTCTTAGTTCATCAATTTGAAATTGATGACTTATTTCAGCTTCCTTTCGAGCCTTCTCACTCAACTGGAGTTGGCGTTGAGCTTCATTCAGTTCAGCCTTGTAGTTTCTCTCATCGTTTTCAGCCATTTTCTTCTCCTTCAACTTTCTCCTCAAAGTTCTTTCTAATTCGGGATCGAAAGGAATTAGATCTTTAGTGGATCTAGTCTTTCGCATATACCTAAAGAACCTGCGAAGATCACTCAAGTAGACAAATCAAATCACAAGAGCAAGAGCTCTCAAGCTAGACAAACGAAAACCGGGTTCGATCTAGACCAAATCCCCGGCAACGGCGCCAAAAACTTGTTCGCTCAAAAGGGTGTGCGTCAAAGTCTTAATATTTATATCTAGAACTCAAAAGCAAAGCGAACCCGCAGTGTACGGATCAGCTGTAGAAAGGTAAGAATTCCAGAGTCGAACTCAGGGATTTGGTGAGAAAGATTCCAATTTCAATTATCTAGCGAAAGTATAAAAGCTTTTGTGATGTAATAAAGAGAGAAATGATTCCAAGGATTCAAGTATCCGATTTAGGCTTTCGATTCAAGACACTTCTACGGGTGTAGGACAGAATTTATATTGCCAAGATTAAATGTTCAAAGGTAGGATTCGTACGATGAAGTTCCGAAACCTATATAACTAATCTATAGGTTCTTTCTATAAGGGTTGTTGAGGCTGCAATATAGAAAGATCTAAAGATAAGAATTATGTTCAAACTAACTATCTAAAACTCCAGGATATGACTCTCCAAAGTATGAATAGAAAGCACACTAAAAATCTTAATAAAGGATGTTGAGTCTCTTTATTACCCAAATCTTGCAATTTTAATCCATTAAATGTAGAAACAGGTTTGAATTGCATTCGAACATTCAATTAGAGGGTAAAAAGGTTAATCAAGATTGGGATTTAGGCAAGAACTAGTTTTGATTAAAGATTAATTCAATTAAAGTTCGTCAGAGGAATAAATCGCCCTGTTCATAGGAAAAATCGGCCGATTTTCCTCAAGAACAGCCCGATTTTCCTGTTGTCGCAAAACTAAGATCTAAATTCTCAGGGTCCTAATGTTTGAATGAGTTCAGTCTATCATCATCTAAGCCTTAATCATCAACTATTCTCCCCAGAATCACAAGGTTTTTAGCCAACCATTTTCAAAATCGAATCAAATTAATTATTGAAGAAGATATCGCAAAGAAACCAAATCTTGAATGAAAAATTCTATAACTCTTAAATCTGTAAAACAATCGTCAAATCTGTTCAATATATCTCTCAACAACTTAATTTCGTGTTCATAAACCACAAACAAGACAATGGAACAAAGAAATCTCACAATCGAAGATCAAGAATGACTTTCCGGCAAAAGCTCTTCAATCTCTCTCCAAGAATCGTTGATTTCTTCAAAACGTGTAAAGATTATCTGGTTCCACCTTCTCGTCTTCGTTCGTAGGGTTCTCTTCTATAGTTTCTTGCAGATGGGCCGTTTGGCAAAACTCTCATCTAGCCCAAATTAATTGGGCTTTATGTCGTCTTTTCATTTGGCCGAATCGTGAAGAAAATCGACCCAGTCGATTTTAGTGAAAAACCGTTCGATTTCAATGTGTGAAAATCGTCCGATTTATGTGTACATTAGAACGATTTTCTTCAACAGAAAGTGTTCTTCCTTTGGTTCGTCTTCTATGCTTCTCCTTTGCAATCCCTTAGCCCTTTGTGATCCTCCTAAGACTCCTTTAGCTTCCTTAACATCCTTAGATGCTTCTTGCTCCATTTTTGCTTCCAATTCAGCTCTATTTACCTGCAATTCATCAAAATCTCGTGTAGACCTCTATTTCCGACAATTGATTGAATAGAACATAAAAGTTATGCAAAATCCCTCTAAATGCAAGGTAAATAGAGATAATGTGCTGCAATATGCATGAATATGATGATACATAATTCATGTCATCACTCACTTGAAATCGAAGTTGCCTAGGAAGTACTTTGTTGTTGGAATTGATAGAGGAATTTGCTTAGGATTCATTGTGGAGAACTGTGTGTGGTGATAGATTGAACAGAACTTTACAGAATTGTGAGAATCGTTGAAATCGAGATAAAAATCGACCCAACCCAGAAAAATCGGCCGATTTTTGTGAAGAACAGGTCGATTTTTAGGACTTAGAATGGATCTTGTCAAGAGGATAACTAGAAACACGGGGAAGAAGAAGGGATCTTCTTCCAAAGCTCCAGCCCCACCTCCACCACCACCTACCAACATCCCTAAGCTTCCCCCTCCCCTATCCAAGCATAAGAAACGCTATGCACGCATTATAGATCGCCCATTCACCCCTCCTCGCTACATAGTACTTGATGACTTAGATCCGTTATATGTTCGAGAGGATGTTGATATGATGCTTGATAGAGCAGGGTTGAGACAGTTTGCTACGATCAGGGAAGATGCTTATAGGGAGATCACCCTAGAATTCCTTAGCACGTTTGAGCACGATCCTAGGGAAAGGATGGTCACTTTCCGCCTTATGAGTCAGGACCACACTTTGTCTATTGATGCTTTCGGCGACTTGTTTGGCTTTTCTTATTCAGATGCAGGCACATTTGCTAGAGGCCTCAATGCTAGTGATTTTTGGGAGGCTATTTCCGTAGGAGAGTACGGAGGGGATAAGTGGAGACCCGGAAACTCCAAGGAGACAAGCATGTACAACCTTTCCTTCAAGGTAGTGCATAGGATACTCAGTGAGAGTTTGTTTGCCCGGACTGAGACTCCGCAGAAGCTCAAGGCTGATGAGCTTTTCATCCTCTACTGCATGACATCCACCACCACTCCCGACATCTCCACCATGCTTGCTGACTATCTAGGAAAGATAGCCAACAAAGCCAAGGGTGACATATGTGCAGGAGGCTTGGTCACTCATGTGGCTAGGACTCTAGGTTATGACTTCTCGGGATGCACTCTAGCTGAGAGTGCCCTTCCTTTAGGCTCACAGAGGTTGGTGGTTCGACAGGTCTTGATTCCTCGAGGGAGAGGAACTCTTCATGTGCCGATGCCATGGCACAGGGATCCGAAGAAGAAACCATCCGAGATCATATGGAAATCCGAATACACCATTCGGAATAAGAGGAACTGGAAGGAGACCTTTGAGGCGATGCTTGAGGAGTTCTCACCTCCTACTTACTATGATGATGATGCAGGTGATTCAGATAAGGAGGAAGAGGATGGAGGACAGGACACCATGCTCGAGTTTGAGAGCGATACCCATAGCGGGCATGCTACGGATGCCATGGACACTGACACTCATGGAGCAGGACCGAGCAGGACTAGTAGGCAGGATGAGGAGACGGAGGATGATATGCAGCCACCTCGACACTCTTATGCACATGCTCCAGCTCCTAGACGAGGACGCCGAGCTCCACGCCACTTCAGGGAGCTCGTTACTAGCTTCCAGAGCCTCAACAACCCTTATAGAGAGAACCTATAGATTAGTTATATAGGTTTCGGAACTTCATCGTACGAATCCTACCTTTGAACATTTAATCTTGGCAATATAAATTCTGTCCTATACCCGTAGAAGTGTCTTGAATCGAAAGCCTAAATCGGATACTTGAATCCTTGGAATCATTTCTCTCTTTATTACATCACAAAAGCTTTTATACTTTCGCTAGATAATTGAAATTGGAATCTTTCTCACCAAATCCCTGAGTTCGACTCTGGAATTCTTACCTTTCTACAGCTGATCCGTACACTGCGGGTTCGCTTTACTTTTGAGTTCTAGATATAAATATTAAGACTTTGACGCACACCTTTTGAGCGAACAATAACCTGTAACCTTGTCGTCCCATGTCACGCTCGTTCCTCTTAATTCTGAGAGTACAACAAGGCATCGTCAAATCCCATCATAAGAATCATTCTTGTAACCCATGCACCAATAACTGTCATAACAATCCTTAGTTTCGGGTCCACCTTGGGACTGCCCGAAACAACACAAATTGCGCGACAATATTGTAACTCGATCCCGTAAACTGATGGATACACTTCTGTGTAAACTCCACTCATCAATCACACTTGTGATCTCAAATGGCTTCATTACACTTGTAGTAACCATATTGGCCCTAAATGCCGCCCTATAAAGGTCCTTTCTTCTCATCATCTGAATCTGGTGACATCTCCACTCCAAGTCGATCTAATCAAACTTCGCAACCAAACCCACTAGTCCTTTTCTCCCAACTCTTATCGGGGAGACCGAAAGAAATTCTCCAATCCAAACCACTGAAACTTTTAACTCAAGAACTCTCAAGCAACATCACCTTAAGCTTAAAGCCTACAACGTTATTGTAGCTTCGGTCGCTCGTCTCACACCGTAGCCTCCATGGCTCCTATGGGTGAGTCTAACCACTTCGACTCATTTCTTGTTCACGACAACTTAACAATCATCCCATAAGGATGAAATATCATGCATCTCCTTCCCATATCTTCCCATTTGCTCAAAGTAACTCGGGAACTTCACTTTCCTCTGGATCCAACGAGGCCTTTATGTGCTTAAACCTTTAAGGTTCTACTCCGTGTCATTCCTCCATATGCCAAAACTCAAGACCTATTAAGGTCGCAAGAAGGATCATTATCATCCCCCTACAGGAGGTCCACTACCGTCGCTTTCTTTTAACCATTCAATGTCACAATCCTCAAGACAATCACGATGTTGCTAAAGCACTTCTTACCATTGACACCTAACCATAGGGAAAACTCCAAGCTTTCATTACCGCTCCTTAATAGCCTCCACTGGAGGTTATACCTCCCGTCTACCACTTCTCCATAGGAAATCCGTAGTTTATGCAATCTCGGTCATCACCGATAAGCTTGTGGTTGACCTTCTCTAAGGTCAACGACATACCAATCCTCTAATACTTCATGTCATTATTTTCATGAAGGCTACCCTCCTTGGGGTATTCTACCTCAACTCCGTTAGCTCCTTCCATGTTCCGTGCTTTCTTCCTTTTCCATAATGTAATCACACTCTTATAGGCCTCACGTCTCGTATAACTCGTCTTCAAAAGCTTAACCGCACCTCTTAACATCTCGTAAGTGTGTCTCTTGGTCATTGTATTAAGTCCTTTCACCACTAAAGCTCCTTGTCACGTCATTTCTTGTCTCGGGGTCACGTCTATTCACACTTCTATCTCCTTGGCATTTCTTAGTCTTATCTTCATAACGGAAATCGGTCAACTCCACTTGAATCCTTGTCATACCATTCTTCTCATTACTCTCGTAACTTTGACTCTTCACTTAACGGTACCTCGTAAGCTTAACTTACGGCATCCTTCATCTTTCTTACCGGGTTCGATCATTCTTCACATCTTGACTCCAAATCTTAGGAGCGTCTAAGGGAAGATTTACTTCTCGTAATGGAACACAGTCTATAACATTGTGGGATTACACTCATCTTCTCCTTGAATCGCATCTTTAGTGGTCTACGCATCTTCTTGAAAAACTTATATATGTTATCTCCATTGGTCTTGTTATCTTTTCATTTGCGCCTTCTTTGGTAACCACTTCATATCTTCATGTTACTCTCTTAAGTTGTCTCGTTTTCTTCTTTTGCTTGGTTGGCCTTTATTGGTGTTGTCTCCAATCCTCCTCTTCGACATCCTTCAAAAGGAATTCGAGGACGTCGTTGTGTTCGTTAGCACGGAATGCCCAACTCGATACTAGAGCGTCTTCTACTACTTATGAACGTCATCGTAAGCTACATCATCGTCTTAAAGGTGATGATATCGTATCATCATCTTAGCTCAAAGGTCCCATAGCTCCTCATACTACTATATGTACAAGTCTACATATACATAACTATATAAATCCTATGTCCATATCTCTACTAATATACACATCGAACATGCCATCATAACAGTTCAAGGTCTAATACACATCATCGTCCACATATACAACTATACACATAAAGCATGTCCAACAAGCAACTACAATCCACAAAGATACACATCAATTCCATCATGCATCACTACAAACCTCATATCCATATCTATGTATACACGTATATATATACCAAGTCCAGAAACTACGCTGCCGAGATCCGCGGAAGGAGTGGTGGTCCGTACATTCTACCCCGACTTATGCATGTGAATTTAAAAACGAAAATTCAAAACCCATGGGGTTCTGTTTATTCCTTATTCAGCCTTTAGAAGATTGCGAATGCCATTATTGTAAACCTAGGGCTCTGATACCACTTTGTAACACCCCGAATCCGCGGGATATCGGGATGCTACGGGCGAGACCTCACAATGGGTCCCGACCCTTAGCTTGACAACAATTTCAACGGACCTTTCCAACATGGCACAAATAAAGGCAAAAACGTAAATCATTTTTAATGCAAAAGATGAGAAACCCGAAAGAATGCAACAACAAACTTCAGCCGAGGTACAACTCAAACCAAACGTCAAACAAGCGGCACACGAAACGTAATAACCGAAAGACAAACACAAGACAACTCCAACTCAAAACACTTCCTAAGGTGCAAGCCACTACTTGGCATTCTCATCAATCCTAGGTCCAATCCTAGCATGATACTATAATCAACACTCTCTAAGATCATCTAAGAATACATACTCAAGGTAGGGAACTCACCAAGCAAAGGCACGAGATCGGTAGGAAGGAAACACGGCCCCGGGGAGGAGCTGGACTGGGGCAGAACCGCCCCAGAGGCCCAGATGGGCGCCATTGCGGCCCAAATGGGCGCCCTTGCGGCCAGAGGCCGCCGCCTCTGCGGCCAGAGGTTGCAGGCCGCCGCCCCTGCAGATGGGCTTTTGTTGGCGCCCCCGCGGCGCTGTCCAGCCGTGGGTGCGGTCGAACTCCAGTGGCAAGCTCTCAACGACTTTCTTCTCAATTGTGCACTTGATTCCGGTCTCTTCCGGCTGGATGGCTCCATCAAGGAAGATCTCCACACACAACAAGACCCCTACACAAGATCTAAGCTAGATCTAAGGACATGCAAGCATAAACAAGGGGAAAAAGCTTAGGATCCATGGCTTCAACCATTGAAGCTTGAGGAAGAAGATGAAGGGGAAGAAGAAGATTACCTACAACAGCTTGGATAGGATCTTCTGCTTCCATCACGAATCCGAAATGGTCAGCTCACACATCAAAGGAGGAAGAGCCATGGAAGGTCAAAGAAGGAGATGAAGCCAAAGAAAGGAGAGGAGCATCACACGTGAAAGAGAGAAATGAAAGGAGAGAGAGAGAGAGCATGAAAAGAGGGCTGCCACAAAAAGAGGGAGCTCAAGGGTCAGATGACCCATTCTCCCAAAACGCTAGGAACCGAGGGGTCCAAAAGAAAAAGGCGAAAAATAAAAGGCCAGAACGGAAATTTTGGAAGAATCTCGTTACACAGCACCTCGTGCTTGCGGAAATACTGAGCCATGCACGCGGGAAGGTCGATAAATTGCTCGATAACCGGAATAAAATTCCGGATGTTACAGTTCTCGACCTCCATACTCTTGAACTGATCATGTACATGATTATGTCCAAAAACATAACAACCCCCACCGTGGTGGGGTTAGTCTTCCACATAGATTAAGCAAATACATAAACATGAAAAATTACGTGAACTGTACATGGGAATAAGTATATATGATATCACATGATCTTCATTAAGTATAAACGGAATTTCAATGGTAAATCATGCATTTAAAATGTCAACAATTATCTCATAAAATTCATGAAAACATATATATATATATATATATATGGTGTTGTTCAAGTAAGGGACATTATTCAGGTACGGCCTTACGGCCGACACGTGTCCCGAAAATTTTTTTTTTTAAAGAACGAGTAAAAGTAATAGTTCATAAGTTATAAAAGAATAGTTCATGAACTATAATAGGATAGTTCATGAACTATAATAGGATAGTTCATAGTGCAAAATTTATAAAGGAATAAAAGTAATAGTTCAAAACTTATTAAGGAATAGTTCATAACTTCTAAAAGGATAGTTCATGAATTATAATAGAATAGTTCATAGTGCAAAATTTATAAAGGAGTGAAAGTAATAGTTCAAAACTTATTATGGGATAGTTCATGAATTATAATAGAATAGTTCATGAATTATAATAGAATAGTTTAAAGTACAATACCGTAACTCATAATGTCAACTCAACACATTTATAAATCCGAGACTATACCTTAAAATTCAAAACAACACTCATAAGTCCAAAATAACATCACATGTGTCCCAAAATATTTCATAAGTTCAAGATAACGTCACATAAGTCCAACCAACCGGAATAATGAATACATTGTCAATTGACCGAAATGGGTAACAAGGTACATCCTTGCTCCTTACTCAAACTCCTCGCCAAAAATCATTCAATCATAATATCAAAATATGTTCGAGCATTTTTACTTTTGAAATCGTAATTTAAATCACGAGATTTTATTTTAATTCAAAATATGTCCAAAATCAACATTGGACACGAAGGTAACTCCTAAATCAAAACTAAGGGACGAGAACGGCAGACACGGATCAAGTGAATCAACGCCATCATCCAAGGTCAGACATAACCCTAGCCCGTTCAGCCCAAAACCTTCACTATTAGGTGGGCATGGGTCTCCCAAGCCGAAGAGCGAAAAATCATAAAAACGAACTACATAGTCTTAAACCGAATCATCTCATCATAAAATAGGGTGATTGTGTGTCAAGACCATAAACTAAATTATCACAATATCTCAACATCCATAAACTGTGTCCTTCTTAAAACTCAAAATTTTACTTTTTTATATATATTACTTTATATATATATATATTACTTTAATCTCTGCAAGGCGAATGTATATAGATTTGAATATTTGTAGTATAAAGGTTTAAATTTGGTTAGATAAATTATGAACAACAAGCTTTCATAGCTCAGTTGGTTAGAGCACCCGTTTAGTAAGCGGGAGGTCTTGAGTTCAACTCTCAATGAAAGCAAATTTTTGCTTGGCGTGCATTTTTGTCAAAATTAATTTTCTTTTTATTAATATTTGTACATAAACCCTAACAAAACCCCTGATAGTGGATTCTACAAATCAGTGAAGACACTCTGCGTTTAGTTGATGAAGCAACAACTGCCCAAGTTGGCACTTCAGCTCAAAGATTTTGTGTACAGAGGACTTAACCAAGAAGCAATTTCTCTCTTTCAACATAATCAAAAGGTTCACCATGAAACCATTTTTTACATGCTCCCTTCTCTCATCAAGGTTTGCTGTCATTCTCAATCTTTTCATGGTACCCTTCAACTCCATTCTCTTACAATCAAATCAGCAGCTATTACCCACCTCGTCGTGTCCAATTCACTGCTCTCAGTATATGCAAAATTCTCCCTTGTACAGTCTGCCCGCCAATTGTTTGATGAAATGCCCCACAGAGACACTATCACTTGGAATTCCTTGATAATGGGACATATCCAGAATGGGCTTTTTCTTGGAGGTCTTGGAATTTTTAAGAAAATGTGTGTTGTTGGGTATGTTCCAAAACCAGAGCTGATTGCTTGTGTTCTGTCCATTTGCTCTAGGATCAATGGAGGCTTGAAATTTGGGAGAGAAATTCATGGCTTTGTTGTCGGGTGTGGGATAATGATGATACCACAATCTGTGTTTGTATCTACAGCGCTCGTTGACTTGTATATGCATGGTTCAGATTCGGACTTGAAATCTGCTCTCAGTGTATTTGGTCAAATGGAGGTGAGGAATGAAGTTTCATGGACAGCCATGATAGGTGGGTTTGCTGATAAAGGACTGCAAACGGCACTTGAATGCTTTAGAGCAATGCAAGCTGAAGGGTTTAAGGCAAACCGGGTAACACTTATTTCAATAATTCCAGTTTGCACTAAGCAGGCAAAGGAGATTCACGGGTATGCTTTCCGTCATGGGTTTGATTCTGAACTTAGCTTCTCAGCAGCACTTATGAACGCTTATAGTCAGTTTGGAGGAGCATCAAATGCTGTTAATAAAATAATGAAGAGAACCTCAATGAAAGACATTGTCCTGTGGACAACAGCCATTGAAAGCTGTTCTCGGAATGGGAAGCTCTTTGAAGCAATCAGGATTTTCAATGAAATGAGATTGGAAGGGATAGAGCCGAATTCAATCAGCCTATTAGCAGTCTTATCCGCCTGCTCAAATCAAGCTTCTATAAGGATTGGAAGAGTAATACACACATATGCTTTGAAGTGTGCCCTAATCATGGATGTTTCTGTGGGAAATTCACTTCTTAACATGTATGCAAAATGTGGTTCTCTAACAGATTCAAGTCAAGTATTCGAAGAACTTACAACAAAAGATCCAATTTCATGGAGCTCACTCATTGGTGCATATGGAGTAGCCGGCCAAGCCAAGGAAGCTTTACAAATCTTCCATAGAATGAGGGATACCGGTGTAGAAGTTGACTCGGTTTCTTTGCTTTCAACTCTATCAGCTTGCAACCGAGCTGGGCTAGTCAAAGATGCTCAGCAGCTCTTCAAGGATGCAATACAAGAGGGTAAGTGTAAACTAGGTTTGGAACACTATTCATGTCAAATTGATCTTCTTGGAAGATCAGGGAGGTTAGACGAAGCTTGTGAGATGGTTAAGCGAATGCCCATGAAACCAAACACTAAAATTTGGAGCTCATTGGTATCGGCTTGCATTGATCATGGAAGGGTGGAAGCTGCAGAGGAGATGGCTCGTCATGTTATTGATCTTGAGCCTCAAAATGCAGCTAGCTACTCATTGTTGAGTATGATCTATGCAAAATCTGGTGACTGGCAAAGGGTGGAAGCCACAAGGAGATTAATGAGAGCACACGGGTTTAAAAAGACCCGCGGATATGCCAGGATTGAGCTCGAAAATGTCAATTTGTAAACTGTATAAACTATGCTGCCTGATTAACATCTCAATTGTGCAAAAGCTTCTCTTGAAACTGATACATGTGTAGAATTTTGTTTGGATAGTTGCAACTTAACTTATCAAGATGTAATTCATAGTGTAATTTCACTTGGTACGTTTGAGTTTTGCCAATTTTGCATTGTGTTTTTGAGCTCGAAATTATCAAGTTGTTTCAGCTGCAACGATTATTAATAGTGTAAGTTGATTCATTAACGATCCGGTTTGACTGTTTGATCGAGTTGAGTCATTCAATTCAACTTCAATTAAGTATTCAACTTTTTTAATGAGAAACACTTTGGATTTAACATTTCTGGTTAATCATTAATGAAAATGACACGCAACGAAAACTATCAAAATTCAGGGACAACATACAACATTATAAAAACACTTAGAGAAATCAGTTAACAGAAATACAAATTTGAGACTAAGTAAAAACATTCCGAGATTTCTAGGATCAAATCAGTTCTTTAGCAGAAAATGTTGATATTAAGCAACAACATTTGGCTGTCTACATCGGCTTAACACAAATAGCAAAAATGGAGAGAGAAAAAATTACCCACATATTCTACGTTTGAACCTTATCTTGATGAACCTCATGTGGAGCAGTTAGGTTTGTCAACGGGTCAGGCGACAGGAATTGTATCAAGCACGGAAATTATCTTCATCAAGGCCAGTCAAATATTGCTGTGCAAAATTTATATTATTCTCAGGATTATCCTTCCCTTATTCTCCTGAAAAAAAACACAACAATTGTGCAATGCCATTTAACAAATAAAAAAATGAAGGGTAATTGCAGATAGCAATAGTATATATACAGTTATGAAGATCATTTCAACAGCCTCAGCCTACCTACACAGGTGCAGCAAAACCATGCCATGGGTACACTTCCTTACTACTACCCACCAAACATCAACATATGAAGTGACTGAATTTAGAAGAAAATTAATACCTTCAGTTCTGGACAGCTTTATTAAAACTAGGGATTCACCGGACTTAGCAGCAACTGAGATACATTCTCAGCTGCATTGTGCTTGTTATCATCCATAAAAAAGAAGTGAACTTTGTTTTGGAATTCAATCCTGCTATATGCAGGCAGGGTCCTTCAATTGAGGATCTCTCATTGACCCCCTCACCTCAGCCACACTCCTCCACAAGCCATGGGCAGCATAAGCATTCGACAAGACAACATACTTCCCAGCATTTTCCGGTTCCAATTCAAAGAACTTTTCAGCTCAAAGCTTGACAAGGTCGACATATCCATGACTTCTGCAAGCCCCAAGCAAAGAACCCAAATAACCGGATGATCCTTGAATGGAAATGTTTTAACAAATTCAAAAGCCTCTTCTAATCTTCCAGCATGCCCCAAAAGATCAACCATAGTTGCGTAGTGTTTCTCTCGAGGCTAAATTCCATAATCTCTTTCTATAGACGGAAAGTGTTTCCAGCCTTGACTTGCCAAAACACCATGGCTACAAGCAGTAAGAACAGCAAGGAAAGTGACATAACTTGGTCTAAAACCAGCAGCAGTCATTTCATTAAAGAGTTCAAAACCTCTTCAACTTTTCCATTATTGCAATAACCAGTTATAAAAGTTGTCCTAACTAGTAACTACATTCTGAACAAGAGATTCCTCGAATACATGATGATGGCCATCAATAGGATTGCTGCATTTGATATACATGCCCATTAATGCACTACTAATTATAACGTTACTCGAAATTTTACATTTAATCCATACAGAATGAGCTTGTCTTCCCTGCACCAACTAGGCTAATGGGGCACAGGCTCGGAACACTGATGCAAAAGTGAACTGATCAGGAATCACACCACTGCATCTCATGCCAGGGTAACGATTTAAACTTTTATCCTCAACTTTGTCCAGCCTTGGTATACAAATGTCCAGCCTTGATATACAAGATCAACAGCTTGGTTTATGGGTACTCGATTAGAGAAAATCCAACAACTATCATTCTGCATGAATTCTTTTCCCAAGTGCACATTCTTTTCTGAGTATGCATTCTTGAAGCAAAAGAGTATAAGTCTGCCAAACGCTGCTAACCCTGAGTGATACAGCCACTGAATAGCCTGCCAATGTCTCCTAGAGATACACAAACCATTAAGTGTTTTATCCAACCGAAGGGAGCTTTCCAGGAACTCGCCTGAAAACTGAAATAATTAACTTGTCAGTACCAACTTCAGATTTTAGCAGTAACAAAACTCACAACTGAGCACTAATCACCATAGTATCTCTGCAAAAGAAATTTTGTTTGTTCCAGTTGATTATAGAATTAATTAACGATTAAGTAACTCCTCAAACGTACAAATCCTTGGACTAAGCGAACTAGAAGCTTTATGTACCAAAATATATCATCATAAGCCATAAACTGAATCCTGATTTTGAATGATGGCAACTCTACCGACACCAAAGATGCTATTATTCCAATCAATCTTTAATCCATAAAGGGTTTGATCCACGCTCCTGCTAGAAACAACATGAGCCAGTCAACAATCTCCAGTACGTTTTATATGCAGCAACATGGACCATCGAATAATAGGATGTGAAGTTTATGCATTTTCAGAAGGATGAAGTACAGCTGCAAATCTACTTGGTCTGGTTCTTTGGATATTTCTTGCGTTAGTTATAGACAGATACTTGTAAGTTGTAAGTTATCTGACAGATCAAGGCACGTAAAAGTGAATGAACTTCAGATGGGTTGACTATAAGGTCAAGGGTTTCGTCGCACGTCCGACAGAGCCGGCTGTTCCACAAGTGAATAACTAGAATTCACCATACGACAAATAACTGGAAATAAATCAAATAACCGCGACAAATACCAGTCATCTCCACCAGAACAGCATTCACCAGAGTCGGCTGTTCCACAAGTGAATGAACTATGAAACCCAGTTTCTAAAACTGAGAGGTACAAGGTTCTTTAGGGGTCTCTAATGGTCATAGACTCCTAGTCACACATCAGACTATATCTCACTAACATCAGGTAGATATCCAGCATCCATTATCGTGCCAGACAACTCTTCAATTATTTGAGCTACAATCTCAGAACCTTCATGCGTGTTATCACGCGTGAAAAAGAAGTGAACTTTGTTGTGGAGTTCAATCCTACTATATCCAGGATCTTTCTTCATTTGCATCGACGCCCAAACCTCAGCTGCATTCCTCCAGAGCCCTTGAGCAGCATAAGCATTTGACAATGCAAGATACTTTCCAGCACTTTCACTATCAGGTTCCAGTTCAAAGAATATTTGAGCTGAAAGTTTGACCAGGTCAACGTTTCCATGAATTCTGCACGCAGCAAGTAAAGAGCCCCAAATAAGTGGATGATCCTTGAATGGTGAGTTCGTAACAAATTCAAAGGCCTCTTCTAACCTCCCTGCACGGCCTAACAGATCAACCATGGCAGCATAATGCTTCACTCTAGGTTGAATCCCGTAATCCCTTTCCATTGACATAAAATACTTCCAGCCTTCGTTAATCAAACCTCCATGGCTACAAGCACTAAGGACAGCAAGGAAAGTAACATAATCAGGTCTAAAACCTTCAGCTACCATTTCATGAAAAAGACTCAAAACCTCTCTGACTTTTCCATTGTGTCCATAACCAGATATCAAAGATGTCCATATAACTACATTCTTATCCACAGATTCCTCAAACACCTGATGTCCATCACTGGGACTGCTACATTTGAAATACATGTCCATTATTGCACTACTAACCACGACATTGCTCAATAATCGACATTTTATCCATAAACCATGAGCCTGTCTACCTTGATCTAATAAGGCTAATGAGGCACAGGCACGGAACACTGAAGAAAAAGTGAATTGATCAGGACTCACACCATTGCATCTCATGTCATTATATAGATGTAATCCAACTGCTTCAAGTCCCTTCTGGACATGACCAGCAATAATTGCATTCCATGAAACTAAACATTTCTTCTCGGATTTGTCAAACATTTTGCATGCAGTTTCAAGATGTCCAGCCTTGGAGTACAAAATCAATAGCTTGGTTTGTAGGTACTCATTAAGAGCAAACCCAACAACAATAATCTGTGCATGAATTTTTTTCCCGAGCTCATATTCTTTCGTGTGTATGCATTCTTGAAGCAAAAGAGAATAAGTCTGCGAACCCGCTGACAATCCTGTCTGATACAGCAGCTGAACTGCTTGTTTTAATCTCCCAGATATACACAGATCCTTCAAGTTTTTATCCATCTGAACGGGGCTTCGCATAAACAGGGCCTGAAAACTGAAATAATTAACTGGTCATTGACAACTACATCCAAAAGAAGTATATCTGTACTTTAACTTCGTGTTGTAAATACTACAGCAGGGAAGCTAGAAATCAAGTAGCTATCTTTAACTCGTATCCGAATTGGACTACATTTACCAAACTTTACTATGATTAAACAAAATGGACCAAATGTATTAAACTTTGCCAGAATAAAAAAAAAGCAAGGAGAAAAGGTGCGAACCTGTCATTGCTCCAGTTGGATTGGATACGGCGAAGGAGAGTTGCAGTCTTGCCGGCGAACATTGGCTCTAGAGTAGCGTGAATCTCACCAAAAGGAGAGGACTGAGACACATCAACTAGTGAAGAATAACGGCGGCTGGAAATAAAGGGTATAGGGACTGCAGTGTACAGCGAAAATTAGGGTTTATGCCGGCGAGAGTGCGAAGAAAAAGGAGAGAAAAACCAGGCGAATCGAAGGATTTGATTTCTGTAACAATTAACATGACGGTAGAGAATTTGCATCTCTATCTATTTTGATTGCAGGCTGATAATTTTGTTACAGCACCATTAAAGGAAGGGGAAGAGAGCGGGGTTTTGGGAAGATCATTGAGATGAGAGGTTTGACTTTGGAGGGAAGTCATTGAAAATATAGATTGGAATTTGTAATAATATTGGAGAAACTATTACATATATCATTAGGTTATGCGCTTCGTGAGCGAGCTCACTTTGTACAATTGGCAACTCTTTTATCATCAGAGGATGAAGGGAATCATGTATTGCTTTGTAATAAAGGGCCAAACAACTCGAGAAACTCATGAAGACGCAAGCGTGATCCAATGTCCGTTTCTGTATAAGATTAACCGAAGCTCCAGCTAGTGTATTTCTTGATCTAGCATTCAACTCATCATGAAGAACGATAATCATGTATTGCTTCAATTTCAAAGAGTTGATTTTTTTGCAGGAACCATGTGGTTCAGTTTGCAATTTCTATGTGAAGTTATACGTAGAGGGGAGAACCAACCCATAATCTACTAACGATCAAACACAAGAACCTTACACGAAGTTACTCAAAACTAAGCAAAAACAAAGAAGAATAAAATAGAGGGTAAAGAAGCACACAAGCTTCCATATACAAAAACTAACTAAGCAAAAACAAAGGAGAATAAAATAGAGGGTAAAGAAGCACACAAGCTTCGAAATACAAAAACAGAGGTGAGTAAAGCATACAAGATGCTCCCTCCCTTTCACTCTTGAATCTCTCTAACACTCAACGAAAAAAACCTATTATGAAGGAATCGTAGAATTCATCATCCCAACAACCTTTTTTTTCTCTCGAAGACGAGAACAAAACAAATTCTGACGTTGAATAGCGATCGTTTCTCCTCGGATCAGACATCAAGACAAAGGGACTATATACTCAATATTCAATGCAGTGTTTTATTTGCGTTTTATTAATGAGTTGAGACAAATAAATAGATGACTCGAGTATAATGGGCTTGTATCCCATTATCCTCAAATTTAACATGCAAGGTCCAACTCACCAAACATAAGACACGCCTATAACAAGCCCAAATATAACAACTAAAGGTAAAACGTGTAGACAAACAACACATACACATACTCATTTTATGCAAGCTCACCGAATGTTACAAGGTTGGTCATTGGGTTGCTTGACATCGTCAAGCCATATCCAATAGCTTTTCCTTGCTAAGTCAAGTATGCAAATCCTAAATTCTAAGTTAAGTTATGTTCAAGGTTAAGACAACAAGGTGTAAAGTTCAAGGACTACAATATAGGTATAAGTTACCTTACACTATGGAGCATCCAAAATAGTTAAAATAGTAGAAAATCTAAGCTATATAATTCCAAGATTTGGATCACACTTGTTGGAAAAGTGCATCAATTGTTGTTGGTTAACCAAACAAATTGTTTTCGTGGTGTTCTTAGAGCTGAATCGCATCTGAATCATCCGGTTGCATGTAATGAATATGGTAATTAACTTTGTTGTACCAAAATCCGTCTTAATATGAACTTTTATATGGTATTTTCTTCATTGTCAAGAATCACCGGAGTTTATAGGACTTCATTGGAGCTTCAGAAGGTTTTGCTTCCGGCTGAAGAAGATCCTAGGCGTCATCGATTTGGAAGAAATGTCGCTTCGGAGTTGTGTAGAGAGAGTAAGAATGTCAGTAAGCGCTTTAGATGAGAGTTGAGTTATAACAATTGCAGATTGCTTGCTGATCTTAATGGACTATAGTGTAAATGATTGATATTTGGTGTATGCCTTTTAAACGAGTAATAAATTGTCTTGTATATTACTTAGCAAAATTCAATAAACAGCTTTCATAGCTCAGTTGGTTAGAGCACCCGCTTAGTAAGCGGGAGGTCTTGAGTTCAACTCTCAATAAAAGCAAATTTTTGCAATCGTCATAAGCTCAAAGCTCAGATTTTGTGGAAGCTGCAGAAGAGATAGCTCGTCATGTTATTGAACTTGAGCCTCAAAATGCAGCTAGCTACTCATTGTTGAGTATCATCAATGCCAAATCTGGTGACTGGCAAAGGGTGGAAGCTACTAGGAGATTAATGAGAGCACACGGGTTTAAAAAGACCTGCGGATTTGCAAGGATTGAGCTCGAAAATATCAACTTGTAAACTGTATAAACTAGGCTGTCTGATTAACATCCCAAATTAAAGATCCGATTTGACTATTTTCAATTAAGTAATCAAGTTCTTAAGTTTTGGAAATCCTTTCAAATTAATATTTGTGGTTTGAATGTTTAATCGAGTTAAGTCGTTCAATTGACCTTCAATTAAGTATTCAACTTTTTTTATTAGGAAAAACTTTTGATCTAACATTTCGTTTCCATCAATAATGAAAATTTCACACAACAAAACAACTATATAATTCAAGGACACCATACAAGGTTATAAAGCAGTTGAGATAATCACATAAAATTGACAATAATTCGGGAACATACATGCATCGCCTTAATTTTTAATAGAGATTGCTTTCCTCCACAATCTTACACCGATGCTATACATTTCGTAGTTAGAAAAGAATCAAGATTTGAGACTAATCTCCGTTTGGTTGCATTTCAGAATCAGAAACGGAATAGAAACAAATTTAATCCATAAGGATACAAAATGGGAATCGTTTAATGTGATCTCGTAGTTCTTGGTCTGTGAAGATGTGTTGTTAGGTGCTCCATTTTTTCCCATTGAGGCCGACGAGCCCTAAGTAGAAACATTGAAGAGACTTCTAGGATCAAATCAATTCTTTAGCAGAAAATGTTGGTCTCAACCAACAACAATTGGATGTCCCAATCAGCTTAACACAAATGGCATAAATGGCACCTTATCTTTAAGAATATTTGAACTTTATCTTAAAGACAATTAAAGGCTTGCACACTGGACACTCCGTAAGCACAGCAATGTGCGCTTCAACTACGCTAATCAGTTCAGTCTGTCTCCCTTCATTATTCCTCAAGGTGAAGTTTACCACACCTGATATTGAGCATTTAGGTTTGTCAAGGGGGGTCAGGCAACATATATTGTATCAACCACAGAAATTATCTTCATCAAGGCAATCAAATAATTCTCAAGATTATCCTTCCCTTTTTCTCCTGAAAAAAACAAAACAATTGTGCAATGCCATTTAACAAATAAAAAGAAGATAAAGGGTAATTGTAGTTAGCAATAGTATATATACAGTTAAGAAAATCATATCAAAACTAAGTAGCGTGTCAAAACTAATAGCAACCGATTAAAATCTATAAGTTTTGATCAATCATAACCTCTTCAACATAGTATCCTGGACAAAGCAAACTACAAGCTTATTCATATTGAAATACCTTATCATAAGCCCTGGAACTGAATGCTGACTTAAATAAACACCAATGACCGAGCAATTATGCATGTACCACTTTTCCCAATCACATGTCAATGCCAAGCATGTATCAATTCTCCCAATAACAAGTCTGTCAAATGCCATAAACAAGATGATTAGCGAACAACCTCAGATTATACAGCCAGGTGCAGCAAAACCATGCCATGGGTACACTTCCATAGTACTATCCACCATACATCAACATACAAAGTGACCGAAATAGAAGAAAATTAATACCTTCAGTTCTGTACAGCTTTGTTAAAGTTAGGGATTCACCGGACCTAGCTGTACTATGGTAGGAATGCTGTAAATTAGAAGTGAGTGTTTTCATAAGGATCATATCCGTGAATCAGACTATGTATCACTTATATCAGGCATATATCTAGCATCCTTTAGGGTAGCAAACAACTCTACAAGCAACTGAGATACATTCTCAGCTGCATTGTGTGTTTTATCACCCATAAAAAAGAAGTGAACTTTGTTATGGAGTTCAATCCTGCTATATGCAGCTTCCTTCTTCAATTGAGAATCTCTCATAGACCCCCTCACCTCAGCCACATTCCGCCACAACCCATGGGCAGCATAAGCATTCGACAAGACAACATACTTCCCAGCATTTTCTGGTTCCAATTCAAAGAACTTTTCGGCTGAAAGCTTGACAAGGTCAACATTTCCATGAATTCTGCAAGCCCCAAGCAAAGAACCCCAAATAACCGGATGATCCTTGAATGGCAATGTTTTAACAAATTCATAAGCCTCTTCTAATCTCCCAGCACGCCCCAAAAGGTCAACCATAGTTGCATAGTGTTTCTCTCGAGGCTTAATTCCATAATCCCTTTCCATAGACAGAAAGTGTTTCCAGCCTTCACTTACCAAACCACCATGGCTACAAGCAGTAAGAACAGCAAGGAAAGTGACATAATTTGGTCTAAAACCAGCAGCAGTCATTTCATTAAAGAGATTTAAAACCTCTTCAACTTTTCCATTATTGCCATAACCAGTTATTAAAGCTGTCCAAGTAACTACATTCCGATCAAGAGATTCCTCGAATACATGATGGCCATCAATAGGATTGCTGCATTTGAAATACATGTCCATTAATGCACTACTAACTACAACGTTACTCAAAATTTTACATTTAATCCATGTACAATGAGCTTGTCTTCCCTGCTCCAACAAGGCTAATGTGGCACAGGCTCGGAACACTGATGCAAAAGTGAACTGATCAGGAATCATACCACTGCATCTCATGTCACGGTATAGATTTAATCCCACATCATCGAAACCCTTTTGGACATGACCAGCAATAATTGCATTCCATGAAACTAAACTTCTGTCCTGAAGTTTGTCGAACATTTTGCATACAGTTTCCAAATGTCCAGCTTTGGTATACAAGATCAAAACCTTTGTTTGTAGGTACTTGTTAAGAGAAAATCCAACAACTATCATCTGTGCATGAATTCTTTTCCCAAGTGCGTATTCTTTTCTGTGTATGCATTCTTGAAGCAAAAGGGAATAAGTCTGCCAACCCACTGCTGACCCTGAGTGATACAGCAACTGAATAGCCTCCCATAGTCTCCCGGAGATACACAAACCCTTTAGTGTTTTATTCAACCAAAGGGAGCTTTCCAAGAACTCGGCCTGATAACTGAAATAATTTACTTGTCGTGACAATTACATCAAACAACAGTATACCAATAATGTACGATCAACCTAAGACTGTGAAGGTCACAAATGAGCAGTCAGAGCACTAATCACTACCGTATCTCTGTAAAAGATATTTACCTTTTGTTACAAGAATTAGATCAAAAAAATGACACTGACCTACTTTGCAAACTTAATTCTGATGAAAAAAAACTTGTTTCACATAACAACAAATTACCATCCACAAGGCCCAAGACTCCAAGTGATCATCCCGATCTTCAGTTCTTCACCTGTCTACTAAATTTTTTATATGATACTTTGTCAGTGTTACTAAGGGTAGGCAATGGAGTTTCAATGGTTAAAGGATAGTTACCATTACAAACTGAAATGCAATCCCTTATATAAAGCTTATTCATTTTAACACCCAACCAATATCGCTTAGACGCTTACCTATATGAACTGAAACACATCATATGTCTACTCAATGTACTTCGTATCTTAAACATTTGCCATCCTAATTTAAGTTGTTTTTGGAGACAATACATGTTTCAAAGTTCTTTCATGATAATTGAATTCCTTAATCCTTTATCAGGGAAAACTAAGATCATCTGTGCTTTGAATTCGTGTTTTTAATACTACAGCAGGGAGATAGAAATCAAGTAGCTATCTTTACTTAGTATCCGAACTGGACTACATTTATTTCAGTAGTGAGCAGGCGATAAAAAGCAAAGAGAAAAGGTGCGAACCTGTCATTGCTCCACTTGGATTGGATACGGCGAAGGAGATTTGCAGTCTTGCCGGCGAACATTGGCTCTAGAGTAGCGTGAATCTCACAAACAGGAGAGGATTCAGACACATCAGCTCGTGAAGAATAACGGCGGCTGGGAATAAAGGGTATAGGAACTGACAGGGACCGCAGAGGACAACGAAAATTAGGGTTTATGCCAGCGAGAGTGCGAGGAAAGAGGAGAGAAAGGCAAGGGAATCGAAGGATTTGATTCTTGTAATAATTAACATGTCGGGAGAGAATTGCATCTCTATCTATTTTGATTGCAGGTTGAGACTTTGTTACAGCACCATTGAAAGAAGGAGAAGAGAGCAATCAGAGCAGGGTTTTGGGGAAATCGTTCAGATGAGAGGTTTGGCTTTGGAGGGAAATCGTTGAAAATATAGATTGGAATTTCTAATAATTTTGGAGAAATTAATACATATATCAAAAGTTTATTAGCTTCTGTTGTAAAATTGGCACGCATTTGCCATATCCGATTTGATCTGAATCCGATGATTTTATAAAGGTTCGGTCCCAAAGTACCCAAATATTGGAGTATTTATATCTAGACCAGTAGCATGTATTCGATTGGATATGAGTTTTTCCTCAAAATCGTGATCCGTATTCGATCCAATGATTTGAAAGAATAAGTGGCCCCTATATTTATGCACAATACCGAACATTCAACAATATTCCTCATATTCACACAATTTGGCAAAAAAAAACATGAGAAGATTGGTGAAATAAGGCTCTTTTTTTATTTAGTGTAACCTAACTAGACCCCAACAAAATCAAATTAAAAAATAAAGATAAATTAGAAATTTAATACTATAACGAGGGATAGCATATAGGCAGTTAATTGATATTTTGTTTTTAAAAACTGCCTAAAAATTTGAAACTACTTTGAAAAAATTGAAAACTGTAAATCCAAGGATTCTGGAATTTTTATAAGCGGCTAATTTATATAAAACACAATCACAATCGGTATCCCGTAATTCAAGTCAAATACTCTCTACTCTCTCCGACTCCATTGAAGGCGATTGAAGGTATCTTCGTTGTGCATCTTCTTCTCCGTCTTGCAATCGTCGTTTCTTGGTGTTCATTTTCATCGATTGTTGTTTAATTATATCTGGTAAGTTTTCGATCTCATATTTTCGTTCTATTCATGGTTAAATCCCCGACATTGAAAACCTTTCAACCTAGTTTGTCAGAAATGTTAACAAATGGAGTACACAATATTCCGACGTTCAAAACTGATAACGATGTTTACATATCATACATGTGTAGTTACTGATAACAAATGGACCAGCAAGAATAGACTTTCAAACTAGAGTCCACGAATGAAGAATATTGTTAACATTTATTTCCTATTTTAGGGATTTTGATAATTATTATCATTCTCAAGAGGGTGCAACGGGTTTTGCATGGAAACGTTATGTCTCCTAGGTCTTTGATGTTGTTTTTAGGAGGATGGGATTCGTTATTCAGAAAGGATTGGCGGCACAACTTGTTGTCCGCCTTCCTTCTAGTTCGATGTAAATTTTGTATCTTGGAGATTTGATTGATAACCATTTGTATCACTCATGTTTATGAAAAAAAAAAAAGAATTATTTAAATAAATAAAAATAAATAGGAGAGAGAAAGATTATGATTTATTGAGTATCTTCAGTGGACCGTCAATTTCGCAACATATCGGTTTGTCTCGACAGACTTCCATGAGGCTAATTTGGCTCATTCACCGTACAACTCTCAACCAGTTAGCTTAGTAAAAAATTCAAAGCAAGAATCATCTTCCAAAGAACAAGGAAGCAATAGAACTTAACAATTTTGTTTGTTCCGGTTGATCATAGAATTAAGTAATCGACAAACGTACAAATCCCTGGACTAAGCGAACTAGAAGTTTATGTACCAAAATATATAATCATAAGTCATAAATGAGTCCTGGTTTTGAATGATGACAACTCAATCAACCCCTAAGACGCCATTATTCCGATCAATCTTTATCCCATGAGATTTGATAACACGCTCCTGCTAGAATCAAGATGAGCCAGCAACAAAGTTTGATAATCTCCAACAGATTAGCATTCACCAGTTCAGCTGTGGCATTAAAAGGGCATTTTCAACAAATTATGGAACCCAGCTTCTAAAAATGATAGGTTTTTAAGATCTTTAATGGCCATATACTCACAGTCATGCGTCGGACTAATATCAGGTAGATATTTCTTCATTTTCTTCGACTTCCAAACCTCAGTTGCATTCCTCCATAGCCCTTGAGCGGCATAAGCATTTGACAATGCAAGATACTGTCCAACACTTTCACTATCAGGCTCCAAATAAGTGGGTGATCCTTGAACAAATTCACAAGCCTCTTTAACCTCCCTGCACGGCCTAACAAATCAACCATGGCAGCATAATGCTTCACTCTAGGTTGAATCCTGTAACCCCTTTCCATTGACAGAAAATGCTTCTACCCTTTGTTAATCAAATCTCCATGGCTACAACCACCAAGGACATAAACCATTTCATGAAAAATACTCAAAACCTCTCTATCTTTTCCATTGTCCCTAACTAGGTATCAAAAGTGTCCATATAACTACATTCTTATCCACAAATTCCTCAAACACACAATGCCCATCACCAAGACGGCTACATTTGAAATACATGTCCATCATTGCACTACTAACCACGACGTTGCTCAATAACACACATTTTTGTTGAAGATAATAAGTTCTCACATCAAAAGTTGGGGACATTCCAAAGCTAGTATATAAGATCGGTCCATCTGTATCGGACTCTGACATTTTAGGATGGAACCATGAGCCTTCTACGGTTCTACCATGATTTAATAAGGCTAATGAGGCACATGCATGGAACACCAATGAAAAAGTGAATTGATCAGGACTCACACCATTGCATCTCATGTCATTATATAGATTTAATGACCAACAATAATTGCCTAATAGTACTTCTCGAATTTGTCAATCGTATTGCATGCAGTTTCAAAATGTCCAGCCTTGGAGTACAAAATCAACTCATTAAGTTCAGTTGTTGTATCAAACATGATCTCCAGATATACACAGATCCTTGAAAGTTGTATCCATCTGTATAAACAAGGCTTGAAAGCTGGAACGATTATATCGTTCTGACAAACCCATCCAAAAGCATACTACCATGAATGCTGAACTGACCTCCGGATAAGGGGGTCACAAACAGATAACTTAAGGCTCTTTGGTATCATTGTTCAATCATTAATCCAAATTTCTTTATATTTCCTATGATTATTTGAGTAATTACTTCAAATATAATTATCACCTCCACTAATCAACTAAACCTTCAAACCGGCCAACATAAATGACAACTTTAAACAGGCTGTTAACAGTTCATCAGCGTCAACAAGAATCTTCAAAAGGAGGCTTGTGTTTTTCATAATGAGCATAAGATTCTCGAAGAATTTAAACTCCAGCCTAAATTGCAACAACGACCTTCCTTTTACACAACACAACACAGCATTTATTTATTTTTTATAAATCAAACAGGATCACTAGGGCTAGCTAGGTACTCCAATTACAAGTGCCCCATTTGTGAAACATTCAATAAATTGGATCAATTCTGATAAAAAAAAAAATTACGTGTCATGCACTAAACAAAGCGAGAAACAAGAACCAACCTGCCATGGCCCCGCTCGGATTGAACCAGGCGACGAAGACTGGTGGTCTTTCCCGCGATCATGCGCCCCACGGATTAATGAATCTCACCAGAAGAAGAAAAAGATTGGGAGGGAGAAGTAGGATTTATGCTGCAGATTTTAAATATAAGTTTAGGGTGAGGACTCACTCAGACACTGAGGTGCAGATCCGTCAAGGGAGCTTTGAGGAAGACGAAGCGTCGGAGTAGTGTTCTGTGTAACGAATCCTGTGCTCTGTTCGCGTGATGTAATCGGAGCCGTCAATTATTTTTAGATCCTTTTTTCATTTTAAGCATGTTCAGTTTAATTTTTACATGATAGTTTATAACATTATCGTCATTTGTATTTCAATGTTTTTGAACAATATTTTATTTTCAACATTAAACATATTTTTACTTTTAAATTAGAGAAAATTATTTAAACAGTAACCATTTTTTAGTCTGACTAAACTTTATTACTCTATCGTTTAAACTATCAGAACGGTACCTCACGTTAAAGTTAACAAATCGGTGTTAAATATTAGGGGCAAAATTTTTTCACCTACCTCAGGCAAAATTGTCCACCTACCTTAGATATTTAACACCAATCTGTTAACTCAACGTGTGAAGAGTGATTCAGGTACTACTCTTTGATCGGGTTCAATAGGTGAGCCTGGTGAGGTACTGTTTTTATAGTTTAAACGACGAGTACTAAAGTTTAATAATTGTAAAAGATAGGCTGCTGTTTATAAAAATTTTTTAATTAATTTATATTGAAAAACGTGTTTCTAAAAAGTTTAATGAACAAAGAACCTGTAAAAATTTTAAAGATTATTATTCTGCAACAAATTTACAAATATTTATAAACCATTAAATAGATAAATTATTTTAAATATAAATAACTACGTAGGTTCAAAGCGGAGGCAATCGATATTCAAAGTGATTTACAAGAATGGATATTAGGAGAGAAAAAAGAAGAAAAGTATGCGGATTTTATTCTATTGACAGGTTTGTTTACCTGCGGGTTTATAAACTTTTATTTAGTTTATAAATCCGAGCTTATTTGTTGGTGGATGTTTATATGTTAATAAGTTTATTTTTGAATGGTTTTATTCGGATTTATAAACCTCTAGAAAATAACCTCCTCAATCCAAGGTTATTTTTAATGGATGGGTTTATTTTTTCTGTATACCCGAAATTGCCCTTGTTTACATCTTTACAAATCCGACCTTAAGATTAACACCCGTGAAGTTCCTTTCTTTCAAAACAACCACATCATTGTCGTCCACAACTATACCTTCGAGATTTGATTTTTCGATTACCCTCCGATTCATATATATATTGAATTATTCTTTAATCTTTTTAGGGGTAAAAATGTATTTTACACTAAAATAAACAAAAAAAAAACCCTTAAATAAACATCCTTATCGAAATAATATATATAAACTGATCGAGTTTATAAACCCGAAAATAAACCATAAACCCATATACACCCATTTAGTTTATAACCCATAAATTTTTTTACGTAATCTCTACAAAGCCGACCACTATAATGGTTGTGATGCCATTTTTTGTTTAAACAAATAGTCCACTTTGAATTAAATTTGAAATTAAATAGGCTCAACAAAAAGTAAAATATTCTACCAATTTTTATTTCTAGGTTTGAGTTGGAAACCTCTTTTTAAGTTTCTCATTACATTTCAGAATTTTAAAATAATATATTTGTAAATGAATTTATTTGTTTTATTTTTTTAAAATTAATAATTAATTTTTTATAGAATGAATTATGGGGAATTCTATCCTTATTGTTATTCGACGATATTAGTTGTTCGTGACAATTTGTACGTAAGTTTATTGCTAATAAAATATAGCAAGTAACAAACAAAAAGGTGATATTCGTGAATATTTTGGTCGGATAATAGAACTAATATATAATGACGGTTAATGTAAGAGAAATTAAATTATATTATTATCCGATCTATAAATTTAAAATACCTTTAATATTATATTAATTAAATGCATTTGTTTGATCTATATGATAAAATATTAATTTTTTTAAAAATAAACCGACTCTGGAATAGATTCCTTCTACGGTTAAAAATATACTTTAGAAAAAGTGTTGGTAAAAAATACCTTTTGTAATATTTTAGTACGAATTTAACTTTTAAACAAATTTAAATGAAACTACCTTATGAAATATATATTGTTCAATTGACCCATATGTATTTTTTTAATCAATTTTCGGTGATGTTATATACCAATTTGACCAAAACATTTTTATTATAAACAATTATTTAATTATATATATTTATTAAAAAAATTCAACCAAAATAATTAACAGGGCTACTATTCGGGCGGACAGCCGCCTTCATAGAGGCGGAGTCCGCCCGCGCGCAAAGGGACGCGCATGCGCGCTGCGCATGCGCGAGGCCTCGCGCGCAGGCGCACTGCGTCCCTTTGCGCGTTATAATTCGAAAATGTGACCGTTGGACGTACTAGCCGTTGGGGAATATAGCCGTTGGGGTTTTTTGGAGCCTATATAATAACATATGAGACTCATTCACCTTCATCCACAAGTTAGAAAACGTAAAGAAAAAAGTCGTTAAAATGTCGTCGTATTCCGATGAAGTTGATGTAGAATCCGATGGTGAAAGCTCGATGATGCCGTTCGATATTGAAAAATATAGTGATCCGGAAGAAATTCTCGCAAAACTTGAAGTAAGTGTACAAACTTATTTTTATACTTTACTGTTATGTCGTTTTATTTTGTCGGAATTATAGAATTTGCAATGTTAGAATAGAGAATCGAAATTATAGAAATAACAATGTTAGAATAGAGAATCGAAATCATAGAATTAGCAATTTTAGAATAGAGAATCGGAATTATAGAATTAGCAATGCAAGAATAGAGAATCGGAATTATAGAATTAGCAATGTTAGAATAGAGAATCGAAATCATAGAATTAGCAATGCAAGAATAGAAATCGGAATTATAGAATTAGCAATGCAAGAATAGAGAATCGGAATTATAGAATTAGCAATGTTAGAATAGAGAATCGAAATCATAGAATTAGCAATGCAAGAATAAAATGATGTGTATTTTTAAAATAATACTCTATGTTATTTTTATTTAGAATCTTATGGATTACTCTCGTGCTCTCGGTACCAATTATTCGTCAAAATTTGAGCTTCATGGATATTTTGCGGATAGAGAGAACTTATTGGGATGGGCTCGGTATGTGGCCAACGCTATGAATATGGTGTTGGTCATTAAAAAATCATGGTTGGATAGAAGGGGTTTTTGTATCCTACAATTGGGTTGTGATAGACACGGAGGACCGAGAAAAGAAAAAGACGTAGATCCCGATCATGTTCCAAGTTCTAGCCGGAAAAAAAACTCGAAGAAGTGTATGTGTTTGTTTGAGCTTGTAGGAACCCAAATTGAAGAGGAAAAGTGTACGGTGAGGGTTGTATGTGGAATCCACAACCATATCATTCCTTCGGTGTTAAGAGGTCATGCATATGTTGGACGTATGACTCCGAAGCAGAGCCGAAAGGTGGAGCGTGAATTGAATTCTGGCTTAAAACCGAGACATATATTAAAATCCGTACAATTAGAGGATCCCGACAATGTCACCTCCATCCGTCAAGTTTACAACACCGGTTTGAAGATTAGAATGGAACAAGCCGAAGGAAGATCTCCATTACAACAAGCGCTTCACACGTTGACGGAACGTGGATACTATATAAACACTCGGAGAAGTCAAGATTCCGATGAAGTGATTGATTTATTTATCTCACATCCCGACTCGAGGCATTTGCTCAACATGTTTTCCTATGTTATTGTGATGGACTCGACATATAAGACCAACAAGTAAGCTTCAATTCAAGCCACATTTATACTTTATTTCATACACTCATTCTTATTTTCCTTAGAAATTGTAACTCAGTCGTTGTTTCGTATTACTTTTAGGTACAATATGCCATTGTTGGAGATCGTAGGCATCACTAGCACCAAGAAGACATTCGCAATTGCTTTTGTGTTCATGGCACATGAGAATAGAGATCATTACGAGTGGGCTTTGAGGAGGGTCCGACATTTGTTGTACGGAAAGACGCCGGAGGTGATTGCCACTGATCGTGAGCTTGGTCTTATAAGCGCCTTGGGTGTAGTATTTCCCGAGGTGAAGCATATATTGTGCACGTTTCACATAAAGTGCAATATAGTTAACAGAGCGGCACTTGTTTTACGCAATAAGGAAGCGAAAGCACTCTTCATATCCCATTGTCATGCCTTGTTCGAGTCAAGATCCCCTGGAAGCTACCAACGCCGTTTGCTGGAAATGAGAGACTATTGGCAATCATCTCCGAGGTTAATGACCTATCTAGAGACGACTTGGCTTGACCCGTACAAGGAGGCAATCGTTCGAGCATGGACTGACCTACATCATCATTTCGGCACACGAACGACAAATACGTAAGTTATTTAAACATTCACTACATTGTTAAACATTTCTTCGTTTATTGTAATAAACTTTTCTTCTTAGGTGTGAGTCCGCGCACAAGTTGTTGAAGCAAACACTAGATTCTAGCGTTGGAGGATTTCAGCTGGTTTGTGATAGCATACATTTGATGGTCACAGACCAAGTCCAAAAGCTACAAGCTTCTCTAGAGATGTCACGGGAGAGGATTCCACGAGAGGTTAGTATACCAATAGTTTAATTGATGAAAATAATGTTAAATATTTATTTGATATGTAATAAACCTTTTTTTGCAGGTGCGTATATCGATATTTGACTTGCTCCGTGACTACGTAACAAATGAGTGTTTCACGCTCTTGTGGAATAATTACACCAAGGCTCGACATACAAGAGATGATGAAGGATGTCGGGATAGTTAATGGAGAGAGGTTTATGGAGTGCCGTGTGTGCATGACATTAGACTAGCGATCCGGGCTCGTAGACCTATCTATTTGTCACAGATACACCCTTATTGGAAGCAAGTTCATTGGAATCCGGTTGATTTTTTGGATGGTGATATTGGTGATGATGATGATGATGATAATCGTTCGAACCCGAGTCAAGCGGCGCTGAACATGTTTAGAGAAAGAATGGACTCAAATATGTTAAGTCCGGATGAGCAAGATAAGATTGCATCTTTTCTGGATGACATGGAAAACCCCGGGGGTACGACAATGAAGGAGCCGGCACAAAAGGCCAATGCAAAGGGACGACCTCCAATTCCGAGATCAACTAGAAGAGAGCCTAGTTCTTTTGAGCATTCTGCTACACGTGGTCCTGGGCGTCCGAAAGGGAAGAAAGCTAAAGATGTAGATTCTACACCGGAGTTGACTCCTACGAGTAGAGCCCGTCGTAAAGGAAAGCAACCCGCGAAGGCCGGATTTTGTTTGAGGGAAGAAGATTTTCCAAAGTTCATGGAGCCTTATGTATTGAGAGTAAGGGATGTACCAC
Organism: Fagopyrum homotropicum; assembly: GCA_033239125.1. NCBI lineage: Eukaryota > Viridiplantae > Streptophyta > Magnoliopsida > Caryophyllales > Polygonaceae > Fagopyrum > Fagopyrum homotropicum. The sequence goes on from BSWB01000007.1 coordinate 16,784,888, forward strand.
GAGACGGCCATTGTGGATATAGAGCAATTTCCGCGGTATTGGGATTCTCGGATGAGGATTACTTGATAATACGGCGAGATATGGTTATGGAGTTAAATGCGAGAAGGGAATTTTATTCCAAGGTAACTAAGTCTTCCGGTTATATTAAAGTTTTAATTATAATCCATGATTTTACATAATCTTACTTGTTAATCATTGTAGTGTAGAATCCTCAATCATGTTGACGAAGTCATTCAAAACGTTTATTAGACGAGTAAGTCTCCGTGTCCAGAACCAAATTGGATGGAAATACCGATGATCGCATGTGCAGCCGCCACCTACTATAAGATTGCATTGGTTGTCCTAGGGAACATTCCGGCGACATTCCTGTCTATGATTGCCACCGCTCCCGACCAAGAGGCTCCTACGGTCATTTGTTCGTTAGCGTATATATATAACAATACACACTTTGTGCCGGTAGGTCGACGTTTTACTTTCATTCAATGGACGTCTATTTAGACCTAATATTTACTAACCGTTTTCTGTAATTTCATATTTGTAGGTATGGTTAAAAGATGATGCTCCGTTACCGTTGTTGACCGACGCTTGGAAAAATAACCATGATCCAAGTGTTGATGGATGGGATGCGCCGTTCATTGAAAGGATAACTCGTTATGAGGATCTTCGTCGAGCATGGGGAGTTGAACACAATAGTGCAGGATATCTTTAGCCGTTTTCAGAAATTTTACTTGAAATCGTGTTTTAGACGTTATTATTGAACTTGTTGACATCATGTTTTAGTCGTTTTGATATATTGGATGTCATCATATTTTAGCGGTTTTGATATATTGTTGTCATCATATTTTAGTGGTACTTGATATTTTAATTTTTTTTACCAAGATAAAACAACAAAAAAACAATTAAGAAAAAAAAAACATTAAAAAAAACAACAAAAAAAAACAAAAAAAAACAAAAAATGCCGACGGAGGCGGAGTCCGCCTGCGCGCCAGCCTTCGCGCAGGCGGACTCCGCCTCCGCCGTCGTCGTTGCCGGCTTCCATTAACATCAGTCATAATTAAAAGGCATGTGTTGGTTGAGTGATGGGTAGAAAAAACTACTTCTAAAATAATAGTTACTTGAAAGTTTATTAAAATTAATAATTATACACAATACAGATATTTTGATCAAGACGATAAAAAATATTTAGCGAAAAAGTTAATGGAAAATAGAATAGATGGTAAAATTAGAAATTAGATTTTTCTTATATGTATTACATGAATCCATTCTTTAATTATAATATATAATATTCGTGAATATAATTCTTTTTCCATACTGCTCCCATTTTTTATTTTTATAGTTGATTTGTATTATTAGTTATACATGTTGTTTGTTTAATTTTTTTTAAATTATCTCTTGAAAGATTTTGGTCAAGTATGTCTTTTCTATTTTCTTTTGGTTTGCGTACTCCTTTAATTTTTATGACTTTTATTAATGTTAGGTAAAAATAATTAACCCTTCTATTTAAAAAAAAAAGAAGAAACAAACATGACTTTGTTACGTAATGTTTTTTGCCTTTTTTATTTTCTAGTATGAATTTTTGGTATGAAATTCATACTAGAAATTTTCATACTAGAAATTCATACAAAGAAATTTTCATAAATACAAACTAAAACAAAGTGAACTTCACCAACAACAACTTACACTATCGACAGTTGTTCCTGTAAAATTTGAATCATGATCTATGACAGATAAATGAAAGCACACAACAAGATTATTACCAAGGCGATTAACTCACATATTCAGTGTGGGTCATCTCTTGGGTTTCTTACTGAAGAGAAATCAGAAAAGGAGTTGATCCAACTCTCACAATTTTCATCCTTGTTGATACATTCTAACAAAACACATTGTGTGGTTAAGTCAAGTGACATCTTCTTGTCATGCATTTTCTGAACAAGCTCACTTTCATTCTCATGAGCAAATCCTTGTATCAAGGTACTATATGTTATAACATTAAGGTTGTCCCTTCTTCATTTCCGGAACCATACAACCCACATATTAAAGAACTATAAACAATGACATTAGGAGAAATGTTATTACTCTGCATTTCCAATAATAGCTCCTTAGCCTTATCTACATTTCCTTCTTTACATAGTGTTATATGCAACAATGTATGGGAGTTTCCCTCTCACGATCATCTTCTCCAAAAGCTCCATGCTTGTTCCACCCAGTGGCGGCCCTTGGGTGGGGCAGGGTGGGGCAACTGCCCCACCCTCCAAAAAAAAATCAAAGAAAATGACGCCGTTTTGCTTTAACAGGAAAAAAAATCAGATTAGGGTTAGTGAGGCTGCGTACAGCGTACTGAGTCCCAATTCTCACAATCCTACACGACATAGCAGCCTTGCTTTCGCACAGTGCTCCCGCCTCCCGTGACCCCGTCTCCGGCCCGCCAGTTCGCTACCGCTCCCGTCGCCGCCATCTGCTAGGACCGCCAGCCACCGGTCCGCGCGACTCTTCTCCCGGCCGCACTACTCCTGTCCGAGTCGTCCGACTTACCCACTTTCTTCGGGACTCTCCTCCCGGCCGCACTGCTCCATTGGTGGCTCCGTGGCTGCCCGGCTGCCACCCCACCCTAAGGCCACCACTTCCAGTCCGGTCCATGTTGTCCAGACTCCGTCCAGCCCTCAATTGCCTGGAGTCACTGAGCTGCGTATTACTATAAGTTTGAGTTTTTGTTTTTTTTAAATGTTGTTTTTTTTAAATTGATTAGCATTCTTTGTTAGACATTAATTATATGTTTGGAGTACGATTGGTCGTTGAATTTGAATGATGATTTATTGATTGGTTATTTTCATTAGGGTTTGAGTTTGGGATTGTGAATTATTGTAATTGATTAATTGATTTGTTTAGAATATGGATACATTTGTTATTCGGACGAAAAAACGACCTTTGTCGAATATTGATTCAACCTTCATTCCTCAAGAACCTCAAAATGTTGATAATGTAAATGTGAATGAGGTCTATGATGTTGCTAGAGTTGATGTTGTAGAGATGAAGTTGCTAGGGAGAGTGTTCATATAAATGTAGTTGATGATGATTTTGCTAGTGTTGATATGAGAGAAAAACGACATCGAATGGAAAATATGAGTAATGAAGTAATTAGTGATATGGGATTGCGCAAAACTATGGATGAATATGATCCCTCATTTAGAGATGATGTGAGAAGAGAGTATGTGGTTAGATGTCTTTGTTAACCTCTCACATGATTTTATCGCCAATTTGTTTTTATAGATATTTTTATCGGTAATTATTTTTCGCCCCCCTTTTAGAAATCCTGCGGCTGCCACTGGTTCCACCTTCCCTTTCTTGCAAAGAAAATTAATTAGAATAGTAAAAGTCACCTTATTAGGAAGAATCCCATGATATATTCATTTCGATCAACAAAGAGACTTAGCTTCTTCTTCCATCCCACAGCGACACAACCCATCAATCAAACAGTTGTAATATATAACATTGAGTGAATATTTGACATCCTTTTCTTTCAAACTAACTGCAATCCACTCTATAAACGACCATTACTTAAATTTTTATACCTGAACTTTTTATACTAGAAGTTTCCATACCAAAAATTTACACCATAAATTTTCATACCATAATACCGAAAGTTCATACTAGAAATTCATACCAGAATTTTCATACTAGGATTTTCATACCATAAGTTTTCATATCAGAAAATTTATATATTTTAGTCTATTTAAATAAAATCTATGAACATGAAACTGATGAATCATCCTATTTGGCATTTGATGTGTCATACTAAATATATTGCTTTCAATCAAATTAGACTACCTTATTGCCTAATACTACTTCAGAGTTGATCCCAAAAACAAAACAAAACCAAAAAATACCAAAGACTTTGATGACAACTAAAAGAAACCACCATATTTGTTGCAAATATTATTTTCAGGTTATTGAAGAATCGAAGAAATGACACATACGAAGCAACATTTGAAACAATTCCAACTCATTCGAAGCAAATTTGTTGCAAAACATTGCTTTCAGAACATGAGCTCACCGCCTCATTGTCCAGTCTAACTAATTCAAATAAAGCTTAGAGCACAAACAAGACAAAAAGCAAGCTTTTGAACCACAAATCAATAGGTTGGATTCGTTGAATTGGGTAGTACCTGAACCACAAATTAAAGCTTAGAGCACAAAACAAGACAGAAAGCAAGCTTAGAGCTTTGTTACTACGCCTTTTTTTTACGCAGTACCTGAAGTTTTGCAGCGACATTGGCTTGTTCGTTGATTTGGGCATCAAAGCGGGATCTGGACCAAGTCGAGCCAAGCAAAGCGGGGGAGGGTGGTTTCTATTCGGTCAAGGTATTGGTATCGTCCCGCTTCTTTCTACCCATGACCAGGATGGGCGGCGGCGATGTGAGCCCCAACAACGGAGGCAGATGAAATCGTGATTTAGGGTTTCGCATGAGAGAAGAGAGGGTGAGGGAGTGAGGGGGTGGGCCTTTGTCTTTCTTTGCATTGCACAGTAATAAAAAGGTACATTTACTAAGTGAGAAAATGGTACGTGCCTAGTTAGTAGAGCAAAAACTGAAAAAGGTCTAGTTAGCAAATTTAGCCTTCTCTCTTTTCATCTGGGATTGACTTGTTCAGTACGGAGGGTGCTACAATGAGTCATTACGTAGTGATATACACCGTTGATTCACTTGATTCAATGAGTTACATTGATCCACGCCATTTAATGATTTAAAAGAGGTCTGGTTGTAATTTTTCAATATTAGAAAGTACGAGTGAAACTTGTCTTTTGAATATATATTTTTAAAAGGGGAAACGCAGTGACATTTTTGTAATATTCATGAAAAACTGTAACAACTATTATCTCAGTTCATAATTTTAGTTCAATTCGTTAAAAAATATACACTATCTATTCTGATATTTGTTGTAGTTAATTCACGTATTATTTTGTTAATTTGGTAGTTATGCTTTTAGACACTTTGTTACTTGTACATGTTTGAACTAATTAAACACAATGTTGAACCAACAATACACAAAATCCAAAATAATGATACCAAATTTTTGAACTAATATTATAAAAGTTCATATTTTTATAGTTATGGTTATTAGAATAGAGTATTCTATTAGTTCAGACATTTTATATTATTAGTTTTCGCATTATTTGAATTTATGAACAAAATTTATTAAAAAAAAGAACTATTAGTACAATATAATTTGAACTAACAAAACAAATAATTTGAACGAAGTCTGCAAAAGTTAAGGGAAACAAAAAAAACTAGACTAAAAAAAGTTCAATATTTGTATACTATTGATTCAAAAATATTTAAATAAATATGTATAAAATATTGAACGAAAAAAATGTTAAAAATAAGAAATATAAAAACAAACAGTTTGAGCTAATTGAATAAATTTGAATCATTAGAATTAACAAAACATAACAACTTCTCACTACACATTTAAAAAATTATAAAATTGTCACCGTGTTAGAACCTTTTAAAACAAATTTCAAAAGGGTAAAATTGTCGCTGAACTTCATATAATTACAAAAATATTAATGCATTATACATAAATCATTAAATGGAGTGAACTAATGTAGACCGTTGAATAGAGTGCATCAACGGTGAAAAATGTTCTACAACTCCGTACTTGTAATTTTTCTCCATACGTGAACCAAATTATTATTTTAAGAGTGAATTTTCTATGTAGCATTAGCTCACTAATATTGTTAAGTAATTGTACACCTCACTAATTTTATTAGAATATGACATCATTTAGAAATTTTAGACTAAATTGCCCTCTTATAATCAATTACAAGATTTTGTACATATTATTGCCTTTTAAATCATAATACACTCTAATTGTAGAATGTAATTATTAATGGTTAATAATTTAAATTAACGTAATAAATTTTCAATTAAAATATCTTGTAACTTATTCTTGTAAATGATAAGTATTTTCTTGTAATTTTATAATTCTTACAAGAAATATAAAAAAAATAAATAAACAAATGTAGTCATGGAGACTTGATCTCTGGTTGGTAGTCCCTCCCTCCCACCCTAATGCCAACCGGACAAGTTGGATCTCATAATTTAATCTTCTTTTTGAAAATTATACATTGACGTTAATTTTGACAGTTCAATGTAAATCTTGTAGCTGCAATCATGTACATTTCTTGTGCATGTACTAATTTCCTGTAACATTGAATATCCCTATTATTATCTTATACTAATATATGTAGTTTATGTAACATGGTAAATTTATAAATTCATGTAAGTCATACATTATCAATTTTTTTTGCAAATAATGTGTGATATTCTTATATATGGCTCCTACATGCTTGTACAGTTCAATGCAAATCATGTATATTCAATTCTTGTATCTTTCTTGTTACATACTGGTTTCATGTAAGTCATACATCATTAATTCTTTTTGCAAATAACGTGTGATATTCTAGGAATTATGTACCTTCTTAAATTAGATTATTGTATTAATAATTTTCAGATTCTCTTATAACTTAAATTGGATAGAATTGAGATATATTAATAGGGACAAATCTGGTATTATTGATTAAAAGATGCTATTTAGTTAACAAATTATAGACCTATGCTATTTAGTTAAAAAAATTTATGTTGAGGTGCATTTTATCTAATTATCTCTTATTTTAATGTCAAGTTAATGTGATTTTTAATAAATTAATTATCTGTTTAAATATATTTTTATATAATTATGTTATGATTTCGTCTAAATTCCAATTTGTAGAGATATGTATTCTATATTTAACATTACAAATATTAATTAAAGTTTTTATTTTTTGTTACGACATCAACATTATTTATGATATAAAAGATTTTCAATTCAAATTTTACAAATTTCATAAAAGGTGCAGATGCTAAGCTAGTATAATTAAAATAAAAAGAACTCCGTTAATTTAACATAACTTGTATTTTCTTATGAATTATGATGTTACATTCATGTGATAAGTACTAATGATGATTATAATCAATAGATTATCTGATTAAGCTAATATTGACAAATTAAGAACACCTACTCTTGTTTAGCCCACTTAGTTATTCTCTTTGATATTTTCCACATAATTATTAATAGCCATATGATAAAACTTTAGAAAAATAAATGAAGGCTATGGAGAACCTCACCTAAATTGTAATCCAACATAAATAACACAATTGGGGCAATCTTTCTTCATAGATAAGGATGTTTTTTAGACAATATTCACCAAATATATGTAAAATTAGACCTTAGTTTTTTCAATAACACCAACAAAACGGTTTTTTATGTAGTTGATTTTTTTGGGTAAGTTGTTTGAATAATTTTTAAATTTTTTTGTAAAATATGAAAATGTATTGATATAGTTAATTTTTTTATGAAAGTATAATTTTAAAGTAAATTCATCAATAAAATAAAAGTACAAATATTAAAAGTACTCATTTTTTGAGTGCACTACTCCATACTACGCAATATTATTAGAAGACGGTAAAAACATCCGAGAAACACGAGGAAAACAAACCCTCTAAGATCATCTAAAATAATGGCTCCCACACCTGGTGGAGGCGAATCAAACCTGTGAACCCCATAGTCAAAAGAGAAAGCAAAATTCGAAAGTGAATCCGCCACCCTATTCCCCTCTCGAAAGACATGGCCGAGATCGATAGACCAATCTCGGGTAAAGAAGTCTTGTCATCTAGATACCGGGCTCGAAAGAGGGTGCGATGGGCACACCCCATTCTTAATAAACCCCATCACCAGCATGAAATCCACTTCCAAAAACACCCGTCTAAGCCCCTTGTCCCATGCAATATCAAAAGCCCATAGATGGCCCCCCAAAGCTCAGCTGCAGGTACAGAAGCGTAGCCCAAATTTGCAGCCATGCCTTGGATTCAGTCTCCAGCGTCATCTCTAAACACAGCCCCTGCAGAAGCTCTTCCATCGTGCCCTCTCACCGCACCATCGGAGTTTATCTTGATCCACTCATTCTTAATAAAAGTACTCGTATATATTGCATGTGAGCCCTTAGCCTGTGAGGTTAAGAAATGATATATTTATTTTGAGTTTTTTTTTTTTGTTGAGATTTTAATATTGGATAAACTCAATATTTAATCTACTAAATCCTTTAACCGCATACAAAACACATAAATATTTAATAAATTAATCTAGTTGATGGAATCTGATTGAAAACCTTTGAAAGTATATATTTTGATTAAGGGATTAATTGTATGAGCAATAATGATTAAGAGGATAAAAGTAGGGGTGTTATACGAGACAAATGAGTCGAGTCTTAGCATGCTCAAGCTCGGCTCGTTTATAAACGAGCCGAGTCTGAGCTTTTGACGAGCCGAACCCGAGCCGAGCCCGAATAGCTCGTCTAAAATTAATGCTCATATAGTGTTATTTTAGACGAACGAGCCGAGCTTTACCCAAACGAGTAGAGCATTGGTGTGCTCAAGCTCGGCTCGTTTATAAACGAGCCGAGCCCGAGCTGAACGCAAGCCGAGTCCGAGAAGCTTGTCTCATGTATCAGCCCTAGATAAAAGTGATAATTATTGAAAATATATATTAAAAGAAGAGGTAAAGTGTGAAGGGTGACAAAGAAAGGTAGCTAGCATTAGCAATACATGAATGTTACGTAATTGCATGTGAGCAGACCTTACCTTAGCCTCAATACAACCCATATGCGTTACGTTCATTTCCTCATGAGTTGTACTCTATCTTTTAAAAAATAATTATAATAACGGACAACTCAAAGGAACAAGCAAACGGATAATGAAGCGGATAATGCTCAAATATAAGGTGAATATTGAGAACAAGGTATAGAGAAACTACCGCCGGAAAGCAGATGACAACCACACAAAAAATGATGCTTATTGGAGAATGTGGATCACAAGACACTTCTCCACCTGATGTGGGCTTTCTAAAAACCTTGAATACAACTATACAATCACTACTGATGCCATAATCAATACGATATATGTGCGTGTTTTGATTTCGGCGAGAATCATTCTTACGGTAAAGAATAAAAATCTTTCAGAGTCGTCGGATATTAAGATTAACGTCCATGTTGAACGTTATTGATACGGGGTTGATGCCGCAGTTTTCCGATTTAGACTGAAGTTCACGAAGACAATGACAGAAGCAATTTCGGGCGAGATTTTGGATGAATTGGCCGAGCTTTCCTATTGGCGATGACGAAGTGTATGAAACTCAAAGGAACATAACGTGGTTAATATGGAATGATAATAGATAGATAAAAAAATGGATAATGGATTGAAATTGATGGAAATATAGGAAGTTACGAACCAAAATATTTTTGTAAAGAACCTTGATCAATGGATCAAAACCCTTAACAAAGAGCTTACCTTAATTCTCCCTTCTTCAACCTTACGCAAGCCTTCTAAATAAGACAAGCACAAGGAGGAACTAGTTTGACTAGTAGCATCAATCTTCAATAAGATTAACACGCACAAGAACAACCTAGCAATAACTCACAACGATTCAATTAAAGGCTCTCTTTTTGATTGAATGAAATGAAAAAACACAAACTTCATAGAAAAAATAATGAGTATCTCACAATATTATGGAAATAATAATCAAATCAATCTATCTATGAATCTTGTCCTCTAAGACTATTTAGAGAAAAGATTCTTCTAAAAAGATAAAATAAAAGATAATCATAAAAGATAAAATCAAAACCAAAAAGATACATTCAGAATGTTTGAGAGCTTTCAAGGTATTAAAAAATTACCTAAAAGGTAACCATATCTAATAAGATCTCGACGGGCCGGATCTTATTGATCTCGACATACAACAAATCTCGGGTGAGATTTCGGTCTCAAGGCCAAGATTTCTTCACTGGTTCTCTTAAGCCTTGTTCTAGCCACTTCCCTTGCTTCCTTGGTCATCTTTAATCTTGTAAGGTCCTTCCACAATAGGCAACATTGTCACTAAAGAAGACTTAGATACGAGTGAAGTCTCTTTAGGTATAGATGTTGCCAATAAGCTAGCAACCTCTTCTTGGATGACCTTTGAAGATGACAACTCCTCCTTCAATGTCTTTGCTCTAGCTCTAGTGATAGGTCCTTTAGGATGTGTTGAGGATGGTCCCACATCATACTCTCCTTGTTGAAAAAGATTCGTCCTCGAATCATCACCATGCTCATCACTAGACTGAAAAGGACTCAAATCTCCTACATTTGAAGGTAGGGCTTACTCCATATTCCTATAGAAGCTCCAAGACATAAGCATTGTTTTCCAACCTTATGCTTGAATCAAAATGGTCTATATGCTCTTGGAGATTACTTCGATTTCCTTTTCTCCGGAAATCGCTCTTTTCTTATATACATCAAACTAGATCTCCTGGTTTGAATAGCATTTCCTTGCGATTCCGATTTGCCTTGGTAGCTACACCTTTCCCTTTCTTCTCCAGCCTTGTGCGTGTCCTCTCATACAAATTCTTGATGGATTCCACCTTTTTTCCTGCATTGAAATCTACTCGCTCCTCTATATGCAATGATATAAGATCAAAAGGGGTCAAATGATTCAACTCATAGACACGCTCAAAATATGTTAGATTAGTAGAAAAATGAATGGTTCAATTATATGCAAACTCGACATGTGGTAATATATCTTCCCAAACACTCAAACTATATTTCAAAACAGGCTGCAAAATGGTGGTTAAGGTCCTATTAGTAACCTCCGTTTGACCATCCGTTTGAGGATGACTAGAGGTTGAAAATAACAACCTAGTTCCTAGTTTCCCGAAAGAGTTTTCCAAAAGAAACTAAGGAACATAACATCTCTATCACTCACAATAGTCTTAGGTACTCCATGTAATCTAACAGTTTCCCTAAAGAACAAGTTAGCAACATTATAAGCATCATTGGTCTTACGACAAGCAATAAAATGAGCCATTTTAGAAAAGCGAGCAACAATTACAAAAATAGAATCTCTCCCCTTCTTAGTCCTAGGTAACCCTACAACAAAATCTATACTAATATCAAGCCATGGTGAAGTAGGTGTAGATAAAGGAGTTTACAAACCATGTGGTTTTAATATAGTCTTAGTCTTCAAACACACAAGACATCTCTTAATCATATTATCAACATCTTTAAGCATATGAGGCCAATATTAGTGTGAATGTAGCATATGAAATGTCTTATCTCTACCAAAATGTCTCACTAAACCACCTATATGAGCTTACTCAACAAGTAACAGTCTAAGAGAACATTTGGGAATACACACTTCATCCTCACGAAATAATAAACCTTCAAAAATATAGAATTTATCACGCAAAGGTAAATCTCGGATAGAATCTCGGGCAAGATTTCTGGTGTAAGACCGAGATTGACACTTTGTAAAGATATCACCAAAATCAATATCACTAATGTATAGATCCTTAATACAATAGAAACTTAAAACCTTAGAGTCCGTAATAGTGATCAAAGAATGTCTCCTAGATAGGGCATCAACAACAACATTATCTTTTCCCTTTTTATACTTAATAATATATGGAAAAGTTTCTATAAACTCCATCTATCTTGACTCCTCAAATGCTTTAAGGACTCATGATCAGTTCTAAGAATAAATTCATTAGGCCAAAGGTAATGTTGCCATTTCTTGAAAACTCGAAATAATACATACAATTCTTTATCATATGCCGAATAATTCAAGCACGCTCCTTTCAATTTTTCACTAAAGAATGCAAGTGGTCCACCTTCTTGGATGAGTACTCCTCCAATGCTGGTTCCGATGCGTCACACTCAACCTCAAATGGTTTAGTGAAATCCGGAAGTGTTAATAGTGGTGCATGTGATAGTTGCCACTTCAATTCCTTAAATGTCTTCTCTTGTGCATCTCCTCACTCGAACTGTACTTGCATCTTTGTGAGAGACGTGAGGGGGTGCAATGGTACTAAAATCCCGTACAAAACGTCTATAGAAGGTAGCTAATCCATGATTGAACATGGCCGATCGTTGTTGGTGTAGACCATTTTTGGATTGTTTTGATCTTCTCTTCATCCACTCTAGACCTCTTGTAGTCACTACATATCTAAAGAAGATAACTTGGTTAGTACTAAACTCACATTTCTTAATAGTAGCGTATAAAGATTCATTTCGAAGAGTTCCTAGTACTTCCCTTAAGGGTTCTTCATGCTCCTCAAGTGATTTGTTGTAGATGAGAATGTCATCAAAGTAGACAACCACGAACATTCCAATGAAGTGACCTAGAACATGATTCATCAATCTCATAATCGTAATAGGATCATTAGTCAAACCAAAAGGCATAGTCAACCACTCATATTGACCAAACTTAGTCTTGAATGTTGTCTTTTACTCGTCTCCTTCTCTCATTCAAATTTGATGGTATCCACTTTTAAAATCAATCTTTAAAAACAAAGTAATTCCACTAAGCTCATCTAGCATGTCATCCAAACGGGGAATGGGATATCGATACTTGATAGTAACATTGTTAATATCCGGACAATCAACACACATCCTCCAAGTGTTGCCTATTTTGGGAACCAAAAGGACGAGAACTGCACATGGACTTAAACTCTATTGGACATAGCCTTTATTCAAAATCTCTTGAACTTGATCCTGAATCTTTTGACTCTCTTGGGGACTTATCCTATAAGCGGATCGATTAGGAAGGGAAGCTCCTAGAATTAAATCAACTTGATGTGCAATGTCTCCAAAAGGTGGAAGACCTGGACGACTCTCATCAAAAAATACATCACAAAACTCATCTAAAAGCTTAAGAATATTTTGAGGTAAAGTAGCCTTGACTTCATCATTCAAAATCACAAGGCTTTTACATAGACTTATAAGAACAATATCCAAAGGAACATAATCAACAATGAACTCCCTTTTGGATGCTAAAAGAACTCGATTGCTCATTGGGCAGGGATTCTAATGAACTAGGACGAGATCTGGCACTGAAATGAGAATCTCATGCACTGGGGCGAGATTCTGGTAATCTCGGGAGAGATTTCGTATCTCTGGCCGAGATTTCTTCTTTGGACTGTGTTTCTCGTTCCTTTTGCTTGCTGAAATCTTGCTCCTTGTGTTGGTCCTTTTTTTTCTCATAGTTTTCAGCAATCTGCAATGGATTCATGGGTTTAAGGGTGATTGTGCGTCCATTAAACTCAAGTGAATGCTTATTAGTAAATCCATCATGCTTGACTCTTCTATCAAATTGGCATGGGCATCCTAATAGAATATGACATGCTTGCATGGACAAAACATCACACACAATTGTATCTTCATACTTACGTAGGGTGATGGTAACTCTAGCTTGCCTATTTACTTTCATTTCACCACAATCATTCATCCAATGCAACTTATATGGTCTAGGATGATAAAATGTAGTAATTTGCAATTTACTAATCAATTCACCATTAGCAATATTGCAACAACTATCACAATCAATAATCATATTACACACATTTCCTTGAACAATACATCTAGTATGAAAAAGGTTCGCCCTTTGGTTATCCTCACATAGGGCTATCTTAACATGCAAATTTCTCCTAGCAATCAATGATTCTCTATGCTTATAATCGATGTTATCATTGCTATCACTATCATGTTCATGCAATGTATTGAGATGTGTATGATCATTATCATGCCCTTCTTCACTTTCATATTGTCCAAGTTGATTTACAAATAAAACTCTTTTATTAGGAAAATCTCTCATATAATGACCTCTACCTTGACACTTAAAATATACGATATTAGTAGAACATAAAGTAGAGTTAGAAGTGCTCCCTTTATTATCTTTTGAAGGCTTATTCAAAGAGCAAGATGGTGTAGACTGAGGCGAGGTTTTCTGGCCCACTGGATCAGGATTTTGGCTTTTATTCTCGTCTTCTAGAGATCTTGGGTGAGATTTTCTCGACGGGGCTGAAATTTGCTCTTTGGTTTCCACAACTCGTTCCTTTACTCCTTCTTTTGAACTTATTTTCTACCTTAATATCCAAATGCAATAGATTAGTCATATTAGCATATGGATATAAATCAATTTCATTAGCTAAGGAAGGATGCAAAATTCGTAAGAATCGGGCCACAATTAACTCCTCAACCTCTTGAACGTTGGTCTTGTCCATCGCCATTTGCATGTGGTGTAGACTTCTTCCACGCTCATGGAATCTTGCTTGAGGTTCTCCAACCTTTGCCTTACTTCCTAGCATAATGTTGAGGCACAAATCTTGCTCTCATCATGGCTTTCATTTGCTCCCAAGTGTTGATGTCCGGGTCTAGCGTTCTTCTCCTTTCTTTGAGAAGGTGATCCCACTACACTACGTCATATCCATGAAATTCCAACGCAACAAGTTAGATCTTTCTTTGCTCACTAAAGTTATGGCAAGACCAAAGTTGTACAATTTTTGTCTCCCATTCCATGTAGACGTCCAAATCGCATTTACCTTCAAAACTTGTAATTTTGACCTTCACTTTGCCAATTTCATCATGCTCTTGGTGAGACCTATATGGTTCTAAGTCTCGACCTCTCTAAGAGGATGGTTACGTCTAAGATTGTATATCCACATGCAATCTTCATCCTCTTCCTCGAATTCTTGAAATTCATCAATAAAATCCGGAATGGTAGGTGTATGAAAATTAGGATTTGAAGGTCTCATACCTGTCCTTGAAGGAGGTCTTGGATGTAGATCAGGGGATGGAGGCAGCTGTGGATTATGTGAGCTTTCACCCATCTCAGTGGTAAACCTCAGTTGAAATCTCGGTGGTAGGGGACCGAGATTTTGGGAGACTTCTTCTGTGGAATGATTTTTTAGTTTCTCCATTCGTTCAACCAATGTGGAGACTATAGTCATTAGTTGTCTTAACATATCTATGACCTCCGGGCCTGAGGATTCACTTTTATGTGAACCTCGAGGGCTACCATGCTTTGACATCTACACAAGCATGCAGGGTATCAACAAACTTGTGAAGTTAGTGAAAACGAAAGTTCTTTACTTGTTTTCTCTCACACTCACACCCTGTTGTGAATCTCACGCTAATTTGATGTAATTTTCTTGGATGGATTAGTGTTTCTTTACCAATTGGTGACTAGCTTCAATTAGAACCCCTTGAGTGACTTAGAAAGTTGACTTGGTTCGGAAGAAAGGTTCTTATGGTGGAAGATAGTCAAGGTAACCCCGGTGGAAGTCTATTCAAGCAATTGACACAGAGTAGAAAGAATCTTGCAAGTAGATACAACTAGTATGATAGAAAGTGTAGATACTAACTAACACAAACAAATAATTGACTCAATATGTTTAGAGTATAAAAGAGGCACGAAATAGACTCACAAGAGACTAAGAACAGAGTTTTACTTACCTTGCACTTGAGAGAGAGAGAGAGAGAGACGGTTAGGGCTAAATCTCGACAGTAATGGGTTGTGGCTTTTCGTTAATAAAATTGTTTTCTACGATTTATTATTTTTTTAAATATCATTATTCTTGTGTTATATTTAAATGTTTTTTTGGATCTTTCGCCAAAGTGAACGAAACTTCAAAAGAATTTCCCGTTTTAGGCTCGGAGTGAAATAATTCACCAAAATGCACGAATTTTGTTGTTCGGAGTAGAAGCGCGGTCTTAGACCACACTCTTATTTGTAAAACGCGTTGTCGAGAACAACGTTTTAATATCCAAAATAAAGATAATAAAAACACAAATAGAGGTGCGGTCCTAGACCGCGCCAATAGTGTAACGTTTTTGAAAGAAAAAAAAGACTAAAGAGGCACGGTTATAGACCGCGCCTATAGGACAACTATTTTTTTAAAAAAATACATGACTGCGCCTTTTAAGTAATGTTTTTTTAAAAAATTTTTTTGTATTTTATTTAATCAGAATATTAAAGCGCGGTTTGTAACCGCTCTTCTTTTTGCAATAGACGCGGTCTAGGACCGCGCTTGTTCTCCAACCCTAAAATCTCGTGTATTTGGGGAATAATTGACTGTTTATTTGTAGCATTTACTATTTATTTTTGTTAGACTTATAGTCAAAACTTCGTAAGTAGATGACATATTAACTTTGTTTTTATCGCTATTTTATTTTCATAGATCTTTTTACCGAAAATAAATTTTCACCCCCCCTAAAAATCATGTGGCCGCCACTGTGACCGTATATATGGAAATAATTATCTATATCTTATTTGTATGTTGTAAAAAAACTATATGATATTAGAGCAATTAGCGTTAGTACTAAGGTAAATAATACTAATTGCTCTGATACCATATAGAATGATATATGAAGTAAAATTCACCCTTATATATTAGCTTTCTTTGTTTCTATATTGTCGATGTGGGACACTCACTCTCTCCAAAAATTTAGAAACCATTTTTTCCATTTTGCAGTCAACTTGTGATGACCGAAATTATATTTAAAAAATGACAATAATCAAAATTTGCTAAGTTCACTTAGACTAAAAAAATATTATTCAAAAATTCACCGAAATAGGAAACCATTTTTTAGAATAAAAAAAATATATTTTTTTATCATACATATTACAAATTATTTTTCAACTTCAAATTTGCATCGCTCATTAAATTTTGTATAGAAAGAGTAATATATATTAAAGATTAAAATAGTGATCATTTGTATTGTATTTGTGTAAAGTTTGTATAAGTTGCACTTGAAGCTAGTAGTTTATATTATTTGGAATTATTTTCTCGTATTTAGGAAGTGCCCTTAACAATTAGTTATTTAATAGATTATTTAATAAAATTAGTGTATTTTATATAAATATATTTTAAAAAATCCTCACATGCTATCAAAGCATTTGGAGATGCTATGATACCATGCAAGTGATATAAAGTTTGACAATAAACCCTTATATAGTGTACTGAACTTGTATACACAATCAATGTGGGATATCTAAGATACTAAAAAACCCAGAAAAAAACCCTACCTTCGGATGAAGAACGCGCCTGCATACGCGCTGGAAAACCCTTCATCCTCGCCGCTCCAAAGAAACCCTAGAACTTCACCCAAGCAATTAACACCATGGATCTTCGGATCTGAAAGAGATCTCAAGTACCAGTGGACTTCCTTTCTCCTAAGAGCAAACCTCCTCTGTGAAATCCTCAAAATAGAATATCGCAACCACAAAGAAGAGAGAAATGGTGGGGTTTGGGAATGGTGTCTCTACCGCTACCTAGTTTGCTCCATCTCAGTCAAAAGGAGAAGAAAGAAGAAGACATACAAATGGCATTTCTACTGGTGACGAGGAAGGAAGGTAACCTCTTCTGCGTCGGGGCGCAAGTCATATTTCGGCTATTCGGACTCCATGGATCGCCTCCTGAGTCTGACAGGTTTTCATTCTAACACTTATCCCCAATTTCTCATGAACCCTAATCAACTTTATCTGCTTCGTAGAACGGAGAAATCGACTGAGTTCTTCATTCTAGGGTGTTTGATAGATCCCTAAAATTGAACAAGGAAACCCATCACTCTTATCATAAGAACAACGAACTGATTTTGAGAATAAGAACACCTCCCATGAGAGCAAGAACGCATACACTAATCGAACAAGAGAAACAAGATGCTCTAATCAGGTACTCTCTACCCCAGATCCCTGTCATTGAACAACTTGGTGAAGAAATTAATAATTTGTGTTGCTTGAATGATTGTTCCTTTGTTTTGAATGAGTCTCTCTTTTGTGATGGTAATAAGCGATTGAGAGACAGCAATACCATGCCAGTTATCTTACACTCGTTTAATCTGATTCTTGCTACCCTGTTATTGAATCCAACCACTAATCATGATCAATATGGAGTCTACTGCTTCCTTTTCTTGAAATTTTGCAGATACAACAAATGGGAAAGGGTGGAATCACTACTAAAAAGAATAGCAGAGAGAATATTGCTAGATCAACAGCTGGGGGTAGCCATTTACAAATGAACAAGAACGGGTAATAGAGTAAGCTATACAAGCACAACTCAGAACCGGAAATCTGTTTATACCAAAGCTTATAAACTTAATAGATATTTACACCATTTCTTTGTTTTTATTGAAGACAATGATAGTTTGATAATGAGTTGTAGAACAGATGTGAATAAATGTGGAAATCATTTAAATAACTGTTGCAAATTGGCTTTGAGAAACAGATTAGCTACTCCAACAATATTTGAGATCAACAGAAGAAGCGTGACAAACGGAACAAGGAAGGAGTCAAGGGCTGGATCTTACTGTTTTAGTGTTTGCAGCCAGTTGAGAGCCTTAAAAAATTGTAACTCATGGCCGATGACCATCATGAGATTTTGGACTAATCGAATCCCTAGAAAATTTCATTTAGTCGCTTATTCACAATGCTCTCATTGTATGAATAGAATTCATTTGTTGTTCCTGTGTAGTCACCAAGTATATCAAAGACAAAACAAATGGTGTGGTTTCTACGGTTTGCAGAGTAATAAGGGATTGGCGGGTATAGAACAAGCGACGAGGCAGTGGATACACAATAGTTGGATTCAAACCATAAGCTTAATAAACTCAACAATCGAACAAAGTGGAGAAGTTTTCTCTTAGGCCTGGGAAAATTTGACGGAAAAAATGTACTGAAGTATAGTGACTGATTTGATATTTGTTATGACCAATTGTTAACTCCAAAAAAGATATGAACAACTCGTATAATTGAGGACAATGATCCATCTACCCAAAATGTTATGAATAAGCAAGAAAAAGTTAGCTTTTAAAATAAATAAATAAATTATTCCAACCTTTTGGAATCCAGATCTTATCCTTCCAAAAATTCTGGGATGACTTTCCTTTTTGAAGATGTTTCTCGAGGGTGACCTAAACAATTGTCTTGGAAGATGTCGTAGTCACATGCACTTGCTGATCGTGTTGATTGTGATCGTGGTTGTGTTCAAGGCCTCCGAAGATCCTCCATCTAGGTGGGGGCAACGTCGCGGGATCCACATTTCCGCAGAAGGTATGACATCCCCTAAAAAAGGTTTCTACCATCCTGCTTCCCGGCGGCGAGACACCGTGCCAGTTCATCTAGCCCGTGCCCTCTCCATGTTTTGCCAACCTCGAGTGTTCCTCGTCTTCTCCAAAGGTGTAGTTGTTCCAATTTTTGGATTGTTCCCACTTTTTAGGTCTATGCTTGTGGTGATTGTATTGTTTCCTTTCTTGGTTTGTCTATTTGCATGACGGTTTGCCCGTTTGCCGATTGTTGGCCTCTCGATACACCAATTATCTTTGGTGTAATCGAGCCTCTTACCTTCTTGATCAAAAAAAAATGTGGGATATCTAAGATCTCAGCACAGTTATAAAAAACCTATGGTATTGGATGTTTTGATTTTGACACAAATAATATTCAAAGACTTGTATATAACTAGACCTATGAATTAACTCGAGTAAAGTTAGAAGATAGTTGTACATGGACATATCTTAAGTTTCTGAAACATCAGCAGCTCTTGCGTGTTTCGAGTCTAGAATATAAGTTCGTGTATACAATTGGTTTATGTGATGGATTTTCAACTGCATCATCCTTTTATTCACTAAATCCTCAGTACAAGCCATAAAATGAATCGATTGGAAGTCGGTTGCCCTTATAATAAGTGTAAATACTAAACAAATTGATAATGATTGACCAGTATCCTAATATATATACAATTTTAATACCAAGTTTCATGAATTGGCATGATAAATACACCTACATGTACAAGGATGGCAAATGGTTCATTTGACATTCTAACACTAATCAGTTAGCTTTGATACCACTTTGATGTGGGGTTGATGCCGCAATTTCCCGATCTAGACTAAAGTTTACAAAGACAATGACAGAAGCAATCTCGGTGCAAAATCTCGGGCGAGATTTTGGATGAACTGGCCGAGATTTCCTACCGAAGATGATGAAGTGTATGAAACTCAAAGGAACATAACATGGTTAATATGAAATGACAATGGATAGATAAGAAGATGGATAATGGACTGAAACTGATGGAAGTATAGGAAGTTACGACCAAGGTATTCTTGCAAATAACCTTGACTAATGGATCAAAACCCCTTATCAAAGAGCTTACCTTGACCCCCCCCCCTTCTATAACCTTACACAAGCCTTCTAAATAAAACAAGCACAAGAGAGACTAGTTTGACTAGTAGCACCAAGCTTCAGTAAGATTAACACACACAAGAACAACCTAGCAAGACTCACAACGATTCAATTAAAGGCTCTCTTTTTGATTGAATGAAATAAATAAAACACAAACTTCATAAGCAAAGAAACGAGTATCTCACAATATTGTGAAAATAATAATTGAATCAATCTATCTATGAATCTCGTCCTCTAAGGCTATTTATAGAAGAGATTCCTCTAAAAAGATAAAATAAAAGATAATCCTATGAGATATGAGCAAAACCAAGAAAGATATCTTGAGAATGTTTGAGAGCTTTAAAGGTATTAAAAAATAACTAAAAGGTAACTATATCCAATAAGATCTCGACGGGATCTTATTGATCTCAACCGACTGGAAATCTCGGTCTAAAATTTGGGCGAGATTTCGGTCTCAAGGCCGAGATTTCTTCACTGGTTCTCTTAATCCTCGTTCTAGCCACTTTCCTTGCTTCATTGGTCATCTTTACTCTTGTAAGGTCCTTCCACAGTAGACAACAATGTTACTAAGAAAGACTTAGATATGAGTGAAGTCTCTTTAGGTACATGTTGCCAATAAGCTAGCAACCTCTTTTGGGATGGCCTTTGAAGATGACAACTCCTTCTTCTTTAATCTTTTTTTATCTAGATCTAGTGATAGGTCATTTAGGAGGTGTTGAGGATGGTCCTATATAAGCTATTATGAGGCTAAATTTGACAACTTTGTACCAAAATATCATAAACATATTACATTTCTAACCATTAGTAATCAATGATCTATTATGGGATACATACGTATAATTTGATCGTCATATATAAGGAAGTAATTTGAGTTGGATGGGCAAGAGAATTTTATTCGATCATGTTCATCGATCCATTATTAATTATCTATGCACTTGTTTCTTGTCGAAGTCATCACACGCCATAAACGTAATGTTCATGGTGATCGTATTCGGGTTTAATTTGTTTTTTCTTATCTACATTGTGCATGAACAAACATGTTCTTGAAAGTAAATGAGTAATCAATCATTTACATATCCTTAATTACTTATGTCATTGAATCCTCGTGTTCATGGTGCTCGTATTCGGATTTACATTCATTTTTTTTCACATCCACATTGATCATGGATGCTTGTGTTCATGAATATTGTAAACGGTGTGTACATATTCTTAATTACTTATGTGATTGAAGGTTTGTGTGCATGGATACTCGTGTTCATTAAGTTCAACACAAATAAATCTATTTACATCGTAACTATAAAAGCTAGGATTTTTTATAATCATAGTTATTGATGATTAAAGATGATTAATTTAATCATCGATATTGATTGAACCATAACTCGTGAACAGTGCATAAATGACGAGTATGAATTTCACCATGAAAAGGCAAAACGGCCAAAAGAATCGCTATTTTATTTCTTAACGGCTTAGGATCACACGTTTTCCTAGAAAGTTGCGAAATAATTGTTCAAACAATATTCTGGATTTATTATTTCAATTTCGAGAAGTTTGGAGAAGGGGCTAAAACCACTTTTGGATCGGTAAAAGGATAATTATCAACATCGCTAAAAGATATTAACGTCTTCGCTATAAATAGAAGAAATTCATTTCTTCTTTCACATTTCCTTGTAAAAGTTCTGGTTTCTCTCAAAATTAAGATATACTATTTGTTTGTAATTCGATTTCAATTCCGTTTGAGTTTTCAGATTCCTCTCTTTGTTCTCTTCATTTTGGTATCGAGATTCCAAAAATTTTCGACAAAGTTAAGGCCAAGTCGAACATATCTCCTACTTGGATGGTTCCGTCATCCAGATTCCGGTGAATTTGATGGTATCTAAGCGTAGCCTTTGCTGTTGTGATTCCAAATCTTCTTTTGGTTCGTCAATCGGGTTAATAACGAATAAATTATGAATTTATTCATTTTTCGTATTGTGATTTGGCCTAAATTGACCTTAGGCTTGTCAAGTGAATAAATGGAAGTTCGATTGTGTTTGTTTACTTATTTTGATGAATTTAACTATTGCTTAAAGCGAGAAGTTTAATATGATATTTTTTACATGTGTTGTTGAAGGATTTGGTCTAACTATAACTTAGTTGCTTTGTGAGTGTATATCGGTAAGTTCGGACTTACTTAGCTTCGATTTGCAGAAATATACACATGAGAGATTCATATCTTGTTGTGTTGAATTGTTAATGATATTATGCATTGTGATGTGTGAATCATGATTGTTATGTTTTCTGATGAATATGATGATGTGATGTGTAAAACATGCTTAATGTTATTGTTGCGTATATCATGTCATGGTTATGAGAATGATTAAATTGACATGTGTTAGCCTACTAAGGCATGATAATGTATGACATGATAATCCTTTTGAGGCATGTGATATGGTGACGACCTATAAAGGCCAAGAGCATATAAAAATGGGTAAATGACGAAGAACTTAACCATTAGTCAGGTCGCTAGTAGCAGTAGTGATGTTGGGCCGGTACGTCGCACGGGTCGCTACCATAAGTCAACGCTGAGCTTAAACATTAGTCAGGTCGCTAACAAATGTTGTGAAATGTCGGAGCTTGGCCCAGCCCGGATCACCTGCACTTGTATAAGAAATGACACCAAGTCTGATGGTTTTTAGGTTCGGGTCGCACATCTAATTAAAATGGTAAATAGTGACATTAACATGAACGGAAAAATGTTGCATGTGGTCAGCAGTTAAGATTACAACCCCACGAGAAATGATCAATAGGCTTGATCAACCTAGTTTCGGCCTCAAAGCAAAATGTGTGAATTAACCCGGGGAGTGAATTCTTGTACTCTTAAACATCTGACGGAGGATCCACTGCCTTGTGCAATGGTGGTGCTCACACCAAAGTTAGAACCATATAAGCAATGATTCTGAATTTTGTTCGGGTCGCTAATTGTAAATTTCATATTGCATCATGTGCATCATTCATAAAAGCTGTAATAACCGGGTTTCAGGATGTTAGTACTCAACTTAATTTGGATTTAAACGAGTTATTGAAGTAATCAAAAAGCTAAAGTCGAGTTTAATTGGAGATTTTTGAGGTTCGATGATACAAAGTTGAAACGATTTATTTCGGAATTAGAAAATCCCGTTAAGGATGCCTTATCGTACTACTTCCAATTCTCTAGTCACCTTCTACCTTCTAAAACCCTAGTTCTCTCTCTACCTTCTCTCTCCCAGAATTTTCCGGAAACTGAAACCGCATCGAGCCTTGTCAAGAGAGGTTGAAACCTTGCCTGCACGCCAACCGCTAGACTGGAACAGGAATTGCCGTCAGACTGTGTTCTCCTCCACCGTGAGTCACCACCGCCAAGAAGCAGCCCTCTCCTTGTTTGGCGCACGACACCAACCGACGGATTTGTGAGTGCATCGCCATCGGGAATCTGGGTTGCAGGCAAGCTCAGACCGGGAACCACCAGCAAGCTCACGTAGCGAATCTGCTCGCCGTTGTTGCCTCGCCTAGATCCAGCTCTATCGGGAGCTCGTAGCCATATGAGAACTGCATGCGAGAGGGCAAAGAGAACTCTCTCTTCCACTGCACAGACCACAATTAGATCGACCATAATTGAGATCCACTCTCTTCCATTAAGATAATTATAATATATTTGATTCAGAATCTGGATATTCCGTTTTGTTATATGGATATTTCGTACATATTTTGTTTATTATTTACAAAATTAAAATAACAAATTCGTTTTTCATATAAATATCGTCGTCTATAAACTATTTTTTTAATTTACAAAGTTTTAGATTTGATAATTTACTGAAAATGTCATTTTTTAAAATATAAAAAGATTATTTTACTGATATTCTTTTTTTTATCTAAGTCTTTTGTTTTTGTATTTTATTTTTTTAATCATAAAATACGGATATTTTTTTTATTTAGGCATTTCATTTTATATTATGCGGGTCGTTACAAGAATAAAATTTTAAATTCCAAATTTTGTTCATCTAATAATTTTGTTTCTATTTTTGTTTGTATTTTTAAACTTCGTTTCAATTTATTTGTATTTTTTTTACAAAATTAAACTTTCAATTTATGTGTGTTGTATAAGTTAAATTTATAAATTGTAGAACAAAAAAAAATCTTTATTCATGATTATTTTATTATTTTAAGAATTATTAAAGGTGAATTATTATTATATTATTTCGTAAATATGCGTTTTACTCTCACGACTCAAGACATATTACTAAAAAAATTAATATATAAATACATCTATACAAAGATGTTGGTTGTACAAAATTGTTATACATCCACATCTATTTTCAATTGAGAGAGTTACAGATGGTCGTTAATTCATCTCATATTATTTTTTGGGTAAAATATATCAAAATTGAATAACAAGCGGGTATGTTTAATAATATAATCACTAAAATAACATTGAATTGAAATGTCAGGAACCAGTCAGACCGTAAAATCCCAGTTTTTATAGATTGTTCCTCAAGTTTGGGAAATCACATAAAAGCATCTACTTTTTTTTTGTTTTGAAAACAACACAAACAAAATTCAATAAATAAACTAATAAAAAAATACAACTAGCAGGAAATTAATAATTTTATTGGGTAGGATTTTCATGGAGATTTCCAAGTTTATGACAAGTCATTTATGCCTTGCCCCCACATGAAGCAAGAAGACATGTTATGAGTTCCCACCGATAATTATAATTATAATTATAATTATAATTAAATCAAATTATATATATACCCAAAGCTTATTTTAATATTACTGTTATTTTACTTGGTTGCCGTGAGTACTGTGTTTATAAAACGGACAGCTCTTCGTAAATCTTTGAACAAGCTTCCACATTTTTGCCCACAAAATATATATTAATAAGTTTTCTTTTTGTTTTTAGGAAATTAGATTTATTTTTTCCGATATACACGTAGGTATATCAATATTATATAATGAAAATTGGTGATTAAAAATCCTTAATATGACTCAGCCAAGGTATTTCGTATTTGTCTTTCTTTTTACTATAAAATATATGTTCTATTTTATTTTATTTTAGAAAGGAAACCGATCCGATGTATTAGACGACACACCGTCTAATGGATCGAAAGTTCAAACAAATCGAAAGGCGGACTAACCGTCATCAAAGGAAGAGTCATACATAAAAAGTAGGAAAGAACAACGACAATGATTTGATCAATAAAACGATGTCACAATCATCAAACCAGGGAGGCTTTGGGGTATCGGACACCAAGAACTTAAAAGGCCACAAACAAGCATTAAGAAACGATAGTGTAAATATAATATCCTTAAATATTTACGACTGTTTCATACTAGGGATGATAATTAATCGGGTGATAGGTGGATGTACCACTTCCACCACCAACCCGTCATCTAAAATCTTCACCTGACCCGTAAATTTTGTCACATATACTCACTATGTGGATTGGGTGAAAGTTAACAAGTTTTTTCAAAGTTATTATCCAACCAAAATTTTAATTAAAATAAAATTATACAAATTAAAATGAAATATATGATTCAACCCAATTTAAGCTTAAATCTTAATATGGTTGATAAGGAAAAAAACTTATACTAAAGTATTGAAACATTTATAGTTTGTTTTATTAGCTCTAGAGTTATGAAATTTTAATGTACACTTATATATTATTAAAGTATTAAAATATTTATACTAAAAATATTTTGATGTAATCTTATATATTATAAAGTATAAAAATATTTATATTAAAATGGATGATGAGTGCGGATGATAAGTGAGGGTGATTGGTCTAGGTGGTGGATCTTGAGTTGCTCACCTATCCACTCATCTCATTACCGTTGTGACTGCCCATCGCCCGAGTTTCAGCTACATGTTCATGGATTTTCTCTCGTTTTGGAACGTTGGTATTCCTATTTCAAACTAATAAGAGTAGAATTTGTAAGATAAATATCAAAAAAACAATTTTTTAATAACTCTCTCTTGATTTTTTTAATAGAATGAATAAAACTTAACAAAGTTTAAATGATGAGGTATTTATTAAACATGAATAATATCAAGTAGTAAATTCGTGGAGGTCTTTAATCTACTATATCTATATATCTATATACTATTCTAAAGCAGAAATAACAAAGCTAACGTGTCGTGTTCATGTTGATTTTGCCTAGGTGACACGATGAGAATTAAAGTCACCAATTTTTTTTAATATAATATAATTTATATTTAGATTAAAATTTACATTCATTACCATTCAAATAAGGGAAATTTCGGATGGTACCCTCGTGGTTTGAGGTATTTAGGATTTTACCCAACAGTTTTTTCGAGTTTGGATGGTACCCTTAAGTTTATGTTATTTTCCGGATTTTGCCCAAATTCATTACACTTTTTTAAATTCCATTAAAAACATACAAAAGAAAATACACTAAAATTAAAAAATAAATTAAAATAAAAATAATAATTTATTTATTTTAAAAATAAAGTAAAACAGTAAAAAAAATTTTTAAAAAAATTTTATATTAATTTAAAAATAAATAAATTGGATTAGCATTTTTTTAACAAAATCTAAAAACATAAGTGTTATACTTTATTTAAAAAATAAATAAAATAAGTACTCTTTTAAAAAATTAAAAAAATCACTGTTTTAATTTATTATTAAAATAAATTAAATAATTATTTTATTTTATTTATTTTCCAAAACTAAAAGAAAGAAAATAAATTAATATTAAAAAATAAAAAAAATAGAAATCTGATTTTTTATTTTAATAATAAATTAAAACATTGATTTTTTTAAAAACTTTTAAGAGAATCCTTATTTCATTTATTTTTTAAATAAAGTATAACACTTATGTTTTTAGATTTTGTTAAAAAATGCTAACCCAATTTATTTATTTTTAAATGAATATAAAACATTTTTTTTATAAAAAAGTTACTGTTTTACTTTAGTTTTAAAATAAATAAATCATTCTTTCTATTTTAATTTATTTTTTAATTTTAGTTTATTTTCTTTTGTATGTTTTGAATAGATTTTAAAAAAATTTAATGAATTTGGGCAAAATCCGGAAAACAATATAAACTTAAGGGTACCATCCGAACTTGAAAAAATTGTTGGGAAAAATCCGAAATACCCCAAACCACGAGGGTACCATTCGAAATTTAAAAAAAATATCTTACTTCTGTTTTGATCGTAACTTTTATTTAATTAGTTTTAACTTTTATTGTGATCTAACTTCCTTTAAAAAAATATGAAAACAACTTACATTAAATTAGATTATATTTAAGCTCCGTTGTAACTACAACTTTTTGTTTAAATTAGATATTACGTTTACATTTTATATATGTCCGAGTATGTATAAAATCAATATACACAAACTTTAATTTCAAATGTTTTTATAAAAAATAAAATAAATTATTTTTGTTAGATCAACCATACCGGGTACGAGAATAACTAGTATAATACTAAAACATAAGTAAATTATGCCACTTGTCGTTCTCACGTTAGGCCACCTCGATTTTTGCCATATGTCATTCCTACGTTAAGCCACATAAGATTTCGCCACATGCCGTCTTTATGGTACGCCACCCCTTTTTTTTTACTTATTTGATTTTATTTTATTTTATTTATGGTGATGATATAAACTTACTTCACTTAGAAAACGAAGTTGATCTTATGCTATTTTGTATCAATTATAATCATATATAATTTTATTGGCTTAAATATTTTTAGGCAATTTTGATAACTAGACCTTTTTGAAAAACTATAATAGTAATTAGGCTTTTCAATTTTTCAATTAAGTAAATATACCCCAACCTTTTGTATTTATTCTCAAACTCTACACACTCTTCTCTTAAGGGGTACATTTACTAAACGCAAAACTAGAAAAAACCTAATAAACTAAATTGTTTTAATAATTTTTTTCCCCCTAAGACTACCATTTTACCACATGTCATCTTAATATTATAGAATATGATTTTAACTTTTTCGCTTAATTACATTATTATTAATATGAAAACTAATCTTAATTTATACAGTAAAATTATTTTTAATATTTTTCTACCAAATTGATTAACTATATAGGATTAACGCATTTTAGTCAAAATATCAACCAATTAATTAATATATATTATACACCTAGTCTAAAGTTAATAAACAAATTAAATAAATACTTATCAACTAATTGTTATTATGAAATAATATGTAGATAAATAATGACATCTTAAATAACATATTTGATGTCACCTAAACTAAAATTTTAAAATATTATATAATGTAGTATATTTTTTTTCATCAAATTCCGTGCAAGTCACGGATATTAAGCTAGTTCTAAATAAACAAAAACGAGTAACTTGTTGAAATACAAGAGGATAAATATTTTTTCGAAATGTTATACTAAAATACAGAGTACTATACTAATAGATCCAATTGGATGGATTTTCAAATATTCAACACTTTATAAGTAGGTTATTTATATTTGCTTAAGATTTTTTATTTTTCAATATACTTTGTTGAGATATTATTAAACGTATAAACAATCCGATAAAAGAAAACAGTTTTTCCCCTTTATCCATGTAAGTTGAAAAATCCGATTATTTGAAAGGATATTTTATTAATTTAGTTGAACACGTCCACTCAACATTAAACATCATACATTTTTATAAAACTTTGATCCAATATAATACTCTTTTTGATTCTCAATAACTTTAAAAAAAATTAAAAAGAGAAAATGTAATATTAATTGATACAATATAATTTGAAAAGCCCTATATAAACATGAAAAATAACATAAATAATATCAACTATTTACATTAAATTCAAAATAACCAACTTTAAAATTATCGAGAATGATACAAACCATCATCACATTTATCAAAAATAATACATTTGTTTTTTTGACGAATATACTAAACTTCGATAGTGACGTGATAACTATTTCTTACATGTCACTAAACAATAGTAGGATTACTTGTATGATGTGAAATTTATTTTTTATTAAAAATTTAAATTTAAATTATTTTAAATTCTAAAAAAATCCTAAATTAACTACTTTTTTTTAAATAAATTGATTTTTATTTTTAATTTTTCTTGAATTTTTTCGGATTTTGTTTTCATACTTTTGTTCAAATTAAGATTATTTTTAAAAACAATGATTTTATTTATAATTTTTTATTATCTAATTTAATCCTTAATTAGAAGAAAGAAAATTTATTTTATTTTACAAAATCGTTTTTTTTTCCTTCTAAATTTGGAAAATCTTTTGATTTTTTTCACATATATTTTTAAAAGAATTTAAAAATTATCTGAAAATAAATTTCGAAAAAAATAAATCAAAAATCAAAAAATCGTTTTTTAAATAAAAATTTTAATATTTTACTTAACGGATTCTTATTATATCAAGTATTTTTTATTTATTTTTTATGAAAAATTCACATCATAACTATCTTTTTTTTTTTTTTTATGACATGTAAGAAACTAGTAGACACATCGGAGTTAAGATTTTTGTCGAAAGAATAAATCATATTATTTTTTATGAATACGTTGATAGATTTATATAATTCCTAGTAATTTTAAAGTTTATATTATTTTGAGTTCAATGTTAAGAGTTTTAACCTAAAAAGAATGATAGACGTGGAGAGTTATTTGATAATTGAATAAATATTATTTTAAAATACAAATAATAAATAATAACTTTAATAATATGATATATTATACACCAAAATTTTGAGGCTTTGGGGTGAATTTGACATGAATATTTTGAGGGATTATTATTTTCAATAATATGATAATTCAAGTCGTATAGAATTAAAATTTTTTGGTCAATTAATCTTCACCAAAATAATTCCCTAAATTTTATAAGTGATCAATTTTCACCGTTAACTTTTATTGCATCCCTTATAAATTATAATTAATATTTACCAAACACACCCTAAAAATTTCAGATTATTGCAACCCAAATGAAATACTTTGTTTTACCAAACATTGGGTATAGAGTAAGTAATAAATTACAGATGACACCCTTATATTTCATTATTTTTAGGATTAGACCTAACGAATTTATTTTTCGGATACTATCCTTAAATTTTATAAGTGATCAATTTTCACCATCAACTTTTATTGACATCCTTTATAAATTATAATCTCCATTTACGAAACACACCCTAAAAATTTCGGATTATTGCAACCCAAATGAAATACTTTGTTTTACCTTGCTCATATTTTTTATTAAAAAAATATAGAATTTAAAGAGAATGAGAGAATAAAATAGTGAATTATTATTGAAATACAAAAAAGTTTAAGACATAAAAAGAAGAATAGGAAAAATAAATAAAAAAAAAAAAAAGAAAAAAGACAGGCACTTATAATTTTTGAAATAAGACATAAAAACTGGCAAGTCACCATCTTTCATCGTCTCCTCTTCTACATGAGAGGACAGCCAAAGCTACCTCTCTCTCCATTCTCTCTCCCTCTCCCCAATCTCTCTTTTTTTCTCTCTTAATTATTTATAATTAGATTGCTAAATCCATTTTTGCGCAGATCCTTCCTCCTCAATTTTCCCATTCTTTGTATATTAATCCTCTCCCATTTCCATCGTCAATCGCCAAACCTTGTAGGGAACCCACAACAACTCACAGGAGAGGAGGAAATAGAGAGAGAAAAAGGGGTGCCCTCTTTTGCTCTCTTTGTTCTTGTTATGCCTCCTCTCAGATCTTGATTGCATCCTCTCAGATCTTGATTGCATCCTCATTATTCGTTGTTTTTGGTAATTCTTACATCGTTTTTTTCTTCCCTAATTTCTATTCCTGCGCCGCTTTTCCGATTCTTTTGCTCTTTCTTTATTTATTATTATATTGCTTCTCTTCGACTTTTTCGTATTTGAATGTTTGATTATGGATTAATCGATCATCGATCTAATATCTATGGATTGAAATACGAAAATACTCCAGAAAATGCGTGATTTTTATGGATTGCGATGATTTGGCTTTTGATGTCAAGTGGATTGGTTTTTTTATGCTTTATGATGCTGCATTGAATTGTGAAATCTGTGGATGCTCAGTTGGAGTTTCGATCCAAATTGGCACGTCTGTGCTGCTGGGGGTTAGAATTGGATATTGATTTTACGGTTTTTTATTTTGTGTGTTCGAATTTCTATGATTCGGTATGAAGGTCGGTGATATTGATTGCCTTGCAGTTGCAGATCATCGATGGAACCAGGGAAGCTTTTTGTGGGTGGGATTTCGTGGGACACTAATGAAGACAGGCTGAGGGAGTATTTTGAGACTTTTGGAGAGGTTATGGAAGCTGTGATTATGAAGGATCGGAACACCGGTCGAGCTCGTGGTTTCGGTTTCATCATCTATGCTGATCCTGCTGTGGCAGAGAGAGTTGTCAGGCAAAAACATATGCTTGATGGTAGAACCGTAAGTTGCTTGACATCTTGGAGATTTGTTTTACAGTTGTATATAGACTTGAATGAATACTCGATGACAATAGGTAGAATCGGCATTATCCTCACACGGGATTATAATAGGAAATGTTTTTTTTTTTGCATTGATGTAGTTTGTCAATCAAAAATTTATGAGCAAAGTAATTTTAGAACTTCTAGCCAATTTCTAGGCAAGAATGGTGCGTGTTCGATAGAGCTAAGTTCAGCTCACCTGCATATTAGTCTGTTGATACGTTTGATCTGACCGAATTATGGTTTGATTGAATCAATTAAAGCCATGATTGGAAGTCCAAGAGTAATTACTGTTCATAGTGCTAACATGTAAGAATTTTTTGGCATAAACAACCACTTATGTTGCCATTGATTTACTGTTGCTGTTAGGTTGAGGCAAAGAAGGCTGTGCCTAGAGATGACCAACAGGTGGTGAACAAGGTTGGCAACACTAGTGTTCATGGATCACCATCACCAGGTCCAATCCGCACAAAGAAAATATTTGTAGGAGGTTTGCCATCTACAATAACAGAGAGTGAATTCAAAAGGTATTTTGACCAGTTTGGAATGATCACTGATGTTGTAGTTATGTATGACCACAACACCCAAAGGCCACGAGGCTTTGGATTTATCACTTATGATTCTGAAGAAGCAGTGGAGAGAGTGTTGATCAAAGCATTTCACGAGCTTAGTGGGAAAATGGTTGAGGTCAAGCGTGCTGTTCCTAAAGAGTTCTCGCCTGGACCAACCCGTGCTCAGTTTGGTGGAAATTATGGCCTTAATAGAGTTAATAGCTTCATGAATGGTTACAATCCGGCTTTATTTGGAGGGCTTGGAATGCGAATGGATGATCGGTTTAGTCCAGTATCAGTTGGCCGAGGTGGGTTCCCATCATTTGGACCAACTTCTTATGGAACACCTCTGATTAACGACCTGAGAATGAGTCCTAACAGGGAAACTTTGAACTTAGTATCCAATATGGGATATGAAAGAGGACTGCCTGCGTTTTACGGCGGTGGAAATGCCAAACGGAATGATAACTTTGCTGATTATGATGGAACTGATGTTGGTTCAACATCTTGGAGCTTGTGGGGAAATGGGGGTAATGCAAATACTACATATCCTACCAACTCAACTACAAGTCCATTAAATGGATTTAGAAGCGGTGATAACTCATCTGGGGCTTTCAATAGAATTGAAGCAATTTGGGGATCTTCTCCTGTTAATGATCACAATGGTAGGATCGGTTCTCCTAACAACCTCCGCAGTCTCAATTATGGTCGTTCGGATGTTATGCTTGAATCGAGCCATGGAAACAATGTACTAGCTGGATCATCATTTTCTGCATCAAATGGTAGTTTTGAGGCCAATAATCTCCAGGATCTGTATGATGGTAACGGTGGACTGTCTTGGCTTACTTCATCTCCCGAGTTTAAGGGGCCCACTTCATTTGAACTTGGACTAGGAAATGCAACTTCAGATGTTCCTCACAAAAACCCCGGTTTATGCTGGTAGTTGTAGAACTCTCCTAGAAAACAAATAGAGGTAATACAACTCTTTCTCCACTTCTTCACTATCTCATTATGTGCATTTTGAGTCTAGATCAGCATCTTGTTCCCAGACTTTTTTTTATAGGACATAAGTGATCATTTGTGGGTCACACAAGCTATTTACTCGATTAGAAAAGAAACAAACATTGTCAAGTTGATACTGAAGCTATCGAAACAGTAATGTTATGCACTCTTAGTAGTTAGTAAGATATACAATTTTTATGCACTCTTAGTAGTTGGTAAGATATACAAATTTTGCAGACTTTTTTAAAGGACATAAGTGATCATTTGTGGGCCACACAAGCTATTAATACTCTATTAGAAAAGAAGGTCAAGTTGTAACTGAAGCCATTTACAGTTTAAACTGTTATCTAAAACTAATAATATACTCCACATAACCTTCTTAAACACCCTTGAATGCCGATTTATTGCTTCTACTTTTACTTCATTCTTGCCTGTCGATTCATTAGCAGAGTAATACTATATGTAAGATAAAAGGCTGAGCTTTACATGGAGAAACTTGTCCAAACAACCTAGAGTAGTGAAACCCGCAATACAAATTTGGAGAAGATATTGTTGTGAAAATAAATACTCTTTCTTGATTTGAGATGCTTGCTACACGATGTCTTGAGATTGCATTGCCTTTGTTGCTGCATTTACACACTCGTCTATCATATTGGGATTAAATAAAACTTATCCGAGAAAGAGAGAACCAAAGAATGAACATAGTTAGTTCATCTGCCAACTGCATCGTCTTTGCTGTTTCCATTAGTCTATTTCTTTACTATACAGTGAAAAACTTCATCTGGTTCATAATAACATGATATTTCTCATTGTTTTCCTGCAGGATTGCTTACTAGGAATTCCGAAAATACATTATAAGGTTTACAACAACTGAAAAACCTCAAAAAAAAAAATCTGGCGAAACCAATTGAGCTTTACTGTAATTCTGTTTCGATAGAGAAACCGTCGGGGTTTAGAATTTGATCCGATTCCGAGCAGTTGGCGCAAATTGAATCACAGATGGATTAATTCATCAAGTTCCATGGTTGAAGCTTTTGTTCATATAGGATTACACCTTATCTCATATTTTCATCTTCTGTTGTATTTTGTTGAGATGTAAATCACAATCACATGTCATGCATCTCTCTCTTAATGTCATATTACTACAAAGGGAAGAATTTGACAAATTTTTTGTCCTTCTTACCTTGGAACTGAACAAGTTTTAGTGTCAGCTTAAGCTGTCAATTTGTTTCTTTACAAGTGATGTTTTTAGTGGATCTGTTCAACAACACTACTATTACTATTTTCTGAGATTCTGTATGTCAATTCTTTTATTTTAAGTTCATTTTAATAGGGGGGTTTAGTTATGGTTTATTTTCATGGGTTTGGTTCTCCTTTTCCCTTTTATGTGTTCCGGTTTAGGCTTATTGACCGGTTTAGCTAGGCCTGATTTGTTAGGGGTGTTTCCCTCAATCTTTGTAAGTTCAATGGCTTGATCTTCTTATCAATAGAAATAATCACTTTACCCCCTCAATGCTTTATATCTATATTCTTTAGTTTTGGTAGTTATCTATGCAAACAACTTTCGCCATTTACGTCACGATTAGAATATGTCTCCGCACCCCATACCTTATTTATTGCACCGCACCCCATACCTTATTTATTGCAAAATTCAAACGTTGCTCCAAAACCCATAATTCTAAATGTTAGGTTCAATTTCGGGCGTATCAATACGTGTCTTCAGGCTCGATGAGAACGCACCTCAAATGTCGGACTCGCCAAAATTCAAACGTTAGGTTATATTTTCTCGGGCGTATACAGGATTCGGCGAATCGGTGGCGTGCCTGGGGTCCACCCTTATAATGCGTTTAGTTTGATTGTTTCGTTGTTGTCATTGTACATAAAACTACTCTCATAGTAAACTAGTACGTATTTTTAAATGTGACAATTTTTTAATTTTATTTGCAACCCCTAATGAATATTTTATTGGGATGTTTTATACCAAACTTGATGGCCGGTGATAATGAGAATCCGGGCATCACCTTGTGTGTCCCTTTCACTTTTTTAGGTTCTTTATTTAGAATATTTGACTTCTGAATTTTATATTATAATTAGGTTAAAGTACTTTTGGTGCCTTGCATAGTGGGAAAAATGAATTTGAATAATTAAGGGTTGGAACAAAAATTCCCCAATTAATAAATTAAATGAACTAATGTGCTAGGGTTATTTATTCATGTTAATATTGGTCAATCTAAATTTGTTCGATTGTAATTATATCCAAAATTTAGGGAAATGATTTCATGCAATTTTGTTCCCATGATTTCGTGTGACTGAAACTATAGTAAAATTACATACATATAATACTTTTAAGGATATTATATTATATTATATATTATAATATAATATATGTACACATTTTGATTTATGAAATTATATTCTTTTCTCCTTAAAAAACATAGTATATATGAGAATTTTCTTCAATTGTTTTTTTACAAAGATTGAAAAGTAGAGAGTGGTAGTTAATTTAAGATTTGATCGCTATTTTAATACGCATGCTTTGTGTGAAATTTATTTAAAATTAAATTATGAATTTCTGGTTAAAAATATATTATAATGCAAAATTGTAATTTTACATTTCATCATTTGGTTCGTCTCTAAAAATACTCATTTGAACTCTCATTCACCCGTAGTCTGTCAACTAATACTTCAAATAAAGTGCAAATTTGAAAGAAAAAATTAACCAAAAATAATATCAACTATGAGAGGTATGAACCAAAAATAATACAAACTATTTCACATTAAATCAAATTTGATACGGGATCAAAATGTGGTCATATTTTATTACAAAAACTGCTCGTATATTTTTAAATCACACAAAATGATCCTGTATTTTAATTTCTTTCAAAAACACCCATGTTAATTTTGTATACATAACGAATTATGTAATAAAGGTTAGTAATCACTTTATTCTTAAATATTTAAGGTATTTTATTCATTAAACTTTTTAATAATTTTTAAAAATAAAATTTTGGGTAATAGACCCATGTTTGGTGTTTTATGGGTAGTATGAGGAATAAATCCATGTGTGTGAATAAAATTTAATAAATAATATATCACTTATTGAAAATTTTGTGTATTTTAAAATTTTAAAATTAATATATTTAATGTAAATTTATGGAAAAAGATCTCCATTTCATGTTTAAAAGTTTCAAAATAATTATTATTATATTTTATACCAAACTTTTGTTGGAATGTCACAAAGTATGAGTCTTTTAACCATATTTTATTTTTTTAAAATTTTAAAACCCCTTAATCATTCTTATAGTTATATTTTAAATAAATGACCTAAAATATTGAAGAATAAAGCGATAAGAGCCTTTATTATATAATTCGGGGGTATACAAAAATAATATGACTGATTTTTGAAAGAAAATATAATTAAAAGAATTGGGTACGTAGAATAAACTCTCTTTTTATGAGTTTTTGTTTTGTAGACCCCTCTAATTTTTATCCCCTCTAATTGATTTTAGGTTATAACACATGGCGGATTTTAACCCACTCTATAACGCGCCTATACTAGCCCCCCTGCGTTTCAAACCAAACAAACTTTCAAATACTCAATTTCTCTCTCGCACTTCTCGCTTCTCTCTACAATTTTTCTCTCCCTCCCATTTGATTCTCTCCGGCGACCAATCTCTCTCTCCCATTTCGATTCTCTTCCGACAATAGTTCTCATCAACATCACGCTTGGATCTTCAACTTCACCAATCGGTCTCCTAATTTCATTTTTTCTTTGCAAACTCTATAAACCCTAACTCAACCATCACAATGGGTTGATCCAAGATTAAGGCTGAACGATTCTGGTATTATAAAAACTAGAAATCGACGATTTGAATAGGAGCCATGCTTCACAAGTACTGTAAACACCAGAAAAACATAATGCTAGAAAAATGATTATTCAAAGATAATGCACAATACCAGAAACAGAGCACATCTCATACCAAAAAAGAGCATACCAAAAACACACCACATAAACAATATCAGAAACATAACACGTATGCTTACAAAAAAAAATGATACCAGAATCATCATTATTCAAAGATAATGTGGAATACCAGAAACAAAGCACGTATACATACCATAAATGAGCATACCATAAACACACCACATAAAACAATACCAGAAACATAACACGTATGCATACTAGAAAAAAATAATACTAGAATTAGAGATTATGCGCAATACCAAAAAAAGACCACGTATGCTTACTAGAAATGAGCATGCCAGAATCATGTTGAATCAAACATATTGCTTAATACCAAAATCACATCAACATACTAATATTACCAGAATAAAAAATTGATGTTATCAAAATCACATCAACATACTAATATTACCAGAATAAGGGGAGAGTACAAATTAGCATTTTCAAGATATTCTTTTGGCATTTTTTATCGTAACTGCCATGAGAGAGAAGAAATAGACAAATATGTGATGAGGGACCATCCTTAACACCACCTCAAGGACCAATCACTAGATCAAGGGCAAATGCATTGAAGGATAAGACAACCACATCATCTTCAAGTCTCACCATGGAAGAAACTATCACTAGAGCAAGAGCAAAGGCCATCCATGAGGAAATTGCTAGCTTATTAGCAACATGTACACTCAAAGAGACCTCACTCACATTTAGGTCTTCTTTAGTGACATTGTTGACTACTATGGAAGGACCATGCAAGAGCAAAAATGATCCAACAAGTATAGAAGGTGGCTAGGACGAGGAAAGAGCTCCAGAGAAGAAATCTCGGCCTTGAGGACTGAAATGCGGAATAGGCAGATAAAATAGTTTATCCAATACTCTAGAAGGGGGGGGGGATGAATAGAGTATGGAAACTTTTCGCAATCTTAGGATAGGTAAGACCTTATCGAAAGAGATAAGACCTTATCAAATGAGATAAAGTCTTACTCGTAATTATAAGACCTTACACGTTTCTCTAAGATTGGAATTAAGTGTAAAGATTTAGACAAACCAGGAATATAAAGAGCAGTAAAGGACACACGATATGTTAACGAGGTTCGGTCACCAACACGACCTAGTCCCCGCCTAGGATTGATTCAACCCTAGGATTCAAGTAGCTTTATTTTCCTTCTTCTTGATGAGTTCCAGATACAATCTTCAGAAGACCTTCCCTCTTCTAAACTCAGAAGTCTTACACTTCATATCTAACAACTCACTCACTCGAAAAGAAAAACTAAAGTACTCCAGATACAACACTCGTATCCAACGTGTCTAGAAAAGATAACGGTTTGTATGATCCTAGTTGAATTGTACTATCAGCTCGAAAAAGATCTCACACTTCTCAGGGAAGTATAATGATGAAGCTTCGAATGTGAGATCGGCACTTTGTGAGATAAGTAGAATTTATCACCCGTGTTTTCGAAGTAGGCAATGAACGTGTGTGTTGTCCCTTCTTCCTTGTCTCTTAAATAGGCTAACGTCTCAGCATTCTCGTACGTTTGAAAAAGATCTTGCCTTCGTGATCTTAGGAGATCTTGGGTTGTTGAGATTTGATCCACTCTATTTTGTTGGGATTTGTTTGTTGAAGTCAATCAGTCAAAGTCAAGCACGATTTGTTGAGTTGGAGGAAATCTTTCAATTTTATCTCAAGAAGATTTATTTAAAACAAATCAAAGATTTGTTAAAAACAAATCCCTTAATTAACTCAACAAGAAGGAAAAGCCACTTGGACGTACGTAACTCGTTTGTGATTTTTGTCCAGTTTTGGTAAGGTCGTACCAGTTTATGTAAGGCCTTACTGAAACCTGGAAACCAAGGTTTTCTGTAATATGGTAAGGCCTTACTAGATATTGTGATGACTTTACCAAAACTTGTAAGGTCTTACAAAAACCTGGAAACCAAGGTTTTGGCTTTCATCAACCATAAGTACCATAAGTAATGTCTTATTTATCAAGGTGGAGTTAACAATCTCCCCCTTGATGAAAGACAAAACTTATGATCTATTTCCTGCATTTGAACAACACAACAACAAACAATATAATATAACATAAGCGCACATGTAGGATCAAATTTTGAAAACGATCATAAACTTTGAAAACGATCGAATCAATGCAAGTTTTTCAAAACCAAAAACAACCAAACCAAAAGTTTTCAAAATATTTCAAAAGACAAATATTCTCCCCCTTTTTGTCTTTCAGCAAGAAAAATTTAGAGCTTGAAAAGATCAATCTTCATCATCCGAGACTTCAACCACTTCTTCAAACCATTGCCCATAATTTGAAGAAGACCCAGCTCGTCTTCCACGACAACGAGCACGCACCTTTTCCCTCCATCTCTTCTGTGCCTCACTAGTAGTGGTCCAAGCCATCATTTTTGCTAAGTGTTTTTCCTGCTCATTTCTGTACTTCTTGACTAAGCCATATTCCTCCACTGTCAAGATAGTCGGCTCGGGTACAATGGGTCGAAGGATGCCTCTTTTTAGCACCTTGCGTTCACAATTGATTACAACATTTTGACACACTTCTTGAATGTGTTCCACAGCATCCTCATCCAAAGGCATGATTGTAGTAGTTTCCCTATGAGCTAGAGATGTCAAACATAGTAACTGGTTGAGCTTCTCATTAACAATTAGCAACTTCTCATGTGTATCATCCTGTCTATCCACAATATCAGCACGAACAGTGTTCAGATCTTTCCTCAGAGCGTCCACTTCAGCTTCTAGATCCTGAATTCTCTGTTCAGATGAGAGTTGAGCAGTTGATTGATGTTTCTTCAGAATCCAATCCCCAGACAAAGTTTTCTCAACCCCAAGCCTTCCCCAACAGTCCTCATCAATTTGTCCCTTATAATAAACCTTATCCTCATCTGTAGTATCAATTTCAAAGAACTCGAAGATCTTTGGAAATAAGTTGGCATAAGGAAGAGGGGCTGTCAAAGGGGTATTTACAGTGTGCAACATGTAGGATAAAATCAGGTTAGGGACATCAATAGCATACCCAGTGAGGACCAAATCCAGAATTTCTAAGAGATTGTCAGTTACAATCTCTCTGGAATGCTTTCGTGGTAAAACACACCTAGCAAGCAAAGTAAACACAATTTTGGCCTCTAAAGTTAAGACATTATGGGTTTGTTTTTGCTTTGGCTTTGAGGAAGTAGCACCAGAAGAAATTGGTTTCTCAAAAAATGTTTTCTGGGCATGGGCAAGACACACATTTTTCGAAGGATGAGTTTTGGTGTCGATTTCCTCAGGGACTCCTAAAATAATTGCTAAGGAAGAAGCAGTTAGGGTAATTTGTCGTCCTTTGATCTGGGAATGAAGAGTCAAAATCCCCTTTTCTCGGTGTGCAGTGAGGTTGACAAAAAAGAGACGGGTAAGTCGTGGAAATGCAAAATTTCCCAGATTAAACATACTCCAGACATTCGAACATTTCAGCAAATTAACACACGGCAGATTCATAGACTCTAAAAAATTCTCATCAACAGATTCACAAAAGCTCAGGGGACGATTAGCAAAACCATCTTTCCACATCCCCGCTTTAGTATAGTTCAAGAACCAAGAAAAAGGTTCTTCACTACTAACCTCAAACCCAGAAGGTGGTGATCGAAGACGATGTTGAGGTATATCCTTTGCGGCTGGAGGATAAATGGCTTGAGCCACTTGCCGAGAAGGAGAGGGAGTAGACATCGAAGAATCGGAATTTGGATTGTACTCTTTTAGAACAGCTTTGCCCTTTCTAGCCGACGATCGCTGCTTCTTGGATGTTGGAGCAGAGGATTGAGTCGAAGAACGTTTGGGGGCCATCGTCGATTAGGGTTCGAGGGTGAGAGAGACGAGAAGTCGGAGAATTTTAAGAAGCGCAGAATGGGATCATAAAACGAGATCTTTGAAGATTTGATATAAGACGGAGAGAGAAGAAAAACTTTGTTTAAAAAATCTTTGTGAAATTTTAAATAATTTTAAAAGATCAAAATTAAAACCGAAAGATTTCCAAAAATAATAATCTATTAGTTAGTTATCTATTGAGATAATAACTAAAAGATTTGATCCAATTTAATCTTTTAAATAAAAATCAAGAACATACTATTATTTAGTAAGGCCTTGAAACGTATTGTAAGGTCTTATTCTAAAGAATAAGATCAGTGTTTGTAACACGAATGTAGTAAGACCTTGAAATGCATGTTAAGGTCTTAATGCAGGGAATAAGATCAATTTTGTAAAACAATAATTGCTCCCCCTACATTTGT
Organism: Fagopyrum homotropicum; assembly: GCA_033239125.1. Taxonomy (NCBI): domain Eukaryota; kingdom Viridiplantae; phylum Streptophyta; class Magnoliopsida; order Caryophyllales; family Polygonaceae; genus Fagopyrum; species Fagopyrum homotropicum. The sequence continues at coordinate 16,826,219 of BSWB01000007.1, forward strand.
GCCTCCCTGTTAAGCATACCAAGTTCTAACCTTATAAAATTGAATCTCTCTTCGGGTAAAGGTTTTGTAAAGATATCGGCCAGTTGTAGATCGGTAGAAATGAATGTCAAAGACACATCACCTTTTTCTACATGATCACGTATAAAATGGTGTCTCACATCTATATGTTTCGTTCTTGAATGCTGTACAGGATTTTTCGAGATAGAAATAGCACTGGTATTGTCACATTTTATTGGTATGTTCTTAAAGTTGAATCCAAGATCTTGGAGTTGTTGCGCAATCCATAAGATTTGCGAACAACAAGCTCCAGCAGCAATATATTCAGCTTCGGCTGTTGAGAGAGCCACTGAATTTTGCTTCTTGGAATGCCAACTTATTAGAGATGTACCAAGAAATTGACAACATCCTGAAGTGCTTTTTCTGTCCACTTTATATCCTGCAAAATCAGCATCGGAATATCCGATAAGATCGAAACTACTTTGTGTGGGATACCATAGACCTATATCTTTTGTACCATTAAGATATCTTAATATCCTTTTTACCGCAATGAGATGTGATTCCTTTGGGTTAGCTTGAAATCTAGCACACATGCAAACACTAAACATAATGTCAGGTCTACTAGCAGTAAGATATAGTAAAGATCCGATCATACCTCGAAATTCCTTTTGATTTACTTGTTTGCCGGTAAGATTTTGATCCAAAGAAAGAGTTGAGCTCATTGGTGTTTTGGCTATTTTTGATTCATTCATCTTAAACTTCTTCAGAAGGTCTCTTGTGTATTTTCCTTGATTGAGGAATATGCCCTTTTTGCTTTGATGTACTTGTAGTCCAAGAAAGAAATTTAATTCTCCCATCATACTCATCTCAAATTCCTTGCACATGATGTTAGAAAATTCCTTACAAAGAGATACATTAGTTGCTCCAAACAAGATATCATCCACATAAATTTGAACAACAAGAATATTTTTTCCATGAGTTTTAATGAATAAAGTTTTGTCGATCAACCCTCTTTTGAAGTTATTTTCCAGAAGATATTTTGAAAGTCGCTCGTACCAAGCTCTTGGGGCTTGCTTTAAGCCATAAAGAGCTTTGTCAAGCTTGAAAACATGATCTGGAAATTCATTACTTTCAAAGCCAGGAGGTTGAGCAACATAAACTTCTTCATCTAAATAACCATTCAAAAAGGCGCATTTTACGTCCATTTGAAAAAGTTTAATACTCATGTAAGATGCAAAAGCAAGAAGTATGCGAATGGCTTCAAGCCTGACTACGGGAGCAAAAGTCTCCTCGTAGTCAATACCTTCCTCCTGATTGTAACCTTGAGCTACAAGACGAGCTTTATTTCAAATGACATTACCACTTTCATCAAGTTTATTTCGGAAAACCCATCTTGTCCCAATAACTGATTTGCCTTTGGGTCTTGCTGTAAGTGTCCATACTTTGTTTCGCTCGAACTCGTTTAGGTCATCTTGCATAGCAATAATCCAGTCAGGTTCTTGAAGAGCTTCTGTGTACTTCTTAGGTTCTACAAGAGAAACAAACGCATGAAAAGCACATAGATCTTTTAATTTAGATCGAGTTTGTATTCCAGATGAGGGATCAGAAATAATATCCTGAGTTGAATGGGATGATGCATGTTTGAATTTCCTCCGGACATTTCTCTGATTATAAGCACCGGGTTCAGAATTTATAGGAAGTGGGGAAGATGGCTCTTGTTGCTCAGGTAGTGATGTATCTTCACGATTGGTTTCATTTGTAAGATCTTGAGGGGGTGCTTCAAGGTCTTGAGACCCATCTGTAAGATCTTGAGATAGTTCTGTAAGATCTTGAAATGGTTCTTGCATATTTTTGATGTTCTTATCAACTTCTTCTTCTTCCTCATGTTTATTTAGATCAAGATCTGCAAAGCTCTCACTCAAGATACCATTATCGTTTTCATCAAACAAAACATGGATACTTTCTTCGACTACTTTGGTACGTTTATTGTATACTCGATAAGCCTTGCTTTGAGTTGAGTATCCGAGAAAAATACCTTCGTCGCTACGAGCATCAAATTTTCCAAGATTATCCTTTCCATTATTATGCACGTAACACGTACATCCAAATGGTTTAAAGTAAGATATACTTGGTTTTCTTCCTTTAAAAAGCTCATAAGGAGTTTTCTTTAAAATTGATCGAATCAAACATCTATTAAGAATGTAATTTGCTGTATTAACAGCTTCTGCCCAGTATGACTTAGGCAGATCATTCTCTAATAGCATTGTCCTAGACATTTCCTCTAGGGTGCGGTTCTTTCGTTCCACAACCCCATTTTGTTGAGGTGTTCTAGGAGCTGAAAAATTATGGGAAATACCATATTTCTCACAAAATGCATCAAAGTCTGATTGATCAAATTCTCTACCGTGACCACTTCTAATAGAAACGATTGGTAGGTTTTTCAAAGTCTGTAACTCCTTACAAAGTTTTGAGAAGTATAAAAGTGCTTCAAATTTCATTTTTAGAAAGAAAACCCAAGTAAATCGAGAATAATCATCAACAATAACAAGAATATATTGCTTGCCTTTGGGAGAATTGACGTGCATAGGTCCACAAAGATCCATGTGGAGAAGTTCAAGAGGTCTAGTAGTACTTACCACTTGCTTCTTTTTAAAAGAACTACGAGTATGTTTACCTCTTGAGCAAGCATTGCATAATTCATCTACCTTGAACTTTAGGTCAGGAAGACCTCTTACAAGATCTTTTGATTTAAGTTTGTTAAGAGAATGTAGACTGATGTGACCAAGTCGTTTGTGCCATAGTCTTGAGTCATCTGATAAGACCTTGAGACATTTTAGATTTGTCCCTGCAATTTGGTTAGTATCAACAGCATATATATTATTATCCCTGAGAGCTGTTAGCACTAAATTTCCTGTCATCTCATCTCGAACTTCACACTTCCTCTTGTCAAAGCTAACACAATTTCCTTTATCACAAAGCTGAGAAACACTGAGAAGGTTATATTTTAAGCCATCCACCAAATAAACATCTTTAATATTATTATTTGAATTAAGACCAACATTACCGATACCAAGAATGTCACATTTTCCTTTGTCACCAAGAGTTATAGTGCCAGTGATTTTCTTCTTTAGAGTGTCGAAAAGAGATTCTTTCCCACTCATATGTCTTGAACAACCACTGTCCATTATCCATTTTTGAGTCTTGGTGATATCCTGCAAAACAGAAAATCATCCTTTCCGGCTTGACCAATAAACAGAGTTAGATCCATTATGGGGGTAGACCATGTTAGGTGGCCTAGTCCCTTTAGGAACCCATATATGTTTTACCCGTTCATTTAGACGTACAGGAAAGGTATTTCTAATAATGTATGGATCCGTTCTCCTATACGGACAAGTTTCCTTTACATGGCCCTTTCTACAGCAGAAGAAACACGTAGGAGATCTCCAATTTCCTTTTGCCTTAACGAACGTGGTAGTGGGTTTAGCAGGAAAATTCCTGTTATATCCTATTCCACTTCGATTTAAGGATAATTGTTGTTCTCCAAGCATTTTATCAAGAGTAGCTTTGGATTTGGTAAATTGCACAAGAGCTATTTGCTGTTCTTGACATTTTTCAAAAAGTTTCACTTTTTCAATCTCTAAGTCAGTATTACATGTCTTAAGAGATGAGAGGTTTGCCTTTAGATCGGAATTTTCCAATCGTAAGGCCTTAACCTCAGTGTTAAGATCTGATTGTATGCTGTCAAGATCTTGAACTTTCAACGAAAGCAATCTTATGCAATTTTCCTGATCATTAAGCTTTTCTTGTAGAATGCTTATTTCTTTGCTGTAAGTTTCTTCATTAGAAATCATGTTTTTTAGTACTTCTGATAAAACATCGGTAGGACTAGATATAAGATCTCTTACCATTCCATCCAAATGTTGATCTTGATTTTTGTCGGATTTTGCCATAAGACATAAGTTTGCATGATCATCTTCAGAATCTGAATCACTCGAGGAGTCTGAATCGCTCCAAGCTGCTACCATGGCTTTCTTGCCAAATTCTTTTTTTTTTTAATTTGTTCTTCTTCTTTTGAGGACATTCTTTAACAAGATGATCTGTTTCACCACATTCATAGCAATTTAGAACGCGATTCTTCTTCAAGGGGTTAGAAGACTTACCTCTGTATTTAGAAGATCCAACATTTTCTTTGTTTGAAAATTGCTTTTTCATTTTTAATATTCTAGCTAGTCCTCTTGTGATAAGAGCAAAAGGATCTTCATCATCACTTTCAGAATCTTCTAGTGGTTCCTCTTTCTTCGCCTTGAGTGCCAAATTCTTAATGTTTGTTGGCACATCCCCATCGTCCTCATTGAGGATCAATTCATGGGTGATTAATTTGCTTAGCAAATCATCAAGAGCAAGAGTATTGAGATTTTGTGCTTCTTCTATAGCGGTTACCTTGGGACCCCATTTTGCTTTAGGCAAGCATCTAAGTATCTTTCTGACTTTTTCTTCATTGTTGAAAGTCTTTCCCAGTGAGTCAAGATTGTTAATGATCTCCGTAAAACGGGTGAACATTGTTTTGACTGATTCATCTGGGATCATTTTAAACAATTCATATTGTCTCAGAAAGATACTAATTTTGGTTTCTTTGACCAGGCTGGTTCCTTCATAGGTGACCACTAATTTATCCCATATTTCTTTAGCGGATCTGCATGAAGATATACGATTAAATTCATCAGTACTTAAACCACAATATAATAGATTGATAGCCTTGTAGTTTTTCGCCACGCTCTCAAGATCTTTCTGATTGAATTCAGCTTCTGTCTTGTTTACTGTTGTATTGTCGGGACCATCCTTGGTAGGAGTAAGAGGTCCGTTTTTGATAATATGCCAAAGCTCTAAATCTTGATCGATGATAAACATCTGCATCAAGGATTTCCAGTGCATAAAATTGTTTCCTACAAAAAGAGGTGGTCGAGAAATTGATCTTCCTTGTCCAAATCCGCCTTGACCTTCACCTGCCATTAGTTAGCCTCATAGATAATAATATCTAAGAAGACGTGAGTTAGGCTCTGATACCAATTGAAATGCGGAATAAGCAGATAAAATAGTTTATCCAATACTCTAGAAGGGGGGGGGATGAATAGAGTATGGAAACTTTTCGCAATCTTAGGATAGGTAAGACCTTATCGAAAGAGATAAGACCTTATCAAATGAGATAAAGTCTTACTCGTAATTATAAGACCTTACACGTTTCTCTAAGATTGGAATTAAGTGTAAAGATTTAGACAAACCAGGAATATAAAGAGCAGTAAAGGACACACGATATGTTAACGAGGTTCGGTCACCAACACGACCTAGTCCCCGCCTAGGATTGATTCAACCCTAGGATTCAAGTAGCTTTATTTTCCTTCTTCTTGATGAGTTCCAGATACAATCTTCAGAAGACCTTCCCTCTTCTAAACTCAGAAGTCTTACACTTCCTATCTAACAACTCACTCACTCGAAAAGAAAAACTAAAGTACTCCAGATACAACACTCGTATCCAACGTGTCTAGAAAAGATAACGGTTTGTATGATCCTAGTTGAATTGTACTATCAGCTCGAAAAAGATCTCACACTTCTCAGGGAAGTATAATGATGAAGCTTCGAATGTGAGATCGGCACTTTGTGAGATAAGTAGAATTTATCACCCGTGTTTTCGAAGTAGGCAATGAACGTGTGTGTTGTCCCTTCTTCCTTGTCTCTTAAATAGGCTAACGTCTCAGCATTCTCGTACGTTTGAAAAAGATCTTGCCTTCGTGATCTTAGGAGATCTTGGGTTGTTGAGATTTGATCCACTCTATTTTGTTGGGATTTGTTTGTTGAAGTCAATCAGTCAAAGTCAAGCACGATTTGTTGAGTTGGAGGAAATCTTTCAATTTTATCTCAAGAAGATTTATTTAAAACAAATCAAAGATTTGTTAAAAACAAATCCCTTAATTAACTCAACAAGAAGGAAAAGCCACTTGGACGTACGTAACTCGTTTGTGATTTTTGTCCAGTTTTGGTAAGGTCGTACCAGTTTATGTAAGGCCTTACTGAAACCTGGAAACCAAGGTTTTCTGTAATATGGTAAGGCCTTACTAGATACTGTGATGACTTTACCAAAACTTGTAAGGTCTTACAAAAACCTGGAAACCAAGGTTTTGGCTTTCATCAACCATAAGTACCATAAGTAATGTCTTATTTATCAAGGTGGAGTTAACAATCTCCCCCTTGATGAAAGACAAAACTTATGATCTATTTCCTGCATTTGAACAACACAACAACAAACAATATAATATAACATAAGCGCACATGTAGGATCAAATTTTGAAAACGATCATAAACTTTGAAAACGATCGAATCAATGCAAGTTTTTCAAAACCAAAAACAACCAAACCAAAAGTTTTCAAAATATTTCAAAAGACAAATATTCTCCCCCTTTTTGTCTTTCAACAAGAAAAATTTAGAGCTTGAAAAGATCAATCTTCATCATCCGAGACTTCAACCACTTCTTCAAACCATTGCCCATAATTTGAAGAAGACCCAGCTCGTCTTCCACGACAACGAGCACGCACCTTTTCCCTCCATCTCTTCTGTGCCTCACTAGTAGTGGTCCAAGCCATCATTTTTGCTAAGTGTTTTTCCTGCTCATTTCTGTACTTCTTGACTAAGCCATATTCCTCCACTGTCAAGATAGTCGGCTCGGGTACAATGGGTCGAAGGATGCCTCTTTTTAGCACCTTGCGTTCACAATTGATTACAACATTTTGACACACTTCTTGAATGTGTTCCACAGCATCCTCATCCAAAGGCATGATTGTAGTAGTTGCCCTATGAGCTAGAGATGTCAAACATAGTAACTGGTTGAGCTTCTCATTAACAATTAGCAACTTCTCATGTGTATCATCCTGTCTATCCACAATATCAGCACGAGCAGTGTTCAGATCTTTCCTCAGAGCGTCCACTTCAGCTTCTAGATCCTGAATTCTCTGTTCAGATGAGAGTTGAGCAGTTGATTGATGTTTCTTCAGAATCCAATCCCCAGACAAAGTTTTCTCAACCCCAAGCCTTCCCCAACAGTCCTCATCAATTTGTCCCTTATAATAAACCTTATCCTCATCTGTAGTATCAATTTCAAAGAACTCGAAGATCTTTGGAAATAAGTTGGCATAAGGAAGAGGGGCTGTCAAAGGGGTATTTACAGTGTGCAACATGTAGGATAAAATCAGGTTAGGGACATCAATAGCATACCCAGTGAGGACCAAATCCAGAATTTCTAAGAGATTGTCAGTTACAATCTCTCTGGAATGCTTTCGTGGTAAAACACACCTAGCAAGCAAAGTAAACACAATTTTGGCCTCTAAAGTTAAGACATTATGGGTTTGTTTTTGCTTTGGCTTTGAGGAAGTAGCACCAGAAGAAATTGGTTTCTCAAAAAATGTTTTCTGGGCATGGGCAAGACACACATTTTTCGAAGGATGAGTTTTGGTGTCGATTTCCTCAGGGACTCCTAAAATAATTGCTAAGGAAGAAGCAGTTAGGGTAATTTGTCGTCCTTTGATCTGGGAATGAAGAGTCAAAATCCCCTTTTCTCGGTGTGCAGTGAGGTTGACAAAAAAGAGACGGGTAAGTCGTGGAAATGCAAAATTTCCCAGATTAAACATACTCCAGACATTCGAACATTTCAGCAAATTAACACACGGCAGATTCATAGACTCTAAAAAATTCTCATCAACAGATTCACAAAAGCTCAGGGGACGATTAGCAAAACCATCTTTCCACATCCCCGCTTTAGTATAGTTCAAGAACCAAGAAAAAGGTTCTTCACTACTAACCTCAAACCCAGAAGGTGGTGATCGAAGACGATGTTGAGGTATATCCTTTGCGGCTGGAGGATAAATGGCTTGAGCCACTTGTCGAGAAGGAGAGGGAGTAGACATCGAAGAATCGGAATTTGGATTGTACTCTTTTAGAACAGCTTTGCCCTTTCTAGCCGACGATCGCTGCTTCTTGGATGTTGGAGCAGAGGATTGAGTCGAAGAACGTTTGGGGGCCATCGTCGATTAGGGTTCGAGGGTGAGAGAGACGAGAAGTCGGAGAATTTTAAGAAGCGCAGAATGGGATCATAAAACGAGATCTTTGAAGATTTGATATAAGACGGAGAGAGAAGAAAAACTTTGTTTAAAAAATCTTTGTGAAATTTTAAATAATTTTAAAAGATCAAAATTAAAACTAAAAGATTTCCAAAAATAATAATCTATTAGTTAGTTATCTATTGAGATAATAACTAAAAGATTTGATCCAATTTAATCTTTTAAATAAAAATCAAGAACATACTATTATTTAGTAAGGCCTTGAAACGTATTGTAAGGTCTTATTCTAAAGAATAAGATCAGTGTTTGTAACACGAATGTAGTAAGACCTTGAAATGCATGTTAAGGTCTTAATGCAGGGAATAAGATCAATTTTGTAAAACAATAATCAAGAACATACTATTATTTGAAGTCAATCAGTCAAAGTCAAGCATGATTTGTTGAGTTGGAGGAAATCTTCCAATTTTATCTCAAGAAGATTTATTTAAAACAAATCAAAGATTTGTTAAAAACAAATCCCTTAATTAACTCAACAAGAAGGAAAAGCCACTTGGACGTACGTAACTCGTTTGTGATTTTTGTCCAGTTTTGGTAAGGTCGTAGCGACGAATCCCTTAATTAACTCAACAAGAAGGAAAAAACAAATCCCTTAATTTTTGTCCCGACTGGTGCCTTAAAGGCCAATCATGATTATTAACCCCTAAGTTTCGGGACGAAACTTATTTTTAGGGGGTACTGATGTAATATCCGGATTTTTTTTTTGTTTTGTTTTTTTTTTCCCGTTTATTTCCACGTCGAACAGAATTTCGACCCGATGATCCGGGTACATGATATTTAGTGTTATCTAACATGACTAATCCTATAATTTGTTGTAAGTCTAAACTCACATAAAATGATGATTATTCCAACAAAACCTTAAACTTACAAACCCTAGTTTATATCTATGTGTATTTGACAAGGTCATGACAACCTTTTGACTAGATCATGACAGACTTTTGACAAACTCTTGACAAGTTTCAGCCCAGCCTCTCCTTGGTGCACATCCAGCCTAATCCTCTCCCATCTGCCTTGCTTGCACGTTGGCCCACCAACTAGGAGAAGCCCACGAAACCTCAACATGGACGATCGGCAGCTTCTCTCGCTTCCCATCAGCCGCAACCCTTACTCTCTCTCCTATCCTCACGCTTCTTCAACACACCTTCCTTAATGAGCATAGTCTACCCGTAACTGCCGCACGTACAACTCTCCCTCTCATGTCCAGATTCAAGGAACCTAAGGAATGCAGCCTCGTCGCCCTTCTCTGCTGAAGCCTCCAGACAGCCTCGTTGTACTTCAGCCTCGTCGCCCTTCTCTGTTGAACACTCCAGACAACCACGTTTCTTCAGTTCTCGCAGAAGATCGATAACCACGTTTTACCTCGTCGCCCTTCTCTCCTCTTCCTTTCTCGTGGCCTCCTTCTGACCAAGGAAAACCCAGGACAGATGCCAGGACTTTCGGCCTTCGCGCTAAAGACATCAATCCGCCTTGAATCAGCTATGTCGTGGGTTGCAGCAGGCTAAGAGACACTCCTCGCTTCTGTCATGAGAAACAACCCAGCGTGCAAGAGTGCTTCGTCCGACTGGTGTCCTTTTCTCTATCTCCCTCGAGTCTTAGAATCGGGTAAGAATCAAACCCCTTCCTTCCTTGCACTTCCGTCTACGAGTTCATGCCTAATGGGTGGCCTTTTATGTCTCCTAAACATACTCAGAAAATCCATAGAGGAGCAGTGCAAATTCAGTCTTTTTCGGAGCTTTTAAAACTGTGACAAACAACCAAGTTTGGGACCAGATTTAGGTATGCTAGACTCTTTCTTTTTGGCTGGTTTTCGGATATGTCATAGACGGTATTGCATAGTATATCATACTAAAATTTGGGAACAATCGGAGTTACGGTGTGAGAGTTACAGTATCCCGAAGTTGGCTATTCATGCAGTTTTTTTTTGTATGCTGAGTTTGAGGAAATTTGCTTGAGATGCAGTTTTGTGGTATAAATTTGGAGGGGTTATTGACTTCTGTTAGACTTGAATTTCTGACACGTTATAGTTGATATAGTATAGTAGATCATACTAAAATTTCAGAGGAATCCATGTTACGGTTTGAGAGATATGGAGTTTCAAAGTTCAGTTTTATAAATGTGCCGAGTTGAAAAAAACAGCATGGGATGCTGTTTTGTGAGATAGTTTTGAATAGGCTTTTGATCTCTGTTAGGCTTGAATTTTTTATATGATATAGTTGACATCTTGTTGTAGATCATATTAAAATTTGGGAAGAATCGGAGTTACGGTTCGAGAGTTATTGTGTTTCAAAGTTGACGTTTTTATATATGTGCTGAGTGTTGGGAGAAAACAGCAAGTGATGCTGTTTTGTGAGATGATTTTGAATAAGCTCTTGATATCCCTTCCGGCTGAATTTTGGATATATTATAGGTAAGATTTTATAGTAGAACATATCAAAATTTGGGATAAATCCAGTGAGTGGTTTAGGAGTTATGATTTTTCAAAGTGTACTCAGATTTTGGCTAAGTATAGGAAACTTCAAGTGTTGTAACCAACTTTGGAATTTTTATAAAAATGATGGATGAACAGTTTTGAGAAATTCTTGCTCCTAAGGGTAGAGGGAACATCATAGATGATCTAGAGAATTGTTTCGGAATTTTTATAAGCTTTTACGAATTTTATATTTGAAACCGAAGTTAGACCTTTACGATTTTTCGGAAAATAGGGAAATAGGAAAAATGCCAGTTTGTAACCAAACTAAACTTTAGGAGTTAGAATATGATTTTAGAGTCTCAAATAGAAGTTTAGACATGAATTTTGGAAATTCTGGGAGTTTCGGGACCAAGGGTAAAATAGTCATTTGACCCTAAATTAGTACTGTAACTAGTTATGTTTTACTACGTTCTTTTATCTTAGAAGTCTTAGACTTCTAATTACGTGGGAGTGTGCTAATGCACTCATCTCCTTTGACAGGCAACTGAGTTGCTACAGTTTACAGAGCGAGTTTGGTTTACAGAGAGTCGAGCTTTATACCAAGTAAGTCCTTTGGGCTTACTTAGCTGACTTCTAAATATGAGCATGAATGATGATAGTGGCGTGTGATTGACATGTTTAGAGAGATAGGTTGTGATATATATTTACCGACCTATACTTGGCCTAAGAGTAACGGGCGGTGGCATTCTGCTCAGTTAGCTTGCGAGCGCTGGGGGTTTCTTTAGGGACTAGTCCATACTCGGTTTGTAGTGATGCTACCGGCGGAGGTCAGCTAGACCTACACCCAGTTGGATAAGGAACGGAGGCGAGAGCTGTTAATAGCTCTCGTGCCACAACTTAAATTGAATAATGTGAATCACTTAAATAATAGATAATAAACGGTTGAGTGCCAGCATGATGTTTGTTTATAATTTTTCTGCGTGTGTTTGTGCTATTGTTATTCTTCTTATATTTGGATTGTTAGCTAACGGTTTATCCGTGTTGTAGATCTATAGAGATAGACAGTTGCAGAGAGATCCGGAACGGATGGTCAGCCGGGTCCACGTACTCATTAGATGGGGACGGGGGAGTCTTCCATACGTCATGCATGTTATGTATCTTTATATATGTTTGTAAGGCTGTCACATGTGTACGTTCATACCATTAAAAATATTATGTTTTAGAAATTGTTTTAAATACATTTGTGCCTTGTTGTAAGATCCAAGTAATGTTGTTGTTAAACCAAGGTCGGGACCCATTGTGAGGTCCTAACCAATAGCTCCCCGAGTTCCGAGAAATTGGGGTGTTACAACATGGTATCAGAGCTCTGGGTTGGCAACAATGGCACTTGAAATCTTCTGAAAGACCGAATGTATAAAATAACTAGAACCCGAAAGGGGTCTAAGATTTTCAAAACGGATTTCTGTTTTTACACAAGTGCATAGTCGGGTTGTTGGGTTAGTAGTACGTATAATAGCTAGGATTTCCGAATTCTAATTAATGTTGATTAACTTAATCGTTGATAGTAATTGACATATAACTCGCGAAGATTTCGCAAGTGATGAGTATGAGTCCCACCGTTATGTTCCTCGCGTAATTTTGGACGTTTGGGGAAATTTTTACTTTTTCCCCCGGGTAATTATTCTTACCCTCCGGTGTTATTTGGAGCATTTGGGAGCTCCAATTAATAAAAATGCAGTTGAGAGAAATGATCAGGACATCGGATATGTCTTAGATATGAAATAACATGGAGAGGCAAAACGGCCAAAAGAGTCGCTATTTCGTTTCTTAACGGCTAAGAAAGACGGCTTAGGAATACACGTTTTCCGAGGCAGTTGTGTAATAATTATCCCTACAATATTCCAGATTTAATGTTCCAATCTCGAGAAGTTTGGAGAAAGAGGTTCGACCCGCCTTTTGATCGGTTAATGGATAATTATCGACTTTACTAAAGGATAATTATCGTCTTCACTATAAATAGCGGAAAATCCTTTATTAATTCATTTCCTTTCACGTTTTCTCGTAAAAGCTCTGATTTCTCTCAACCTTCAAACTCAGATCTACTCTCTGTTTCTAATCCGATTTCAATTCCGTTTGAGTTTCTAGATTCCTCTCTTCATTCTCTTCATAACGGTACCGAGTTTCTACATTTCCGAGTATATGGAGGGCTGGTCGAGCATATATGTCACCAGGACGGTTCCGTCGCTCAGATTCCGGTGAATTTGATGTTGTCCATGCGTAGCCTGCGTCGTTGTGTTTCCGAATCTTCTTTCAGATCGTCAATCGGGTTAGTAACGAATAAGTTATGAATTTATTCGTTTTCAGTACTGCGATTTGGCCTAAATTGACTTTAGGCTTGTCAAATAGGACAATTAGAAATTCCATTATGGTCATTATATTATTCTGGTGATTATGGGTTCTTGTTTGATGAAATCTGATGACAAGGGGTTTAGAAATTGCCTGCGGGCAAAACGTTATTCTGGCGAAATCTAATTAATTAATTAAAGGTTAATTAATTAAATTAGGATTAAAATTGAGATTGAGGAATGTTGATTAGATACTACCTTGAGATTTGAGGAATTGTGAGCTATGCTGAGATATTGAGGTTTAGTTGGTTGTGAGGCTCATAGATTGAGTATGATTCTTATGGATCCCTTTGGGTCTAGGTGTGACCCCTTTGATGAATAGAGGTTGATATATCTCTTTATGCCTTTTTATAGGCCGTGTTGTCCTTCCAGTGTAGAGGTGATCGTGGTTGATTTTGTACGAGGTTGAGGTAAGTCCCTAGGACTTACTTAGCTACCATCCCTATATTGGGTGTTTGCATGAGTGGTGTGTGCTTTATATGTTTGCTATGATATCATGAGTTGTCGCTTTTATCGACCTATGTTCTATTGACTGCCCCACTGCGTGGCTGTGATAACCTTTCCCTTTCATCCCGCCGTGGAGTCTGGGAGGTTCTCTGATGTCAGGCCAGACTGGTTTACAAGAAGGGCGCAATCCACTCCCATAGGGTACACGGATTGTGTGACCGATACTCGTACAGCTGGACATTGTACTCAGAGGCGGGGATGTATCGGTCCTCGTGTCACATACTTTCATCTATCTATATATATACGGTTTTTTAGTGAATGGTTATTATATAAAGATAATAAAATGGGTAAATGTGTGAAAGCATGATGATGTGTTTATCTTCCATGATTGTGTTTGTGCTTATGCATTACCTCATATATGTATGGTTAGCTAACGGTTTCATACCGTGTTGTAGATGTTTACAGGTTAGGCGTTGCTGAGTGATCTGGCAGGGTGACAGGCCGAGGACTCTCGTACATTAGGTGGTTGGTTTGGGTTGTTGTGTTCCCCTCCTTCGTGAGGATGTTCTTTTGTACCTCCTGTGTGAGGTTGTCATTTTATATACTCGGCTATGTTGTTGTTTACTTTGGGTATTACAGTTTATATTGTTTTATGTATTTGTTTTATATCTGTCAGTGCCATGTTGTAAGGTCCAGTGAACTTGTTGTCAGGCTAGGGTCAAGATCCATTGTGAGATCCTAGCCCAATGTGACATCCCGAGTCCCGCGGATTCGGGGTGTTACAGAGTTGGTATCAGAGCCCAGGTTGACAACAATGGCACTTGCTACCTGCAATGAGGTTTGATAGGTAAAATAAACAAAGCCCACATGGGATCTGACGTTTTCAAATGTTTTGGTTTTAAGTGTGGTTTTGGGATAGAATGTACGAGAAGTCGTCACCTCTGCCATGGATCTCTGCAGCGTAGATATGTATATATATCTGTGTGTACTATGGATTATGTGAATGTATTATATACATATCGATACCTATGGCATATATATAGCCTTATAAGATTAGGTGCGTATATCCTACAGATGACTCAGACTAGAGTAGTATCTGTAGTGGGATGAGGTAGGGGTACACCCCCTCTTCCTCCAGTGGTGATAAGTTAGGGACCAGTTTCCGCTGTTGTTTCGCCTATGGCAGAGAACGAGTTTGAAGAGGCTGATCGTGTCTCCATGAGTAGATCCGAGTTTCAAGAATATATGTAACAAGTATATGAAGCGGTGATAGCGGGTAGATCGACACCAGATTTACCAACAATTGTGAGATCAACTGAAGCTTCTGGATCCGGAAAGAAGCAATGGACTAAATCAGTTACTGGAGAAGCAAAGATGATGAATGGGGAACCAAGTCCGATATCAGGACAATCTAGTGATCCTTTGGCCATGAAGATGACTGGCAAGGAACTACAATGTTTTAATTGCGTGGAAATGGGGACACTGGCGATCTGTGTGCCCAAAGGCGCCCATCATATGCTTTACGTGTGGTAAAGCAAGGCATAGAGCGAAGTTTTGTCGACAGGGCAAGGCATTGCCTTTACAGGTTCCCTTCAAGAGTGAGATCATTGCAGGTGGACGACAAAGGTCGAGTTACCCTTCAGTTGCACAAGTTGCAAGGATGGGATGATTATGTTTCAGTTGTGGCTATCCAGATCATTTGCGTTCTGTGTGCCCTTTGGCACTGATAGCTTGTTTCACTTGTGGTGAGCTAGGCCATCTGGCCCTTTCTGTCAGCACGGTGGTGTTTCTTCCCAACAAGACCTTCCTCTTTCCGGTGCTAAAAGAGTAGAAGTGGAGGCTATAGTAATGACCTTAGTGATACCTGAGGAGCATGGATCTGACATTGAGTGATGATATGTAGAGGAGCTACGAGTGTTAGCTGTTATAGGTACCATTCTCGTTAATGGTTTACCATGTTGAGTTTTGTTTGTTATGAGTACTATGCATTTCTTGTCTTTCGATGCATGCGTTAATGGTTGAATTTTGGTATATAGTAGAAGGTGGATTTTCCTTTACAAGATTACCTTTTTGGGTCTGAGATACCCGTGAGATGCGTGTTTGTTCCCTTATTTCAAGGACCCGTGTATGGTTGCAGACTTCTTTGTCATGTTGTAGGTGCATGAGGAAGTCATTATGTGTATGGTTTGGATGAATAGATATCATGCGGTGTTAGATATTAAGAGTAAGGATATTATAGTCTTTACTGAGATGGTAAATAGAGGTCTTCTAAGGTTAAGACCTTTGAAGAGACGGGTTTGTCATCAGAACTGTACGAGCAGCGAGCTGATAGCACATGGATATGACGCCTTCTAGTGTTATACCATGAAGGAGCGAGATAGTCCAACAATTGAAGGTATTCCAGTTGTTTATGAGTTTATAGACGTGTTACTGAACCGTCTAGTTGCCACCTCAACGGAGTGTGGACATTGTTATCGAGTTGAAGTATGATACAAGATTGAATGGGAAAGCCACACTATATGGTGCTTGTTGAGATATTGTACTGATAACTTGAAAAGTTGACTGAAACGGGTTTACCCTAGTGGGTTCCATGTTCCGTATTGACGACCTGACGAGTTAACTTCAAGAAGTAATTGTGTTTTCAGGATTCCTTTATGCTCAAGATATCCCTAGTCATGGATGAGAGAGCAGCATGTGTATGAGATAGCATCCCATACCCGTTATGGACACTACGAGTTTGTAGTGATTTCATTTGGGTTGACGAATGTTTTAGTAGTTTTATGGAGTTGATGAATAGTATCTTCATCGACTTCCTTGATTAGTTGGTGGTGGACTCCATGGATGACATGTCGGTATACTCTCATAGCAGAGAATAGTAGACCGATCGTCTGAGGACCGTTCTACAGATTTCGAGAGATAGAGGGTTGTATGCTACGCTCTCTAAGTGTAAGTTGAGATGCCAGTGATAGCCTTTTTAGGCCATGTTGTCTCCACCAGTGGGATCATGGTTGACCTGGCGAGAATTAAGTATGTTGTAACATGGGAGACACTTATGAACATTAATGAATACGTAGTTTTCTCGGCTCAACCGATTGCTACTAATTCTTTGAGGAAGGATTTTATATGATTACGTATTCATTTGCGGGTTTTTTGAGAAGACCGTACCGGTTTGATCTTCATGTCAGATTTCTATAGATCATAGGAATCTGAAGTATATTTTATGCAACAAGGGTTGAATATTTGACTTGAAGATTCCATATTATTCAGAGAAGTTGAACGTTGTCGTTGATAACTTGAGTGGAAAGACGCTCCAAGAGAAGATGATTGTGAGACTGATAGTTCAGCCTCAACTTCAGAGAGATCTAGCTTGGCTAGAGTTGAACAATCAGTTCCTTGATGAAGATACCCAGTTATACCTCAGAGGTTCTACCCGGTCTGTTGGATGAAGTCCAATAGAAGCAAGAGACCTGCCCGACCTTGACAAGGTTTAGAGAAAGGATGTCTCGTACGGAGGCACCATAGTTCTCCATGGGAGTAGATGGACTGATGAAGAGTCATGACCGCTTTTGTGTACTTGTTGATGCAAATGGAGACAGAGAATATTACGGTATACCCACTGTATGCCTTATTCAGTACATTCAGGTACAAGATGTACCACGAGATAAGACGATTATATTGTATAAAGCCGATATTACCAGATTTGTGATATAGTGTGTAACTTGTCAGCAGGTCCAGATAGAGTATTTCCGATCTAGAGATAAGCCCCACCCACTACTAGTGCAATAGTAGAATTTGGGAGGACATATCTATGGACTTTGTTATGGGATTGTGACCCAATAGAAGATTGATGTTATCTGGATTGTTGGTAACAGATTAATGAAACCGGCACGTTTCATTTCTATCAGAAGGACGTGGCTAGTGAATGAATTGGCTGAGGAGTACACTAGACAGATAGTGAGACTCCATGGTATACCGAGAACGATCATTTCTGATCGAGATGGATGTTTTTACTTTGAGATTTTGGGTAGAAGATTCAGACTACTTTGGGGACGAGTATGTACCTCATGACTACACTTCACCCCGTGACAGTTGCTCAGTTAGAGAGGATCATCTAGATCTTAAAGATCTATTATAAGTTGTAAGTTGAATGGGAAACGTGGATGGTTATATTACCTTTCATTACTGATTTTATTATATAACAATGAAGGACGTGCATATTTTTGGGATGGCCCTATGAGGCAATATATATAGACATAGATGTCGTATATCCTTATGCTAGAAGTGATCTAGCAATAGTAGTGGAATAACACCTGACCAGATTCAGGATTTTATAGTTCAAGTAACGTTGATTGAAGGAAGAATGCTGGTTGTACAGAGTCGCCAGATATTATATGTAGACAAGAGGTGTTAACCTCTAAAGTTCAAGCGAGAGTTCATATCCGGCTGTAAGTATCTCAGCTGCGAGACGTTAGACGTGTTAATATGGAAAGGGAATTGAGTTTCCAATATGATGGTTTATTTGAGATCGACCAGTACGGAGAAGGCAACATGATGTTTAGCTTTGCCTCTGAGATTAGAGGATATCCACCCAGTGTTTCTTATGTCTCAACTGAGGAAGTATATACCAGACTCGAGACACCTTGTGAGTTACGATGATTTGGTGGTTGAGTTCAACCACACTTTTGTTGAGCATTCGATTACATTCTTGGAATGAGATATGAAACGCTTGCATTCGAAAGACATTCCCATATTGAGGATATTATGGTCGAGATGAAGACTTGAAGAGGCTATGTGAGAGACTGAGGATAGTGTCCTGAGGAACTATCCAGAGTATATGTTGGGACAGACCCATATGTGGGAGCACGAGTAGATCTTAGTACTATCTTGATGAATGTTGTGCTTATGTGCTTATATGCCTTGATGTGTTATTCCATGCTAGTTGTGATGTGATTTATGATCTTAGTATATCTTGATGTGCTAGCGTGATGTATGTTATAGCTGGAGATGATTACTTCCTCCACGCTACCCGACTATGATTATATTTATAGCTGGAGATGGTTCTTTCCTCCATGCTATTTGAGTGGGATTAGGATTCAGCTGGAGATGGTTCTTTCCTCCATGCTACCTTGATGGACATAGTTCAGTGGAGATGTGATTCCTCCATGCGATATATATGTTTATGGGTTGGCTAGAGACGTATTTCCTCTATGCATGTGATATGTTTTGGCTAGAGATGTGCTTCCTCTATGCCTTGTGATGTGGTATGGCGAGAGACGTGATTCCTCTACGCCTTTGGGTAGCGCTATGGCCCTTTTTCCTGGAGATGATGATTCCTCCATGTTTATACTTGAGGTTATAGATTGTTATAGGTTGTGATCTTTTGAACGGAGATGTGATACCTCCGATAGAAAGAGTGAGAGTATTACCTCGGCGTATGGGTCCGAGAGGATTTGGGAATTGTTCAAGTTTCGGGACGAAACTTTTTTTTAGGGGTGTGTGATGTAATAGCTAGGATTTCCGAATTCTAATTAATGTTGATTAACTTAATCGTTGATAGTAATTGACATATAACTCGCGAAGATTTCGCAAGTGATGAGTATGAGTCCCACCGTTATGTTCCTCGCGTAATTTTGGACGTTTGGGGAAATTTTTACTTTTTCCCCCGGGTAATTATTCTTACCCTCCGGTGTTATTTGAAGCATTTGGGAGCTCCAATTAATAAAAATGCAGTTGAGAGAAATGATCAGGACATCGGATATGTCTTAGATATGAAATAACATGGAGAGGCAAAGCGGCCAAAAGAGTCGCTATTTCGTTTCTTAACGGCTAAGAAAGACGGCTTAGGAATACACGTTTTCCGAGGCAGTTGTGTAATAATTATCCCTACAATATTCCAGATTTAATGTTCCAATCTCGAGAAGTTTGGAGAAAGAGGTTCGACCCGCCTTTTGATCGGTTAATGGATAATTATCGACTTTACTAAAGGATAATTATCGTCTTCACTATAAATAGCGGAAAATCCTTTATTAATTCATTTCCTTTCACGTTTTCTCGTAAAAGCTCTGATTTCTCTCAACCTTCAAACTCAGATCTACTCTCTGTTTCTAATCCGATTTCAATTCCGTTTGAGTTTCTGGATTCCTCTCTTCATTCTCTTCATAACGGTACCGAGTTTCTACATTTCCGAGTATATGGAGGGCTGGTCGAGCATATATGTCACCAGGACGGTTTCGTCGCTCAGATTCCGGTGAATTTGATGTTGTCCATGCGTAGCCTGTGTCATTGTGTTTCCGAATCTTCTTTCAGATCGTCAATCGGGTTAGTAACGAATAAGTTATGAATTTATTCGTTTTCCGTACTGCGATTTGGCCTAAATTGACTTTAGGCTTGTCAAATAGGACAATTAGAAATTCCATTATGGTCGTTATATTATTCTGGTGATTATGGGTTCTTGTTTGATGAAATCTGATGACAGGGGGTTTAGAAATTGCCTGCGGGCAAAACGTTATTCTGACGAAATCTAATTAATTAATTAAAGGTTAATTAATTAAATTAGGATTAAAATTGAGATTGAGGAATGTTGATTAGATACTACCTTGAGATTTGAGGAATTGTGAGATATGCTGAGATATTGAGGTTTAGTTGGTTGTGAGGCTCATAGATTGAGTATGATTCTTATGGATCCCTTTGGGTCTAGGTGTGACCCCTTTGATGAATAGAGGTTGATATATCTCTTTATGCCGTTTTATAGGCCGTGTTGTCCCTCCAGTGTAGAGGTGATGGTGGTTGATTTTGTACGAGGTTGAGGTAAGTCCGTAGGACTTACTTAGCTACCATCCCTATATTGGGTGTTTGCATGAGTGGTGTGTGCTTTATATGTTTGCTATGATATCATGAGTTGTCGCTTTTATCGACCTATGTTCTATTGACTGCCCCACTGCGTGGCTGTGATAACCTTTCCCTTTCATCCCGCCGTGGAGTCTGGGAGGTTCTCTGATGTCAGGCCAGACTGGTTTACAGGAAGGGCGCAATCCACTCCCATAGGGTACACGGATTGTGTGACCGATACTCGTACAGCTGGACATTGTACTTAGAGGCGGGGATGTATCGGTCCTCGTGTCACATACTTTCATCTATCTATATATATACGGTTTTTTAGTGAATGGTTATTATATAAAGATAATAAAATGGGTAAATGTGTGAAAGCATGATGATGTGTTTATCTTCCATGATTGTGTTTGTGCTTATGCATTACCTCATATATGTATGGTTAGCTAACGGTTTCATACCGTGTTGTAGATGTTTACAGGTTAGGCGTTGCTGAGTGATCTGGCAGGGTGACAGGCCGAGGACTCTCGTACATTAGGTGGTTGGTTTGGGTTGTTGTGTTCCCCTCCTTCGTGAGGATGTTCTTTTGTACCTCCTGTGTGAGGTTGTCATTTTATATACTCGGCTATGTTGTTGTTTACTTTGGGTATTACAGTTTATACTGTTTTATGTATTTGTTTTATATCTGTCAGTGACATGTTGTAAGGTCCAGTGAACTTGTTGTCAGGCTAGGGTCAGGATCCATTGTGAGATCCTAGCCCAATGTGACATCCCGAGTCCCGCGGATTCGGGGTGTTACAGTACGTTGGACCACCATCGTTCTCCGTGGATCTCTGCAACTTGGAATGATAGATGTTAGTATTTTAGAGTTATATCGATATGTTTTAAGGTATGATTATATATATGTATATGTGTAGCACTTTAGTATCCTAAAGGATACTTTAGATCCTTTAGTTATGATATCATGAAGCGATTATCGCCTCATGATAAATCCGTAGCGAACTGGAAGAGTTTTCAACACGAGACAACGGATTCAGACCTAGGATTGAGTATTATACTCTGGTGGGCGTTCTGGCGACCATATAAATCATCCGAAGAACGAGTGGGAAATGAAGTAAAGTTGTTGAGATAATTTTCACCACAAGTACAATCCGATGAAAAAGAAAATCCCGAGTCAGCTCACATAGAAGGAATAAGAAGTCATACAAGGGACTTGATCGGATGAAGCCGAGAGATGAATTAGAATAACCACGCAAGATACGACAAGAGATCAGATTAGAGATAACGATAAGGGAACAAGAATCATACAGAACGGAGTACAACCAAGATTTGCAGAATAAAAGATGTTACAATCAAGGCAGACGCCGCCACATGCAAGCATGGGCATGAGAGTACAAAGAAGATAAGGTGCTGACCCGAGGCGAAGAATTAAAGGAGTACAAAGACAACCATTGACAAATGAGTTTAAAGACGTGAAATAAATTTCATCATCATAGAGACGGTTGACTTACTTAGCGATGCAAGAATGTGTAAGAAATCTTGACGTAAGTATCAAAGAAACTAGAAGTCTAAAATTGTGACAACGAATTTCCATAAAGGTACCATGATCAAAACACAGCTCCAGATAAAGGAAAGAATGTGGGAAAGTGATTCGTGTGGACTAAGGAGTCCACAATAACTTCTCATTCACTTAAAGATCTGAGTTACCAACAGTTACAGTCATATTAGATAACCGCAAACAGATGATGAACAAAGTAAGAATAATTGTGAAGACACGCTTACAAGTTATCGTGGAAAACTTAATAAACTCATTGACGGCAGATGAATGTTAGGACTAGACTCAGAAGAATATAGTGATCCCATAAGAGAATAAGAGAAATGCAACTTTGGAAGGAGCTGAAGGTGTATTAACAAAGAAATTAGGAGAGATAGATTTCACCAAGCGTATCAAACTTCAAAAGAAATAGAAGAACAATAAGTTCGTGATCCTATAGAAGGTCAACTAAAGACTAGTTGGTAATAACTGAGTCATAACACGTGCAGGTCAACTAGTGGTAACTGGTTGGAAGATAAGGAGGATAACCATAGACTTATGAAAGAATTTATAGACATCTGGAGGACCCTTCAAGAGATCAACAGAGACAAACGTGAAGCTAAATCGATATACGTGCTAGTACCCTTAATAGTAACATGGAGCAAGTTCGAGTCAATAACTCTAATTAAGAAGTTAAGAAGAAAGACTAGACGGCCAAGAATGACTCCCTTATGTCATTTGAGACCAAGGAAACTGTGTGAGTAATTTACTACCTACTGTCTAGGAAAAAGGTACATATCACAACTAGTACAGATGAATTATAAAAGGAGAACTAGAGGAGTAAGTATACACTTTGATAAGGTTCTATGTCAGTTAAGACAAAGTGTGCGTAACCATTCATACAAGGTAGATTGAGGATTCTCTTACGATAATTGGGGAAGAAACCCTTATGACCAAGAGATGCACAGAATGAAGACCTACAATTGAGAGTAAGAGTGAAGATAGACTCCACAAGTGTAGAGGAGTTTTGACCTCGTCAGAGATATAAGAAGTTGTAAGGAATGACGATACCAGTATCAAAAGGAGTAAGAGGCCGGTAGCAGAGTCAATGGAGTTCAACAGAGCAATATTATAAACAACGCTAATGAAGGAACATGTGAGAATGACCTAGTGGACTGATGAAAGAGAGTTGGTCTAAGAAACGGAAGTGGGGAAGATAGAACGAACTAACAAAGGGGAAAAGAGTTAACTGAGTAGTGTATGCGTACCAGGAATTTTACGCCATTAGAAGTATTAGAAGAGTGAGTACGGTATATTGAGGTAAGTCAACTATCGAATAACCGACGTCAGCGGAGGACGTGCAAGTGTTGTTGGTATTGTTGAGTTATGTAACATTAAGAAGAGATAATTGTGAATGGAGAGTTACGAGGTAGCTTTACCGACGCCTTGAAGGATTTCCTCCAGTAGGCAACGACCACCTTCTTGGATGAACTAAGGGTATAAAGAGAACCATGTTAGAGATTTCGTGATGGCTGGTGTAGATTAAACTCCATCGAGTCAAAGAGTTTGGATCCGTGTTGTGAGCGGGAGAGGTTGTCTTCTAATCATTAACTTATGTCCTTAAGTCAAGTAATGAAGGTTCTTGATACTACATCCGAATAGGGCTTATGGGGTAATCGGGGGGAGAGAATTTGGGGGACAATCACTTTAGACTCACAGAAAATGTCCTTATGATCGATGGAGGACAATAGAACTATCAGAGTAGCGCAGCGGAAGCGTGGTGGGTCCTAACCCATAGAGCAGGAAACTCAAAGTCGAGTTTAAAATGATGATAGTTGGGGACATGCATTTGTTTGGAAAGAACGTGAGATAAGTTACGCGGAGTGATTAGAAATACTGTATGGGAATATAGAGATCATATAAAAAGAGTGTTACCCTATTATGGGTCCGAGTGAAGAATGGCGGCTTCGTTACATGTTGCTAGGCAAGTGGGTTTTGACTGCTGTACTAATGGAGTACTCTAGAGTGAGTTTTCTTGAGGGATTAGGAGAAGAATTTACGACGTAACAAAAGTATTGTGCAGGGTTCACCCTAGGAAACTCAAAGTGAATAACTACCCTACCGAGTCAGAAGATTATTAAGGAAAGAAGCGACAAGGGTATGCTTGCAACTCAGTAATCGCACATAGAGAAAGCATAATCTCAGGTAGAGTTTACATGTAATGTTATATCAGAACGGATCCGAGTTGCGTTGCAAGTCAGAGAAATATTATCCGTTTGATAGACGTGAGGGATATAAGAGTGGAATGTTGATGGGGTGTTAGCAGTTATCAATTAGTTATGATCAAATGGTGGTGAGGTAAGATCACCTTGTGTCTAGTGTTGTCATCGCGAATACATTCTATATCACCTAAGATCTGGATACTGCGTAAGAAGCTTGAGTTGAGCTAGAGATCTATAAAATAATATGATGACGTCGATAGAACACAAAGATTGACCACCGGGTTTTGATTGTTAAGTTATATCAAGTTTAAGACTAAAAATGAGCAGATGACGGTTCTTTAATGGAGGAACCATATGACGGAGTCATATTAGGACATAAGACCAAGTGAGTTGTGATATAACTAGCCTTAAGCACTTAGTAAAGTGCCGGGAGATGTATAAGGGGGGATATCCTAGATTGGATACCCGAAACCCTTCAGAAGACCATAAAGAAAGGAATTGGAATAAATCACCTCAGGAAGGGCATCAAAAGATCTAGAGGTGAGTTATGTAAGACAACCTTGTGAGACCTTGCAAGCGGAGTTGAAAGTGATTGAAGGACTAGTATTCCTCACCCTATTTAGGAGAGCAACCCCATTGTCCACGAATTTAGTTAGTGGGAATACCTACTAAACACGAGTTAGGTCCTCAGAATAGAGGATTGGACAGTTGGGTCGAATGATACCGGTGAGATATTCGATAACCAATCTAGAACGTGGTAGCAAGCGCTTATGATGTATGTACATGAAAAGATTTTCGGAGAAACGAGTTTTATGAAAAGCTGATGAGGCTACTTGAGATATTGTGGACAGTATGAGACGTCGTAACCTTTCAGAGATCTATACAAAGATAGTGGTAACCTTGAAAACAACTAGTTAGGGCTTGATCCTGCATGTGTGTGCTATTGTTTGACTACTTGTTTATTTCATGCTTGAGTGTTTAGTCCTGTTTGTTATATTGATGACCTTTGGTGTGGGAGTACTTAGATGTAGAAACGACGATGCTTTTGTGCAGTGATTTGATACACCCGACTGGTGCCTTAAAGGCCAATCATGATTATTAACCCCTAAGTTTCGGGACGAAACTTATTTTTAGGGGGTACTGATGTAATATCCGGATTTTTTTTTTGTTTTGTTTTTTTTTTCCCGTTTATTTCCACGTCGAACAGAATTTCGACCCGATGATCCGGGTACATGATATTTAGTGTTATCTAACATGACTAATCCTATAATTTGTTGTAAGTCTAAACTCACATAAAATGATGATTATTCCAACAAAACCTTAAACTTACAAACCCTAGTTTATATCTATGTGTATTTGACAAGGTCATGACAACCTTTTGACTAGATCATGACAGACTTTTGACAAACTCTTGACAAGTTTCAGCCCAGCCTCTCCTTGGTGCACATCCAGCCCAATCCTCTCCCATCTGCCTTGCTTGCACGTTGGCCCACCAACTAGGAGAAGCCCACGAAGCCTCAACATGGACGATCGGCAGCTTCTCTCGCTTCCCATCAGCCGCAACCCTTACTCTCTCTCCTATCCTCACGCTTCTTCAACACACCTTCCTTAATGAGCATAGTCTACCCGTAACTGCCGCACATACAACTCTCCCTCTCATGTCCAGATTCAAGGAACCTAAGGAATGCAGCCTCGTCGCCCTTCTCTGCTGAAGCCTCCAGACAGCCTCGTTGTACTTCAGCCTCGTCTCCCTTCTCTGTTGAACACTCCAGACAGCCACGTTTCTTCAGTTCTCGTAGAAGATCGATAACCACGTTTTACCTCGTCGCCCTTCTCTCCTCTTCCTTTCTCGTGGCCTCCTTCTGACCAAGGAAAACCCAAGACAGATGCCAGGACTTTCGGCCTTCGCGCTAAAGACATCAATCCACCTTGAATCAGCTATGTCGTGGGTTGCAGCAGGCTAAGAGACACTCCTCGCTTCTGTCATGAGAAACAACCCAGCGTGCAAGAGTGCTTCGTCCGACTGGTGTCCTTTTCTCTATCTCCCTCGAGTCTTAGAATCGGGTAAGAATCAAACCCCTTCCTTCCTTGCACTTCCGTCTACGAGTTCATGCCTAATGGGTGGCCTTTTATGTCTCCTAAACATACTCAGAAAATCCATAGAGGAGCAGTGCAAATTCAGTCTTTTTCGGAGCTTTTAAAACTGTGACAAACAACCAAGTTTGGGACCAGATTTAGGTATGCTAGACTCTTTCTTTTTGGCTGGTTTTCGGATATGTCATAGACGGTATTGCATAGTATATCATACTAAAATTTGGGAACAATCGGAGTTACGGTGTGAGAGTTACAGTATCCCGAAGTTGGCTATTCATGCAGTTTTTTTTTGTATGCTGAGTTTGAGGAAATTTGCTTGAGATGCAGTTTTGTGGTATAAATTTGGAGGGGTTATTGACTTCTGTTAGACTTGAATTTCTGACATGTTATAGTTGATATAGTATAGTAGATCATACTAAAATTTCAGAGGAATCCATGTTACGGTTTGAGAGATATGGAGTTTCAAAGTTCAGTTTTATAAATGTGCTGAGTTGAGAAAAACAGCATGGGATGCTGTTTTGTGAGATAGTTTTGAATAGGCTTTTGATCTCTGTTAGGCTTAAATTTTTTATATGATATAGTTGACATCTTGTTGTAGATCATATTAAAATTTGGGAAGAATCGGAGTTACGGTTCGAGAGTTATTGTGTTTCAAAGTTGACGTTTTTATATATGTGCTGAGTGTTGGGAGAAAACAGCAAGTGATGCTGTTTTGTGAGATGATTTTGAATAAGCTCTTGATATCCCTTCCGGCTGAATTTTGGATATATTATAGGTAAGATTTTATAGTAGAACATATCAAAATTTGGGATAAATCCAGTGAGTGGTTTAGGAGTTATGATTTTTCAAAGTGTACTCAGATTTTGGCTAAGTATAGGAAACTTCAAGTGTTGTAACCAACTTTGGAATTTTTATAAAAATGATGGATGAACAGTTTTGAGAAATTCTTGCTCCTAAGGGTAGAGGGAACATCATAGATGATCTAGAGAATTGTTTCGGAATTTTTATAAGCTTTTACGAATTTTATATTTGAAACCGAAGTTAGACCTTTACGATCTTTCGGAAAATAGGGAAATAGGAAAAATGCCAGTTTGTAACCAAACTAAACTTTAGGAGTTAGAATATGATTTTAGAGTCTCAAATAGAAGTTTAGACATGAATTTTGGAAATTCTGGGAGTTTCGGGATCAAGGGTAAAATAGTCATTTGACCCTAAATTAGTACTGTAACTAGTTATGTTTTACTACGTTCTTTTATCTTAGAAGTCTTAGTCTTCTAATTACGTGGGAGTGTGCTAATGCACTCATCTCCTTTGACAGGCAACTGAGTTGCTACAGTTTACAGAGCGAGTTTGGTTTACAGAGAGTCGAGCTTTATACCAAGTAAGTCCTTTGGGCTTACTTAGCTGACTTCTAAATATGAGCATGAATGATGATAGTGGCGTGTGATTGACATGTTTAGAGAGATAGGTTGTGATATATATTTACCGACCTATACTTGGCCTAAGAGTAACGGGCGGTGGCATTCTGCTCAGTTAGCTTGCGAGCGTTGGGGGTTTCTTTAGGGACTAGTCCATACTCGGTTTGTAGTGATGCTACCGGCGGAGGTCAGCTAGACCTACACCCAGTTGGATAAGGAACGGAGGCGAGAGCTGTTAATAGCTCTCGTGCCACAACTTAAATTGAATAATGTGAATCACTTAAATAATAGATAATAAACGGTTGAGTGCCAGCATGATGTTTGTTTATAATTTTTCTGCGTGTGTTTGTGCTATTGTTATTCTTCTTATATTTGGATTGTTAGCTAACGGTTTATCCGTGTTGTAGATCTGTAGAGATAGACAGTTGCAGAGAGATCCGGAACGGATGGTCAGCCGGGTCCACGTACTCATTAGATGGGGACGGGGGAGTCTTCCATACGTCATGCATGTTATGTATCTTTATATATGTTTGTAAGGCTGTCACATGTGTACGTTCATACCATTAAAAATATTATGTGTTAGAAATTGTTTTAAATACATTTGTGCCTTGTTGTAAGATCCAAGTAATGTTGTTGTTAAACCAAGGTCGGGACCCATTGTGAGGTCCTAACCAGTAGCTCCCCGAGTTCCGAGAAATTGGGGTGTTACACTTACTGAAACCTGGAAACCAAGGTTTTCTGTAATATGATAAGGCCTTACTAGATATTGTGACGACTTTACCAAAACTTGTAAGGTCTTACAAAAACCTGGAAACCAAGGTTTTGGCTTTCATCAACCATAAGTACCATAAGTAATGTCTTATTTATCAAGGTGGAGTTAACAAGGACCAAAATCTTGCCCGAAATGTCCACAAATATCGACAGAGATTTGGCTTCTGTCGAGTTATAAGATCAAAGTTGCGATCTTATTAGTTATGATAGACTTTATTATTTTAATACCTTTAATGCTCTAAAACATTCTAAAGGTATTTGTTGATCCTATCTTTTAGGATTATCTTTTAGTTATAGATTTTATCTTTTTAGGAAGATCTCACCTATAAATAGCTTTAGAGAGTGAGGTTATTAGGTAGATTGATTTGATTATTATTTCCACAATATTGTGAGATACTCACTGCTTCGCTTACAAAGTTTGTGGTTTATTCATTCCTATTCAATCAAAAGAGAAAGCATTTGATTAAATCGTTGTGCGTTCTTGCTAGGTTGTGCTTGTGTGTGTTAATGTTCTTACAGGTTGGTGTTCATGTTCAATTCTAATATATCCTTGTGCTTGTCTTACTTAGAAAGCCTGTGTAAGGTTAAAGAAGTGAGGGTTAAGGTAAGTTTTTCGTTAAGGGGTTTTGACACGTAATTGGTCAAGGTTCTTTGCGGGAATACCTTGGTTCATATCTTCCTATATTTCCATTAATTTCATCCCATATAATCATATTCTTATCTATCCATTAACAATCCATCAAACTCACTTTCTTTGGTTTCGAAGTTACATAAATCTAGCCCAAGGCCCCAAACACCAGAATCTCGCCCGAGATTCTTGACCGAGGATCCTTCTCCGAGGTAGTTCGTGGACTTTCAATCTAGATCGAAAACTGCGGCTTCAACCCCACTTCAAATTATTATTAGAGCTCAATCGATTGAAGTCCTATTTGAGTCTTCTTTGAGTCGTATAAAAATCGAGTCTTTTCTTGTTGCGATTATCTTTGCGAGATTATTTGAAACTTTTGTGTTACTTTAAATTCACAATTCATGACAGACGTGTTGTAAAGTATACTAAATTGTATTATTCTAGAACAATAACAATTTCAAACTACAAAATTAGATGGCCCTAACCACGTGAAACATGCACTTCATGAAAAAATCACTCAAACCTTATTGAGAAGTATAAACAAATGAATCTTAACAACATTACAGCAAAGTAGGACTTTGAGAATGGAAGGGCAAGGGTGTGCCTGCAATATCCGAAATTTTAATTCTAATACCTTCTTAACCCCCCGTTAGAGGAAAGACAACCATGATGGGCGCCAATCGGGCCCATGAAGAAAGGCCAGCTGGGCCCATTAAGGGGCTGCAATTGACGTCCATATTCAGCACCTCCTTCCCTCACTTCCGTACGTTAACAACAAGTCTTCTCTCCGTCATATGTCACGCCAGTAACCAAGCCTTCTCTCCGTCGTCTATCACGCCAGCAAACGGACAGTAGCCACGAACGGCACAGACCTGCCGCCTTCCTTCTGCATCGTCTTCTCCAGGCTGAACACCCGGCGCCTCTTCCTCTGCACGGGAAAACAACTGGCGGACTCCTTGGTGCATCAGATCCGGCGCCTTCGTGCACAGCAAAGCATCAACCTCCTTCTCTAGACGTGCACAACAAAGCAGGAGCCTCCTTCTAGTCGAACATTTCAGTCGAGTAAGATCTGCACCACCTCCCTCGCTCTTTTCTCTATATTTACGAGTCTAATGGATGTAGATAATGCCTCCTAATCTCATTCATAACCGTCAACGGATGTATATAATGGATGTGTAGGAAATTTGTGTGTTGATGCAGTTGTTGGATCAAGATATGAATGAGTTAGACATTTCTGATGGACATGAATTTTTAATAGGTTATAGTGTACATATAGTTTTCATGTCAAATTTTGGATTGATCCAACAATTAGATTTGGACTTATGATGTCAGGGTACAAACACAGTTTTAGAAATGATAGATTATTTGGCTAAGTGTGGAATTTGGTGTTCTTGGAGACAGAGTAGGGTACAAACGCAGTTTTAGGAATGATGAATTATTTGGCGAAGTGTGGAATTTGGTGTTCTTGGAGACAGCTTAGAGATTTTGTGTGAATCTCGTGGATTAGTATTTTTGGAGTTTGATCATCCTAGCTAAGAGTATACATGGCTTAGTATGTTTAAGTATTTTCTCGGAATTTTTTTTTGATTTGGTAGAAGGGTTTTATTTTAGACCAAAGTAAGACTTTAAAATAGTTTCGGTTTAAGTTGAGATTTATTAAGGAGTTGGAAAGTTTAGGAAACTTTCAAACTCATTAGATTCGTTGTTTGAGGGTTTATATCATATCCTCAAATGTTAGTTAGCGGTTCATGAATATTCCTAGAGCCATTAGGATTTTCCGGTTTCCCAGGGGTGAAATCCTCGTTTTATAAAAAGAGGTCAGTTTTATACATATTCTAAGATAGTCGTTGTTAACCTAAAGTTGAAAAGTTCTAGATGATGGATATGTTATATTGATTCAAATTCATTTTATAACCAGACAATTGAGATCATATATATTACTGTAACAACCGGGTTTTTGGAGAGTCAAGAGTAGACACCCCGGTCGCGTCAACGACCGCGACAAGTTGCCTACTCGTGCGCGCGGCCCGCAGTCGTGGCGCTGTGGGTGAGGGTAAACAACAAATCATGATCTTTTATTTTGTAACCGTCGGGAATATATTCTTCTAGAAATATATTCCGACTCGGTGACGTCCAAGGTTAGTTTTGTCTTCTCCTCCGCCTAAGCCTTCCACCCATTCCTCTCTCTCTCAAACACGTTGTTCTCTTCTTCCTTCCATTCGCCTTCTTCTCCTTAGATCTCCTTCGTGCATCTCCCAACGAGCCGTCTCTAATTCTATCTTCTGCATTTGGTAATACTCCAACAAGATTAAGATCGTCGTGAGAGTCCGTTGGAAGTGGTAAGCGAGCCCTTCTTCTTCTTCTTCTTCTTCTTCTTCTTCTTCTTCTTCTTCTTCTTCTTCTTCTTCTTCTTCTTGTCTTGTGGACTAGAAGCAAGATCTGTCCTTGAGTTCTCACCCACCCTTGTGTGGTGTGGCATTGTATGAACCCAGAGTACCTTGGCCTTGTAGGGGACGACAAGGTAGAGCAACACCGGCTAAGGAAGCGTCGGAGTTTCGCTGCACGTCGAAGAACAACTCGGACAATCGTTTCTGGAGTTCTCTCGCGACAGCGCCTGCACCCTATCGCGGCCGCGTCTTCATCAGTGTCACCGTACCCGCACCATAAACCACCGCGGTCACGACGTCTCAGACTGTGAAACCGCGGTTGCGCCTTCCTTCTCCCGCAATCGCGTCATCTTACCAGTGTGTACCATATTTTGGTACGTCGATCCCTTCTCCTTGTCTTAGTTAGTTATGAGTAGTATCATGCTAGGTTGGGACCTATCATAACTAGTTGAAATGCTAGTTAGTGGTGATTGAGAGTTATCTCGGGATACGAACACATTAATCGGTTTTGATATGTTGTTGAGATACGTGAAATCATTGGTATAAATGCATGATCTAAACCTTCTAGTTATCATATGGGTATGTTGAGCATGTGGGGGTTTAGAATCTGGTTGTGGTGTTTATATGATCTTGTGAAGATCATCAAGACTGGAAGTTGAAAACTTCTAGCATGTTGGATAGTTGCTTGATCCATGTGTGCCTTGTATGATCAGGTGTAGATTGTTTTTCTACGGAACTAAGTGTTGTTGAGAGCTGGGATTACCATGATTCAGGTAAGTCCCTTGGGCTTAATTAGCTGACTTCTGTTTGTTAGCGTGACTGTGATAGTGGTGTATGCTTGTGTGTTTATAATAAAAACTTGCTAGGACGGCCTTTATTGTTGTTTGGCCCAATTAGTAATGGGCGGTGACAACTTTTCCAGTTCTACAAGAGACTGGGAGGTTCTTTGCGACTAGTCCAGGCAGGTACACAGTGAGATGCATCGGATCCAGTCCTGTTGGTATAAGGGGACAAAGGCGAGATTCGGGAGATCCTCGTGCCACAAAAGAAGTTGAAATAGTAAAGTGAATCATGTTATAAGATAATAACCGGTTGATATGTGAGCATGTTGTGTGATTTTCCTGCTTATGTGTGTATGTGCTATTACTGTTCTTCTGATATATAGAATGTTAATTAACGGTTTTATTTGTTGTTGTACGTGTCTTGCAGGATAGAAATGATGCCGAGTGATCCGGTCGGAGTGTTTAACCGGGGGATCCCGTACAATATAGGATGTGATATGGTTTTCCTTTCTTATTGCATTCACATTATTGTTATAGAACTCGGTTTGAGTCTTGTCTTTACTTTGGATTTATGACATTTTGGATATTTTATCTATTTTGGTTTTATATTTATTTGTGTCTTGTTGTAAGATCCGGTGAACTAGTTCTCAAGCTAGGGTCAGAACCCATTGTGAGGTCTTAACCCGTAGCATCCCGAGTTCTCAGAATTTGGGGTGTTACACATACGAGATCGAGTATTATCGTTACAAGGACTTTGACTTGGTACAGGTAAGTCCTTTGGACTTACTTAGCTAGCTTTTTGTATATTGGTGTGGACTATGCTATTGGTGTGGACTATGCTTGTGGTGTGTGAATTGTATGTCTCATAATTATAACGTGAGTATGACGATGTTATTATTAATTGAGACCCAAATGTATGTATAACGGGTCGTGACATCACTGCTAGCTTTGACATGAGTTTGAGAGGTTCTCCGCAACAAGCCAGACATGGTATACGGAGAGATACATCGAACAATTTCTGTTGGTATACTGGGACGGAGGCGAGAGTGCCGCAAACATAAGTTGAATTAGAAGTGAATCACTTAAATATAAGATAATAACCGGATTTCTGTGCAAAGCATGTTGTGTGTTTATTTTCGCGTTGATGGGTGTTTGTGATGTTTTAGTACTTTCTGATATAATATAATTGTTAGCTAACGGTTTTACCGTTGTGTTGTTAGATTTCTTGTAGGTTATGGTAGTTGCGAAGAAATCCGGAGCGGATGGTCAACCGGGTCCATGCACTCATATACACTAGCGTAATACCTACACTATGTACGGGTTTTGAAAAATAAGGGTTATATTTATTAACGTGTTAATATATATACACACACTAATACACACATATTAACACGATATTTTTATATAAAAATCTAATATGTTGTATAAATGTTTTTTTATTCACATAAATATTGTTAGTAGGGCTAATTTAGTAAGTAGACCTTTTTATTTTATTGTATACTAACTATGCATTTTCTAGTTTTCTATTTAGTAAATATACCCCATTAGCTTTTTTTAAGTGTTAACATTATTCTGTAACAGCATTCAAATAGAGAATAATCCATTCTTTCTTAGAGCATCCCCAATAGCTTCTCCATTTTAGAATATTTGAAGAATTTTAATGATTTTGTAGTCCAACAGATTCTCCATTTCATTCTCCAAAATGGAGAATAATGGGAAAAAGTGGGGAGTCTTCCCTAAATTTGAAGACATTCTTTAAATAAATGGAGAATTTTCCAAGATAGGAATCTTTTGAATTTGATAAAAATATAAAGGGCAGATTTTTACTTTTAATTCTCCATTTTGAAGAAGAGTTTAGAGAAGCTGTTGGGATGCTCTAAGAACTTGTGTTTACTAGTTTAGTTGAGCTGTCGTTGGATCATTTTGAGATCTCTAGTAACATTATGATCTCTAGTAACACGATATTTTATTTTTTCTAAAATAAAATTTGTAGTTGCAAGAGCTTTAAGTTTATTTATCACTATGAAAACATTTTATTTTCATGAATCTAGTAGAATTTCGAAGGAAAATCACTCGTATGGATTCAAAAAACAATCGTTGTTTTTTGTACAAAAATTTGGAACAACTTTTGTCAGGTAGCAGCATTTGAGGTAAGCTTCGCAGCGACATTGGTGATGAGATAATGTAGATTAGTTGAGCAAAAAAGTTGAGAAGATCGTCATCTAAGGAAGTGACCAGTGGCGAGCACCACCGGAATCTATGGCTGTGTGTATGATATGATAACTTCCGATATGATAACTTCCGATATGATAACTTCCGGTATGATAACTTCCGGTATGATATGATAACTTCCTGTATGTGAAATTCCAGTATGTGAAATTCCGGTGTGTGAAATTCCGGTATGTGAAAATTCCGGCATGTGAAAAATTCTTCATTCCAAAAAATTAAAAAAATAAAGAAAATTAAAAAGACAAAAAAAAATTAATAAAAGAAAATAAAAAAAACAAATTCAGTTTTTAAAAATTAAAACTTACACTTAAATAACAAATAACACGTAAAATCTATTTGGCAAAAATTAAATAAATTATATGTAAATCAAAACTAAAAAGATTTGTTAAGATATAATTGTTGGTAAAATCGATGGAAAAAATCCGTAAATTTTAAAAATATTTCTATAAAAATTTAAAAATCACCTCCCAATTTATTTTAACATCTAGAAATCACTTTTTAAAATAAATTTTTGGGGTTTCGAGAAACGTGACATTGACACGTAGTAAAAGAAGCTCCTGCTTTAATAGATATAAGATTGGGTTGTTATTCAAGTCGTTGCATGCATATTAAGGTACTAATGCTTTTAGGATGTTGGTAGATACGTCTTGTAAGGCTGTCACTTTCAATACATTCATCTCATTTTCTGTTATTAGTTTTATATTCGTTTTATTTACATTTATGTCTTGTTGTAAGATCCATTGAAATTGTTGTCAAACTAGAGTCAGAAGAACCCATTGCAAGGTCCTAACCCTTAGCGTCCCGAGTTTCGAATTTGGGGTGTTACATTGCCGGTGAACGATCGGTGCCACAATGCAAGAAGCATAAACCTAATGCAATTGAACCATGATCAAAATTATTGCATTAGGGAAGAAAATAACCTAATACATTTCAATTAGTGTAAGAATTAAGATAGCGTCAAAATAGCGAAACAGAAAAAGCTTAATATAAAAAGCTTGACGATAGAAAATACGCGATACAACTCTTATTCCTAAAAATTTTTTTTTGATGAAATATAAAATGGCTGACATAGGCAATATTCAGTTAAACAAATAAACTGGTTGTTAATAAAGTTTCAACAAAGAATAAAAAAAATTTTTAGAAGATTTTCACACAAAAAAAAAAGATATGATTTAGATGACAAACAAATTTTTAATACATAAAAAAGAGTTTTCGTTTGATTATAAAAACAAACTTTTCTTAAAGGGATTGATAGACGTACCGACAAAAATCTCTAATAGTCGCGTGCATAGTAAAAGATTTAATCCGAGAAAAATTGTGGGGGAGCCACGTCAGCATTAGTGTAGTAGTGTACTTATATATATATATATATATATATATATATATATAAGTACACTACTACACTAATGCTGACGTGGCTCCCCACAATTTTTCTCGGATTAAATCTTTTACTAAATCAAAAATTAAGCCAATAAATTTTTTTTTACTAAAACAAAATCTAAAACTAATATTTTTTTAACTAATTTGTTAAAAAAATTAATCCAAAAGGTTAAGTATAGACTTCTCTTGTGCGTTTTATCAAATTAAAAAATATCAAAATCAAACAAAATCTACTAATTTCACAATTTACGTTGGCTGATATAAAACCTAAACTTCTCCTACACGTTTTACTACTCCTCCACATTTTATCTCTCACGCTATATACGTAGATAAAACCCCATCATTTTCCTGATTGTTTTGTCTTCCAATATTGATCATATTTCTTCATTTGTTTCAAGGTTGTTATAATTTGAAGATCGAATTTTTCAAAGTTGTTTCGTCTAAATTTTCAGGTTATCCCCTACGTTTTCAATCATCACATTCATTCTGTTATTGTTTATTCATTCTTTAATTTGTTTTCAATAACTGTTATTTCAACAACTTTGGGTTTCACTATTCCCCGTTTGTGAAAGTCTCTCCCCTTCCGCCTTTCTTCTCACTTCTCTACTCGCATACAAATCTTCCGAGATCCGCCCGTGAAGATCCATCAATTCCATTTTGGTAGGTGGTTAAAAGAAAATTTTAATTTTTTCCTTACAAAATTTTTGTCAGTAGTAAATGAAAAGAAATGTTTAATTTAATTTTTTTTCATAAATATATCATTAGTTCCCGCATACACATGTTGATGACAACTTATTCAAAAAAACATCAATATTTAAATATAACCGCACAAGGTGCGAGATATGAATTAGTTGTATTAAAGATTCAGTTACATAAATTGACTATTTCGTTATATTTTCAATTAGAAAATCTTTATTTAAATTAAGAACTTACAAGGATTAAAAATAAGCAGAATTGAAAGAGGGTGTAATATATTATATTAAGAGTTAATTATTTATTATTATTAGACAAAGATAAGTTTTGCACAGCTCAGTTTTTATAATCTATTATTGTGGATAGAATCGATAGACTCGAACATAAGAAGATTTTATTTTGCAGAGATTCTCTGTGGTGGTTATTGGTGAGTACCTAATTTACTATTTATTTGGACTTATCCCTCTTCTGAATACACAGAAGAATTCACAAACTATCAAGTCTGCGTCAAGATGGTGGATGGAGGAGTTACTGTAAAAGTTGGAAAAACGGAGTTTACAGAATGCTTCTCAATCGTCTTCAAGAATCTTTACATCCTCAAGCTCGCCTTGTCCGCCGGCATCGGAGGCCTTCTCTTCGGCTACGACACCGGTAATTTCATTCCTTCAAATATTCTCTTCTGGCGTATGATGCTTCAATCAATCTCTTATGGCGCATGATGTGTTTCGAATTGGATTGATGTTTTCTCAGGTGTGATTTCCGGGGCACTTCTATACATCAAAGAAGATTTCAATGACGTCAACAAAAACACAGTCCTACAAGAGACCATTGTATCCATGGCGGTGGCCGGAGCCATCATCGGAGCCGCTATTGGAGGATGGCTCAATGATTTCAAAGGGCGAAAGCCGACAATGATGCTAGCCGATGCTCTCTTCTTTGTTGGAGCTCTTGTGATGGCATTCGCGCCTGCCCCGAGTGTGATTATTGTAGGAAGGATCTTCATTGGGTTAGGTGTTGGCATGGCTTCCATGACTTCGCCTCTTTATATATCAGAGACTGCTCCCAGTAGGATTCGTGGTGCTTTAGGCAGCACCAATGGCTTCCTCATCACCTTTGGACAATTCTTTGCCTATCTCGTCAATCTAGCGTTTACCCAGGTTAGTATATCGAAAGAACAAAACTTTTATATATATATATGGATACCAACCAGACCCTAAAGATCAGTGTGATACAGACTAAGGGAACATGGAGATGGATGCTCGGAGTTGCTGCTGTTCCTGCACTCTTACAGTTTATACTGATGTGGATGCTACCCGAGTCTCCCAGATGGCTTTACAGGAAGGTGAATAATATTTAGTTTTCGAAAATAATTCTTAACAAATCCAAACTAACCCTAATTTGCAGTAATATTTTGTTTTCGGAGATGATCGTTGACGAATCCAAACTAACCCTAATTTCCTAACCCTAATTTGTAATATTTTGTTTTCCGAGATGATTCTTGACAAATTCAGACTAACCCTAATTTGCTAACCCTAATTTGTAATATTTTGATTCTTGCAAATCCAAACTAACCCTAATTTGCTAACCCTAATTTGCTTACAGGGGAAGGTTGATGAGGCGCAGGCTATACTGGCAAAGATCTACCCACCTGAACAATACAAAGAAGAGGTAGACTCTTTGAAATTCTCGGTAGAGAACGAGATCATCGAAGAGGGCGAGATTGGTGATGGAAGTATATTCAAGAAGATCAAGAAAGCCTTTGGAAACAAGGTATTCAGAAGAGGCTTAACTGCAGGAGTGACAGTACAAGTAGCTCAGCAATTTGTAGGAATCAACACTGTAATGTACTACAGCCCCACCATAGTACAGCTAGCCGGTTTCGCGTCCAACCAAACCGCGCTCGCGTTATCTCTCATCACGTCGGGGCTAAACGCGCTAGGATCGATTGTGAGCATGCTATTAGTCGATAGATACGGAAGGAGGCGGTTAATGATCGTGTCGATGTTCGGGATTATAGTCTGTCTGGTAGTGTTATCTGGTGTGTTTTACGAGTCAGCTGCAACTTCACCTAAGATAAGCTACTCAGAATCGACTCATTTCGGGTTGAACTCGACATGTCCTTCGTACTTGACTGCACCGGAACCCGGACGTTGGGACTGCATTACTTGTCTCAAGGCTGCCTCGGATTGTTCCTTCTGCGCGCACTCCGGGAACGAGAGGCTACCAGGAGCGTGCATATCACAGACGGCCGAGATGAAGAGTCTATGTAGAGGTGAACAAAGAACATACTTCACAGAAGGATGTCCGAGCAAACTCGGGTTCTTGGCAATTGTGTTATTAGGAGCCTACATCATCACTTACTCGCCCGGGATGGGGACGGTTCCGTGGGTTCTAAACTCGGAGATCTATCCTTTACGGTACCGAGGGATTGGCGGCGGGTTTGCAGCAGTGGCGAACTGGTCTTCAAACCTGGTGGTTAGTGAGACATTCTTGACATTGACTGAGAAGCTTGGTTCAGCTGGGACATTTCTTTTATTCGCGGGGTTTTCGTTGATCGGATTGATTGCGATCTTCTATCTAGTGCCTGAGACTAAGGGGTTGCCTATCGAGGAAGTGGAACAGATGCTCGAGAAGGGGTTCGAGCCGAGCTTGTGTTGTGGTGGCAAAAATGGCACTGATGTTGAGCAGGAAAGGAGTACATAAGAACAAGTGTCTTTTCTCGTATATAGTTGTTGCTTTTGATTTTGTTCTTTCTGTTGAGCTTCTCTATTCATGAAGAATCATAGGAAGAATAAGAACACTTTCCATTAATTTACTTTGATTTTTAGTTTTTAGTGACTATGAAACATCATTTTTAGCAACCATGAATTCTACAAAGTTTTAAGCCAATGTTACACGAGTCATGAGATGATATGAGTATTAAAAAGATATCGATATCAATTTCATACTCGTATCTTGATATGGGTATCAAATAAAGATATTGATATGATATCTATACCAATAATTACTATTATTCTATTTCGAATCCTATCGGCAGCATGTATGGAAAAACTGATATTGGGAGGGTATCCCCCAGCAATGGGCCACGATTTAGTACCCGATCCGGACGTAGATCGGCAAAGCCGATCGAACCGGGTGTTCTAATTAACTCTTCAAAAAAAAATAATAATTACTATTATTCTATTTCGAATTCACACTCCATTTACGGAATCAATCGAATTCAATTTCTGTTCCGCACATGAAATGCAAAATTGAATTTTATTAACTGGTATACTAATTCCCCGAAGTTTATCATCAAGAACAGATACGGATACTCCATTCAAAACGGAATCAATCGAATTCAATTTCTGTTCCCCACATGAAATGCAAAATTGAATTTTATTAACCGGTATACTAATTCCCCGAAGTTTATCATCAAGAACAGATGCGGATATTCCATTCAAAAAAAAGAAAGATACGGATATTATTATATCAGTTTGATAATAACATTTGTCAAAAAAGTAAAAGAATTAATGAATGTTGCTGCCCAGGATCGAACTGGAGACCTTTAGCGTGTAAAGCTAACGTGATAACCACTACACCACAGCAACTTATGTGTTCCTTTTAATCATTGAGTAAATTAGAGCGATATTATTTTTAGAAGGGAATATCATAGAGTATTGTATTAAATCTTGTTCATTAGTAATATAAACCAGCTTCCCACCCAAAAAAAAAAATATATATATATATATATATATAAACCAGCCCATCTTTGATTAAAACTACAAAATTTTGGGACTAGCGAATTAACCAAGATAAATGACTGAAAGATAAAATGATAATCTTTCATTAACTCTTTTATTTAATCATTTTTTTTTTAACTTAAAAGCACATAATTCGCCGCTGAAGATTGGATTCCCAGAACGACATCCACATTATTCATTCATTTGCTTGATGGGAAGAACTTCCTGGGGCATGTCCCAAACAAACATAGTAGTCTATTGCTATTGTTCACCTAATTAAAATCCATTTTCTCCTTTTATAATTGTCTAATTCAATTAATTAAAAAGTGCAGATGTGAATTTTTAAGGTACACTTTATACATTCTGCACTTTTAATACACAATTTATACATATATAGTTACATAATTTTTGCACTTTGAGAATTCAGTTTTCATGATAACAAAACTCATCACCATAATACTTTTCATCTTAACAATCAAGTGAAACGAAACTAAATTTGAGCTGAGCTGATTATTTTACTGCTCTTAGCTTATAACAGCTGCACTAAAAAGAGCTGCATTTCCTTGAGCTCATGTAATAGAAAACAAAACCATTCATGTATCTTCCCCTCTATTGAAGATCGCGACGATTGGGAAAAAGATCAATACATGAGGCAACATTGTTCAAGAAAGCTCTTTCGGTTCAAGGACGGCAATTTCATGCATCACATGAGCTTTATCCTGCTCGAACTGCTCATCCTCTGCAATAAACAAAGCAATCACACATTAACGGAATTCGTTTACATAATTGGATGATCGTAGGGTTTAGTTATCCCTTTTTGCGTTACCTTTATCGGGCTTTAGATCAGCCAAAAGACGAAGAAGCTTGGTCTTATTTGCATACACAATGTTAATAATATCTGGGGGCTTGTTCTGATTAGCAACAAACAGCTGTCAACAATTCAAAGAGCTCAAGTCAACACTTTATCCAAAGAGTATAACATGATCGTTAAAGATATGTTACCTTGAAAACGTGAAATGATTCTAGTTGGATGCTCTTACTCGATTCCTATACAAAACAGATATTACTCGATTCAATATAATACATCAACTCACATGCATTTCCATTAGAGACTAACAGAGGCCGGAAGAGAAGTACAAATGAACCAAATCACTTCATACTTGAGGGGATTTACATTTTTTAATAAGGAGAAAGTATCTATCAAATCCTTCCATCTAACTTATTTTCCAAATAGTATCCAAAACCAATACGCAAAAATATGAAGGTTTCAACTGGCAAATACTAGGAAGTGGTACATACCCGGAGAAGATTCATAAGTATCCTTAGGTTATTCCTTGAGGTAACATACTTTGTCATTGTGGCAGAATTGCTACGGTCAAGCAACATATCTCCGAGTAGCTTCAATATAGATAAAGAATATCATAAATCAGGAAATGTACATAACCATAAAGTAATACCTTGACAGAAAGAGTATCAGAAATCCAAGACAAAGTGATTCAGTTGAGATTTGAGATATTAAAGAAAGAAAACTTCCAATTAGTCCCAAACAAAAATGAAATGAAATAAAAATGAAAAAATGAAGAATTTGGTTAAATAGGCTCTTTTTTATAGGTTTTTGTTTTATAGACCCCTCTAATTTTACCCTATATATAATTTCCCCTAGATGAAAGAATTGGGTTAAATAGTATATTTACCAAATGAGTTATTGTTATGGGTACTCTTAATAGAGTAACAGTGATAACAGGCTTAGTTAGTCATTTTAACCAATAAAAATCATGTACCTTAATCGCATGTCTTCTTGTAATGTAATTGCTTGACTCAAGCAGCTTTGAGTTATACTCTGCAAAAAACTGGAACCAGTACAAGAAATAAATTTGACAACATCGGCTCCAATCGCATAAACAGTCCAAGATAACTAATAATAAAAAGGTCATTTAATAATTCCTTAACCTACGAATTTGGTAGTAAATCATGCACTGAGTAGAATAAATGATATACATATAACTGTATTCAGAATAGAAGCTTTCGCACCACATCATAGTTTCTTGAGAGATATTCTGCTACAGTAGATTTATGCCTCGTCAAGAGTTCCTGCATTGACACGCAACAGTTTTATCATAATTGGAGAAGAGAAGATATGATCAAAGAGTAGTAGCAGTAGCAGTTCCTGCAAGCTTCTGTACAAAGTTGGCAGGGCAGAGAGACAGCATTATATAATCCTCGACCTTAAAAGTTGCTCCGGCATCTGCAGCAATATCAAAGTTTGGGAGTTGTATGTAGTCAAAGAACTTCCTAAAATGCTCGGAATCCAGTACATATCTGCAAAAGGATACAATGGAGTTATGGAGTTTAAAATTAAATATGCACTAGAAAGAAAATGCAGCATTCAAAATTTGCACTAACTCCTCTAATGCTAGTGCTAAAATTTAGAACGAAACTGGAAAACAAGAACTCCGACAACAGAGACAGAACCATAAATTAAGAATTGACCATTACGGAAGTTCTAACAAAAAAAAAAGGGTAGCCTAATTCGTATTAAAAAGATATTGCAAAGATAACGCCATTTTACAGTAGATCACTCGGATACAAAAAAAATTACTTGGAATAAGAGTCCCTTACTTTGCTACAACCTGATGGCGAATGCACTCTCTCAGCATTGAACCATAATGCAAAGACAAGTCAGGGTTCTCATAGCTGCAATTTTTTAAACAAAAGGATGAGCTTAGAATTTCAACTAGCATATCCATACCAGATGATACAGACTAAAAAGCTCCTCATCGCCATTCAAACTAAGTCGACTAACAGAAAGTTAACTTAGAAGGCAAAGCTAAACGAGTGAAAGCTACCCTAATATATAACTCATGACACTTAGAAATCAAGTGACCAGAGACTATGAGCAAAAGAAGTTATTTGTCCAGCTTTGTGTTTCAGTCATTAAGAGAAAGAACGTATAATGCTAGTAAGAGGTTAAAAATAGTGGAAGAACTAGGTGAAAGACAATGAACAGATAAAAATCAATCCTAGGGTAAGATTGCTACAAGAGCACTTGCAGTATCTCTTAGCCACCTACCCTGCTATCAGCATATCCATGAGATCTTTGTTATTTTCCAAGTACTCAGACGCAATCAACCGCGAATGAACCTGCTGCCTTTGCAAGTTAGCAACAATTTGGGTAGCATCCTTACGAGCCTGAAAAAGATTATGGCATTGATCACATACCATTACTGGTAATTGTGGAATCATGAAACATGTGCCATCAAATAGATGGAGCATAAAAAGGTATGGACACTCCAATAATTTTACTGCAATTCCCTTGTTTCATTTGCAGAGCAACATTTGCATACCTCTAAATTCAGCTTAGGCAGGGAGATGATCAACAGGCGAAAAGTATCCTCCCTAAAAAATTCCTGAGTCAACTGCACACAAGCCTCAGTTACAGGCTCAGCTTCACTACTGCCATATAATGTTACCTTCAACTCACGAATCAGTCTGCTTAAGTCTTGCATCTGGTAGGTTCAAATGAACAAATATCAGTGTATATAACGATACATGAAAAACGAAATATGGGCAAGATAAAATATGGAGTAATATAAGTAGTCATTCAAGTCCATCCACCATTGTTTCACACTTGTACTTCAAGTTTAAGAACAAAAAACTATCCCAGATTTAGGATTAAGATTTGTGATTGAACACACCCTTCAACTTATATTACATTCCAAAAAGATTTTGGTAATGTCATTTTGGACCGCAGATCATAAGATCCAAACGAGGGTATCAATAACAATGAAATGGTATGACTTAAAACTTCTGAATAATTGTTCTATTAAAGATTCTCACAAAAAAATATTGTATGATAAAGGAGAGTTGTATTCAACAGCTCCAAACATGTTTGAGATTCTAGGAAGCATAAAAAACATGCACATCCTCATGACTTCAGATCATGTGTCCACCTCACTTTAATGTATAATAAAACTAATAAAAGTAATAGCTAATACCCAACATCAAAAGCTGCACAATATAGGCATCTTGAAATCCCTTTCATCTTCAACAAGCCTGTTTCCTTTTTATATTAGGCATTGAATACGAATCTAAGAAGAATTGCTATCGTTGATTGCTGTTAATTTATATATTAAAACGAACAAATAGAACATCCAAATTTCGCGTGCCAAACGAGC
This sequence comes from Fagopyrum homotropicum, assembly GCA_033239125.1. Classification (NCBI taxonomy): domain Eukaryota; kingdom Viridiplantae; phylum Streptophyta; class Magnoliopsida; order Caryophyllales; family Polygonaceae; genus Fagopyrum; species Fagopyrum homotropicum. Next base: position 16,870,503 of record BSWB01000007.1, read on the forward strand.
TTCAATTCGACAAAATAAGCACACCCGGATCCAAACAATTGGAATATTCACAAACTAACATAAATTTGGTTGCGATAAAATCCAAATTCACAATTTACGATATATGATCACACTTTTATGTAAACAATTAATATCGGAAGGGGTGAAAACAAAGGGGATAAGATCGAACCTTTTCTTCACGCTTGGTTCCACGAAGAGTATCATCCTGATCGAGAAGGATGAGAAGATCGCGCGTTAGCCGGACAGTCTCGGGCGGCGTGCGAGGCTTTTGCTTGAATAACCCCTTCATTTTCGGTTCTTGTTGTCGTCGTCGTTCCTAAGCGACTCCTGGTGGCCGGAAACAATGGCGGGAATGATCGGTTGGAGACCTACAAGTACGAGCAGGGCTCTTCTGTCTCTCCTAGGGTGTGATCTGATGAGTTCGTTTGGCCCTTTGTCCCGAAATCCCGATATTCGCAATCATTCATCGATTCACCACCTTTGCCCAAAAAGATAAAAAGGAACAAATTTGTCGGGATAAACTATCTTCCGCATTTATACGAATGGAAATGGATTGGGAACTCAATATTTGGAAATCGTAAACCCCGTGTTCCATCGTACGATCCTTTTTTTAACCTTATTTTTCACTTTAAAAAATTATTATTTTTAGTTTTTGATATACAGTAGTTTAGTAACTTTACTAATTTACTAGTTTAGTAACTTACTAATTACTAATTACATTCCGAATGCAACCGAGTTTTTTTTGTGCAATAGATCTTTTGCCCCGATGCTAGAATATATTGCAACATTGAAGATTTGAAGCACGTTGTTGCAACCGAGTTTTCGGGATGGGTATGAACACGGGTTTAATTTGGGATGGTTTAAATTAAATTTGGGATTGTTTTAGGGTTAGATTTAGGTTTTTTTCTAAATAAAATCAAGAAAATATGATTTTCTTGGTAGGTTTTCAGAAAAGGTTATCAAAACAAGATTTATTTCAGGAAAGACGTCACAAATTAAGAATTGATTGAATGATTGTTTTATGGGGTGAGGTTGATAGTTTGAAAAATGGTGATACAGTTCTCTCTAAGGAATTTTAGAAAGTTTAGTAGGGAATAAAAGGGCTAAGAAGGGGATCTCTGAGTGAAGCATTATAGAATGTAGGAAATCAAAAGAAGAACCTAAAAATATGACCCTGGTTGTGGGAGTTGGTTAGGCAAAAGGTTTTGATATCAAAAGGATTTATGGCTTTCCAAAAATCAATTAAAGAAGAAATAATTTGAATTGAAATTACTAAAAAAAAAAAAGAGATTAGTAGAACTAGGTGAACTGGTGATGTTCTGATAACTCTATTTATTTAGTTTTTGCAAATTTCTTGATGAATTTTGAAGTTCTTGATTTTCTAGATTTACTTGATGCCGAGAACACAACTTTGATATCACTTTGATACGGGAATAAGGAGTAAGGAGTCCAAATCTTCGACACCAACAAATTAAAACTCGAACTCGTCGAATGGATGAACTAAACAACGGCTATAGATGAAAAGAGATGACGGCGGTTGTTTTGTAGAGGAATGAATGAATGATCCAATGAGGATATGAATCCGTAGATGGAAATGTCAAGGTCGGACCCTATTAAACAACTTAGAGCACCGTGTCCTACGGAAACTAAGCCCTAGAACACAATAAGAATGATCGTAGAATGCTTCCGCTACAATATTACACAAACGGGAAACGATGTCCCTAGAGCACAAGAACAAGGCTTGTGAGTGATGTCATTTACTCGTGCATCACATTAGACAGTAGATTCATGCATTTCATATTTCATTCTATATGTTGTGCATTCATATAGTATAGATATCATTCATATTGCATAGTTCGGTATCTATTCGGTTTATTTCGTGTTTGAGGCCTTCAAAGCCAATTATGGTATATTTCTACCAAAATATTGAAAGACGTTTTGGAACACGAAAGTTCGATCTTACCCAAGGTTAGGAGTTGCAATGGAGCATCTTACATTACTAAAGATTAAGGAATTAAGTAGTATATCATAGCTTTGATACCCTAATAAAGGTCATCACTTCATGATTTGGATCTCATTCATCGTTAGGAGTCACATGGGGACCACACGGGGCGAGATGGCATGGCAACTCATGACATGCTCATCTCTACTCATCTCTTTTGTTCTCTCCAAAAAATTACACTTCACACTCCCACAACACAGCGTAAAAAGTTCAAAAACTCGTTCTCCTTAAAATAACTTTCTGGCTTCGTCACTGCCGATGAATATGAGTAGAGTGACGGTGAAAAATCGGGTAAGCGGGTACTAGACTAGTCATCCAAGCCTGCACAACCACACCACTGACAACACCCATCACTCACGTTACAGACATCACCCATCACTCACATTACATCCGTACATTGTGAGTTTTTGTTTAGTTTTATGGGTCGGATTCAAAGGTATACGTTAAAATACAATTGAAATCATTGTCCACTTGTCCCTAACAATCCAACACGACCCAATGAAAATATAAACCGTGAATGGCCGTATATAAAATTTGGACTGAATCGACGAGAAGATCAGGCATTGGATCTTTTCTCGAATTTTCAATACGAGAAAATGGTCCCACACGGTTTCATATGTTATTTATGTTAAACTTAAAGATCCGGCATCGGATATTTTACCAAATTTTTCATATGGAGATAAGTGGTCCTACACTGCTCTCGGTTCAATATTTAAAAAGAAAAATTGCAATACGCAAATGGAACACTCTTCACTACACTGACTGCTCTTCTGCTCCACCTTCTAAAACTGTGCATTTACAGTGTTTTAATTTCGTTTAATCTTATAAAATCAATCATACATATTCAATGAAAATGGAACACACGCTTTTTGGTATCCTTGGGCAGAAAGGAACAATAGGCGAATAGTGAAAGAGGAAGGGCACCAAAATGCAATAAATTCAAGGGAAGGAGTGGCGTGTAATAAAAGCTGAAGATCAGCAAGCCAGATCCAAGAAGAAATCGTCAACGGAAAAGGAAACTTAATTAAAATTTCAGTTCAACATTCCACACGATACAGATCCAGATTCAATACAAACAGTAGATGAAATACATCAGAAATACACGATCTAAACACCAGATTCAACTTCTACACCTTCTCAAACGAGGTGAGGCTACGGATTTTCTGCCATGGCTTATCATAGACCTTCGCTTGGTACTTTCCTTGGGCGTTTTTAGCACGGTTTCCACCATGGCTAGCGGCGATGATGAGATTGTAATTCGTGCCGGATACGACCTGCTGCTGGCCGCTCACGACCTTGTGATAGACTAGATCGTCGGAATTTTTTTTGTTGTGCTCGGTCACGGCGAATTTGGCGATCTCCACCACGTATGGATCTGTCAGATTCTTGATCGGCCGGTAACCTCCGAGAAGCGCCGCCGAAGCCGGAGCGTAGGCGAGGGTGACGGAGAGGAGGAAGAGGACGAGGAGAGAGAAGATGAAGTTATTCGACTTCATCGCCGTAGAGATAGGGCGAGATTTGAATATGTTTGGTTGGTGAGACGAAATGACGAGTTTTAAGGCGTTTTTATAGGGTAAGAAAGGGAGTCACGCGGAAAACGGGAAAATTGAAACGGCCGAGAAGAGACTACAAAGGAACCACATGAATAATTCCTGATTTATTTTAATAATACTCCATCACTTGACGCTACTCCGACGGAGGCGCGTACGATGGTCACGTGACCTGTCCGACTACAATATATTATTATTATTATTATTATTATTATTATTATTATTATTATTATTATTATTATTATTATTATTATTATTATTATTATATCGAAGGAAAACACATTACACGTCGGTGGAAGGGAGCCGACTATCAAGTTTGGTTCCGCAACTCTTTTGAATGGTAAACGCAATCCTAGTCAAAATAAAGCAAGTACTCCTACTATATCCGGTTAACTCTTTAGCAATCGAGCTCAATCTTCTAAGTTGCTCCACCGCGTCATCACCCAAATCACCAAACGTGGAAAAAGAAAAGGGAAGAAAATGACATCCCTTGGAGCTACAAACATCCGCATACTTCTTTCTCCTGTTATCAGCAGCGACCCTCACAGCTTTACATGTGATGAAACTAGAAAGACCAGATGAAGAGAAAAGAGAAGTACCAGTAATGTCGACACATGTGTCTTTGCCCTGAAACCAATTATAGAAAAGGATGTCGGCGGGGCGCAACTCCCCACCACCACCATCAACCATAGTAGTATTGACTTCCTTTCGAACAGAAATCTCAACCTAAAGACACTCATAAAAAATGACATCACGGACCATGTTATGCCGGTGCTTAATATCAATCTGCACTGCACAAGCAAGCAAGAGCATGGTCACCCCAAGCGTCCAGAATACCTTTCTCACAAGCAGGGCACCCTCTCTAAACATCTCAATGCCAAGACGGTACTTAACAACGGTCCGGAAGGTGGCCGGGTTCATAACCTGACCAAGACCAAAAACCAGGGCCGCTTTAAGCCACTGCTGAGCCAAGGGTAACTTCATGTTTTCAACTAAGGCCTTCTGCCTAATCGAAAGGTCAAAGTCTCTCAGAAAACACTTATACACGATATTGTAATAACCACCAGCCAATTTCTTCATTAAATGGGGGGGGGCTGGGCGCATCACACTCATGTCCAAGTCGTAGTCTTTACAGAAATTGACCCAACTAGCAACAACAATCTCAAAAGCAACACCATCGTCTGAAACACCAAAACGACTCAAGATCTGATCCTGCAAGCCACGAGTTTGAGATCTCGAAGTCAGGAAGGCAAAGTGCAGAGTATCAGCACAAGAAAGAATGCCAAGTCCTCCATCACTAATCGGCAAAGTAGAAAGACGCCACTGAAGAGGGTCAAATCCAGCCGGACCGGTAGGGTTGTGCATACGATACGGTCCGGTCCAGACCGGCGGACCGTAAATTGAGAAAACCTTGGACCGTAGACCGGACCGGGACCGGACCGAATATTGTACATAAATTGTGCAATTTTGAATATTGCGGACCGGACCGGTTTGTACCTAAATTGTGCAATTTTAGTGAGGCTTTCCGGTCCAAACCGGACCGGAATGGACCGGATTGGATCGATCTGGACCGGACTGGACCGAAAATTCATAGTTTACGGTCCAACCCGGATTACGGTTTTATACTGTCCAAAAACCGGACCGGACCGTAACCCGGATTTTCAAAAAAACTGGACCGTAAATCATAGACCGGACCGTAAATTCCGGTCCGGTCCGGTCCAATTTTGCACAGCCCTTAACCCGTCGTTAAGTGGATCAAATACACAAGACAAGGTACCACAACAAAATAAAAGGAAAAACAAACACACAAAATCTATTAAAAATCTAGAAAGCAATGAGATATTCAAATGCCACAACAATAAACAAGAACACACAAAGTCCTTGTAAAAGCCTCTTGGAATGTAAGGAAAAAAAGACTATGCATTTAAAACAAACACACAAGATCATTCATCACAATATTTATGGAGATTGAAAAGTCTCTTGAGAACTAAGAATTGCCTTTTTTTCCTTACATCCCAAGAGACTTTTCAACCTCAATAAATGATGTGATAAATGGTCTTTACTCATATACTTTAATTGTTCATTTTTATACTTTTTATTTTTTTAATTAAAAGTAATACTTTTCTTGAAACAATATATATATATATATATATATATATATATATATATATAGAGAGAGAGAGAGAGAGAGACCGGTTCCGGTAAGGAGCACCCTTGTGGATAAGAATGAGGAGAGATATGATGGTGACACGTGACATGCCACGTCACCGGGGTTTTTTTTTTATCGAAAAAAAAATCGGTGAGGTAGCATGTCACGTGTCACCATCACAAAATCAACAGTTAGTAATAAAAATATAGTGTTCATGGTTGTAAAAAAAACGTTGTTCATGTTTTTTCAAGTATGTGTTCATTGTTCTTACAACTATGATGTTCATGATGTTTAAAGTAAGTGTTCATGGTTTATAAAGTAAGTGTTCATGGTTTTTAAAGTAAGTGTTCATTTTAAAGAAGTCATTGTTCATATTTATTAATAACGGTTCATTTTTTACCAACACTAATTGTTCATGTTTTAACACTAAATGTTCATTTTTGTATTTTTGTAAAAATTTTCTTTTTGTTTCAAATCGTGTAAACAAATATGATGTTCATTATTTTACAAGTGTGTGTTCATTTTTTTACAATTACAGTGTTCATATTTTTCAGAGTAAGTGTTCATAATTTTATTAATGGTTGTTCATTTTTTTTGTTATAGGTAGTGTTCATATTTTTATTACTAACTGTTCATTTTTGTGGTGGTGCCACGTGGCATGCCACGTGGCATCACCACAGCTCTCCTAATTCCTATCCACAAGGGTTCTCCTCACTTGAACTAGAATCTCTCTCTCTCTCTCTCTCTCTCTCTCTATATATATATATATATATATATATATATATATATATATATATATATATATATATATATATATAGATCCTGACTCATATTTAAACAACTCTTATCGTGTGAACGTGTAAACACCGAATATATGTGAGTATACCGCCGAATATATGTTACTATACCGTCGAATATATAGATTCAGGTCCGGCGAATCTTCTTCCATTAATAACATGATTTTTTTTATCCTTTAATATCGTCTAATCTCAGTCATCGATTTAACGATCTAACGGATATAATTTATTCTCATTGAACATTATAAGGGTTGTTTACATGAGAGTCAGTCTCTCTCTCTATCTCTCTCTCTCTCTCTCTATATATATATATATATATATAATCGGAAAACATTCACAACTCCATTCTCACCGTTGACTCTCTATATTCTTATTCTTTTAGAGTGATTAAGAAAAAATTTCGACTTACAATCGCTATAGATTGGTTTATTAAGATGCACACAAGTTAGCTTGGTATGTAGTTCTTCTCAATTTTCTTTGATGATATAATACCTAAATTTTCACATAGAACATTTGATTTGATTTTTTTATTATTGAACTCAAGGTTTTGTATAGTTCAAATCGCTAAATGTTAACTCGGACCACCCAAGAACAATATATCGCCCAAGGCACAAGAATCTCAAGGACCGGCCCTGTCCATATATACATAGTGAAAATAATGTGACAAGTGTACTTGAGAAGTTTACGTTAAGTATATCTGAATTCAAGATATCGATTCCCTTGCAAGTTAACATCGTAACATACCTGAGAAGTTTAACAATCAATTTATCGTATCTTCATAAAATTAAACATTTATAATTTAGATATTGTTTCATTATAATAAAATCTTTTAACTTAATTTGTAATCTAATAAAAAATATAATTCAAGAAAAAATGTGAGGTCGTCACGTCAGTATTATGTCGCTTGCTTTAGTAAAGTATATAGATAAACTACTCGGGCTCGGCTTGTGCTCGGCTTATCAAAATCTCGGCTCGAGCTCATTTATTTTTTAAACGAGTCGAATACAAACACATTTTAAAGCTCGGATAAAATTTAACCTCGTCTCGGGATCGGCTCATTTATAAACGGCCCGAATTTGAGCATGTCAATGTTCGGTTCGTTCAGGTAAAGCTCGGTCCGTTCGGCTAAAATAACACTATAGGAGCATTATTTTTGCTGAGTTGCTCGGGCTTTGCTGGTCAAAAGCTCGGCTCAAACTCGTTCACTTTATAAACAACCCGAATATTTACACATTTTAAAGCTCGTATAAAACTTAAGCTCGACTCGACTCAAATCATTTATAAACGAGCCGAATTTGAACAGACCGATGTTCGATTCGTTCGACTTGCATTACGCCCCTACATTTGAGTTCCAAAAAGATTTTATTTGCTCTAGAAGAAAGAATACAAATTGCACTTATTGAATTATTGGTGCTCCAAGTCGAAACCCATGATCATGGTATTAAATAAGGCAGTTGTGGTTTGACTTCGTTGGCCTATCGTTTTTAAATGATCCAAAAATGCAATCACGAGGCAATAGCCCATTGGCAGTAGTAGGCACAATGATATTGATTATTATTGACTCAGAATTTAAGAGAAGAATCATATCATAAGATGCCTTAAAAGGCTAGCATGCACCGATACTCAAAAAGAAAGAGGGAAATTGCATAGGTATGAAGTTTTAATATCTGATGGAACATTTAGATATTAAGTGCCCGTTTGGTTAGAACGGTGAAATAAAACGGAATGAAATCGAATAAGGGCAGAGAAAGGAAATAGAATGTATGAGATTACTTTTATGTGTTAAAAGATCTCTAATCAAACGTAGTTTTTTATTGATTCGAAATCATTTCGTTACCGGGAATGATTTCCGGTGCTTCCAAACGAGCCCTAAATATCTACCATTAATGTTATATATATGACTTAGGATTACCATTTCTTTCGTTAATATTATTTTAAAGATTTCGAGTGTTTTTGAGTTTGTGGGGTTTGTGAGATTTTATGATTTCGGAGTTTTAGGATTACATAATTTTTAAGAGTTATATCGATATCGATGGCTTTTAAGTTTTGGGTTTTAGGGTTTTAAGGTCTTATAAACCTATAGTTAAATATATTAAATTAGTAGTAGATATTTATTGTTAAGTATAATATTTTTTTATTTAGGATATACAAGTGTTTTGGGGGGTTTTCTTCACAAACATCTTGTTCAGAATTCATAAATAATATCTCCTTTGTATAAGGTGTTCATCCACAAATATATGTCGTTTGTTATAACATTTTATGAAGATTTTATCCATTGGTGTTGATTTCTCTTTCACAAATGTTATTCAAGTTTTTTTCGCAGTTTAAAGTGTAAGGAATGATCATTCATTTTAGGTTTAGTTGTTTCCTTTTTGGAATTTATTTTTGTGCATATTTGATACTTTAAAGTTTCAAGCATTAATTAACTTGGAACCATGAGAAAAATAATTTAAGAATTATTGATATCTATAATTTACTATTAAAGTTAAATCGCTTTACATCACATGTCATTCTCTTAATATTCAATGTCACATGTTATTTTTATAAAATTTAGATTTTTAATATATATTTGACATCATATATACTAAAATAGTTAAATCACATAATACATAATATCTACTTATATCATACTTATTTTTTTAAATATCTATATGTACTTAATATCTTATATACTAAATAACTAAATTACATAATACATAATAATTACTTACTAAACTTGCTTATTATATATTTGCATCAATAAAAGAGTTTAACTTTCCGGATATTACTAATAATAATTTATTTGTATAAATAAATATTATACTTATAATGTTAATTGATTAGTTAAAACTTATGTGAACTAACTATTTGTAAAAATATCTTTCTATATACATTTTAGCAAATTCTTCAGTTATATTTTACCAACATCCCCGATTATATTGTCATCTAAAGACTTTACATTTATAATACATCAAATATCTTTATTTTATAACTAGATAAATTATAGTATGTAATTACATAATTCACCGAGTTTCTTTACATTTTATTATAATTTTGTTATATATATCTATATACTAATATTAAAACAAAAGGTCTTAACCCCACGTGCGTTTTTTTTCGTGCATTTTATTATTAGATTTTTTTCATTAAAACAAATACAGATAACTATCATTTTTAAATATCTATTCATATACATTGTTAGCAAATTCTTCTATTATATTTTGCTTTACCTCATTATATTGTCGTCTAACCCACTTTACTTTTATAATACATCAACTATCTTTATTCTATAACTAGATAAAAGAATATTATATAATTACATAAAAATTAATTGCTTTATATATTTTTATATTAAGTTTGTTATTAATAATCAATAATTTTCTATAATTATTATATACATAGATATTTTTAAATAAATAATAATTTTTAATCTATTTTTAAATTAAAATTTAATCAAATCAAGTCCGTGCATGGCACGGGTATTATACTAGTTTTGATAATTGGGGTACAATTATAGGGAAATTTCTAGAGTATATTTAGCCATCAAAAGTATTGGTAAGATTTTTCTTGATAGAAACTTTTACTATTTTTTCCCTTTAACCATCTCCCTAATTTCACACCCGAAGTGTGAAATTAGTGTTCACGTTAACAAAACTCAATTACACACATGGAGTACTGTCGAATATAAATTGAGTTCAGTTCATTCCGCACATGGAGTTCGGAATAAAAATGTTCTTTTAAAAAATAAAACTTAATTATGCACTCGAAGTGCAAAATATGACATTTTTAAAAATAGTTTATAATGGTGTGTCTAACATTAGTCTATTTAGATATATCTAACACCAGTTACTATAGTATATTGCATAGTCACCGGTGCTCGATTTTGACTTATTGGCACTTTGACACCGATGTATATGATCACATCAAGCTTCGTATTTCACAACCAAAGGTGTTGACTAATTCCTTATACATCTTAGTGGATCCAAGATATACCGTGTAAGATGTACAAAAGAAGAATTAGAGCATCTTTAACGGGATCGGGGGTGGGTCTTGTAAGTTATGATTTAATTGGGTTATGGAACGCAATAAATTGGATCCTATGAAGAACCGTTTTAGGCATCAAGGGAGGGACACGTGAAACCCCCCCCCCCCTCCCCCCGGCCTCTTTATTAAAAAAAAGAACTTGCAGGCGCCACGTTGATTGGCTTGCGGCGACGTGTGACGACCTGTCATTGGGTAACGAAAATGGGTTTTTTTATTAATTAAAAAATGCATTTTTCGGCTTAAAATTTTTTTAAAAAAAAATAATTATACCAAAATTTATAAAAAAAAGTTTTTATCAACCTATAGACACCCATTTTGAATATATTTAAAATCTCTTTTAAAAAAAACTTTATTTATGTTAAAGTTTTTAGGTCTTAAAATATCAAAGTAAATAACAAATTAAAAATTTTTGTTTTATGGTATAAAATTCTAAACAATGAAAAATTATTCCTTATTTTTACATATATGTGTTGGGTCATTTTTTATTATAATAATTTATCTCTTCATTGTTTATTGTATTGCTCATAGAGATAAATAATAGACTAACCTAAATTTTATTTAAAGGTATAAAATTGTAATAAATAATAAAACTAACTCATATTCTTGTCTATATATAGTGAAGGTGTTGGGTCATTTTCAAACACCAAACACATCTCTTCTTTCTACATTCATCATGGATAACCATCCAAATTCTAAAAACTTTAGTGCAATGTTTGGTTTTAATGATTTAACCCTAGATTCCGACTATAATTATTATAGTCAAATACTCACTCAATCTTTTGAAATCCTTGCATACAACACCCAACACCAAGGTGGTTTAACTCCCTCTATTGGTGGTGGTAATGGTGGTGGTGGTGGTTATGCTGGTGGTTATGGTAGAGGTTATGGTGTTAATGGTGGTGGTGCTTATGATGGAGGTTATGGTGTTCTTGGTAGTGATGGTTATGGTGTTGGTGATGGTGATGGTGGTGGTGGTGTTAGTGGTGGTTATGGTGCTAGTAGTGGTGATGGTGGTGGTGATGATGGTTATGGTGGAAGTTATGGTGCTAATAGTGGTGGTATTGGTAGTGATAGTGGTTATGGTGGTGGTTATGGTAGAGGTTATGATGCTAATAGTGGTAGTGTTGGTGGTGGTGGTTATGAAGCTCCTAGTGGTGGTGGTGGTGGTCGTCGTCGTCGTCGTAGTGGTGGTCGTCATGGAGGTGGTAGTGATAATGACAGTGGTGTTGGTGGTGTTGGTGATGGAGGTGAACGCGTTTATTGGACTCGCGAAGATGATTTGCTGCTCATCTCCGTTTTATAAAGGTAAGTATTAATTCGATTGATGGCAATGGTCAAACTTCAGCGGCATTTTGGAGTCGAATGACTAACAACTACATGCAGTGGAGGAAGCCTCACCAGGTTCCTCGAGACAAAAAAAAATCAAGTATAAATGGAAAAATCTAAACAACACTGTTGGTAAGTTTGTTGGTTGTCATGAAAAAGCTCTCAAATTATAAGCTAGCGACGAAGAGGATCAATATGTGATGAATAAAACACATGAAATTTATAGAGCTACACATGAGTGTAATTTTGCAAATGAACATGCATGGTATGTTCTTCATAATGAAGAAAAATAGAGAGTTGATCATTTAAAAAAGATCAACCAAGAGAAGGAGGAAAGTGTTTCAAGCGGCAAAAGATCAAGGGCTTCAACTGAAGATGTCGTGGGTTCTAACCCAACTCCTAAACCTCCAACAAGCATGTATGATCATCAACATTTTGATCGTCTTGAAGGTATCAAAAGCACTAAGAGAAAGGAAAACATAAGGCATCAACAGCAAGTGATGAACACTATGAAGCGCTAACGGAAAGAGAGAAAGAAGCATTACGGCATATGAGCGAGGTGACAGAGTTAAAGAAATTGAGGCATGCACGTAAGTTGGAGAAGCAAAAAGATTACGTGAAAGTTAAGAAAATTGATTTGTTAATGGGTTTAATGGCAGATAAGGAATTGACTCCTTCATGTATGGCATCGAAGGAAATGTTGATGAATGAACTCAACATGGATTGAAGAAATTGCAATCATCGGAAGTTGTATCAATGTATTTTCTAATGTATTTAAGCACTTGTTTTATGTTGTTGTATCCTGATGTTTAGGGCTATATCATGTAAGATGTTTTCGTAATCAGTTCTCTTGATGTAAGATGTAGTTGTTGCAATCAATGTATTTTCTACTTTGTGTCAGAAGTGTGGTCAAGATAAATGAAGCTAGGAAGAGTGTTGTCATTTCATGTCACGTCTCAAAAGGACATGAGTTTAAAGCATGAAATGGGCAAATATAATGATGGGTCCGACAATGCATGTGAAGGTGGCAGCGAATGGGCAATGTTAATGATGTAGTTGTTGCAATCAATGTATTTTCTACTTTGTGTCAGAAGTGTGATCAAAATAAATGAAGCTAGAAAGAGTGTGGTCATAATATGTCACATCTCCACAGTGCATGGGTTTAAAGAAGGGAATAAGCAAAGTTAATGATGAGTCCGACAATACATGTGAAGGTGGAAGGGAATGGGAAAAGTTAATGATGTAGTTGTTGCAATCAATGTATTTTCTACTTTGTGTCAGAAGTGTAGTCAAGATAAATGAAGCTAGGAAGAGTGTGGTCATAATATGTCACGTCTCGACAGTGCATGGGTTTAAAGAAGGGAATAAACAAAGTTAATGATGAGTCCGACAATACATGTGAAGGTGGAAGGGAATGGGAAAATTTAATGATGTAGTTGTTGCAATCAATGTATTTTCTACTTTGTGTCAGAAGTGTAGTCAAGATAAATGAAGCTAGGAAGAGTGTGGTCATTTCATGTCACGTCACGATAGGGCATGAGTTTAAAGAAGGGAATGAGCAAAGTTAATGAAGGGTCCGACAATACATGTGAAGGTGGAAGGGAATGGGAAAAGCTAATGATGAGTCCGAAAATGCATGTGAAGGTGGCAGAGAATGGGCAAACTTTTAACATATTTAAATATACAACGTTCATCTAAATAGAATGGCATATAAATGTGACATGAGTATAGAGATTTCATTCAACCCTATCATTATCTGTTTCAAACAAAGAACTACACAATGTCTAGCCTTGATTATTATCTATCAAACCCTAACCCATTCCTTAGTAGCAATAGCTTTGAAACACATAATGAGCTAGAAGATTCTTTCAATGAGTGGAAACTTGCATGCCAAAGAGTTGATGATGCACGACCAGAAAGCTCTAGAAGAAGAAGAAGTCGTCGAACACACATTGATAGAGGAAGGGGGCAAGGGGAAGCACAATTACGCAGAGATTATTTCTCGGAGGTCTCGACGTACACAGATGCAATCTTCCGATGTCGGTTCATAATGCGCGAGCATTTTCATGCGCATTATTAAAAAGCCTCGAGAATGGAGTGTAATACATTCAACAAAGGCCAGATGCGACTGGTAGACTTGGTATATCTGCATTGCAAAAATGCATTAGTGCGATACACATGTTGGCGTATGGAACAACTACAAATGCTAGTGACGAATATCTCCGTACGTCTTATTAAGGGCACTACTAGGAAGAGCTTAAAATATTTTGTTGATGGAGTCATATCCATCTTTGGTGCTGAATATATTCGACAACCTACTGTGGAAGACTTGAAGCATCTACTTATGAAGGGGGAGTCTCGCGGATTTTCAAGGATATATGTTAGGTAACATTGATTACATGCATTGGGCTTGGAAAAATTGTCCAAATGCATGGAAAGGTCAATATGCAGGTGAAGATCATGAATATCCAACAATTGTACTGGAGGCTATGACATCTCATGACCTATGATTTTGACATGCATTTTTTAGTGTCCCAAGTACGTGTAACGATATTAACGTGCTTGATTGTTCTCCTGTTTTTGATGATGTTTTACATGGTAGGGCACCATATATCAATTTCATGGTTAATGGTCACCAATAGAACATGAGATATTATCTTACAGATGATATTTATCCACCTTGGGCCACATTTGTGCAATATGTTCGACACCCACAAAGCCCTAAAGCTAAACTATTTGCTCAAGTTCAAGAGGGAGTTCTCAAAGATGTAGAAAGGGCGTTTGGAGTCTTACAATCTCGGTTTGCAATCATTCGAAACCCAACACTTTCATGGGATTTGATTAAGAATAAGAAAGTTATGCGAGCATGCATTATCTTGCATAATATGATTGTAGAAGATGAACGAGATGAATACGAAGATGAGCTCCCTGAGTATGATCAAGGAGTTGTAGGCTCGGTAAAGCCTTCGGATTACACGATGTCAAGACCGATTAATACCCGCGACTACCTTCAAAATACAATTCAAGTTCGAGACAGAACTACACATCAACAACTTAAGAATGATTTAATGGAGAATATTTGCAAAAATATGGAAATTAGGTTATCGACTCGAGATTGTGTTATTTTAATGTTGTTTGCTTCATGTTTGTTTTATGTTCACTTAACTGTTGTTTGTTTCATGATTTAAGTTTTATGTATTTTATGATGTAATGCTTTTTATGCTAATTTTAATGAAGTTAAGTATTTCTCATAATTAAATAGTATTTTAAATTTAATTGAATAATTTTAAGTTAATGAAAAATAATTAAATGATTATTTAATGTTATAATAATAAAAAGTTTGGTTTAAGATATTGTTAAAACAATTGTAATATTAAAAAGTTAGTAGGAGTATATTTGTAATACGATATGAGAAAATAATGTGCGAGTGAAAAAAACGAGGTAAAACCTGAAATAAAGACTCATTGACAAATTGAAAAAAATAAGTTATAAGATATTATTGAAGAAAAATTATAAAAAAAGGGTCCAAAACTTTGCTTTGAAGATCCATTGATGAAGATGATCTTATGAATTATGTTATTAAAAACCTGCCAAGAATTAGGTACATAACAAAAGTGCGAGCGTCTTTTGGGTATTGTAGTCTTCATCGTTGCAAAAGAAATACCTTTCTGAACATATCAAAAGCATTTTCTTAAACCGGGTATTTCTAATGCTGAGTAACATCATATCCAAAATGAAAAATGAGTTCAAACTACAGAGAAAACGCTCTTTTATGCGGAAGAAACCCTTCCCCCAAACCCTCACATCAACCGCCACCGCCTTCGATCAAAGGCTTCAATGACTCCAACCTCAACTCTCTTTGGCTTCAAAGCCAACTTTCAATGGCGTCAACTAGATAAGCAGTATTAGTTCTCCTAAATCAAAACAGGAAAAATCAAGAGGAAATCCCTCTAAATAAAAATCAAGATGAAGCCTTACATCGACCAATTTTTAGATCAATAAACATCTACCGATTTTTAGATCAATAAACATCTACCGATGGGATGACCTCCCCAAAAACATAACCTTTGATTGGAACAACCAAATTCAAAAGTTTTGTTAGGCCATCTTTATAAATGGGTCTTCAAAGCGAGATCTTGGGCCACTTTTGTAATTTTTTTTCAATAAACATTTATAACCTATTCTTTTCAGTTTATCAATGGATCTTTATTTCAGGTCTTACCTCGTTTTTTTCACCCACCTATTTATTTCCTCATACCATATTACAAATAAACAATGAAGAATTAAATTTTTGTAATTAAAAATGACCCAACACATATATGCAAAAATGTGGAATAATTCCACCAAAACAAATATGGAATAATTTTTCATTATTTATAATTTTTATATCTTAAAATTTTTTTTATTAATTTGTTATATATTTTAAACCAAAATTTTACCGTAAACAATTTTTTTTTAAA
Organism: Fagopyrum homotropicum; assembly: GCA_033239125.1. Classification (NCBI taxonomy): domain Eukaryota; kingdom Viridiplantae; phylum Streptophyta; class Magnoliopsida; order Caryophyllales; family Polygonaceae; genus Fagopyrum; species Fagopyrum homotropicum. The sequence continues at coordinate 16,886,810 of BSWB01000007.1, forward strand.
ATTATTTTAAATATATTCAAAATGGGTGTCCAACTGTCCATAGGTAGATAATAAAAATTTATGAATTTTGGTATAATTTTTTTATTTTTTTTATTTAGTATTTAATCCAGAAATAGATTTTTAATTTAATAAGAGAGCGTCACACGTCACCACATGCCTCCACCAATCACAATGCGGCGCGTGGCGCATACAAATTTTTTTTTTAATAAAAGGAATGCCGCTTAAAGCGGCTAATGAGGGGGAGACACATGTCCCCCCTCTGACCCATGGACCAAGGTCTTCACAAGACCTATTTATTTACGTTCTTCAACCCAAATTTATGAAAAATTACAAGAACCTCCCCTCTTGGACACCCGTTAAAGATGCTCTTAGGATAATACAAAAGTCACATATACATTAAGCAAAATCACAATCTCATAACCCTTTAATACTAATCTTGACCATATCTGTAAATAAAAAAGGATCCAACCTCAACCGGAGTTAGGCACCGCGATGGTTGTCAGCCCCGGATCAACTTGCGCAAGGCATGGGTTCTTCTTGCTCTCTCCTTGACGAGTTCGGTTGATCATGTGCAGAATGACAATGGATTATCTTGCATATTCAACCAAGATCCTTCAATGGTGGCCGGCGTTTAGTGTTGGTAGTGACTGCCGATCTCTCCATTTCTTCCCGGCACTTGCCTTGCACCGCTGATGCGCGACTTCTTTTTCTATGAGTCTCGTTTACGACGGCATGCTTCTTCTAGGGTTCTTCTGCTCCATCCGACGCTTTTCTTTCTCATTGATTTTTCATTGGGCCTAATGGCCCAACAACCATCTTTTTGCTCTTTTTTTTACGAGCTTACATGAAAAAATAAATGAATATTAATTTCTACCCAAGAAGGTAATAAAGAAAACAATAACAAAAATAATGAAAAATATTCTCGAATAAGCTAAGGGTCAAACCTAACAGCATCGTTTTCGGACTTCCGATTCCGTGCTCGCAATTTAGACCTACCGATTCTGATCTCACAACTGAACACCATCGTTCCCGGCCTAACGACACCGTTCTCGGCCTAACGACACCTATAATAGCCAAAAACAAAAACAAAGATCAATATTGAATAATATTTACGAATAAGCTAAGGGTCAAACCTCAACCATCTTATTAACAAAGGTATATTGTTGTTAACCAACTTGTTTTTTAACCTCCTTGAACAAATTCCTATTTACAAATCTTTTAATCTTTAAACCATCAAGTTTTACTCTCGTGTATGTCATGGTACCCATTCTCAGCAATTTCATCTTCCGAGGTTTGATACTGTCTTTTGGTGACGGTTCGAGTAGTTTGTCGAGAAGGGGGCATGGATTTGTGATCAACTCTTGATGACTCTAGTGCGGTCCAAATATGAGGTGTCCACAGTTGGAGACCCATGCTTCCTTCTTGTGTACTTCTTTCGTTGACGAACGGTTATGCTCGTTGCTTCTTGTGGCTGGATCATCCTGCTTTCCCATGAAGACCTTTTGATTTTGGGTTTCTTTTGATGTATTTTTTTAGCTTTTGGGTTTTTTTGATGTATTTTTTAGTATCTCTTTTCTTCTTTGTTGTGTGGCCCTCCATGACAGTTAGTCCGTCTGCCGATCTTTTTCGGCATTTCGATTCACTAGACGGCGCGTCATCTAATCGTTCGAATCTCTTTCCGTTTTTTTTATAAAAAAAAGTTCAAACGATTCCACTGAGATATTAAAAAAAAAAGAAGAAAACGTCTAAAACCATTTATATTTTTTAGGGAAGATTATACACAAAGAAAGAGAATCAAAATTCAAACATGGTGTGAAAGTGAAACTACAGTTGAGCAAATTAATAACTCAGTGAGGTTTGATGTGAAGAAAATAAAATAGGACAGTAGTTTCTTGATGACGTTAAGTTCAAATCTAGAGATCTGCATTAATGTAGTCAAATTTTCAATTTTCCCTTAGAAACCAGTTTTCTAGCGCTTGGAGTACCGATGAGTCTTGGCAATTTGAGAAACAGCCGTAGTCATCTCTGAAATCACCTTTGGATCCTCGAGATGTGGCATCTTCTCCACCAGCGGGTCAACGAATTGGACATCATTGGAATCCGATTCCGGTTGTAGCTGTGGTCGCTCGATGTCGAACTCAGACTCTTGCGACCCTGATCTGGAACTGAATTAGGCTCTACGAGACCTGACAAAGTTGACGTTCTTTTGTCGTGAACTTTAAGATTGGACCGGTTCCCTTTTATAAATTTTTAAGATCCGAACCCATAAACCCTCTTCTATAAAATAAAGAACCGAACCGCATCTCGAGGATTTGGACTGAACTTGAATAATGATTCGAATGACCAAGGGATGCAGATTTAACCTGAATAAGGATTTAAAAAGTATACCAAAATCGCTTTCCATCTTGAGAGTTTTTTTTTATTGCAGCTAGCCTACAATGTGGAACCAAAAGAAACATATATGTACAAAGAAATTGGCATAGATCATAGATGGGCTGTAGTGAAGATGACTATTGAGGATAAGATCACAATGCACGATCTTTCTTGCTCCTTTTCCTGGCAGTCTTCGCCTTGGGTTTACTTTGATGACCCCGCTTTAGTTTGTTATTGTTTTTGTTGTCGTCGTTGTTGTTGTTGCCACCCGCAGTTGCTGCAGGCATGGCTTGAGCTTGCAGCACCCCCTTCACGAAGAACTTTAGCCTCCACAACGTAGTTTCACTCTGTCACCGACAAATTTTAAATACCCAGACATAATAAATAAATACATAAATAAACAGTCATGATGATGAATGAAGAAGTAGAACGAAGATTTGGTTTGGTACCAGTGCATCGATGTCAAGGTCTACTTCTTCGGCTGTTGCTTGGAAAGAAGGATTGCCCTGAGCAACAATCTCTAGAGCCTTGAACAAATCTTCTGGGGATATACGTGTTAGAGCTGTGCTTAGTTGCCTTTTCTCATCAGTTGATATCTTCCTGAACAATGGATTAACCAATTTAAGTTTAGCAGCAGCAGGGGAAGGCAGGAAAAATGACATTATGATATAAATTTCTCATCAACAATGTCAAAGATCATCTCATTGCATTTCTGGCATGCTCTAATATTTTCCATTATGAAACACCAAGACAAAGCTACCGTTGAAATTTTTGCAGATTTTGGAAGTTGTTTTTTTTTAATAAGCATAAGAAAAATCTACCACTAAGACAAAGCTACCGTTGAAATTGCACTTTTTCAGCAAAGAGAAACACTAGTAAGAACTAAGGACAAAAGAAGATCACAAAGCTATCAAAGAGAAACACTAGTCATAATCGAAGGGCTGAAAAAGATGGCAAGACACCTGCAGTTCTGAACCACCACCGCTCTAAGTTCTTCCAGTTGCATGTCCATTTCTAAAAGCTGAAAAGGATGGCAAGGAAAGTGTTATCCTCACACATTTTTTAAAAAGCATACTCAGATAAGAATCCAATTGAAACAAAGAAAAATCTTCTCCTAATACCTCATCACTTGTATTTTTTGCCTTCTTGGCATAAACATGCTCCTGAGCAAGCTGGATACTCAGCTGGACCTGAGCTTCCTCCTCTTCTAGTCTGTTCTCCTGTAGTCAACATTGTTTGTTCAAAAAAGTATGGAAAAAGAATGGCCTTTAATGGAGCCAATGTAGCATATAGCAAACAAGTTTACCTCTTCAATAACTTTCGGCAGAATCTGTAGCCACTTCTCCTCAAACTTGGCCAATAATACTTTGGCCCTGACATGGATATAATGTTTTTCTTCATTATATTTCATGGCGTTCTTGAAAACCAATCTGAAATCAGCACAAGCTTCCCGTACATGTTTATACCCACAACCATTCTTAGCTTCCAACCGCTTCTTGATGGTACCAAAGTCCATTGGCTTCTCAATTACCTGAAGAGCCCACATAGAAAGATGATTGATGGCCCACAAATTTTGTAAGAGCAAAGTATCATGGAGGTGAAGGTAATAACTTTCTTCAATATTAAATATCTGAAGAGAGCATAAAGAGATACAACACCATGAAAATACTTTGTGGCATAACATTAGTCCTTTTTCAGTGCATTTAGAGATACACCAGAGCCAAGATGACACAAAAAATCTGAAGAGAGTATGAAGAGATCACCTCATAGTAGTCATCTAAGCCAAGACCTTCAACATCAACAGGATGCATGAAATCCTCAGCCCACTTGTGTTTTGTGATCTGGCAAACAAAGCCCGGGAGTGTGAATAAGCACTACAATAATTTTAAAAGCATCATGCAGATTTGCTTTCTTCTTGGCGCGTTTGCAGGATACATCATATCTATAATGTATTTCTTTTAAATTAAAAAAATACACTTTGTGTTCGTGAGTAAGAAATAAAATCTAAATTTAAAAAAAAAATTAGGTGCACATTAAGATGACACAAAAAAATCTGAGGCTAAGCATATTTTGAATGATGCAGAATTGCAGAAACATTACAACTCCAACAAATTTAAAAATTAGGTTCACATTAAGATGACATGAAAAATCTGCTTAGGCAAGAGCTCAATACATTAACAGCCAGATCAAATGAGGGATATAAGAAATAGAGTAATTCCTTTACTAATCTAATATTAAAAATTGTTTAGTTTTTTCAATATAAAGAAAGAAAAACACAGAACTGCAAGTGAGTAGAAAGAAAGTTTGAATTTCGAAGAAGCTGCTACAGCCATGCACTGGAAGATGAGTACAATAGTAGATGATACAGCTAAGCAAACATTTAACTACAGATGAGAAAAAAGAATAGCAAAATTACCTCACCCAGAACTAAACCAAACTGTCCAAGAAGATATTGCATTCTCTTTGAAGCGTCAGCTTCCCTCGTCATTGAATCCTCTTGCTGCTTTTTGACGTCACTGATGTGCCTCCCCTTCTCTTTATTCCTTAAAACTGAGGAAGCCTTAGAATTGGGCAGACTCTTTTTGTTGAAATCTGAGTAGAATTGTTCAATCTCCTGTACATTTTGCTCCAGCTGAAATAAATTATCGCATGCATTTTCAGATAAAGCTATCACATTCCCTAATTCAAATTTTGAGAGACGTGCGAAAAAATTATAAGAGAAGAAAGAATAAATTTATTAAATTCATGCATTTAGCAATGCGGGAGATCAAGAAACTGGAAAAAGGCAACGTGTCAAAAGGAACTTTCTTGCAAACGCAAGCAAGATCCTTCTATATATAGGAAAATGGAAGCAGAAGTTAAGGTGAAACAAGAATATGGGTTGGAAAAACATAGTGAGTAAAATTCAATTAAAGTCACCTGATTGACTTGTAATAACGCTTCATCAATGCTACGCTTAAAACCTTCCATTTCACTTCCCGACATATTAAACACTGCCACGCTGAATTACATGTAACAAAATCGTAATCAAACATCAGTTCACAATTTCACAGTTGGCGCTTTCCTCTATAAAATAGAAGTTGCATCCGAAATAAACAAGTTAAGTATTTTGTATTCGAGGCTTTGAGCAGAATAAATAAATCTATAAGACTGAACGGGTATACCCTAATATTTACATTGCAAGAAACCAACCCTTACACATATCTTACCAAAATAAGCCCTCAGATACTAAAGGGTAGATGGTGTCGGAATAAGATTTCCAAAACCAGAAAAAATGAAATAACTATAGAGCAAAGATCGGTGGTTTGTCCTCCTATTTCATTAAAGCAATTGCGAACACCCTTCATTTTTATATCGACTGCAACTAACCAAGTTTTAAGTTGCTAATCATAAAAGCAATGCAAATAACAAAGCAGCATTCTCATCTTAGAAACTGAGCTGTCAATGCGTCAGATGATAGATGGGTAAATCCATCGCCTGCGGATGCATCGAGTGGTTAGGGACCTTAGGGTGATCTAACAATAACAGGTGATCTACAATTTTATATAGCCTTTTAAACCCTTAGTCAGTAACTCTATATAAATTCACATCTAGATCAAAAACTGTGTTTAATATCTACTCTATAATACAAATCACCATCAATCACGGTGAACCGCAAAAATAACGACTGAATGATGACTAAGCCAACTAATAAGATAGAATTAAAAATTTTAACGTAGACAATGTTCATTATGATGTAAAATCATTAGTAATATTAACATAATCGAGAAATTGGCAACAGAAACAAATCTAGACAGATACATCATGAATACCAAAGGCATACAAATCTGATTGAGAAGAAAATTGAGTGCTTTGCTTATAAGTTTCAATTATGGTCCAGTAATCATATATAAATTCACATCTACAACCAAAACTGTTTTCAGTGTGTAATCTTATACTAAACTTCAACTGTGTTAGGGTTTTGTGAAAAAAACACAAAAAGGTGGGTGCTGTCTACAACTTTGAACAATTAGGGCATGTATTAGTATCAAGATTGTCAAGAAAAAAACACAAAGGTGGGTGCTGTCTACAACTTTGAACAGTGAAAGAAACTAGGGTAAGAAGGCGGACGGTAAGAGAAGTAAAGAAATTGAGGGAAACAAACATAATTAGTGTAAGAGAACTACGATAAACCATGATAATTGTTCCTTTCTAGAGTCTACTGAACACCAGTAATGTGATTAATCCAAGACCATCTTTAATTAATTCGACAAAGGAAACCAGATGAAAAACTACTCAATCATGGAAGAACTGAAATTTGAAGAAGAAATACCTAATATTTGTATTACGGCAGAAGAACGTGAATGCAACGGAAGATCAGACTCTTCTCTGGTTGAGAACAACAAGGGATTGAAAGCTTAAGTAATTATTTCCAGAAACACAAGGGTAAAAGAAGTTGAAGGAGACGAACTTGTGCACGTGCAGATCACGTGGAGACGAAACTAAAAACCAATGTATTTTCGTTGTAATCACCAAGTGGGCTCGGGCCCAACGCAAGATCAGACGCTTCAGTTCTGTAGAAAGCAACCGAATCGAAACTCCAGAGTCCAGACCACTAAGTTAGGGTATGAAAATTGGAAGAGGCCCGTCCGTGCCAAAAAGCTCGGCTCCGTCAAGTCCGCCTAGCCGAATCCGAGCACTGCTCTAGGCCTGATCAGGTCGAAAAGTCCGACCCGACTGCCCGACTAATATATATATTATATTGTATTTATCATGAACTAGTGTGTATTACCCGTGTCTTGCACGGGATTTTTAAAATAGATTTTTAATTTTTTTTTCTTTTAATCTTATTTCGATGATTATATTTGATAAAGTATGATATTCATCTATATTTAAACACATATTTATAAATTTGTCAAATAACTAACTATAGGTTTTAAATTTTAATATAATTTTATCTAAAAAAGTCGACGTAAATTATGACTTTAAATAATACATTTTTAAAAAATATCAGTTTTAAATTTATTATTTAAAAGAATGTGATTCATATCACGATTATTTGCGACTTTGATAATAGTTGACCTTATAAATTTATATGGAAATTCTGTTAAAGTAATAATTACATCAAACTAATATATTAAAAAAATACTCTACAAACATATTAAAAATTTATTAACTTACATAATTAACTAATTTTGTAATAAAAATTGTTCAACTTATTATAAAGAAAAATCTCAAAAAGTAAAATAGAAAGGAAAATAAATTTGGTAGGTAATTTGCGAATTGGAGAAGAGAGAAGGAGAGAAGATACACTTAACCTAAAAATTTGGTAAAGAAGTAAATTTATATAAGTAATAAATAAATAAAATATATAAAGGACACACTAATTTCAACACCAACAAATACGTTAATTGAAATTGGAAAGAAAGATAGTTACAAATTTTTTTATTAATATATATTAAAAGAAAAGTAGTCACCCTTAGTATGTACAATTTTAATATACTACTAAAGTATTATATTTAAAAAAATAAGAAAAAAAATCTATTATTTACACATTTTTTTATTTAAAAAAATATATTAATTGATAGAAGTTTAATAAAAATAATCTCTTCAATTTTTTTAATAAAATTAAAATACATTAGCATCTATAAATAAATTAAAAAAAAGTATGTTTAGTATATATATATATATAAAGTTATTTTGGTATAATTTTATCATAAAATAATAATTCTATCAGTATAATTTTAACTGTGTTTATGTATATGTGTAGATATATAAAAAAACATGTTTGGTAAGTACATAAATATAAGTTCTATTATAGGATAATTATACTATTACATTATTGACTAATTTAAATAGGGTAACTATATGTATAAATTTTTTAAAAAAATTCAAAATTTTAAAAAAATGACACGTGACATAATATAAGCTATGATGAACCACGTTGAAGTAAATGTTTTGGCTTTAATATAGTATATAGATATTAAGTATAAATATTTAGCATAATTATAATATATTTAATATATTTTACATAAATATCTTAAATATATATATATATATTTTTTAAAATCATATTAAAAATATTTTTTAGAAATATTTATAAAGAAAAAAAGAGGTCCGTAGCCGGGCTGAGCCCGGCCCAGGTGCAGATAAACGAGCTTAATATTTTGTATTGTCCGACCGGAGCCCGGATATGAACAGGTCTAGGTAGGACCTGTGCAATGTTCCGGTCCGGTCTATGTTTGGTCCGGTGCGGTCTACAACCGGTCCGGACTTATTTTATTATAAAAAAAAATTATGAACTTTATGTCTTTATCTTTGTTATAATAATGAATGATATGACTCAAGCATCTCTCTCGACTCTCAAGCAAGCCATAATTACTGACGGCGACGGGAATCTCCAGTCTTCCATTTGTCGGTATGTGAGCACTCTTCTTCTTCTTCTAATTCGACTCTTAAGCAAGTCCTAATTTCAGTCTTCCAGTTGCTCCAAACTCTTCCACTTTGAATTTCCAGTTCTCCATTTGTGGATCATGTATTGTTGTTGTAATCCTTAACCTTAGAAGAAATTTGCATTGTCTTGCTGTTACATATGCTCTGTATGTTGGATTGGATTGGAACTTATGATTGAAATCAGATTATGTGTGTGTGATTCTTGATAGTGTGCAATGATCCTCGCTTACACTTGACAGTTTGTATCACTTAGCAGCTTTGAATTGGTATTAAGAAGATTGATACTTCTGTTTGAAATCAAATTGAATTGGTACTTTTGTTTAAACATTTTTTGAATTGGTAATTGTGTCTTTGAATTGGTTATTTTATTTTTGTGATAAATAAGGTAGCAAATACATGTCCGGATAAAATGGATTTTCGGATCAAGCGGATCAATCGGATATCTGCATTCGGCTGAAGTCATTTTTGGACCAACCGGGTCAAACAAAAGTTATTAGGATCATCCGGATATCCGCGGATAATAATCAGGTCCGGCTAAATTCATTTTTGGATACTATATTTTGAACTTCGGATCAAAAGGATCGGCCGGATATCTGCGAAATATTATCCGATATGATTTGGGAAAAAGTGCCGGATATCCGGCACGGATCGGATCCGGTAGGTAGGGATTTTATGAAATTTTCTATTCGGGTAACCTAGTATTCGGATCGGATCTCTCCAATTGGACCTTTTTTTATTTGTAGTAGACCTGTTCAAATTCGGGTAGCCCGTCCGGTCCGGCCCACCCGCCCGGAAAAACGGGCGGGTATGAACATGGGAACAAGCCCGGCCCGACGTGGGCCGGATCCGGACTAGGCCATAGACCCGACGGGCCGAAAAGCCCGATAAGTAAATAAAAAAAATAAATATTATAGTATAATTATTATAAATATTAAGTATTAAAATAAAATATGTAGTATAATTATAATAAATTTAATATATTATACATAAAATACCTTAAATATAATTTATTTATAAAAAAATAAAATTAAAAACATGTTTCAATGTTATTTTATTAAAAGAATTTGAAAAACGAGTACCCGCGAGCCCGCTAGTCCGGCCGGGCTGGGTACGACACCTATCTCAGGCCCTGTATCTGGGCCTAGTCCGGTCCGGTCAAACGGGTTCAATATTTTATAAAGCCCGACCCGAATTCGGCCGGCCCCGGATATGAACCGATCAAATTTGTAATTATTCGTGTGTGACCAACTTTATGTTGTTATAGGATAGATAGATTATCGTCCTATAAATAAAGCGTTGTGGTGTAGGTGATTTTGTTTTGTACGCACTTTTAAAGTTGCCACAAGTACAGGTATAACTTTGACATATCGACCGCGACCGAGCCTTGATGATTGATTGGCCGGTATGTGTGATTAATTTTCATGTTTTCTAGCTTTGAAGATCTCGACTGCATGATAATATTGAGTCAAGTAAACTAACCTAAATTAACATGATGGGTCTTGGAGAGGGTTGGGCTTTCGGTTTGGACTTTGGTGAGATAAGATGCGAAACTTTCCAAATAATAAATAATTAATAAAAGAATAAAAAAGAGCAGTCTTTTTTGGTTACTTTTTGCCGACTACGAGTACACTAGGCGGGCGTTAGCCTGTAGAACCGATCATTTTTCCTTTCTCCTGCTAAAATCCCTCTCAAAATCCCTCTCCAAACCCTAATCAATCGATTTCCTCTCTTTGATTTTTTCTCCGATGCTTGATTTTCCCTAATCATCTCCTCTCTAGGAGCGCCGTCGTTCAGTCTACGTGTCAATCCATGTCGTTGCTCGATAGCCTCATGCGCTGCTTTGATCGTCTCCCTTCTAAGCGTAAACTCGACGATTATGATGGCTCTGGTGATGGTGACGATTCTGGCGACGTTTCCGTCCGCGATGATTACTCGGAGCTTGTCTCCTCTTTCAGAACTCGTCGCCTGGAGAACGAACCCCAACTTGTAGACCAAACCCCTTCTCGTTTCGTTCCGATGACGACGGAACTTGCAGGGGCTAATTCGCTCGATTGCAAGGGTAAGTCCATTGCTTATTCCTCTTTCTCTCACAATCTGTGTTCTGGAAGCTTTGTTGAAGGTGAATCTAGTCGATCCAACAGTGTCGCTTCACATATTGCTCATTTTTTTGTCAAAGTTGGTGACAAATCCGTCTCTCTTCACTTTGATCGAAGTGAAACTATCTCGACCGTGCAAGAGAAGCTTGAATCGCTTATTGGAATTAGGGCTGGCGATCAGCGGTTGATTTTTGGTGGGAAGCAACTTCAGCCTGAGCAGACTCTGGAGGAGTGTTCAGTAGAGAAGGACAGTACTATGCATCTAATGGGCCGGTTGAGAAGCACCAGCTATCCTCTGGCTTTTCAGGCCACGCAGGATATTGTTTGGACAGTGATCAACATTTGCAAGAATCAATCTTCACCGCCTTGTGGAATGCTGAAATCGCTGCAATCAAAGGTAGAAGAGTACATTAAGGGTATATCTACCAAATATCCTGGCAGAGGAAGTGATTTGCATTTTTTTTATAAGATTGATGATACGTATGGAGATGTGATCACTGATAGGGGCAAGGATCAGGACTTAAGTAGTTTATCTGGTGAATTATGGGTGATTGAGTATCTGAAAGTTTTTCTAGAATGTGATGGTCCGAAGGCCTTGACTGCCCTGTATCGGTCCTCGGTGAAGGCAAATAGGGACATCGCTGATGAGTGCATTAAGCATCTCATTAAGACGGTCGACAACTTCTCTAATGGGCCTGTCAAGGCATTCTATGCGACCATAATACTGGAGTTTTGTAGGCTGCTGATGCCAGCTTCTGATGGTGATGATGGTGATGATCTTCTTTATCTGCATTGCAGATGTATCCTTGGGTCTGTGGTGAAGGTTGTTGGGGTGGCTTTCGGGCCAAATGTTGATAAGATCAGGTTTTTCATGACAGTTCAGGATTTGTTGCCTTTAATTGGCGAGGTGTCCATTAGGTTAAAGAGGAACTTAGCTTTAAGTGTGGAATCAGATGGTACCCATGGCCCTCTCTATGATCATGCAAGTGATTTTTCTTCACTTTTGGACCCGCTGTTGACTTTGGTTGAGGATCAAGTTAAACGTAAAGGTCCTATTTTAGCCCCAATGGCCAAGGGTAAGTGCATATTGCGTCCTTACTGGGAAGAAATCAAGATTCTTCATGCAATATATACTGATTTATCTGGCCTGATGGATCAATGCCTTCAAAAGATGGAAAACCATGCAGCGGTGAAGGAGAAATTTGTGAAGGGAAATTTTCATTTTGGCTGGTCACAATATCTTCCGATCTTGAAGCAGTTGAATAGCATTGCTGCTTTATATCAAGGGTTTGAAGAGCACTTTTGGAACATGATGAGGTGTAGGAGGGCTTCCATATGTGCTCTCATTCTTACATTTGCTAAGCGCATTGACGATCATGAATGGCTTTTACCGCACAAAGACCTCTTGGATTTTGAATCTAGGAGGCATTTGGCAATGCTGATGTTCCCAGTGGTCAAAGAAGATTATGAGGAGTTGCATGAGATGTTGATTGACAGGTCGCAGTTATTGGCTGAATCATTTGAATACATATCAAATGCAGAACCATTGTCATTGCATTCTGGGCTATTCATGGAGTTTAAAAATGAGGAGGCTACAGGCCCTGGTGTTCTGAGGGAATGGTTTTTATTAGTTTCCCAAGCAATCTTTGATCCAGAACAGGCTCTCTTTGTTGCATGTCCCTTAGATCGTAGGCGATTCTTCCCTAACCCAGGTACTTTTCCTTCTTACTATGCATTGTACCTCTCTTCTGTACTCACCTCCTCATAGTAGTGTTTGTAGATTGTACTAACAAGTTTGGCTTCATTTGGTGGGAGATATCCCAGTCTGATGAATGTATTTGTGGATTGTACCAAGAAGTTTAATTTTATGTGCAGAAAGATATCTCAGTTCCCTGAATAATCATCTTAGTTCCTGATGCTCTACCTCTGTGCTGGACAAGTTAACTCTAGTTTACGCAGTCCAATTGCTGTGGGTAAATACATAACATGCTACAAAGAAAACGTGAAGGAAAAGTAAAACTAACTGTACAGTAGGCCTAAGAAGCAAATACTTGCTTTCTCTTCCAAACAAATATGTCAAGAGATATTTTAGCTCTGCCTGTTACGGCATGTATCAGTTGGGGGAAAGGCGGTTTATCTATGTTACTAGTATAGGCATAATACCAAAACCATACACCATTTTTATTTCTCTAAAACATGTACTTCACATAGGTCATTGTTATCTAGAATTTAGGATTTAGGGGTCAGGTCGTGACTCGTGACTTAATTTAGCAAGTCTGTTAATTGAATTTCTTCTCATTTTGAAGAATTATTTGCACTCCTTTAGTCCTTTAGTTGTTTCATTGTTTTAGTTATACATTTCAGGAGTTATAGTAGCACATGTGAAATGCCCATCCTTTCCCTTTTCGATGAGTACCTGTTAGGTTGACTAGAACAATATGTGCCTGTACAAAACTCACCAATTTCAAAACACAAAAGACTGCCTTACTGTCATTATACTTATTTGATGCAAAAACGATTCATATTTATCAATCTCCAACTGATTCTTCGTTCAAGTTTTCTAAAGCTCAAGGTCCCTTAACTAAATTTCACAGTGGTTTTTCTTGTTGTATTTCTCATAGCTTATTGATTCCATTCGTTTGTGCAGCATCTAAGGTGGACCCCTTGCACCTTGAGTACTTCCGTTTTTCAGGCAGGGTTATGGCTTTGGCCTTGATGCACAAAGTGCAAATCGGTATGGTTCTTGATCGCGCATTTTTTGTACAATTGACCAAGATGAATGTTGTTCTTGAAGATATAAGGGATGCAGATCCTTACATTTATAGTAGTTGCAAGCAAATACTGGAGATGGATCCTGAATATATTGACTCAGACGCCTTAGGGCTGACTTTTGTTCGAGAATTCGAAGAGTTGGGATCTAGAGTTCTTGTGGAACTTTGTGAAGGAGGAAAAGATATTGCTGTAAATAGTAGCAACCGACATTCATATGTGAACCTTCTTATTCAGCACTGTTTCGTGGAATCAATCAGCGAACAAGTTTCCCATTTTACTCAAGGTTTTGTGGATATTATTTCTAGTGGTGACCACCGGACATCTTTTTTTAAATGTTTAGAGCTCGAGGATTTAGATGGGATGTTGCATGGAAGTGAATATGCTCTCTCTATCGAAGATTGGCAGTCTCATACGGAATATAATGGCTATAAAACGTCTGATCCTCAAATTACCTGGTTTTGGGAGGTATGCACTGCCAGGACCTGAATCACTAGTTTAATTTATTTGCTTGCTGTTCACATTTTCCATTTACAATCATAGATCTTATATCATTATGGATTGTGTTCTTTGTCAAATTATTAGACTATCTTATATTCCTTTTGATGACAACCTCGGGGTTGTTTAAAAAAAATTTATATGATCTTCATCCACCAAAGCCAAAAAAATAGGAAGGAGTTTGATTGGTATGGCTATAGGTGGCAGTGCTTTTCAACGTTAACAATAAAAACATCTCAAATTAGTCACATAATCAGTGATGGAAGCACTGATCTGAAGTTCTAGGGTGTTGAGGTATGAAACCAGCATAGAAAGACATTATGTTCTCAGCCTTGTGTTTCATGAATATATACCTACAGAGAGCTAGCTGTTAGAGGGGTTATGTGAAAGTGTTATGCTGCTTCCTCATGAGGAAATTGGATCTTCTCTAGTAATGACATACTAATTTGCTTCATCAGTTCTTAATATGTGAGGAATAATAAACTAGTTCGTTTTTCTGGCATAAACTAAAAATGTGATTTATTAGTAGGAGTGATAAGGAGTTGCAGGTGGAGAGTTCAGGGTACTGAGAGAGAAACTAGAATCAGATACTGAGTGGGGATTTGATATGTCTTAAGTATTCCCGGTAGAGAAAACGTGAAGTTCTTTGTAAATAATAGTATCGAACAAAATATGGTAATAAGGACAATCTGGATCAGGGCAGTCGGAATAAACATCATAGGTGGACTACTTTTGACTTACATCTAAGGGAGGGAGTAGTAAAGACATACCTTTGAGACTAATTGTGTATAATCAACTTTTAGGGTTCGAAAACTAACATGAGACGGTGTTCTATGATGTAGGTGGTTGGCCAAATGTCCGAAGACCAGAGAAAAGTACTTCTTTTCTTTTGGACATCAGTGAAGTATGTACCCGTTGAAGGCTTTCGTGGATTAGCATCTCGGCTATACATCTACAAATCCATGGAATCCCCTGATCACTTGCCTAACTCGCACACATGCTTCTTCCGGTTATGCATGCCACCCTATCCCTCAAAAGAAGTAATGCAAAAGCGTCTCGAGATTATAACCAGGGAGCATGTTGGGTGCAGCTTTGGCACCTGGTAATAATTGCACAAATTATTAATAGAACTAAATCTTCAGTTTGTACATAGTAAGCTAAACTAAATTGTACAGCTTATGCTTTTTAGTGTAGCTGGTTTCTCCAGAGCAGGCAAATCGCTTGTACTTTGGTCTTGATCTATGGCAACGTTGGTGCAACTGAAATTTATAGAGGTTCATTTCCTAAAGATACGCTAACTATGCCTCTGTGATAGGAAGCGCGGGTCGATTTGCCTGAGATCTTCTGGTGTCTCTGCGAAGCACACTCCCCGTCGGCCCCATTCAGGTAGCGTGTTGCTTCGACGCTTTAGTTTGATTGATATGTTCTCCTTTGGGGCATGCCTATGGTTTTTTGCACATAGCATACTGACATGAACTTAAAAATTTGTTTCTAAACAGATTTTTATAAGAAAATAACTTTGAAAACTAATTAAGTTCACAAGTATAAATTTATTAAGTTCTGAAAATCAAGCCAAATACAACCAGGCGGACCAAACTGAAAAGATAATAATAGTAATAGCAAAGACATGTAATTCTGAGAATTGCTGGCCAACTTTGACATGCAAAGTCACAACCTAATGAAAACCCCCAAAGACGAAAATCATGTTCACTATGTTCTACTCGGCCTTCTCGACCGCGGCTTCTGTGGTAGCTTCCTCTGCCTTCTCCACAACTGCCGCTGCCTCCTCAGCTGGGGCTTCCACTGCAGCTGGAGCCTCCTCGGCTTCCACAACTTGTTGCTTTTCCTCTTCGACTTCCTCGACCTTCTTCTCCTCCTCGGCTTCTGGTGTCGGGGCCTCTTCTGCAGCCTTGACCTCTTCCTCCACAACCTCCTTGGTTTCGGCTACTGCCTCCTCGACGGCTGCTGGGGCTTCTTCCTCGATGGCTGCCGGGGCTTCTTCCTCGACGGCTGCCGGGGCTTCTTCCTCGACGGCTTCTTCAACGGCTGCTGGGGCTTCTTCGACGGCTGGAGTTTCTACTTGCTCGACAGCTGCTACCTCTTCGACCTGAGCTACCTCAGATTTCTCATTCTCTTGCAGTGTTGTGGTGTTTGGTGCAACCTGTAGGAGAAACCCAGTTCTTATCTATAGATTACAAGATACTATTCTTAAATCTACTTCATTTTCACCAATAAAAAACACTAAAGATTGAAAAAATGATCTATATAGGATTGGTTCTTTATAGATACATAAATATAATGGCAAAAAAGAAGAAAGATTGATGATCAATCGAGTTAGTATATGTTACGATTCTTGTTTATGATTTTGTTCGATGCTTCCGGGAGTCGGATACATGGAATGAACCACGACAAACCCGTTATTTGCAGTTAATGGTGGTGCCTTTTGTGATCGATTTTTACGACTTAAAGAAGCAGATTATCGAATTTTTTGCCTCGTTGGGTGCATTTAAAGTAATAAAAAAACGAGATGATAGATGAGCAAGCAAGAAGCATTTGAACAGGCGAAAGGTCTTCCATAAAAGGGCGAAAAAGATGAAAAAACGATACAATAAATAAAGCTTAATTGAATCTATAGAAGCTAAGTTTGGATACCTCGACAGCGGCCATTTGAGAGCAAAAGGGAAAGTATAGAAGAAGAAGAAGGAAAATACTGAAAATAGAGGAAAAGAGAGAGTGATATTGTGAGGAGATGGGGAGAGGAAGGCCGTATTTATAGAGGAACCAAAAGGGTGTCCACAGTAAGAAGAGAGGTGGACCCACAGAGGAATCTTTTCAAATCTCAATCTCATGCCACCTCATACTAAGGTGGTAGTCTAGTTGTAAATGTACACCAATTTCATTTATATCATCAAAGTAGACATCAAAAGATGTGACTAAAATGACTCCAATTTCGATTAACATTCTTTGCCTAACATTTGTTATTCTTTCAATGATCTAGGGTCCGTTTGAAAATCACTAAATTTTCTGAAACCAAGTTTATCGCTTATTAGATTGTTGAAATAGATTGTTAACCGAACAAATTGGTTTTTTTTTTTTAGAAAATACGTTTGATGAGCATTTGATATAACAAAGTTTATTGAAATCGATGTAAGTGTAAAATTAGAAAGAAAAGTTAACTTTTTATTCAAATATGAATTTTTGTAAAAATATACGTAATATATCATTTCATAAGTTATGATGATCTTTATAAGCTTTATCCGTATACTTATAAAATAATAAAAATAATATCTTCTATAAGCTAGCATAAGTGGGCTATTATCTTATCTTTTCTCCATAAACTTGATAACAAAAAGGGGATTCCCATCAGGAACGGGCAGAATCGTATTGGCAATGAACCAGAAACACGCAATATTACAATATGATCCTTACACCCATTTCGTATTATGAGTGTGTCAAGATACGTATTTTAGTGAAGTCGATTATTTGTCTACACAACCAAGTTCTTCTAGTAATTCCAAGTTTCTAGTGCCGAATTGCATCGAGGGCATTATCCTCTCGGATCATTCCAACCCTACATATGCATCATCTTCTAGGGCTCTTCTTTTACAAGCTAGTAATATGATCATTGAATTTTGTGTGTTTGAAATCTTGAAGTACAACGGTTTGTAAGTCACTGATTGTGTGTATACAAATGCACATTCACGTCAATCTGATCCAAAACGTTTGTAAGTCACTAATTGTTATACAAAATGTTTTTTCAAGAGATTATTCACTTATTGTAAAATTTTATAGAAATTTTATTGAACTAAAATCACAAATTTACTGATCCATAAAAAAGAAAACGGAATAAAAACCAATCCATAACATATATTACTAGTGATTTTTTTTCTTTCCAGAGTTACAGCCAAACCGAGACTAAATCTATATCAAATATCCGAAATTCGGTAACCACTTAATTATTGGATCCCACCCAAATCCAACGTATCAAAAGTCAAAAGAAAGTTAATGAAGCTTAATACGTACACGACGATGAATTTTACAAACGCATTGCATATTCGGAACACGTTTATGGGTTTCGAAACCGTGGGTAAAAAACACGGATATGTTTCGGATCCATGTCAGTGTCAATTTTTTTTGTTTGTTAGAATTCACAAAGAAAATTATCACGGATCCAACGGTTATGGGTTTCGGATCTGTGAACAATTTGTAACTTTTATTTTTTTGTGTTAGAATTCACAAAGAAATTATTACGGATCGACAACTCGTAACCGTAGTTCCGGATCCGTACGTTTGTGAATTTCATCGCCTTGCGTTACTGATCCGGAATTTAATTTATGTTTAGAAAACATTAATCAGTGAAGATGGGGTGAATATTCTTCTGAAATGAAATGAATAAAGAAGCTGACGTGGATAGACTACTTTTGCAGTGGGGCCGTGCGCTGTCACACCGGAGCCTTGTAAACCGCCCAACTTGTGGAGTAGGTCCCGCCACTATGTTAGCCTAGTATGCATCGATGACACGTCTGATATGCCACGTCGCCTGATTGACTGCTTTGGCCCTTTTCCATCCATCTTCACAATTTAGATTTTTTAATGTCTGAACCTCAAAACTTAGATTAGTATACCGCAATACACTTTATATGAACATATCGACCATAATTATATTTTGTTTAGACGTTATATATTTGAAATAATTCAACAAAAAATGAAAATGGGTATATTTCTAATTAAGTGTCATGAGATTTGATATATCCTATTAGTGTTATTATATCCACCGAGGTATATATTTGTGAGATGCCATATTAGATATGGGGTGGGGTTTATCGTTCATTCATCTTCATGTTATCACCTTAGGGTTTCTCAATAGAACCACACCCTATATAGAGTATAGATTCTATGAGAACACCCTATTATTATCAGTTTTGTTACGAAAGTGACATATCGTTTAATATATTATTCGTATTTACTGTTGGTTGAGTGTATTATTCGTAGTTATTGTTATATTCCTAATTATTATTATTCGTAGTTATTATTATTTTTGATATCTACTCTAAATCTCAACCCTTAATACTCACATTCAGCGGTAATTGTTCTCATGTCCTCACGTTAGGGGTGTTCTCATAGAAACCACATCCTATATATATATATATATATATATATATATTTGGACCAAATCTAGTAGATAAATTCGATGAACTTCCATTATAAATCAACTATCAATTAAAGGAAAGTAATCCCTTTTATTATCAATTTCATCCTCCACGATATGTTGATTTTCCTACCATCTAGCATCCGAAGATTAACTAATTAGTCAAAATCCTATAATAAATAAATTAAAATGAATTTCCCAAATTCATATAATTTACCTTACCATGATATAGAAAAAAACCACATGCCCTTTGAAAAACAATGAATTTTTGTTACACGAGGCATTTTCGGCTGGAGCTAGAGAAAGGATTACTTTTTAATAGTTGGTTTTTATCTGAGTTGCATTATGCTTCATTCTTTAATGTATTTTTTTAATTTATATTTGTACGGTGTATTGGACTTGATCCTAGTCTGTTGATGACTATGTTGAAGGTGGATTGACCACTGTCCTGAGGTTTGGGTACTTGTTTGGCTTGTGAGTGTCTAGAGAAAGGATTACTTTTTAATAGTTGGTTTTTACCTTACCATGTGTGTTGTTTTCGGCCATTGATCACAGATTACAGGTTTGTGCATATACTTTGTTCATTTAGTATAACTGGATCTTAACGGATCTAGTTATATTGTTTCACTCTTCTATGAATTTACCTCTACCTAAAATGATTAAAATTTTTTTGAGCGCCGTACCTATTTTGCTTCAAAGTCCATATTTTATTAAGATTTTAATACAGTTAAAACGACTACTAATATTAATTTTTAGTAGATTATGCAAAATTTTTAGATTGTGAGTAGTTTTGTATGATTATTCTTAATGTATTTGACAATATATATTGTAGATTGTTTCTTAAAATGCATAAACAAGTACATGTTTAATGCATATGAGTTATTAACATTTATAAATATTTTCACTTCACACTCTTACAATTACATATAGTATATAAAATATTTATTTATTACAAATAAGTACTTATATAATTTTATGTAAAAAGTACATTGTTTCAACTATTCCATTGTATGAATCAACATAAGCACGTTAAAAAAGAACAAATCAAACAATCTGTACGAAGAGCACAAAGTAATATTTAAGAAAATGAACCTTAGTGGAACAAATAGTAGCTTGTGATCCTTAATCTGTACTATGTAAGGTTTTATAATAAACAACGGCTATAATTATGATGTTGGTGAACTCGTCATTTTGGATGGTAGCCATGAAACATTAGTACATTACTATAGCTAAGATTACTCTTCATATGTTCACACACCGCTGCCGTTTAGATCTATCCGAACCGACCCGTCTTCGGGTAACAGACGGGTATGGACATACCTCCAAATACGAAGCCTAGAGGCAACCTTAGACGAATACGGTCAAGATACATTAGTACATGTTTATTTGAGTCGCTTATTTGACCTGAAATTGAAGTCCGTTTTACTTAAAATTGAAATCTTGGGATAAAGTTAAAAAAAACTATAAGTCTCGTATTGTTATAACTCTGAAAACGGAAACGGAATAAAAATATATCTAGTTGTGTACTCCTGTTCATGATTTTTTTTAAAAAATCATTCTTCGTGGTTCCATGTAAAATAAATTTGTTTTCCTTATCTTGTTTTCCTATACGGTATCAAATTAATCAAACTCTAACACAATTACTTTGAATACAGGAAATGAACAAGTATATACATACGGACTAAGGTACCGTTTTGGAGTCCTACCGGCCCTATTGTGTTGTGTTCAAGCAATGCTATAGTGCCATGTTCATAAAGCTATTGTTTGATGTGTTTTTGGGTTCACAACTCAAAAGTGTGTTATGCCATCACAATGGACAACCTTCCATAGAAAGAAGTATCCTCAACTTGGCAAATTACTTAGTAAAGGCTGCATCTTGCAATCTGTAAAGGACTTTGAAAGTTTTAGATTGTATATTTGGGCGGTGGAAAGGACCCCACACGACACTGCTCCTTTGGAAACCATGCCAAATAGAATGTTTTAACATTTACATTTGATTATGTTGTGTTATATTATATGGTCCCAAAACACTCTTTAAGTCATCTTAGAAATGGTGTTCTTACTAGCTTAAGCTCGAAAAAGGATGATTTAACTTGTATACGCAAGTGTTCATCTTTCACAATCAAACCTCTATCCGCTTGAAATTTGGATGTGAAACGTAACCATACTTCAAACCTATGCATCTTGATTAAGACCTAATGTGAAGATTGAATGAATCTCGATAGAGTCGTTATTTGAGCGGAATGAGCCGGACTTTCGTATCTTCATGTCCAGCTCATTTAAACAAAGCTAAACTAAACCGGACTTTTTTTCAAGGAAAACCCAAATCAAACTCGAATAGATCAACTCATTCAGTTGACTATCCAATTTGTCACGAACATGTGACTACATCTACGTACCCAGGGTTTTGCACCAGATATTGTGATACCGATTACAATATTCAACACGAGTTTAAATAAGTAAATAATATCTAAAAGATAAAATTCCTTAAGAAAAATAATAGATGAACGGGATTATTTAAGGGATTATAATCCCCACAATAATCTCAAAAGTTCAAATTGAATTGGATTAAAAAAAACCCTCCCAAAATAATCTCCTCCAAATAATCCCCAATAACCACAAGAGTTGCCCCGGACCCCTACAAGCATCGGGGGCTACCGTCCTCAAACCCCGTGACTCTATTCATTTTAACGTCGATTTGGATCGACGAGGACGTAGTTCAGAATACAATACTTCAGACTCCATAACTCATTCACAGTCTCTTTAACACGTTTTCCATTTGCATTCCTTGATTACATTATTGTACTCGGCTTGTAATTTATTTTCATTCGATCTGCGATAACTTTGATGAATGTGTAAGTAGTTTTGGGACAAGCCATGTGTAATAATGGGTAGGCTTATATGGCATGGCCTGGTTTGGCACTTATGCTTGGTTGCACGTCATTCATGAACACTACGTTACCGTCTCCATGCACTACAAATCTTCATCTTGATTCAGATGAGAAACTGGGGTGGCCCACTTCTAAGTATGACGTGGCCTAGCAATAATGCCATCGTGGAACCCTACCTATATCTATTGTTTACCCTAAAGTTGCATCACTTTACAAGCTGTAACAGTTCAACAATGACCGTGTTACTGATTTACTATTAGCTCAAATAAAATAGTGACTTGATTAAAGTTGAGCAAGGATATGCTTTCCTTCAATCTTGACTTCAAAACATTGATTGGTGATTTTTGCTATTTTATAGGAACATTTTAAAGTGACTTTATTAGAGTGAGGAGGGTGAGGGCCATAAATGTGTATT
This sequence comes from Fagopyrum homotropicum, assembly GCA_033239125.1. NCBI lineage: Eukaryota > Viridiplantae > Streptophyta > Magnoliopsida > Caryophyllales > Polygonaceae > Fagopyrum > Fagopyrum homotropicum. Next base: position 16,909,433 of record BSWB01000007.1, read on the forward strand.
ATTCATTCACATGGGCATTCATTCAAGCAATCATGCACAATGGTATGTAGGAGCACGCAATTGTGTCTACGTATCATGCCCGTTATAGTGCCATCCATGACTAGACCTCGTCATAGATGGGTTTGAGCCGAACTTCACACCTACACGTCTTAGGTCCATAATCAATGAGTTTGAGATCCATATGTGTTAGAACGGAAATAAGAAAGACACATGAATTTATGTATGTGGTTCGTTATAAATGACTATTTTTATGGTACACATTAAGTAAGTTTGTTTTAAATTACATGATCATTGATGATATATGTAAAATTTAAGATACAGTCGGGTACCTGATAAGTCATTATACTATGTAACTCAAATCTTACGGAAAAACCTTAAAATGAATATTAGCTAGGTATGTAAGTAACAAATTCGACCTAACACAGAAGGAGACATAATGACCTATACAAATGAACTAAGCATTAAAGTCGGCAACTTGTATGATCTTGCTCCAACTTTTCGGAGGTGGCGCAGTGACTCTCTTTCTGTTTTAGAGGAAGAAGTTTTCGCTCTTTGAGAGGGTCTTCAAAAGTCGCAAGTTTAGGGTTTACATCTACTGAGATTTAGAGAGATAACTTGGTGTTCATCAACTCAATAAATCATGTCTAGAATCCACAATTGGAGGCGGACATGATCGATCAAAATCTCCTCGATCCATGATTGCTGGCTTCATGCACTATAGTGTACAACATATTTTTTTGGGAAATCAACGTCGTAGCAGATAGACTCACGTTACTTGAGCACAATCTGAACGTAGACGTCGACACCCTTCAGTACGATATTAAAGACCTCATCTGAAAATATATTTTTATGACAACCATTCTCCATAAACTGACCCCTCCTCCTTACATTTGTATCAAGGCATGCGGTTCCACTAATCAACAAGCTTTAACGTACTATTTTGATACATTAAAAAGAAGCTTTAAAGTACAAGAATCAATACTCCAACAAGGAACATCACAAAAGGGAGTAACCTAGCTATAAACGTAGTTTACTCTCCCCAACCCTAAAATTGCGCCATCAATGTCATTTATCTTTACCTTTCATTTGAAAACACAAAAGAATAAAAAAGCACGAAGCTTTGTGTGTGGGGATTAGGGGTGTTCATAATTTTCCGATCCGTTAGATCCGATCCGAGAATCCGATGATACGATCCATAAATATCCGAGTCCGATAATTAGTTGTCCGTATCCGATACGATCCGAGAAAAATTACCGGATCACCGGATCGGATACGGAATGAACTATTTTTTCATTCGGATATCCGGGGTATACTTATGAGTATATAATTTATAAATTATCTAGAATTTCAACAAATTCAAGTAGTTGAGTTGGTACTCATGTCATTACTGTGGTGTGAGGTCTCAGGTTCAATCCTTGGATGTCCATTTTTTAAATTAAAAAAAGTGTGGGCTAGGAAGACTTTGTATAATATTTGGATGGGCTGGCCCAAACGCAAGGTTAATTTGCCTTTGATCCACATTACTCGGATATCCGTGCCGGATATCCGTTCCGATTCGAAGTTCTCGGATCGGATATCCGGCGAACTTCGGATCGGATTCGGAATATATATATGAGAAATTTCGATCACGGATATCCGATCCGATAAGCCGGATCGGATCGGATATCCGGTAATGAACACCCCCACTGGGGATAAGATGATATTAATGGAGAGAGGGGCCAAACACGAAAATGCCCCCAACAATTTTAGAAGATTCAAAATGACATTGAAGAGCATCATGAAAACGAAAGATACCCACCTGTCAAAACTCATTGTTTGGCTCCCCACGCCTTTTTACTCTAAAGCTAAACATAATTCATTCAGGTTGCTGTTCAACTGACACTACTCTAAGGGCCCGTTTGGCTTTAACTCCGGAATGCGAAACGGAATGAAAACGAATCTGGTCCATACGTATACCCTTATTCATGAAAATTTTTGAAAGTATTCCTTGCGGTTTGAAGTAATTAGAATAAAATTTGATTACTTTTGATACCCTATAGAGAAACAAAATGTAGGAAATCAAGTGTATTTTGCATGAAACCACAACGAATAATTCCATAAAATTTCATGAATAAAGATATACATATGGACTAAATTCGTTTCCATTCCGTTTCGTTTTCAGATTTGGAACCAAACGGGCCCTAAGTTCCTAACCAGACTCATGCAAATGCAAGAGAACGAAATAACATATCATATCACCATGAAAACGCTGTCATTTCATTTCAACATTCGGTCAATTAGATCCATTATAAAGAATCTAGACACTTGAAACAACCATATATTTGCATCCAAATTGTGTCCACTGTCGAGGAACTAACTTGCCTTGTGAAACCACTATTCATGCATCAAAAATTGAACATTTAGGTTAGACTCACTAACAGAAGAGTCGAGCTTGAACATGTCAAAACTTGACTCGTTCATGTGTCATACTAGTCGAGCTACTTGGCTTAACGTAGAAAAATCTCAGCTCGAATTCGTTTCTTTCTAAACTAGTCAAATATCTTTTGAAATTTAGATCGGGTTCGTATAACAAACCCTACTAAAAATGATTGAACTCAATTATATCTTAATAATATAACCGAAATTAGCCTGAAAATCCGAACAAACCGACTTGAAATGACCAAATAGCCTAATTACAAAATAACAAATCTTTGGTTTGGATAGGGCTGAACACAAGTAAAGTCGATTGGTCATTAGAAGCGACTTACGTCCAATCCAATATGACCTAAATCCAACATAACTCGACCCACTTGATTGACGAATCTAGATTAGACTAGTATCGTTAATCAATGGACTTCCACTAAAACAAGTCATCGTGTTAGACCCGGCAGAAGGCAGCCAAACAATTGGAAAATACACATTCTCCAACGAGGAGTTGCACTTTGAAAACTCGTACAAGGTCTTCTTTGAGACGATTATACATGAGCGACAATTGACTCAAATTTTTGGTTGATCTAAAAATGATTTGGCGGTCAATTGGTCGTGGAAACTTTTACTCGAGGTGGTGCTCCTAGCCCAGTAAATATCGCTTATCAGGTGTTTATCCATGACATGGTGGTCCTCCAAGGCATTCACTTCTAATTGACCGGAAAACCTTAGACATGATGTAACGTTTAAGGTAACGTGGTGGTTTTAGGTTTTCGTGTCGAAAAGTTGCGTTCAACGTAGATGATGTTTTAGCGTTTAGTGATATGCCAACACACCCTTATCTTGTATAGTTAGCTAGTAGCTGTCACAAGTACTTATAACCTATTCCAAAATGAAGTTACAAATCATTGAATGAATGAACAAAAGTGAGAATTGCATACGTAGCATAGTAACATCAAATGTAATCCAACAAGAATTCTCTTACATCATAGCAAGAGAAGACGTAAACATGTTGCTAAGAGTGAAAACGGCCTTACTTAATATCAACTACCGACGTGGCAACGTGTCGTGCTCAGGTTAATGACATTCGATAACATTCTACAATCCATAATTGATTCGATTAAGGACATGTAATCAGTGGTCTTATATAGATGTTTACTTCTGCTAACATAAGTGTTGGTCCCGGTAACATGTGTTGGAAGAGGAGAACCATGTGTCATTCAACGACTTAAGAAACAAAGCGATTATAGCAATATTGATATCGATGTCGAATATAATGGAATCACTGAACGAATCCATATATGGAAGAAATATAGTTACTACAAACCAGGATGCGGAAAATAACCCTTTTGGGAATAATTGCCCTAGTTCTTATACTATCGTGAAGTTTACGACATTGATATCATGTAAAATTTCTTGTAGATAATCAAGTTAAGGAATCTAATTTTACGTTTGTTTGACACTATGTTCCAAACTCTACTATCGATTTTGAATGCAATCATACTAGATGTACCAGTATAAGTGAGTGTTTAAAAAGGTTTAATGATTTAAAACTTTGAGTTATGTATATTAGAAATCCGAAATCCGAAACTTATACAATATTTTACTTGAAACTTTAAGTGTCGTTGGTGTTTCAATAAGGCTCGCAAATTTCAAAAGTAAGTTATGTTTTTAGAATCACAAATAAAAGGGTAAGCTAATCACAAGATTTACCTTGTTGCTTTAGTTTATGATCTTAGATCTAGAATTGAGGAATCAAAATTAGTATGAGAAAATCAATATACTTTGTTATGATTAAATGGAGATGGTAAAGATTGGGGCGCAAATCTTGTGTGCCACCTTCCTATTTCAACTTCATGTCATGCCATGGTTTCTTATCGATTCATTCCATCCAAAATTATGAATTGTTAAATTTAATTATTTTTTTCTATATACACGCACGACACATATCACGAGTTTTTTCGACCGACATTGTTTGATCTCAGTCGCTTGATATCTTTGATCCAATGTTCCAAATCTATATGGATTTTGTGTAGGAAAGGATGGTTGATTGAAGATGGGAGGAGCAAATCATCAACATTATATACTAAGGGCACGTTTGATAGCACTAGGAATTATTCCCGGTAACGGAATGATTCCGAATCAATCAAAAACTATGTTTGGTTAGAGGTATTTTAACACATGAAAGTAATCTCATCATTTTCATTTCCTTTCATTTCCTTACCCTTATCCGATTTCATTCCGTTTCCATTCCACCGCTTCAACCAAACGGGCACTAAATTTATTTCAGCTTGTGCTGAAATATCTCAATTTTAGCCCAAAGAAGGTCATGGGATACTTCAAAGCATTAAAAAAAATATTCTATGCTTAAGGTAATTAACTTCTTAGCACAAATTAGCTTCAAAAATGACACTGGATGAACGAATACCATTCTATTTATCAAAAACAAAATGGTCGAATGAGAAAAATTGACGTCGATGAGAATGATTATGTCATTGCTCATCTGCCAAAAACACCTAATACTATAAAATGCAATAAAAATAATACTTACTTGGGAAAAACAAAAGTACGATCTTATAAACTAAGGGCCCGTTTGGTTCCAACTCCGGAAACGGAAACGGAATGGAAACGAATTTAGTCAATATGTATATCCATATTCATGCAATTCTATGGAATCATTCCTTGTGTTTACATGCAAAATGCACTTTATCTCCCCATATTTTATTACCCTATAGGGTATCAAAAGTATTCAAATTCAACTTCAATTAGTTCAAATCACAAGGAATGATTCCAACAACTTTCATGAACAAAGGTATACATATGGACTAGATTCGTTTCCATTCCGTTTCCGATTCCGGAGTTCAAACCAAACGGGCCCTAAGTGTCTATTTGGTTGGAACGGTGGAATGAAAAGGAAATGGAAATGATGAGATCAATTTCATGTGTTAGAAGACCCTAAACAAACATAGTTTTTAATTGATTCGGAATCATTCCATTACCAAAATGATTCTTAGCGCTTCCATACGAGCCCTAAATGTTAATGATAATTGTACCATATATGTAACAATGTTTAGGATGGACCATAGACATGTTTGGGTAATAAAAATTTTTTAGCCTGTGTATCAAGCAGACTAAGGCGTTATCTGATGTTATTGCATATCTAACATATCTTCACATTCAGGCTATATCTCATCAATTAAACAGGCAAAAGGAAAAATTCACCGAAAGAAACAATAAGTCAACATTATCTATATGTAGTTGTACTGAAGCTAATGGTATCTTGTTCTTCAACTATAGCTGATGGTTCTCTGCATTTTTAGCTTTGTAAAGGGAAGCCCACTAAATTTGAAGAAAAAAAATGTCAAATCAGTCCAATCAGTGACTCATGATTATGACTTGTGAATAACCTGCTATGTCTATAAATAAAAACAAACGATTTACTTTCAAAAGTATAATCATTTCCATTCATTGATATATTCCAGATGCAATTGAAATCAAGAATCATATGGCAATCAAGTAGAAGAAGCTATATATACTTTCTTGAATCACATTAAACATGGTTAGTGACTCTAAGCGTTTGCAGTTTGCATCTAATTCAGACATATGACAACAAGAAAGCTTGAACCCATGAATGAAGCCAGGGCTACACAAAAGGAGACTTTACTTGCCTGGCCAAAAAGGGTTATAAGCCTACATTCTTAGATTATACAAATTAACAAAGCCAGTTCGTCAGGAGCTTCACATAACATAGTCAGTCCTGCACAAAAGAGAAGAAACCAATCTCCCTAGTCTTTATCGTAAATATTAGGGCCGAACAATAACATCCCCGCATTCGACCTGTGTATCAAATACTCGCATCAGTTTCCCAAAGGGTCAGTTCTATACATGAGCAAACCATTTCTCAATTGGGTTTTGGCAGGGTTGTTTTTTGTTCACTTTTGAATAAGTCATTTGTGTAATACATCAAGTGATTCTCCTTTTGATCAGAACCCGAAATCAGCAGATAGTTTGTAAATGTAGAAACTGGGAAAGCCAAGATGAAAATCAACAGGATGAAAGATGTGTAGAAGTGAAACTCACCAGTTAGCAACGTCATTGATATAACTAAGTCTTGAATAGATGATGGCGAGCTAACATGTTGTGTACATCAGAGATATTTATGTTTTCACAGCCAAAGAGTTCTCTCAGCTTTAAGTCACACATTACTGTCATTGCATTAGGATCCTGGAAGCAAAACAAAGTAACAATTACCAACCAGAATAATGACAATTATATGATATAGAACTGTATTGTGCAATGCATGTTATCACCATAAAAGTATTCGAATCATTCTATTGGCAAAACAATATATCAATTACCAACCTCCAACTGGTTAACTTTTATGTACTCTAGTACATACTGGATGGCTTCTGACTGAAGCATTTCCTTTTTCCCAGTGCCCAGAAACATCGCCAGCGGTTCAGAAATTGTAACTGAAGAATCAACAGATTCAGGGTTTTCAGATGAATTTTCAGCATCATCAGTCTTCAAACGTTTGGATAAAGCGGGCTCGGACTCAGTCTCTGTGCATCAGCATGAAAATGAAGGATTGACTTCAATTAGAGAAATCATATTTTTTATAAAAAAAACAAAAAGAACAAATTTGTTAGATGCTTAACAAGTTAAAATAATGTCCGAAGAGGAAAATAATGATTTGAAAATTTTCGTGACATACTTGAAGAATCCAGAGAATGGATATGCTTAGAGAGCAGCTTGTTCATCTTAAACATGTCAGTACAATCAATCTCGAAGACAGCACGCAGGGCATCATCACAGATAATCTTCCTCTTGTTACTCGGATCCTGAAGGTTGTTCTTCCTTATATATGCCCATAGCTGCTTCACAATCTAAAACAAGAAAAATAGCTTTCTATGTTACCATGATCTACTCAAGACTGTTCCTAACATTTTAACTAATCATAAGACACATCCCTAACTGAGAAAAAGATTTTTTTCATCAGAATACTAACCTCTGTCCTCGGTAGGGCAGGTTCACCAACAACAACCTGTAGTTCGGGTGAAACACCACACACCTTGTTAAGGCCTCCAGCTCCGCCTCTTCTTTTGGTTCCAGCCTGAACACTGTATTTGGGCATAACAAAGACATTTTTAACACATCAGACAAGCATACGAGGAGTGAGAAACTCAAATACAATTTGAAAGAAGATAAACATACAGAAAGCAAAGATCATTAATCAAACAAGAAGAAACATATACAACATTACTAATCAGAAGTTCAACAACTCCCCAAAAAGGCAAGAAACAAGCATAACAACCAAACAAGCGAAAGTTTGAAGCTATCTAACCACTACTATGAACAAAATGATTTGCCACAAACTACATGAACGACCTGCTATTTTATCGACTATCCTTAAAAGGCAAAATTACATTTAATTGCCCATCATACATAGCTATCTAGAGGTCCTAGACTCTTTACTGCTAGTAAGTAGTAACACATTCAGAAAAAAAAGAGTGGGATGTCCAAATTATTATTTAGACATATTCATTGTTTGTCTTGCTAAAGTATAGGGATAACATTTGAATTTTATACTTTTTCAAGTTGCTTTATTAAGTTAATAAACATAATTTAAATTGCTAAAGAAGTATAAAAAGAAGTGGTCACATCCAACTTTGCTTATAGAAGGTAGTTTACCCAAGAATCAAAATTTTAATCTTAACACTACAAGAAAAGCATCGATCTTCGTTGTCGATGTGAAATATGAGGCATCACCTTTCCAAATAATCACAAATAAACTGGTCATTTATCCCCCACCAAGGAATAAAGTAGATCAGTTTAAATGCAAGTCAAACTCAATCAATCATCCAGACCAAAGAAAAGTATAGAACTTAAAAATACGTTTCAGAAAATATGTCTTCTCGCAAAGGAAACAATATATATGTCGTAGTATATCCATCTCTACCTATTGACATAATCAGCAGTTACGCCTCAGTGCTACCCCATAACAAGCAACTAGAGCTAAAACTCCAGCATTACATCCTCAACTTAGTAATAAAAAGACAAAACTATTGTAGAACTGTAGGAAGAGCTTCAGAAAGCACTCATCAAACTATCATCAGGTGATCTTTGGTTGGCAACTACAACTAAAACTCCAGAGCATTACAGCCTGAACCAAGTGTCTGTTCTGTGTGCTGTAAATTTTGAATCAAAACCCGAGAATGCATTTCGCATACCCAAATGGTGGACAAGTTTCGTCAATTTAGTGGCTCCTCTTCTGCTTCATAAATCATTACAAACCGTCACAATCATCTCCAAGTTTCAATCCAGTTCATTTTCAAACTTTAACCAAACACCACAAATAAGTATGCATAGTGCTTAAACATGTTGCTCCGGTAGAAAAACACAAAAACATGAACTTGAAACTTAGTATATTTGAAGCTGAACTTCGCCCTATGATGTTGAGAGTGAGTAGGTGTGGTCTTATTTCATGGAAAAACGACCAGTTTTTTTCATTTCAAATGTGTGGGGAGTCTCATAAACCCCACGTTGTAACAAGGACACAATTTCCTGTCCTCTGTCAAATCCTAACATAAAGACAGCAACAGGGATAAGGTAATTCAAGATCCAAAGTCAAATTTATTCAATTTGCAGGGATGAATTAAAGATAAACAGAACAGTCCACAGGAGAAATTAAAGTGCCTATTTAAAAACCATTTAAATGCCTACAAAGTAAAATAAAATAAAGAAATAAAAAGGTCCACTAGTCCCAAGCAGAGGCTGAAACACTGTCTACGCACGCATAAAGAATAAACATAGGAACAAAAAACCCTTTTGAAAGCAACCGGTCTCAGACAAGACAATACCCTAAATTTTCCTTTTGTTAAAACCACCTTAACAACACAACTAATTTCAAAATCCAAAAACTTAACCCTACCTTTCCTTGTTCCCTTTCCCGGCATTCTTCGGCGGAGGTGGCGGTGGACCTTGCGGCGGGTGTTGAAGCTGAGGAGCGACCTGAACCCCCGGCGAAGGAGGAGAGAAAGGACTTCTGAATCCAGCAGGGAGGTGAGCAAAGTGAGAAGGAAATTGATGGTTAATGTTGAGGAATTGAGGATGGTGTTGGAGGGGGATCGGCGACGGAGGTAGCTGGTGGTGGTAACGAAGGACCTCTTGTATGAAGGCGGTTTTATGAGAGAGGTCTTGACCAAACCTAGCTCCGAGTAGTTGAACGACGCCGTTTAAAGAGTTGAAGGAGTTAGCAGGGGACTGACGGAGGAGAGTCTCGACTCCGTTGGCTATCTCTTGGTCAGTTACCACCATTGTTGTTTCTCCCTTCATTTCACAGAGAGAATGTTGGTTTGGGTTTGGTTTGATTTGAATTGTTTAGAGAAAACCCAAAATGAAGAAAGAGAAAAGAGCCCAAATAGCCCAACCACCCTCTCCCACACTCTACCCACCGCCACTGGCTTTTATGATGGTGGTGGTGGGGTCTGCTGTTGAACTCTTAAAGGTCTTCCAGAAAAAGGAGAAAACTACATAAAACGACGCCGTAAGGTAATTAGGTAAGAGAACCGGTATTAAACCGCGAATTTCCTTCTACATCTCTCCGGTTCAGTTCAACGCAAACCCGTCTTCTTTCCTTCTATATTTCTCCGGTTCAGATTCCTTCACTTCGTTCCGTCTTCTTCATTTTCTCGGGTGCAGTTTTCTCATCACGCGATCTCTTCTTTCTGGTAAGATTTTCTTCTCCTTCTGCGGGTAGTGAAACCGATAGATCTGATTATTAGAGTTTTCTGATCTTGTTTATATTGAATCAGGTCCATCCTCTAGCTTTGTTCAGTTCGTCAGTAAAATCCATAGAAGCCCCACTACTCGGTTCACTTGCTTTTCAATTACAAGTATATTACTCGATTTTACCGTCTTCTCCATTCGTTTCTCCGGTGTATGTTATCAGGCTCTTGCCAATGAGAGATCTGCATGTTTTACCCGTTTTGCCTGGTTAAATTATTAAAAAAAAACTAAAAAACTCTAATCTTTGAATATGCAAAATAGCCACTTTGTCATTCACGATCACACCGCAACCTCTCTAACCTTCGACCTTCACAGTTCATGCTCACAACTGCCTTCTTCAACCTTCTCGTTCTTCCTTCCGTACTCACCAAAGTCATAGCTCTTCCTTCAACCTTCGATGCTCGGAGTGCTCGCCTCGAAAAAAGTTTACCCCTCGGAGTGCTCGCCTCTCGTCGCTCTTCCTTCGATCTAATCGCCACTACTTCACCCTCACCGCATAATCGCTTCTTCACCGGGTATGCAACGATCATATCAGTTTCTTCTTCAATCTTCATCCTGATGATGCCCGCCACATATTCATGCTCACTGCTTACTGCAGAAGCTCTTCGGTTGTCTTCTTCTTTTATAGCCCCGGCATATTCGTGTCTTTTGCAACTCGGATATTCAAAATCACATTTTATAAAAATCTCAAAATAACAGATATTCAAGTGTTAGCCCGGAGATTCGAACTCGAATCCTCCTTAATAGGGATGGGAATGGATCGGGTGGTGGGTGGATGATCATATTGGGACATAAAATCATATCCTTTATTTGAGCAAATCACGTAAATCTTTTCCTATTTTTCCTTAGGTAAATCCCTACAATTGCCTCTGTATTTTAGGAACAGTATCCTCATCATCCCTTATTTATGTATTACCGTTGCTTTGTGCTTGTATATATTACCTTGTGATTATCTTCATCAATACAATTACAGAGAATCATTCTTTCTTCTTCGTTAGTCTTTATTCCGCATTTTAAACTTCTACATGGTATCAGAGCTTAGGCTTTATTAATCCTCAAATTTTCTTCTCACAAAAAAAAAAAAACCTACCCCATGGCAAACGAGACAATTACTGGGTCGAACAACGCCCAACAGATCTCAGAACCATGGGAGAAGTCCTCACAACCCTTATTCATTCATCACTCGGATCAACCGGGAGCCGTCTTGGTGTCACAACCATTGATGGAGGACAATTATACAACTTGGCATCAGTCAATGTTGATGGCCCTCACAGTCAAGAACAAGAAAGGCTTTGTGGATGGAAGTCTACCAAAACCCGTTGACAAGCCGACGGAAGCGTTACAATGGGAAAGATGCAACGTACTTGTCAAAACATGGCTCCTCGGATCCATGTCAAAAGAAATATCGAGCAGCGTAATCCAATGCAAGAGCGCAAGAGATATGTGGCTTGAACTCAAGGAGCGTTTTTCGCACACCCACACTGTCTCATTATTCCACATTGAAAATGCCATTCACGATTGTGAGCAAGGGGCAGATTCTGCCTCAACTTTTTTCAACAAACTAAAAGCACTTTGGGATGAGAAAGAAGTGCTTTGTGCATTTCCACCATGTACATGTGCAGCAGCGAGCAGCATCAAAAATTTCATAGACACACAAAAGACCATGAAATTTTTGATGGGGCTCAATGACAATCATGCTCAAATCCGCAGCAACATAGTTGCAATAGATCCATTACCGGATCTAAACAAAGCATTTGCCATGGTTTTAAGGCAAGAAAACGCTGGTAAGTCAACCTCCAAGGTGTCGGCGACAACCGAGACAATGGCTTTTTCGGTAAAGAAAGATATCGGTGGGCATGATGCTCGCCCAAGCGACTCAAAATTTTGCGAGAAGTGCAACATGACCAACCATAATACAAAGCAGTGTCGGGCTCATCTCAAATGTTCTTTTTGCAATTGGAAAGGACACACCTATGAATACTGTCGTAAAAGAAAGAAGGCAATGGAAGGCGGACAAACAAACTCAACAGTCCACTATGTAGAAAATAAAGACGGGAATCTGCCTTTCGCCAAAGAAGATTGTCAACGGATGATGCACTTTCTTCAATCAATGGGAATCAAATCTTCGGAATCTCAAAGCCTTGTTGAAAATATGAACAATGGAGGATCTTCGGCTAATCTTGTCGGTAATGTCTCTAACTATGATCACTTCTCAGGTAATGCCCTTTCATTAAATTCTTCAAACATGACATGGATATTGGATAGTGGCGCTAGTGACCATATTGTTTGCCACACAAAATTTCTTACACATTATGAGCCTTCTTATAATCGTTTTGTACGCTTACCTAACGGGAACACTTTCTTAGTTACACATATAGGAAGTGTAGATATTTCCCCACAACTTCGTATTATTAATGTGCTATGTGTGCCTAATTTCACTGTTAATTTAATTTCTATTAGCAAATTAGTGTTTGATTCATTCTATGTCACTATTTTTTTAAAGAAAATTTGCATCATTCAGGACCTTCGATCGGGGAGGACGATTGGGACGGGAATTGAGCGCGAGGGCCTTTACTGTCTCGACATGCCTCTAGGAAGTTCCTGCAATGCCGTCTTTCAACCATCTAGCCAAGTGTTGCATCAACGACTTGGCCACCCATCACCTAAAGTGTCAAATTTACTCCATTTTTTCAAGAATAATTCTAGCCATAAACATGAATGTTTGGTTTGTCCTTTAGCAAAGCAAACTCGAACTGTTTTTCCTTCGCATTTTTCAAACTCTTTATCTATTTTCGATCTTATTCACACAGACATTTGGGGTGGATATCATGTTCCATCAATTTCGGGTTATCGTTATTTTTTAACAATCGTTGATGATTATTCACGTTTCACTTGGATTTTCCTCATGAAAAACAAATCCGAGGCTCGTGCCCTCGTTATTCAATTTCTTAATCTCATTGAAAATCAATTTAATAAACGGGTCAAAGTTATTAGAAGCGACAACGGTCCCGAATTTAAATGTGTAGATTTTTATGCTTCAAAGGGAATTTTACACCAAACAAGTTGTGTTAACACGCCCCAACAAAATGGGGTAGCTGAACGAAAACATCGACATTTGCTCAATGTAGCACGTGCATTGCTTTTTCAATCAAGTTTGCCAAAAGTTTTTTGGGGTGATGCAATACTCACCTCTTGTTACTTAATCAATCGTCTACCAAGCCCCATTTTACAAAACAAAACACCTTTCGAATTATTATTTTCCAAAATTCCCAACTATTCTCATCTTCGTGTTTTTGGTTGTCGATGTTTTGCCTCTAGCCATCACCTTCGCCCCCACAAATTTGATACGAGAGCCATCGAGTGTGTCTTTATTGGTTACCCCGCCGGAACCAAAGGCTACAAATTATATCACATTCAAGAAAAGAAAATCATAATATCCCGAGATGTGATTTTTCACGAAACCGACTTCCCTTATAAAAATTCCACCATGCCAAACCATACACCATTACTTGAAAATAGATTACCCCTACCCATTCCCAACCCCACTACCTATATTGATGACGACAATGGCAATCAACCCTTGCCTTCCAGTACAACACCCCTTGCAAATCATCCCTTGCACCCCCCTACCCCACAAGACACCTTCGAACCCATTGCTACACATAGCACTCCTAACCCACAGGAAACCTCCCTACCAATACCTAATGTTCAACCAAACGTCGTTCACACACCACCCCGTCGTTCCACCCGACCTACCAAAGCCCCAACAACATTGCATGATTTCCATGTCGAGGTAACATTGCCTTCTCGCCCGACCCAATCCTCCTCCACCAACAAAATCTCTTCGGGTATTTTGTATCCCCTTGATTCTGTTTTATCTTATAGTCGACTTTCTCCTCCGTATAAACATTTTGTGTCTAACATTTCGCTCGAGAAAGAGCCCACTTCTTTTTCGCAGGCATTGACGGACCCAAAGTGGCAAGAAGCCATGGCTTTAGAAATAAAGGCCTTAGAGGAGAACAAGACATGGAGCTTAGTACCCCTTCCTCCCAACAAACGACCAATCGGTTGTAAATGGGTATACAAAATCAAGTACAACTCAAATGGCACGGTGGAGAGATACAAAGCTCGACTCATCGCCAAGGGTTACAACCAAGTTGAGGGGATAGACTATCGTGAGACGTTTGCACCTGTTGCCAAACTTACCACCGTTCGCGTCTTACTTAGCCTCGCCGCTATACAAGGATGGCATTTGCATCAACTAGATGTCAACAACGCCTTCTTACACGGCGACCTGCTCGAGGATGTTTACATGAAGCTACCTCCTGGTTTTTGCAAAAAGGGGGAGACAAGAGTTTGCAAATTGCAAAAATCTCTTTACGGCCTCAAGCAAGCCTCTCGGCAATGGTTTATAAAACTTTCCGGAGCTCTCAAAACCGTCGGTTTTCACCAATCTTGGGCTGATTATTCTCTTTTCATTCGCAAAACAAAAGGTAATTTACTGATTTTGTTAATCTATGTCGATGATGTTATCCTTGCCGGAACTAACTTGCAGGAGATTGAGGATATCAAGCGGTTCCTAGCTAGTCATTTCAAACTCAAAGATCTTGGCATATTGCGATTCTTCCTTGGTCTTGAAGTTGCTCGCTCCAAGACTGGCATCGTTCTCTCTCAACGCAAATATGCCCTCGAGATACTAGAAGACGTTGGGTTCCTTGGTGCAAAATCAACTAAAACCCCACTCGATCCAAACATTGCCTTATCTGCCGCTAATGGTGATCTTCTTTCAGACGCCTCCCAATACCGGCGTTTGGTCGGCCGCCTAATCTACCTCACGATCACCCGACCAGACCTCACATATGCTGTCCACATTCTCAGCCAATTTATGAGCCAACCACGACAGTCACACCTCGATGCGGCTCACCAGGTCCTCCGATATGTCAAAGGCTCTCCTGGTCAAGGGTTGTTCTTCCCCGCCAATGGTCGCCTCCACCTCACTGCTTACTGCGACGCCGATTGGGCTCGGTGTCGGGACACCCGTCGCTCTGTCACTGGTTACTGCATATTCCTTGGTGGTTCACTTATCTCATGGAAGTCGAAGAAGCAGGGCACCGTGTCTCGATCGAGTGCTGAAGCCGAATATCGCTCCATGGCCAACACTTGTTGCGAGCTTACATGGCTTCGGACACTTCTTAAAGATCTCCAGGTTGATCATTCCACGCCAACCACTCTTTTTTGTGACAACAAAGCCGCTATTCACATCGCATCTAACCCCGTATTTCATGAGCGCACAAAACACATCGAAATCGACTGTCACATCATACGGGAGAAGATTCAAAGGGGAGAGGTTCGCACTCATCACATCGCTACTAGCAACCAACCTGCAGACTTGTTCACTAAACCAGTTGGCTCCACTCAATTCTTCACCCTATTATCCAAGTTGGGAGTTTCCAACATACACTCCAACTTGAGGGGGAGTATTGGGACATAAAATCATATCCTTTATTTGAGCAAATCACGTAAATCTTTTCCTATTTTTCCTTAGGTAAATCCCTACAATTGCCTCTGTATCTTAGGAACAGTATCTTCATCATCCCTTATTTATGTATTACCGTTGCTTTGTGCTTGTATATATTACCTTGTGATTATCTTCATCAATACAATTACAGAGAATCATTCTTTCTTCTTCGTTAGTCTTTATTCCGCATTTTAAACTTCTACAGATCATGTCCGTCATTCGACCCGCGAGAAAATTTCATTTACCCACCACCCGCATCCAACGGATCTAACGGATGAAGCGGGTGGATCAGGTGATTTTCAGGTGTTCTACGCATTTCCTTTAAATCGATATCAAACTCGAATTCGAATGCGAAAATTAATGATAATAAAAATAAATTCAATCCGAAAAAGTCTTATCTATGAAAAATATGATAAATCTAAAGTCAACACAAATCACCCAAGTGGAAATATTACAAGAAGTGTTATAAGTTTAAGTTATTGAAAAATAGAAAAATGGTCTTCGGTTCTGAAAAGGTCACAACCCTAAACCTAACTCGCAAGCAGACAGTTAGGTTTAGGGTTCTGATTTTTTAGGGATCTGATTATTTTTTAGGGTTTTGTTAAAATTAAAATTTTATTAAATTATTATAAATTTAAATGAGTGTAAGCGGGTGAAACGAGTCGGATGGGTTGATGGATCGGGTGACGGGTGGATGAAAGGTCCATCCGAATTTGACCCGATCCATCACCCGCTTCATCTGTCATCCGCCATCCGCTTTCATCCGCTTCATGTCGGGTTTTCACCCTTTTATTATGGATCGGGTTATCGGGTGTCCGTTGGATTCGGATGAAATTGTCATCCCTACTCCTGAAGAACCGGAAACGTAACCTTTAAAAAAAAAAACTCTAAATATTTTTCTTGTTCGAAATAAGATTAATGTATACCCAAGCCTTAATGAAAGAGATAATATTTTCCTTAATCAATCTCTAGGAAAGTAGGTAAGAAGGGAAAATAAGATAAATTTTAGTCTCACTCATTGTTTAAGGTCAATAGTTTTATGGAAAAGGTCAAACAAAACAAAATAGATATGACAAATGTTACGCTCAGGAATTGATGCACGCAAAAGTCTTAAATTTATAACTCGATATATTTTTCCTAACTCCTAGCGGACCCACAGTGTATGGGTCGTTTTGTAGTAAGGATAGTATTCCGAGGTCGAACACAAAGACTAAGGTGAAATTGAATCAATAGTGACTAAGGATAGTGTTGATCTAGGCTAAGAAAAGAGAAAGAAATAAAGAAATGAAATTCTCAATATTTTTGGATTGGTTTTGTGGTGATCAATCAAGGATCACAAATCATGCAAGATTTAACAAGTAACTAAGCTAGCGAGGCAAATAAACAAACACAAACACGAGATAGGTAATCAAGAGAAAAAAGCGGATTCTAGGGGTTAGAAATTCCGGTTATGGCATAGGACTCAAGCTATCTAATCATTCCTTGGATCAACTATAGTATGTTGGGAGTGAGTGTTTCTAGATTGGGGTCAATCACCGGGTAGGTCTCATGGTCCACTAGTCCGTTCCTAGGATCTCATCACCGGGTAAGTCTCAAAGAGCCTAAGGATAGGAATTCTACACAAACCGGAATGTCATCTAGGGATCTAACCTCTCCTTACCGGGTAAGTCTCGGGAAGGCAAGTCCTAAACATCAATCCTAGCACACTCAGTCCAATAGCGGCTTATGAGGCTCACTACTACCTAGAGTTCATCATCTTCGGTATCTAAAGGCAAGAATCACCGGATATGTCTCTTCTCACAATTAGTTGCTAACACTAGGTCACCCTAGAATAGATCTAGCTCAATAAACACTAGGATTTCAACAATCTAACAACCTAACACTTAGATTTATCAATACAAGCAAGTCAGACGAAATCACGGGCAGTTCATCAAGTCCACGGCCGTGGAACCCCTTAGAACAGACCGTGATTTTGAACAGAGGCTATGTTCGAGCAAACAAAGCATCCAAAGGTACGTTTAAGTCTATCCTATCATAGTCCAAGCCATAACCATCATTTCCTTACCCTAAAATCACATCTACTTAGCCAACAACATGCATCATCACAATCAAGGTCATCAAACATAAAATCATGGATTCCATGTCAAAATAATGAAATGAAAGATAGATGAAGCAAATAGAACAAGGAAAACGAGCTGAATAGATGTCAAAAGAGAGACTTACAACCCCTTCAAAAGAAGGTTCGATTCGTTCTTACAACCCTAGAAAATGTTTCCAACAATCTTCACTCTAAAAGCTATGAAAAACTAAGAATGGTGTGTTCTTCTCTTCTTCTCCAATGGAAGCCTTTATTCTCCTCCAAGAGTAGCTCCAATCCAATCTTTCAATGAGAGAATATGTGTTGTTGAGAGTGTGGGAGAGAATGGAGTGATGGGGTCTGCCCTCAACAGCCTGCATGACCACCTTTTATACACCATCAAGGGCAAGGGTCGGTTATGGAGATCGTGGGAC
The DNA here is from genome assembly GCA_033239125.1 of Fagopyrum homotropicum. Classification (NCBI taxonomy): domain Eukaryota; kingdom Viridiplantae; phylum Streptophyta; class Magnoliopsida; order Caryophyllales; family Polygonaceae; genus Fagopyrum; species Fagopyrum homotropicum. The sequence continues at coordinate 16,927,656 of BSWB01000007.1, forward strand.
AGCTGTCGCAGCTGTGCAGGGAGAACCACGGCCTATTTCCACGCCCGTGGTTTTGGTGATGCAACTTTCTTTGGATCATCAAGCCACAATTTGGTGCAAGACATGCACCAACAAGGTCCCATGTGTCCTCCTTAGCTTCTAGCTTGCTTCCCAATGACTCCGAAGGTGTGTCATCTCGAGGAATGATCCTCGAATGTATCGATTAAGCTCCTAAAGCTCCCAAAATACCTACAAAACATGCAAAAGTCTGTGTAGACGTCTATCTCGACAAATATACAAGAATTGGATGAAAACATCATGAACTAGTGCTAAACCATGCATGAATGAGCGGAAAAACTATCTAAATGAGTGCTTAAACCTACGTCATAAATCGTGTTATCAAAAATACCCCATACTTAAGGTTTGCTCGTCCCCGAGCAAAGTCCGACTATAGGCTAAGAGATGACATGATTTATGAATGCAAGAAAAACTGAAAATATTTTTGGAATTATGCTTCTAATATTGGATCACCTTCATAGTCATGTTTCATGGCAAATGGACAAGCAATCATGCATCAAATGAATGAAGGCACGGAAAGACAATTATACTTAACTAGAAAGCATGCATGAAAGGTAAAGATGAAGAAGCCAAGATGATCATGAGTATATCCAATCTAGATCACTAAGTCTTACACACATGCAAATAGGTCACAAGGACTTGGGAAAGAAGAGGCTAAGAAACGTTGTGATTGGGTGGAGAATTTTTTTCTAGGTCATGTGATGCTAATCCGGGAATGGAATTAACTCCACAATTTCGTTTTTGATCAATTTCCCACAAGTGTATATTTTCTCCTTCTTTTCTTTCTTTTCTTTTCTTTTTCTTTCACTTATTTTTGAGACAATGACATGGGTGTACAAAAGCCGAAACCTTGGTGATTAGCGGGCCTCGGGCTTTTTTATTTTTCGAGGTGCTCCACACCGGGCACACATACCAAAGTTTGTTAGGACTATCAGTTTATTTGACTTTGGCAAGGCACAAACACCCGATTATGTGAATGGTGCCGAGTTACTCGTCATTTAAACCAACGTCCCCAAACCTATATTTTTGTCTACACTTTCACAACAATTTCAGCACTTTATTCACAACATTCATTCATCAACAACTTCACCCCACACTTGCTTTTCACACACATCAACACACTAGCATGCTCCTATTCCCGGATGGGTCAAAAGAGGTCAAAATTTTCATTAATTGAGGTGCTCAAGCAACATGATCAAGATGAGAAGTAGAGGAAAATGAATTGCCTTAGTCATTCCTAAATGATGTGCAAGAACTAGCATGCAGTTTTGACTTTTAATCCTCAATCCAATCAAGGCAAGCATCATAATCACAAATCATTCATGGGATTCAAGATAAGTACTTCAAGTCCACATATGCATTCATCTATTCAACACACAAGGCCATCCATAGCCAATTCACAAGACAATTTCATCATAAGGGTCATTCTCAAGCTTAGAAGCACTAAATTTTTTTTAAATTTTTTTTACTTTTTTGGATTTTTCGAAATATGTATGTACAATGCAAGACATAATGAAACATGTGACAATATTAAACTATCCTAGATGCTAATCAAGCAAGTGATCATGAAAACCCCACCCCATACTTAGAAACACATTGTCCCCAATGTGTAAATGAAGTAAAGAAGAGTGAAAGAGGGTCCTCACAATGTAAAATGGTTTGCTTCGGTATTTGGGTTCACTCAAGTGGATTGATGGCGGATGATCCTATCAACGATGGTAGAGAGCTCAAGGTGTTCGTTATGGCGTCGGGACCCGCGCTAGGCACCGCTAGCCGTCCAAGTTCCGCGTCCGCTCCACACATAATTGATGAGGGGCTCATCATCATCATCCGCATGCTATGGAAGGCTCCCATGCTACTAAAACTCTAACACACAAACTCCAAACACACAAAAACACACAAAAATAGAAAAATCAAAAACAAAACAAAAACAAAAAGGGAAAGATGTCTACCAATGGGTTGCCTCCCACCAAGAGCTTCTTTAAGGTCATTAGCTTGACCAAACTCGGGGGTGTCTCACTCAAGGTGAAGTGGGGAAATCATGTCTACCGGAGCTCCTGAGATATACTTCTTCAACGGGTGCCCATTCACCTTAAAGTCTCCACAATGCTCCCCTCCTATCTCAACCGCTCCATGGGGAAAGATCTTCTTCACCACATAAGGACCCGTCCATCTTGACTTTAGCTTTCAGGGAAAGAGCCGCAGCCTTGAGTTGAAGAGAAGGACAAGGTCGCCTTCACTCAATTCCTTTGGGATGAGACGTTTGTCATGCCATCGTTTGGTCCTTTCTTTGTAGATCCGGGCGTTTTCATAGGCATCCAACCGGATCTCCTCAAGAGTGTTCATGTCTAGCAATCTCTTCTCACCGGCCTCCTTGAGGTCAAAATTTGGCCACTTAATGGCCCAATATGCTCTATGCTCCATCTCCACCGGAAGGTGGCAAGACTTGTCATAAACTAGCTTGTAGGGAGTGGTGTCAATCGGTGTCTTGAAAACGGTTCTATATGCCCACAAAGCATCATCGAGCTTCATAGCCCAATCCTTTCTTGTTCTAGAAACCGTTTTTTCAAGGATCCCTTTTATCTCCCGGTTGGAGATCTCCACTTGGCCACTAGTTTGGGGATGGTAAGGTGTTGCCACCTTATGAGTCACCCCATACTTAGCCAAAAGTGCCCCAAAGTTCCTATTAGTGAAGTGCTTTCCTCCATCACTTATGATCATCCTTGGTGTCCCAAACCTAGGAAAGATCACTCGGTTGAAGAATCGCACCACAACCTTGGCATCATTTGTGGGAGAAGCGATTGCTTCCACCCATCTCGAAACATAGTCTACCGCCAATAGAATGTAGAGGTTGCCGCATGAAGAAGGGAATGGTCCCATGAAGTCCACACCCGACACATCAAATATCTCCACTTCTTGTATGTTGTTCAAGGGCATCTCATTCCTCCTTGAGATGTTGCTCGTCCTTTGGCAAGCATCATATGCTACCACAAAATTCTGCACATCCTTGAACAAACTTGGCCAATAGAACCCGGATTGCAACACCTTTGCACATGTCTTGTGTGAGCTAGCATGCCCTCCACATGGCAAGGAATGACAATGGCGGATCACACTCTCCACCTCATCCTTCGGTATGCATCTCCTAAAGACTCCATCCGGCCCTCTTTTGAACAAAAGCGGTTCACTCCAATAGTAATGCCTCACATCCTTGAAGAATTTCTTCCTTTGGGCATAGGATAAACCGGGTGGCACTTCCTCACACACAAGGTAGTTCACAATGTCGGCATACCATGACTCATTACTCCTTGACACTTGAAACAAGCACTCCTCCACCATTTGCAGTTGCTCATCCCGAAATGAGTCATCAATCGGGATGTCATCTCTCTCAAGCTCCAATGGTGGGAGTCTACTAAGGTGATCCGCCACAGAATTTTCGGACCCTTTCTTATCCCGGATTTCCAAGTCAAACTCTTGAAGAAGAAGGATCCACCGAATCAACCGAGGCTTGGCATCCTTCTTTGTAAGGAGATAACGGATTGCAGCATGATCCGTATACACAATGACCTTCACTCCAACAAGATACGAGCGGAACTTCTCAAATGCGTACACAACCGCTAGCAACTCCTTCTCGGTAGTAGCATAATTGAGTTGGGCATCATCTAGCGTCTTGCTAGCATAATAGATGGCATGTGTAAGCCCATCTTTCCTTTGTCCCAAAACAGCCCCAACGGCTACATCACTCGCGTCACACATGATCTCAAACGGTAAACTCCAATCTGGAGGTTGCATGATGGGTGCGGAGATCAAGGCATTCTTCAACCTACAAAAAGCCTCAAGACAATCCTTGGAGAAAACAAACTCAACATCTTTCATTAGTAGGTTAGTAAGAGGCTTAGAAATCTTAGAGAAATTTTTAAGGAATCTCTGGTAAAAACCGACATGCCCTAGAAAACTCCTTACCCCCTTCACCGAGGTAGGTGGTGACAACTTCTCTATCGTCTCTATCTTAGCCCTATCAACCTCAATGCCACGGTTGGACACCAAGTGTCCCAACACAATGCCTTCACTTACCATGAAGTGGCATTTTTCCCAATTCAAGACAAGATTTGTCTCCTCACATCTCTTAAGCACCAAAGACAAATTAGCTAAACAATCATCAAATAAAGATCCATAAACAGAGAAATCATCCATAAACACTTCCATGATGTTTTCAATATACTCAGAAAAGATAGCCATCATACACCTTTGAAAGGTGGCGGGTGCATTACACAACTCAAATGGCATTCTCCTATATGCAAATGTACCCCAAGGACATGTGAATGTAGTTTTCTCTTGGTCATCGGGGTGGATAGGGATTTGGAAGAATCCACTATAACCATCTAAGTAGCAAAAGTGAGAATGTTGAGCTAATCTCTCTAGCATTTGGTCAATGAAGGGAAGAGGGAAATGATCTTTCCTAGAGGCCACATTTAGTTTCCTATAGTTTATACACATCCTCCATCCCGTAACCGTTCTAGTTGGGATTAATTCATTATTCTCATTGGTCACTACGATCATCCCACCCTTCTTAGGAACCACATGCACAGGACTAACCCACTTACTATCCGAAATCGGGAAAATGATTCCCGCATCTAGCAATTTAAGAATCTCTTTCTTTACTACTTCTTTCATGATGGGGTTTAGTCTTCTTTGAGGTTCAATTGAAGGTTTATGATTATCTTCCATTAAGATCTTATGCATGCACAAAGAAGGTTTAATGCCAACTAAATCATCAATAGTATAGCCAATAGCCTTCCTATGCAATCTCAACTCATGCAACAATCTATTCAACTCATCATCATTCAAGCATGCATTAACAATCACCGGATATGTAGAATTATCACCAAGAAAAGCATACTTCAAATGAGAGGGGAGGGGGTTTAGTTCAAGTTTAGGAGGACCTTTATCGATTGGAGACGCTCCATATAATGTAGGTTGAGATGAATCCAAAGCTTTGGAAGACTCCTCAAGGCTCCTTGAAGCTTGATCAACAACCAATGCAGTTTCTGGAGAAACCACGGGCAAAATCACGGGCTCTGGCACAATCACGGCCATGGAACTTGCAAAGCTAACCTTTTTGAGCATTTCAGAGAGTTCCACGGGACATTCCACGGGTGTGGGTCTTCCCCTCAGGGTCGTGGTTCACACAGCAATTCAGCATACCTTCATGTACTTCAAATTCAGCTCTTGTCTCCTTTTCCAATGCTCCCAAAGCCTTGATTTCTTCATTGCAAGCATCCTCAACTCCTTCCTCCATCAAACTTAAGCTAAGAACCTTCTCCAAGGGGTCCTTGATCAAGATCAAGCTCACAACTTCTCTAGACTCCTCTTGCTCGACAATGTTGAACACATCTTCACCAAGGGCTGACCCTTTCATCATTGTGGATAATTTGAACTTGATATTCTCTTTTCCAATGTTGAAGGAGAGAATTCCATTTTTACAATCCACCAAGCATCCGGAAGTGGCTAAGAACGGCCTTCCCAAAATGATAGGAACCGGGTAGTCCGCCGGGATGTCCAAAACAACGAAATCTATGGGCACATAGAACTTCCCGAGCTGCACTGGTATGTCTTCTAAGATTCCTACGGGGTGAGTGATTGAACGGTCCGCCATGTAAAGGGTCATCTTGACCGGCTTTGGCTCTCCTAGCCTAACCTTGTTACAAAGTGCAAGCGGTATGATGCTTACACTTACCTCAAGATCACATAGGGCTTCATACTTCACTTCTCCCACTCCAATTGGCACACAAAAGGATCCCGGATCTCTTAGCTTAGGAGACATCTCCTCCTTCATGGTTTGGATCAATTCCGAGGACCTCTTCGTCATCCTCACTTCTCCATACTCCTCCAACTTCCTTTTGTTGGAGAGTATCTCCTTCAAGAATTTTCCATAGGCCGGCATACCTAGAATAGCATCCATGAACGGAATGTTAATATGCAATTTAGACATAAGTTCAAGGAATTTACCAAAGTGTTTGTCCAAACGAGCTCTTGCTCGCGATTGTGGGAATGGTAGTGGTGGCTTGTATGGAGGTGGTGCCGCATATGTTGGCTCATCATCCTTGCTCTTTCCTCCATCTTCTTGCAATGGCTCATCTTCTATCACCACTTGCTTTCCCTTATCATTTCCCTTAGGTAAGGGATCCTTCATGCTCAGCCCACTCCTTGTTGTAATAGCCAACACTTGGCCTCTTGGGTTATCTTCGGTTCTTCCGGGAAGCTTTCCCGGATCTCTATGAGCTTCACCCGCCTTTTGGAACACTTGTGCTTCCAACACCTTTTGAGCTTTAGAAATGGAAGTCACCGTGCTCTCAAGACCACTCAACCTCCCAAGCAATTGCTCAAACATCATCTCGGTTCTATCCTTTGGAGGTTGAGTAAATCCGGGTGGAGGTTCTTGTGAAGCCTTTGGTGTTGGAGCTGCGCTTGTGGAAGCGGGAGGGTTCAAGGCTCCATCTGGGTTAGAATAGGAAAACCCGGGATGGTTGTGGTTAGGCCGGTAATTGTTCAATTGCCGGTTGTTGTTGAAGTTCCTTGGGCCTTGAGAGTTGTTGTAATTGCCCCTTCCCATGTAGTTCACATCTTCCTCTTTGGAAGACAAGTTTGCTTGCACTTGCACTTGAGGGCTTGCTTGACTCTTCAAAGTCGTAGCACACAACTCCCTCAAAGACTTAAGCTCATTGTTGATTGCATCAAGCTTGAAATTACTCATGGTGACTTCACTCACCTCATATGCTCCCGGTTTCCTCCCATCACTCTTCCTATGGGAGTACTTCTCTATCACCAAAGCTTGTTTCTCTACAAACTCCCAAGCTTCATCCACATTCTTTTCCATGAAAGTCCCACCAGAAAGAGATTGAAGCTTGAATTGGCTATCTTCATCAAGTCCTTTGAAATAGATCTCCAATAGCTCAATTTTCGGTATACCATGGTGTGGACAATTTAGGAGAAGGTCCTTGAACCTCTCCCAAGACTTGAATAAGTTTTCTCTATCATTCATCACGAAGGCATTGATCTTCCCTCTTAGCCCGATAGTCTTGGAAGGTGGGAAGAACTTAGTCAAGAACTCGGTTGTCATCTCCTCCCAAGTACTCACACGCCCTAGTGGAATCGATTGGTACCAAGCCAAGGCTTTATCCTTAAGAGAGAAGGAAAAAGCCCTAAGCTTATGGTTGTTGTTCTCCAACCTAGGCGGCCTTAGAGTCTTCATCAATATCTCGTAGTTCATCAAATGTTGATGAGGGGACTCTCCTTCCATCCCTCCAAATTGATTGTGTCGGATCATTTAAGGGCGGAACTCGTAATCATGGGATACGGGATCTCCTAAGTTCACCCCGGACGGTGCACTCTTTGAGCCGGATCCATACGTTGCCCTAAAGTTTGTGGCTCCTTAATAGCAATGGGCAAAACCCGAATATTAACCACCGGCTGCGGTTGTGGTGGGGGTGGAGGTTGTTGACGATTAAGCTCTCTTTGCACAAGAGCTTGCCTAATCTCTTCAATCTCCCTCCTAGTTGCTTCTTGTCTCTCATTGGCAAGTCTCCTTTCATTCTCCAAGAGCTCATCTCTTAACCTAATTTGCTCTAAAGCCTCATCCAACTCAGCTTGAAGATCTCTTGCGGCCATCTCCTTCTTCTTCTTAATGCTCTTAGATCTAGCTTTAAGGGTTTTCTCCGGTTCGGGATCGAATGGAGCTAAATCCTTGCTACGAGATCTTCGCATACACCTAAAGAGTAAGAGATGTCCTGAAAACGCAAAAACACAAACCAAACGAGATCAAATGCAACAAGAAAGACCTACACTATAGACAATCACAAAAATGACTCAATCTAGACCTAGTCCCCGGCAACGGCGCCAAAAACTTGTTACGATCAGGAATTGATGCACGCAAAAGTCTTAAATTTATAACTCGATATATTTTTCCTAACTCCTAGCGAACCCACAGTGTATGGATCGTTTTGTAGTAAGGATAGTATTCAGAGGTCGAACACAAAGACTAAGGTGAAATTGAATCAATAGTGACTAAGGATAGTGTTGATCTAGGCTAAGAAAAGAGAAAGAAATAAAGAAATGAAATTCTCAATGTTTTTGGATTGGTTTTGTGGTGATCAATCAAGGATCACAAATCATGCAAGATTTAACAAGTAACTAAGCTAACGAGGCAAATAAACAAACACAAACACGAGATAGGTAATCAAGAGAAAAAAGCGGATTCTAGGGGTTAGAAATTCCGGTTATGGCATAGGACTCAAGCTATCTAATCATTCCTTGGATCAACTATAATATGTTGGGAGTGAGTGTTTCTAGATTGGGGTCAATCATCGGGTAGATCTCATGGTCCACTAGTCCGTTCCTAAGGTCTCATCACCGGGTAAGTCTCAAAGAGCCTAAGGATAAGAATTCTACACAAACCGGATTGTCATCTAGGGATCTAACCTCTCCTTACCGGGTAAGTCTCGGGAAGGCAAGTCCTAAACATCAATCCTAGCACACTCAGTCCAATAGCGGCTTATGAGGCTCACTACTACCTAGAGTTCATCATCTTCGGTATCTAAAGGCAAGAATCACCGGATATGTCTCTTCTCACAATTAGTTGCTAACACTAGGTCACCCTAGGATAGATCTAGCTCAATAAACACTAGGATTTCAACAATCTAACAACCTAACACTTAGATTTATCAATACAAGCAAGTCAGACGAAATCACGGGCAGTTCATCAAGTCCACGGCCGTGGAACCCCTTAGAACAGACCGTGATTTTGAACAGAGGCTAGGTTCGAGCAAACAAAGCATCCAAAGGTACGTTTAAGTCTATCCTATCATAGTCCAAGCCATAAGCATCATTTCCTTACCCTAGAATCACATCTACTTAGCCAACAACATGAATCATCACAATCAAGGTCATCAAACATAAAATCATGGAGTCCATGTCAAAATAATGAAATGAAAGATTGATGAAGCAAATAGAACTAGGAAAACGAGCTGAATAGATGTCAAAAGAGAGACTTACAACCCTTCAAAAGAAGGTTCGATGCGTTCTTACAACCCTAGAATGTTTCCAACAATCTTCACTCTACAAGCTATGAAAAACTAAGAATGGTGTGTTCTTCTCTTCTTCTCCAATGGAAGCCTTTCTTCTCCTCCAAGAGTAGCTCCAATCCAATCTTTCAATGAGAGAATATGTGTTGTTGAGAGTGTGGGAGAGAATGGAGTGATGGGGTCAGCCCTCAACAGCCTGCAGGACCACCTTTTATACACCATCAAGGGCAAGAGTCGGTTATGGAGATCGTGGGACAGCTGTCGCAGCTGTGCAGGGAGAACCACGGCCTATTTCCACGCCCGTGGAAGTCCTAGTGGCCGTGGTTTTGGTGATGCAGCTTTCTTTGGATCATCAAGCCACAATTTGGTGCAAGACATGCACCAACAAGGTCCCATGTGTCCTCCTTAGCTCCTAGCTTGCTTCCCAATGAGTCCGAAGGTGTGTCATCTCGAGGAATGATCCTCGAATGTATCGATTAAGCTCCTAAAGTTCCCAAAATACCTACAAAACATGCAAAAGTCCGTGTAGACGTCTATCTCGACAAATATACAAGAATTGGATGAAAACGTTATGAACTAGTGCTAAACCATGCATGAATGAGCGGAAAAACTATCTAAATGAGTGCTTAAACCTACGTCATAAATCGTGTTATCAACAAAGTCATGGAGAATCCACAATTGATAAAAGCAAACACATGTATTACCCAAAGGCTGAAACAAAACCACCCCTTCTAAACACGTCTCACTCGCCCTAACCAAAAAACATGATTGGAAGGAATGATCTATACATGAAAAATATGATACGAGAAGAATCAAATGCAAATGGAGTGAAAGGTTTTGGATGGATTAAATAATATTATAGTCACATATTGTTAAGGTTTTAGATTAGACGGTGATGTTGTACGTGGCAGAGCTTTGTTAGTTACACGTCGGTGGTCTAAGAGTTCAATATTAGTACATATATAAATGTATGTTTTGTGTCATTATATATTTTTCCTCTATTTATTACCTTATGTAATAGTTTGATGCGCTTGTTTAAATTACCTATTTATTTTTTCATAAAAATGGCGAATGGTTCTGATCAAGCAACTCAGTCGATAAGTTCATCACCTAAGTCAATGTCATTCATGTCTTTATCACGTATTCAGAACACTCGACCTTCAATTCCGTTGAGCTCATATACGCCAAATGATGCCAACAAGCCTTATGTTCCTCAAAATACAATTGCTAGGGCACGCAAGCCTAGAGGTTTTACTTGAATCGTGTGGAATCACTTTTAGAAAGTGAAAGTTAATGTTTTTGAAAAGGCTGAATGCTTGCATTGTCACCAAAAGTTATGCGCACCTGCTAAAAATGGAACATCTAGTCTTTGTGATCATATAAAAAGTAAGGTGTTTTAGGAAACATGTGAAGGTGAACATCCAACAATAACTACTAAATTATAGTCAAAAGTCAGATGACACCGCAAGGATAGAAAACCACAACTTTAGTAAAAAAACGTCAAAGAGGGAGATAACACGTCTTAAAAGTTTTAGATTAGACAGTGATGTTGCACGTGACATAGCTTTGTTAGTTACACGTTGGTGGTCTAAGAGTTCGATATTAGTACATATATAAATGTATGTTTTGTATCATTATATGTTTTTCCTCTATTTATTACCTTGTGAAATAGTTTGATGCACTTGTTTAAATTACCTATTTATTTTCCATAAAAATGGTAAATGGTTCTGATCAAGCAACTGTAGTCGATACGTTCATCACCTAAGTCAATGTCATTCATGTCTTTGTCAAGTACTCACAACATTCGGCCTTCAATTCCGATGAGCTCAGATATGCCCAATGATGCCAACAAAGCCTCGTGTTCCTCAAAATGCAGTTGCTAGTTCACGTAAGCCTAAAGATTTAAGTGTGTGCAGTCGCTTTTAGAAAGTGAAAGTTAATGTTGTTGAAAAGGCCGAATGCTTGCATTGTCACCAAAAGTATGTGCACTTGCTAGAAATGGAATATCTAGTCATTGTGATCATATAAAAGTAAGGTGTTTTAGAAAACATATGAAGGTGAACATCCAACACTAACTACTAAATTATAGTCAAAAGTCAGATGACACTGCGATAGAAAAACACAACACAACTTTACTCAATAAACATCAAGGAGGGAGATAGGACGTCCTAATCCAAACTTCAATTTGATTGTTCGGCCTACTTTGAAAAGCGATATAATAGAGATTATTGTGCAATTTTGACTTGTGGTATTTTAAATATGAAAATTATCATACACTTTCAAAATTCTAGAAACAAAAGAATTGCTTTACACCTGACTTCTTACCCGAACACCCGCTAAGTGATAGGTGGGTGAAATATGAGTAAAGTGTTTAGTGGATGATAAGTGGTGGAGGATGAGTGACAACTTGACTAAATTGAGTGGTTGGTGGAATTAGTACAACCATCCACTCGTTTTCATTCGATGTGTAGTAAATCCTCAAAATAAAAAACCCGTCAGGCAGCCCGACCGGACAAGTACGCCGACCACTATAGGTCCGTCAGTCAGGCTTGGTCCTGGTTCGACTAATGGACTTTTAATTTAATAAAGCCCGGTTCGAGTCCGGATACTATCCGGATACGAACAGCATGTGCGAGTAGCCTTCACAGAATTCATTTCTCTAAAAAAACAAAATTCCAAGAAAACAACAAGCACCCACAGCCGAGTAACAGAACCCGAAGCGGCGAAGCCTGAAGTCGGCGAAACGTGACGAGGTATATAGCAAATTGGCAACAGGCACAGATCGAGGCCTAAGCAGATTGACCGTGTTCTTGTGCGTGAATTTTTATTTGCTGGTGGTTAAATTAAGCCCTAAAATTCAACAAATTCTAGCAGTTCTTTGGATTAGGGTTCAGTAAGATAGTAGCTATGCCGTCGGAATCAACAAGAACGAAGAGAGGGAAAGAGGAGGAATCAGATGGAGACGTACCGGAGTTGAAGCGGCAGAGGGTAGATGAATCGTCTCCTCCCGCTACGAATGCGCTGCAAAACCCTATCCTTCCTTTAGCTTCGTATGATGACGATGACGAGGTAGAGGAGGAGAGAAGGAGGCATGCGGCGGCTATTAGGCGCCAGGACCAGCTTAATGGTCGGACTGATGAGAAGAATGGTGGATTACCCGAGGTTGAAGATGATAGTGATGAAGAGGATCTGATTACACAGGGTTTTGCTCAAGGGAGGCGTAATCGCCAGGTTGATGCCCGGAAAGATTGCCCTTACTTGGATACTGTTAATCGCCAGGTAACAATCTCTTGATGTATATTTTATGCAGACTTGTGAGGTACTTGTTATCAGACAATATGAGCTGATTTAGGGCTAAGGATTTGGCCAAGTCTCCTAATGCCAAAGTCTTATGTTGATATGAACTCGCATTGGAGTATTTATTATCCTTTGTGAGTGCAAAGATGTAGTTCATATGCTTCATAGAGGGAAGATTTGCAAAGTTGCATTTAGGTTTTAGGATACGCTGTTCCTTTATTTTTTTTCTGTATAAGAGCCTGGTTTCTTCCATGAAGTTTACATTCTCAAGTAAGGTCATATGTCTGAAGTAAGGTATCCATACTTACATGGCATTATTTGATACATAGGACCCTACATACTTTCAAAGGAGGTAACCTTGATGCACCTACATATTTATGCCATGATAAAGGATTTGCACGAGCCATGAGCTAAATCACAACATGGCCACCTTATAAAAGTTTAGTTAAAAGCTTGCACGGATGATTTTGAGTTAGTATACTGACTGTAATTCGACTAGATTAATCCATGAAAATTGATCTTCAGGGTGTTATTCTACTGTTTTGAACACAATGTATTCCTTAACCTAGGTAATTTCAGAAATTAGTAGCTGCTAGTGTCCAAGCAAGGGTGTTTTGACAGTTAAAAGTGTTCAGCGGTGTAGCTTGAGCGTGATTGCTTGACATATCTATAATGTCGGTACCTTGGAGTTTTGTTATGAATGAAGTCATGGTTGGCTTGATGGCGTCAAGGCTATGTTATCTGATTATCTTCCCAAACTGGCGGCTGAGATTATTGTCAAAAGTGCACATTAAAGTCTAACATATTCAAATTGCGCTTTTAGGGGATTGATTGAATGTATGTTTAGACTTGTCTTGTTCATATTTATTCATTTGCAAATAACTGTGTAGTTTTGAACGTTTGCTTTACTTGCAGGTTTTGGATTTTGATTTTGAGAAGTTTTGCTCCGTCTCCTTGTCAAACCAGAATGTTTACGCATGCCTTGTTTGTGGGAAGTACTACCAAGGACGAGGTCAAAAATCTTATGCATATACTCACAGCCTTGAAGCTGGACACCATGTTTTCATCAATCTTCAAACAGAGAAAGTGTATTGCCTTCCTGATGGATATGAAATTGTTGACCCTTCATTAGATGACATTCGGCATGTGCTGAATCCAAGGTATGCTTATAGTTTGCCATATGAGCTTCTGTTTTAGTTGGTCTACTGATGTTGAACTCAAATCTTGACATTGATTTTATTGTTTATGTTCTAGTTATGAATATGTAGTCTTGAATCTCTTGATCCTCGTACAGGAATAGCCTAATGTTAGCCCACTTTGCTCGTTTAGGTTTACCAAGGAGCAAGTTGAGCAGCTTGAAAGAAGCAAATTGTGGTCGAGGGCTCTTGATGGTTCCAACTACCTCCCTGGAATGGTATGTGTTTTATTATTGCTACAGCATGTTCATATCCTTTGGAGGGATAATAAGCGACCTAATTTTTCTTCCCTGATCTCAGGTAGGGCTGAACAATATACAAGAGACTGGTTTTGTCAATGTAACAATTCAAACTCTTATGCGAGTTACGCCTTTGAGGAACTTTTTCCTGATCCCAGAAAACTACAAACATTGCAAATCTGTCCTTATTCATAGATTTGGGGAGCTGACAAGGAAGATATGGCATTCACGGAACTTTAAGGGACAGGTTTTGGACTATTAATACTTGAATATTCTGCTCTATGCATTTTGGCTTTCAGTGTTTCAATATGAATTTGTAACTCCTTATTTGGCTTGAATGCAGGTCAGTCCTCATGAATTTTTGCAGGCAGTAATAATGAAAGCCAGAACCAGTGATAGGAAATTTCATATTGGTGCACAATCTGACCCAGTAGAATTCATGACATGGCTTCTAAACACATTCCATGCTGATCTCAAAAGTTCAAAGAAAAATAGCAGTATTATCTACCAGTGCTTCCAGGTAGCACTCTAGCCATAGCGGTTATATCTGCTATCAATGACATTTCATACCTAATCTAGTTGCTTGGCAGGGGGAACTAGAGGTTATAACAGAGGGTGATGACAAGGTATCAGAGGTTGGGCCTGAAACTGATGAGTCCCTCGGAAAAACGTCCAGAATGCCATTTCTAATGCTGAGCCTTGATTTGCCCCCACCACCACTTTTTACAGATGTGATGGAGAAAAATATTATTCCTCAGGTAATGTTACACGAACTGCATTGAACGGAGATGCTTTTGATACATCTCATAAAAAAAAAAGGTTAAGCTTTTCGATATTGATTATGTAGTACACTTGGAGGGAAGGTAAGCCTAAAGTATGATTTTTTCACCTTGTATTATGGAGTTTTTTTTTTTTTGTAGACATTGATTGTAACAATATAACATTGAGTTGAGGATGCAAGGGTCAGATCCTGGACATGGATTATATCATTCAGTTGTGGAATTCAGAATTTGATCTCGGATATGATGTGGAATGTATCCCTTAGTTTGGGCATGTATCCTTAAGGCATAGACTATTGAGTTGAAGGCGGTGGTGGTTCTGTGGTGTATGTGTGTGCGTGGTTTGGTGGGCCGTGGGGTTTGGGGGTATTGGGAGGAGAGATCAGTTGATGGAATTTTCATTAGACTATATACCTATTACCTTTGAGATTGGGGGGGTAAAGTGGATACTTGATTTTGGATTTCAATGATATGGGTTTTTAGGTGGAATTGAATCAACTTTGGATGTCCTTTGAACAACATAGTTTTCAATGATACTGGTTGTTAGGCGGATATGAATCAAGCTTTGGGTGTCCTTTTAACAACATAGTCTCTGTAGACCGGGGGCTTGCATCTTCTATATGACTGCTAGTCTTTGGATAGTGGATTCTTCTATATATTTCTTTGTTAGGATATTACTACTATAGTTGGCCCTTAGCTTATTCGACTGGAAATTTGCAATTTCTATATCACTGCCAATCTTTCTCTTTGAAGACTCGGAAAGAATGAATTACTGTGCTGATGCCTATTCACTATATTTTAATTTCATCATGTTCTTTTGAAAGAATAAATAATTTTTTATACAATGTACTCTGCTCTTTCTTCTTTAAGATTGGATGATTTAGCATTTGTTTACAAAACCTAAATGCTAAAATGCAACATCTTAATGCTATTTTGATGTCATGGCTCAATGACCCATCTTATTCTTCATCCTTAGGTCCAACTTTTCAACATATTGAAGAAGTTCGATGGTGAGACGGTTAGTGAAGTTGTGCGGCCTAAAGTTGCAAGAATGAGATATCGAGTAAGCAGACTGCCGCCTTATCTTATCCTCCATATGCGTCGATTTACAAAGAACAATTTCTTTGTAGAAAAAAATCCCACACTAGGTAAGAATATATTATTCCTTTTGATGTAAATGAATTTCCTAGAAATTTGCATTTGGTCACAGTTTCTTTGGGTCTGTTTCCATGTTTTGTGTGGTCTTTTTTGAATCCACATAATATTTGCTAATAAATCGACCTTTTGTGCATCTTCTATTCCCTAGTCACTTTCCCCGTTAAGAATTTGGAGTTGAAGGAGAACATCCCACTCCCAACACCCAAGAACAACGAGAAGGTGCGTTCAAAGTATGATTTGATTGCAAATGTAGTCCATGATGGCAAACCAGGCGAAGGCTCTTACAGAGTGTTTGTCCAGCGAAAATCAGAGGAGCTATGGTAAATACTAAATAATAAAATCAAGACCTTCACCATTTGAATATTCTTTAGCAACTCCATTTGAGTGCTAAGCTGTGTTTGGTTTTCTGGGTATTATTTCAGGTTTGAGATGCAGGATTTGCATGTGACGGAAACTCTTCCCCAGATGGTTGCGCTCTCAGAGGCCTATATGCAAATATACGAGCAGCAACAGTAGATGTAAGGAGATTATGAAGCCTTGAATCTTGATTGCATCACATTTCTACCTTCATCAAGGAATTTGCAAGTTTCATACTTTCAAGGCTGTTAAGTCTTTTGAATATTGACATTAAAACCCAGCTTTTTATTGAGGTTGAAGCAAATCTTATATGTGGCTATACTTCGACTTTTAACATCCTTTTCTTCTATTCTAGGTTGTATCCTATTTGTATCCCATTTTGGGTAGTAATCGGGACTTATTTGTTGGGTAAGATTATGGTTGGATTTCGGACTTCTTGATGTAGACCCAGAGATTTGGTAAAGTCCTATAGAAATGAGACGGAAGGATTTTGATTGTCCAGCTGTGGTCAGTGGTAATTTCGTTAAGTATGGTTTGGAATAAGAGGTAATTTTGTTCAAATTTCTATTTGATGTCCAAATTTTAAATTAGTCACCCTTTCTCTTTGTATTCATATATATACCTGAGTTTTCAGTCAACCAATACTGATTTTGAGTTTTCTTATATTTAATTAGTTCAACATATATCCACATTTTCAAAAGGCTGTAAATTTAGGTTGTACATCTATTGGGATTGATTGATGGGGACAATCTCATGCTATTCAACTTGATTAATCTCGTCTAGAAACCACCTTGAGAGATTTATGATCTCGGGCTTCAGACACTTTAATATGTACTATGTTTTTAGTAAAATCACCGTTGTGGTAGACAAACTCCCGTGATTTGGACATACCTCGGGCGATTACGAAGCGTCGCCCCTTCCGCAAGATGTTGAAGACCTTATCCGAAATGATGCTTTAGGGCGGCCGGTTCTAGGAATTAACCCCTTTCTCCTTATCTTTTTATCAAAAAAATAGTAAAATCACCGTTGTGGTAGACAAACTCGCGTGACTTGGACATACCTAGGGCGATTACGAAGCGTCCCTTCCGCAAGATGTTGAAGACCTTATCCGAAATGATGCTTTAGGGCGGCCGGTTCTAGGAATTAACCCCTTTCTCCTTATCTTTTTATCAAAAAAATAGTCTTCCGCTACAACACTTCTGTGTGTTTTATATGATCTAATATATATATATATAGAGAGAGAGAGAGAGGATAAATCATATGAGAACAACCTCTAACATGATAACATGAGAACAAATCATGACCATCCAATTTTTAAAATTCAATGGTCTAGATTAATGGTAGAAAATGATAAATAGGAAACCAAATAATGTATAATAATTACTCACTCTCATTAAAAGAGAGTGAACCCACTCTCTCTTAATTGTTTTTTAAAAATATATATTGTATTATAGGAAACCGTTAGTTAAAAAAGATTCACCAGATATCTCCTTCCTCATCTCTATTATACGTAAACTCCATTAACAGTTCTCCCCAATTCCGCCAAATTAAAAAACGAAACAATGGAAAACTCAGATTGAGTGTGCATTTGCAAATTTATTCAATTCGGCCTCTCTACAACATCTGTTCAA
Source organism: Fagopyrum homotropicum (assembly GCA_033239125.1). Classification (NCBI taxonomy): domain Eukaryota; kingdom Viridiplantae; phylum Streptophyta; class Magnoliopsida; order Caryophyllales; family Polygonaceae; genus Fagopyrum; species Fagopyrum homotropicum. The sequence goes on from BSWB01000007.1 coordinate 16,945,447, forward strand.
GTCGATCATAACAACAGAATTCAACAAGCTGTCATATCCTGTCAAGAAAATCATATCCCGTCAAGAAAGCAGTTTGTTTCTCCATATGCAAATCTGAGTAAGTGTATGTATTCAAATTTAATCGTTGTAATTGAATCGCTTTGACATAAATCGTGTGAATAACCGCATGAATTGTAGAGTTGCATTGGTGAAACTCGTAAAAAGAACTGATAGACAAAAAAAAATTCGTTGTTGATAATAAATAGATTAACTACGAATAACACACTTGTATTATATTTAGTTTCAGTTGAAAAGAGCATTATAAGTACGAATAAACAAATTACAGGTTGATAATAAATATAATAAACAGAGTAACTACGAATCACACATTTGTATCATTTTAGTTTCAGTTGCATAGATCATTATAATTACGAATAAAATAAATTAACGTCTAATAGAGTATTTATTTTTTCAGGCACAACCAAACAATGGGAGGTTCATAAGTCTAATAGAGTATCTACTTCAAGAGTTTTCTAGAGACAAAGAAGTTCGTAATGGTGTTAATGAAGTTGTCCTTGATAGTATCCCAAGAAGCTTTGAATAAGAGTTGAAGCCGTCGGGATCAGGCGCCTTGTCATCACCCATGGAGAAAATGGCCAACTTAATTTCCTCCAAAGTGACAAGGGAGGAGAGGTTCTTGAGGTTGAAGATCATGTCAAAGCCAAGAACAAAGGTACTCGTATGAAAGGTTCCCTGGAGAATGCAACAACCAAGGTTGTAAAACCTTTAAAGAAGTGTGCTCGGTGTAAGAAACTTACAGATCATGACAAACGGAACTACAAGGAAGTTATGTAGAATATAGTTAGTGTTATTTTACATTATTTGAATTCATAATTATTGAAACCTTTCAGTCCATTTAGGACTTAAGGCTTTTGATTAATAGTTGTTGTTTTATCTTTAAAAACAAATGCTTATCAACAATGTATTATTTCACTTAAAAAACGTTTGTAATCACGAATTTTCTGCTTATATACATTGTTAAATCTCACTTTAAAAATATTTGTAATTACGAATAATCACTATTATGTCAAACACAAGTAAATAATATATTATTGGCATTTTGGTTTAGAAACTTCATAGTGTAAATTATGCAAACATCCACGACGCATCGATTAATAACTAGTCAAATCAAAGTAGACATTCACAAAATAAGTCAATCAATAATCCTAAAAAACAAAAAAAAAACAGTTAAGTTTGGAGGTAGTAGAGTACATTAACTAAATGAAGTATATCTAAATGATCTTAGCATTGACCGTTTGTAATTACGAACTTAATGCTTCTATACATTGTTATGTCTCACTAAAAAAAACGCTTGTAATTACGAACTTAATGCTTGTATACATTCTTATAGATCACTTAAAAAACATTTGTAATTACGAATAATTGCTTGTATACATTATAATATCCCACTTAAAAAACGGTTGTAATTACGAATAATCGCTATTATGTCAAACACATATCCTAAAAAAACACACGACACATCGATTAACAATCAGTCAAATCAAAGTAGACATAAACAAAATAAATCCAACAATAGTCTTAAAAAACCAAGAACATAGCTAAGTTTGAAGATGTCAAGTTGCAACTAGTAGATTACATTAAGTCAAGGAAGTCTATCTAAACGTCAAGCTCCCGTTCCTCTTCATCACTAGTCAACTTCTCTTTTCCCTTTCCTTTAATGTCCTTAGGCTTGGTGACATTATTCACACAACCGCTCTTAATGCTGTTTACCACACAAGTATCAAACAACACTAGAAAATTCTGAAGAAACTCAAGCCCTCCATCCAAACCCTCAACCATCCGTTGCCTTACATGATCTGACCTCAAATTAACATATTTTTGAGTATATTGAAGCCTCCATTTATCCCTAACCTTGTCGGTATCACTCTCCTTCTTTCCACTTTCTTTGTTACCACCCAACGGCAACCCAAGACAAATATGAACATCTTCAGCTGTTATGTAAAGGCTTCGTCCATCCTCAAATTCTAAGCTGCACTTGTTAGGATCAAAGTGATCAACTAACCAAGAACAAAGGGACAATGGCGTATTTCTTAGTTACCATTTCCAAGAAACTACCAAATCCAATGTCCCTAATTGCATTTATCTGCGCAACATGCTTTTCTCAATCCGACAAAAGTTCTTTAATGCCATTCACAAAAGATTTCGGAGAGCACCTGGTAGGCAAGTTGTTGTACCCTTCAAGCTTCCCCCTGCTTTGCCTTGGACCTTTAGCAACTCTCTTCCGTTTGCTAACAAGCTTATCCCCATCAGAACTATCGTCAAGATCCTGTTCATCTTCATCACTAGTCAACTTCCCTTTACCCTTTCCTTTAATGTCCTTAGGCTTGGTGACATTCTTCACAACTGCATAAACAACATTTTCATTACTCGTCATTATTCGTAATTAATAATGCATTATCATATTAGTAAATCGATGTAATCACAATTTATTCATAATTAACTACTATTTTACATGTCAATCGAAATTTTTTTTTATAATAAATATGAGATCATGTTGACTAATTAATTCCATAGTTAGTTTATGTTTTGAAATCTAATATGCACTTCATATTCGCATTATTCGTAGTTAGTTGAAAACATATGCATCATATATGTTAACTTATAGTTGAGAACATAAGCTTAAAACGCGTAAAACAAATTAATAACTATGAATAATATTTACAAACTATATTGTTGATAACAAAAAGCGCATCATCAATATCATTCGTAATTATAGAATATATTTCATCAACATATTCCACCAACATTACTTTAAGGTCGGTCTAAGATTATTCATAATTAATCAAAAACAACAATGTAAGCAAATATCAACACACCAATCACAAAACCACCAACAATATTCAATCAGTTTCATCAATATTGTAAAAAAGAAATTAAGCATTCTTAAATATTGTCTAAATTGAGTCGTTGTCATTCTTGTAAATCATAAAAGTGCAGAGAATTCTACAAACGAAATGGATCTAATAACAAGGAAAGAGGTGAGGATACCTTTCAGCGGCGACAAAAAAAACCTAGATCGATTGGAAGATGGAGATTTGATTTGTAAAGGAGTCGATTTAGGGTAAGCAGGATCCTGAACAGCCGGCGAATTACAACGACAGAAAAACCGCTGCTTGTGCGGCCACAACCGAGTCGCCGGACGCAGAGCCGCCTGGAGGTCGCCGGACGCAGTAGAGGGCAAACGAGCAGCCGGTTGATCTAGATCCACGACGAGCCGCCTGGAGGTCGCCTTTGTTGTCTTTGTTGCGCCACCAACACCGGGACGCAGAGCCGCCTGGAGGTCGCCGGACGCAGTACAGGACAACCGCAACTGAGTTCCGGAATGCTCCTCGTCGTCTTTGTTGCGCCACCAACACCGGGAGGTTCGTTGATTCGGCTTCAGAACACCCTATTCGACCGCCACAACCCTAAAACCGTCTTTCCCAATGTGCAGCTTGTATGGAGTGAAATTAGGGATTCCAAATTGTGCTATATTTGGAAGCGCGTGTGTGTTGAAATTTTATTAATAATTACGATACTAACCCTAAATCTCGACCCTTAATAATAAACAATCCTACGGTCTGTGATTGTTCTCATGTTCTCATGTTAGAGGTTGTTCTCATAGGAACCACACCCACACATATATATATATATATATATATATATTTATAAATCCCTTGGGAACACCCCCTAACGTGAGAACATGAGAACAAATTCGTAATTATTATCAGTTTTGTTACGAATGTGCCATATCGTTTAATGTATTATTGGTAGTTATTGTTGGTTGAATGGATTATTCGTAGTTATTGTTGGATTCCTAATTATTATTATTCGTAGTTATTATTATTTTTGATATCTACTCTAAATCTCAACCCTTAATACTCACATCCAACGGTGTACGATTGTTCTCATGTTCTCACGTTAGGGGTGTTCTCATGGGAACCACACCCTATCGTGTTTTGCCGTAAGAAATAAGAACGTGTTTTGCCGTAAGAAATAAGAACAAATCTCGACCACATGATTAAACAAAATTGACGTTCATGATTCAATATTATTTTTGTATACAAAATAAATACCTTTGTATTTTTGGATAAATATATACTCTTACCATTTAAAAATAGTAATTTACTACCAAATTCAATTCACACGTTTAAGCTATTAATTCCTGTATTTATTTTTCGTTTTGTCATCGTTACAAAATCAAGCCGAAGGAGACGATATATATCTATATTTAATCACTTGCACAATTAGCACGTTTCGCACGTTTCGTGCATGTATACATGTTGTTTGAAGATTGTACTAATTAAGAATTTGTGTTCATTGCATGCCTTATAATTTAACTCAAATCATGAGCTATGCGTTTCGTACTATATGAGCATTTATGCACTTGTAACTCTTAGTGCACTCGTGACTATACGTGCATATCGTTATATATGACTATTAGTGCACTTGTTATCAACGCTTGTGATCAACGCACTATACGTGCATATCGTTATATATGATTATTAGTGCACTTGTTATCATGATCAACGCTTGTAACTATGCGCGTATTAGTGCACTTGTAATCAGCACTTTAACTATACGTGCATAAAGTTATGCACTTGTAACCGTACGTGCCCTTGTGATAATGCGTGTATAAGTTTATCAGAAAATACAAACGCCAGCAAGGAAGCGCGAATAATTAACCTCGACCAAAAGATGAATTTAATATACGTGAACTAATTAATTAGTGCAATACAATTTTGTTTCCATAAAAACATATCATGAATATGTTTATTTCCATATACACGATCATGTAATAAATCACAATATAACAATGTCTTATTTAGACCTTCCATCTGAGTCATCCGTTCATTCATCCAACGATCCTTAATTGTTCTTATTTCTTACGGCAAAACACGTTCTTACTTGATCCTGACCCTATATATATATATATATATATATATATATATATATATATATATATATAGGAATAGTATCGAGTAAGAACTAGTATTATAGTAAGAAATGAGAACAGATATAGACCGCACAATTTAATTTATTCAACATATATGATATGTTAGTAGATTAAGGAAGTAATTATTTATATATATTCTACATTTCCATAATTTACGTAATACAACTACTTTCTTAATTTATCTATCGTTCCAATTTATTACCTAATTTTCCTAAAAAATATCAGAGAATAGTTTTTCCAAAAGTAGTTTATTGAACGATTCGCGATATTTAACTATTGAAGTCATTGGGTTATTTATTTTTTTTAACTTAAACGTGCAAAAGTTTATTTTTCACTAAAATGTGCACTATGACAATTAACCATTAATGAAACTGTGCAAATCATACTCATGCAAATGTTTATATTTTTAATTAAGTTAAATGTGCAATACTAAAATGTGCTTTAAATTTTTCTAGGCTAACTAAAACGTTGAATAAAATGTGCTAGCCTTAGCCTAGACGTGCACATTAACTGTGTGCACTAAAACTACAAGTTAAAGTATTAATGCAAGTTTAAATTTAGTGTAATTACACTTAAAACACGATTAGAATGCCAAGTAATATTAGTATATGCACGTCTAGAATGATTCAGTACACTAATTATACACTAGTGCACTACTCGTGCACTAGTATACTAAGCACACACGTTTATAACGTTTTCAGTAGACTAATCGTGCACAAGCACATTTTAGTGCACATTTAACTTTAGTGCAATTTATAAATTGAATATAAAATGTATGATGTGAACATTTGACATTAGCGTAATGTTTAAAACGTTCACTAACACATAGACTATGCCAGACTAGGCTAAATTATACTTATAAACACATTAACACAATTAGATTGCACGAGTGACTTCATCGGCAAACAACGAAGTTTCTCAGACGAGGAAAATAAATAATCGTGCAACACATCAACATTATTTTGTTTCCATATAAGCAATACATTGTATCCGATTATATACCGTTACCATAATTGCGATTCATTTAACAAAGTTAATTTGAAAAATTTCTTATATATTCAATTGATCTAAGACGTTCATGTTTTAATCGGACGATCCTTATGCGTTCTTATTTCTTACTGTAACACATGTTCTCACCGGAACCGAACCCTATATATATATTAGGTACGGAAGAGAACCATATTTACTGAGAATAATGAGAACCTCTAAGAACCGTTAGATTATTAGATGAACGACCCATCATCAATCCCTTATTACATTAAGTATTTTATAGCTACGCGGGTGAGAATATTCATTGATTGCATATTAGATAACGAGCATATTTTTAGGCATTCAATATTTGTTCCATGAACAAGGTTGTTGTGTAAACCTATTACATGATTCATGACCACATTTGTTATCATGGTGTGTATACTTGTTATTACTAGTGTATGTCCAATGCACGTGTTGTTCATGACCCAATGTTGTATTCATGTCTTATAAAATATCATACTAGTGTCCAATGAACATGTTGTTCACACACATATTGTTCAAATAAGTAATTCTTCGGCACGTGTTGTTCATGACCCATACTTGTGTCTTATACAATTTTATGCTAGTCTTCCGTGCATGTATGTTGTCCATTCACGTGTTGTTCAAAAGGTAATCCTTTGGCACGATTCATGACCACATTTGTTGCTTGAACCTATTACACAATTCAAACATAAGACACGACGACCAATGCTAGGTTATAACTTATAAGTAATTCTTTGGCATGAGAAACATGTAACGACCCAGGTTTTAAGTAACTCAAGACGTCACTAGACTAAGGACGACACAATGGGTCCAATCAGTTAGTCTTACAACAATTTTACAAATAGGATCTTACAACAAGAAGAACGAAGAAATAATGAAAACATCCAATTTTTCATTTAGAAAAAATTTACATAAGAAATTCAACCAAAACGACACCTTAAAACATGAAAATTGAACAGTTGTCTTGAAACATCACCCCGAAACCAACACGTTTAGACAGTTACACACATGCAACAAAACACTCGCTTGTAAGAGATTAGTTTCAAAAGTCAAACCAACCCTTGGTTTAACACTACCACAACTGCCCATATTCTGCAACTAACATCCCTATGGTTGACATTACCTAAAAAGAATCGGTTTAAAACCGTTAGCTACCTATCATAATCTATCCACGAGAGATCATATCAACACATCACAACGCAACACATGTGTACAGATATAACATGCTCATGAGATGATGCCATGCTTTTATAAAAGATACATATTTTTATTTATCCAATGACACCCATTTTGCATATTCTTGGAGGAAAAAATTTTTGACCTCTTTAAACGGGCGTTAAGGGTTTACGTAATAAATCTTTAGCGTTTTCTAAACCTATTTTTACATAAAAAGCAAATTTTATCTATGTAACAACGTATGGATTTTATACGTTTAAAAAAAATCATTTTTTGTTATTTAAAATTGTGTATGTTTTTATTACGTTGGTTGTAATTTAAATTTTGTTTCTTTTTTAATAAGTTGTTTGTTATTAAAATCGTTGTTTTCTATTTAAAAATCGTTGTTTGTTATCTAAACATAATCTCTCATCCTCTATCTTGGATTTGATTTCGGATCCTCCCATATGGTTTCATGCCTCTTCGTTTCTAAGACAATTTTTGGTGTGTGTCATGTAAGCTTTGATTTCCGTTTGCGTAGATGGCAATTTGCATCGTTAGGCTAGTAAAACGGTTTGCCTAGTCCTGTTGTCAAAGCAGTGAATAAATACCACTTAAAAGTGAGGGAAATTGTAGCTTACATATCCTCATTTGAGTTTCCTTACATTTTCATTTCATACGGTTTATTATTTTGGGAGATTTCATGAACATAAAAAAAAAGTAATTGTTCAATTACAACACCAAATGCAATAGATTAAAAAATAAACCCTAAAACCCAAAAAATAAACACTTTAAAGGAAGTTATGTTTATGGAGGGAAAAAAAAAGGTTTTCCAAAAGAAGGTGTTTATTGTTTAAAAAATAAAGCAATTTCTCAATCATTTGCCCAAAATCCTTTTAAACAAGTTTTAAAAATATAACCTTAATGAATTATCTTTCATTCGCACAAATCCCCCATAAGATTCTTGTATTCTTAAAACAAATCAAAAGATTGAAAGTTATAAATCAACGCTAACAACCTCTTGCTCAACTCCGAACACAATCTAATCATAGGGGAGACCCCGCAAAGTAAAATTAATGTTCTTTTTAAGTGTGTTCTCAGGAACAAACAACAATCGATCATCAATAAAGTCTCCTTGTTTCACTATTTATGGTCCGATTGTATGGGGTACGTATTGATTTTCTGAGTTTCGCTTGAAAGAAGTGTTGAATTTGTTCGTGAGAAGAAGTCGAAGAAAGGTGATCGAAATTTGAATATTCTTAAGGAGAGTGAAAATTTAAGGTTTCTACCGGTGGTCCCTGAGAGTTTGTATTCTGTTTCTACAAACTTGTTCCCGTCTTTTTGTCCTCACTTTGTTTTCCTAGCGCTTACTTTGGTGTTCCTCCTTGATCGGTGTAATAACCGAAAAATTTAAACTCCGTCTAATAGCAGATCAAACCGGATTCCGATCCGCCAACTTTTGTTCTTTTAAATAAAAGAAAACAATATTTAATTTCTATCATTTTATGTGATCTTGATTCACATAAAATGATAAAGTATGTAACCGGAAATAATTCCGTACAATTAAAATAAAACCAAAGAGTTATTCCGTGCGAATAACGATCTAATTATCAGCCCATCTTAGTTAGATTAGCAAGCCCAACAGACCCGGCCCAAAGTACATGTCAGCCCAGCCCATAACTTAACCCTAAACCCTAATTTTTTTTAACCTAATCTAATCAGCCCCCTTAATACTAATCAACGCTAAAACGACTTCTACTTGCTGCAGCCCTGATTCACGCTTCTGAAGGAAACCGTTTCATTCCGTCGTGTTCTGCACAGCCTAGCCTCACCACCGGAGCAGATACATCGCTGGGACGCCACCACATCTTCCCGGGCCAGGAGGTTCACTCGGCGCTGCAACCAGACAGTCCGGGACCTGCGGCTGCTTGCCTTCTCTCGTACCTCCCTCTCCCCACATTTCTGTCCTCGCCAAAACACCATCCCGACCGCCGTCCTCTGCAACCTGTTGTGGAACCGGCGAAACCAAAAGCAGCAGCCTTCACCCAGTCGCGTACGGTGCCTCTCAAGTCTCACGGACGTCAACACCGCCCCGCCGAGTTGCAGCCATCCACCGCCGCCAGAAGAGGAACGCGCCACTGTGATTGCAAGCCGGAGGGGGTGACGACGACCATCGGACAACGAGGGCCGGCGCTGTCATTCACAGTCTGCAACCGGAATCACTTCGATCTACTAGACACGTCACCGGGCTTCTGTTGTCTGCACTGCATTCGGACCTGCTGCGATTCCGATTCACTGCACACCCCGGGTAAGCAGTCCTTCCTACGGTCCACCCTCCTCTCTTCAACGAACATCAGTAACCCTTCCCTGTTAACCTAATGCAATCTTATTTAATGTTGGATTCTTCGCTGGGAGATTGACGGCAACCCGAACCTTACAACCCAGTCGGTTGAGTCACGCCGGTGAGTCCTCAGCCTCGACATCTCGATATGTTGTGTTCCGCTATTCTACAGACTTCGGATTTCATATAAACAGAAGAAGTGCCAATAGCTGTAGATGTGGATGTTAATTAGATCCAAATGTAGAATAGGTGAGAACTGTATATATATAAATACATTTGCAGCAGTGCATGTAGTTGTCGATATAAAATTTCACATGGGAATAAGAGTGCTGAACATATAAGTATATATATACGTATAGCAGTATAAACGTGTATAAGTATACACATGTACGGATATAATATATAAGTATGGTATATATAAATATATATGTAAGTATATATGTGTATAAGTATAAGTGTAAGATATATATAAGTGCATATATATTAATAGGTAGAGTGTATATATACATAAGTATATATATAGATGAGTAAGAGTAACGTATAATATAGGTACACACACATAAGTATTAAAGTGGAATAACCGGAGAAAGGATAATGTAGTTCTCTTTGACGAGTGTTTGAAATTGATCTTATAACCTCTAAGTAAGCTAACCGTGAGAACCAAATTTTGAAAACAAGTTCTAATAAAATGAATGTTATATTTTAATGATAGACTTGGAGAATTTTCGGCACTAAGGGTAAAATGGTCTTTTACCGTAAGAAAGCTTTTTCCGTAATTCCTTCGCATGAGGTTGGACATCTGAATGTGATTTTGATCCACATGCCTTATTTGACAGGCATTTGAGTTACCACGGGTTCGGACCGAGTTGAGATTTGAGAAAGCGATTTTTGATCAATGTAAGTCCTTGCGACTTACTTAGCTGGTTTCTGGATGTTAGTTGGATGACGATAGTGGTGTGTGTGTTGTGTATTTATAATAACAACTTGTTAGGACGACCGTTGTTGTTATGTTTTAAGGCCCAAGTGTATATATAACGGGCCGTGACATCACTACCCAGCTCTGCCAGGAGACTGGGAGGTTCTCTATACCCAGACCATACAGGTACACGGTGAGATACATCGGATCCACTCCTGATGGGTACACGGGGGCGGAGGCGAGGTTTGGGAATCCCTCGTGTCACAAAATAAGTATCATTAGAGTGAATGACTTAAAAGAAGATAATAAATGGATTGTTTGAAAGCATGATGAGTGTTTATTATTTTATGTGTGTGTGTGCTATTATTATTCTCCTAATGTTTAGATAACTAGCTAATGGTTGTTTTGTTGTGTTTTAGTTTTACCGCAGGTTAGAACAGCAGCTGAGTGATCCGGAAGTAGTGGTCAGCCGGGTCTCCGTACTCTTTAGAGTGGGGGTTTTGGGTCGTTGCTTTGTTGTCTTTCCCTTTTGTTAAGACAATTAGTCTTTTCCGTTGTTTAAGTACGTTAGGCTGTTAGACTTTGTTGCATTCATCCTTTTACAAATACATTTTTATGAATTTCGGTTTTTCTTATTTGTGTCTTGTTGCAAGATCCTAGTAATATTGTTGTCAAACTAAGGTCGGGACCCATTGTGAGGTCCTAACTAGTAATGTCCCGAGTTCTGAGAATTCGGGGTGTTACAATCGGCTTGTTGTGATTGAAACTTCTCTTTTGATGTTTTTTTTCTTTTTTCTTATGTTTTGGTTCCCTCACGACGGTTAGTCGTCAACCGATTTGATCGGCCTTTCAATCCATTAGACGGGGTGTCCTTTTAAGCATGTTTTAAAAGTATAAACTTACGGAATTATCTTTCATTTGACAAACCCCCCTAAGATTCTCGTATTCTTAAATCAAATCAAAAGGTTAAAAGTTATAGACCAATGCTCACAACCTCTCACTCTACTCCGAACACAATCTAATCATAGGGGAGACCCCCGCAAAGTAAAAACTAATGTTCTTTTTAAGTGTTTTCTAAGAAACAAACAACAATCGATCATGAATAAAGTCTCCTTGTTTCACTATTTATGGTCCGACTGTATGGGGTACGTATTGATTTTCTGAGTTTTGCTTGAAAGAAGTGTTGAATTTGTTCGTGAGAAGAAGTCGAAAAAAGGTGATCGAAATTTGAATATTCTTAGTGAGAGTGAAAATTTGAGATGTCTACCGGTGGTCCCTGAGAGTTGTATTCTGTTTCTACAAACTTGTTCCCGTCTTTTTGTCCTCACTTTGTTTTCCTAGCGCTTACTTTGGTGTTCCTACTTGATCGGCTCGTTGTGATCGAAATTTCTTTTTTGATGTTTTTTTTTCCTTTTTTTCTTATGTTTTGGTTCCCTCACGACGGTTAGTTGTCAACCGATTTAATCGGCCTTTCGATCCATTAGACGGGGTGTCATTTAAAACAAGTTTTAAAAATATAACCTTACGGAATTATCTTTCATTCGCACAAAACCCCCCAAGATTCTCGTATTCTTAAAACAAATCAAAAAGTTGAAATTTATAGACCAATGCTAACAACCTCTCGCTCTACTTCGAACACAATCTAATCATAGGGGAGACCCCCACAAAGTAAAATTAATGTTCTTTTTAAGTGGGGCTCAGAAACAAACAACAATCGATCATGTATAAAATCTCCTTGTTTCACTATTTATGGTCCGATTGTATGGGGTACGTATTGATTTTCTGAGTTTTGCTTGAAAGAAGTGTTGAATTTGTTCGTGAGAAGAATTTGAAGAAAGGTGATCGAAATTTGAATATTCTTAAAGAGAGTGAAATTTTGAGGTTTGTACCGGAGGTCTCTTAGTCTTGAGAGTTGTATTCTATTTCTACAAACTTGTTCCCATCATTTTGTCCTCACTTTGTTTTCCTAGCGCTTACTTTGATGTTCCTCTTTGATCGTCTCGTTGTGATCGAAGTTTCTCTTTTGATGTTTTTTTTTCTTAAGTTTTCCATTAGACGGGGTGTCGTTTATTGCATCGAATCAGTTTCATTTGTAAATAAAAAAAATGGACTTGTAAATGTTCAAAACCGAATATTAATGTTAAAAACTATAATATATGTTGCTGCCCAGGATCGAACTGGAGACCTTTAGTGTGTAAGACTAACGTGATAACCACTACACCACAGCAACTTGAGTGTTTCTTATTTATCTCAAACAATTAAAGATTTATAACACAGTGCACGTCAAAAAGATAACCATGCATATTGTAACCGTCAGTTTTTTTTTATTGAACTTCAGATTTGATGTCTCCAGGTTATTTCCTTAGTATCTCAACCGAGACTAAGGCACATTATTGGTAGCTCAGCATGCAAATCCCAGAATGACATATAAAAGTTACAACCCAAGAGAAAACACATTGTCCTTTTATTTGTTTGACGGCAAGATCTTCCCAGTGCATGTCCCAAACCCGACACAGTAGCCATTCCCCTGTTAAAAACCAGAAATGTAGATGCATATGAGTTATTACCAGAAGAACCATGGAAGGTGGAGGTTAAGTATTACATTTTAAGGCTTAAAATACACAATAAGAGTTTGTTTGGTTCCACGGCTCAACTTCATTTCTTATATACTTGAAAATGGAGATCTGGAGAATATTGTACCTCACAAACGCCAGTGAAGGTGACTTCATCTCCATCTTCTAGATATGTTCTGTTCTTGCCATTCAGTGATAGTGTTTTTTTCCCATTCTCAGTCAGCTCGGCCAAGCATCCCAAGGAACTAGGGTCCTGTCAAGTTAGAAAGATGCATACAGACACATACATTAGCATTTTCCTTGAAACTGCGAAGTAAGTACTCTTTATCTAGACTGGTAAGAAGATAGTACCGGACCGCTAATGGTTCCAGTCCCTAGGAGGTCACCGGGCCTTAGATTGCAACCATTAATTGTATGATGTGCTACTTGCTGAGACAGTGTCCAGTATCTGTTCAATTATGTGTAAATTCATTGTCATTAAAAATTTCATTGGTAGCATAGCAACATGGTACTCACAAATGCTTTAAGTTACTCTTTGAGACAACACATGATTGTTCTCTTGCAGGCTTGATACTAACCTAGCATCCAAAGAATGTCAGATAGAAATATAAGTGATTGATTCCTAAAAGAAAAGAGATTTCGACTGTTAAAAGCGCTTGATGACATACTACGTACCTCCAAAATTATGTCATAGTGCTGGTGCGGCTTGTCCTTCAAGTATGGTAATGGAGGAGGGTTCTGCAGTTCAAATCAACTCGATATAAGAAGCCACTCATGAATCCTAGGACTTACTTTGATGCATTCTTTTTCTCTTCATACTCACCAATACATATAGAACTTAGAAGTACCTGTATTGGGGCATCACAAGTGAACTGCTCAAGAGCGTCAAGGGTCACGATCCACGGGGAAATAGTGGTGCCTAAATCAAAAGAAGCAAATTTAGAAATTGTTTATAAATGCACTGGCCTTGCTGAAAAGAATTAAAAAGGAAATTCCTTACTGACACTCTTTGAAAGAAAAGGTCCCAAAGGCTTCATCTCCCAACCTTGGATATCCCTAGCTGCATAAAATAGTACTGTTAAGAAAACTTCACATGCCAAAAGTCTAAGAGAAATGGACTGAAATTGGAGTTTAGTTTACCACTCCAATCATTCACCAAAACAAGTCCAAATATGTGATCCTTAGCCTTGCTGACATCAATGGGCTTTCCTAGTTCATTTCCTGGACCCACGATAGCACCCTGAGACAAGCAAATCACTCTAGTTTTAGCATAATCGAGTTCTAGAAACAATCGATTGCATGAATGTTTGAGATTAGATTCTAACTAATTCCAACTCAAAATCCAACTTCTTTGAAGGGCCAAAGTAAGGTGAAGATTCGCCGTCGCCAGGAGAACCTTGTCCCCTAAGAGACCCAAAATTTGGTTAGTTTTCATGGAATAACTGCCAAGATTTAGAAGAACATTTATTATGCTCACCTTGGACGAACAATGTCAGTTCCAGAGACAACAACTGACGAAGAACGCCCATGATAAGCAATGGGTTGGGAAAGCCTACAACGCAGCAGCCAAATTATTTCTTCTGTAGATAACAATCTCAACCAAAAATAAAATGTTAGAAAGATGAACATACCAATTTGGGTTCACCTTGTAGTCGGGTCCATGCATAATTTTACCACAGTTGGTAGCATGGTGCAATGAAGTATAGAAGTCTGTAAAGTCCCCTATTTGTACTGGAAGTAGCATTTCCACTTGGCTCTAAATAAGTTCAGCAAATCACAATTGACTGTGAATAAATTCAGAATCTAATGGAACATGAGAACCCTAGTAAGCAACCCTCTTACCATAGGGGTTAGTGACCTCTCTTGTAAGTACATGTTGTCTCGCAACCATGGCTCATCAGCTACAGCAGAAGAACAATGCAGAAAAGATCAAGTATCAATTAAGCTAGCGCATCAGAGATCTAAGCATGTTATACCAGACAATAGCCTTTGAATCACTTTTCTAGCCTCCTTCCAAGCAGGACGGCCCAATGCAATGAACTTGTTCAGTGTGGGCTGCTCAGAACATCAAATAATTTGACAATCGTACTTAAGAGAGACATTCATAGCTCAGTGATTAGGTTTTCAGCATACAAAAACGAAGTGATTAGGTTTTCTCAAAGCGAACTGAAACCTAAATGCCGATAAAACCGGACTTTGCCACTCAAGCAGAGGTTCTATTAATGACGAGTAAGAGAGAAAAGGGAATCGAGGAGGACCTGCTGAAAGCAGTCGGAGCGGGAGAGATATGGACCATCGAAGAGATCATTGCGAGCTATTTCCTTGAGATCGAGGACGTAATCGCCGATGGCAACTCCAGGTCGGGGAGATTTGTAGCTCGTCTTGAAGATACCGTATGGAAGGTTCTGGATTGGGAAATGAGAATCCGGCGACACCTTGATGAAAGACTTCAACGGTGCCATGGAGCTGTCAGAGAGAACTTGAAGAGGAAGAGAGCAGTGAAAGTTGGAATGGGGAAACAGAAATGGTGGTAGTTATAGGCATAGGAGAGTGTCATCGATGTAATAATGGCAAAGCTCCGAATCAGTTAGAGCGGGAAAAGTTTTGCTTCCTTTTGTTATAAATTCACGTTGTTGTTTTTTTTTTAATAATTGTTAAATAAATTAGGCAGTCGCAATAGTCCATTGATTATTATATTTGAAATTATGTTAAATTGATTATATTAAATTTATTAATAGTGAATATATATATATATAGAGCATAGATCATATGAGAACACTCCCTAACGTGAGAACATGAGAACAAATTCGTAATTATTATTAGTTTTGTTACAAATGTGCCATATCGTTTAATGTATTGTTCGTAGTTATTGTTGGTTGAGTGGATTATTCGTAGTTATTGTTGGATTCCTAATTATTATTATTCGTAGTTAGTATTATTTTTGATATCTACTCTAAATCTCAACCCTTAATACTCACATCCAACGGTGTACGATTGTTCTCATGTTCTCACGTTAGGGGTTGTTCTCATGGGAACCACACCCTATATATATATATATATATATATATATATATATATATATATATATATATATAGAGGTTCTCATGAGAATACCCCTAACGTGTATACATGAGAATAATCGTACACCGTTGGATGATGAGTATTAAGGGTTGAGATTTAGAGTAGATATAATAATTAATAATAACTACGAATAATAATAATTAGGAATCTAACAATAACTACGAATAATGCACTCAATCAACAATAACTACGAATAATACATTAAACGATATGAAACCTTTGTAACAAAATTAATAATAATTACGAATTTGTTCTCATGATTACACGATAAGCCTATTTTCATATTATATATATATATAAAAGGAGGTTTGTTTTGTATATGGATTTTAAAGTGGTGTTTTATAAATAAATTGTTAAATAAAATTAATTGATGATTGATTAGATAGTATATTGAAAATTATATTGAAATTATGGAGTAGGATTATTTTAAATAAAGATGACTCTATTTACCCTTGTAAGTTCCCCCTAACTCTAACCACGCCCTATGCAAATGTTGGGGTAGTTGGTATTGGTAAGTGTAGGAGGGAAATAGGTTGGGGGTTCTTTATCAATGCATTATTAAGTAGGGTATTGACAAATTTACATTAAATTTGATAAAACAAAATATTTTAAAACTAATTTGTAAAAGAAGAATTAGCTTACTAGTCTTATATATATGTATAATATATGTAATACTGTATTACTTGTAATTATTCTTTTAAAGGTTTGAGCAATAAGTTTAACCGGTAGGAGTTGTATGAAGCTAATGTCATGGCTATTTATTTTAGTAGCCCACAACCCATGCCTACAATATCTAGAAGGTTAGCTCATTAATAAGAGCTCATGCCTTATTAGTCTCCCTGCCCAACACGGATGTAAATGTTGTTGTATGAAATACTATTTAACATTTTCCAAGTTCTGAGAACTTGAAGCGTTACGGGGTAGGACCGCACAATGGGTTCCGACCCTCAGAGTAGCAACAATACAACGGATCTTACAACAAGACACAGACGAATGAAAACCAAAACTCACTATAAAACCAAATGTTTAAATAAAAGAAAGCGTAAAAGACTCGCAACACAGTTCAAAACAAAAGGGAAACAACAAAAGAAATATAAACCCGATCCCGTCCTATAATGTACGGGAACCCCGGATGACTACACCATCCGGATCACTCAGCAACATCCTGAACTTGCGGAACATCTACAATGACGGTATGAATCGTTAGCTAACATTCTAGGTATAAGCAAGAGCGTAAAGACACAAACACACATAAGGTAACATAAATATATAGCATGCTTGCACATAACCGGATATCATCTTTAATTAAGTTATCCGTTACTAATTCAACTTCTTTTCTCACACGAGAATCTCCCGAAACTCGCCTCCACTTCTGTCTACCATAGGAATAGATCAGTACTATCCGTTACCTACGGGCCTGAGTTGCAAGAGCACATTCTAGTCTCTTGAAGAACTAGACAAGTGGTCACCGCCCGATTATCATACAATTGGGCCAATTAAGGTTATAAGGGTTAATCCTAGTCCGGTTATCCGTTAACAAGAATAAACAACGCACAAGCCAATACAATCCAACTAATACGTGGAATGAAGCTAAGTAAGTCCAAGAGACTTACCTAACGAAGGTAACACAAAGCTCAACAACAACTTAGGAATAACTTAGTTTCCCTCAGGAACGGAGCAAGGAAAGCCTGTTCACACAAGCATCACGAATCAAGAACGAAACGGTTGCTAGAAGTCTATAACTTCTAGTCTCAATGATCTCTAAGAGATCTACACATGCTGAGGGCTCGACCTCAGTCTTACAGTACTCATAGAAGGTAAACAACATCCAAAAGATGTAAGGAAAGGAACGAGAAAAGCAAGGAAGGAAGTAACTCACAAGAACGGGAGTTACTGCAGAGGAAACCGCAGGGGCGGCTGGACCAGGCGCAAGGACGGATGGCCGCAGGGGCGGGAAGGTGCAAGCGCGGGGGCGGCTTCGTGACAAAAAGCGATGTCGGGCTTCTCTCCGACAGAACTCACAACAAGGGCAACCAAAGCTTGAACCTTTGGCTCACACACGTCAAGACTCAACACCAAAGAGCCTGGGAACAACGATACATCAACAACGAGAAGCCAACAAGAATCAAGGTTCAACTTGATTCTTTGAAAAGAAGAAGAAGAAGACGAAAAGAAAGAAGGAAGCATGTTGCAATACATGAACGTAAGGAAGAACAAAGAATGATGAACTTACACGTTCAGCAAGGTCGCAGGAAGCAAGGTGACGACTGCAGCTCTCAAGGGTTTGAAGACGATAGCAAGATACGGAAAAAGGAGAGAAAGGCGGGAATATATAGGAGAGGAGGGAAAGATAGAAGGAATGACGCCTAGGGTTAAGAAAGAAGAAAAGGAAACCGACCCATAAAATAGAATATCGGATATTCTATCCATGGAAGGAAGATAAAACGAACGAAAACAGATTAGGCGCGATCTGTCGCAAATCTGCAGGGGTGGATCACCTCAGCCACAGGGGCGGCCTTCTTCACCGCCGGGGCGGTGAAGGCAAAACTGAGGTCTTACATTAGATCCCCTAAAAAGAAGTTTCGTCCCAAAACTTGCAAAAGTTCAACGATCACATAACAACACACAGAACAAAACAGAACTCATATATTCCCACTCGGGGCACATAACTCGAAACGTCACACAAAAGCGTACGCAACGCAACAAAGGAAAACCAAACAACAGACTATGCTAACGGTGCATCCAGCCCAGCGTAAAACTCCGGATAGTTCCTCTAGATATTATCCTCTGTCTCCCAAGTCGCCTCATCAGCTCCTCGCATCGACCACTGAATCTTCATCATCAATATGTCTTTCGAACGCAAGCCACCGGTTACTCAACAAACGTGTGGTCTGGCTCGATCACTAGATCCTCGTGACTGACGATGTGTCTCGGGTCCGGTATGTACTCTCTTAACTAAGACACATGAAAAACGGGGTGAACACCCTCAAGTCTCGGTGGTAAAGCAAGTCTGTATGTTACCTCCCCAACTCGCTCAAGAATCTCGAAAGGTCCGACGTATCTGGGACTCAGCTTCCCCTTGACACCAAAACGTCTGACGCCTCGTGTCGGGGATACTCTCAACCAAACCTGAGTTCCAAATCTGAACTCCAGAGGCTTGTGCCTCTCATCTGCATAATACTTCTGTCAACTTTGTGTTGCTAACGTCTGCTCTCGGATCACTGCTACACGAGCCATGTCCTCCTGTATCTGATCAGGTGCTACTCCGCTAGCACTACTCGGCTCATCCCAACACAACGGTGTACGGCATCTATGTCCGTATAAAGCCTCATAAGGAGTCATCCTGATCGATGCGTGCCAACTGTTGTTGTACAAAAACTCTACTAAGGGAAGGTGATCTGGCCACACCTGCCCCCAATCTAACATGCAGGCTCTCAACATGTCCTCCAGAGTTTGGATGGTCCGCTCGGACTGAACATCGGTCTAAGGATGATAAGCAGTCTTAAACTGCAGACTCATACCTAGGGCGGCATGAACCTGCTGCCAGAACCTCGATGTGAACCGTCCGTCTCTATCAGAGACTATAGTTCTAGGTACTCCATGAAGTCTCATTATTTGTCTCGTGAACTCCTCTGCCAATCGACTCACCGGCCATGTTTCCTTGATCAGAATGAAACGTGCGATCTTCGTTAGTCGATCTACTATGACCCAGATAACATCAAAACCTCGACTCGGTCTCAAACCGGTAACAAAATCCATAGAGATGTCCTCCCACTTCCACTGAGGAACGGGAAGGGGGTGTAGCTCGCCTTCTGATCTATGATGCTTGATCTTGACCTGCTGACAGGTTGCATACTGAGCTACATATCTCGTGACGTCTGGCTTCAGACCTCCCCACCAGAAAGAGCGTCTGATATCCTGATACATCTTACTCGCACCAAGGTGTACTGAGTAAGGTGAAGAATGAGCCTCCTGAAGGATCCTCTGTCTCAACTCTCGATCTGAAGGCACACAAACACGCTATTGGCATCTCAGAACTCCATCAATACCAACTGCAAACTGTGGTGCCTCTCCTCGAGACATCCGGTCTCGGATCTGTGTCAAAGCTGGGCAACTCTCTTTCTTCTGTCGGATCTCGGCCAACAGATCAGGTACTATCTCCAAGGTGGACAACTGGCTGTCGGAATCCGGAAAATGGATATCCATCTCTAGTCATGCCAAATCTCGCTGTAATTGTGGTTGAGCTGTCAGCCTAGCGATCGCCATCTCCCGGGGAGTCTTTCTACTGAGGGCATCAGCTACCACATTTGCCTTCCCCGGGTGGTATAGGATCTCAAGATCGAAGTCCTTGATCAACTCCAACCATCTCCTCTGACGGTTATTCAACTCCCGCTGAGTGAATATATACTTCAGACTCTTGTAATTTGTGAATATCTGACACGTAGCTCCGTACAGATAATGCCTCCAAATCTTCAAAGTGTGAACCACATCAGCCAACTGCAGGTCATGGGTAGGGTAATTCTCCTCGTACGCCTTGAGCTTTCGAGACGCGTAAACAATCACCTTACCCGTCTGCATCAAAACACATCCCAAGCCCAGCTTAGACGCATCGCTATAAACCACAAAATCCTCAATGTACTCTGGCTGAGCTAGGATAGGAGCAGAGGACAACCTCTTCTTCAACTCCTCAAAGCTCTGCAGGCACGACTCAGATCATACGAACCTCGTAGACTTCCTCAGCAAGGAAGTGAGCGGTCTGACGATAACTGAAAAGCCCCTCAACAAAACGCCGATAATAGCCCGTCAATCCTAAGAAGCTGCATACCTCCTTGACGTTCTTAGGTGGTGACCAAGATTCTACTGACTCGATCTTCGCCGGATCTACCTTGATCCCTTTAGCTGAAATAATGTGACCAAGGAATGCTACCTCAGACATCCAAAATTCGCACTTAGACAGCTTGGTGTATAATTTTTTCTCCTGTAAGACCTGAAGAACAATCCTCAAGTTTCCAACATGCTCGTCTCTGCTGCGAGAGTAAACCAGAATGTCATCTATGAAGACAACTACAAACTGGTCTAGGAAGTCGATGAAGATGCTGTTCATCAACTCCATGAAGACTGCGGGCTCATTCGTAAGCCTGAATGGCATCACTACAAACTTGTAGTGTCCATATCTGGTCCGAAATGTTGTCTTGGCTATGTCCTGCTCCCTCACCCTCAGCTGGTGATATCCAAATCTCAGATCGATCCTCGAAAACATTGAAGCTCCATGCAGCTGATCTAAAAGATCGTCGATACGGGGCAATGGGTACTTGTTCTTGATCGTCACCTTGTTCAGCTCTCAGTAGTCGATACATAACCTCATTGACCCGTCTTTCTTCCTGACAAAGAGAACTGGTGCGCCCCAAGGAGATACACTAGGGCGGATGAATCCCTTCTCTGCTAACTCCTCGAGCTGCTTCTTCAACTCAAGCATCTCGATAGGCGTCATACGATAAGGAGCTTTAGAGATCGGTCTCGTACCGGGCTCTAGCTCAATACCAAAGTCTACACTCCTTTGTGGAGGTAAACCTGATGGCTCTCCAAAGACGTCAACAAACTCGCAAGCTGTTGGAATCTCCTCCAAAGCCAGACTCGTACTATCCTTCATGGCATAGCACCAAAAAGCCTCGCAACCCTGATTGATAAGTCTTGTAGCTCGCAATGTACTGATGACTGTACCAGTCATTCGATCTCATCCTCAGAAGATCTCAACATGGCCTGAATCTGTAGTTACTGTCACATTCCTCTTGCCGATGTCCAGAACTGCTCGATGTCGATCCATCCAATCCATACCTAGAATAACTTCTTCATGTACTAAGTACATGACAAAGAAGTCATCTGGCCAATCGCGACCTCCCAATCTAATAGGGAAATCGCGAACCTCTCGAGTACCTCGAATCTTACCCCCATCGGGTAATTCTATAAAGAAGGGTCTTCCTTCTATAGTAACTAAGGCCAATCTATCTACGCAAGCATCAAATATAAAAGAATGCGTAGCACCGGTATCGAAAAGAACTCTGACAGAAAAATCATTAATATGAATGGTACCCGTGGCTGCTGGCGATGTCGCCTCTACAACACTCCTTAACTCATACACTCTGGCTGATGTATCTCTGGTGTTTATAGAACAACCAACTCATCCTCTACCTCTCCCTTGTCCCGGAGTGGAACATTGAGGAGCGGTAGAACCAGAAACCCTCTACTGATGTTGTTGATACTGAGATCTCTGTCCTCCTCCAGCAACACTGGCAGGTGAAGAACCCTGCTGCGATAGCGCCTTGCCCTGACGGAAAAACGCAGCTCTTTGTCCGGGCTTGCCACAAGAAAAGCAAGTCACTGCTGACTTCTTGCAATCGGCTCGGATGTGACCAACTACTCCGCAGTTATGACATTGTCGTCCTCTGTCACAACTCTGCTGGAAACCAGAATGTCCCGGCGTCTGACTACGCCCAAAACCAGCTGCTCCAGCTCCAACACTGACTGATCCAGTCTTTTGTCTCTTCTCAGGACCTCCCGTCTGAGAAGCTCTCCTCTGACCCGGTCCATCTCTCTTATAAGGAGAAGCTCTATCCTGATAGTCTGTTAGAGAATCACAACGGAAACTAGCAAGATAAGAGCATGTCAACTCCCTCAACCTCCGAGAGAAAAGGTAAACATGCTGATCCTCAGGTGGTGTAGATGGACCTAGCAACGACAACTCATCCTGAAACTTGATGATGATCTCAACAATAGGCAAATCCTCGAATCCAACCTCGAGATAATCCTGAAGACGGTCTCTCCTCATAGTTGCAGGGCAGTAGCAATCCGTGACCACCGTCTTCATCTGTTCATAACTAGTGACCTTACTACGAATGGTCCTCCACAAAGAATGAGCCTGATCCTTCAACAGCGTATGTGTTATGCTTACTCGACGTCCCTCAGGGCAACCGATAGCTTCCATACTAGAATCTAGCTGTCCTAGCCACTACTCCACCTCTAATCCGGTCTTTCCCATGAACATGGGAATCTTCAACTGTTCGAAAGCCTTCAACCAATTGTCGGGCTTTGACTCCTTCGCCTCAGTCGGCGCTCTAACAACCTCAGCAACTCTAGTAGACGGGACAACAACATGGGTAACTCTTTGTGAAACATCAACTGATCTTGCAGGAACTGGCGGCACTCTACACGTAGTTGCGATATGCAGAAGCTCCGATAGACACTCGTGTGGACTCTGTTGATGGTGCCTTCTGTGCTTCGGACCTAGCAACGGTCCCGTTCCCAGCCTCAGGAATAACGCTCTCAGTAACCTCTTCAACAAACGCCTCAATGATAGGCGGATCGGCAGCTGGGGCTTGGCCTTGAACTCTAGCTAGTGGAGGTCTTCCTGGGCGTCCTCGTCCACGAACGACATGTAGAAGTGGTGGTCGACCCTTTCCTCGCCCTATAGCAGCGGTAGCTCTAGTGTGTGTCATCTACTATAAGGATAGATATATAAGACTATATATATATATATATATATATATATATATATATATATATATATATATATATATATATATATATATATATATATATATAAGGCCACGCTACAACCAAAGCAGAAAACCAAGAAAAAGCACATATAAAGGCCAACATATAAGAAACTACACTGCTGAGATCCACGGAGGTAGTGGTGGTCACCCGTACATCTATCTCAATCCAACGGTTTAAAAACAAAAACCCCCTTTTGAAAATGTTAGACCCCTTGCGGGTTGTATTTATTTATCTGTTCGCTCCAAACGGTGTGTGCAAGCTTTAAATTTATAACCCTAGATGTAAGCTTAAAACAAGGATGCGAACCCACAGTGTACGGGTCAATCGTAGTAAAAAGTAAGGAATTCCAGGGGTCGATCACAGGGATTTAGTGAAACAAAGTCGGAATAGGTAAGCTTTGTAAATAATAACCACAAAAGCAATTAAAACAATCAAAGATGATAAAAGTCAATAAAGGAAATATGCAATTCTAGGGATTAAAGCATCTAGTTGTGGTTCCAACTCAAGATCTAAAGATAAGCGGACAAAGCTGAGGTTTTTGCATAGGGAAGGTGTTACTAAAGTGGAATAGATCACCGGGTAAGTCTCACTATTCACTAATCCCAAACCGTAACTCCTATTACCGGGTAAGTCTCAAGGAATTAAGATAAGAACTATAACCTCAAACTAACACACCATCTAAGGGAATAGAATCAACCTTTACCGGGTAAGTCTCAGGCTAACTCACAAAGATGGGATGAAAGCACACTCAAACCCCAATAAAGGATAAACCTTTATTACCTACACTTATGATCTTAGGTAAACAAACAAAGGAATTACCGGGTAAGTCTCATCCTAGGCTTGCATTGAACCAGGAAAGGTGTAATAAGAATAGGATTTGGCAAACTCTAACACTTAACTCTCAGTTTCGGATCAGATACGTCACCTCAGTCAGCCAAATTCCACCCCGGCCGAGATGTTCATCGACTGAGCGAGATGCTTAGGGTTAAGGTAAAGACTCGAACTTTCAGGGTCCTACTGTGATTAAGATTATTCTATCATTGTTTTTCTCACAACCTTCAGCCAATCACCCTAGAATCACACAAAGAGATTAGCCACTCATCATCATGAAAGTATTAATCAAATATATGGGAAGAAAGAGAATAATTGAACAAGAAAACCTTAAGAGAAAGGCTTCAATAACTGAATCAATTAATCAAACCAACAAGCGTTCCTTGGATAGAAATCCAACAAGACAATAGACAAAGAAGGGAATCTAAGATGATCTTACAAAAACCCTTCAAAAACTATAAAAGCTATAGACTTTCTTCCTTCAACCTTCAAAAAGGTTCTTCAATTCTTCCAACTGGAGTATGGATGCGGCGGTGTATTCGAGCTGTTCCAAATGATAGCGGATGTCGGATTTGTGGGAAATCCGACCCTTTTTATAGGAAAATGACTCTTCAAAGATAAGATATCTTAGAAAGATCTCTTCCCATAAAAATAGGTAAAATATATGGTCTATCTTAATTTCTTCCTTCCAGGAACCAAGCCCAAAAATATAAGATCCTCTTTCCAAAGATAAAAGATCTCAGCCAAAAATAAAATATTCTCGCCGCGTCCCAGGTGTTCGCCTCGGTCGAGTCGACTCCTCTGGATCACCCCGGCCGAGGTAACTCTGTAGTCAACCGAGGTGAGTCACAACTGAATGTGAAATCTCTCAAATCTGGTTCAAAGTGAATCTTTAATCCATGGCTATGCTTCCTGGATCATTCCTTAAGTTCCTGAATGTAGCTCCAATGACTCCATAACTCCTTTTGCTCCTTTTTGATGCAAAACGTGTCATTTTACCTACGATTACAACAAAACTAGGTGTAGACCTCGATTCCCGCAAAGGTAGATGAAACGACAATATAATCACATAATATACATACAAACATGCAGATTATTGAAGATAAAACGTCTAAACAGGTCCCAAAACACAGACAATAATTCATGCTATCATTATCCTTCCGACCTTTAGAAGATTTCAAGTGCCATTGTTGCCAACCTAGATCTCTGATACCATATTGTAACAATCCAAGTTCTAGGAACTCGAAGTGCTACGGGCTAGGACCGCACAATGGGTCCCGACCCTCAGAGTAGCAACAACACCACGGATCTTACAACAAGGCATAGACAAATGAAAACCAAAACTCAATATAAAAGCAAAGGTTTAAACAAAAGAAAGCGTAAAAGACTCGCAACCGAGTTTAAAACAAAAGGGAAACAACAAAAGAAATATAAACCCGATCCCGTCCTATAATGTACGGGAAACCGGATGACCACACCATTCGGATCACTCAGCAGCATCCTGAACCTGCGGAACATCTACAACGACGGTATGAACCGTTAGCTAACATTCTAGGTATAAGCAAGAGTGTAAAGGCACAAACACACATAGGGTAACATAAACATATAACATGTTTGCACACAACCGGATATCATCTTTCATTAAGTTATCCGTTACTAATTCAACTTCTTTTGTCACAAGAGAATCTCCCGAAACTCGCCCCGCTTCCGTCTACCAATAGGAATAGATCAGTACTATCCGTTATTGTTCGCTCCAAAAGGTGTGTGCAAGCTTTAATTTTTATACCAAAAATAATTGTAAATAAGCGAACACGTAATGTACGGATGGATTGTAATAAAAGCAAGAATTTCAGGGTCGAACACAAGGACTATGGTGAAACAAAGATCGGTAAGTCAAGTTGTCAATCAAACACGTAACAAAACAAAGCTATCAAAGATGATATAATTAGATAAAGAGAAATGCAGATTCTAGGGATTAAAGCATCCAGTTCTGGTTCCGACTCAAAATCTTCAAAGATAACGTGGACAAAGCTGAGGTTTGCAAAGGGAAGGTGTTTCTAAGGTGGGAATAGATCACCGGGTAAGTCTCACTGCTCACTATCCTAGACCAAAGATCCTCTCACCGGGTAAGTCTCAAGGTACTAAGGAAAGGAACTATACTTTCAAACTAACAACCATCCAAGGGGATAGAATCAACCTTTACCGGGTAAGTCTCAGACTAACTCTCAAAGATGGGATGAAGGCACACTCAAACCCCTATAAAGGATAAACCTTTATTACCTACACTCATGATCTTGGGTATACAAACAAAGGAATCACTGGGTAAGTCTCATCCTAGGCTTGCGTTGAACCAGGAAACCTATAACAAGGATAGGATTTGGCAAACTGAAACCTCAACTCTGATAAGGATCAAGAAAGGGCTCGCCTCATTCAGTTCATGTACCACCTCGGTCGAGGTGTTCCACGACTAACCGAGGTGTTCGTCGGTTAAGGTGAAGACTCAAGCTTTCAGGGTCCACTGGGGTTAAGATCATTCTATCATCGTCTTTCCCACAACTTTCAGCCAATCACCCTAGAATTGCATAAAGAACTTAGCCAACAATCATCACGATAACAATAATCAAATATATAAGAAATGAATCAATATTCAAACAAGAAAACCTTAACATAAAGGTCTCAATAACTGAATCAAACAAACAAAACAGTGTTCCTCAATCACAACTAGAAAAGACAACAAACAAGCCAACTAAGAAAATCTTACTACTTCCTTCAAAGCCAACTTCAACTAGATTCCTTCCTTCCTTGAACTTCAACCTTCAAAGCTTCCTTCAACTTCCTTCAGAGAATGGGTGATCCGGAGATTGTCCAAGGATGGTTGAATTGCAGAAAATACAACCCTTTATATAGGAGAATTATCTTCTAAAGATATAGTATCTTAAAAAGATAATTTTCTAAAATATAACTCCATATCTTCCAAAATATATCAGCCAAAAAGATATCTTCCTTCCAGAAATCCAGCCAGAAATATGTGATATTCACTTTCCAAAAATAAAAGATCTCAACCAAAAATAAAGATCTCGTAGCTTGTCAGCACTTCGCCTCGGTCGAGTCACTCCTGAAGATCACCTTGGTCGAGGTGATAATGTAGCTGGCCGAGGTGAGTCTCGGCTGAGAGTGAATCTCTCTAATCTGGTCCAAAATCAAACTTCCATTCCATTTCCATGCTTCCTGAGCTCTCCTAAACGCTCCAGAATGTAGCTCCAATGACTCCTTAGCTTCCTTAGCTCCATTTTAGTCCAAAACGTGTCATTTTCCCTACAATTACAACGAAACTAGGTGTAGACCTCGATTCCCGCAAAGGTAGACAAAACAACAATATAATCGCAGAATATACATTTATACATGCATATTTATGATGATAAAACGTCTAAACCAATCCCAAAATATAGACTATAATACAGGCTATCAAAATACCTCATACTTGTCCCTTGCTTGTCCCCAAGCAAGATCCAAATCTTAGATACAAGATAGAATGGATTATAAGTCATCAAAAAGATCAATGAAAAATATTTCAAAACATTTTGGTGGTGTGTGCTATACTCATAGATCACCCTAAGAGAATGTTTCATGGCAAATAAAATCAAGACATGGTCAAAACATTTTATAAATATAAGAAAGTTGTTCATCTTTGCATAAAACCATAGAATGCATAATAAATCATATTTATCAAAATTAATCATGTATAATCCAGTTTAAACCACCAAGTCAATCAACAAGCTCGAGGTTTCAAGGGCTTTCCAAAAGAGGTCAATAAACGTGTCAGGGTGGGATGTATATAGGGTAATGTGGTGCTAGAATCCGGGAATATGATCTTACTTCACTTTCTTTGAATCACAACATCTTCCACCAATAAGCTTTGCTTACTTTCACTTTTTTACTTTGCTTTTTGGGATGCATGGACAGAGGTGCACAATAACCGAAGTCTAGGAGATCAACAATCATCAATTTCTCGAGATGCCTCAAACCCTTGATGCACATACCATGACCCGTTAGGAATATCGCTCAATCCGACGTTGGCAAGACACAAACACCCGGATATGTGAATGGTGCCGAGTTACTCATCATCATGATTGACTTCCCCAAACCTAATTGTTTCTTTCTAACGCTTTCAATCAAGATCTCAACTTCACTTCACTTTGTTTTTCATCACTTGCTTCCAAATTCCCGGATAGGTAAAGAGAGGCAAAAATGTATATGAGGGGTCAAATCATGATCAAGAAGAAGAAGAAGAGAATGAAGTGCCTCAATCATCCCAGGAAGAATGCGAGAGAACTCATAATATGGTGTCAACCTTCAAATTCAACATAATTTTGATAAAAACAAAGAATTAAACATGCTAGAATTTCAAAACAAAACATTTAACAACTTA
The DNA here is from genome assembly GCA_033239125.1 of Fagopyrum homotropicum. Classification (NCBI taxonomy): domain Eukaryota; kingdom Viridiplantae; phylum Streptophyta; class Magnoliopsida; order Caryophyllales; family Polygonaceae; genus Fagopyrum; species Fagopyrum homotropicum. The sequence goes on from BSWB01000007.1 coordinate 16,974,337, forward strand.
AACATATCATAAAACCTTTCGAGCATATAAAGATTTCAAAGTCATTCTGTAAACAGTATCTTCATCGAGGTCATATCCATAATAGAAGCACAAAACGTTTCGAAAATCTTTCAGTTAAAACCCATCTCGGTCGAGGTGTTCTAAGGTCAACCGAGGTGTTTATCCTCAATCGGCCAAGAACGCTTCGGTCGAGCCATAAAGTTTTTTTTTTCAAATCAGTTTTTGACGTTTTTCTCAAATAGAAACCTGCATGTATGCATGTAATAACAGATGAGCACATAAAGCCAAATAAACAATAATATCCGATAGAGTCATACAACCATAGAAGCAAATAAGTCAAGTAGGTCACATAATACATCCACAATACCCCATACTTGGGACACATTGTCCCAATGGGTCAAATATAAGTCTAGAGAAATAAAGTTCTCACCGGACCTAGCTGAACTGCATAATAAATAAATAGGAAATCCATGAAGCTCTAATCCTCGTCAGTTGGCGGTGGTGGATGTGGAATGTAGTGATATAGAGATGGATCGAAAGGGTAGCCAATAATCTGCTGATGCTGGATCTCCAACATCCGTTGCTGGTAATGCTGGCTCTCCTCCATCTTGCTCGTCCATCCCTCAATATCTCGGCGCTGGTCAGCGAAGCGCTTAGTGATGTCGACTGTCAGGGCCGCGTAGGAGTCAATCATCTGCTCCGTAAGCTCATCAATCCGTCGGTGGGCCTCGGGATCTCTACGGTGGCGGGATCTGCGCTGAGATGGTGGTGTTGGTGGTGTTGCTCTCTCATCTTCTGCCGCCTCATCATCGAGGTCAACAACTGGAGCACTAGGTCCGCCGGCGTCAGTACCGGTCTCCATGGTATCTCCTTCATCATACCCCTCATCATCATCAACTGCATCTCCAACATCTTGCATGTAGGGGAACCAAGCAGCAGACCGATACTGATGATCAAAAACAAAGAACTGAGATGACCACATAATGCCCTGTGGAGCCGTCTTCTCCCATGACATGGCAACGTATGGCATGCCAATGCCACGGGGAACCAGAATGCGTCGGGTAGTCATCTCCTGCAGTCCTAGCGGCTTCGCAGCCGCTACAAGCGTACAACTAGACAGATCCAACCCCATAGAAGTGGCGATGTGGGTCACCAACCCACCACAACAGATATCGCCTCTGGACTTCCTCTTGATCCTTTGCATATCATCTGCCAGCATGGTAGCAAAGTCTGGTACCCCTCTAGTCACCATACAAAACAAACTCATAAGCTCTCCCTGTCGGACTTTCAGGGGCGTCTCAATACGCGCCAGAAGAGTCTCACTAAATATCCTGTGAGCAAGGCGGAAAGGAAGGTGAAAAATAATATGCTCCCGGGAATCTCCGGACCTCCACCTATCACTGTGGTCAATCACATGGGCTATCTCGCCCCACAAAATCTGAGCCAACGCTCGGAAAGGAAAATCGGAAACAATAGGAGTAGAAAAACCGAAAATCTCCCTAAATTAATCCATCGGAACTGCATAGTTTCGGTTCAACAGCCGGTACTTGATCCCATTGTGCTCCAGCACATACGTCACAGAACTCACAAACTCCAATGTCGGCTCTAGATAAGCCGGCGCTTTGATATCCATGAACTCCTCCAGACCATCCATGAAGATCATCTTCTTCAAGTCCTCCACCACATGGAGGCACTCGAAGGCGTCAACATCTAGGAATCGCGGGGCAATGATGGGGCGCCCACAAATCCGATCATAATCCTTCTGGTGTCTTTGGTGGATCACCGGAATAGAATACTGAGAAGCAAAGGAAGGGGGATTGGTGTGAACTGCTAGGCCTGTCCCTCAAGACCAACTAACGATCTGATCTGTTACTCTTTTTTTTTCCTGGATGAACACCTCGGTTGCCCAAGAACACCTCGGCCGAGACACAACCGACTGGACCGAGGCGAACTACTTTTCGAACGCAAATCTCAAATTTGTAAGCTTTTTCCCCCCAAATCACTACCAAAAGCTTCCTAAGGGGTACTTATATCTTTCTCAGCAACAATTAATGGCACCCAAAGCCAGATCTACTTAGCATCTACAAAAGAAGGGAAGAATTAGGGTTTGGAACGAAATACCCCAGATTGTGCAGATTGGAGAGTTTTCCTTGTTGTTTGATGCTTGAAAACTGAATCTCTTGCTTCCTCCGGTGAACTCGAGCCAAGAAACGTGGAAAACGAGCAAGAATCGAGAAGTTGGGAGTGAGGGGCCGCCGCGGTCGAGGTGAGGGTAGAGAGGGAAAAGGTGGAGGAGTGAGAAACCGTTGCGCCTTTTATACCCCTCGTTGAATTTGATTACACCTCGGTCGAGGTGTTCCTGAGTGGACCGAGGTGTCATAGATGGTGTCAGACCTAGTCGCCTCGGTTGACGAAGAACATCTCGGTCAAGGTGCTGTGACAGCAACCGAGATGTGTCTCAGTCAAGCTCCGTCTTCTCAATTTCTCGAACTTCTGTCCTTCCAGTGTAGCTCCTGAGCTGTAATCCTTCCTTAGAGAGTACTTGTTTCCTATCTATGAGGACGCAAAAACACGAAGCAAACTATCTAAGCTAAGCTAAAAAAGGGAAAAGAAAGCAATACCTTGGGTTGCCTCCCAAGAAGCGCTTGGTTTAAGGTCGCTAGCTGGACCGTACGTCATCTTCAAACAAGGTATAATGGTGCAATCTCCTCATCTGGGACTTCCGGTCGGTATTTCTTCAGCCTATGGCCGTTGACCTTAAAGCTTCCGCTAGTTTCGCCCCATATCTCAACTGCACCATAGGGAAAAACAGTTTTCACAACGTAAGGTCCTGTCCATATCGATTTCAACTTACCTGGAAAGAGGCGGAGGCGGGAGTTGAAGAGTAGAACAAGATCTCCTTCTTTTAGCTCTTTATGAATGATATGCTCGTCATGTCATCTCTTTATTCTTTCTTTGTAGATCTTGGCATTCTCATAAGCGTTTAAGCGCAACTCCTCCAGCTCATTAATGTCTAAGAGTCTCTTCTCTCCGGCTTCCTTGATGTCGAAATTCAGCCACTTGATTGCCCAATATGCCTTGTGCTCCAACTCAACGTGTAGATGACAAGACTTCCCATATACCAAATTGTAAGAGGTGGTACCAATGGGAGTCTTGAAAGCGGTCCTATAAGTCCAAAGAGTGTCATCTAGCTTCATGGACCAATCCTTCCTTGTCCTTGAAATTGTCTTCTCCAAAATTGCCTTAATTTCTCTATTCGAGATCTCTATCCGCCCACTAGTTTGAGGCTGATAAGGGGTTGCTACCTTATGGTTACCCCATACTTCGATAAAAGTGTTTTGAACTTTCGGTTGATGAAATGTGTTCCTCCATCGCTGATGATGATGCGCGGCGTCCCAAAGCTCGGAAAGATAGTTATATTGAAGAACTTCACAACCACCATGGCGTCGTTAGTGGGGGAAGAAAAGGATTCTACCCACCTAGAAACGTAGTCAACAACTAAGAGGATGTAGAGGTTCCCCGCGGATGATGGGAAAGGTCCCATGAAGTCAACTCCCCATACATAAAAAATCTCAAACTCTTGAATATCTTGGAGTGCTCATCACATCCACAATAAAACTCTTCCAAAAAGTTTCGTGTTCCTAATTTCACCGGCAAATGGTAGGATCTCCTACGTACAAGCTTGTACAGTTTGGTTCTCACCAGAATCCTACCGGTCTTTCTATTCTTCCATGGGACATAACTCAGTCTTTCGTTCCATCCTTTCCTTGATCAAGAAAACAGTTTCTTGAGAATTCTAGTAGCTTCTCCATCTTCAGCTTGGGGATAGTACAAGGTCCTTAGCATGCGAGGGACCCATACTTGAACATGAAACAACTAATGGCATTGGCGTCAAAGCGCTTGCCAAATTTACTCCTTGTAATCCAAGGAGCATCTACTTTCAGCAATTGTAGGTTTCATCTTAACCTTAGGAGGTCGTTTTGGAAGAGACCTCCAACTCTCCGGTGCATTCCTGAAAAAATTAGAAACTTTAATAGGAATTTCAAAGGGAGTAAGAGAAAGTTCCTTGTAGAGTGTTTCAAAACTTGGGACGAGATTTGTGTTAGGATGACAATCCACACATAAAACTTTTCCCAACTCAGTTGATCTTTCTTCAACCTTGGCCACAGTTTCAGTGATTTGGTCAAGGTTCTCCACATTCTCTTCCACTTCCAACTCAACAGATTCTTCTTCAATCTCAACCCCAGTTTCAGCAATTGGATCGAGGTCTTCCACTTCTTCCTTTTCTTCAATGAGGACTTCAAGAGGAGCTTCAGATTCAAGCGGAGGGATGCTTGAAACTTGTAGTACTTCCTTATACACCTCTTCCGGCTTAGCATATGGTAGGGAGCTTTCTTTGAGCTTCTCCACCTTCTTCATCAACTTCTCCCATTTTGATTCAAGCGAATCTTCAAGAGGTTGTTCATAAACTTTTTTAGGGATATTCAGCTCATCCCATATCGCAAGATCATCCTCAATAGCCTCTTCTCTTTCCCTTTCTTCACTAAATACGATGAACGCAAATAAGCGCAACAAATATTCATAATGGTATAATCTAGCAAGTTGTCTTGCTCTCCAAACTGGATCAAATGCAGGTTCATAGCTCCTTGCAGCCATTGGAAATCCTGAAAACTACAAAACTCATAGAAAAAGATCAAATGCAAAAGCAAAAGCTTTCAAGTTAGACAACCAAATACCGAACTTCGTCTTCACCAAGTCCCCTGCAACGGCGCCAAAAACTTGTTCGCTCCAAAAGGTATGTGCAAACTTTAATTTTTATACCAATAATAATTGCAAATAAGCGATTCCGCAGTGTACGGATCGATTGTAATAAAAGCAAGAATTCCACGGTCGAACACATGGACTATGGTGAAATAAAGATCGGTAAGTCAGGTTGTCAATCAAACACGTAACAAAGCAAAGCTACCAAAGATGATATAATCAGATAAAGAGAAATGCGGATTCTAGGGATTAAAGCATCCAGTTGTGGTTCCGACTCAAGATCTTCAAAGATAACGTGGACAAAGCTGAGGTTTGCAAAGGGAAGGTGTTTCTAAGGTGGGAATAGATCACCGGGTAAGTATCACTACTCACTATCCCAGACCAAAGATCCTCTCACCGGGTAAGTCTCAAGGTACTAAGGAAAGAAACTATGATTTCAAACCAACACACCACCCAAGGGGATAAAATCAACCTTTACCGGGTAAGTCTCAGGCTAACTCTCAAAGATGGAATGAAGGCACACTCAAACCCCAATAAAGGATAAACCTTTATTACCTACACTCATGATCTTGGGTATACAAACAAAGGAATCACCGGGTAAGTCTCATCCTAGGCTTGCGTTGAACCAGGAAAGGTATAACAAGGATAGGATTTGGCAAACTGAAACCTCAACTCAGATAAGGATCAGGAAAGGGCACCTCGTTCAGTTCATGTTCCACGACTAACCGAGGTGTTCCACGACTAACCGAGGTGTTCGTCGGTTAAGGTGAAGGATCAAGCTATCAGGGTCCACTGGGGTTAAGATCAATCTATCATAGTCTTTCCTACAACTTTCAGCCAATCACCCTAGAATCGCATAAAGAACTTAGCCAACAATCATCATGATAACAATAATCAAATATATAAGAAAGGAATCAATATTCAAACAAGAAAACCTTAACACAAAGGTCTTAATAACTGAATCAAACAAACAAAACAGCATTCCTCAATCACAACTAGAAAAGACAACAAACAAGCCAACTAAGAAAATCTTACTACTTCCTTCAAAGCCAACTTCAACTAGATTCCTTCATTCCTTGAACTTCAACCTTCAAAGCTTCCTTCAACTTCCTTCAAAGAATGGGTGATCCGGAGATTGTCCAAGGATGGTTGAATTGTAGAAAATCCAACCCTTTATATAGGAGAATTATCTTCCAAAGATAAAATATCTTAAAAAGATAATTTCCTAAAATATAACTCCATATCTTCAAAATATACCAGCCAAAAAGATATCTTCCTTCTAGAAATCCAGCAAGAAATATGTGATATTCACTTTCCAAAAATAGAAGATCTCGGCCAAAAATAAAAATCTCGTAGCCTGTCAGCACTTCGCCTCGGTCGAGTCGCTCCTGAAGATCACCTCGGTCGAGGTGATACTGTAGTTGACCGAGGTGAGCCTCGGCTGAGAGTGAATCTCTCTAATATGGTCCAAAATCAAACTTCCATTCCATTTTCATGCTTCATGAGCTCTCCTAAACGCTCTAGAATGTAGCTCCAATGACTCCTTAGCTTCCTTAGCTTCAATTTTGAAACGTGCCATTTTCCCTACAATTACAACAAAACTAGGTGTAGACCTCGATTCCCACAAAGGTAGACAAAACAACAATATAATCGCAGAATATACATCTATACATACAGATTTATGAAGATAAAACGTCTAAACCAATCCCAAATATAGACTATAATACATGCTATCAGTTACCTACGGGTCTGGGTTGCAAGAGCACATTCTAGTCTCCTGAAGAACTAGACATGTGGTCACCGCCCGATTATCATACAATTGGGTCAGTTAAGGTTATAAGGGTGACCATAGTCCGGTTATCCGTTAACAAGAATAAACAACACAAACAAGTCAATACAATCCAACTAATACGTGGAATGAAGCTAAGTAAGTCCCTTGGTGACCACTTGTCTAGTTCTTCAGGAGACTAGAATGTGTTTTTGCAACCCAGAGCCGTAGGTAACTGATAACACGATTTATAGCATAGTTTTAGGTGCACATTTAGGTAGAATTCTCGCTCAATCATGCATTATCTAGCACTAGTCCAATACGTTTTGCACTCAAAACATGTATTTTGTCGAGATAGACGTCTACACGGACTTGTGTGCGTTTTGTAGGTATTTCGGGAAGTTTCGAGCCAAAACGACACGTTTGAGGGTCGCTCATTTAGAGGACACGTTTCCAAACTCATTAGAACGCAAGGCAAGGGCTGAGAAGGACTCAAGGAACCTTGCCAACACAGGCCATGCACCAAACCACAGCCTAATGATCCAAGGCGAAGTTTCTGCACAGAATCACGGTTCTCTGAAGAACCACGGCCGTGGAAATGACCGTGGATTTTGCCAGATTCTCGTGACAGCTGTGCCACGACTCTCATGGCCAGCTCATGAAGAAATTGGTTATAAAAGTGGTCCTTGATAGTTGTTAGAGCAGCTGGGATTTGGGTAGTTTGAGAGCAGCTCACATATTCTCCATTTTTTCTTTGACAAAATATATTCCAAGAAGAAGAAGGACTTTTTCTAGGAAGGAAAGTGCAAGAAGAAGAAGAAAGGAGCCATTGCCATTGAAGAGGAGAGGAGAAGACACACTTAGCTCTTGTATTTTCGGATTTATTTCTAGAAGTTTTTGAACTCTTGAACCTTCCTTTGGAAGGGTTGTAAGTCGTTCTAATTTCATCTTCAGATTTAGATTGTGTTTGAAGTTCATTTGTTCATCTTCTTTCTCTCATTTTCTTGCAATGGAGGTTATGAATCTATGCTTGTTTGTTTTGATTTCTAATATGAATGTTGTAGGCTAGATTGATGTGATTCTAGGGTAAGGAAAGGATGGTTATGGCTAGATCTATGATAGGACGAACTTAGATTTACCTTTGGATGATTTTTGTTTATGAACGTAGCTACTGTTAGGAATCACGGGTAGTTCTTGAAGAACCACGGTCGTGGTTTCTGTAGAACAAACCGTGGTTCTTCCTGGTTCGAAGGATCTTACCTTAGGTTCATAAAATTGTTGAAACCCTAAGTTTTTGCTGAGTTTAACCTACCCTAGGGTGTCCTAGTGTAGCGACTAAGTGTTAGGAGAGACTTACCCGGTAATCCTTGCCCTTAGAATCTAAAATAGCAAAACCTTAGGTAATGGTGAGCCTAATAAGCCGCCATTGGATTAAATGTGCTAGGATAGTTGATTAGGACTTCCCTTTCCGAGACTTACCCGGTGAGGATAGGTTAGATCCCTAATTAAACAATCCGGTTTGTGTTAAATTCCTACCCTTAGGTTCTTAGAGACTTAACCGGTAATGAGACCTTAGGTGTGGATTAGTTGGATCATGAGACTTACCCGGTAATTGATCCCATTTTAGGAACACTTAATCCCAACATATCATAATCAATCCAAAGAATGAATAGATAACTTGAGTTTTATGCCATAACCGGAATTTCCAACCCCTAGAATCCGTCTTCCCTTTCTCTTGATCAACATCTTGTTCGATTTGTTTATTTGTGCCAATTTTCCGACTTAGTTTGATTGATTGTTTGCATGCATTTGATCTTTGAAGTGATCACCTAAAAACAACCAAAACAATTGAGATTTTCTTCCTTTATTTGCATCCTTTTCTTTAGACTTAGATCTTGCTAAATTCAATCACAACTTAATTCGATTTCACCTTAGTCTTTGTGTTCGACCTTGGAATACTTATCTTGCTACATACGTCCCGTACACTGCGGGTGCGCTAGAAGTAGGATAATTATAACGAGTATAAATTTAAGGCTTATTGCGTACACACTTTTTAGCGTAACAAGTTTTTGGCGCCGTTGCCGGGGACTAGGTCTAGATTGAGTCTATTTTGTGATTGTTTCTAGTGTAGATCCTTCTTGTTTCTTTTGATCTCTTTTTGGTTTTTGTCTTTGCTTTTCAGGACATCTATTTCTCTATAGGTGTATGCGAAGATATCGTGGCAAGGATTTAGCTCCATTCGATCCCGAACCGGAGAAAACCCTTCGATCTAGATCTAAGAACATTCGAAAGGATAAAGAGATGGCCGGTAGAAATCTTCAAGCTGAATTGGATGAAGCCTTAGAACAAATAAGGCTAAGAGATGAACTCTTGGAGGAAGAAAGGAGACTTGCCAATGAGAGGCAAGAGGAAACTAGAAGGGAGATTGAAGAGATTAGGCAAGCTCTTGTTCAAGGAGAGCTTAATCGCCGACAACCTCCACCACCTCCACCACAACCGCAGCCGGCGGCCAATGTTAGGGTTGTTCCCATTGCTATTGAGGAGCCCCAAACCCTAGGGAGACGTATGGATCCGGCACAAAGAGCACACCGACCGGGTGTGAATCTAGGAGATCCCGCAACCCACAACTATGAGCTCCGCCCTCAAGTTCTTCAAATGATCCGGCATAATCAATTTGGAGGGATGGAAGGAGAGTCTCCTCACCAACATTTGATGAACTATGAGATTTTAATGGAGACTCTTAGACCACCAAGATTGGAGAGCAACAACCATAAGCTAAGGGCCTTTTCCTTCTCTCTTAAGGACAAAGCCTTGGCTTGGTATCAATCTATTCCACAAGGGAGAGTTGGTACTTGGGAGGAGATGACAACCGAGTTCTTGACCAAGTTCTTCCCACCTTCCAAGACCACCGAGTTAAGGGGAAAGATCAATGCCTTTGTGATGAGGGATAGAGAAAGTTTGTTCAAGTCTTGGGAGAGATTTAAGGACCTTCTCCTAGATTATCCGCACCATGGCATACCAAAGATTGAGCTATTGGAGATCTATTTCAAGGGGCTTGATGAAGATAGCCAATTCAAGCTTCAATCTCTTTCCGGTGGGACCTTTATGGAGAAGCATGTGGATGATGCTTGGGAGTTTGTGGAGAAGCAAGCTCTAGTGATTGAGAAGTACTCTCATAGGAAGAGTGAGGGAAGAAAGGCGGGAGCATATGAGGTGAGTGAAGTCACCATGAGCAATTTCAAGCTTGACGCCATCAACAACGAGTTGAAATCCTTAAGAGAGTTGTGCACTACCACCTTGAAGAGCCAAGCAACTCCTCAAGCACCTCCACGAGCCAACTTGTCTTCCAAGGAGGAAGATGTGAATTATATGGGAAGGGGCAACTTCAACAATTACCAAGGCCCAAGAAATTTCAACAACAACCGGCAATTCAACAATTACCGGCCAAACCACAACCATCCCGGGTTTTCTTACTCTAATCCGGATGGAGCCTTGAACCCTCCCGCCTCCACAAGCACAACTCCACCACAAAGAGCTTCACAAGAACCTCCACCCGGTTTTACTCAACCTTCAAAGGATAGAACCGAAGTCATGTTTGAACAATTGCTAGGAAGGTTGAGTGGACTTGAGAGTACCGTTACTTCAATTTCTAAGGCTCAAAAGGTCTTGGAAGCACAAGTCTTTCAAAAGGCGGGTGAGGCACATAGAGATCCGGGGAAGCTTCCCAGAAGAACCGAAGACAACCCAAGAGGCCAAGTTTTGGCTATCACAACAAGGAGTGGGTTGAGTATGAAGGATCCTTTGCCCAAGGACCAAGCTAAGGGGAGTCAAGTAGTGGTAGAAGAGGGAAGAAAGCAAGATGATGGAGGCAAGAGCAAGGATGTAGAGTCAACTTATGTAGCACCGCCTCCATACAAGCCACCACTACCGTTCCCACAATCAAGAGCAAGAGCTCGTTTGGACAATCACTTTGGTAAGTTCCTTGAACTAATGTCCAAGTTATATATTAACATTCCGTTCATGGATGCCATCTTAGGAATGCCGGCATACGGAAAATTCTTGAAGGAAATACTCTCCAACAAAAGGAAGTTGGAGGAGTATGGGGAAATTAGGATGACCAAGAGATCCTCGGAATTAATCCAAACAATGAAGGAAGCAATGCCTCCCAAGCTAAGGGATCCGGGCTCTTTTTGTGTCCCAATAGGAGTGGGAGATGTGAAATACGAGGCCCTTTGTGATCTTGGAGCAAGTGTAAGCATCATACCGCTTGCACTTAGCAACAAGGTCGGGTTAGGAGAGCCAAAGCCGGTCAAGATGACCCTCTATATGGCGGACCGTTCTATCACTCATCCAGTTGGGATTCTTGAGGACATTCCGGTGCAATTGGGAGGATTCTATGTGCCTATTGACTTTGTAGTGTTGGACATTCCGGCGGATTACCCGGTTCCCATCATCCTAGGAAGACCTTTCTTAGCCACATCCGGATGTTTAGTGGATTGCAAGAACGGGACTCTCTCCTTCAACATTGGAGAGGAGAACATCAAGTTCAAGCTGTCCACAATGATGAAAGGGCCAACCCTTGATGAAGATATCTTCAACATAGTCGAGCAAGAAGAATCTAGAGAAATGGTGAGCTCGATCTTGATCAAGGACCCCTTGGAAAAGGTTCTTACCTTGAGTATGATGGAGGAAGACATTGAGGAGAATTGCAATGAAGAAATCAAAGCCTTGGAGGCATTGGAAGAGGAGCCAAGAGTTGGATTTGAGAGCCACGAAGAAATTGTGAACAGCTGCAAGTTCCACGGTCGAGATTCAGGAACCACGGCCGTCAAACTCTCTGGACGACTCCGAGAAACAAGCCTGGAAGGAACCACGGTCGTGGAAGTTGAGCAACCCGTGATTCCAGTCGTGGTTTTCCCTGAATCAGCTCTTGATGATGATCAAGCTTCTAGGAGCCAAGGGGAATCCTCATTTGCTTTGAATTCATCTCATCCAACCTTGTTTGGATCGTCTTCAACCGATAAAGGTCCTCCCTCACTTGAACTCAAACCCCTCCCCTCTCATTTAAAGTATGCATTCCTTGGTGATAATTCTACATATCCGGTGATTGTTAATGCATGCTTGAGTGATGATGAACTTGCTAAATTACTGCATGAACTAAGATTGCATAGGAAGGCCATTGGTTATACTATTGATGATTTGGTTGGCATTAAGCCATCTTTGTGCATGCATAAGATAATGATGGAAGATAACCACAAACCCTCTATTGAACATCAAAGGAGATTGAATCCTATAATGAAAGAGGTGGTCAAGAAGGAAATCATTAAGTTGCTAGATGCGGGAATTATCTACCCTATCTCGGATAGTAAGTGGGTTAGCCCCGTTCATGTAGTACCTAAGAAGGGTGGAATGACGGTAGTAACTAATGAGAACAATGAACTAATACCAACTAGGACGGTCACGGGATGGAGAATGTGTATAGATTATAGGAAATTGAACATGGCATCTAGGAAAGATCACTTTCCCCTCCCCTTCATTGACCAAATGCTAGAAAGATTAGCTCAACACTCTCACTTTTGCTATCTAGATGGGTATAGTGGATTCTTCCAAATCCCTATCCACCCCGATGACCAAGAGAAAACAACTTTTACATGTCCATGGGGTACATTTGCATATAGGAGAATGCCATTTGGGTTGTGTAATGCACCCGCCACCTTTCAAAGGTGTATGATGGCTATCTTTTCGGAATACATAGAAAATATCATGGAAGTGTTCATGGATGATTTCTCTGTTTACGGTTCTTCTTTTGATAATTGCTTAGCTAATTTGTCATTGGTGTTGCAAAGATGTGAGGAAACAAATCTTGTCTTAAATTGGGAAAAATGCCACTTCATGGTAAGTGAAGGGATTGTGTTAGGACACTTGGTGTCTAACCGTGGCATTGAGGTTGATAGGGCTAAGATTGAAACAATAGAGAAATTGCCACCACCTACCTCGGTGAAGGGGGTAAGGAGTTTCTTAGGGCATGCCGGTTTTTACCGGAGGTTTATTCAAGATTTCTCTAAAATTTCTAAGCCTCTCACTAACCTACTAATGAAAGATGTTGATTTTGTGTTTTCCAAAGATTGTCTTGAAGCGTTTTGTAGGTTGAAGAACGCCTTGATCTCCGCACCTATCATGCAACCTCCGGATTGGAGTCTACCATTTGAGATTATGTGCGATGCAAGTGATGTGGCCGTTAGGGCCGTTTTGGGGCAAAGGAAAGAAGGGCGCACTCATGTTATTTACTATGCTAGCAAGACGCTAGATGATGCCCAACTCAATTATGCTACTACCGAGAAGGAGTTGTTAGCGGTAGTGTATGCATTTGAGAAGTTCCGCTCGTACCTTGTTGGAGCGAAGGTCATAGTTTACACGGATCATGCGGCGATCCGTTATCTACTTACAAAGAAGGATGCCAAGCCAAGGTTGATTCGGTGGATCCTTCTTCTTCAAGAGTTTGATTTGGAGATAAGAGATAAGAAGGGATCCGAGAACTCGGTGGCGGATCACCTTAGTAGACTCCCACCATTAGAGCTTGGGAAAGACAACATCCCGATAGATGACTCGTTCCGGGATGAACAATTGCAAATGGTGGAAGAATGCTTATTCCAAGTGGCTAGGGGAAGTGAGCCATGGTATGCCGACATTGTGAATTACTTGGTGTGTGAGGAAGTGCCTCCCGGATTATCATATTCACAAAGGAAGAAGTTCTTCAACGATGTAAGGCATTACTATTGGAGCGAGCCACTTCTATTCAAGAGAGGCCCGGATGGGGTGCTTAGAAGATGCATACCGGAAGATGAAATGGAGAGTGTGATCCGGCATTGTCACTCCCTACCATGTGGAGGCCATGCTAGCTCACACAAAACGTGTGCCAAGGTATTGCAATCCGGTTTTTATTGGCCTAACTTGTTTAGAGATGTGCAAGGTTTTGTAGCGGCATGTGATGCTTGCCAAAGAACGGGGAACATCTCAAGGAGGAATGAAATGCCCTTGAACAACATCCAAGAAGTTGAGATTTTTGATGTGTGGGGTGTAGACTTCATGGGACCATTCCCTTCTTCATGTGGCAATCTATTCATCCTATTGGCGGTGGACTATGTGTCAAGATGGGTAGAGGCAATCGCCTCTCCTACGAATGATGCCAAGGTTGTGGTGCGGTTCTTCAACCGAGTGATCTTCCCTAGGTTTGGAACACCAAGGGTGATCATTAGTGATGGAGGGAAGCACTTCACAAATAGGAATTTTGGAGCACTTTTGGCCAAGTATGGGGTGACTCATAAAGTGGCCACACCCTACCACCCCCAAACTAGTGGCCAAGTGGAGATCTCCAACCGAGAAATCAAGGCCATCCTCGAGAAGACGGTGTCTAGAACAAGGAAGGATTGGGCCATGAAGCTCAATGACGCACTATGGGCATATAGAACCGCCTTCAAGACACCTATTGGCACCACTCCCTACAAATTGGTCTATGGCAAGTCTTGCCATCTTCCGGTGGAAATGGAGCATAGAGCTTATTGGGCCATTAAGTGGCTAAATTTTGACCTCAAGGAGGCGGGAGAGAAGAGATTGCTTGATATCAATGCCCTTGAGGAACTCCGGTTGGAAGCTTATGAGAATGCCCGGATTTACAAGGAGAGAACCAAAAGGTGGCATGACAAGAGGATCATTCCAAAGGAGTTGAGTGAAGGAGATCTTGTCCTTCTCTTCAACTCGAGGCTAAGGCTCTTTCCCGGAAAGCTCAAATCAAGATGGACCGGGCCATATGTGGTAAAGAAGATCTTTCCCCATGGAGCTATTGAGATAGGAGGGGAGCATTGTGGAGATTTCAAAGTGAATGGGCATCGCTTGAAGAAGTACATTCCGGGAGCCCCAATAGACATGATCGCCCCGCTTCACCTTGCATAAACGCTCCCGAGTTTGGTCAAGCTAATGACCTTAAAGAAGCACTTGGTGGGAGGCAACCCATCGGTAACATTTTTTCTTCATTTTAGCTTAGATTTTTCTGTTTTTGTGTGCTTTGTGTGTTTTGTCTATTTTATGTGTGCTAGAACATTAGTGGCATTGGAAACCTTTCTTGGAAATGATGATGATGAAACCCTCACTAATCATGGGTGGAGCGGACGCGGAACTTGGACGGCTAGCGGTGCCTAGCGCGGGTTTCAAAGCTTGAAGGATGCTTAGAGCTCCCTACCATGGTTGAAAGGATCATCCAACATCAATCCTCTTAGGAATTCCCAAATACCGAAGAAAACCATTTTACATTGTGAGAACCTTCTTTCACTCTCTCTACTTGAATACCACATTGGGGACAATGTGTTTCTAAGTATGGGGTGGGGTTTGCATGATCCTTTGCATGATGAGCATCTAGGATAGGTTAATATTTGCACATATCTTGCATTGTACATAGTTAAATCGAAAATTCCATAAAAATCAGAAAAATTTTAAATTTTTTGTGCTTTCTAGGCTTGGATATGATCCTAATGATGAAACTTGTCTTGTGATTGGCTATGAATGGCCTTATGTGTTGAATTGATAAATGCATATGTGGACTTGAACTACTTCTCTTGAATTCCATGAATGACTTGAGATCATGATGATTGCCTAGAATGGATTGAGTATTGAAAATCGAAATTACATTATAGTTCTTGCATACCATCTAGGAATGAATAAGGCACTTCATCTTTCTCTACTTCTCATCTTGATCATGATTGCTTGAGCACCTCAATTGATATAAAATTTGACCTCCTTTTAAAACCCATCCGGGAATAGGAGCATGCTAGTGTGTTTGAATGTGTAAAAAGAAAGTGCGGGGTGAAGATGTAATGAAAAGAATGTCGTGAATGGAATGCTGAAATTATTGTGGAAGTGTAGCCAAAATAGGTTTGGGGGCGTTGGTTTAAATGACAAGTAACTCGGTACACTTCACATAATCGGGTGTTGGTGCCTTGCCAAAGTCAAATGAGCCAATAGCCCTAACGAGCTTTGGTATGTGTGCCCGGTGTGGATGCACCTCGAAAAAGAGAAAAAGCCCGAGGATGGCTAATCACCGAGGTTTCGGCTATTGTACACCAATGCCATTGTCTCAAAAATGAGTTAAAGAAAAAGAAAAGAAAGTAAGATAGGGAAAAATATGCACTTGGGGGAAGTTGATCGAGGACAAGGAAGTGAAGTTAGTTCCATTCCCGGATTAGCATCACATACCTAGAAAATTCCCCTCCCCAATTGAAACGTTTCTTAGCCTTTTATGTCACAAGCCCTTATGACCTACTTGCATGTTTGTAAGACTTGGTAATCTAGATTGGATAGACTCTTGATCTTCTTGACATCTCCGTCCTCCCAACTCATGCATGTTTTTGAGTAAAGTACAATTGTCTTTCCATGACTTTATTGTTTAATACATAATTGCTTATTCAATTGCCATTGATCATGACTATGAAGGTGATCCAATAGTAGAAGCACAAAACCAAAAAGATTTTTGCCATTTTTCTGCATACATAAATCATGTCATCTCTTAGTCTATAGTTGGGAATTTGCTCAGGGACGAGCAAACCTTAAGTATGGGGTATTTTGATAACACGATTTATAGCATAGTTTTAGGTGCACATTTAGGTAGAATTCTCGCTCAATCATGCATTATCTAGCACTAGTCCAATACGTTTTGCACTCAAAACATGTATTTTGTCGAGATAGACGTCTACACGGACTTGTGTGCGTTTTGTAGGTATTTCGGGAAGTTTCGAGCCAAAACGACACGTTTGAGGGTCGCTCATTTAGAGGACACGTTTCCAAACTCATTAGAACGGAAGGCAAGGGCTGAGAAGGACTCAAGGAACCTTGCCAACACAGGTCATGCACCAAACCACAGCCTAATGATCCAAGGCGAAGTTTCTGCACAGAATCACGGTTCTCTGAAGAACCACGGCCGTGGAAATGACCGTGGATTTTGCCAGATTCTCGTGACAGCTGTGCCACGACTCTCATGGCCAGCTCATGAAGAAATTGGTTATAAAAGTGGTCCTTGATAGTTGTTAGAGCAGCTGGGATTTGGGTAGTTTGAGAGCAGCTCACATATTCTCCATTTTTTCTTTGACAAAATATATTCCAAGAAGAAGAAGGACTTTTTCTAGGAAGGAAAGTGCAAGAAGAAGAAGAAAGGAGCCATTGCCATTGAAGAGGAGAGGAGAAGACACACTTAGCTCTTGTATTTTCGGATTTATTTCTAGAAGTTTTTGAACTCTTGAACCTTCCTTTGGAAGGGTTGTAAGTCGTTCTAATTTCATCTTCAGATTTAGATTGTGTTTGAAGTTCATTTGTTCATCTTCTTTCTCTCATTTTCTTGCAATGGAGGTTATGAATCTATGCTTGTTTGTTTTGATTTCTAATATGAATGTTGTAGGCTAGATTGATGTGATTCTAGGGTAAGGAAAGGATGGTTATGGCTAGATCTATGATAGGACGAACTTAGATTTACCTTTGGATGATTTTTGTTTATGAACGTAGCTACTGTTAGGAATCACGGGTAGTTCTTGAAGAACCACGGTCGTGGTTTCTGTAGAACAAACCGTGGTTCTTCCTGGTTCGAAGGATCTTACCTTAGGTTCATAAAATTGTTGAAACCCTAAGTTTTTGCTGAGTTTAACCTACCCTAGGGTGTCCTAGTGTAGCGACTAAGTGTTAGGAGAGACTTACCCGGTAATCCTTGCCCTTAGAATCTAAAATAGCAAAACCTTAGGTAATGGTGAGCCTAATAAGCCGCCATTGGATTAAATGTGCTAGGATAGTTGATTAGGACTTCCCTTTCCGAGACTTACCCGGTGAGGATAGGTTAGATCCCTAATTAAACAATCCGGTTTGTGTTAAATTCCTACCCTTAGGTTCTTAGAGACTTAACCGGTAATTAGACCTTAGGTGTGGATTAGTTGGATCATGAGACTTACCCGGTAATTGATCCCATTTTAGGAACACTTAATCCCAACATATCATAATCAATCCAAAGAATGAATAGATAACTTGAGTTTTATGCCATAACCGGAATTTCCAACCCCTAGAATCCGTCTTCCCTTTCTCTTGATCAACATCTTGTTCGATTTGTTTATTTGTGCCAATTTTCCGACTTAGTTTGATTGATTGTTTGCATGCATTTGATCTTTGAAGTGATCACCTAAAAACAACCAAAACAATTGAGATTTTCTTCCTTTATTTGCATCCTTTTCTTTAGACTTAGATCTTGCTAAATTCAATCACAACTTAATTCGATTTCACCTTAGTCTTTGTGTTCGACCTTGGAATACTTATCTTGCTACATACGTCCCGTACACTGCGGGTGCGCTAGAAGTAGGATAATTATAACGAGTATAAATTTAAGGCTTATTGCGTACACACTTTTTAGCGTAACAGTAACTGATAGTACTAATCTATTCCTATTGGTAGACGGAAGCGGAGGTGAGTTTCGGGAGATTCTCGTGTGACAAAAGAAGTTGAATTAGTAACGGATAACTTAATGAAAGATGATATCCGGTTGTGTGCAAGCATGTTATGCTTAAGTTACCTTATGTGTGTTGTGTCTTTATGCTCTTGCTTATACCTAGAATGTTAGCTAACGGTTCATACCGTCGTTGTAGGTGTTCCGCAGGTTCAGGATGCTGTTGAGTGATCCGGATGGTGTGGTCAGTCGGGGTTCCCGTACATTATAGGACGGGATCGGGTTTATGTTTCTTTTGTTGTTTCCCTTTTGTTTTGAACTCGGATGCGAGTCTTTTACGTTTTCTTTTGTTTAAACCTTTGGTTTTATATTGAGTTTTGGTTTTCATTCGTTTGTGCCTTATAGTAAGATCCGTTGTGATGTTGCTACTCTGAGGGTCGGGACCCATTGTGCGGTCCTAGCCCGTAGTGCTTCGAGTTCCCACAACTTGGGGTGTTACAATGAACTTGGCATTTGGAAATTTGCTTAATTTTGGTACGGCAAAATCGTTAAGGTCTCGTTTGATATGTCTCTAGGCATGAGGTTGAAATCAACAATCGAAATAAAACAAAAGATTTGGAATAAATTATCTCTAGTGCTTGCATATTGATATTATATTTAAATGAATGTTTGATAAATGTTAGTTGATTTTATATAAATTATGAAACGTGAAATTATATCTTATTTGATGGTATTATGCGAGTGCAATTGTTTTCAAACCTGAATTGAGAACCTGATATGTATATTTATAGTGTAAATATATGTTATTTTTAATCTACATTCAAAAAGAATAAAGATCATACTTAAAATATAAACATAACAAATCGTTAACCTAATAAATAGGTACACAATTATTCTTAAAATATATTTCGGTCTTATTGAACCAATTATACTATTTTCGAGCACTTTCTGATGACACATCATATTGACCGAAATATCCTTATTAGTTTAATAGTATTGTAAAAGGATTTTTTACAAAATAATTGAAATATAGTTTTAATTGGTGGGTAAATTTCTTATAAAAAATTTTATACTAATTTATAAAATTAAATAAATGAGTATAATATATGTATAATAAAAATATATAAATGTGGTTTTAAGTTTGAAAAGGGCAATATCTTGGAATAGATGATATACACTTTAAATTTATAAAATCAAGGGCTCGTTTGGTACCATTCGAATGGAATCAGAAACCGGAATGAGTCATACACTGATACGCATACCTTGTGTTTGGTAAGACTCGAAATGGAAATGGAAATAATTTCATGAAATTATTCATTCCAACTCTAAAGAAAAATATAATTTTTATATATTATATGTGAATATCATCCATTGCAAGATATTACTCCTTTCGAATTTAAAATAACATTTATATATTTCATTATACATCTATTATACCCCTTATTAAATTTTACAAAATAAAATTAGAAATCTATATACTCAATTAAAACAGACGTAAATAATGCTGACGTGACGTACCCATATTTTTTCTGAAATTAAATCTTTTTTCTAAATAGTAAATTAAGCTAATAAATCTTTTTTAATAAAGTATATAAATTTTATAAAACAAACTCGTAAAAATTATTCCGATTTTCAAGCACAAATTATTAAGATTAAAAAATTGGGATAATAATAAAAAACAAACAAAATTATTTATTGAGTAACATAACTTCCGATTTTAAAGAATTCTAACTATGAAAAAAATTTTGATTACAATAACTAAATCTGGATTACAATAAATTAGGGTTAGACGTAGCCTGAATCTTTTTTGCATTTATTAGTTCCAATTTTCTAGAATTTTAATTTCGATTCTACTAACTAAATTCCGATTACAATAACAAAAGTTCCTCTTCTTTTATTTTTTTTTTCCAGATATTTAAAATCAAAAGATATTATTCATAAGTGTATCCAGTAAGCTGCATATCCCGTAAGCTTAAATTCCTTCCTATTTGCTATAAATACCTAAAAAACTTAGTCTAACATTTCATAATAGTGATCTTTTTGCCTGTTTTGATTTTCATGCTTCGACGAAGAATCCTATTATCTGCTACTCATATGCCGCTCATTTGCAAAAAAGCAAACAAAAAATTAATTAGCCTGGTACGTTACAAACTTTCGATTGTTTAGCAACCTCTTTTTGAGTTGATTATTTAACAATCTATTATGGCTTGGTGTTCTTTTTTATTCGATTACTCGATTGCGAAGTTGTTTATAGACTTCTTTCTAGTCTAACATTTTGTATTCGACACTGTTACAAATTTTTTTCTTTTATATATGGGGTTCTTTTCACTCGATTACAACTTTCTATTCGATTACATCTTGGTGTTCTTCTCTATTCGATCACAACTTTTTGATTCGCTTGTTTAACAATCGTTTACAAATTTGTTTTATTTTTATGCAATTATTTCGGTAATACTCGGTGTTCATTTTATTCGATTACAACTTTGTCTTCGATTACATCTTTTCATTCGACTATTTCTCAAACAGTAACCTAATCGATCAATTTATTAGTGAAATTGCCTGATCATCTTTCATTGATAAACAAATCTCTGTGTATGTTGCATATTAATTTCCTATGAGCATTAAACTCGACAAAGATTTGTACTTACAACTTCACAATATGTGAACTGAATTGTTAACATTATACAGTTTAATGAACAAATCTTGCATTTGTTGGTAGTTTGGTTCGTTTATGATATCTTTGAGCTTTAAACTCAAAGATTTGTAGTCACAAATTCATAATATATGAACTGTATTGCTAACATTATATACTTTCAATTAAGAGATTTTGCATCAGTTGGTAGTTTCGTTTGTTTATGATATTTTTGAGTATGTGGCAGATTGTTTTCTTGTGAGCTTTAGACTAAATATTTGTAGCAGCAACTTCATAATATGTGAACTGTATTGTTAACATCATGTGGTTTCAATTATTTAACAATCGTTTTTAAATTTGTTTTATTTTATGCAATTTTTTTTGATGAGAATTAGACATTTTTTCGGTTATACTTGGTGTTCATTTTATTCGATTACAACTTTGTCTTCGATTACATCTTTATATTCGACTATTTCTCAACCTCTTCTTGCTTCGATTAGTTAACAATCAATGGAAGCTTGATTTTAGTTACATATTTTTGATCGATTGCTAAATAATTCATACCTGTTGTTGTTTTTAAATATTTTTATTTTTCAACTGTTTTTATTTTTATCAATGTTACAAATTTTACCAGTTTTTTTCCAAACATGGTTATCAAAGCTTTACAAAAAAAGTAGGAAGTTAATGCGACAATGTGTTTTTTTTCATTCTCAATTATTCATTCCATTTTCATTCATAAAATTATAAGAGAAAAATACATGAAAGAAAACTAAAAAGCGTGACAATAACAATTTATTAAAACTCAACCCCACACAAGGTGTGGGTAATACACTAGTCTATAACTAAATCAATACAAAATGATAGTAGCTACTATTTAAAATCTTTTTAAAAAAAACTCCTCAAATCTTCGATTAAATACACCTTAAGTACCGAATCCCTCTTAAGATTACAAGACAAGTTTGGGTACTCGATCATAGCCCTCTTAAAGAGTGCCGACAAATGCGTACAAGGCTCAATCGATCATGTAACTTGTTCATTGGGTCAATATCGATTTCACCACTCTTTTGCTTCCGAATCTTGATTAATTGGCTTACTATAGACTTCAGATGCAACTTAATTGATAGGATTAATCACATCAATTGAAAGATTTTCTTACGGAATTTTTAGACGTATTGACGAAAATATGTATTAGTCATCACAACTATACACACTTCGCGTGTGTAGTTAAGATCTTTATCTACGCTTTCCAACTACGCATATAGGTTGTATAATTAGAGTGCATTTTAACGCCTGATACAAGTATATGAAAAAAATTGGACAAATCTATTTCATTCGACTAATGTTATTTATTTGACAAAGAATCCAAATCAACCTAAGTTTAACTTAAAAACCTCACTGCAGTAATGATAATGGATGTAACATAAAGTATAATCAAGGATTTTTTCTCTTTATGCAATCAAAATTTGAAAATTTTCTTTTAAAATTCACTAAATTTTAAAATTTCTCTTGATATTCATGATTTTTTAATAAAAAAATAATAAATAATTTACTAAATTTAGGTGCTAGCATATTAAATTATTTAAAAAATAAAATAAAATTCACATCACCTTTATTGTTTTTTTAATCTTTTTTGGATGACTTGTGATAAATTAGTTATTATGTCATCGCCGAGTGATAACTTTTTGCCGAAAAAACAAGTGTTGTTATCGTATTATTTTTTGTAAATATGTTGATAGTTTATATGACTCCTAGTAGTTATCAAGAGTTACCGAAACTACAAAAATAATTAGAATTTTTAATTGAGTCGATAGCTTTGTGTGAATAAAAGTTAAAGTAATTTATAAGTAAATAAATTCAGAATTTAAGATGTCAATAATATGACTACTCCAGTAGTTAATATGTAAGTCTTTTAGTTGGTAAGAAAAATAGAATTAAAATTACAATAACACGACTAGTTCGTTAAAGCATATTGTTATGGGCCTTGTGTTTTGGTCTATTGGGCCATGTGCCAGGTGTTTACAGTTTGGGCCGGCCCAATATCATGACGAGCAGCCTACTGTCAAAACAGAGTTTCTGAGTCGTTCTGTTCGAATCGATAAACCTGATTTCATTACTGATCTAAACTAAACAGCAGAGGCAAATGAAATCGAAACAAATAACCATATAGATTGTAAAACAAAACTTTGGAGATTATAGACATTATCCATCAAGATAATGAATCCCTCGATCTTAAGAGCTTTACTCGAACGCCCATTGATTTTCCCTCCGGATTTCCGCTTCCTCCTCGGGCGTGAAGTCATTCTCGATATTGAATATGGTCCTGACCTCCTCAGGAGTCTTGTCCTTTATCATGTCTGCAATTGCTTGACTTGTCAAGTCCAGGAGTCCCTTAATGTTCAAATAGTTTGCAGCCTGCATTCAAGTTTACACGTACTACTTTTATCAGAAAGTACATTCTACACACAACTTCAGATTTTGCAAAGAAAGATTTCAGATTTTGCTATTTCTAAATAAAAAAAAGAAAGATTTATACCATGACAAGGTCGAATAGCGTGGACTGGTCAACGTTGATGAACTCAGCATCAAAGGCCTTGAGTTCATCGGCAACGGACTTGTCGGCAACGGACTTGGATGCCGCAGTAGGATCAGCGGAATTGGGTGCCTGATCATGCGTTTTGAGTTCGTCATCAGCAGCAGTGGAATCGGCAGATTTGCGTGCCTCAACGTGCTTCTTGCAGTACACAAGGACCTTTGAGAGAATCTCGCCGGTGACGTTAGAGATAGGGATGGCGTTTTCCTTGGAGACGCCCAAGTCCTCAATCATAAGTTTGATGAAAGCTGACTCCGAAGCTACAATCTCCTCCACTTCAAATATCTCTTTATAGCTGCTGACTAAGGTCAACTTGTTGTTGCTTGATAAAGTTGCCATCTTCTTTCAATGGAGAAATGTGGAATTTAGAACCCTAAAACAAAACGTTGGATTTATATAGCGATTTTTTCTGTCCTTTGTATATTTTTAAGAAATTATAATCTACAATATTTTAAAAAATTGGATAGAATCAATTCTGTTGGGATACTTTTTTTAAGCAATATTTCAGTTACTATAATTAAAATAACATTTATTATTTTGAATTATTATAAGATTTAATTTTAAACTGATATATTAACCCCTCATTCGCCTTCGGTGTTAAGTAATCAAGTTCGCATACTTTTTTTTTTTGTAATAATCAATTCTATTGGAGGCAGTTTTAATCTATATTTTTTATTTATAACTAGTTTATATCTATTGTTTATAATACTAGTTAACTCGCACGCGGAAACTGCTAAAATGTTAACATTCATTATCAAAGAACAGTGATACTTGTTTGCTGCAATTACAGTAGAGTCAGCTGGACAAATGCTCTATTATTAAGAGTTACATCTGCAGGAGGGCATTTTGTTCTATGTCAAATTCCACATAGAAGCCTCTTTTGCAGGAAGGACATTTTGTACTATTCTAAGCTCAAAAAAGAAGGTTTTTATAACAATCCTATACAAGAATCGTAACAACAATATCATGGTTCTTTGGAACTCCATGTACCTACATTTCAGAAGAAACATCTGGATTTAACCATCGCTAACATAACCGTGAATATAAACAATCATAATCATAATCTGAGATTTTCGTAGTTGTTTGAGTTATTCAATTATTGCTCTTGTGCATTATGCTATGCACCCCTGATACAAACTGTGACAAAAAGAGAGAAGAAAAGTTCATGATCAGATGCAAAGAATGTTTTTAGGGGGCATGCTTTGATCAAAAGAGGGTCACACATAATTTCCAAAACTGTAAGGTGATAAGGGTATTTCAATCTTATTTTGTCTTCTAAGGATCGAAAACATTTAGGAATTGTATAAACTTCCTAATAACTTGATAGTGTTCTGTTGATCCAAACCATCTGCTAGTAAGCTATTATGCTAAGATAACCTAGTCCTTCAGGAAAATGGCGCTCAAATAGGTCTAACAAGTTCATTCATTGATTCTTGTAAAACAGCTACTTAATGGAAATTTTAATGCCATAAAACAACAGGTCACAAACAACGTACAGATGATAAAACAACTTACAAGAGAAGACGAGAGTTGCAGCTGCACCGAGGAAACCAAGCTGAAGATAATTCCAAAAATCTGAACAGGTTACCTCCCCTGAGTAGAATGAAGAAGCACCTGCCATCAATACAAAACAAGAACAGACCAAAATAATTAACAACAATCCAATGAGAGTTTTTCACTTATAGGAAATGGAAAATAGCAGTAGTGATGAAAAATAACATAAATCCAAGGGGATAAAATAAGCACAAATCGAATTAGATATGAATCAAGGAGAAAAAGAGAGTAAGATGTCAAAGCTGTCGAGAATTCACAATCACCCTCCATCCTAAGCTTGTTTATCATTTCATTTAGTTTACAATGTTCAGGTTCGAAGACTTGACAAGGCAATGAGTTGATAATCCAATGAGAATTTTTCACTTATTGGAAAAGGAAAATAACAGTAGTGATGAAAAACAACATAAATACAAGGGGATAAAATAAGTACAAACCGAATTAGATATGAATGAAGAAGAAAAAAAGAGTAAGATGTCAAAGCTGTCGAGAATTCACATTTGCCCTCCTTCCTAAGCTTGTTTATCATTTCATCTAGTTTACAATGTTCAGGTTCGAAGACTTGACAAGGCAATGAGTTGATAATGATATAATAAATCAAGTGAATATATAAACGTCACAAGTATATTGAATTGCCTGAATGAACTCAAATTGAAGAGCACAATGTAAGAAGTTTACAAAAAACACGCGCACCAGCAAAGGGAGTTGAAAACATGAGCATATATTCTTATATTGGTCACAAGGATCCAATTGAATCACTAACTTTTAGCCCTTCTTACATTCCCCTGTAGTGTATTTTACCTTGCATTTCAGCTTGGATGTTTGTAACTAAAATGAAAAAGGACTTGCATGCTTCTAGTTAAGGACCTTCAAAAAAACTAATGACCTCAGAAGAGAGATACGGGATGTAAATGATATATGAAAAACTTAAGCTTTCATAAGCTCACATAAACTTTCACAAGTGTGGACTCTAGAACAGCCATTTGAAAGCTTATGGCTCAGTTTTTTTTTTTAGAAGTTTGATAAACTTGCGAAAACAAGCTCCCAAACGGACCCTATATGAGTAAGTTTTCAAAAGGTTATTATATGATCCGCGTTAATTGAATTCTTAAGGTACTCTACAACTTATCAGAATCCTCTCTGCAGTCTAAGGGTATAAAATCAAAAGAACTCAGAAGAAGCGGTGGAAGCGATGATCATTTATTGAATCTTAATTATAATCCCACGAACACCAAGGTGAAGTTTGGTTGTCTTCTATGAGGAAAACCATTCATCTTCAATATTGCATACTACGGAGTACTTGGTTGGTGTATTTCGATTCTGATTCATCATTGCAGACAAAATAACCAAAAAGCCACAGTACCTATGACTAATGCTTTCAAACAAAGCCCAGATTAACAGGTGGTTTGAAGTTTAAACATGTGTAATTTCTAATTTCCATATTTAATGGTGGATTAAGAATATTTCACTGTCTTTATTTGGAAATCCACCTTCCATAACTACCCAATGGTTTCAAAAATAAATTGCTCATCTAACATGCTAGAACTCCAACCAAACGAGGGTCACCGATAATCCAAAAAATGACCATAACAACACATTTACTTAGTCACCAGTTGGTCATTTCCACAAACACCTTGCACGCACCATTTGAATTTAACAACAAGCTCCAAAACTGAACTAAGAACAAAAAATTGAGAAACATGAAGCCGCAAACAACCATCTAAGCAACTAAGTGAAAGGCGGCATCAACCGTTCGGGAGCAAAACAAAACCCTAATACATGTATTTGCAAGCAACCATCTAATCATCGAAGTGAAAGGCGGTCGATCGACGAAGAAAGAAACAATCAAGAGTTCACAAGCTTGGAAATTTAGATCTAGTACAATAATTCAGTCAAGCCCGAAGAACGAACCTTAAAGAGATGATAAATCAGTGTGGAAGCCAACAATTGAAGCAGGAGAGGCAAGAAGAAAGCCATTGGCTGCACAACAGCTGGTAAGACGTCGGCGACCAAGGTATAGCCTTCGCCGGTGTTGGAATTCGCCGCTTCAGCTCGGTCTAGGAGACTCTAGGAAATCGAAAACGTCAAAAGAGAGATGAAATCAGACAGGTAAAGAAAGCAACCGATTGAAGGAAGTAACATTTGGTGTTCTGAAACAGACTCGAAATCGAAAGAGCTTAGGGTTTAAAGTAGAGGGAGAGAGAACGGGCACTGGGCAGAGGAAATCCTATACATAAAAAGAAACGAGAAGGCGGCTGTGTTTGTTGTAGACAAAGAGCTGCGAGGTTCGCTGTGGAGAACGGCCACTGAGCAGAGTAAATTGGCTGGAGGCCTTTGGGTTTTGGCGGTGGAGTTCAGCAGAAATGCAGCAAAGGTGGGCAATTAAATTCCAACCAAAAAAAGGTGGGCATTAAAAAATAGAATAAATGATAACTAATCAACTAACAATTATTAAGATATTACAAAACTCTTAATTATTTCAGTTAAAAATTTTATTTAATTTTAAACTAATTGAATAATAATATTCAACTTAATATTATAATTAATTAATAAAGGAATTAATTAATAACATGATTAACAATAATTATGAGATAAAATAACGGTACATGAAATAAGAACACGATGCATGAAAATTAAAGCGTCGTAGGAACTAAAAATGAAAGTACAACAATGATAAAATTACGAAACATAATCCCGACATTATGGAGATGCCGATAATTTTAAGGATTCACATCACCAAACTTTTGCCAAATGTGCTCTATCAAGTCATCTTTAAGGGATTGATGAGTTCGTCTATTACGCATAGCGTCCCTTGCCTCCAAGTATTTGTTAATGTCGATCGGACGTCCAGTTTGAAACTGGAAAGCTTCATCATTGTTAACGGTAGCACTTGTACTCGCTTCACCTCTACGACGTGAACGATGATTAGGGAGATCTGTTTCGTAATATCTTCTTATAACCTCAGCATTCTTATAAGTGTCTCGTTCATCCTCCACTATCATATTATGAATAATAATACAAGACTTCATAATATCAGCCAATATATCTTCATCATAAGCAAGAGCTGGTTGTCATACAATTGCGAACCTCGCTTGCAGAATTCCAAATGCACGTTCAACATCCTTACGTGCACCAGCTTGACAATCAGCAAAAAGACTTTGCTTAGGAGTTTGTGGATGGGTAAACCCTTGCACAAATGTAGTCCAAATAGGGTAAATACAATCGGCTAGGTAGTATGCCATGTTGTATTCATGACCATTGACGTTAAACTTCACAGGAGGTGCCCGACCTTGCAAAACATCACTAAATACTAGTGAACGGTAAAGTACATTAAGGTCATTACACGAACTTGGAATACCGAAAAAAGAATGTCAAATCCATAGATCTTCATGCGCAACGGCGTCCAGAATAAGGGTTGCGTTCTTTTTTCGTCCGCAGTATTGACCTTTCCATGCATTAGGCTAATTCTTCCACTCCCAATGCATACAATCAATACTACCGATCATGCTTGGAAATCCTCGTTGTTCATTTCTGTAGAGGATCTTTCGTAGGTCTTCATCCGTAGGACTTCGTAAATACTCAGCTTCAAATTCCTTGATTACTACTTCACAAAATTTTTGTAGACATTTTCGTGTAGTTGTTTGGCCCATCCTCAAGTACTCATCAACTGCATCGGGAGCCACCCCATACGCTAACATTCTTATTGTTGCAATGCATTTTTGGAGTCCAGATAACCCAATTTCCTAGTTGCATTTCGTCTTTGTTGGAAAAACTCGTCATTTTCCACCACTTTATTCACAATCTTGCAAAACAAAGGCCTCTTCATTCGAAACCTCCTCCGAAATTGATTCTCATTGTATACCGCGGGATCCGCAAAATAGTCTCTAAATAATTGATTATGCCCTTCTTCACGATTCCTATCCATTTGAACCACAACTTCAACATCTTCATTATTGGGTTGCGTTTGAGGCGGTGGTGGTGGAGACAATATAGATGGTAAGCGATTAATGACAAAGTTGTCAATAATTATGGGGATTTCTTCGTCACTATTTGATGATAAACTTGAGCTTGAAGAACTTCTTTGAAATAACATTATTTTCTGTGAATGGGTTCTTTCAATGGATGTAGTGAGTTGTTGTTGGAAAAACTTATTGAGATAGTGCTCTTATATAGGATGAATTGATCAACATACACATTTAGATGCGACGATACAATGTCATTATTTGTCATGACTATAGCATAAATGTGATCATTCACTTGCACACATGTCATTGTGATAAGTCGACTATGACATAGATGTGATCATTCACTGACACACATTTCATGGTGATAAGATGACTATGACATAGATGTGATCATTCAATGACACACATTTCCTTGTGGTGAGATGATTGTGACATAGATTTGATCATTCACTAACACATAAACATGACATTGAAAAAAAGACTTCAAATTAAAAGAAAATTTGATCATTCACTAACACATAAACATGACATTGAAAAAGAGACTTCAAATTAAAAGAAACTTAAAAGAAGACTAATACTTATAGAAAACATCAAATTAAACTTAAGGAAATAATTAAAATCACTCTTCTGACTTCTTCAGTTTCTCCTTCAACTTGACTTAGAGCAATTAGATGTAATCGTTAAGATCCATATGAGTAGTTTCTCCTTGAGCTTGTCTTCTCCCGGGGTTAGTGATGTCTTAGACAACAACACTTGTAACATATCAAATTTTCGTTTATGCTTCTCACCCATCATTATCTCTCGTTGAAGTCAAAGATTTTCCTCTTGTATTTCCAATTGTCTTTGTCTTCTCATTTCCTTCTGCCTCTCAAACTCAAATTTCTCTTGTTTTAGAGTCATCTCAAAACCCCGTTGATCAGTGTAAGTCTTAATATGCTCACCCATTTTGGATAAATCGTCTGTTGCAATCCCTTTGCCTTTTCTCTTAGCATTGACTTTCTTCACACCATCTGGACGACTAATACCTCCAGACACAAAGTTACCGCTAGCATCATCCCTACTTCTCTTGCCACTACCGTTGCTATATTCAAGATCATTTTTCGCCTTGTGTTCAGCATCAACTTTCCTCCTTTCTTCCTTATTCAAACTCCACCTCATGAACTTTCTCCATTTTGGATACTTGTTCACCATCTCCCAAGCACTTTGATATTTGAAATTCCTTGGTGCACCTTGGCAAGACCTTCGAAATATTTTATGGGCATTTTTTGTAACATCAGCTTCATTGTACCCACTTCCCGTAATTTGACCAGCTTCTTCCAAAGCACCGGCTCAAATGAGTAAATCGACACTCATCATTTTCCAATGAGTCGCCAACATGTTCTTATTCCGCTCCGGAATCTCATGTGATCGATGTTGACGAGCCGTTTCATATGAGTGATGTATATCTCTCCAAAGATCAGCAAATTTCTTATCTTTGTCAATAATGGAATCTGTGCAGTTGGTAAAGTAGGCCTCAATTAAAGCTTCTTCTTCTTTGACAGACCAATCACGGTTGTTTGTTGCAACCGGAATTGGATGATTGTGGTTGCCTAATGGAGGTGGCAATGTTGATTCTAGAGGGATATGTTGTGTCTCCGGAACAATATCTTCTTCATCACTAATCGTCTAGATATTGCTTCCTTGAAAAACTTGTGGAGAGTTCTCATAGTTTTGAGAGTTAGGGAAAAAAATTTGGTAAGCTGGTTGAGAAAATGCTTGTGGAATTGGTTGTTGTGGCGGAAAAAAATCCTCCTACATTTGCAAGAAACTGAGAAAATTGAGGATGGCTGGTAAAAGAAGGATCGAAATCGTTGAAATTTATCGAGGGCCGATGAGGATTATTTGGATCCATATTTTTCAGAAATTGAACAAAAGAACACAATTTCTTACGATTTTGAAGAGACAAATAAGAGAAATGAGGCTTTTTGAAGTGTGTAAAAATATGTCAAAATGGGTGTCTATATATAGAGGGGAGAAAAATATGAACGTTGGTATAATTTTTTTTTTTAATTTTTTTTTAAAAAAAATATAACCATTATAGTTTAACGGTTATATTATAATAAAAAGATAAAATTAAAACAAATATTAAAAAAAGAAAAAAAGAGCTGTTGCATGCCTTTGCAAGTGGGCCTTCACTGCAAAAAAATCTACACCAACTTGCAAAAAGTGAGTAAAAAAAATTTTTGAGTGGTGATTTTTTTACACAAATTCTAGAAATTTTTTGAAAAAAATCACTAAAGTGGTACTTTTTTGCCCAAAACAAAAGTTACAAATAAAATTTTTTTTTACTGGTGGGAGTGGTCTAAGGGTCTTCCCACTTATATATATATATATATGATATGTATTATGAATATGTAAGTTTAGTATGATAATGATACTTTGACCATATTGTTTACACTGTATTTCAGTGAAAGATTGAAATAATTTGTTATGTGAGAAGCTATAGAAAAAACTTATCAGAAAAACTTCAAAATTAAAATTTTATTATTAATATTATAATTTTGTAAATAAATTATGAAATCTTCTTACCGGTATCAAATCAATTTTTTTTTACTTTCTTAAAAATATTATGTCAAAATAAAAATAACACATCATCATGTTAGTGTTTTACGTGTCTTCCTTGTACTCTATTATATTTTAAAGTGAAAAAAGTACATGTATGGAGTAGAGAATAGTTGTGCCAACAAAAATAACTATTTTCTTAAATATGATTAATGAAATGAGCATAATAAAGCTAGGTTGATAGGTTTATTTAACTTTTCTTAAAAATCTATGAACAATATACGTTTTTTTTTAATAAAGAAAAGTGGTTCAATGCACTAGACGACACACCATCTATGAATCGAAAGGTCGAATAAATCGGTAGACGGACTAACCGTCGTGAGAGAACACAAAAAATAATAAAATAAGGAAAATAAAAAATACATCAAAAGAAAAATTCGATCAACACCGAGCTGATGGAGAGGAGCACCAAGGAAAAATTCTGGCAAGCAAAGTGAAGAAGAACAACAAGACAATGAATGTAGAAGCAATTGTATATTAGAGTTTGTATGCTTTTGGGGAGAAAATTGTTCATCGTAAAGAACTCCATGACTTAAAAAATAGTCATGAATTAGTTCGTGTATTTTTATGTAACATGTTTAGGAGAACGGGGGTTTCGCCTAAGAAGGAGGTGCATGTGACCTTCTTGACTAATCCGCATGAGGGAAGGTTTACGCTGAGGCCGGAGAATGTCTTAGTGTTTGAATGGGTGGGTGGAAAACATGTTTGTATTGATTTGACGGGGTCTCCACACTGGTTTGTTTGGATAACAAACTTTTTGTTGTGGATAAGTCAACCCTCAATGCGGTTTCTGCTAAGATGGTTAAACATGATGAGACTTGCATCGAAAACAAACAGGTGGGGTTGTAAGCAATTCTAACTCTAACTCTAACTCAGCTTCTGTCAATGCTAAAACTTTAGGGACTATAACTGGGACGGTAACTAATTCGGACATTGTTTCGGACATTTCTCCTATTAATGTTTATGATTCTGTTGTGGTTTTTTATTATGTTTCTACTGTTGTTGATTTGTCTGATTATCAGCTTACTTTTGAGAGAGCTCCTAGAGTTAGAGTTCCAAATCCAAAGTATTTTAATCCTACATATATATAAACATTGTTGAGTTTGTGTATAATAGGGATAATAATTTTGTAGAATTTGTTGTGTTGATTGTTGATGTGATTGTTAATATTTATACTCCTGAGTTGTATGAGCATGCTATTAAATGTAGTCAATCTAAGTTTTGGTTAACATCTATGAATGAAGAGATTAGCTCTATGCATAAGAACAAAACTTGGAAATTAGTTCCTAAACCAGATGGTGTTAAAACTATTGACTGTAAATGGATTTATAAAATCAAAAATGGCATTAAACCTAATGACCAGGAGCGGAGCCAGGGGTGGGCTCGACTAGGCCGTCGCCCACCCCGACCCAAAAAAAAATAGCCCTTTTATGTTGTTACTTGCAAAATAATTAATAACCCTTTAGTTATTTACATCCCATCCTATGCAAAAGGAGTGTGTTATATACACTATAATATAGTTAAATTGCATTGGAACTTGGAAAAGGTTAACCACTAAAATAATAGTTAAATCACATTAAACATTGTTTAATAACTAAAGGTAAAATTTGTAATAAAAGTAAAATGTAAAAAGAAAGTCAACATGGGTATAAATGAGTTGACAATTTCCACATTAAACATTGGTAATTACTAGCGTGATTGGGGAAGTGAACATGGGTATAAATGAGTTGGCAATTTCCACAACTATTCTAATTTTCACAAAACATAGTAAGTTTTTTTTTAGTTAAAGAAAAAGAAACGTAAGTTATGTGTAATTATCACAACTTTTTTATTTTTTATTATTTTTTTATTAATCAAGAATGAATGGCTAGTTGATATAAGAATGTTGGATTATATTTTTTCAAGCATAAATAATAAGATTGCCTAATGTATCACTTATTGTAAAAAAAAAAATTATACATTTTAATAAATTATTTAAAAAAATTATATTACCTTTACTTATAATTTTAATTTGTATTTTATTAAAGATTACAAATTACAACTCACGTGTATTTTATTGAAGATTACAAATAAAAACTATATTATCTTTACTTATAATTTTAATTTGTACTTTATTAAAAAATTAAAATCTATAATAAAAACACATTAAAACAAAAATTATAAAACACTAAATACAATTTACATATATTATTTAACTATTTAAAAATAATAATAATCACATACAAATAACCATCTAATAATTACATACAAAAAGTAATCATCTACTTTTTGTGATTTGACTATATTATGGTGTAAAGTAAACTAGTGTATATAAGATGGCCCATGTAAAATTGAGGTCAATAGTACACTTATCAAACGGCTCTTTATTTGTAGAAAAAGTATTTGTCCGGAAAAGAAGCTTGCAATTTTGTTGTCACATCAATTTTGCAGCCGTAAGAGCACTATCACTAGAGATGAAAAAAAATGAGAAAATTTAGCTATTAGGGTAGTTTTTGTTTATTGGATACTAACTAGGCCCCTATTATTTTCTAATTAAAAATAAAGATTAAATAATTAAAATATGCTGAAATTAAGGAAGGAAGTTGAGAGAATTAGGTAAATGTTTTAATTAAAAACTGCCAAATAATACAAAACTGTTTTTTTAAAATGGAAACCGTATAATAAAGATTCAGCAAATCTTTTACACTTTCTATCAATTCCATAAATTCACCTTCAGCATTAATCGCTAGTTAGGTTTTCTGTCTCTATTGCCTCATCCTCCTCCGCTTTTGAACATTACGTAGATCTGCAGCAGCCCCGCCGGATTGAAGTCATCATGCCGTTGGATTGCAGCCCCTTCCTTTGGTAGCCGCTCCGCCGGATTGAAGCCACCGTGCCGCCGGATTGCAACCCATCCCTGCATGTCGCAAGTTTGGCATCGGCTTTTATGTTTCCTCTATTGCAGCCCCTTTATCTGGCCGCCCCACCAGATTGCAGCCCAACTCATCCCTTCCTCTAGTTCGTATTTCCTTTGGTTGTCGGCTTTGATGTTTCCCATCCCGCATCCGACGAAGTGCCACCCCCACGACGATATCAGCGCCGCCCGCATCAGACCTCCCCAGTCCCCGTGTTCATCGATCTATTCGAATTTAATAGGCTTGTCAAATGTACATACAAATTAGATAAGCATCACATAGGCGTACCATAAATGTATATCAGAATTTGTGTACACATTTACAAAACAATCGTACATACGAACTATGTACTTAATCAATGTATATATATCATTTCAAACACAATATGTAGCAGATGTATATAATTCATACACACGTGTCAAAACACATATGAACATTAATGTACACAACAAAATATACAAATTACTGATACATAAAAACGTAATTTTATGTACATAACAAAAGGTACATATTATTAAGCAATACATATTTAAATTCCTTTACACACAAAAATGTACACATTACTAAGACATGCATACATACTTTTATGTACATAACAAACTATCACAAACAAAACATCATAATATGTAATTCATTATACATATTATTTAGTTGTTGAGAACACATACATATAGTAATGTATCATCGAATGTGTACACAAGTTACTTCCTTCTTCCTCATAACGTCATTTACAGACAATCGTCGTTTTTTCCGAATATGGCTTACCATTCCGATTCAAGATTATAAATATCTTCATACATATTTAAAACACTACATGTAATTCATTCATCACATATGTACATTCATACTATATGAGACAACGATTAATTGTACAAGTTAATTCCTTCGTCCGCCATTGAAGCATATGGCTTACCGAATTACGATTGACGATGATGCTGAAACCAAAAGAATCGATGCCGTATAAGTTCACAATCGCTCATACGTTTACCCAGAAAATGTCGACGACCTTCGCACTCTGAATTGTGTGAAAATGGACATCCGTATCTTGTCCAAGATAGAGCATAATTATGGATGATCGTGGCTGCTAATATTTCTCAAACAGTTATTTTCTTAAATTTAATTAATTAATATTGGAAATAAATATGGTGTAATTGGAGAGAGAAAGATCATGGGATCTTTATTTTGATTTTTCTTAAATCTTTATTTTTAATGCTCTAGGGGCCTAGTTTGTTAATGATAACTCAAAACTACCCACTTTGTACACAAGGATAAAAAATGTGCCTACTTAACCATTTTACCCAAAAAAAATTTCCTCCCCACTCTCTCTTTATTTATCACTCCTCCACATCATCTTTTTTCACTCTCAATTTTTTTCATCCCACAAACAATAAACTTAAAAATTCCCTCTCAACCTTCTCTCCTACTTTTTTTTACCTACCCCACCACATTTTATTACATTTTTTAAATTTTTATTTGTTACTTCATAAATAATTATTAATCAAATAATAATTATTAAGCTAATTAAATTAATCATAATTATTAATGTTATGACATGTGAAACAATTAATTAAATAATATAATAATTAATAAGTCGTAAAATACGGAAAGAAAACATTAAAATAAAACATGAAATACATTACATTAGTGAGATAAAACTACAATACATGATGTAAAAACATGATTCAATAAGATTAAAGCACCGTAAAAACTAAATGAACGTACAAACACGATAATAAAATTGCGAAACTCAATCATGAAATCATAGAGATGCCAATAGATTTTAAGGACTACTATCACCAAACTTTTACCAAATATGCTCCATTAAGTCATCTTTAAGGGATTGATGAGTCCGTCTATCACGCATAGCGTCCCTTCTCTCCAAGTATTTGTTAATGTCGACCGGACGTCCCGTCTGAAATTGGAAAGTTTCATCATTGTTGACGATGGCACTTGCACTCGCTTCACCTCTACGACGTGAACGTTGATTAGGATGATCTGTTTCGTAAAATCTTCTTATTACTTGGGCATTCTTATAAGTGTCTCGTTCATCCTCCACTATCATGTTATGAATAATGATACAAGCCTTCATAATATCGGCTAATATATATTCATCATAAGCGAGAGCCGGTTGTCGTACAATTTCGAACCTCGCTTGTAGAACTCCAAATGCACGTTCAACATCCTTACGTGCACCAGCTTGACAATCAGCGAAAAGACTTTGCTTAGGAGTTTGAGGATGGGTAAATCCTTGTACAAAAGTAGCCCAACTAGGGTAAATACCATCAGCTAGGTAGTACGCCATGTTGTATTCATGACCATTGACTGTAAACTTCACAGGAGGTGCCCGACCTTGCAAAACATCACTAAATACAGGAGAACGGTAAAGTACATTAAGGTCATTACACGAACCTCAAATACCGAAAAAAGAATGCCAAATCCATAGATCTTCATCCGCAAAAGCTTCCAAAATGAGGGTTGCGTTTCTTGTTTCGTCCACAGTATTAGCCTTTCCATGCATTAGGACAATTCTTCCACTCCCAATGCATACAATCAATACTGCCTATCATGCCTGGAAATCCTCGTTGCTCATTTTTGTAGAGGATCCTTCGTACGTCTTCATCCGTCGGACTTCGTAAATACTCAGCTTCAAATATCTTGATTACGCCTTCACAAAATTTTTGAAGGCATTTCCGTGCAGTTGTTTGACCCATCCTCAAGTATTCATCAACCGCGTCGGGAACCACCCCATATGCTAACATTCTCATTGCTGCAGTGCATTTTTGGAGTCCAAATAACCCCAACTTCCCAGCTGCATTTCGCCTTTGTTGGAAAAACTCATCATTTTCCACCACCTTATTCACTATCTTGCAAAACAAAGGTCTTTTCATTCGAAACCTCCTCCGAAATTGATTCTCATTATACACTGGAGGATCCGCAAAGTAGTCTCTGAATAACTGGTTGTGTCCTTCTTCACGGTTCCTATCCATTAGAACCACAACTTCAACATCTTCATTATTGTGTTGCCTTTGGCGTGGTGCTGGAGGAAACAATATAGATGGTAAATGATTATTGACAAAGTTGTCAATAATTTTAGGGATTTCTTCATCACTGTGTGATGAAGAACTTGAGCTTGAAGAGCTTCTTTGAAACAACATTATTTTTATCTCAGAATTTTCAATGGATATTTTGAGTTGGCATTGAAACTCATTCATGTTGTGTTCTTATATTGGATGAATTGAGCAATGTATACATTTAGAAATGACAATACAATGTCATCGTTTGACATTAGATGAATATGACAATACAAGATCATGCTTGTCATAACTTGGTCAATGTCATTATTATAAAAACTATGACATAGATGTGACCATTCACTGACACACAATTCATTGTGATAAAGTGACAATGACATTTCAGTGATACAAGAAAACAAATTTCAATTAACATAGAAAAATCATTACACAAAAACATGACATTGGAAAAAGATTTCAAACAAAATACTCAACCATGATATTGAAAAAAAGACTTCAAATTACAAGACACTTAAACGATGACTAATACTTAAAACAAACATCAAATAAAACTTAAGTAAATAATTAAAATTACTCCGTGAGTAATTTCTACTTCAACTTGTCTCATAGTAGTTAGATGTAATCGTCAAAATCCATGAGTAATTTCTCCTTCAACTTGTCTTCTCTTGGGGTCACCGATGCCTTAGACAACAACAGTTGTAGCATATCAAATTTCTGCTTCTGCTTCTCAGCCTTCATTCGATTTTCTTGAACATCAAGATTTCTCGCCTCTAATTCCAATTGTCTCTGCTTTCTTATTTCCTTCTGTCTTTCAATCTCCAATTTCTCTTGTTTTAGAGCCATCTCAAAACCTCGTTGATCATTATAAGCCCTAATTTGCTCACTCATATTGGATATATCTTCTATTGTAACCCATTTGCCTTTTCTTCTAGCCTTGGCTTTCTTCACACCATCTGGACGACTTATACCTGCAGATACAAAACTACCACTAGCATCGTCTCTACTTCTCTTGCCACTACCGCTGCTATTTTCAAGATCAGTTTCCGCCTTGTGTTCAGCATCAACTTTCCTCCTTTCTTCTTTATTCATACCCCACCTCATGAACTTCCTCCACTTTGGATACTTGTTCACCATCTCTCAAGCACTTTGATATTTGAAATTCCTTGGTGCACCTTGACAAGACCTTCGAAATAATTGATGGGCATTTTTTGTAACATCAGCTTCATTGTACTCACTTCCCGTTATTTGACCAGCTTCTTCCAAAGCACCGGCCCAAATGAGTAAATCTGCAGCCATTCTTTTCCAGTGAGTCTCCAACATGTTCTTGTTCCGCTCTGGAATCTCATGTGGTCGATATTGACGAGCCGCTTCATATGATTGATGTATATCTCTCCAAAGATCAGCAAATTTCTTATCTTTGCCAATAATGGAGTGTGTGCAGTTGGTGAAATAGGCCTCAATTAGAGCTTCTTCTTCTTTGACAGACCAATCACGGTTGTTTGTTGCGACCGAAATTGACTGATTTCGATTGACTGGCAATGGAGGTGGCACACCTGATTGCGGAGGGAAATGTTGTGTTTCCGGAACATTATCTTCTTCATCACTGATCATTTGGGTGTTGCTTCCTTGAAAAACTAGTGGAGAACTCTCGTAATTTTGAGAGTTAGGAAAAATGTTTTGGTAAGTGGGTGGAGGAGTCATTTCTTGTGGATGTGGTTGTTGTGGAGGAAAATTTCTTCCTAAGCTTGCAAGAAACTGAGAAAAATGAGGATGATTGATAAAAGAAGGATCGAATTCGTTGAAATTCATGGACGAGTTGTGAGGATTATTAGGATCCATTTTTCCAGAAAGTGAACAAAATAACACACTCCAACTACGAGTTTAAGTGATAATTGAGAAAAATGAGAATTTTTAAGTGTGTCAAAATGTGTCGAAATGGGTGTCTACTTATAGAGAAAAAAAAATATGACCGTTGGTAAAATTTATTTATTTTTTATAATTATTGAAATCAAAATATTACCGTTGATATAATTATAACGGTAATATTTTTTAAACCTATAAAAAAGTGGGTCCTACTTATAAGAAAATAACCAAAGATCTGCAAAAGTAAAAAAAAATAAAAAGAAAAAAGGGTAAAAAATAGAAAAAGCTGCAAAAAGGAAAGTAAAGGCACTGATGAAAAAAAATTTCCTGCCTAAAATTTTTTACAAATGTTCTAGATTTTTTTGTAGAAATTTTGCTGATGGGAGTACTTTTGTGGAAATTTTTTTTTCCAGATGAAAAAAAATTTACTGGTGGCAGTGGTCTAACTTTATAAAAAAATTATTTACTTTTATCTATTTTTTAAAGTTTAATTATTACACTGTTTATCAACTATGTTTTCTATTATATGTATCACACTAACATGTTATGTTTCTAACGTGTATATATATATATATATATATATATTTAAGTATTATTAGTGATTAAGAAGTAATAAATATAATGTAACCAATGATTTCAAGTTTTAAGTATTTAATTTTATTTTAAATAATTCAGTTATTTAATATACAAACATACTTCGACAATTTTCAACAAAAGCAAATTTTTTAGTAAAGTCGATATAGGTTTTATCGATTCGTTAATCTAAGATATTGCGATTTTCTTTTTTTATATATTAAAAGATAAATTTTAATGGTTTATTATATATATATATATATATATAGGGTGTGGTTCCCATGAGAACACGCTTATCGTGTAATCATGAGAACAATCTTAGACCGTCGGATGGTGAATATTAAGGGTCAAGATTTAAAGTAGATATCATAATTAATAATAACTACGAATAATAATAATTAGGTTTAATCCATTCAACCAACAATTACTACGAATAATACAGTAAACGATATGGTCCATTCGTAACAAAACTAATAATAATTACGAATTTGTTCTCATGATTACACAATAAGTCTGTTCTCATATGATCTATACTCTCTCTCTCTCTCTATATATATATATATATATA
This sequence comes from Fagopyrum homotropicum, assembly GCA_033239125.1. Lineage (NCBI taxonomy): Eukaryota > Viridiplantae > Streptophyta > Magnoliopsida > Caryophyllales > Polygonaceae > Fagopyrum > Fagopyrum homotropicum. The sequence continues at coordinate 17,014,602 of BSWB01000007.1, forward strand.
TATATATATATATATATATATATATATATATATATATATATATATATATATATATATATATATATATATATATATAGAGAGAGAGAGAGAGAGAGAGAGAGTTTGACTCACATGTAAACATCCCTTATAGTGTTCAATGAGAACACACATTAACCATAGGATTGCTTTGATCTAATGGTCTTAATTAAACCAAATATAAGGGAATATTTTACTCCACTCTCCAATTAAAGAGAGTGCATTACACTCTCCATAGTAATTATAGTAATTATAGTAATTACCAAAAAAGTAATTATAGTCAAGTATGATAGTTAGAGATTCTCTCCCTAATTGTTATTATTCTAATCTCCACATTTACATCCAAATCTGGTTTTCAACGTGAATTCATATTTCCTTTTTTTCATTTCTCAATTCATCATTCACCATAGTTGATATCAACAACATTTCTAAATCAATTCAATTATCATCTCCATTCTTCTAGTTAATATTGTACAAAAGTATTCGTCTGTGTTCATGAAAATATTCGTCAACATACAATTAAAAATTCATTCATGATACCGATATTATTCGTTCATGTCCAACAAATTTTAGTCGATTATTGATAAATGAAATTAATAGTCAGTGGTACATAAATTATTCATTTACATAGTGAAAAATATTCGCTCATAATCTGAAGATACCAATGTTTCAATCTTCGGACAATTCGCGAACATATACGTATACGAAGATATTCGTCCATGTTACTTAAAATATTTGTTAGTGTACTATTAAATATTTGTTAGTGTTACTAAATATATTCGTACATATGACATAATATATTTGTTGCAAAATTTAGTTATTCAATTGTTTCCAATAACTTGTCGCACATACACGGACAAACCACCACAAATCACCGGATAAAAGACATATAACCACCGAATATTTACAACATTTAGTGTCGAATAAAAACTAAAGTATAATAATTCATGTATATGACAATGGAATAACAAATTTTGTTCATCAGATCAAAGAAGGTTTCAAGCACCACAAAAACATATTGAATCTTAATCTAAGCAAAATCAATGTCCTTCTCATTTTGCTAAATACATTAACATACATCAACGAATAAAAACTCAATAAACAGTGAATACAAATCAAATAGCATATGCTTCTCTTGTACTGTTGAGGATGAGGACAACCATGGATTCCGGTTGGTCTGCAATGATGACAAATTTGGAGTCGTACAACAAGATTGTTGATGGTAATGATGTAATATCGACATGAGACTACAAGGATGAAGGAAAACGAGGCTTTTGAATAGTCTCATAGCGAAATTGATGGTGAGCGAGACGAAATTGGTCTCATAGACGGTTGAATCGCGATGCACGAGACTGAAGGAATGTTGGAAGGGCACCTGAGGCATTCGAGGGAGAGCCATGGCGAGTTCAAGTCCGGATCTGTGAAGAAAACCGGTCGGCCAATTATGGTATGGAGACGACGGTGGTGGCTTCATTGGACGAACGACAACAACCCTAATCACCGTTGAATCGCCCTTGCTCACCATTGGAGTCGTTTCACAAATAATCGGTTATTGAGCGATGATGGAAGATTTGAATGAGAGATTTTAGGGCCATATAAGGTAACAAATCTTTTTATATACAATAATGAGGCAAATTGGGTGAAAATTGATTTTCACGTGCAACCAATTCCCCACTCTCATTCTAATTTGTTTTATTTCTATTTTTTTCCCCTATTTATTATGGTTAATCTTGACCATCTATTATTCTAATATTACGGATTAGATTTGTTCTCATTGTACACTATAGGGATTGTTTACATGGGATCATGATTCTATATATATATATATATATATATATATATATATATATATATTTGCCCATCCCAATAAAATTTCTGGCTCCTCCCTTGCTAATGACCCTCCTAAATTTGAAGCTAGGTTTGTGGCTAAGGGTTTTACTCAAAGAAAGGTATAGATTACAATGACATTTTTGCTCCTGTTGCGAAATATAAGACCATAAGATTGCTTATTGTTTTAGCTACAGTTTATGACTATGAAGTAGTACATATGGATGTTAAAACTGTATACTCTTTATGGAGACCTTTATGAGACTATCTATATGAGACAACCAAAAGGTTTTATAGACAAAAATCACCCTGGTTATATGTGTTTGTTAAATAAATCCATATGGTTTGAAATAGTCTCCTAGGCAATGGAATATTAAATTTGATACATGCATGAAATGATGAAAATATTAGGTTTTATAAGAAGTCAATATGATCATTGTTTGTACTTCAAACCTATCAAAACTGATTCTCCTTTATATATCTTGCCTTATGTGGATGATATACTGTTAATTTGTAAATCCAAAACAAAGATAAATGAGGTGAAAATTTGCCTTAGAAATAACTTTGATATGAAAGACTTAGGTCCTACTCAAAGTATTCTAGGGATAAAAATTAAAAGAAATAGGTCTAAGAGACAAACTTGGCTTTCCCAATTTGACTATGTGACTAAGGTGTTAGATAGATTCAATCTAAAAGATGTTAAACCTTCTAAAATACCCTTAGGACACTTCGAGTTAACTCGTGTCCAAAATATGTCTAAAGAGGAAAAATCTCGCATGAGTAAGTTTCCCCATGATGCTGCTGTAGGATCTGTCATTTATGTTATGATTTGTTCTCGACCTGACCTTTCCTTTGTTATTAGTGCTCTTAGCAGATTTACGTCTGACCTAGGTGAAAAACACTGGGAAGCTATGAAATATCTGTTGAAATATATTGCTGGAATTGTTAATTTTGGACTGTTATATGCTAAACATCATTCTTCTTATGATTTGATTGGTTATGTAGATTTTGATTATGCTTCTAATAAAGATAATAGAAAATCTACTACTTCCTATGTATATACTTGGTGTGGAAATTGTACTTCTTGGAAATCTCAGCAACAACCTATTGTAGCGTTATCTTCTACCGAAGTTGAGTATGCAGCTGCCACTGAAACTTGTAAAGAAGTTGTGTGGCTTAGTAGTATTCTGTTTGAGATAGAGGGTAAGTCTATTATGCCAACTTTATACATAGACAGTCAGAGTGCTTTATGTCTTTGTAAGGATCCAGTTTATCATGAACGGACTAAACACATTGATAAGTAGAGTCTAATAAATTACTTGCTGATAAAGTTGATGGTGATACTAGTCTAGAAGATTTTGACACGAAAATAGTTACCAATGAGAAGTTTTTGTTTTGCAGGATTTTCTTATATATTTCAAAAGCCACGTAAAGGTAAAGAAAATGGGTTGATGACGGTTTTACTAAAAAATCCACTATTAGATGAACTTAGCAATTAGGAGGGCAAATTGTGAAGACTAATTTCCCAAGTCCAAGAGTCTATATGAAAGCCCATAACTGCAATTAATGGGCTGAAAGTTTATAGTGTAGTGGTGGGCCCAAATAACATGTTGATTGGGCTTCCTTTTACATAAGGTCCAATTGTGTGTTTGCAAGTGAAATGAAACACAACACTTTAACTAAGGGTTTTTAGGACTCATTTAAGTTCTGTCCTCAAGCTATTCAGCAACAAAAGCACGTCAATTTACAGATTTTCCTGGATAACCACTCTTCTTCATCTCTTTCTGATTCTTTAGCAAGAAGAGAGTTCTTGTTCTCTTTTATTTTCTTGGTGAAGCAAAAGCTTTCTTGGGACCCTCTAGGGTTAATCCCTTAAATCTACAAGTTGTGTGGATTTGTTGTTCTTACGTTTGTACTCGTTTTTCTTTGTTCGTTTAATTGTAGATTGAGTAATGTCTTGAGGCCCCGAGGATGTAGGAAATTTCCGAACCTCGTTAAAATTGTGTTTGTTCTTGTTCTTATTCGAACGGCACTCTAGCCTTCGATCTTGTGCGTTTTCTTGCTTTTCAGGACACTATATCTTCCGACGGGTTAATCAATACGTACAAGCCCAACACACCCTTTTCTGACGATCCCGAACTTCGTGTTCTCATCCACAAGGATGCTTTATGATGGACTACCTCTAGAAGATAGTCCTTCCTAACCGCTTTCATTTTTTTAAAAAAAAAACATACAAGCCAAAAACAGAATATAAGCAACAGAGGCTAAATAGTCCACGCCGTTATTAATCTCGCGGAAGATATGACGAATCTGAATAACTCGGGTTCTGCTTAAAAAGTCTTTGCATCTACTAACTAGTAACATGGAAGAGATTGCTTAAGAATTGGTTGATCTTTCTGATACCTATTTATACCGAACTCGCGATTGGTTGCATTCATTCTGATGAATCTCAAACCCTTTGTTACTAGAACCGCAATAGGTGAACTTGTAGTAATCTCTGTAGATCTTTGATTCTCCTTTTCATGTGACTAGATCTCCTTCTCATGCGCATCACATGTAAATTATTCGATTATTTTATTTACTAGTATGGAAGCGCATGCTACACATGCGCGCCGTGATTTACAATCATAAACTATGTCGGTTAACGGTTAAAAGGAGAAACTATTTTATAGAAACGAATCGTAAAATTTATCATTAAATGATCAAGATAAGGAATTGTTAAATACAAAGGAGATCGGTCGCGCACTAAAATGAAAAGTTAGTTATATGGTTAAATTACGACATACATAGAAAAAAAAAGGTAACTACACTAATTCTTGTTTGATCGAGTTGCTCCTATGTAATAGTCGCCTAGGCTTCTCTTCGAACGCACCGCTGCCAATCAGAGAAAGTAAATGAGAAGGTGTTACTATACATGTAGTTCAAATGAAAATAAAATAAAATCAAATCCTAAATTATACCTGAATTGTACTCCGCAGCTGAAGTGGATGTGTAAAGATTACTTTGTTCAAGCCAAGAAAAAAGGAGATGGCGAAAGTGAGTACTGGAATCCCATGATAAAAGGGATGAGTAGATCTTTGAACCCGAACCATATGTTTCCATTGAATCCGAACAATCCAATGAACTAAACTAATTTAATAGTTTAGATAGAAATTGATATCAACTACGCCATATCTTTCTCTTTTCCACTAAAGGCTCGTTTGGAAGCGGTAGGAATCATTTCCGGTAACGGAATGATTCCGAATCAATCAAAAACCACGTTTGGTTAAAGGACATTTAACACATGAAAGTAATCTCATCATTTCCATTTCCTTTCTTTACCCTTATCCGATGCCATTCCGTTTCCATTCCACCGGTCCAACCAAACGGGCACTAAATCTCAACAACCCAATGAGCTGAACTAATTTAATAGTTAAGCTAGAAATTGATCTCAACTACGCCATTTTTCTCTCTTTTCCACTGATTCCCAACAATTCAATGAACTGAACATCATGCACAAAAGAAGACCATGCTTGTAGTGTCATAGACCACAACAGCTGCAGCGGCACTGCAATTCACCGATGAAGACATTTAACAGGTGTGCTATATTTTTTTCATGCAAACGAGCTTCTATATATTGCCGGTATAAAAGTGGCTGCAACCAACAACTTTGACAAGGCAAACATTGTGGGTTGGGGTTGCTTTGCAGACGTCTACAAAGGGGCATCTCTCTGATGGCACATTAGTAGAAATCAAGAAACCGAATACCAAGTCACTTGAAGAATCCGAAAATGTGCAGTTCATCAATGAAGTCATGCTTCTTTCAAGAATTCTGCAACGTTAGACCTTCATTTCTTTTGAAAAAGGCTCATATTGGTTAGCCTTCTTCTCTTGAAACCCTTGTACACTATAAGGATTTCTATCACCAAAGCGAATAAGACTATAATTGGTTAGTCCTTTTTCCTGGTATTTTTATCGGAATTTTTTATATAGGCGACTACGCATACGCCATGCGTAGTAGGACTACGCGTACGCATGACGTAGTCGTAGCCATTCTCTAAATTTTTTTAACGAAATCAACTTATTGCTGCAATTACGCCAGGCGTAACCGGACCACGAAAATGAATAGCACGAAACATTTCCACAAAAATGAATAGCACGAAACATTTGGTACGAATAGCAATCTCGATACCTCTTGTAGCCCACGAAACATTTGGTACGAATAGCAATCTCGATACCTCTTGTAGCCCACTTCTTCAGCTTGATAGGCGAACGCAGCTCCTCTGTTAAAGATTGTTAAAGATTATTTTGTTAATGGAATTTTGTTCCATTTTTGTGCTATTTTGATCCTATAAATTGATTTTATCTCAGATTCTCAATTTTTTTATTTTGATTTAAGGGAAAGCAAAAAGGCTTGTCACGCCAAGTCATGCAAACGGACGAGGTGTTCAACATCTTTCGGTAGCACCTCGTCACCAGCCGTTGACGCAAAGCCATGTAACGCAAGTTTATCTGCTACGGTGTTGAATTCCAGAAATAGTGGTGAGCACAAAGCTGATCAAAACCGGAGATCCAGGAGGAGACGTCCGAGAAGATCAAAACGGAGCCAAAGAGAAGAAGAGTGAAGCCGGAGGAGGACAAACAAGATCTCGGATTCTCAATTGCTTGTTACCACGATCCTACTGAATGTTCATTTACTCTGTATTTTAAGCAAGCAAAAGCAATTCAATTTACCAGGAAAAAAAATGATTCGATTTACAGAAAAATCTGGTGCAATACTAAAATAAACCAACGACCAAACAAACTACCTTAGCCATTAAAACGAGGTCTCACAAGTAATGGCCCTAAATTTCTTAATCAAAAAGAAGAGAGGGTGATCATTGGTAAGTTTAGCATGGCATATAGATGAAATTTTAAAATGTTATTTGAACTACTGCCTATATGTTTCCTTAGATTGTCTATCTATAGCACAAATGATGAAGCATCATTGGCTGTGATTTGAATCAATTTCAAAATGGAAGAAGAATGAACATTAGTACATTACCCTTACAAGTATAACCACTGCAAGGGTATTGCATCTAATTCCTGCATTAAGAGAGCCTAAATGTACCCCTTTGAATCAATGACCAGCTAGATAAAACCCGAGACAAACGGTTCTGTTTTTTGATTGGATCTTGATTCAGATTCATTGATCATCTTCAGTGGGCTCCATGTTCAGGTCAGAACCCTGTTCTCCTTCACGAGACGTTAATCCCAAGCTCAAGTCCAATGTGCTTACGTTCAGATCCTGACGTTCGTTCTCTGAAGCCTGGAAGAGGACATTCTAGTTATATATATGATCAACTGTATCACACTTCAAACTTCAACATAGTGTTCAGATGCTCCCACAAAGAAATTGATAAGCAAAAGGAAAATGGCTTAACCTAATAAATAAAAAAAGAAGATCTTAAAATGCTTTCGGAATTTGGTGAGTACTAGATGAAGTTGAAGGAAGTTGATTTGGCTGGGAAAAAATTCATCTATACATGTGTTTGGCAAAGGAAATTAAAGCTAGATGAATATTAAGACAAAAAATTATCTTGAACTCAAACTAATTGGAGATTTGCCAGATGAATTTCAATTTATACCATTTTGTCCTTGTTCATTCTCCTTTTTAAATCTCACATGTAATCATTTGGAAAAAAGAAATCAGCCATCCTTTTCCCCTAATTTTACCCTTATTCATTTATCTGCCAAACACACAACTATCTTACTTTTTAATTTCATCTCATTAATCATTTAGAAGAAAAGATTCACTTTCAACTGCAATAATTTCTCCGTACCATACAACCAGCCTACAGAGTTTAACTATAAAAAGGACTAAGCACCTAGCCAGACAGATGTCGATGCATCATGGACTTTAGTTTTTCATTTTCAGTCTGCACTTTCTATAATTCAATATGCTTGAAAATCAGGCATATCATTATCAGTATAAGCCTAAAAAGAAGAATCAGGTTTTAAATGCCTGCTGATCTAATAGTTCATAGCAAAATAAACAGAGCTTCATTTAATCCATCCGGGAGTCCTATCATGCTGATATACTTCTGTATAGAAAAAGAAAAAAGGGGTTTTTACTAAGAAAAGGCTAACGTGTCAGATTGAATTAGCAGTTACATCCCGGTACTGAAGGAGTTAGGAAGATCAAGGAAGATATCAATGGTTTTACGTCAGAATACCTCATTTTCGTCCATAGGTATGTCATTGATATCAGGTTTCTCATTCTGATCATCATCATTCGATTTTGGTTCCGCGGCACTTGCTTCAATATCAGCTGGCTTCGCCTCATCATCAGCGTTCTCTTCTGTATCCTTTTTCTGTTCCTCCACCTCCAGTGCAGCAACCTGAATAATATATTAAAGCATTATCTGTTAGTATGACGATGACAATAGATAACCACACTGGTAATTTGATCAGTACGAATTGACACTGCAGGAAAGATCATGTTTGCTTATAAATCATGAGATAATGAGCCGCATGCTTCTGTAAGCCGGTTAGCATATGCTCCTCATTTTACGAAAGCTGACATCATTTGTAAAACATGAAGCCACTAACACCAGATGCTCGAAGCAAACTTTTCTCTTCATGTAAAACAAGCTGAAGAACTTAAGATGACATCAAAATAGCACTCATAACCATTATTTTTTTCAGGATAAAGACAGTTATTACAAAAAATATGTAAGCCAAACACCGGTACACACAAGTAGAAAAGGCTCAAATGATCAATACAATCTTATTTAGCATGCACAAGTTTCCAGATTTTCACTTTATGTGGCCATAGTACCAAAAGGTTAGTTCGTTTATCATCCAACTGTAACACAACATTGACAAAACGCAGGGCACGCCCACTAGAATAAGTTTTTCTGCTACTGACAGGAAGACAAAAATCTGATATAATGCTTAGACGATTTGGAAATAACCAGAATCGCTCGCGGCCTTCAGATCATACAAGATAACAAGAAACTCAGTAAACCTGAAATTTGACTTCATGTGTGAGGAAAGCTACATCTAGAAGATGATTATGTGGTCCAATCTAACCAAAAAATACAAACAAAAGACCCACAAATACAAAGGAACAGGACGAGGATCCTGAGGATAAACTTCCAGCATCGCTGTTAGAGTTCTTGTCATCCCTACCAAGCATAATCCCAAGAAAACGCCAAATGCTATATATGGATGATATGGTTATACTGATACTAGTTCATACTACCACATGGTCCACCATACTAAATTTCAGAACAAAAAATTTCAAGTAGCCCTATGAGACTATAATTATAAGATGACCTCACAAACACTTGAAACCCCTTTTCAATGCCTTATCGGCAGTTGACTGTGATGATAAACTACAGTCCCAAAAGCTCTGATACCATAAACCATTCGAATATTGTCCACGCAATTAAAAAAGCCATATGTCAATTCACCATTCGTATGTTGGCATCCAAAAGATTCTAAGTGACAGCCTCCAGGTGGGCTCGTATTTATAGGCACACGTACTTGAGGTAATAGAACTAGCTCAAACTCCAGAGCTGATTGGATCATTCAATAAGTAGATCTTCCCGTTGTTATCAAAATCCAAACTTTCCCCCAAAACAATAAAAAGCCCTAAAATTTTCTACACTTGAAATTAAAATCAGACACAATTGGTTCGAATCAAACCAGAATTCAACCAATACTAGCATCAAGTCATGAAGAAAACAAGGACTGGAATAAGTACCGGGATGTATCTGAATTTCCTTCTAGGAGGCTCCTCCTCGGAAGCGTTAGCATCAGATTCGGGATCGTCTGCTTTAGAATTGGGGTTTTTATTCTCCCCATTGCCGTTGTTGTTAGTCTCTTTGTTGCTCTTGGAGATCGGAGTCCATCTGTAAAGTACTAGGCGAGAGGAGCCATTACTACCACCACCGCCATTAGGGAGAGACGATGGCTGGTGGCTTGCGGCGGTGTTTGGGTTGTTGGAAGATGGCGCTACGTTGACCCATTTCTTCTTCCACCTCCTCACCGGCCCGGTGAACACCGTTGTTGTTCCGTAACGGCTCGATGATCGGCCGAGACGAGCTCCGACACCCTCCATTTAAGTCACCAGCAGTAGATCGGCGATGAATCAGCGTAGTCGGAAAAGCTCTGATCTGATCAGAGCCCGAGGGTGATAAGGGATTAACAACTAAAAGCTCTTGTTTTTCCGTTTATGGTTTCTCACGCGTTTCACGAGCCTGCCTCTGCCGGGTTCCGTAATAACAGAGATGAGTTGAAACTTTAATGTAATGTCCAGGGAAAAAAAAACAAAATTCAATGTAAATTGATTTTGGAAATTTAATGAAATGATTGCTGTATAAATAAAATTGTAAATATAGAAGGTATCACATAAAATGTGCCATTTAATATTAGATCTTATAACGTAGATTATAGAAGGCTGATGAGTAGATCGGTCGAGTATACATTAGGATACATACTCGTAATTTTATGGGTAGAGTGTGAACTTAACAATCATAACGGTTTTTTAATTTATCCGTTTTTTGTTGTATGGAGTTGGCGTCCTTAAAGTTGACGTCAATTGCACTTCGGTTGGAGTAGATTATAGAGCGAGAACAATACTAATATATAAGCTTGACGGACTTGCGAAACATTCCTTGTTACGTTGGCCCGTTGAAACTTGGCATATATCCTATCAACCATTTTACATGAAACGAGCAAGAGAACAAGTGCGTCATTCATCTTTATTTTTACATCGATCTCATTACATGACTTCTTGAGAGGCTCTAAGGGCGTAAGATCCTCTATAACCTTTTCTAAAGGCTTTAATAACTTATTCTTCTCATTTGGGTAAAATCTTTTATAAGGTTGTCGCATCAATATTGCTCGCCTTAGGCCGCCCTTGACACCGCCAAATTGTTACTCGCAACTAGATAGTATTGATAGGTGATTCAATCAGCCTAATTGAGTAATTGTATGTTGTTATTCGTATCTCGATTCTCATCCATCAACTTTAAGATCGTAATATTACCTTCTAGTTAATACCATTTGAGTAGTTATTTTAAGCTCGGTAGAATCAATAAGGGTTATTTTTAATACGCGCATTAGGGCATATGGATGAATGTCGAATGGGTGTTGTTTGGAGTGTTTTTGTGTAATCATCTAATTACGTATGGAGCTGTTTTTTTATACTTTGTTTTGATTGGTAAGTTTAAATTTATAAAAATTTAGTGATGGTGTATCAACATTTGATCTTTAACATGAAATTGTATTTTTCTTTGTTAAGTCTCAACTCAAAAAGTATGTATTACATTTAGGTCGCCTTAACATGAAACTGTAATTTTAGTATGTGTTTTATTGTGAGAATTCTTTATCCATTTTACAATCAAAAGTGGTATCAATTTGTAATATATGTAAAATTTAGTTGTGTATTACACTCATTTCACTTTTTTTATATATATAGGTAAGATAATAAGGTGGATCAGTTTTAGAAATCAATCGATCGAAAGCATCCTTACAGATGAGGTCTTGAACATCTTCAGGAATAGTAGTAACGTCCAATGATGTGTTGTGTCAATGCACGACAATCTTGTCCGCAACCGTGTTAATTTATCTGTAAATGTGTTGGGCAATAGGTTAATATACTAATTAGAAAAAACATTTAAATTTTGTATTTTATAGAGTATTGCCTTATAATTGTTGGTAGAGTTATCTATGGAATGGATTTATTTATGCCGACATTTTATTACAAACAATCAAAATGAGTGTACAGGTTGAGTCTCAAACTCACCACTAATTCGCCTCCCACTTGCATTGTGAGAGTGTTTGGGGACTCGTAATTGTTGCTTCAAAGTTCAAATTTTGACGAGTTATGACATATAGGGTGCAGTCTCGGTGAGTTTGGGAAACACATTCTGATTGAATCCGGAAGATGCATTCGTGGTGCACCATAAACCAAATCCAACTATCAAAATTATGATCGTCAGAGAAACGTTCAAATTTTGAAGAAAGCAACGTGTGTGACACAATCTCAATGTGGTTGCTTTTGGGGCCTTCTTCCTTAATTTTGGTTTACACATTTTTGATGATCCTCCGCCATATGTTAGGAGTATTTTGTTAGACTATTTACGTTGAATTAGTCTTTTCCATATAATACGTATGTAATTTCCGTTTCTTTATTTAGAGTTAGCTCCTCTTCTACCTAAAAAAAAGGAATCGAAGGTAGATATTTTGATTTTTGTTATAGGGTTTATATATTTGTCAGTTCAACCACTACATACTGTCATGACTCTTGAGTCCTAATTTCCGTTTTGTTTCCATTTTATTTATCTTTTGTGATTTAGTCTCCAAAAACAAAGTAGGGAGAATTTGACATACTAGACTTTTTTGAGTTTTTGTTTAAGAAAGTGTAACCCAAATTTTTTACCACTTTCATTTAATAGTAGGTAAAAACTATTAACCCTTCTATTTAGAAAGAAAGAATAAATGATATTTGTTATTTGTTATATAAGTATAAGTTTTAAAATTTAATTACTGAATTTGTTTTCTTTTATTATTTTTCTTGCTTTTTTTATTTATTATTTATTTCTTTTTTATTTTCTGGACTGAATTTCTCATACCAGAATTTTCTTACCAGAAAATTTTCATACCAGAAATTTCATACCAGAATTTCTCATACCAGAAATTATTTTCATACCAGAATTTTGTCATACCAGAAATTGTCATACCAGAAATTGTCATACCAGAAATTGTCATACCATAATTTAAATACCAGAAATTTCATACCAGAAATTTCATACCAGAAGTTTCATACCATAAAATTACATACCATAAAATTACATTTTATCATACCAGAATTTTTTACACTAGATTTTCATACCATAAAATTACATACCATAAAACTACATACCATAAAGTTACATACCATAAAATTACATTTTGTCATACCAGAATTTTATTACACCGGATTTTCATACCATAAAATTACATACCATAAAACTGCATACTAGAAATTTTTCATACCAAAAAACTCATAACAAAATTTTCTGGTAAGAATTTTACATACCAGAAAATTCGGGTATTAGTTTTTTGGTATGAATTTCATACCAGAAGTTACAAACAAATGTAGATTATTTCACAAACAGCAGATATATTGTTACTTTAAACAGAAATTATGAAGACATCAAATCAAATTTCAACTTTGCAGTCGTTTCAACCACATTTCAAGACTAATTGTTGAGTGCTGGCATATTTAAAGACAAGCAATCTTCCATACTGTAAAATAGTTATTGGAGAATCATGAAAGTGATGTAACAAACACAAGCTTCCAGTTATCCTCTAAATATAGAACTATTTCAAAAACAGAGAATAGAACACATCAAATCTTCCAAGGCTGTGTTTGTCGTTCTTTAGTAAACGGGCCTTGCAAGCAGCAACCAACAAATCACATAAGCCTAACACAACTATGAACATGACCAGCAAGGATTACAACAAATCAAACAAGCCTATTAGTAACTACTTTGTTGAAGACAAACCGGTCAAAATCACATGCTTAGCAAGAACCAAACAACAATAACCTAGAAGGAAAACTCATAGCGAGTCAAAGTTTGAAGAGATAGAGTGGGCCGATGCAAAGAGGCCTTGGGGAAGAAAGGGGAATTAAAAGCAAAAGGTTAAGGATGAACAACCCCACAAACACAGTTTTATTCTTCTCATTGGCATTTTCACAAACAGGTTGTGAGCATTGTTCTTGGTTGAGGCTTCTTCAACATAAAAGACATAACCATTTTTATTTGTAGAATTTAACTTCTTATCACCACAATCACATTGCATCAGAATATGCCTCTTTACACACATGACGCATTACACAATGCGTACTTGCTGATAATACAGCTTATTAGACTTGATAGCTGCTTGCATACAAATTCATCTCACATTGCATCATATCATATCATTTTAGTTACTTGTAGCATGGGGTTACTGCTGAGCCTAAACAAGACAGAAACACCATACAAGAGATATCAGTTAGCAGGAGTAACAGCCGAACAAAATATGCAGGAAAGTGTTACGAGAAAATAACATACCACAAACCGCTTTTTGAAGTAGTCAAGAAGCTGGTCGGGATCCGTTTTTGTTTGCTTGTACGCTTCAATCCTGTTCAGCTCCTGATACATTTGCACATACATAATCCCGTCAATCAAAACTCACGTATTGACGTAGAAAGCAGAATGCTGATTTCTAGTTTAATACTAGTTAGAGAGGCAACATACCTCCACCCATGTTGCGAGTTTAGGCCTTCCAGCGCCCAAATCATACTTCCACACATCAGCAAGAATCAGGTGAAACCTCTCAATGAATGGAGCATAAGCAATGTCAACCTGTAACCCAAAATTATACGACCTCCCAAAAACAATTGAGAAGAATAAAACTGTGCGAGAGGGAGAAGGTCCGGCTCTGATGCTGTCGAGGACTCCAGGCTCCAGATCCATGAGAACAGCCCTAGGAACGAACCTACCACAGCTAGCCTCGTTGTAGTAGACATTGATCCTCTCAAGCTGCAGATCGGAGTCTCCTTGGTACCTACCGGTGGAATCGATATCGTGTTCGGCGCATACGACCTCCCAAAACTTGGCACCAATCTGGTTACCACACTGACCACCCTGGATGTGGAGGATTTCTCTCATCTTTATGATTTTCGGCGGAGGAGAACTCGGAATGGATCTAGGGTTTGGGAGACTTTGCTACCGAAGGGGAAGGAAGGAGACTGGTGGCAGCGGTTACGGCAAGGATGGGAAGCAAGAGATGGAAGCGAAGTAGAGGAGAGACGGAAGCGAACCAAGGTTTTCGGCGCTTCATACTAAAACCAGAGGAGAGAGATGAGAGAGACGGTGAAAACCCTAGAAGTTGAACGGTAAAATGAAAATGGGGTATATTTTATTAATTGAAAATATGTAAACACCTAGTTACTATCCTGATTTCTCATAATAGCCTAGTTACCAAATTTGCCCAACAAAGTATGAATATATGTTATTTTATCGTCACTTTCATTGTATTTTAGTAGTGTACTGTTAGAACTTATTTAATATAATTAAATAAGTAACGTCAATGATTTTTTTATACATATTTTTAGTAAACTTCGACTATTATCGATTTATAAACCACTTTATCGTACGGGTATATTGAAGGGTGTTTGTGATTTAGTCTAAAAAATGTAATGCTAAAGGCTTTTATTTAGTGTTATGAATATAATTATTACATTTACTCTTTGAAACTTTCATTTATAGGCCTCAATCAAACGAATTTTAAATGTGCTCAAGGTTTTTTTTTTCTAGGAACTAGAATAACATGTTTGCTTTATAATTATTTTTAAAAAAAAAAGTTGTGTTGAATGTGAATAATTGGAATTTCTATAAATTGAAATTTGAAACTTTGCAGAGATCAAATGGATTCTCTCAAAACAAAATTTACTCAATTTGTCTTTTAATCTATTAGAAAAATCCCCAGAAACTAAATGTCAATATGTTAATACAATTTCTTAGTACGCTCTTTTCACATTATTTTATACTTTTGTAATAAACCAAACTTCTAGGGATATGGATATAAGGTAAGTGAACTAAACTGTGAATCAAACAAAGTAAATAATAAATATGAAATGAAAACAGAACAAATAAGACAGTTTGGCCGAGTGGTCTAAGGCGCCAGATTTAGGCTCTGGTCTGAAAGGGCGTGGGTTCAAATCCCACAGCTGTCACTTTTTCTTTTTTTTTAAAAGAAGGCACTTATCCGGTTTCTGCTTAGGGTTTCTTCGGTGTGGATACCCGATACATCCAGAAGGATATTGAGTTTATACAAATGCGTTGCTTTTTGTGCTCCGTCACATAACTCTTGTAAACTCGAAAATAGAAAACCGGATACTCACATCTCGGGTAGCAAGTTGGAGGAACCGCGGTGCCAATAGCAACTAGTGAGTAAGGATAAACTTTGTTTTGTAGTCAAATTTATCCTTTAAACAAAAATGAGAATATTGGTGTAGTGAGACCTTTCTTATATATAAGATACAAATTAGGCTAGGGTTTACATCCGGTCCGATCCGGTTTTATTTGAAAGCTGAACCGTGGACTAGACCGGGTTCGGACCGAATCATACCGGAATTTGACTTACCTTTGCATTTGGCCTGAATTAATGAATTTGACCGGACCGGTCAAATTCATTCTCATATGCCATAACTTAGTTATATAATCCTTGTGAACCTTTGAAGATGCAACATAAACGAACCCATAAATAATAGAACTTTGCTAGAAATATAAAGTGTCCCTTTTGACACCTTTCAAAATAACATCAGAACTTTTACAAACATTCAGAAATCCATCTTCACCTTTTAAACAAAACTCTTTACTGTCCAACATACCTAGGGATATCAAATTGTTAGTAATAAGTGGAACATGTCTAACATCATTCAATGTATAAAATCTATTATACGCTGCTGGATGCCAATGGCATTCGTGCCTCTACCCCTCTCGGCCCGTCTAGTGGCATTCCTTGTCTTCGCTCGCATCTTGATCTCAACAACATTGTCCTTTTCTTTATCAGATTCCTTCCTTGACAACGGTCCCGTAAGCCTTGTTGTTTCAACAACACTCGCGTCTTGATCTACCACATACTGAAATTGGTCCTCCTTGTGAACTTGTCGATCTTCGTGATGAAATAAGACTTCTTTCTCCCAGATTACAAAAACCAAAGAACTCAAAGCTTTGATACCAATTTGGTGTGCGAAATTATGAGAAAGAACAAAGTTCAACAAACACATATTTATAGTGGTTCACCCAATAATGATTACGTCCATTTTCCAGAGGAATTTTATTGAGGAGTTTCATATTACAAATAATTAGAGGATTACAAGATTGTAACTAGATTATTTTGGAGGCAGAGTAACAAAACTCTTGGTTATACTAGGATGTCAAATATAAGATTGAGTCAATTAATATAAGTCCAAACAGATAGTAAGCTTAATTCAAGACATATCAACAAATACAATCATACGTAAATTCTTGCAAATTACAATTGTCCCCATTAACCGTATATGTGGGGTCCATATAGACGATTTGAGGTCGATTTCATTCTTCTTGCTGGTTACTTTAAGCTTATACCTGAACTGATTATAGCTTATCCTAAATGTATTGTAAATATCCACCCTTCACTCTTGCCAGCATTTGGAGGCAAAATCTACTATGGGATTGAAGGTCATAAAGCAGTCATTGCCTCTGGAGCAATGTATATATTCGAAAATTTTTCAATCCGTTTTTGTAGTTTCCATTTGGGAGGTGTCAGTTAATTTGCCTTCGATTACGAATCAATTAAAATTTGACCAAATTTGCTATGAACTTCATGTACCATATAAAAAATTTTCTTCATCTTTGGTATAAGATAATGATATTACATGCTGATAGATATTTTGGTGCAGTTTTCCATTATGTTGATGAAGAATATGACCGAGGTCGTATTCTTGCCTAGAGAGTTGTTCTCCAGCTTTGATTACCCATTTTTGAATCATTTCTACATTATTCAGCTTTAGAGTATTCTCTCATTGTAATTATTAGATCTGCAATCAAGTCATTTTACAAATAGTTATCAACGCATTTCAAGAGCATAGTTTGTACGTCGGATTTAGTTTGGCGGGACGATGGTGTCCCCTTGATACAAAAGTAAAGAAGATCCTAACAACTACAACTAGCTGACATTTCCGTCCCTTTGAGATGATAAGTCTACGCATCCTTGTTGGTAGACCATGTGCGATTAACCGTCGGTTTAGGCCATAAAAGCGTCGCAAATTGGTAATCGTCTCCCTAGTCCCCACGTGTCGTTGCTCGTAGTGATACAAAAAAATGAGATGGGGTGATTTTGGATTTTTGTAGGCCCATTCTTCTATTGCTTGTACACCTAACTTTGGCACTTCCATGAAAATAGTTGTGTTTTTTAGTCACCTAATAAAAAAATAATTCTAATTCATTAATTTTATGTATGGCATCACCTAGTTGGACCCCCTTTTGGTCCGTTTGTCAATGCTATTTAAACTAGAATATATACATAGTGACCAAAATAAATACTAAATACATATAAGTATGGCTACTAGAAAAGTGATGACACGGACGCCTAAAATGGTTCCCTTTTTCCGACCGATTTGATGATGCCAAGGGGTTTGACCGTTGGATTTCAATAATGTTCGGTCGTGGTTGTTTCCGACGAATTAGGTTGTTGGTTGTTTCCGACAGATTCGGTCGTGGGTTGTTTGCGACGGAGTCGGTCGGTGGATTGTTTCCGAAGGATTTGGCCGTCGGTTGTTTCCAACGAATTTGGTCATTGGGTTATTCCGACTGAATCGGTCGTTTATTTGTTTCTGACGGACTAGGAGATTGGGGTTTCCATCCAGACAAGTCAACGTTGGTTTGATTATGATGGATGTGCGGTTGGTTTGTTTCCTAAATCGATTTCAATGGATCACGTTGTTATTGATTGACCTATTAAATTTAATTATCAATTAAATATACATTATTTTATTTCATAAAAAATATATTATCATAAATAAATATAGATAAACGTTGTTGAAAACATAAATTCTCAAATAACATAAAAAAAATACTAAATATGAATCTAGTTAAAGAATCTCATGTGTATTAAACACTTAATGAAGGATATCACATATGCTATTGAGATAAATTATCTTTATATATTAGGTTAGTTTGAATGTGATTTTATTATGATAATCTTTATTAGTTTTCTTTAAGTATCTTGTAATCCCTATATATACAATCATTATATCATCAATAAATTTGTGGTTCTACTTCCACCATTTGTGTGAACTTCTCCACCAAAATCTATCATGGTATCAAAGCGGATTCGATTCGGGACCTCAACCTCGTATAAATCTACATTTACCACCGATTTACTGGTGGTCTTACCTATCTAATATTGTCACCGATCTACTGGCGGATATATCGATTTTACAAATGGTGTTCGTGTCACCGCTCATTGTTGATCGAAGTGTTTTCTTTGCTCATTGTCAATGAAATGATCCAGTCTTCAGCGTTCTTTTGCATACGCACGCTTTGACTGCGGGAGTGTATTGAAAGATATGTGAGATATATTTGAATATATTGTTTAAAATAATAAGCATATTATCTGTATATTTTAGGTTAGTTTATATTTTATTTTATACCCAATATCTTTATTATTCTCTTATGATATCGTTGTAATCCTATATAAAGGATCGTAATAACGTTAATACATTGTGGTTCTACTTCCACCATTTGTGTGGTCTCCTCCACCAAAATATATCACACTTCAGAATAATAAAATGTCTAGTAAAAATAACATAAAACATAATGCATCCAACTTAGAAAAATCTAACACTACCAAATATATCTCACCTCCATTGTCATTGCCATTGCCATTGATACCCCCTTTGAACATGATTATTATCACGTTTTCAATTCCTTCGAACATGAGAGGCAAATGGAGGCATTCCGCTTAAAATATTTGTATCACCAATTAGATTATCCATGAGAGAAAACAAATTGCAACCATCATCGGAAATCAACACTATTGCTGACCCGCTGACTTTTCATGGTCTCTCCTAGGATTCCCATGACGGCCGTATCTGTAATAACTGAAAATTTTAATTTCCGTTAAACCTGAATTTAACCGAATTCCGATACGTCAATCTTAAATAAATAAATAAATAAATAATTAAAACGAGTTTTAAGTTCTATCATTTTATGTGACCTTAAGTCACATAAAATGATGAAACTTTGTAACCGGAAATAATTTCCGTACCTTTAAATTAAAATAATAATTTACGTATCTCTAAAATAAAATAAGAAATTACCTAATACGGAATTTAATTCCGTAATTATTTCCACAAATTACCTACCGATCCGTACGAGTAACGGGTTCGTTTCAGCTTGTTTCTTAATGGAAGAAAAGACCCATTTACAAGCCCACCAGCCCATCTCCTTAAACTAATCCTAACCCTAATCTAATTACGTTTAAACCTAACCTATCTCTTCCTCACGTACTGCCGCTGCTCTTCATCTCTCTCTCTCGGTACAATAGGCCGCAACAGCAGAAGCAACCGGACCACCGCCTCCTGCTCCGCCGCCAGCACCACGAGTCGGGGACGCCAGGGGCACGCTTCGCCTCGCCTTCGCTGCGAGCCGGGAGACTCGAGCCGTTGGGTGTGTCACGCAGAATTTCTCCCACTCCCAGCCTTCTGCAGCCACGAACCACAGGGACGGCTACTGCTCGCGAGTCGGACCCTCTTCCCGGACGCCGGAGACTGCGCAGACCGGCAGGAGAAACCTCACTCGGCCCCTGTAGACGGACCGGACGACGTTCTTCTCGCGACCGCCGGACTGCACTGCGTCTTCGTCTTCATCAGGAATCGCAGCCACCGCCGCACCGCCTCGCAGCATCAGAAACCGGTAAGCAGTACCCCTCTTTCCCTCACCTCTTCCTCTCGTTCCGCATTTGTTGACCCCGCGATCTCGCTTCGACCTGCAGTAAACCTACAACCAGACCACCATACTCATTACACCGCCGGAACGCCAGCGCACCGCCTAGGACTCTCCTCGCCGGGCTGCAACTCCGGTAAGCCGGCTTCTCCGTTCCTTCGTTCCACTGCAGTATGTATATATGTCGAGATTGGATGCGGATTGTGTCTTACTCCGCAGTGTGTATATATGTATAAATTGATAGGAAAAGAAACGTGAATGTGCATATATATATACGGGTACTGTATTAGTATATTGTAAGAAAAACGTGAGTGAAGATGCGAGATGTGTATGAATAAGTTGGATCGGAATATATATATATATAGGATACATATAAGTACATATATAAATTCAATTACGGAAGGTTAATAAGAGCAGGTGTGAGCTTATATAGGAGAGTGTATGCCGAGTACATAAATATACGTATACATACTATATGAAATAAAAGTATACTTATGAGTGAGTTGGTGAAATTATAAAGTATGTGAATTTATATATATATATATATATATATATATATATATATATATATATATATATATATATATATATATATATCTAAATACCTAAGAGTTGCGGATTTTATATAATTGGAAGGAAGGTTAGTATGCACGAAAGTATATATATGTATATATATAGATATATAGATATATATAAGATTAGATAATACCCGAGAATGAAGTAATGTGATTCTAGTTGACGAGTGGACGAGATTAATTTTATAACTTTAGTAAACTGTTTTGGAAGTAATCATATATTAGAAAAGTGTTCCAAAAGAAATATTAGAAGTCAAGAAGTGACCCGGAGAATTTCCGACACTAAGGGTAAAACGGTCTTTTACCGTATGAGAATCGTTCTTTCCGTAATTCCTTCGCATGAGGTTGGACATCGAGATGTGATTTTGATACACATGTCTTAATTGACAGGTGCTTGAGTTACCACGAGTATGGACTATTTGAGGAGTGTTAGAGTGTTTTGACTCAGGTAAGTCCTTGCGACTTACTTAGCTAGTTTCTGGATATTAGTTGAGTGATAGTGGCTGTGTGTGCTATTTGCGTGTTTTAATAATAATAACCTGCTAGGACGACTGTTATTATTATGTTTAAGGCCCAAGTGTATGTATAACGGGCCGTGACATCACTGCCCAACTCTGACAGGAGACTGGGAGGTTCTCTATACCCAGACCAGGCAGGTACAAGGTGAGATGCATCGGATCCATTCCTGATGGTTACACGGGGTGGAGGCGAGGTTTGGGAATCCCTCGTGTCACAAAATAAGTATCATTAGTGTGAAAGAGTAACTTAAAACAAGATAATAAAACGGACTTGTTTGGAAGCATGATGGGTGTTTATTTTTTTATGTGTGTGTTTGTGCTGCTATTATTCTGCTAATATTTAGATAACTAGCTAACGGTTCTTCTTGTTGTTGTTTTTATATTTACCGCAGGTTAGACCAACAGCTGAGTGATCCGGAAGTAGTGGTCAGCCGGGTCTCCGTACTCCTTAGAGTGGGGGGTTGTGTTTGTCTTTCCTTTCGTTTGGTTAAGACAGTTGTTCTTTTCTCTTGTGTAAGTACTTTAGGCTGCTAGACAGTGTTGCATTCATTACCCTAAAAATATTATTTTTATGAATTTCGGTTTCTTTATTTGTGTCTTGTTGCAAGATCCTAGTAATGTTGTTGTCAAACTGAGGTCGGGACCCATTGTGAGGTCCTAACCAGTAATATCCCGGGTTCCGAGAATCCGGGGTGTTACAACATGGTATCAGAGCTCTAGGTTGGCAACAATGGCACTTGAAATCTTCTGAAAGACCGAATAAGTTTTAAGCAGAACCCAAAAAGGGGTCTGAGTTTTAAAAAGAGAATTTTGGTTTTTAAATGCATGCATAGTCTGGTTGGGAATAGAAAAGTACGGCTGACCACCACTACTACCGCGGATCTCAGTATGCTTAGTATGGACTTTAGGTTTTACTGTAGTTGGACTTTTAGCTTGTTTATAAAGATATGTTATATAGATAGGTATATGCCGAAGATTTGCAGAATTGTAGTTATGTTATGTCCTTAACGGAGATAACATAATGAGTTTCTCACCCCTTGGATACATCTAAGTAGATTTTTGAGGGTGTCAATGTGAGGATTAGTATGCACATCTTATGTGCATTAGGGTAGACGAACGTCGGACAACTCCTTCGAACTTGTTGAGGAACGTCGAGTCGGAAAAGTGAAGACTCGAAGACAACACCAATTAAGATGACAAGAAGAGAATCCCGAATCAACTCAACGGGATCAAATGACGGATATTAAAGAGAGTAGTTCCGGAGAAGCAAGAGATGCTCGCCAACTAGGGAATTGGAGAACGACAACGGAGAGGCTCTTCCAAGTTGTGTAAAGTGACTTCACAAACAAAGAGGATGACGTCGAAAATTGCCATAGACATGAAAGCCAAAAGGGAGATATAGTAGCGATCAAGAAAAGAGACATAAAATTTAAACTCACTGACAGACTAGGAAGTGAAAGTTGATGCCAAAAGCAAGGCGAAATATGATCACTCCCAACAATCTAATTGCCACCACAATCCAGATTGATAACCGAGACAGTCAAAAGTATGGAAGTCAACACGAGATACATTATCCATCCAAATAGAAAGAATCAAAGAGCTGCAACTTGGAAACTTACGCGTTGCCAGAAAGGGAAAGGTGGATTTCACCAATGTGGAAGTGGAGTGATCTCGTAGAACACAGGAGAATTTTGACATAGACCGTGATACCACAATAACCAGCTTCTGTAAAGGCAGCATTACAAGCAACACCCAAGGAAGAAGAGTGTGTGAGAAGAGTATTGGTGAACTCGAGGGACCCCAATAACTTCTCATTCAAAAGGAATTTAAACTAACAGCACTACAAGTTCATAATAGAGAACCGCAAATAGACGATAACTCAGGTAAAAGAATCACGGAGATTTACCTACAAGCTACCCTAGAAGGATTGAAAAGTCTGTTGATGGAAGAAGAATGATACAACTGGACTCGTAAGAGTATAACGATCTTACAAAAGTGTAGATTGTAGGAGGAGCTAAAGAAGAATAAATAAGGAGACTGGAGAAGATATATTTCACCAAGTATATCAAGCCTCAAAAGAGATGGAAGAAAAGTAAGTCTATGATGTTGTAGAAGGTCAACTACATCCTACTTGGACAACTTAAAAATTTACATGTACGGGTTAACTAGTGATGGTTAGTTAACCGATAAGAAGAATAACCACAAGGTTATAAAAGAATTTTATCGACATCTAGGGAATTTCTTTCAGAGATCCACGACGAAAATAGTGAAGTTAAATCAATACAAGTACTAGTAGCCTGGATGGTAACGTTAAATGAGTCCAATATGATAACTCTAATAAAGAAAATTTGAGAGCAGCTATTGACGGTCGGTAATGACCCTTGATGATAGTAATGGTGTAAAGGAAATTGTTGGGAGTAGTTACTTACTACTGACTACGAAAAATACATATCAGAGTTAGAATGAAGGGATCCCTGTAAGAAGAACTAGAAGACTAAGAGGAAGCAGATGATTAGAAACACGTCCTATGTCTTAGCATTCCACACAAGTAAGACGTATGGTACTCCTTCGAGAAAAAGTAGGGTCAGACTGTCTAGATTGACAGGGAAAACCCTTGGGATTAAAGATGTGACACAGAATAATTGGAAATTCCGAGGCGGCACAAACATAAGGAGTATGATGTAAAGCCTTGGTGAAATGTGTGTTCGAGTTGTGAGGTGATTGCAGATAGAATCTACAGGTCGACTAAAACAGACATGAGAAGGAGTAAAAGTGAAAGACTAAAGGTGGTTATATGGATCCGGTACCACACCAATAAGATGGTTACCGAAAGGACTAAAGACTGTTATTTAAGGGAGAAATGGAGGTACTCCATGGAAAATTCAGCTGGACTGATGACCTAAGAGTTGCTGAAAGTAATAAGACCAACCAACGCAGTTGTAAAGTGTGTATGAGAAAACTCAAAGGGATTTAACTATCTTACGGGGTGTAAATATCAAAGAAGGTAAAGCGACATGAGTATAAGGAAGACATAATAAATGCGATGCTAGAAATTTGATTGGTGGGAAAATCATATGCACCTAATGTGTTGTATACAAATGGTACCATTGGATGTTTAATAACAATCATACCAACGGACTGATGACACTATGATGGATTTAGTGTAAACCAAATGTATAACTTATCCAGTGAGAAGGAAAGTCAGGTATCAAAATTGCGAGTTATGATAAATTTTAAATAAAGTTTTGAGATGAGGATGTCCTTAGGAAATCTATGCAAGAGTACAAAGCAACTGAAGTTCCAACACAGAATGGGTAGTAATGATCAATAGACAGTTAGAGACCGATGCAGAGAAGAAAATGTATAAGACGAGTTACCTAGTAGAAGAGTTCACAAGACAAGCTTGTAAGGCCAAAAGAGATAAAATGTCGACCCGAATATGAGGGTCTAAGGTGCATGGAAGGGATACCTACAATGGAGTGTAAATGCAAATGTAGACTTTACAAGTGTGGAGAGGTTGTAACCTCCTCAAAAATATAGGAATTTGAAAGAAATCGCAATGTCGGTATCAAAGAGTTGAAGCCCTGTAGCGGAAACAAAGGAGTATCATGAAGGCAATGTTGCCGGTAACGCCAGCGAAGGAATGTATATATAAGAACGGCCTTGGTAGACTCGAAAGTCCAAGGTAACCCCAATTATCACGGGACCTAAGTCATCAAAACCGACGGTCCGTGCAAGGGGAACTGCAAGAGGATGATAACTAAAATCATCAAAACTACAAAGACATTTACCAGCTATCGTTGAAGACTTGGAACGACTATTTAGGTCAAGATGAATGACCCAGTTGAGCTCGAGAAGTAGAGTTAGCCTCAGGAAACAGAAGTGTGGAATAGAAAACGAATTAGTGAAGCATGAAAGGATTAATCGAGCGGATGATGCTCACCAAGAATTTAACACCAGTATAGGTATGAGAAGAGCAGGTCCGGAATATTGAGATAAGTCAATTATAGAGTGACTGACATCAACTGAGGACGTATAAGTGGATTGGTATTGACGAACAGGTACCGTTAAGAAGAGATATTAGTGACTGCGAATTTAAGAGATAACTTTACCAATGACTTGGAGGAATCCCCAAGTAGGCAACGACAACTTTTTGGGGTGATCTAAAGATATAGAGAGAATCGGTTAGAGGTTGCTTACTAGTTGGTTAAGAACAGTCTACGGGTGAATAAGAGAGTAAGGATATGTTTGAGGAGGATCTTGATAGTAGTAGAAGAAAAGTATAGGCGGAAGTTGGGTAAATCATGTTGACCCTTAGAAAGACGCTATTGTGACTAATGGGTGTTGCACCAAAAGCGTGGTAGGCCCATAAACCACAAATGAAGAAAATCAATGTTAGGTTAACTCTGATTTCAATAAGGAATTAGCGATCTATAGGAAAAAGTTCACTTGGGTGTGTGATTTGTTTGGAGTTATATAAAGTTTAAGGCTTGACAAAAAGTAGGTGAAAACAATTAATTAAGGAAGGATCCGATAAGGTCATATTGAGGAAACCGGGTCAAGCGGTTTGTATTACAAAGAGCATTAGGCGACATAAGTTTAAGATCATTATTTCATAATCGATAGTCGGGAACTTTCGAAAGGAAAAAGTTTTTATGGGTTGGTAGAGTCGTCAACAGAGCTGGAGGTAAGTTTAGAAAACCAAACCGTGAGAAAGTACCTACCGAATCCGAGATACGTCATCAACTATGAAGATCAGAAAATTTAGCCGGTTGATGCTTTTGTAGAGTTCCAATGGTCTAGACGAGGAGCTGATGAGGCTACCTGGGAGAAAGAGGAGAATATTAGACGTAGTTATCCCGAGTTCTTTGCGGGGTTAGAGGTTACTCCTGTTTTGACGAGTTAGTACTCAGATGTTGTGTTGTTTGACCCTTCAAGTTTTTTTTTATATTGATTGGAGTGATTATGTTTTATGTGATGCATGTTTGATTATGATGATTGAGTAGTTGCATGGTAGGAAATGGAAAATGTTGAAAACTAAGTATGTTAAGAAAAATCTTGTGAACAGGTATATTATCCTAAGTTTTGGGACGAAACTTCTTTTAAGAGGGCACTGATGTAATAACCGAAAATTTTAATTTCCGTTAAACCTGAATTTAACCGAATTCCGATACGTCAATCTTAAATAAATAAATAAATAAATAATTAAAACGAGTTTTAAGTTCTATCATTTTATGTGACCTTAAGTCACATAAAATGATTAAACTTTGTAACCGGAAATAATTTCCGTACCTTTAAAATAAAATAATAATTTACGTATCTCTAAAATAAAATAAGAAATTACCTAATACGGAATTTAATTCCGTAATTATTTCCGCAAATTACCTACCGATCCGTACGAGTAACGGGTTCGTTTCAGCTTGTTTCTTAATGGAAGAATAGGCCCATTTATAAGCCCACCAGCCCATCTCCTTAAACTAATCCTAACCCTAATCTAATTACGTTTAAACCTAACCTATCTCTTCCTCACGTACTGCCGCTGCTCTTCATCTCTCTCTCGGTACAATCGACCGCAACAGCAGAAGCAACCGGACCACCGCCTCCTGCTCCGCCGCCAGCACCACGAGTCGGGGACGCCAGGGGCACGCTTCGCCTCGCCTTCGCTGCGAGCCGGGAGACTCGAGCCGTTGGATGTGTCACGCAGAATTTCTCCCACTCCCAGCCTTCTGCAGCCACGAACCACAGGGACGGCTACTGCTCGCGAGTCGGACCCTCTTCCCGGACGCCGGAGACTGCGCAGACCGGCAGGAGAAACCTCACTCGGCCCCTGTAGACGGACCGGACGACGTTCTTCTCGCGACCGCCGGACTGCACTGCGTCTTCGTCTTCATCAGGAATCGCAGCCACCGCCGCACCGCCTCGCAGCATCAGAAACCGGTAAGCAGTACCCCTCTTTCCCTCACCTCTTCCTCTCGTTCCGCATTCGTTGACCCCGCGATCTCGCTTCGACCTGCAGTAAACCTACAACCGGACCACCATACTCATTACACCGCCGGAACGCCAGCGCACCGCCTAGGACTCTCCTCGCCGGGCTGCAACTCCGGTAAGCCGGCTTCTCCGTTCCTTCGTTCCACTGCAGTATGTATATATGTCGAGATTGGATGCGGATTGTGTCTTACTCCGCAGTGTGTATATATGTATAAATTGATAGGAAAAGAAACGTGAATGTGCATATATATATATATACGGGTATTGTATTAGTATATTGTAAGAAAAACGTGAGTGAAGATGCGAGATGTGTATGAATAAGTTGGATCGGAATATATATATATATAGGATACATATAAGTACATATATAAATTCAATTACGGAAGGTTAATAAGAGCATGTGTGAGCTTATATAGGAGAGTGTATGCCGAGTACATAAATATACGTATACATACTATATGAAATAAAAGTATACTTATGAGTGAGTTGGTGAAATTATAAAGTATGTGAATTTATATATATATATATATATATATATATATATATATATATATCTAAATACCTAAGAGTTGCGGATTTTATATAATTGGAAGGAAGGTTAGTATGCACGAAAGTATATATATATATATATAGATATATAGATATATATAAGATTAGATAATACCCGAGAATGAAGTAATGTGATTCTAGTTGACGAGTGGACGAGATTAATTTTATAACTTTAGTAAACTGTTTTGGAAGTAATCATATATTAGAAAAGTGTTCCAAAAGAAATATTAGAAGTCAAGAAGTGACCCGGAGAATTTCCGACACTAAGGGTAAAACGGTCTTTTACCGTATGAGAATGGTTCTTTCCGTAATTCCTTCGCATGAGGTTGGACATCGAGATGTGATTTTGATACACATGTCTTAATTGACAGGTGCTTGAGTTACCACGAGTACGGACTATTTGAGGAGTGTTAGAGTGTTTTGACTCAGGTAAGTCCTTGTGACTTACTTAGCTAGTTTCTGGATATTAGTTGAGTGATAGTGGCTGTGTGTGCTATTTGCGTGTTTTAATAATAATAACCTGCTAGGACGACTGTTATTATTATGTTTAAGGCCCAAGTGTATGTATAACGGGCCGTGACATCACTGCCCAACTCTGACAGGAGACTGGGAGGTTCTCTATACCCAGACCAGGCAGGTACAAGGTGAGATGCATCGGATCCATTCCTGATGGTTACACGGGGGCGGAGGCGAGGTTTGGGAATCCCTCGTGTCACAAAATAAGTATCATTAGTGTGAAAGAGTAACTTAAAACAAGATAATAAAACGGACTTGTTTGGAAGCATGATGGGTGTTTATTTTTTTATGTGTGTGTTTGTGCTGCTATTATTCTGCTAATATTTAGATAACTAGCTAACGGTTCTTCTTGTTGTTATTTTTAGATTTACCGCAGGTTAGACCAACAGCTGAGTGATCCGGAAGTAGTGGTCAGCCGGGTCTCCGTACTCCTTAGAGTGGGGGGTTGTGTTTGTCTTTCCTTTCGTTTGGTTAAGACAGTTGTTCTTTTCTCTTGTGTAAGTACTTTAGGCTGCTAGACAGTGTTGCATTCATTACCCTAAAAATATTATTTTTATGAATTTCGGTTTCTTTATTTGTGTCTTGTTGCAAGATCCTAGTAATGTTGTTGTCAAACTGAGGTCGGGACCCATTGTGAGGTCCTAACCAGTAATATCCCGGGTTCCGAGAATCCGGGGTGTTACAGTATCCCTCATGATGTTGATGTCCTCATCCATTTGGATGATGTAGGGCGTTTAGTCTCTAGGGACTAGATCTACTTTCCCCTTACCTTTGTATCAAAAAAAAATTTGCAACCGTCATTCAATAAGGATTGAAATGACATGTCGGATGAGACACTTGGGTGCAAATTGTTATGCGATTGCATTTCCCTCATTCGTATCATAACTTCATAAGCTTTAAGTTCTTTCATTTTAGCCTCAATTAATGCTTATGCTCGTTCAACCTCGGTCATAGACAAACCTTGTCATAAGGCAATTGTAAAGGAGTAGGAAGCGGTATAGATGAACCATGAATCGAATGAGACGGACCATGTACTTGTGGAGGAGACCTTGAACCGGAGGCGATAAACGATTGGTCGGAGGAGAAGGATGGTGAATTGGAGACAATATGCCATAATTTGGACATAATGATACAGTAGCCGGAGGATTGAGGACATAATTATGCTTGAAATAAAGCGATCCTAGTCCAAAAAACTCTTATTTTATGCTCATCACCAACGGATTCAACCCATAACATATCTTTACCTTCTTTAGACAACTCTTGTTGTGATCCAATCAGTAACATTCTAATAAAAAAAAATTTATTATTATATGAAGCATTATATGCAAAAACAAAATATAGGTCTAATGAATATATATCAATAGTTTTATAAACAAAATAATAAACATACATGCATCATAAACAAAGTATAATCACATGTATCTACAAAACAATGATTAATTTAACATAAACTTTAACTATATAGAAAATACTAGCAATTGCTTTTTTGAGGCGCTCACTAGTCCACGTTCCAAGTATGTTGCTCATACAAGTTCTACTTGGGTTATTTCTCGTTCATGTTCCCCCTTTTACATAAGTTTAATAAATATATACTAGATCAAAATAAAATGTGTATTAAACTATAAAACATAAAATAGTAGGAAAATACGTATAAACTCTTCAGCATACTCATCCAAAGATTTAGAGTCACCCACGTACGATGACAATCCATAATCACCCTCAAATGCTCTATTTTTCTTATTAATCTTGCATTTTTCGGTTTTTAGCACTTTTAATGTCTATCAATATTTGCAACCAATGCTCACTTTGAATAAAATTTGGGTCTGACTCCTTTGCTCCGAGCATCACATAACTCTGCAATTTTGTTTTGATTATGGGACTGTCACGATTGTCCCCAAAAAAGCATTATGTACAGTTTCACAATTAGTATAAGACAAACATAATAGTGACACGGTGTCTATAATTCAAAAGATATAACGCATAATTTTATTTTAGTAACAAGAATACATGATTTGTTTTATGCAAAAAAAAAACAAGTGATACAAATTATAATAGATATACTCAAATATATAAATAAAAGTTGTTAAAGTTTACGTACCTGGAATTCAGACCACCATAATGTTTTAACATTTTGAAAACTTCGGAAAGACATTTCCAAGGACCATCATAGTGACCATGTATCTATCTCTTAATAACCTTGAAAAATCGAGATCAGTTGTAAAACCTAACATATAAAAAATATTAGAAGTATATATACACATAACATAGTATCAAAACAATATATTATCCTCGATAGTTTTCTTCGTGTAGTAGATTAGTTCCTGGGATTAACAAATTAATTTTTTTATTCATATGAAGTGGTTAGGATGGTTAAATATGGAGAGAATGCTTAAATTAATTGTTTATATGTTTGCTTTATGTTTTAAACCTTATTTTTGCATTTACAAAGGGTTTTAATGTTTTATATCATGTTCATTTTGCTAAGTGCTTCTTTATCTTGGATGGTGAAATTAATATTGGTATTCTCTCTTACCTAATCAACAAATATCTGGATGAGCTACAATAGTTTGGAAAAGATCTTTTGATTGGAACTAAATTAGACACAAACTTTCAAGTTCAATGTTCCCACTTCCCCTTTTTTTTTATTACCTTTCAGTTTTGAGAAGTAGAATACTTTCTCACTCATGGGATGGTTTGAATAAACCTGAGTGACCATGAGAGTTAATAATTTCTCTATTCCACAAGTGTGATGTAAAAATGGTAGCACATCTATATGGGTGTTTAGGTAGAACATGGTTTGAAAGAAATAAAACCACCAAATATATAATTAACTCTGATCTAATTTGAATATACTTGTAACAATAGTTACTTTGATATTTTCTACTTGATTAGGGTTCTTCCAAAGGAAAAATAACCCAAAATAATATCAACTATCAACATTGAAGCGAAAATAATACGAACTTTGAAAATTACTAGGAACGATACAAACTATCAATGTATTTACCAAAAATAATACGTCATATATTTTTCGACCAAAACCCTAGCTCCGGCGATGACGTGGCAACCGAAATATTAAATATTTTATTTTTTAATATTTTTAAAAATTCGTATTATTTTCAAAGTTAGCCTATAATTCCATTGATGCTATTGTAGGGAATATTTTTAAAAATTATTATTGGTAAATACATTGATAGTTTGTATCGGTCCTAGTAATTTTCAAAGTTCGTATTATTTTCGGTTCAATGTTGATTGTTTGTATTATTTTGGGTTATTTTTCCTCTTCCAAAAGTATATAATAAATCAATGTGATACAAGTATATTCCATTCATTTCAATTTTGTTGTACTAGAACTATGTTAGAGGATTGAGGAGGTCTACAACCTTCACCATAACCCCTCCGATGAAGCCCTCATTCACCATAATCGCTCCCTTTTTCACCAACAATACATGCATTGATCTAGACACCTGAATTTCAACACAAGAGAGTTTGTGGAGGTCTACAACCTTAGTTTGCCCGTTTCCTCGACTTATTCAACTGCCAACGAGAGCGAGGACATCACGAAAGAATAACTTATCTAACTGATATGTGTAGGTTTGACTACATTTTCAACTATTATAAAGGACATTTTATGTATAAAAATAAATTCTATCTAATTGACGTGTGCAGGTTTGAGTACAGTTTGAAATTACAACACGCACACACGTATAGATTGATTGGCCATCCTCCATCTCAATAAATATATATATATATATATATATATATATATATATATATATATATATATATATATATATATATATATATATTAGGTCTGAGTATTGTTTGGAATTATAGCGCACATATTTATTATATAGATTGATCATCCTCCATTCTTAGTTGTACTACATACCAATGTGAAACTATATATATAAGTAGACAAGCTCTTTGGAATAGGCTACGATATATGCTCCAATAAACCGACTAAAGTACAAAATAAAGTAACTATCTTCTTTTTCATGTAGAGTACACGACCTAGTATACTAATTGATGTGTGCAGGTTTAGACCTAGAGTATACAATAAATTACTATATAATTGATGTGTGTAGGTTTAGGCCTAGAGTATACAATAAATTACTATATAAATTACTATATAATTGATGTGTGTAAGTTACTATCTAATTGATGAATTACAACACACATTTCTTTTTCAATGTACAATACAATACACAATAACCTATCAAATTGATGTGTGCAGGTTTGAATACGGTTTTCAACTACTATATAACACAGACAATTATGTTCAACTACTATAATCATATCTAAAGTAGAGTAGATCACTTACGTGATTCCCAAAGGTACTAGTTTTTCCCAATTATTTTTGCATCCTTCTCAATCTCCTTAGAACTTTTAGGATCGGAGTTCGTTGGGCTCCATCTTCCTCTTGAGTAATCTTGTCATCGGAAAAGGTAATGTTGTCCCTAGCAAGTGGCATCGAATGCAAGTACCGGCGAAGTACGAGATAATGAATTTTTTTATAGTAAGATTAGAGAATTCTAAGTTAGTATGACACCGTTGGTCTATTTATGGATGGGAAGCTATAGTTTTTGAAATGAATTGAATTGTGTAGCGGTTATGTATTATTAAAATAAATGATAAAAAGCAATATAAAGATTTGAAGATTAAAAAATTTGAAAAAGTTTCGGGAAAGAATTGTAGCTTAAAAGTTTCAAAACCAATTATGTCAAACGACAAAAAAAAAAATTTAAAACATTTTTAGACAATTACTTTTAATAATGAGATAATAGACATTAGTTATTAATTTAATCAAAATGCTGATATTTTTTTTACTAACAAATTAGGTGCAAAAGGAGAGAATTAATCATTAATTTGATCTAAATGTTGTTATTCATTTATTAGTAACATGTAACATGTTATGTACACTTTATAAGGAGAGAATTAACAATTAATTTGTTTAAAATGCTGATATTAATTTTTTACTAACATACTAGCCTATTAGGTGCACTTTAGCGGAGAGAATTATCCATTAATTTTGTCTAAATGTTAATATTGACTTTTAGTAACCATTACTTGATCCAAATGTTAATATTAATTTTTTGGTAACCATTAGGCTACCTTTATGAGGAGAGAATTAGCCATTAATTTACTCTAAATGATGATATTGATTTGTTAATAACTATTAGGTGCAGTTTATAAGGAGAGAATTAGCCATTAATTTGATCTAAATGTTGATACTGATTTTTTAATAACCATGATGATGTGCACTTTATAAGAAGAGAGTTAACCATTAATTTGATCTAAATATTGATATTAATTTTTTAGTAACATTAGGTGCATTTTATAAGGAGAGAATTAACCATTAACTTACCACCATAAATTTTAATTTTATTGATTGTAAATATACTAAATAATACTTAAATAAATTATAAATACAAGTTAAGAGCATTGTAGCTAGAAAGGAAGCGTTAGACTCGTACAATCAATCTTGAAAAAGGTATGTCGTATGCGTAAGGCAAGTCGTTTTCGTAATAGTTATTGTTGTATATTAAAGTTATAAGCTTATTATAGTTTACTCATTAATTTTTTATATATTTTAAGGTTGTATTCAAAATTCGTGATACGATGAATCTGGACAACAAAGATCGCAACAAAAAATATGGACGCAACTTTGATTTGAATTCTCCAGCAACCGAAGATGTCACGGTCTTTAAACAAAATGGGGAAGATATAAAATTGGGATCAAAAGAAGATACAAACCATATTGATGATGTATGGTCAACTACGGACAATAGTCCTAATCGAAAGCATTATAGTTTTAATTTGAATAGAGATCCGGAAACTCAAGAAGCAATTCTGAGTATATGGAAAATAATAATTCCATTTTTTTAATAAGTAGATATTGTAATAAACCACTTGAATTAAATGTACATGATTTTCGATGCATGAGAACTCAAAAGAACGACTTTTACCGTCAAAATACTCTTTTGTTGTGAAAAGACTATTGTAACTATAAATAAGTCTTTACAATATTATTGATGAACAAAGATTATAATTTATATGAGATCTTGCATCTGGGGCAACTTATATTAAAATATCAGGATTTTATATTATGCGTTAAAGCGTAATATTGAAACAATTACATATCTTGAATTTATTTTTAGAAACAATTTGGTTTACTAGACTTTTTATAGTTTTGTGTTTAGTAAATGTACCCCTTGAGAGAAGAGTAGGTAGAGTTTGAGAATAAATACAAAAGGTTGGGGTATATTTACTTAATTGAAATATTAAAAAACATAGTTACTACTATAGTTTTTCAAAAAGGCCTAGTTACCAAAATTGCCTTTTATTTTATAAATGATATGTGTCAGAATAAAAGGAACATAATTTATTTTTTGTAAATAAACTTTAAAGTTATATTGTATATATACAAAAGTAGTCTATCTTTTTTTTTTATGGAAAAAAGAGCCGGAGCTCCCCGCGCCTACGCGCATTTAATTAAAACCTGAATTACAACCTCGAAAGACGAGGGAACGAGACGCCCCTCAAGTCATCCAATAACAAGTTTCTAATCTCAAGGGGTGAAGTTGGAAGTCGGTGCACACCAATATCCAAAGAAAAAGCTAGGTTTGCAATCGCATCAGCAACCCAATTACCTTCCCGAAACACATGTTCGAGACTCACTTGCCAGTCCCGATTTAGGAAGCCTTGGCATTTGATAACCAGGCTCGACAAAGGGTGATTATTACTAACCCCCTTTCGAATCAATCCCACAATCAGGAGAGAGTCCACTTCAATCATCACTCTCCTAAATCCAAGATCCCATGCTAATTCCCTGCCTAAGTATGCTCCCACAGTTCAGCTTCTAGGACAGATGTAGTGCCCAATTTCGCAGCGACCCCATGAACCCATTCACCTTGTTCATTTCGTAAAACAGCTCCCGTTGTAGCATGATCATTTCGAAAAGCACCATCCAAGTTAATCTTCACCCATCCGGTATTAGGCTTGCTCCAGCTAATCAGAACTTCCTTTTTTCCTTCAAACCCAACTTGACTCCCCTCTTCCATGCTTCCACACTTTCTTTATGAGCTGCTTTAATAAACATGATCTTATCTCCCGGTATTTTACCTTCATTGAAAGTTCTCGCGTTGCGCCACCTCCATAAATTATGGATATCTAGTTCATTAAGGATACATCGATTTATTTAACTCAAATGATTAATCTTGTCGGAATCTAATCTTTAACTTTTTTTTAAAGATTCTCTTACATAAATTATGGATACATGTTATTTGCATTGGAAAAGTAATAATACCTATTTTTTTTATATTTTGAACATCTAAGAGATCTACTTCATTTTTTTGTCGTCATCTAAGAGATTTACTAACTTCATGTGATTTAGTGAGTAATTAAATATTTTTTTATTTTAAAAATGCTCAAATACTCTTTTTCCTTTTTATTAGTTTACAATGAAGATATGTAAACAAACAAAAAAAGAGAAAAGAGTATTTGAAAAGATTTAAATAAACTAAAATTTTAATCACTCACTAGACCACATGAAGCTACTAGACGTCTTACGGACGTTGTCCTCATGTCAATCATGCTCGCACATAAGCTTTCCATGAGGTCACCCTTCCTGAAATTGCTCCCGCACGAGTCGCTTCCCTTCTTGTTGACATGGATAGCAACACATCCATATAAGTT
Organism: Fagopyrum homotropicum; assembly: GCA_033239125.1. Lineage (NCBI taxonomy): Eukaryota > Viridiplantae > Streptophyta > Magnoliopsida > Caryophyllales > Polygonaceae > Fagopyrum > Fagopyrum homotropicum. The sequence continues at coordinate 17,050,776 of BSWB01000007.1, forward strand.
AACCATAAATCCCCATTCCTATGATGCGGGGTGATAATTTTATGGGGTGTTACAATCTCCCCCACTTAAACTCTTGACGCCCACGTCAAGATGAAAGACCGTCCACCACGCCGAGTGACCGCCTACTTGAGTGAGCACACTCGTAACTCAGGGTTAGCTCTGATGCCATCTATAAGACACGATGTCTTAGGGACATTGTCCCCATGCCTACCATGCTCGCACAAAAACTTCTCAAGAGGTCATCCATCCTGAAATTGCTCCAACACAAGCACGCTTAACTCCGGAGTTCTTTGTCCTCACTCGACCACTAGAAAGAAGAATTCTTGTTGACATGGGAAGCAACCCACCCATATAAGTTAACCATAAATCTTTGTTCATATGAAGTGGGATGATAATTATACGAGGTGTTACACGTTGTGGGAGATGACGGCGGCCCAAGATTCTTTGTTTCTCAATTTGTTGTTGTCCGGATACAAAGAAAGCGATTGTATGAGTATGCCCAAAATATGACCTAATATAATTGAAGATTCGGATTAAACCGTATGTTTAACACAAGCTCTAAGTAGTTCCCTAAGTTGTCCGAAAAAATTATTTTGTCCCGTATCTGTATGCAAAATGTTATTTAGGAGGAGAAATGTTAAGGAATGTTTTGGAAACGTTTTCGTTTTTTATTTAATTTGTGAAATTTAATTTTGTATTACAAAAATAGAAAAAGAAAGAGTAGATTATGGGGATTCCTTTTATAAGTTTCAACTGTTAAAATAGGCTCTACTCTTTTTAAAACTATACAAATATTTAATTATCCTTTGTGTAAATATTTGTAATTTTGATGTTAAAAAAGAGACAACTAAGTAATGATATTGTAAGACCACAATCTTTCGCCTTCACCGCCCCCGCGGTGAAGGGTGTCGCCTTGTGGCATGCCGCACCCGCGGCAGGGTCATCTGCTCTTGCGGCTGACTACAGATCACGTCCGATCTTTCTTTTACTCGTTTTATCTTCCTTTCATATATAGAATATTCATTCTTCTATCTATGGGCCGACTTCCTTGCTGAGAAGTTTCTGTCAAGAGAGACTCCGACAGTGTTCTGTCACGATTTCCGCCCCCTCTCCTGTACAGAGTCGCCCCTGCGCCTCTGTCACGTACCGCCCCTGCGCCTCTGTCCAGCCGCCCAGCGGTTTCTTCTACAGTAACTCTCGTTCTTGTGAGTTGCATCCTTCCTTACTTTTCTCGTTCCTTTCATGGTTCTTATGGTTGTTTCTTGCCGCCTGAGTATGTTGTAAGACTAAGGTTGAGCCCTTAGCTTGTGGAGATCTCTTAGAGATCATTGAGACCAAAAGTTATAGACTTCTAGTAACCGTTTCGTTCCTGATTCATGACGCTTGTGTGAATAGGCTTTCCTTACTCCTTTCCTGAGGGAAACTGAGTTGCTCTTGAGTTGTTCTTGTGTTGTTGCTGAGTTTTGATTACCTTCGAGTGAGGTAAGTCCCTTGGACTTACTTAGTTTCATTCCGTATATTGGTTTGAGTATTTTGGCTTGTCTGTGTTGTTTATCATGTTTATAACGGATAACCGGAATAGGATTCACCCTTTATAACACCTTAACTGACCCAAGTGTATTATAACCGGGCGGTGACCACTTTTCTAGTTCTTCAGGAGACTAGAATGTGCTCTTGCAACCCAGACCCGTAGGTAACTGATAGTACGGATCTATTATATTGGTAGACGGAAGCGGAGACGAGTTTCGGGAGATTCTCGTGTGACAAAAGAAGTTGAATTAGTAATGGATAACTTTAAGAAAGATAATGACCGGTTGTGTGCAAGCATGCTATGTGTTTTCTTTACCTTATGTGTGTTTGTGCCTTTATGCTCTTGCTAGTATCTAGAATGTTAGTTAACGGTTTATACCGTCGTTGTAGATGTTCTGCAGGTTCAGGATGTTGCTTAGTGATCCGGATGGTGTGGTCAACCAGGATTCTCGTACATTATATGACGGGATCGGGTTTATGTTTATGTTGTTGTTTTTTCCTTTTGTTTTGAACTCGGTTGCGAGTCTTTAAAGCTTTCTTTTGTTTAAACCTTTGGTTTTATATTGAGTTTTGGTTTTCATTCGTCTGTGTCTTGTTGTAAGATCCGTTGTGTAGTTGCTACTCTGAGGGTCGGGACACATTGTGCGGTCCTAGCTCGTCGCGCTTCGAGTTCCTAAAACTTGGGGTGTTACAGATATTATATCCGTACATAGATTTTAACTCTAATTAGGTCAACAAAATATTTAATTTTGTAATCTCTATGTGAATAAAAAAGGAGCTAAATAATGATATTATTTTGCTAAATAGATTTCTACCTTTAATTGAGTTTACAAGATATTTTGTGTAATCAAAATTGAGAGTAATTTTGTGTTAATGAATTTGTGTAGTTATAATTGAATGTATTTGGATAACTGAATGAACTAGTGCACTTGACTGTATTTGGGTAATCAAAATTTATCTTTTTTTTAATTTTTTACGTAGACGTGTTATTAAATAAAGTTCGCAATTCCATGTATTGTTTTTTTCAAATTTATGTATATTCAACGGTTTGAGTTTTAATAGTTTGTATTTTTGTTTTTTAATTTGTGTTGCCAAGTTTAAATAGTTTGTATTCGGTTTGTCTAAACAGGTGTAACATATAAATCTTTCGTGTAAATAATTTGTGAATATAATATAGTTTTCAAATTTTAAAATGTTTTGTGTAGTGAATAGTATATTTGTGTAGATTAAGAAATAGCGTGTAGTAAATTAAAATTTTTTTTATAAAATATGTTAAAAAGACAGTCACATACTTTACACGGACAAAAACTTACACGAACTTACGCAACAAAAAATACAAAAACTAACAAGGTCAATGAATTTAGAAGAGTTATTGTGTTTTATTTTGGAAAGTTTATTTGAGAACCAATAAGGGTAGAATTTGACTTAATTTCTATAAGGCACACTTTGAAACTTAGATTTAAATTTGTAACAATCGAAAATTTTGTTCCAGTTTTCGACCTTTAGGACTTCTTTCAGAACCACAATAGTGGTGCCGAAAGGGAGTTCCCGCCCTCGTGGCCCCAAAAGCCCGCGTGCGTGGTAAGGCTTTGCCGCAGGTGCGATTTTGGCAACAGATCGTGTGCGATCTTTTTCGTAACCGTCATATTTCCTTCCTTTTAGGGTGACGGTTTCTTTAGATTGGGTTTCATTCTTTCTTCCTCTCCAGCCGACGTTCCAAAACCATAGTGAGAAGCTTTCATGTAAGCTTCCTTTGATCTCCTTTTTTCTTCTATCTTGCTTCCCCTCTCATTCGTTCTCATTGATGCCAGTGACATCATCGTTCTTCCGTATTCACGTTGAGGCCTTCTAGTCAAGCAAATGACTGTTCTTAGGAATCCTTTGATAGTGGTAAGCATATCTTCTTGTCCCTCTCCTTCTTCTCTTCTTCGTCTTCTTGGACTTCCTTGGAACCTCTTGTTATGTGAATGTTATCCGTATTATGTGTACTGGTGGCGTCTAGCACCTTGTTGGTAACCTAGACTCGAAGGAAACGATCCATAAAAGGATCATCTCACTAATATTTTACCCACGTATGAGAGACTACATCATACCAGAAATTTCTGGTATCAATTTCGTACCAAAATTCTGGTATGAAATTCATACATGTTCATATCCGGGTTCAGGCCATGCTCATGTCGTGCTTTTTAAAATATTAGCTTATTTAAGCGAACCCGGGCCGGACCGAGCCCGACAACCGGCTTGAGATGGGTGTCGTACCCGCCCGGGTGGGCGGGGCGGGCCACGTCTGCGGGTACATGTTTTTCATTTTAAAAAAAATGTTTTTAATATGATTTTAAAAAATAAATAAATTATATTTAAGATATTTTATGTAAAATATATTAAAATTATTATATATTTTTTTTTTGGTAGAAACGGAGTACACTACTCCACACTGACGCGTTTTATTAAGAGAAAAAGAAGCGGAAGTACACACGAGAGGCCCTCGGGAGTAACACCCCTAAGGTCATGTAACAAAACGGCTAGAGAGTCCGGCGGGGGAAGCCCTAATCTATGAACTCCTAGTCCGCGCGAAAAGGCAAAATTGGCGAGCGAGTCCGCCACCCTATTACCCTCCCTAAAAACATGGCAAAGATTGAAAATCCAATCCCGGGGAAAAGAAAGCCTTGACACCGTAACACCAGGCTAGAAAGAGGGTGTGAAGGCTCGACACCATGATTAATGAAACTAACCACAGTAGTCAAGTCCACTTCCAAGCATACACGTCGATACCCCATATCCCATGCGAGATCCAAATCAATGATCACCCCCAAAGTTCAACAGCATGCACCGATGAGCGGCCCAGATTAGCCACAACCCCATGAGCCCATTCACCATACTCATCTCTAATGACTGCTCCGGCCGAGGCAAGTCCCTCTACACCTTTGACAACGCCGTTCGTATTAACCTTCACCCACCTAGGTTTTGGTTTGGACCAAGACACAAGCCGTTCAACCTTGGGATTAGGGAATGACAACTGAGCACGGTTCTGGACCGATTGGATTTCCCCAAACCTTTCAGATAGGAAGATTTCTTTATCAATGTCCATTTCCTTGTTAGCGAAGACCCTACTGTTTCTCCATTTTCATAGCCACCACACCGTACAGGCGAATTATTATATTTATACTACATAGTAAACATATTATATTTATACTACATATTAATAATATATACAATATATATTTTTTTTAATTGATAATTTTATACCCGGGCCGGCGGGGCCGGACTTTTTAGTCCGGTCGAGCCTAGAGTGGTGCCCGAATCCGGTCCGACGGGCATGAAGGACCGGGCTTCCTCCTTTGTTCATACCCGCTCATTTTTTCCGGCAGACAGGCTGCCTGAAATTGAACAAATCTAGATATTGGGTAGTTATTTGCAAAGATATATAAAAAAAAGGTGGTTTAATGTAAAGGAGACTTAATAAATGATGGTTTAATGAAGTTACTCAAAAAAAAAGAAGTTATCTCTTAACCAATGTCCGTTTTAAAAAATAAATAAATAAATGAAGTTACTCAAAAAAAAGGAAAATGAAAAAGAAATCTGACCTAATTCCATCTTCCGCTCCACCGTGTAGCCGTCTCTGTCTCAACTCGCGATCCCTCGGTTCTTCGTCTCCGGTCTCTATATCTCAACTCCCAACTGACGGCCATCGCCTCTCTTATTTCTTGTTCTGTCTGTCTGACACAGCGCCGCTGCCGGAAACGAAGTCAATCAAGGTTCGGCTCTCTCGCTCGCAAGGAAAATCAAAATCTGAGATGACTGTTGAGCGTTGTTTTGAAATCTCTGAGTATTGAAATGAATGACCATTGAGTGTTGTTTTGAACTCTCTCAGTCTCTGTCGTGCTCCATGACCATGACTGCATTAAGTATTTGATGTCTGTTGAGTGTTGGTCATCGCTCCATGACAGTATCGAGCCGGTGTAAAATTTGCTTGCTGTAGAACCGTAGTCTTTTTTATACGTAACTCTGACATTAGTTTAGGGCTCTCTTGGACTAGTTTAGGGCGTGTTTGGTATGGTGATATCAGATATGGTATCACATAAAAAATTCATATCCAAATCCATATCCAACGATGGGTATATAAGTATATCAAATTGATATCATGATATACTCATATTACACTTTTTTCTATCTAAATTTTTCCTCTCTAGAACTCTTTTTCATCAATCTCGTACCCATAATATAGCGAGTATCTATATCTAGATATGGATAAACAGGCCTAAGTCTGTTACTTTATCTATACTGTCAGTCCTCCTCTTCCTTAGCAAGGGCTTCAGTTTCTTCAACTTTGATACTTCTTGAAACATTTCTGTTCCTTCAGTGAATTAAGGATAGTCAATTCACTCCATTATTAAAACTAAAAGAGAAGCTTGTTTCATTGTGGAAGACATTCCACAGTGCTGGACCTGCTGGTGACTCTGGTGAGTGATCCAAGACCACGAGGTTGCCAAAAAAGCCATTAGAACCAGCAAAAACATCAAAACAATCTCTTTTCATCAGGATCCTGTCCAGTTTGCACAGGAGTGATTTTTGGCTTGCAATTCCATGGCTCAAAATGCTTGCTTTAGAGCATTTATAGTTCAACTTGTGGATTATGTTACTTATGATATTATTGTTCCTATAATCCATTGGAGATAATGATGTTAATGAACCTTAAATCCATTGCATAAATGAAATAGCTCCTGACTTCTGAACTTTGTTTATGGAGCATGAGAATGTAGAAACCAAAATACTCTATTGCCCTTAAGGAAATAGAAAAAAGACGTATTGGTGATAGCAGAGTGGATGTGTTTCCCTTATTGGGAGAGATTTTGTGTAACATAAAAGATAACTGTGTTGCAGGGGGAGATTTGCAAGGTTAGATTCATCTTCAAATCCTCATTTCTTAATTTTCGATTTTTCATTTTTTTCTCTAAATTCACCTGTTGTGCTCTTTCTGTTCATTGAAGAGCTTATGCTAATTTTCTCTATTTCCTGTTACAAATAATTTATGCTTTACATTCCAAGCCCCAGATTCTTATATTGGTTGCAATTGGTACAGGCTTACCCGAAGATACATACATCACTATCGGCAGCCTTCAGTAAACCCGGCATTACAAGCCAGCAGCCAACAACATCCGTATAAAAACTGGCACGACCAAAGGAAGAATAAGCTCACAGCAAGCACATTTGGGAGAGCCATAGGATTATGGCCTCAAAGGAGAGTTCAACTATTGTCTATCAAAGCAAACTTCTTGTTGATAAATCAAGGTTAGTAAACCACAGATCCAACACTGGTAAATTATTTTTTTTTCCATAATGGAGTAATGAATTATGTACCACATTAGGCTGTCTTAGGATGGACTATAATAACCTAGATGATTTAGCAATTTTGATATTGAAAATAGTTAATTGATCAAATATATTTCGTAAATACAATTGATGAATCATTTTTACTGATTAATATGATTTTTTTTCTATAAAATAATATTCACATAATGTTCTTCACTTTAATTTTTATATTTTCTTCTAAATTAATCCAGTTTTGATATTAGAATTATATCTTTCCACTAGATCAAGATGAACCTCAGATGATAAATTTTAACTATAAAATGGCACACTCAAATTTACATTAATCGTTTAAATTTATCTGTTGTTGATTTTTGTTATATGCTCCACTTGATTTGGATGCGTTGTAATAACTCTCAATTTTTACTGTAAAATTTGTAAAATTTAGACATGGGATTTGTTCGGTGACCTTAAATTAGGGGAATTATGAGATTTATTGGGTCTTGTTCCCCTAAAATTACTCTAGGTGTAATCAAACACAATTAAAGGTAATTGAAAATTAAAAAGATTTGGAGAGAGAATGAATTTAATCTAACCATTGGATCATTTTTAATGACTGAGATTCATTCAATTCTAGGTAGAGTTTTTTTCAAGAACTTCACCGTAACTAAACCCAGATTTATTAGATAAAGTTTAAGAAAAATTATGGTTTTTTCTTCGACCTAAATAGATGACGAGAATTGTGGGGATGAAATTTTGTTCCACCTTCCGCCTATTTATGTGTCGAACTGGGCATGATCCAAAAAGGATGTATGGAATATTTCAACATACTTAGCATTATGTTAATCAATAAAATTTGCTACAAGATTTTAAAATAATATGTTTAAGCAATTAATAATCAAAAGGTTATACATCATGCATGTTTCTTGAATTGACTTTGGAAGGATATTTTATTGTTTGTAAATTTGTAATAAGGATGGGATGTCTCAATCTTATTTGTCATAAGGAGATAAATAATAGGTGATAAAGAGAGAGCATGAGGAAATGATAAAGCGGTTTTGTTTAGATTGAATCTTCAAGATCAGGAATCTGTACTAAATCAACCGACCTTGTACATTCGAAGCCGGAAAACAAGTAAGCTACCAAATTATGAGTTTGTGTAGATATAAAACCAATAAGGTGATAACGAGAGCATGAGGAAATGATAAAGCACGTTCCTTGCTCTACTAAAGCATGAGGAAATGGTATAAGTAACCAATGGAAGGAAGAAATGACAATGACTTGTTTCAAAGTGAAAAGGCAAATAAAATAATACTTGTATCCTATTAGCCTTTCTTTCTACACTATTGGTATCCTTTGGATGTGCATCAAATATTCGAGGGAGAATGTCATAATGTAACCCACTAATCGGCAACTAGGAAGGAGCACATAGTCTGATAAATAAGAATGAATCCAAAATCTTATAAATAGAAAAACAAAGGAAGATTCCAAAAATAAAACAAACAGTTGGAAATTTGAAGCACTCAATGTAAAAACACAAAAACAAGTAGAGAAGTCATTGGCATCTCAATTGGCCAAGTCTTGTTTTAATATAAGTAGCAAAGTTGGCTTGAAGGTATTCTTCAACAACCTTGAAGATGAGTATGATTTTCTCTTTCCTGGTCTTGAGTCTCTTTATCGAGCTCGGCATCGCCTTTGGTGTGGAAGTGACCGGTAAAGTTGGCAATGCAGTCGGAGGTCTTCTTCTTTGTCTTCACCTCGATCACTATGCTCTCCGGCTTATCCCGAGGATGTCACCCTCATTGGTTGAGTACTTGCAGTACAAGTTCTCCACGTCAACGTCGCCGATGTTGTGCTTCACATACTTGGATTCACTGGTTGTACATACGAACGTACGTACTCTAAGTAAAATATAATTATTTTATGATAATAAAGTTATTGTGTAAGTACCTACCTGCAATGTAATGGATGGGTTTGACTAGACATGAGTCCGGTTTGGGCTAAACCGCCAAACCGGCCCAAACCGGCGGTTTAGGTTTGCCGGTTTGGCCAAACTGTGGGATTGGTCAAACCTAAACCGACGGTTTACCCCAAACCGGCAGTTACACCGGTTTGGCTATTAATAATAAATGGACCAAACCCGCCGGTTTTGGTCCAATTTTCAAGTTTTCCTTTTTTTTTTTTATAGATCGGCTAAACCGCCTACCAAACCGGCGGTTTAGGTTTTCGACCCATGTCTAAGCTTGATTACACTTGGGTCCCAAACCTAAACCTAAACCGGCATTCTTCAAACAGCCAGTATAGGTTTAACCTAAACCAGCATTCCTCAAACAGGCGGTTTAGGTTTAACCGGCGGTTTGGCGGTTTGGCACATGATTTTAAAAAAAAATTATATTTAATAGTTAATAGTTATTTTCGTTATAAAAAAAAATATATATATACACATTAGTTATTTTTTGTAAATAAATAAAATTACTTATTATGTAAATTAATAAAAATTTTGTACATTTAAAATTTATATTACATTAGTAAAGTTTTGTAGATTGGAACTTTACATTAGTAAATTAATAACAAAATTATACATTTGTAAAGTTTTGTACATTTTAAATTTTTAGTAAAGTTTTTTAGATTGGAATTTTACATAACTATCTTTTTATACATTGAAATTTTTTTTATTACATTAGCATTTGAATAAAATTAGTGAATTACTAAGTAAATAAAATTACTAACTAAAATAAAAGAGAGCAAACTCGTTTTTCTTAGATGAATTAAATTACCAAGTTAAGAAATTACTAAGTATGTAGATTTGTAGATTGGAATTTTACATAACTATTTTTTTATACATTGAAAATTTTTTTTATTACATTAGCATTTGAATAGAATTAGTGAATTACTAAGTAAATAAAATTACTAACTAAAATAAAAGAGAGAAAACTCATTTTTTTTAGATGAATTAAATCACCAAGTTAACAAATTACTAAGTACGTAGATTTGTAGATTGGAATTTACATAACTATCTTTTTATACATTGAAAATTTTTTTATTACATTAGCATTTGAATAAAATTACTAAGTAAATAAAATACTAACTAAAATAAAAGAGAACAAGTAAAATAAAATTACTAACTAAAATAAAAAAGAAAGCGAACTCATTTTTTTATACATTCAAATTTTTTTTTATTACATTAGCATTTGAATAGAATAATTACTAAGTAAATAAAATTACTAACTAAAATAAAAGAGAACAACTAAAATAAAATTACTAACTAAAATAAAAGAAAGCGAACTCAATTTTTTATACATTCAAATTTTTTTTATTACATTAGCATTTGAATAGAACTAATTGAAAAAAAAGAAAAAAAAGAAAAGGAGAGGGCCGGTTGCCTACGTATCCTCTTGGGGTTCAAGAGGAATCAAAGCCTACGTAGTTCTCTTACCTTTACTTACCTTTTTTCGGACTTCCGAGTTGTTTTCGTTACCCCCTTACCTTTGCGCCTCGGACTCGGAAGTAATGGCCGGATCATCGGAGTTGGAATCCGATTTTGAGTCATAAACGGGTGCATTCCATTGTTTTCTCTTCTCCGCCCTTATCCAATCTTGAACACATACTTGAGCCTCCAATTTGTTGGGCTTTAATTGACTCCTCTTATAACTTAGCATGTTTTCTCATTGACTAAAAGCTTGCTACCGTTGATGCGGGGACGACCATAATTTGTTGCACAATCTTGGTCAATGTTGGATACTTTGGGGCCATCTTCTTCCAATAATCTAAAACTTGAAAACTATCACTTTCACCATCAAAACTAAAAGGAGTTGTTAGGTAATCTTCAAATTCCGCACTTGCGGATGAATGTGTTTTTGTTCTTTTAGCTAAAATTTGTTTAGCTTTAGAAGAAGAAGAAGAAGAAGAAGAAGAGGAGGGTGGGTGAGTTGATTGGGTGGAAGCACTAGCACTTGTTTCAAATAAAGGAAGCAATTACCAATTTTACACGAATATTAAGAGTAATAGAATTAACGTTCATAATAGGAGATAAACCTAAACATTCATAATAGGCATTTAAAAATTCGGTAACACCATCAATTTTTAGTCTATGATGGAAAACGGATGCAATAAGATAAACTAGGGGAATTTCATTATAATATTTTAGCCATTTTGTTTTCATTTCAATTGTAGCATCTATAATTGATTCAAAACCTAAACCGGTTTGTAAAGCCTCGACGACATTTATGGCTATTTCTAAAAAGCTACAAGAAGTTGGAATGTAAACATAACTCAACATATTAGTGGAATCACTAAAAACTTTTAAAACACTACAAATATCATAACAAACTTGTCAAATATCTTCATCATCTAAAATAGACCAAGAAATAAATTGTGAGAAAAATTCTTGTAAAACATCTTTATAGCGAAGAGTCTGACTAAGTAGTTTATAGGTTGAGTTCCAATAAGTTCCAATATCTTTTGAAAAAGCAATCGGATGAACTTTTTTTTCTATACAAGTTGATCTCCATTTTTTTCTTAAATCGGTTAAATGTCAAATATGTTCAATTACGTCGGTTATAGGCTCTAATGTTTGATGTAAAACTTTTAGGTCATCTTGAACACATAAATTTAAAATATGCATCTTTGGTGAGTAAAAGGAGTTTTTATAAGTTGACCCGCATTCCCCACCAAATTGTTTACGGCGCAGGTGTTAGCGCATTATCAAATGAGTATGAAAAAACTCGATTTTGTAAATTAAATTTTTGTAAAACCGTTCTTATAAAATTAGCAATGTTGGTGGCACTATGTCTTTCATTAAAATGGCAAAATGCAATAACAAATTTATGCAAGTACATATCATTATCGATAAAATGTAAAGTGATGTCCATGTAAAAATGTTTTAGTGATAAAGTACTCCAAATATCACTACAAATTGAAACTTGATGCGAAAAAGATTGTAAAATCGTAAGAATTTTTTGTTTCTTTTTTCATATGATTGAGAAATTAATTTCAAAATTTGTTTACGAGAAGTTGGTTTAAAAGCCGGTTGAAGATAAGTAGTGTCATATTCTCTTACATTTTCATATTTCGCAGTATGAAAATGGAAAAGCTTGAGATGCAATTAAGTTGACTAATCCTAAAGATTCATCAACATGATTATAAGTAAATAAAAAAGATTGAGAGGAAGAGAATGGAAACCCGTGGGACAATTGAGATTGTCCCCGTTATATTCCGAGCTTCTCGCGATGATACTTTTGCATTGGGTTTGCAAAGTCCCGTATCGGCCCTTCGCCTTCCACTTGTACACATTCGGACAATAATTGCACGAAACTTGGCAATAATCGTCCACCACCGGACCCTTCTTGTAATGCTTCGTAAATATGTCGGAGGTGAGCATTTTCGGTGGAGGGGCTTGTCGGAAAGGCCCTTCAGCTTGACTTTGTGGAACTTGTGGCATTTTCAAATCCGGCATTTGAGTCTCGCTTTCTTGGGTGCTGGGATAGAAAGCGGGACTCGGAGTGAAGTCGTAGTCGCTTGGGTAATCCGGGTTTGCCATTTCACTTGATTGAAAGATCGAGAATACGAGAAAGAGATACGAGATCGAGATTGAGAGTAGTAGTAGATAGATGAGAATGTTGGTGTGAGATAAATGGAAGAATTGTATGGTATTTATAGGAATTGTGGGTAAAAAAAAATTTTTAATTAACCAATTATTATAAAGCTAAAAAAAATAAAAAATAAAACACACCCCAACGGCTCTTAGAGTCGTTGGGATTGTGAGGCCCACCGGCTATTTTTTTGCCAAATCGGCGAACCTAAACCGGCGGTTTGACCCGGTTCACAAACCGCCGGTTTGGCGGTTTGGTTTGAACCGGTCTCATGTCTAAGTTTGACACTGCCTCGAGCAACAAAGTCAGCTTACACAAACTCAACGCTCTTGAAGAGATGTGGACCAACCTTCACAAACTCTCCAAATAAATCGGTACCGAAAATGACAACACAAGACGATGAAGAGATGCTAATTCCGTTCGATGATAAAAAAATTTTTAGTCAGCGTGACGAATTCTTTCACATTATGAGGTAAGGATTTTTTTAACTTATTGTAAACCGAAAAATAAAAATTCTTATTCTTTTTTATTTTCAAGTAGGGTCTACCGAATTATTCGCGTGATTAAGGGATTGATTATTCTCACGTGTTTGAAATTCACGGTTTTTTCTACAATTGAGAGACAAGGTTGATTGGGCTTGTTTCATGGGAGTAACTATGAATATGATTTTAGTCACAAGTAGGTCATGAAGAAATGTTAGGGGATTCGTTACGTTTCGGTTGACATGCGAATGTTTTGGGAACCCTTGGAAGAAGAAAGACGTTGATCTTGATACCAAACAATCATCTAGCCAAGCACATAAATCGAGAAAATACGGGTGTTCATTTGAGCTTGAGGGCATAGAAAGCGAAATTGATAAAGGGATGTTGCATGTTATATGTGGAGTGGACAATCATACATTTTCCGAGCAGTTAAAGGGACATACATATGCTGGTCGATTGATGCCCACACAGTTTTGGAAGGTGAGACGTGAACTTGGGTTGGGTTTCAAGGTGAGGAATATTTTGAATTCACTACAGTTGGATGACCCCACAACATCACTATCATAAGACAAATATACGATGCTGGATTGAAGATTATGATGCTACAAGTTGAAGGACGGGGTTCACTCCAACAAGAACTCCATACACTAGAGCAACATTGTTACTATGTGAATGTGAGAAGATGTCCACTTTCAAATGAAGTTTCAAATTTTTTTCATCATGCATCCAAGTTTCAGGCATCTCCTCAATTTACTTCCTTACGTCATCATACATGCCAATTTGCTTTCTAGTCCAACGAAAACTAGAGTCTTGATTATGTGCCCTCCATAGGTACAAGATGTCATTGTTAGAGATTGTCGGAATCGCTAGCATGAGGTTAACATTTGCATTAGCATTTATTTTCATGTCTAAGGAAACTCGAATCACTACGAGTGGGCATTAGGGAGGCTCTGACTGTGTGCGAAAATATTACATCGGGGGTTATTGTGACGGATAGAGAGCTTGGACTTATATAAGTGCACTATGTATCGTTTTTCCGGATGTGAAACACATGATTTGCACATTTCATGTCAAGTGCAACATTCAACATAGATTTTGGGCGGTGACACGATCAAAGAAATTACAAGCGAGTTTTGCAACACACTACAATGCCTTGTTTGAATCCAAATCCTTTGTGAGTTACGAGATGTGTTTGACTGGGATGAAAGTCAATTGGAAAAGTTATCCGATGTTGATGGAATATTTGGAGGTCACATGACTAATCTCATACAGGGAGGAAATTGTTAGAGCATGGTGCGACATGTATCATTATTTTGACACGAGTACAACAAACGCGTAAGAACTCAATCCTACTTTGCTTTTAAGTTTTTGTTTTTTAAATTTAATAGTATATTGATTTGATAATGATTCTAAGGTGTGAGTCTGCACACTCTTTGTTGAAGAGTACGTTATGTTCCAGTGTGCAAGGATTTCAGTTGGTGATGGACAACATCAACTTGATGATAATCGATCAGATTAGAAGGATCCAAACGTCCATAGAGACTCCACGCGAGAGGATATTGTTGGATGTGCGGGTTCCAATATTTAATTTGCTCTAAAACATAGTAAGCAACGAGTTATTCACTATATTGTTGGAGATCTACAACAAGACCAAGAAACTTAGGAGCATAACAACATGTCATGATTCATATTGGAGGGAAGCTCATGAATTGCCTTGTGCACATGAGTTCTAACTTGCTATTAGGGCTCAATGTCAATACGTTTGGATCAGTTCCATCCATATTGGAGGCACGTACAATGGGAAAGATTCGATTCGTCCGTAGAAGATGATGTTGTCTACATTGGTCCACACATTGTATCACTAAATAACTTCAAAGAGTAAATGAATTTGAATTTGCTGGGTAAATATGAGATTGAACAAATGACTTCGACGTATAAGGACATGATACATTTGAGCTCTTCAACTATGAGAGAACTAGAGTATTTTTTCAACAAAAAGAGCTCCTAGTGGGTTTGAGTATGGTTCAAGGTCGGCCCGTCCACGTACTCAAGGTCTCCTGCCAAAATTAGGTCAACAAGTTGAACCAGAGGTTGATGAGCACCATGTGGGTTCGGGCATGGTTAAGGTTGAGGATCCCGAATCAGAAGAACTAACTTCATGTAATAAACCACGTGACAAGACATGTAATCCTTCAAAATACAGTCCACGGATCAAAATCTGGAATCCGACCATGTAGTGATACTTTGATCATGACATCATGTCTACTAGCTCGCCTATCCTCCAAAGAACTAAACAGGACCTTGTACCCTTTTGTTGTCAGAATCCGGACGAACCTCGAGATATGGGATGATCCTTTGTAGTGGGACGGTCTGTACAAATCCAACTGTCGATGGTTTTTTATGGGCACGAATTGATCTCAGTCTTTCCAAGGTTTGTGGTGGTGTCTTCGAGGCAACTAGTATAGAAGCTCACCGAGCTTATCCGTGTCTGTCGGGATCCTCGGCCGTAGAATAACCCAAGGAGGGGAAGTGTGCATATATCCAAAATTGTACGCATTTAATTATGATGTAATCGTTATTATTAGATAATGATGACATAATCGTATTTAAGGTTCAAAAAATTATACATGTAAGAGCGATTTACAACTGTCGATGGTTTTTACCTTCAGCTGTGAAGTGTCGCTCATCACCTATACAACAATTTCTTAGATGAAGGGTATTATCGATACAAATGAATATCAAAATAGTTAACTAAAGTGATAGTAGTAAGTACCAGTATAAATATGTCAAGACGCTAGTGCACCATGCATATCCTCCCGTGTGCTGGTGATCTCGAACTAAGTCAATCAATCAGGGACGAATCTTGTTTGTTGACATATCGAGGAACAAAGAGGACCCATAGAAGAATAAAAGGAATACAAAAGCAATATCCTCAAGTGGGGTGAATGGGTCGCGCCATAAAGTGAAGAATGTTATCATCAGAGCACCGATATATAGTGTGGTATGGTGTGCCCGTGCCTCATCCTCAATGATGTGAAAGGTCTCGCAAAACTAGGATAAGCGATCACGTAGGTGAGTGGTGTCAACAGAGGATCCCCATCAACCCTCAAACCCATGATAAAATCAACGTCGTGGAGAGTAATGATCACCTCACCCCATGGAAGGTGACTACTTGTCTCAAGATGCCATCTTTCTAAGAATGCATGAATAAGTGCATGATCGACACCAACGAACTAGACATCGAGTAGATCAGTCATACCACTTTGTGATGTGATCCCAAACTAGGATGTGGGGTTCTCTCTATCCATATAAGATATCCACCTACTCAACGGAATGATATGGTTCAACCGCTTGAGTGCAGTAACTGGCTTCTTGAAATCCTCTTTCATAAACAAATGTAAATTCAATTAAGCATTTTCATTAATCTATACTGTAAAATAATTTGATACAAGCATGATCCACTTATCTAGCTCATCCATCCAAACACTACGAGCATGGTGATCAACATAACCTGTCAACACATCATCAATCAAGGGTGCACCGTGTCATCAATGAGGAGCCCTCGATCTGCCGGGATAAAAACATCTTCTACATGCTCATCGGCTGGAATTTTTTGTATGCATGTCAGTTGGGTATTTGCATGCTCGTCAAACGTGATATATGCGTGCTCCTTAGTTGGGATTTATGAATGTTGCGCAACAAGAGTCATATCATCAAGTGACATCTGTAGTTGTTTAGTAGAAGTCTGACTCAGATCCTCAACCTCCTCAGATTCAATCGCATATAAGGGTCTGTAACGCATCCAAATGAACAGTTGGGGATGACTCTAAGGATTCAAGTGGCCAAGGTAACTGAAACGGTGTCTGCGTAGGTCCGGGCGTAGGGGCTACGAACTAAGACGTAATATCTCGACCCTTTGCGCGAGCTCTACGAACCAAGGTCGTAGGATGTCTCTGCCTCTCCATCCCCGTTAGTATCTTACTAACCTATATTTTTAGCTTTTTGAAAGCATTAAATGTCTTATATTAAGATCATATTTTGCTTCACATTAAGTTTATATTTTATTTCATATTATCCAATTAACTCTTCCAATTAAACTTTGTTTTTGTAACTCCTAACATTGATTCATATTAAGTTCATATTTTATTTCATAATACCCAATAACTCTCCCAATTAAATTTTTATTTTTGTAACTCCTAAAATTAACTACCCAATTAAATTCTAACATTGATTCCATATATTTTCTCTTAAACTATTTAGCTACTTGTTTTCAGCTATAAAAACTCTTCTAGAAAAAGATTGATGGACTTGTTG
This sequence comes from Fagopyrum homotropicum, assembly GCA_033239125.1. Taxonomy (NCBI): domain Eukaryota; kingdom Viridiplantae; phylum Streptophyta; class Magnoliopsida; order Caryophyllales; family Polygonaceae; genus Fagopyrum; species Fagopyrum homotropicum. Next base: position 17,068,000 of record BSWB01000007.1, read on the forward strand.
GGATTGCAAGAGTTTCGAACATTGACTTTTTAAAAATTCTCTCAAACACATTTTTTAGGCTGGAAAATCTGACGCCGGTTTGTATTCCAGGTAAAACTTGGTGGTGCTTGCATACGTTCATCATTGAATATCAAGTTGCTCATTATTTTAGCTTGCATACGCTCATAAGTAATTGTCTTACCTTGTTCTTTGGATGTGAATGTTTTTTTTCTGTGTAGTGCATTTGATTGGAGTACAAATATTTGTGTGTCCTTTGTTGCTTCTTCGAACCCTTCAATTCTGTTTCAACATGTTTCAGGAAAGAGCAAGCGGTCTCTGTCATCCATTTATATCCCAAGTTTATGTCAAGCCAGCTACTGAAGTTTTTGTTATGTCCATGGAGATCCGGCGGATTGAACACTTTTTGCACATCTCGCAACATGAACACCCCACAAAATTTGTACCTCTAGAAAAAATACAAAGAAATAATGAATTTGAATTAGTTAATTTCGTTCTTATAGTTTTCTTAATCTGTTTATGAGCGAAATTTTTACAGTGACAAACAAGTAGATAAGTCACATAAAGAAGACTTGGTGTCTGCAAGGGAGCAACACAATGGAAATCTCTCACTCAAAACAGATTCGACACAAAATATTTTCCTATAATGTTACAACAACACGTATTAGAAATCAATCATATTTACTACTTAAATGAAAAGACAATCAATATACTTCAGTTTGTAAATCGTATAGTGATCTTAGCTAATTCCATTGGTACCATAACAAGCAAATTGTTATCATTGATGTGTTGTTCATAACATCTTGTTGAACATTATTTCATTGTTCAATTGGTCAAAATAAATATAAGACAGTTTTTTATACTAATTGTCTCATTTATTTAAATATGAACTTAATAATTAAATAAACTATTTTAAGACAGTTTTTTTACTATTTAAATATGAAATTAATAACTAAGTAAACTCCTTTCACACCAATTTTATACACATTAGTTATAAACTTAATAACATAATAAACTTCTTTGACAAGTTTTTTACACATTAACTATGAGCTTAATAACCTAATTAACTCATTTGATATAATTTTTAGCGTGATAAACCTCTTTAACATAATTTTTTTATTAGTCTCATCAAACTAAATATGGATTTAATTACATAATAAAATCCTTCCAAACATATTTTTTTAAATGGACTTAATAGCATAATAAAATCCTTTCAGACTAGCAGTGTTAAACAACTACATTTTAATCAATATTTAGTCATATAAAATCATGCAAGATATCTTCAAAGGAAAAAAAAAGGTTTTATATCAAATGAAAGGCTAAAGCAATGAGCATAAAATAACTTTCAAGATATATCTCAACAAGGTAAAAAGTCATTTGAATTTTTTTGGGTTGTTGTTTGTTCTTCATATTTTGACCAAAATAACCTTTTCACAAATATTGTTTAAATAAACCTTGATGATATTTTTTTAAAATATAAGGACTTTGATTGTGCAAAAATATCGCTTAAATAAACCAATATTATATTTTAATTAAATATGTACTTTTGTAAGTATAAATAGTTTAATCTTAACTTACAATATTAACATACTCGGTTAATATTGCCCTATTATGTTCAAACCGCAAGTGTTATGATATGAGACATATTTACTGGTTTGAATAATGATATTAAAAGTATAAGAGTAGTCTAACAAAAAAAAAAGCACAGTGGTAGATCATCACTTGTATTCAAAGATCACTCTCACCGTACTATTTAGCAGTAATTTCCTTGATGAAATACAAATATATCATCGTCGTATTATTATAACCGCGTGCAACGCACGCGGTCTCGACCTAGTTTGTAGGAATAGACGCGTTACCTAATAAAATTAATATATTATTCATTTAATATAATTAATTTATACACTTAATTGAATTTAATTAATTTTAATATAATTACATTTAAAGATTTTATTAAAATAAATGTTCAAATTAGCTACGTAAGCTTTTTTGAGATTTCTCTCTGGTAACTAGACTCATGGCATAAATATGTTTAGTAATGTATCTCTAATCAAACATCTTACTTTCCAACTTTAATTTAATGAAAGTGATAAAAATTGAAGAATGAGTTGGCTAAATAGGTAATTTATGTAACATGTAGTATAAACTAGGCATCTTTTGTTATGTGTAGACTAACTAGGCATCTTTTGTTATGTGTAGATAAATTAGGCACCCTCTATTTTCAAAAAAAATATTTAATTAAAAATTATTAAAAATATTACCTAATTAGTCAATCTTCTCTCCTATATAATTTAAATTTTTTTCCTAATTAAAGATTCTAATAAAATATTCTAAACCGTTAAATAAGGAATGAAATTGTAATTACTCCTGATATCTCTCCCCATTTATTTACGGTAAATCACAAAATCGAACGCTCTTTTTGTTTGACTCCATTGTTAACCGAATACTATCTCGGAGTTCTTGTTCGACTACTTCAATGGAGTTTTGTCGTTGAAAATATGTCCTGCATAAGTCTGTGCAATCGCAAGAAAAACGATGAACCAGTCATCTTCACAACTATTTTCTGGAATTCAAAGTTTGTTGTTTGTGTTCGATGTCAGTATTTGATTGTAAGTCGTATTTTGAAAGTTGTGTATGCATGAATGAATGTGAACGTTTTTCAACTTGTTTCTCACATTATTTTCGGACTTGTGTAAATACATGTTTATGTATATCATAATTTGTACGATATGATGTGTAGTGATGGTCGTTATGAATAATGTGTAGTTGTGTTCGACTTATGTTGTATATGTAATATGTGTACATATTGATATATTAATGTGTTAATTTTTCATTCTATTTGCGTGTTTCAAACACACTTCATGTGAAATATGTACATAAAGATAATAATTTATGTACTCAAGTGTATGCTTTGACCTTATTTTGCAAACCTTTTAATATTTCAATCGGTTTGTGTAGTGATGGTCGTTGTGAATAATATGTAGTTGTTGTGTTCAAAGCAAGAGTAAACAGCGCCGAGAATACCCGATTCTACAAACCTTCGAGCAGTAACAATGGTAAAAGTGAGAGAAGAGAGGTATTGTGTGCGCGAGAAGAGAGGGATTGTGTGTGCTTGAAATACAAGATTGATAATTGTGATTGATTGAAAGAAGCCGTCAAATAGCTTTGTAGAATTGTGTATATACAGTTTCCTTTTAATTTTCCAATCGGTTACCATTTATGTGTTGATTACCAATTTCAAATATTACATAACCGCCCAAATTAGTTTCTTTATCTTCGGATTTATCATCACCTTTTATCTTTATTTTTAAATTGAGATAATAGGGTGTCTAGTTAGTCTACAAGTTACAAAAGATACCTTATTTCACCAATATTCCCAAAAGTGAAGGGGTACACAAACCTAATGGATATAAAAAAGGGTCTATTTGGCTAATTTTTTTCAAAATAAATTCAATTTAATTAAGGTCAAATTTGGTAAGTAGGCTTTATTAAGAAACCGTGATACTAAGTAGGCTTTTTTATATTTTCCATTAATAAAATATACCCCAAATTTTATTTACCGTTCAAGGGTTTCACCTCTCTCATCTCTCTCCTCCCTCTCTCTTCTAGTACTACCGCCTCTCTTCTGGTACTCTTCTCTTCTCTTCTACATCCGGATCATCCATCACCATGAGAGCCAAGGTGCAGGCTCCTCCTTTGATGCTTATCGTCGAGGCAACCGATCTCAGTTGGTCTTCACCCTCAACATTTTGTGCTTCTTTTGGTATACGTTTTGCATTCATTTTTTTTTACTTGTCCTCAATCTGCAAAGCTTACTTCGTCTCTCTAATGGAAGCATGTGATGGTTGCAATCTCGATTTACAGTTTCACCATGTGATTCATTATCCTACATTCCTGTAGCCACCGGAGTGGATATAGATTTGGATCTGGATCTAGATCTAGATCTAGATCTAGTTGTATCCAAATTCATAGTGGTGCTGAATGACAAATCACTGGTAGTTGCATCCAAATCATGGGTGGTTTCAATCTCGATTTGCAGTTTCAAGTCGTTTTCCACCATGGCCGATCCGCCACCAGAACCAGAACTCGAAGAACAACCTTCTCAGCTTCCTCATCATCTTTCCTCAGAAGATATACCGTCGGCGTTCGGTGGGACTTCCGGTGGGCAAAGCGTTTGGTTGGACTTCCGGTGGATGCTCACCAGGCTCCGATCCTTCCGACGAAATATCTTCCTACTGAGTTTGATTGGCGCGATCATGGTGCTGTTACTGGTGTCAAGGATCAGATGTTTGACCGTTTTAATTGAATTTTGTCTCTTCGAAGCAACAATTACTTTATCTCTTTGTTGATTATACTCGAGATCTATCTGTTCCGTGAAACTGAAGCTTATGTTTGTGAAGAATCTCTTTTGTTGTGAAAATACTAATTAATTTAGTTCAACGGATGGAAGAAAGTATCTTGTAATGAATGCTTAGTTTTTGGCTTTCAATTACTGTCTGATGGAAGATGATGTTTTTGTGAAGTCGTTGACTCCATATATGATCCGGAGGAGCATATAACTTCAACTCTTAGCATGAATATTGAAACTTGAATCAAAATAATTATAATTGTTTTACTGCACAACAAATACCACTAATATTCCTATAATGATGTGCATCGTAGTTGCTTTTGGATTTGAAAAACCATTGAGAAGCTGGAGAAGTTGTGGTTTATATTTTTTTAACTTTTGGTATGATTATGAGCATACCAGAATCGTTGGTTTATATGTTTTTTTAACCATACCAGAAACGTTGGTTTATATTTTTTAACTTCTAGTATGAGAAATCCGGTATGTGAATTCCAGTATGTGAATTTCCGGTATGTGAATTCAGGTATGTGAATTCTAGTATGTAAATTTCGGTATGCAAATTCCGGTATGTAAATGTCCGGTATGTAAAATCTTCTTAGCAACTATATTTGATTATGGTATGTGAAAAAATACAATTCTGGTATGTGAAAAAATACAATTCTGGTATGTGAAAAAAATACAATTCTGGTATGTGAAAAAATACAATTCTGGTATGTGAAAAATAAAATTCTAGTATGTGAAAAAATATTGGTATGTAAAAAAATTCTGGTATGAACAAATTTCTGGTATAAATATGAAATTCTGGTATCAAATTCATACCAAAAAATTAATCATAAATAAAATAAATAAAAGACAAAAAAAAGAAAGGAAAATAAAAATAAAAGGCCTAGTAGGTCAAATTCTCCCTTTAATTAATTAATATTAATTAATGTCTCAATTTTAATTAAATTTATATAACTTAAATTAAATTGTTTTATAGATATAATTAAATTAAAATAAATTAAATTTTAATTAAATAAATTAAATACAATTTAATTAATTAAATTAAATACAATTTAATTAATTAAATTAAATACAATTTAATTAATTAAATTAAATACAATTTAATTAATTAAATTAAATACAATTTAATTAATTAAATTAAATACAATTTAATTAATTAAATTAAATACAATTTAATTAATTAAATTAAATACAATTTAATTCAACTTAATACGCTTTAAAGAATTTATGCATTTTTAGTGACAATCACGGTTCCGAAATCCGTAATTGTGACTACCATTGTTTATCTTCTTCGAACGAACGCCATTGGAGGTGTTCATTCGAGCTTTTTTCGAGATCATCCGCTTCCGATTCCAACCTAATCTACTCAATTTCAACTTAATCTAACCTAAACAAACTCATTTCAAACTAACCTAAACAAAATCGTTTCAATTCCGATCCCGACCTCAAATACCGTAAAACTCGTAATCATTACCTCCGTCGGAGTGTGTTTCCGCTTGTGGAAGGGTCGTTCTTCGTCACTACCTTGATCCATTGTCGAGATGATCTCGTCTTCGTCTTTGTTCTCTCTGGACCGTCTTCTCTCTCGGTTTGTTTTTTATTTGTGCAACACTAGTGGCGGCTACTCGTTCTGGATGCGTGTTTGTAGAGATTCGAAACATCACAATTTCAAAATCCATAACCGTCAAAGTTCCAAAACTGTGATGTTTCTATTACGCATTCGTAATACGTAACCGTGACAATCGTACATCGCGAACGCGGGACTTATGAAAATAAGGAAAAGGTGTATTCTTTTAAAGGGGGTCTCACGCGTGTCTTTCTGCGAGCGACTTCCCCTCCTCCGTCCCCCACTCTGAACCATTCAGAGCCGTACGCTTCACCCCTGACTCTGTAGGCCCCACCGTCCTAGCTAACAACAAAATAGCTGGCCCCACCTCCAAACAGCTCCAGACAACTTTTATTTTATTTTTATTTTCTTTTTTTAATTGTAGAGCTCTCGGTAATTGATTGTATTTGCAGATCTGGAGGAGTGGAGTTGCACATTAAGATGGGTTTATAGCCAATGACACGATTACACTTGTCCTTCACATGCAAGATCGACAAGGGCTCCTTTGCAATTACAGATCAATCATCAATATTGACTTTCAAAGGAAATTGCATTTCAGTACCCACCACGTGTCTCCCTCTCGATCAATGAGAAATTGAGAACCATTGTAACAAACTTGGTCAATTACATGAATGGTCCTGCCTTTTAAGATAGTTGCAAAAGTTATGCAAAACTTTCCAAATTATATAAACTAGCCTCCGCCACGAGTTTCGAGTAATATTCATCTTAAGCAATGTTGAAGAATAGATTTTTGATGTTTAAAACAACATGATAAGGTATGCTGTCAAGAGACTTTCACTCCTTAATTAACATTATTAAGTTGAAGCTTTAAGGATTGAATAAGAAATATGTTCTCTTAAAGAGCCCACAATTGCAATATGAAAATTAATGTTGATATTAAAGTAAGTTTTAATGATTGAAGAATGGGGTATGTTATTTACTATTATTTCAAAGATGAGGCTATTTTCCTTTTGGATGATCATTTGCAAAATTACATATGTATGTGGAAAAAACAATCAAAGTGTGTTGAGAATTGAGATGAGGGATTGAGGGAATCACATAAAAATTTTCCCTAGCATTTGAGACAATAGTAAAATTATAGATTAATCTTTGAAAATAGTACAAAATAGCCTCAATTACGAGGAAATAGACAAATAATAGTTGAAGCATATCGAATATACGATTTTAAATAATCAACACTCCTGTAATATAGTCCTCCGAGAAAAAGATAAAAAGGTGAGTTGATATTGTGTTTTTCTTGATAAAGATTTTGAGTTTGAGCTCTAACAATAATATTTCTAAATCTTGTTTAATATTTACAATGATTATTTTCTACCGAATAATATTTAAAAACGAAACTAGCTATTTTTTGTATTATCTCTAAAAAAAGTATTTTAATAAACTTTTGTTATAATTCTAGCAAGAAGTAGAAATGCCCCTTTAAAAATATAGTCATGTTGATAAAGAATTTGGTTTCAATGAGTAAAAAATTTTGAACTTTTTTTTAAAAAAAATTTCTTATGAAAAATTTTATTTCCATAACACATTCAACTCATTATAAATATAAAAAAAAGGTCTTATAAAAAAAATGTTATTACATATTTTTTTTTAAAACGGAAAACGGTTAGGAAAAAACTATCTTCTAGAGGTAGTCCATTCTAAAGCATCTTTGCGGATGAGAACGCGAAATTCTGTTATTATGTATATTGATTTCAAAGGGTAAGTACAACATAAATATTAAAAAAATATATAATATGTACATATTTATCAAGAGAAAATGAAAGAAAATGGGTTCCTTGGGGCAACTTTAATCAAAACTTGTCCATATCTTGCCCACATCGGAGTTAAAATTTATTTATTTAGATTGGATCTGGATTAAAATATGAGAGAGGACTATATGGTTTAAAGTACAAAAAAAAAAGAAAAAAAAATGTAAAGAAAGTTATCTTATTAACTAAAGTACACATTTTATATAATAAAATAGTTTTATATGTTTGAGGTTTGAAACATTAGGTTAAGTACTTACATTTTAGTTACTATGTTAACATTAGCATGTTCATATATATTTAATTGGACTGACATGTAAGTCTAATAATAATTATTGTATTTTTTGACCTAGCCTCAATATTATAATGTAAGTTGTAAAACATAAATAGTCAAAAATGAATAATCATTAGCCCAACTACAAAGTAAAATCGTTCGTGTAATACACAGTACATATGTGCTACTTGCAAATTGAATATTAGCTATCAAACTTAAAATTTTTGACCCAGTTATGAAATTTAAATTAAAAAGTATATCAATATAGATTTAGACCCGTTTGGTTCTAACTCCGAAAACGAAAACGAAAACTATGTGAAAATGAATTTAGTCCATATGTATATTTTGTTCATGAAATTTTTTGGAATCATTTTTTGTAATTTCATGCTAAAATGCATTAGCTTCTTTCATTTTTGTTTCGTAGGGTAGTGGCGGCCGCAGGATTTTGAAAGGAGGGCGGAAATTTATTTTCGATAAAAATATCTATGAAAATAAAATAGCGATAAAAACAAAGTGAATATGCCATCTACTTACCATTAACAAAAATACAAAAAAAAAATTACACTTAAAGGCGCGGTCAACGACCGCCTATATATATATATATATATATATATATATATATATATATATTTAAAAAATAGCTGCCCTATAGGCGCGGTAATATACCGCCTCTTTAGTTTTTTTTTCATTTAAAAAACGTTACACTTTAGCCGCGGTCTAGGACCGCACCTCTATTTGTGTTTTTATTATCTTTATTTCGGATATTAAAACGTTCTCATCGACAACGCGTTTTACAAATAAGAGTGCGGTCTAAGACCGCGCTTCTAATCCAAATAACAAATCTCGTGCATTTTGGTGAATTGTTTCACTCCGAGCCTAAAACGGGAAATTCTTTTGAAGTTTAGTTCACTTCAGCGAAATATCCAAAAAAGCATTTAATGTAACACAAGATTAGTGATATTTAAAAAAATAATAAATCGTAGAAAACAATTTTATAAACGAGAGAAGCCACACCTTATTTAGAAACGATTTTTTTTTTTCTTAAATTTTTTTTGGAGGGGGGCAGCTGCCCCCTGCCTACAAAGTATTAAAACTAATCAAATACTACTCCAATTAGTTCAAATCAAAATAAATAATTCCAAAAAATTTCATGAACAAAGATATATGTATGAACTAGATTCGTTTTCATTCTGTTATCGTTATGAAGTTAAAATCAAACGGGTCCTTCATATATAGTTAAAGAGAAATACTTTTTTTCTTTAAAATTAAATATCTAGAAAATTAAAATTACTTGATAAATACAACACTTTACAGTAGCAAATAACTAAGATCTTTAATATCTATTTTGATCATTACATGCACCGTCAAGTGTCAATATGTATCAAAAGAAAACTTTCTATACGTAGGAAAAAGTCCAAAACAAGTTATGAACAAGAAATTATTATGTGACCAAAGTTTTTCAATAATAAAAAAAAAAAAAAAGCAAAAAACAGTTGTCACTGGCGCGTGATGTCACGGATTTCAGTTACTTCAATCATGTCTTGATTACCAAATTTACATCATATTTTATTCTATCACATCCAATAAAAAAATGAATAAAAAATATTAAAAAAATCATAAAAATAAGAGAAGAAAACAAACAAGAAAAGGAGAAAAAGAAAAAGGTGCTCCACTCTGGTAAGTCTGACCCCTCTGCATGCTTAATCCAGCTTTCCCAGAACCATATATATGGTTAAGATTCCATTAATATTCCTTTTATAAGGAAATTAAAAATCTCTTTTTCTAGGGTTTTATTCAATTAACACCCATTCAACTTATTTTTTTCTTTAAAGCTCAAATCTTTACTTTCTTACACAAATTGATTCCATTTCAACTCTCCCAATTCATTTCCTTCTTTCAATTCCAATCCGTTGGCTGCTAAATCTTTTCAAATTAGGGATTCTTCTTAATCTTTCCTCCTCTGTTTATTCTTGCTTCCCTTTGAGATAGAGCTCATCAAAGAAGAGATTAGGGAGGGATTCATATCTCCTAATTTTCATCTCAGTGCTTCAGAAAATGACTGTGGAGAGGAGAAACGATGAGGCCAATGACCAATTTCCTATTGGCATGCGAGTTTTGGCCGTTGACGATGACCCCATTTGTCTTAGGCTACTTGAGACTCTGCTCCGCAAGTGCCAATATCATGGTTATTCGATTCTTCACTTTTCTCTCTTTATTAGGGTTTTGTTTTGTCAATTCAAGTTGGTTTCTTTTACGGTGTTTCATAGATTTTATGGGCATGTGGGTTTTGGGGAGATCTAAGACCTAATGATGATTGACAATGTTGTTGCTTTCTCTATTGTTTAATTAGTGTGTTGTGAACTTGGATCTTGTGACTGCTTTTCTAGCTATTATAAAGATTGGGGATTTCAGATTGTGGTGTATGTAGATTCTGTTCCACGGTGAATCCTTTTATCCAATTTCTAGTTTTTTGCTTGTTTTGAAGCCATGGGATTTGGTGATTATGGATCTGGTATTGATACTGACTGCTTTGTTTTTTGTATGACATCTGGCTTTAAGGTGATTGCTTGTGAGGATCTGAAATAAATTTGAGATTGGCTTGTCTGGAGAGATTATGGCAAGTTGATTTTCTTTTCTTTTAATTCTGCTGCAGTTACTTCAAGGGATCGAGCCATAGATGCACTGGAATTATTGAGAGAGAACAGAGACAAGTTTGACTTGGTAATTAGTGATGTTCATATGCCTGATATGGATGGTTTTAAGTTGCTCGAGCTCGTGGGGCTTGAAATGGACCTACCTGTAATAAGTAAGCTCTGTCACTTTTTTTCTTTTGCTTTCCATTGAGTTCATGACAAAAGTTTCGTCCTTTCGAAGACCATACTTGTTCAATACTTCAGGGATGGTGAATATTTGAAATAGATATTTGTCTTTGAAAGAACTGAACTGCAATAGAAGACAAACAAATAATGGGTAATCGGTATGCAAACCAAGTTTCATCAATATGATTGTATGTGTTTCAAAATATTCATTTTCGTTTTCCATTATAGCCAAATCAAATGAAATGTACTTGTTTTGGCCATTCATTTTTGTTTCACTCATAGCATTTTGTTCAAGTACATAAATGCATAGAACTTAAATGATCCACTGTTAAGAGAACTAGGTGAAATTAATATACCCTCTCTACTTTTGAAGAAAACTAATTGATGTGATGTGATAGGCTGTAATTTTTCACCTAAGGTAATTGGTAGTTTTTATAGAGAGTATGAATTGCTAGTTTCTTTATCAGGTACTTTGTGAGCATCTTCCATTATCTCTCTTGATGTAATATGACCTTGTTGGTCAATCATTGCATTTTGATTTTAGATGGTATGTATTTAACTTGCATTTATGTGTTTGTTCTTTCACAGTAGACCATACGAGTTTATTGTGAAATTTTTACTTGGGTGCCTTTAACTTCTTAGAAGTGGGAAAGTTTTAAACATCAATAGCTTTATGAAACTAGCCATTGTCACTTAGAAGATACATAGTCCAAACATCAGGGTGACCAAATGACATTTGATGTCAAGTCTGAGTTTTTATTCTCAGCTTATTATTTTGCTGACACTCATTTGTGCTACCAGTGTTGTCTGCAAATGGAGATACTAAGATGGTTATGAAAGGGATTACTCATGGAGCTTGTGATTATCTGCTGAAGCCTGTCAGACTCGAGGAGTTAAAGAACATATGGCAGCATGTTCTCCGGAGAAAGACTTCTGAGAAAAAGGACCAAAGTAATTCTGATAACCGAGAGAAGAGATTGGTTTCAGCTGATGAAGGACAAAAATGCTCAAGGCCAGGCGACTCTGATCAGGATGGAAGGCATAACAAAAGAAGGAAGGATCAAAATGATGACGATGATGATGAAACTGATGAGAATGATCAGGATAATGATGATCCGTCTTCCCAAAAGAAAGCTCGGGTCGTCTGGTCTGTGGAGCTGCACCGCAAGTTTGTTGCTGCTGTTAATCAACTGGGCTTTGAGAGTAAGTCACCAAGTTCTCCTTCTCTAATAATTGACTGTAAAGGATTTTTTGGTACTTGTGATTTTGTTTGTTTAGTTCTGCTCAAGTTATGATTTTCTCTTCTTTCCTTTCATTTTCTTCATACTCCTTCGTCTTAACTTTGTTGATTTCCTTCTTCACAGTTTTAAAGTATTACTAAAAACTTGATTCAAATGGTATAAATAAGATCAAAAGAGAAAAGCAAGCTAGAAACTGAATTGGTTGAAATGTTGAGAAAAAAATTTATGTAATTCTTGAGCTATTTTTTCGATTTGATTTAGGGGCGGTGCCAAAGAAGATTCTAGAACTGATGAATGTTGAGAAGCTCTCTAGAGAAAATGTAGCTAGCCATCTCCAGGTAAAGATTGTTTTCCTTCATCCTTCAGTTAAGTTATACTCTCTTTTTGTATCTCACTATTCCGTTATCTCTTTCAGAAATACAGACTATATCTGAAAAGGCTGAGCTCCGTGGCTAACCAACAAGCTAATATGGTTGCCGCCTTGGGTGGAGCAGATCCATCCTATCTGCGAATGAATCCGATGAATTTCCATAACTTTAACAGCAATGGAGCGTTCCCTAGTAATACCATGAGATCTCTTCCGCCTGCTGGGATGCTCGGGAGATTGAACTCCCCAGCTGGTCTCACTACTTATGGCCTGACACCTTCTGGGATAGCACCACTTGGACATCCTCAAATGACTCAAAACCCGATAACTGATTCAAGCAAGTTTCAGCTGCCTAGAGATCAAACTGGAAACATACTACAAGGGATGCCAACTTCATTGGAATTTGACCGCTTGCAGATTCCTCTTAAGAAGGGTATCACAGGGGTTGCCGGAGACTTCTCTTCCTCAAATGAAGGAAATGGACATTTTTCGGTCTTCAACAACAGCATGTTGGATGTAAAGAATGTCATTAGTGGACAATGCAACAACTCGGCATTTAACCATCCAAGCAGCTCTCTATTACTACAAGATCATCCTCAATCTTCTGTAGCACCGGTTCCTTTTAGGCCAGATTCCGGATATGGGATGACGAGTTCTAATAGAAGTAACGGGAACTGGCCAAGTGGTGTTCAATCACCTTCATTTGGAGCACATGATGGGTATGCATACAACTCAAGAAACAGTTATAATTCATCTGCTTTGAATGGTCCGAGTGAGTTGCACATACCGTCCAACATCTCAAGATTCGATACAAGTGGTCAAGCAGCTGTTCTTTGTAACGACGGGGCACAAAACATGGGTTACACCTCAAAACCAATGTGGAGTGACCACAAGCTAAGCACAATTCACCACCCGGACTTTACAAATAGCTCAATGAACACTTCAGTGGTTTCTCAAGGTGCTTGTTCATCAAACCCGGCTGAAGATCCTACTGGTGTGCTTTATGGCGGAAGCAATGAGCTCGGTTTGATAGGTCATCCAAACATGGCTTCCTCATCTGCACACCATACAACAGCTGGGGTTCCGGGTCCGGGTTTGACTACAAATCCAGGTGCATTTGCAGTCAACGGTGCTGGCTCCTTGGAAGATGTTGTGACTTCAATGATCAAATGGGTATATTTTCATTCTCCTTCCCTCTACTGTTCCAAAATGCAATTTAAAGGTCTGTGAGTTTGCAATTTAGTTGTGTGTTCATCTCTATGGCTTTGCATTTTGTTGCAGGAACAAGAAGGTTCAACTGTCAAGAATGGGAGTGATCTTGGAAGTTATCCACTGAGAACCTGCATCTGAGAGAACAAAGAAATTACCTGCCCTCCCTGTAAAAACAGCTTATATTTACTGTTGAATTTTAAGGCGAAACTCCTTTTCGTTTTTTATTAATAATAATGTAATTGGTAGGCTTTATGAGAAAAATTAAGAACAAAGAACTGTTTATGGTTTCGTTTCACAGTTCTGTGTTTAGGCAACAGCAATGTTGCTGAGCTAGCTTACCATTGTTTACCTTCATAGTTAGAAGATTGAAAATGTCATTCTAGTCTATCTATGAGATTTCTATTCAGAAAGTTATGCCATGATCAGTGACGGTTATCACTGCAAAATCTGAGGCTGAGGTTCGGTTCTTGTTGGCGGATACATATGCTCAAAACTTCATTGATGCAGCCAGTAAATGGGAAATCTAAAAGCCTAACCAGTGGACATATATCAAAGATATATATTTCAAAAGTAAAACTATTTTTGTTTAGGGATATTACATACAGCGATAGAATTCACAAACATAATGCGGGTTCCGGATCCGTGTCAGTGCCAGATTTTTTTTTTGCTAGAATTCACAAAAAAATCATCACGGACGGTTACGGGTTTCGGTTTCGTGAAAAATCCGTCCCTTTCTTTTTTTTTTTTTGGGTTAAAATTCATAAAGAAAATCATCACGGAACCGGAACCCGAAATCGTCACGGTTACGGATTCCGAATCCGTGAAAACCAGTCACGGATTTAAAACCCGTAACCATTACAATTACGAGTTCCGGATCCGTGGTACGTTGTGAATTTCATCGCCATCCGTTTACGACTTCTGTTTTTTCTTATAAGGTTTATATTTGATTTCATAAAACAGTTTGCGACCAAAGCTGATGTCGTCAATATCGAAGAGAACACAGTGTGTGTCTGTAGACTTGTATGGTTGACCTAGGAAGTCAATCCATAATGATGCCGTCAATCGAGTGTGTGTGATAAGGTAAAATAATTGAAAGCCATAACTTAATATCACATGCAAGTCACTAATGAGGGGGGAGTTGACAAAACATGTCTGAATATATATGACTTCATTCCACTAAGTAGGGTTTGTGCAGTTGGGGACAAAAGGAATAAGATTTGTAGGCAGCAAGTGAAGTTGATCATATTATAAAGTGGAATAATTAACATGACAGAATATGTTATAGTTGGAGCACTAATTTATATTTAGTTATTTTAAACCATGTATAATTTAGTAATTTCCTTTTTTGGGGTTTGAGGAGTTGGTTTGATAGTGGATTTTCGAACAATAAATTGGTATCATAGTCAAAGGTCTCGGTTTGGACTCCACGGTGACATCCGTCGGGTTAACTAGATTACTTCGCGTATTGTCAATTAGTTTTAAAATGAAATTCCGTTGTTGTGAGGAGATTGACCCAAAAATGAACTTTCACATAGCCTTTAGACCTTTCCTTCTTCCAACAACCTCTAGCAGCGACGTAGTTTCTACCGTCCCGTGTTCGAAAAATCTTTGCAAAGATAATAATTGTAAGGAGAGAATATGCAATGGGCTATAAAATGGATGAGTTTGTTGAGAGTATTGTTGATAATATACACATGATATTGCAAGGTAAATCAACCTATAATTAAGCAAATGTAAAAAATATATGGAAGAAATATATATACAAATATACGTAAATGGCAAAAGATATCCCTAATTTATCTTCTTCTTAATAATAACTTCCAACATCTAAAGTTGGGAGAGTTCGAGCCTAATATTTAAAGTTGGTGGACTATTCTTCTTACTGTGAATTGGTTTTACAATAAAATCTCACCGGACTTATGTGTTGGATACTCTTCTTATAAACCAATGTGTTTAAATTAGAGTTAAAATGAAAAAGCGATATAAAAATGAGTTAAGTTAAAAAAAAAAAAACAAACAGTAAAATCTATTTGGTAAAAAAAAAAAAATAACAGTGTGGCAAATGATGATGAATAAAAAATGAAAGCCTTGCGAATAATATGAGTGGTTCAGATAAAACATGTTCATCCGATATGGAAGTGCGGAGTGAGTGAGTGATTGTAAGTTGGTAAAATATGAAACTTTAGCTAATAAAATATGAATTCAACGTCCAATTTTCTTTGAAAATGAACTATTAGTAATTTAGTATGTAATATGAATCAATATGATATTCTAAAATAAAACGGAGTATTTCACGTGGAAAAAAAAAATCATAGTTTCACCGTTATAGTTCAATTTTTTTTATACAAATCATTCAGCGACTTGTTCACTTAGTCACATATGTTTACAATATCAATTCATGTCTGTTTTGCACAATTCTCAAGTTATTTTTTTACAGAACATATATTTTATTAGTATATTTTTATTATAATATATATTAGTTCAAAAATTTTATACTAATAAGTTCATATAGACTATAAAGTGTTCGATTAGTTCAAACATTTTACATTATTAAATCATACTTTATTTTAAACTTATAAAAACAATTTGTATAAATGTACGAAATATATAACTAAAATAATAGAACATAAAATTTGAACTAAGAAAATGCCCGTCAAAAGAAACAAAAAAAGACACTTGTCATTGTATCAAAAAAGACATAAAAAAAGCATATTTTCAGATAAAAAAAACTAAATTTATTATACCGTTATATCTTATAGTTTAGATTGTGCATCCAAATACGGTTCATTCAAAGTTATAAAAAGAGAATAAATTACTCAAACTTTGATTGGAATCACGTGATATGAGCAATTCAGGTTTGGAAAACAATGTTTGTTGTAGAAAATAAGTTTACACATCATAAGTTTCTGTCCAAATTTGGAGGATCCCGAATGCATATCCAAAATTAGCACTCTAGAATGAAGTTTAGGCTCCATCTGCCATTGTCCTCTTCGATGTACTGATATAAAGCACTGCACTCAAGGGGGAAACAATGTTAGGTGTCTGTAAGCATCTCATTTCATAATAAGTAGTATTAGTCTGCTGTAGATATTAAGAAAATATATAGTTCTATTTATTTTACCATTGTTTCCGCGGATGAAAGCGTCTCCATATTTGTTCTTTAACTGACCATTGACGTATTCTTCTGTTTGCTCCATAGCTATGTTCATGTATCCATCAAGGCAAGCTAAGATGCCTGCATAAGAGAATAACTAAATGAATATGAATAATCATATTGAAATATAAATCTAGTCTCTTATGATTGAATACTCACTAATTGTCTCCCATACCATTGATCACAAACTAGTATATCAAATGATAAAAACAATATGTTAAGTCACAGTTTATTCTTTGATATGTCGGAAGTCAAAGCCGTTGTACACTTGTACATCCTTTATAATGAAGAATGTTTGAGGTTTGCTTATAATCCATGATCTCATCACAACAAAAATCAAGGTTCAAGCATCACTTTTGAGTAAAAGCCATATCAAAGATGAGAGAAAAAACTACAAGTACAATAAAAAGGGCAGAGGAGCAGCCTTTATTCCACAACCTTGTCCTTCCTATTTTCTTTACGAGCCTCATCATAGTTGGATGGAGTTACGAATAAAATTACAATTCCTAACTATTTTTTCCAACAGTATCTTGCAGAACCAACGGCAAAAGCCAATACAAGTAGTAAACTCAAGTTTTTTTGCTTATACTGTGTACCCCTATAACTATTAAGGATGCAAAAGTCGATACCAAGACCTTCCACCTACAGAATACAGTGTAAAGAGAATCAACACCAATCTGATACAACAAATCCTGCGGCTACTTCCCAATTCAGTTTCTTTGAACATAAACTTCTGAACCTTTTCCCCTATTTTATTTTTGCTTCCCTTGGCTGGTTTTTTAGAGCCTTGTAAGGTTTTTGAAACAAATCTTGTCAAAAGAATAAAATTTGAGGAGAAGAATAGGAAATGAAATCTTCAAGTTTTCATCTGGGTTCTGGGGAAATGACAGTGGGGAGAAGCCTTGAGCCCAATGATAAATTTCATGTGGGCATGCCGGCATGTGAGTTTTGGCCGTGGAGAACAACCCCATTTGCTTTTAGCTACTTGAGCCCACAAATGATAGTGTCATATTTTTGTTCTTCCCTTTCCTCTATTAGTTTTTTTTTGTTAATCTAAATTTGGGTTTCTTTCTAGGATTTATAGGCATGTAGGACTTGTATGTGTTTGAGAGATCTACCACTTAATGATGGATGGCTATCAGTGTTTTTTTTTTTGTTGAATTTGTTGGAAGAGCAATCACAAGATTTACAAGTTCACCAAACAATACACGTTAGAGAAAGCAACAACATTGTCCGTCATCCATCACTAATTAATCAATTCCTACAAAAATCCAGCAATCTTCATGCCTATACAACCCAACAAACCAAATTTTGTATCGAGACATACAAAAGCCTAAACAAGAGAGAAAAGAGGAGAACAAAAATACCATGATACTGGCACTTGCAGAGCACAGTATCAAGTAGCTAAGGCAAGGAGGAGAACAAAAGATACCATGATAATGGTACTTGCAGAGCACAGTATCAAGTAGATAAGGCAAATGGAGTCGTTGTCAGTGGCCAAAATCCACATGCCCAATAGAAATGGGTCATTGTGCTCATCGTTTCTCCTCTAAACAGTCAGTTTCCCAACCATACAAAACTTGATGATTTCAATCACTCGGCGTCTTCTTTTCCTCCCTAGATTTGGTGTTCTATTTTCAAAGAAAGTGGATTGGGCAGTATCAGCCTCTGCCCTAGATTTTTTTATCAGATGATAACTGGGACTCATGAGTGATCACAGATCTCCATTCTCTTCACACCGGGGAATTCCTTAGGCAGAAGGTCTTGGTGAACTTGAAGAAGGATAAATTTGCATTGATGAATTGGTATTTTCTGCTCCATTTACATGCTTAATGGGTATCAGTTGACATCCCTAGTTGTCTGTTGATTCTAATATGGATGAAAATAGAACGAGGATTCAATGCCAAGGAGGGTACTAGTTGACATCCATTATTGTCTGTTGCTTGTAAATAGGATTAGTCTTTTCACTGTTAGATTAGCACTTCAACAGCCTGAAAAGGAGTCGTCAACTGCAACTATGGTAGAGTCGTTTGTGCCTGTAAACTTACAGTAGTAGTCTTCATCCACGCACAAAGCACAATTCTAGAGCCTAATGATTGAAGATGCCATGCCAATCACTTTTACAGCCCAAAAAATTAAAAAAAAAGAATATTTGAAATTTGAAGCTCAAGTTCACCACTATCAATTTCTCAAACACATAGTACCTTTTTTCGCTTATCAACATACAAATCAAGCAACCAACCAAGTGAAAGCAGAGAACTAAATAATCTGAATAAGAACAGCCATATATAAGAGGAAAAGATGCAAACTTTACCACGATAGTCAACGCCGGAATTGAGCTTGACGACGACAGGGCGGCCCCTTATCGATTTGAGAAAATCAGCAGGGGTCTTCGTATTCGCCGAACCTTTTTCAGCCCCGCTGCTCATCTTTTCTCTCACAAACCACAAAAGAAAACCCTAGGAGGTTCACAAAGGAGAAGGAAGGGATATTCAAAAATCAAAATCAGAAAAGATCGCACTACTATCAAAATCACGCCCCCAAGAAAGGAGGAAAGCAAAGAAGGCTGAATTGAAGGATTGAATTTACCTTGCGACTGGTTTCGAATTTGAGCTATATAGATCTGAGAGTGAGTTCCTCAATTTCAGACTTCAGAGAGTTCGTCCCGCCAAAGCCCTAATTTATGGTGGTTTGTTTTTTTTGGTTGGAAAGGAGCGGATGAACGATTAAGGTGTGTTTAGGAAAATGTACACACACGTGTTTTCTACAAATTGTATAAGAGTGTTTTTTTTCTACAAATTGTCTTACTTCTACATTAGTCTTAGTGTTTCCATCTTGCGTATTTGTCACTCTTCGGTTCAACATAATATGATATCTCTGCATTTACAAGGTTTAGTACGTCTTTTCTTCTCAAAAGATGGATTGAAATCAGTCCACCCTATACCATAATTATTGAGGTCCTTGTTTGTGCCTGCAAAAACAAAGGAGCAAGGCCAAGAATGAAGCAAATGCAACTTTACAGTAAAGGTTTCATATGATGTAAATCTATGGCCAAGTTATTGCCCCATATTTTTTTTCTTTATAGTCAAATGTTTATTGTTCAGTGGCACAATAAGGCTGTTAGAAGCCTACACCAGCATAGTGTTATTCTAAAACCTTCCTAAATTATACTAGTGTTTCCTAACACCAATATTTTGTTTTATATGTCAAACACAACCTTTATGGTGTCACATAACGACACACCCTAAAATTTTTAATGTTATTTTTTCTCAAACTCATCCCAATATAACCAAATATTTGTGGATAAATATAACCCTAATCATTAACTTCAAGCATCATTCTCAAGTCTACGTACTCTTTTTCTTCATCTTTATACATTCATTGTGTTTTCACACCAACTCCCGAAACTCTGTAAACCTTTTTTTTTTATTTCAATCAAACACGACCGATGTGGGGCAAGAACTCAACCTCTCGAACAAGAGACATCTTTCGAAGGTAAGAAATTCGTGGTCATGCTCTCCCAAGTAAGGTTGTGCAAATTTGACCCAGTCCGGTCTACGGTCCAATATTTTTTATTCAGGTCTCGGTCCAGGACCGGGTTGAAATATTATTGTATAGATTTAATTTCATATATATATTGTTAGTATTTGAAAAATATATATTTTTTACTTATTTTTTTAGGTTTTCAAAATATTTTTTTATTTTAGATTTTTTATATTCTGGACCTTGATCCAAGTTTTTGAAAATTTCGACCCGGATGCACAACCCTACTCTCAAGTCCTCAAAATCTGAAGAGACGAGAAGCTGCAAAGCCACTCAGGAGGAACCACCACACCATGAAACTGAAACAAAGCCTATCGTGCTAGTTGAGTAAATATGTGAAGTTGGATCTTGAATCCATTGAAGTGAAAGTACAAGTGAGAAGAAAGAGAATCTAACATGAGTGTAGAACCAATAATGAGATTCCTGCACCCTCCACACAATAGAATTTATTTCCTAAAAAAGTCCATTTGTATGTCCTTATGAAGAAACAAATAACAATTACATCGTGCAGGGTGCAGGGTGCTACAGTCTAATTGATAAAGGATATCCTGAGAAGGAAGGTTACATGGTGCCCTATACGAGGACAAGATACCACTAATCTCAGTTTGAGGACGTCGTTCCAAAGAATGTAAAAGAGACATTCAACAAGGTACACTCTTCTTTACGTTCTGGTATTGAGAGGTCTTTTGGAGTTTTGAAATCTCGATGGAAGGTCTTACAAGTGATGTCAAGTTACCCAATAGAAACTTAAGTGGATATTATTATAGCATATTCCGCTTTGTATAGTTTCGTAATGAATTCTAGGACCCAAGTAGAACTAAAAAAGTTAACAAATGGTCATGGTTGTGACAAGATGAAGTTGACAAATAAATGTTGGAATGTGAACAACCGAGTATGGCCGAGGAATCAAATGTTGATGAAGAGGATGAACTTGTAATAAATATTGAGTTTCAAGATGCATATACGTCAATTTTGAGATAAGATCGCGAGAATGTTGTGGTTTGTTCCCTAGTTAAGCTAGGTAATTCTATGCATAATGAATGGATACATTTGTGATGTACACGAACTCGGTATGCATACGTTTTTGTATTGCACTACCTTGAAGTGCATTGACAAATCAATTTTAACGCACTCAAAGTTAACAAATATTTTTGTTTTTCCATTGCATATTTACATTGAAGTGTCTTATCACCGCCTTAATTCATAGGGTTGTGCACTTTGGCACATTGAAGTATGTAAACACATATAATGCAATCATTTTGCACAATTATTTGTAGTTGTTAGTTTTGAAACTCGATTAAAAACTTGTAGCCACATCAGAAATATATACCAAGATAGGTACATTGACAAATAAATATTCAATTTACAATTGTTATTATAAAAGCATGCCCTTCAAACCATTAAATTATAGGGTTGTGCACATTGACAAATGAAAAAAATAGGACATAAACTGCAAAAAATATAAAACAACAAGAAATGTTGTTCAAGATAGACTGACACAAACACAAATAACAAATATAGTTTAAAGTCACCATGAGGATGCACAACATGTTACATAGCATCATAAAGACCAACCACTACCATAATTGCAGAAAAATAAAAAGTAATTGTCTTTATCAACTTCACGTTAGCAGCATATTCAGCATATCCACGACCTTGAGCTTATTACATCGATGTGGTCTCCTGGACATGATCACCCAACACGTGGTTCATGCCCTCAATATACTTCTCCACCTCCTAGACCCTCTTAAATCGTTCTAGTTAATGTGTCAATGAGCTCCTTATGACGTTTGTTTATACTTGTTAGGCACTACGTGTGTTCGTAGTCTCCAAGAAATTGCATTGACGGCGCTGATGTGTGCACTTCAAATATGTGCAACAATTTGTGGTGGGCTTTGACACACAACCTACAATTTTAATAAGTTAGGGAAATTTAAGTGTAAAGTACACGGTTCTAAATATTTATGAAGTAGAGACACTAACTAAATTATACCTCTAGTAATCGCCTCTAACTTTTAGGCGTCGAGTCCACGTTCACTCGTACATCTTAGGATCATGCTCATAAATCGTGAACATTGTGCCACTTGTCCACATGCCTCCCTCTTCAACAATGCGAATTGATAGTGTCCTCGCCGTCTCAAGGGTGTTGGTTTCAGGATCCCACTAAAATATCAAACAAAATAAACAACAAAAATTGTGGTATTATAAAATTCACGAATTGCAGAAAATAAACAACAAGAGTTGCATTATTAAACACAATAATTTGGTATTACAACAAATATAAAGGAAGGTAATAGGACAAGTTAGCACATACCACACCAACCATAACTCACATCGTACAATACTCCACATGACATATTTATATGAAATCATATGAATACTTTACATACAAAATACACAAGAAAGTAATTGTAGATGTCAAACTGTCAATTGCAATTACAAACTGTGTAATGTTAACAATATAGCATAAAACCAAACCCAATAATCTTCTATATCAGAAATTGGAAACAAAATTTGTATAAATTAAAACCCTAATAAGAACAAAAATCTATATAAAGAAAACCACATTCAAAATAAATATGCAAACAACCTCAAATGTTGTAACCAACTTGTAAACATGTTGTAATTTGTTCACTTTTTAGTAACCTACAAACAAAGTCCCTGTTTGGGGAACAATTTATGGAAGCTGAAGTTTGCACTTTACAAATTTATCCGGTGTTTGGGAGTTTCAGCTTATGAAAACTGATGAAGCTTATGAAAGCTGATAAAATGATAATTTCTATAAGCTATCCATGACAAGCTTATTGGATCTTAAGGAGCTTATGAGAATTTTAATTCTAGAATACCCTTCTATTATAATTTACCACACTACACATTGCAATAGAATATATATTCAATAATAAATTCATAAACTAAGTTTTATTAATTACTTTCAGTTTTCAATTTTTAAATTTTATAATTTTAAAATTTGAATTTGATTTAACAAAATTAAAATATAACCACACATTAGATATTATAATAAAATTTTAATTATCAATTGTTACTAATAATATTTTTTTGGCAATAATTTCTATTGAATATTAACCAAAAAAACATGAATTACACTATTAATTATTTTTCAGTTAAGTATTATAAATTTATAAATTCAAATTTTGTTTATCAAAACTGAAATTTAACTATATAATTTTTATATAATTTTTAACTATGTATTAGAACTAATAATATTTTTTTTGACAATAATCTCTATTAAATAATTACCAAAAATACATATGAATTACACTTTTAATTATATTTCAGCTTAAAATTTTTATAAATTTTAAATTCAAATTTTTTTTTTTACAAAACTAAAATTTAACTACATTATAATATAATTTTTAATTTTCTGTTAGTATTGATAATGTTCTTTTAGAAATAATATCTATTAAATATTTATCAAATATTTACCAAAAAGACATATGAATTACACTAATAATTATTTTTCAGCTTTAAATTTTATAAATTTAAAAATTCGAATTTTGTTTAACAAAACTAAAATTTAAGTATATAAATTTTAATTATCTATTAGTATTAATAAGTTGTTTTGGCAATAATATCTATTAAATATTTAACAAAAAGACATATGAATTACACTCTTAATGAAACCCTTATTGATAATTTTACATTTCTATCATCTTCGATAAGCTCGTACTTCCCAAACGCTCAACAAGTTTATCAAAATAAATCAGCTACTCCATTCAGCTACTTTTTTCCAACTTCAGCTTCAGTTTCAGCTACAATCATCTTCAACTTCACCTATAATAAGCTTGCGGTTTCCAAATGTACCCAAAAACAAATCAGAAGCAAAAAGATAAGAAATAAAAAAAAGATGAAATGGTGAACAAATTACTTATCAAAGCAAAAATAACTAACAAATCACAATGTTGAAGCCAATGAAAAACAAGAAACCCAAAAAGAGTGGGATGAAAGAGATAGAAAATCTGAAGAAAAAACACAAAATCCCCTAGATCTAAACTGAAGAAAAAAAAAGATAAGAAATAAAAAAAAGCATGAAAATAAGAAAGCCGCATGATAAGATCGAGATTATAATAAGATCAAGATCGTGATCATGATAATATCGTGATCGTGATAATATCGAGATCGTGATAATATTAAGATCGTGATAATATTTTTATTATGTAGTTTCCAATATGTTACTGGTCATTATTCTCTTGTAAAACCTATATAAAGGTGGGTGTTGTTCAAGTAAGGCACATTATTCCGGTACAGCCGACACGTGTCCCGAAATTTTTTTTTTTTTTTTTTTTTTAAGAACGAGTAAAAGTAATAGTTCAAAATTTATTATGGAATAGGATATAACTTATAAAAGGATAGTTCATGAAGTATAATAGGATAGTTCATAGTGCAAATGTTATAAAGGAATGAAAGTAATAGTTCAAAACTTATTAAGGAATAGTTCATAACTTCTAAAAGGATAGTTCATGAATTATAATAGAATAGTTCATAGTGCAAAATTTATAAAGGAGTGAAAGTAATAGTTCAAAACTTATTATGGGATAGTTCATGAATTATAATAGAATAGTTCATGAATTATAATAGAATAGTTTAAAGTGCAAAAATTTATAAAGGAGTCAAAGTAATAGTTCAAAACTGATCATGGGATAGTTCATGAATTATAATAGAATAGTTCATGGATTATATTAAAAAGTAATAGTTCATGGATTATATGAGAATAGTTCAAAGTTTATAGGAGAATAGTGCATAAATTATAACATGGTATTTCAAACAAATTTTCATTCGTTTCCGAAAAAAAAAAAATTTTTCAGGACACGTGTCGCCCGTACGGTCGGCCGTACGACCGTACCGCAATATATGAACCGTACCTGAACATTTACCATATAAAGGTTATTATAATATCAATAAAATGATGGGTCTACCTCCACTATTTGTGTGGTCTTCTCCACCAAAATCTATCACCGCACACAAAAAAACCCAATAAACTCGTAAAATTTTAAATATATGAAAAAGTTACTTGAGTAACAAATCCAAAAGGATGAAACAATTTTGTAGAAAAAACGCATAAACCCCCCTAGATTTGAACGAGAAAAAAAAAACAAATTAAATATCACAAGAAAGTAGGAACGACGCACACAAAACCCAATAAACTTGTAAAAAATCACATATCTAAAGAAAAAGTTCAAATATAACTAAATCATTGCATAAAATGTGCAAATACTCACAATAAATATGAAAATGAGCACAAATAAGAGAGGAAAAAATGGAAGAGAAACCAACTTGTAAACAAGAAGGGGGCCAAGTTGCTCTACGAATCGCCGACACATAAGACGGAGAAGAAAAAGTTAATGAAAGTAGAGAAAGGGGCAAAAATGTATCATTAATGACATTCATGTGTATTTGACAAGGGTCAAAAGTGGGCAAGACTATAAAAATATGATGGGATTCTTTAAAAAAAATCTTCAAGGAGAAGGTTCTAAAAATTGGGTTATAGGCAAACACAACTCCATGTTCAAACCCTAAACCACACCTACAAAGCTTCAACTGAAAAGTAGACACAAGAAGTAGTTCCAATGACAATCTAAAAACAACTCCCACAATCGAATTGATAATAAACAAGGTCGTAGAGGTTACCAAGTTAAAGATTTTGAGTGTCATATCAATTACTTATATAGGTGTATATATAGTACAAGTTAAGAAAAAAAAACAATTTAAGATCGGAACAAAAACCAATACATCACATATCGCAAACTCAACCGTCTATCAGCAATTTAGCCTTGGTTTAGACCAAAACCGATGGGTTTGGTTCTATAAACCGGACCAATTTTGCTCAACCCAACATTTCATTGTTCTAGTCATATAGGCTTGTAGTAAAGATGTGCTAAAGTCCATCAAATGCTAAATGAAGAGAAAGAATATGTACATGTTTCATCCATGGGATAACGCATTGAGGTGGACAACAGGGAAAAAGTTAAATAAAAACAAATTCAAAATTTTTCTATGATCCCTAAAAATATAATTGGGTTGATGTTATTTTTAATACGGGTGGGCGACAACCTAATCAAGTCCACCCTAACTTCGCCCCTACGCAAGGTCCAATCCGTATTGACCTTGACCAAGCTGTTTTCCGGATTCCTCCGATGACCTAAAACTAAAACCTCCGTCTTAGGCTGAATCACCGAGACCTCCATGTAGAACCACAAAGTAAAAGGGTATAAAAGTAAAAATAGTAGGTAAAATATGTAATTTTCATGTGTAAACTAAGAAATTATAAAACTTTGTGCAACTTATATTATAGTAATTTGGTACCTATGTTATTTTATAACATGTGGAGTCTGTCTACTTGAATATTTAGACCTAAGTTTGTCTACTTGAACATTTAGACATTGAGTGCATTAATAGTATAATAGACACAATGAGGCATACTTAACCTAAAAACTTTATCATTAAAAAAAATTACACTATAGAAGTTAACAAGACTAGTAGTTAGACATAAGTTTGAAACTTGTAGTAATATTTTTTTAAAAAAAAGCTAAATATACCGGCTTTGATTTACTATCGCAAAAATAAATCGCAATTCGTCAGCGGGCGCCGGCGCCATCAGCCAGCGTTCAGATTGGGGAAAAAAGTTGTACGGAAAAAATCGTTTCTTTTCTTCAAGGCCTTCAAAACAATGTTTTATCCTAGTTCACATAAGCCGATCACCATCAAGTCTCTTAGCAACTGTAACAAAACAATGTTTTTATCCTAGTTCACATAAGCGTCATCAAGTTGGGTTCCTTACAGAATCTAAAGGCTCCTTGAGTTCAATGAGTTACAATTAATCCAAGATGACAACATCTTCGCTTCCAACCTTCTCTGGTACGGGTCCGGCTGGTTTAATGTCTGCTGCATGATCCGCCTCCATGGGGTCCTCCTCTTCACTCGCTACGGGCTCGGGATCATCTACTGTAGCCTTGTTCTTATGCTGATCTACAGGAAGGTTTGGAGAAGATGAAGGGGAGAGAATCGAGACTACGTTATTGTAGATTTGTTCCACTTTTGGAAGGATTTTCTGTCCCAGATGAGCAGTGGATTTGTTTTCCACACAGTCTCGGCTGAATTCCTGCGCGCTCTCCTCGAATACATTGCACATCTGTGTCCAAACAAAAGGTTTAATTTAAGCACGTGTCATCGAGTTTCTTCACACGGTTTCCGGGATTGATAAAAAGCCTACCTGATTGTAGAGTCGAGTAAGCTTCAGAGGATCAGAGCTTCCGTTCGCAGCAGTAGACAAGGCTTCCTCTGCTGCAGGTCACGTAAGATAGAGATGAGTTTCTATATGTTAGATCATCAAGAACACAAGGAATAGCTTGAAGCATAGACAACATGAGGGGAACTCGTTTTATTTGCGAAAATCTGAAGTTTTTTTTTACTTTTATACACGAAGATTGAATTGATACAAAAAGAAGCAGCATACCGATCATCTCCGTTGGAGGTAAATGGTTCATTATTTCAGCAACAGGGTCAACGGTTGGTGCATCTTCTCCTTTTGGTGTATTCTCGGGTTCATTAACGGTATAACCTTCTTTTTCAGCCTGCAACCAGATCATTCAACACCGGCAAGTTTCAGATCAGTTGAAAATTATACCTCATATACATGATAACTCTCAAGAAAGATCGAGATCATGGACTTAGCTAATCAAACCAGAAGTTCTTGAATGAGATCATAAATTCTGATAATCAAACATCAAATATGGGATGAAACAAAAGTCCTCTTGTGCACTACTAGTTACAAAAGGTATATATACCAATAATAAAGAATTAGGTGAACAACAGCACTTACCTATACGTGGTAGAAAACATAACACAAGCTCAGAAACACTAAAAACCAATGAAAAAGTGCTTACACAGTATACTCCGTAGTATTCAGCAAAAAATCCCTTCTCCATAAGCAACACCCTCTTTTTAATAAAATCAGTCTGTCTCCTCTGCATTTCTCTAAACTGTTGCACCAATTGAGCAGTATCTGAAGGTCCTAGTGTTGTCTCAGCTAAATATAAATCCGGGTATTAGTGAATTCCATTATGGCTTCAGAGGACTATGTAAGGGTTGCTAAACCAAATATTGTGTCTAATTATACCTCCATATCCAGGAAATGTGACCACCTGGAGATTCAGCTCCTGACAAATGACTTGTTGAATCTTTAAATCCTTGTCATCAACGACAGCTTGCCATCTTCCATAGCCATGCCTGCACAAGAAACATCAAAACGAAGTTTCCGTAAGAACTTGACAAAGTAACAGTATTTCGCAGCAACACTACCTACTACAGAAAGCAGGATGAAGAGTCGTCTGCTGGTTAGTAATTTATTCATTCCTGGTAATACTTCTATTTGAAATCTCTGTGAACCAAGACCGATAACAATATCTATAAAGCTGGTAACAGATTAGAGTTTAGACCATTAAGTATATTGGGGAGGAGGATGAAAATTTGCAGCATAGCCCCTAATGAACAGGCAGACATTCTACAGATAAAAACACTCCAACCGTCCATCGATATTTGTCATCCCAGTAGAGTATTATACACGCATTTGTGACCAGATATCGATGATTCGGTATCAAGATATGAGTATGAGATTGATATCTAATATCCTTTATTTGATAGGTTTTAGTTTATGAAAGAGGAAGAACAAATATAAGATATCTGATACCTCTAGTTTTTTAAGTATATCAAAAGAGTAGAAAAAGTGTATTAGGAGTATATCAGGATATCAATCTGATATTGATATACTTATATACCAACCACTAGATATCAACTTTCTTATGTTGATACCCATATCTCATATCCAGATATGAATACCAAACAGGCCCTTAGTTGCATAACTTGCATGATATCCCATAACCGGTGACTCGTGATCATTAATCTAGTACTAACAAAGGAAAATACGCAAAGTAGACATCATCAGACTCGCATACTACCAACCTACAGCTAAATTGAGTTTGAACTACAGCACTCTCACTTCACAACCCCTTCCCCACCGAGGAATAATTT
This sequence comes from Fagopyrum homotropicum, assembly GCA_033239125.1. Classification (NCBI taxonomy): domain Eukaryota; kingdom Viridiplantae; phylum Streptophyta; class Magnoliopsida; order Caryophyllales; family Polygonaceae; genus Fagopyrum; species Fagopyrum homotropicum. Next base: position 17,097,375 of record BSWB01000007.1, read on the forward strand.
ACAACATGACAGTTCAGGCATTGTATATGGCTCCAGCTCAACCCACAAAAAACTCAAATCAAATGCTAAAATTTCTGGTTGAAAAGTAACATAATGCTGAAATTTCATACACATTGCAACACAAATGCATGACAGGATAACGATCCAAAATAGAACTTACTTCAATAGTGCACGTAAAAGCAAGGAATCATGTTGTCTCTTCCAAAATCTGCCGTCTCTCAATCCAGGATATAGGGCCAGCGTATCATTGGCAAAAAGAGGGGCATCGGGGTTTTCCAACAAAAGCTTTACCTGCCAATGGATAGAATAAAATGAACACAAACAAACAAAAGGACAAGTGCACAACGGCCACACTGGTGACATGACATCATAGAAACACTGCTCGGAGATTGATTATTGAGTTGAACGAAAAGTCTAAAAAGATGAAGTTAAGTTCTATACACTACTAGTCTACTACTTTTAGCATCAGCATACAAATGGGGGAGAGGGGGGCGCGAATTTGTCATCTATTCTCAACTTCAACTCTTCAAAAGAACAGTTTTTAATATGCAACTCAAAATTTATGGCTATATCAAATGAGCTGACCAAGAACAGACTAATAGAAACTTTTTGAAATTAGTTCTGGAGGACAATCAAGCTGAATAAATAACAGCTATCTGCTATTTCAAGGCAACAGGTAAACATATTTGACCCCTTATATTTTGTCCAACTCCCTTGATGTTTTTAATTATATGGACTCAATGTTTCTAGTTCCACACTATACAAGTTTCATGCAGACCAATCAACCCAAAATTCATCATCATTGAAAACTCGGTTTCTTGTACGTCATGCAAGACATAAAAACCTACAAGGACAATCCATTTGAAGTGTAAGATGTGCCAGTTTATCATGCCCTGTCTGTACAAATGTTACATTAATGGCGACAACACCAGATTTAATGATACCCCGACAACAGATCTAATATTGAATGTAAATCATCCATGGATCTTAAAAATTCATGTCTTTGCAACTAAGATTCTACGAATAATAAAAGCACATCAACCCCATCTGCATTATCCTTCACAACAAGGGAAAATGACAGTCAATATATTTTCCTCTACATCTCACTGAATGGCCATATCTCATATATAGTATCGATCAAAATGGGATAGAGAGCATGTACCTTCTCATGAATTAAGCTCAACTGTCCAAGTCTGACAAGAACGTCTTCCACCCTTAGTCCTTCCCTTGGAACACCATCTACATTAAAAAATAAACAAATAAAAGTAGAAAGAGGCTAAAGTCAAGTGCAAATCAATGAAGGTTCAGAGAAACTCGCAGTTAGATAGCACGTCAGGGAAAAAATATAAACCAACAATTACCTGAAAAGTTTGGCAAATCATTTACCCCTTCATATATGTGAGATAAGAACAGAGTTGCATATCTGAAACCCAAGGGTAGAGAAAGTATATAAGATGACAGAGTGATCACTATGTTCTAAATATATAACATTAGGGCACCGTAGGATAACAAAGTTAAACAAAAAAAACTATCAGTGGGAAAATAGAGTATAGCCACCACCCCCACATGATTCAAAATTATTTTAGCAATACAAAGGTTTAGCCTAGTTTGATGCAAATCAATAAAGAAAAGATAATAAAAAAGTTAAGCAGCTAAAATGAATGAATCAAAATTTTATGTTTGCCGAGTAGCCCATAAATGACTCAATGCAGGAAATTTCCTGCTGAGTTTACATTACAGGAACAAGCGTTATTCACACAGCCTTTCAATACAGCAGAAACCTTAGAACCACCATAAGACCTGTCTTTGGCTATAAAAATACAATTAAAAACCTGTACTCGGAAGTTAAGATCCCAACAACAGAACTCTGTATCATTTATACAAATAGGCTATAAGACATACCATAAGACCTGTCTTTGGCACAGCCAACATTAGTGGTTATTCATATAGATTGTAGTCAACCTTCTAGCCACTGTATGGTGGCTTGGGTAAGGAAAAGCAGAGATGGAAAGGCCAAATTTGTTCATAGCATCAGCTAATCTAAGATCTCAAGCCTAGTTACAACTGCTAAAATTCATAGAAAGCTGATTCAGCAACAAATTTAAGCAAGAACCCTGCTAAGATTAACAAACATAATCTCACATATTAGTCCATCTTTATCTCAATTTCAAACTTAGAGACGAGGAAGAACCCTGCTAAGATTAACTGACATATTCTCACATATTCAAACTTTGGCAAGAAATATGCAGAAAAGACTAAAGGAACCACCAACCACTTATATCATAACATCTCAATTTATTAGATGGAGCAAAAACAGTAAAGAAAAAACTACATTCAGAAAGAGAATGGATAAAAATGAAAAACAATTAAGAGAAAAGGGTGAAAGACATTTGACATACTCTTCCACTTCTTCATGGGTCTTCCCCTTCAATCTTGGCAAAAACTCCACCCAATCAAAATCACCTACCCCAAATCTACACAAGAAAATTGAGTTTCAGAAATGACGGCTCAGCAAAAAGAAAACACTACCATTCCACGACCACGCTTGGGTGGAGAAAGATGCAAAGATGCTAGAACCTCATAATGATTTGCACAAATGCAGCTCTCTGACTCTGATTGAAGCCCAGTACTCTAAGAGACCTTCCTTCACCCTCCATCAAAGGTAATCGTTCCACGCTACCAACTACATAGAAGAAAGAGCAGATCAGTAGGTGAATATATGTATCATCCCCAAAGTTAATTAGCAGAGATACAATACCTCGGCTTCTCTTTTTGTTAGGCTTTCTACCAGGTGCACCAGCTGATGCTGTCTCATCATCCGACTGTTCAGCTTCGTAATTGTCATCCCCACTATCAGAACTTACATCTTCTAAACCAGCCAAGTCATCATCTTCAACAGATACCATCTTTAAGTGCCACAAAGCATGAATGAGCATTCAAATACTTGCCAAGGAGAAAGACAGAATCGTTTTTTATTTGCTGTTTTCCTAAGAAATTATGGAAGGGAGATTTCGCTAACGAAAGACACTACCGACACCCAACAATTTTTTTTGCCTAACCAGACAAGCTATATATCAGAGCACAGTCGGCATGACAAAACCAAGAGATGCTAAGATTATACAAAGACAGAATTCAAAACAATAGGTATTCAATCATATCGACATAAAATCCTTTAGATAACAAAAACCCTGTATTCACTTTTTATTGCTGTTAGCTAAAGGTCACTTCTTCATGCTGCTCCATTTTCTATTGGATAATATAGCACCCATTCTTAGCCTTGGCAACATCGTATCATTAAGGGGGAAAGGGAATTAGCCTTCCCTTTTATTGCAATGTAAACTTTTTTAATGATTTTTTTCTCCTAGAAGAGGACCTAGATAACAGCAACTAAAAAAGCAGTCAATTGTTATTGCTGTTAGCTTAAGGCCCCTCCATGCTGTTCTGTTTTCTAATGGATAATATTATACCCATTCTTAGTCTTGGCAATATCATATCATTAAGGGGTAAGGGCACTAGCCTTGCCTTCTATTGACAATGTAAAGTTTTTTAATAGTTTTTTCTCCCAGTCTTAGATGGACCTCTGTCTTCTTCTTTGTAAGAATACCGGATTTGGCTGTCTCCTCTCTTCTATATCCTTCATTTCGAAACAACGATCCTTTTTCTTCATTAAAAACCTCTCCGATGTATTCAACAGATGTTATTTTCGACTCTACTGAGGTTGTATTAACCCATTCTTGTTAAAGTCGATATTTCCTTGAAGTGAATTTTGCTTTGAGGTGATATTTAATTCAATAGACTAAAAGATCCTACCAATGGGGTCTTATAATCTGGATTGAACTTAGTACACTGATATACAAGCAGCAGCTATATTTAAATGCTTAGGATATAAAGCGACAAGGAAGGACAAAAGAAGAATTCAAACCAACACGCAAACTGAGAGGAACTTAAGGCAAGACTACTTTTACCTGTTTACGAACTCTCTTTCCTTTTCCCAAAGAACCGAATTCCTTGGTTTTATGCACTTCATATTTGTCTTTTAGCAACTCCTCCCAATAAGAACTTCCATCAGAATTATTTACTGTGGTTTTATTCTCCATAGCTGCCTTTTGGTTTTCTTCTTCTGTTGATTCATCTATATATTCAAAATTAGCCACCTATATACATAACAAAATATCCATAAGCATGTGTTCAGACTCCAGATAACGCAGTAACAAGTCATCTCAAGTTTACTTCTGAGTGAGTACAGGCATGCATACTGGCAGAACTCAGGATTCAAACTAATATAATTGAGCAAAAAGTGAGTAAAGTCCGGAGACAAGTGTTTATCATTAGGTTGCACTACATATCAGATTTTCAAATAAACTACCACCAAAAAGAATGAATGCCAAATGAAGCAATAGAAACAACAGGATTTAACTTATATCTATATTTATTCCGTTTTGCCTAAACTTCAGATAAGCATGTCCAGTGATGAAAGAAGGATAAGCTTATCCATTCCAATGGGCTTATCAAATAAAATAGGTTCATTCTATTCTTTTTGAAGAATTTCATGCTCATCGAGAGATCCTTCATCCAATGTAAAGGATTTTAAATTACTAAACAGCCAAAAATAGAACACATCTAACGGTAATCATATCATTAACCTTGAAAGCTTTCAGAAAGCCATCTTCTTCTTCTTCATCCAAAGAAACCTCCTCATCTCCAATGTGTTCACGATTTAGTAATCTAGTAAAGGACAATCAGTCACAAAAATAAAAGCATAAGGAATTGGAAAAACATCATGCACAAGATGTAGACATTTACCTTTCTATGGCAGCAGCATCATAGTGAATCTGTCGGGCTTTTGATTCTTCTGTTTCCTCAGCAAACAGCTCCATTGACCCATACCTAATGATGTCATCTAGCTCTTCCTGAGAATGTCAAACAAAAGTCAATTGAGCATACAACTGCTTTATTTTATTTCTTACAAAGTACATCTAAGACCAATGATATTGTAACAGTAAAAAAAACTCTGCAATCTAACATCAAAACTACATCACTGTTGGATAACAATTATAGAATTACTGAAGGATGTGTATTATAGCATATCAATTCAAGTTAGCAGCAGATTCCGGTGACCCTCATCCAGTGCCAAAGGCATGTTATCGATGATAATCAGAGAGCTGGATAAAATAAAAAGGATAGGTAGAAAACATACAAAAATTTAAGGGTGAGACTTGAGGTCAAACCCGATAAAAATTATTTTTCAATCTCAAATAAATCTTTCCAAATGTTTTTGCTATAATTTTCTTACCATAACCTAATGCTTCTACTACAGACAGTTATCCTGTTAGTGTAGAAAGAGAGCAGAACTAGTTAATCATTCCCTATCAATTAATGACTACTGCACAGCTTGTAAGGGTATACTACAGCTTTGAGAGAACGAGTTCAATCCAGTTTGTGGAAAAAAAAAAAGAAAAGGCGACTCAAGTTACTCAACGCCATTGGCATCCCAAGCCAACTGCCTAGGCGTGCCTGAGAGGCAAATGGAGACCTCCTCCAGCTAAAAGAGGTTTAAACCATGTCAAATAACCATCAACCATGTTTGTAGACTCATATTGTAATAAATTAAATTTAGAGTGATAAACATGTAAGAAAACAAAGTTTCAAGCATCACAAAGCAATAAACTCAAGTCTAAAGCATTAAAAGCCATGAAAAACCAAGTTTGAATCATAAAAAAGTCGAGAAAAATCATTATACGCATCTTCTTCAAAATCATCAAGCTCGATCTTGGATGAACTTGGAAGAAGAGAGAAAGAGTGGGGAAAGAGAAGGGAGAAGAAGAGAAGCTAACTGTAGAGAATAGAAGTAGTAGCAGGAGGCAAGAAGATTTGAAAATCAAATGTTTTGTTTTTTATTATAATAGAAAAAGGAAAGGAAAAATCAGTATTGAAATTCTACCAATTAAAGAAAGATTAAATATAGCATATATTTGGAAATTCAATTGAGAACATACTATTTAAATGACAAAATTAACGAAATAATGGAAAGGCATGCGCCTGGGCCCTGGATGTCTTTGGCCCTGATCACCTAGGCGTGCCTGGATGCCTCTGGCCAGATTGCCTATGTGCGCCTGCAGCTCCAGGCTTGCCTTTCCATAACTATGCTGCCTAAGGTAATCTCGGGCTTCGAGGGGGCTAAGCCACCCAGGTGCACCTGCAGCCTTTTCACACACTCGTATGGTCCCAGATGCATATAAATCGAATGCGGTCTCGGGTGGTCATAATGAAATAATCACCACAAACACTAAGAAAATTATTAAAAAAGAACAGATGGGTAGCTAAAAATGACGAACTTTGTGCTTTCATCCAAAAGGATGCTCCACGTTGGTCCGTGCATGGTGTGTGGACCCAACAAAAGACCATAAAGCTCAAAAAGAACAGAGGGGTAACTAAAAATTACAAATGGATATCCAAGCAGTTTCCGGGCAGACCAGGATAATACTGCAAAAGGATTGGATGAAGCATGAATTTGTGGGCTTTCAAGTGTGCTTCTTTTTCTTATTAATTATATGAAGAGACTGTCGTTCTAGTTAATCTTTATTACATCTGTAAGACATGAACAAGAAACCAACATCAAGAGCTTTGTTCATCCTTATGGCATGCTTAATGAAAAAGCATATCCCAGGGTAGCTATCAAGCGAGTCTATACCTGATTGATATTTTGCGTTTTGAGCTTCCCCACAACTAAATGTTCCAAAACCATCTTCTTCTTAGTCAGCTCCATCATTCTTTCTTCGACGGTCCCCCGAGCTACGAGTCTATAAATCATGACCTTTAAGATGACAAAGAAAGAAACAAGATAGTTTTAAGCCTCAAAACCTCCAGATACAACTGGGTTTCACAGAATTATTTATAGGGTGAACATTAACCTTATTTCTTTGTCCAAGCCTATGAGCTCTGGCCATTGCTTGCAAATCAGCATGGGGATTCCAATCGCTACATGGGCATACAAATACACGAAGAAGAAGAAGAGTAAGAGAGCACGTCAAAAGGCACAAACAGAAAATCCTAGCATTTCCTGTATTTCTCTCTAACGATGAGGAATAAATAATATACTGAGGGGATACAGATCAAATAATAAAATGATCACTATTCTTAACACTTCTAGGAAAACATCAAAAGAGGGTCAGAGGCATATTTTAAAAATAACTTAAAATTATCTCAGGGGTAATTAAGAATGATATGGAAAGAAAGGATGTACCTATCATAGATGATAACAGTATCAGCAGTGGCAAGGTTTATTCCCAAACCACCAGCTCTTGTTGATAGTATAAAACAAAACCTCGAAGAATTCTCGGCATTGAATCGATCAATGCGAATTTGTCTCTCAGTTCCACTAACCTGGCCATCGATCCGCTCATATTGCCATTTCTGATAAGCAATTAGTATTAAGAAAACAGATTACCACATTGCTAGTCAAATCAAGCAGAAGGAATGGTTTCATATACAGATGTGAGAAGAAAAAGTGTCATAAATAAGCCTATCAGCTGTTGGTGAAGATAAATGAATCATAGGGAACTCATATAACCAAAAGATCTCTCGGGCCACTCGGTTTTCTATCTAGTGCCCCGAATGGCTTTCCATGTATAAAATAAAAAAAAAAAAATATATATATATATATATATATATAGAACCAAAACATCTTACCTTTTTGATAGACATCAATAAGAGGAGAGAGAAAATATCACAGGACATGAGGTGAAGGACAAGATCACATGGATAACGCTCCAAACACATAAATATAACTGACCAAAGGTAGCATGCAGTTCAAACCCACGTGATTGCTGAACAGCAGTAATGGAGGAAATCACAGTGCTTACCTTGAAAGTGAGGTAATCTTCCAGTATATCCAACATATTCTGAAACTGTGAATATATAAGAACTCTATGTCCCTGTTCCCTCAGCTTAACCATCATTTTATCCAACAATTGCAATTTTCCAGATGAATCAAGAAGTTCTCTGTCACAATATAGAGAAAAGAGAAAAAGTAAGTGGCAAAGTTGGGAGAGGTAGAGTTACCAACAAATTAGATTATTTTTTTCACGGTGATGATTAATAAGGCATTTTTAAATTGCTGGCAGGAAACCAGATTCGACCCCAATAAATATGAAGTTTAATAGCAAATGGTGATTACTTCTGTGATTCATTCACATCAGGTATATGTTTTTCGACTCCCTCTAACATGTAAGGATGGCAACATAACTTCCGGAGTTCCATAACCACGTTATTCAGAGAAATCTGGACCACGAGCCATAAATGAATGTTAGACAACTTAGATTTGAGATAATTAACTGAGAGCAAACTGACATTTCAACAGAGAATTTACATTTCCACCCTTGCGAGCTAATAACTCGTAGTTACGTGTCAAAATTGCTCTGTAATATTCCTTCTGTTGACTGCTCAGCTCAACCCGTAAGATGAGCTCTTTCTTTGGGGGGAGTTTCTTCATTACATCTTTCTTCAACCCTGATAACCACAAGGATTGTTTCAGCGCATATAATATATTGGAATCTAACACTACAAATTATATCAAGATATACCCACAGCCACTACAGATAGGGTAACAGTAAGTAATTCTGCAACTGGAGATGAACAACTAGAACAATTGCATAAAATGGAATGATACAGCAAATGAGGGGATGGAAAGTGAAAACTCCTACAAATACAAGATAAGTTGACCCTCACAGAGTCACAGATGGAGAGGACCATTCACAACTCACTAGTCACACCCATAAGGCACATTACCGAACATTAAATTCAGTTGACCCTCACAGATCAATACTATCAGAATTCCATCATTTCCATATTAACTTGTATTTGTTCAGAGATGGAGGCAACAAAGGTAACATGCTATGGCACTTCTGCTATTTGTTTTTTATAGCATTTAAAGTGAGGAAGAGAAAGGGAAGAGGAAAATTAAGGTAAAAGAGGTCTAGCGTCCTTTTGTCGGCCGACAGGGAAGAAAGAGGATAAAAATGATATCGTATATAAAACTTTCCAATTATGAAGGATTTTTCAAAAATTCAAATCCACACAAATCATTTCAGTTCTATTCATTACTTAATTGTTGTCAAAGGAAGATACACCAATTCCCTAATTTCCTCTCCGACATCTTCCCTTCAAAAACAATATAGCTAACAAAGCATTGTAGTTCAAGGAAAAGAACAAGAGCATGCAAAGCATTAAGTTTTCACATACTTATATTTGCAATTCATCAATCACTAAACCATAGATTGAAGTTCCAATAGATAGAAAATTGTTATCACTAATTAACCCATGGCATCTTTTGGATAACATTTTTTTAACAATTGTGTTTCTAGCCTTCAGAGAAGTGTTCGTACAATAAGCACCAAAGCTCCTCATCAAACCCCAATGTAAAGAGTCACATACATGGCTTATTCCTTTCAAAATAGTAACCAAAGAAACTCGGTGATGTCCATCAAAAACCCAAAAAGAACAGCACATTTAATGAGTCAAACCGACTCAACTACAAGCAACTCATACACAAAGCTTATAAGATTATTTCTTTAAACTCATGAATGTGGGTATTGTAATTTAATCATCTGATTCTTTCCTGATAGAAGGATAAATTCATAGCCAAGCCAAATAAGATCATTAATATTCAAGTATGCTGGTTTCTTAAGCAGGTATCTCAAAAAAAATAACAACCATATATAACCTGTTTTCGTTACTTTATCTCGCCCTGCTATCCAGAGCAGACACATTCAATCCATTTTAAGACTTCCCTACTTCAACGAGTTTTACCCTCATGGTTGGATCTAATCTATGTTCATTTATGAAGTATTCGTGGAGAAATTTGACTGAAAACATCCAATATAAATATGGAACAAATAATCTGAAGAACAGAAAGATCTGGCTACAGATTCAGTTACATACTTCTCAAAAGATGTGGAGCCAACATTGTGTGAAGCCTAGAGATCTGCTCCTCATGGTTGATATCCTTGAACTCTTCCTGAAATTCTTCTAAACTTGCGAACTACAGATGGTTGAACACAATTAGATGATTTGGAAGATATCTGAGTTCTATTAGTTGTTTTACACTGTACACGTATTTGTCTTTAGCCCATTGTAATCTCCTTTAAAAGATACTAACCTTCCCAGCATCAAGAAAATGCATGAGCATAAAAAGCTCATCCAGATTGTTCTGCAAAGCAAAGCTCATAATAAGTGACAATCACTAGACAAAATCATCTAATGCAATAATTCCAAAAAAAAAATAGTAAATACTTCCATAAAAAACAAACATTGTCAACAATGATACCACAATCAGAATATGCCATTACTACAAACAAGTATACTTATGACTCTCTGTCCAATTTTCTAATCAAACACCTTCCTTTTACAGTATGTAGAAACACATTACAACAACAGCAATGATAAAATTCATGAAAAACAGAATAACTAGAGTAACACAGGGAAATGCTACTGCAGGAGTGGTTTTGGGAGGATAAACTTCACGGTAAGGAAAGGAAATGATGCAACGCAAGATTGATTGAAATTCATGGAAATGGGGAAATTTTCTAGTGGTAAAAACATAGCCATAGTAGATTAAAAACGACTGTCACATCCTAGGTCATCCAACCGTTTCGTTTTGTAGATCCCACTCCTTGCTTCCCTTCCCAATTCTCCCAGAACTTTTTATTCTTCTAGGCTTTGTTCTAATCGCTATCGCTACCCAAAACTTACAATGAAAAAGGGATGTACTTCGTACATATCTAACTAGTTCTAATCGCTAATCGCTATCGCTACCCAAAACTTACAATGAAAAAGTGATGTACTTCAGTTTAAGACAAAAAGGAAAAGTTTCCGGTTATTATCACAAACTGCAAGAACCGGATAAACAGCATAAAAGTAGGGAAAATGGTACCAGAATCAAAGAACAATGTCTGATGGGTAACCAACTGACGAATGCATCAATGTCTGCTAGATAGCACAGAGGATACTTTCAGTTCAGCATCAGGATTTAAGAGGAAAGGATCAAGGCAAGATGAACTGGTTTAGGAATATCTTGATGATGATGATGATGATGATGATGATGATGGTGTCGGCGGCTGTGTGAGGGTTACAGTGTGACAATCAAGATGGATGTGCGCTAGGGTTAGAATGCCAGATGGAGAGGCCAAGAGCTTTAGAATGGGTTTATAAGGGTATATTTTTTAAAAGATGATGTAAAAGAGATCTACCACTGCGGAATTTATGACTGTTGCTTCTTTCCTCAAAAGAAACCAACACTAATTTGTGGTAAATATGTGAACTGGATCCACCATAACTTTCTTTTCAGTTAAAAAGAAATTTATACTAACAATATAGACTAATAAAAATTCCAAATCTAGTCATCCGCAGTGTGCCACATTTTTAGTAGGGAAACTAATTTAATACAACTTTAATATATAAAATTAGCACCCAGAAGTTTGCTTACCCTGTGAGAATGGAACCTTCAACTAAAATTCCCATTTTAAAAATTCGGCCAATGCCATGATTTGCCAACCGGAATGTTGACTGGAGTGCACAGGTGGCACTATTTTGGGATTAAGATGATTTGTGGGTGTTCATTTGAATTTCATTTAAATAAATCATGACTTGCACCTGATGCTTAGATTTAAATTAAAAAGATTAAAAGGAGAAAGTGGGTGTATACTGGGGACTCGGGATGTTTGTATCTTTTGCTCTCCTACCAATTTAATTTATTTGTTTATCACAAGGACCGAATACTCATTCATAGTTTCTGTTGCATTCAATTATGTCGATTCAGTTGAAATCAAAGTAATTAGCCACAACTTAATACATCAAGTTACCATCCACAGAAGGTATACCACAATTAGTAGCAATGGCCAACAAATCATTTCCTGCATTAGTTTATCCATAGTTAATTCCTAGTTCCTACTAGATAATTCATGGATAGCAAATTTGCCATCCACAAAAGAGCAACCTATGCATTCTAATTTGTATTCCGGTGGCCAAGTCATGACATTGGCCGGATTTTAAAATTAGTTTATGGTCAAGGTAATGTTCTCACAGAGCAAGTAAGTTTCAGGGTATTGATTTTACACTTCGAAGGTATTATAAAAAAAATCCCTTTTATAATATTATGATATTTACCATAGTAGATCATTCTTCTAAGGCGGTATTCGGTTGGGAAGATCGGATAATGATCCAAACCAACACTATGTGGTTGGTTGAGATTTTCTGTTCTCAAATCAATTCACAGTACCAGGCTCCAGGTTTGTGGTCTGATGTCCTCCATTCACCTACTGATCCCTTTCTTTGCCTAGCCATGATTGACGAATATGGCTACTGGAACACCTTTGTTTGTCTACAAACCACCGGCCTCCTAGTCATCTGTTATTGATGCCTATAACCTGGTTCTAGTGAGTATCATATTCGCTGCTGCTCAAGCTGTGAGAGTTGAAGTTGGGGGGTTTTTGACGTAGCATATGGCAGTGCTCAACTTGTTTAGGTGAAGGAAAAATGGTATAGGTTTGAGGTGCACCAATGTAAAAAGGAAACGCACGAGAGGAGAGTTCGAGTGGTTGGGTTTTTTTACATAGAATATGGCAGTGCTCAATGTGCATGTCGCAAAAAAGGCGGTTACTTTGGGGACAATAAAAAGGTTATGGGGCGGAGATGGTGGAGGTTGGATGAAAAACAAAGCATAATTTGATTCCTATATATGTCCAAAATATATAATCATGTAAGTTCCAATTTGATTCCTTATTGCACACCCATCCTGAAGTTCAGCCAACCGCAACCTAACCTTACTACACTTTTTAGCTTTCTGAAGCAACAAACACATAATCTAAGAAGCCATATATCTATTGAGATTTTGTCTATTTTCATGAATCACAATTTGGTGGATTCTTTTTTTTTTGTACATCTATCTAGTCGCTAAAATGTATATTTATTTACTTTGTATTATATCTAAAATTAAACATATGACACAATATCTAGCCAATTATCTTTTGATCGTAAGTTTAATCATGATAGTGACATTTTAAAAAAAAATTATATGAAAATCCAATATTTATAACCAAATGCCTGAACATGACTGTCATCACAATTTGGTGAACTTTTCTTCTTTCTTTGTACATTTATTTAGCCACTGTATTTCTATTTTATGCTAATTGTGTATTATATACGAAAATAAACATATAACTATTTTCATAAAATCACAATTTGGTGGATTCTTTTGTAGTACATTTATCTAGTCGGAATATTTATATTTTTGGTTTACTTTGTATTATATCTAAAGAACACAATATCTAGACAATCATTTTTTATTTAATGATCTTAAGTTTAAATCATGACAGTGACTTTTTTTTTATTAAATGAGAAACTTAGTTTAAAAAATCCTATATTTATAATTGAATAAATGCCTGAATATGGATTGTCATCACAATTTGGTGGACTTTTCTTCTTTATTGGCATATTTATTTGGCAATGTATTTATATTTTTGTTAATTGTGTACTATATATGAAAATAAACATATAACAAAACTATTAAACAACTAAAAGATGATTTGAAGCAATAAATATGTGAATTATGTTTTAATTTGAGTTGGAACACACCATTAATTAATTTGAGAACGAACGACACCAATTAGTTAACAAAATTAATCTATTGAATTGTATAACTATAAAATAAATTTAAAATTAGTTAATTTTAAAATTTGTATTTTTTTAGAAATAAATAACGTGCGTAGCACGAATTTGGCCACTGGTCAATTTACATAATATGGTAAGAATGCATGTGAAGAATGATGACCCTCATAAATTCATATTTTAGACTAAACATACAAATTCGGAAATCATTTATTTATATTGTTTTGTGAAAGTGCATAGTGTTCTACAAGAATGCTATGCATGTGTCAATATACCCTACCTCACATTCCAACAGTTTGTAAATAAAAAGCAAGAAATGAAAAGAATGCTAAAATAGAAATCTTATTTTAGAATGTTACCTTCATAAACACACATTCAAATGAAAACATGCAAATATAGTCATGAAGTTCAACATGTTCCAAAATACAAATCAAGATCCATATAATGTGCAAATAAGCTGCCCAGGAATCCATCACTAGCTTGGCATATCCCACTCCACGAATAAGGATGGCTTATCATATGTCCCATTTTAGGAAGTTGAGCAATGATCAATTAAACTATAAGAGTGCAAGTAGAGAGCAGGTGATAAATTTGCAGTCCCAACACGAATAAGGACATCTTATCATATGTTCCATTTAGCAGGTCCTTCCGAAAGCATAGCATAACTCTTTAGTAGCAAATAATGTCACAAAATCACATTATATAAAACTATATATGCAATTATGCATAACCATGACTGACATATTCCTTTGACACAGCACTACCCTAACAAAACCTCTTACATAATTTTCCAATTCCAGGACAAAATGAGTGTTTTGATTTCTGTCAATGCAGTGATCTTGAAAACTAAACAATAAAGAGATGAAGCACAGTGAACCGGAAAAGAACACAGAATGACAGTAGTCAATTTATCATTAACAAAGTAAATAGATAACATGTCAGCAGACTCGTGAATCAACAGGCATCAAAACATAGCTACACTAGCAATAAGGTTAAGATAATAAGTTCAGCATACAACCAAAAACTGAAGACTTCAGAGAAAAAAAGTTCGAATTGCAATAGCACCTGGAGCGGTGTTCCTGTAAGTAGTACGCGGTGTCTAGTAGAATATTGTGTCAATTGGAAAAACAATTTTGAATCCTTATTCTTGAGACGATGTCCTTCATCTACAATCTAAAATTTAAAAAAAATTAATCGTAAGCAGAGTTCAGCAATCCAGGTACAACAAACAGATACAAAAAAAAAAGGCAGGAATTTACCATACAATCCCACTTTATTGGTTTCAAAGATGCAGAATCTAAGATGATCATTTCATAAGATGTTAAAAGAACATCAAATTTGATCCTGTCTTGCTTGCTCTCGATTGTAGGCAGTCCAGACTTCTTCTTGATCTTAGATCTTTTAGGGTAATAGAACTCATATTCCCGAATGACACTACGAGCTTGTGAAGTACCAACATACATGACCTGCAATATTGCCCATTTACTACATGCAAAACATGCTCTAGAATAATTACAAAGAGAAGATGAAAGGGTACATACAACATTCATTTGAGGAGCCCATGTCGCAAACTCCCGCTCCCAATTACGCAATGTTGATAGCGGTGCCACCACTATATGTGGACCAGTACTATCATCAAAGAGTGAGGCCAAGAAAGCAATACTTTGTATGGTTTTGCCTGCATGAAATATTGAGATACAAGTACTGAGAAATTTAACTATCTACACCAACTCCAGACATGACAATAATTTTAGAAGAAATTACAATAAACCAGAGAAGCTATACCAAGTCCCATCTCATCAGCCAGTATCACATGAGTTTGTTTTGACCAGGAAAAGCGCAAAAAGTTCAGCCCTTCAAGCTGATAGGGATGCAATGTACCTTCAGCTCATTGAAAGAAGTTTTTTAAGCATTCGTAACACAAACCTGAGCATATATCATTGGGAAATCACAAAAGTAATACCTCCATGGAGAAACTCAGGACTTTTTTCATAATGTTGAAATTCTTTATGTTTGTTTTGTGATTCTTTGGCATCACGTGCAACACTCTTTTGCTTACTAGAAATTTTTTTGCGGTGTCTGGACTGAATTGTCTTGAACCTCTCAATTTCTTTTTGAAATGGAGATATATCTGTCTCAAATTCCCAGTAACACTCATCGTAAGGAAGTTCTTTCCATTTTACAAAATACTCCTTCTCATCATCCTCTCCTCTATAAACATTCAACAAACAATTAGTCAATAATTTATTTTTTCTTATCATTTTTAGCTACATTAAAAATTGTCATTTTAATCATGACTACCAGAACACAAAAAAAAAACTAAATGAAAACAAAAGGACTATTATTGCACCACAAGAGGGAGTGCTAAGAAACTAAATTGCAAAAGGGAATCTGTCGAAATCACAACCTAAGAAAGATGTCCTGTTCCACATCCATAGTGTGGTTGGTTATAAGAAAGAGTGTAGACATTCACCATATTATAGTAAATATTTCCTCATTGGGATATCAAGCGAATACTTACTTAGCAACACCTCAAAGATACCACCAAGAGTTGGCTGGTTCTAAATTCTATAACTGAAAAGCATCAGAAAAAGTTGCCCAAAGAAAGAATGCAAGTAGCACCAACAAGGCTAACATTGGCACGTAGGGAAACCATAACTATAGTTTGGTTTAGGTCACTGTAATATGATATAGTATTGGACATATACTGAATCATTCGTGCATTCATATATCAAGACCTTCCACGTCACATGTGGGAAAATATTGAGATTTTAAAATATCATTTAGTCTTCCGCCACTACATTCATTAGTAAAAGGGTAAACCTGCATGCAAGGATCCGATCAACAGTAGTCCATTCAGGCCGAATAGCAACAAAATCATCGTCTGTAGCATTAACTGATTGACGATGGAAGTTGTTCACTTTAGTCTTGAGGCGAGGAAGCGATTTATAGGCATTTACAAATTCTTTTTCAGGCACCCTGCAGCAATCAACCATTCAGGATCAAACGTGAGATCCTTTCCAATAATAGACATCAGAAAAGGGGCACTAAATATGAAAGATTCTCCTCACAAACTCAAAAAAAAAAAAGTCAGATCATCAATTAATAATAAATACCATGTGCAATGCAGGTAAGACAATCCCTTCCACTTTACAAGGTATTGTTTAACAAGAATTTGTTTTGAACACAGCTTAGAAGAATCATTATCATCGGCTACTGCAGGGCGCATTTCACAATCAAGGATCTTCTCAACATCACTAAGAGGGCTCGCCTGCAAAGTGAAAATCATTCCAGATCATATTCTGCATATAAACTTGAACCCAAGAGAAGCTCAAAATCATTCATATATAATAATCAAGATTCAAGAGTTCATACACACTCAGGACACTTCCAATCTCCAGGATGAGGAGCTTTCAGTTTTGGACGTAAGCATTTTGGATGGTAAGCATGGGTGCAAGTTTGACATTCAATGAGACCTTCACCTTCTCCGCAAGATTGGCATAGATCTTCTTTCTGCAAAGCAATGGAGAACGGGTAAGAAGTTGTTCAGGAAGGAAAAAAAAATGGAAGTCCTACAAACAGTAACTTAGATTATGAGCAACAAAGGAGCAAAAATCCATTAAGCTGACTGGGCAACTTTATAATAAAAAATATACGATTTGCAATTGAAGTAAATCTCACATATCATTTTTTAGGCTTTGAAGCTACAAAAATATCGGTGTCTTTTGGCATGCACCATACATTTTGACAATTACTGGATAAAAGAAAAAAGAACAAAAGGGAACAAAGCGCTTCAACAAGTGGTGTATGGTGTCTGAAAATAGAAGGTGACATTTGAGATTAGATGATAAATATCAAAAATAGATTGCAACATCTACGTCCATTCAAAACTTTCCAAAAAGATAATACTCCAAAATTGTATCGGGACAAATAATTTGAAATGAAATAGGTGGTATGATAAGCATCATAAGCTTTTTCCATACAAATTACAAAAAGACACAGGCACCCAAAACACACAGTATGCTAGTTAATTTCGAGAACTTACTGCATCTTCCCTGACTATTCTTTCTACAGCTTCCTTGGATTTTCTCTGTGCTAGGTCTGCTTCATCATCTGATGAATCAATATTGTAGGTAGGTCGCCGATCAGATCTAGTACGAAGTCTTTCAACTAAACTACTCATTTTCCTGATAAAAGGGAGAATTCAATAGTCATAATCATGCTCTCCAAAATAACAAGAAGTACTTTGATTATATATAATAAATGAAATGGAAGTAAAAAAGAAAAAAGAAACACCCATGAGCAGGACTTTGGCAATACAAACTGTTAAGCTAGAAAAATTAAAAAATATTTGACGATGAGAATCATTCTAATTGGTAAGACCTCCATATTGCTGCCCTAGATCAGTAAATATGCAAAACCGCCACAAATGCCAGAATGTATCAACATCACAAGAACAGAACTGTACAAAAAAGTCTCATTGTTCAAGAAAATTTTAAGGGGTTGTTTGGTATCGATATCCTAATTAAAGGTATCAGATATGGGTATCAAGATATGAGTATATGGGTTTCAGATATTTGATATCCCTGTTTGGTATGTTGCAGTATATCAGATATCGGTTTGGTATTGATACCTGATATCAGAATAAAAGCATCAAAATAAAGAAGATTTTTCTAGCAAGATGTCAAAATGATCAGGTAATTATTTGCTCAATAATAGACGTGGACAAGATTTTTGTAGCAACCCTTAATTTCTTTGCTTGTTCAAAGTGACAATGTTAATCAGTAGCTCTTTTCCACTTGTTACATGTGTGACACAGGCCATAGCAGTTAGGAACCTAACTTACTGCAGCGAAACAGGCCATAGCTGACCAGCCAAATGAAGAGGAACAAAATATAGGTACTGAGCAGTGGGCTGATAAATATTTGCTTATAATATCTGATGTTCAGGTGGAATCGGAAAACCAGATTGACATAAGGCAACACTTAGACACTAGTCAGCAATGTTGTTTTAGGATTGAAATCTGGCAGTAAAACATGGCCGGGTGTTCCAGACTTGCCTAAGCCAGTAAGGAAGTCGGCAGCTGAAGTCAGACCGGTTACACAGAGAATTACAAGATATTTCCTTTCACTTCTTGAAAGTATAGGAGATGCAATCTGTTGAACCCAGAAAAACTCTTTGCTTCAGAAATCTATTGCTGAAATATGAATCAAACATCCTAAAATTGACTCTTTGCTAAAAAAAATTGTAAACAGAAAAACTCTTTGCTTCAGAAATCATAGTTGCAGAAGAATCAAACATCCTAAAATTGACTGTTTGCTTCAAAAATTGAAAACAGAAAAACTCCTTGCTTCAGACATCATAGACAGAGAGGAAAATTATTCAAAGTGGAAACTACAAAGCAAGTAATCGTGTGGCTGAAAGTAAAAGCAAAGAAAAATATAGGAATCAAGAAAAGCAAGCATATAATTGCAGTGAAAGCAAAAGCAAAGTGGAAACTACAGACAAGAAAATTTTCAACATATAATTGCAGTGAAATCGAAAGCAAAGCAAAAAAATCGAAATCAAGAAAGCAAATGCAAGACAGAGAAGGAAAAAACCGAAAGCAAAAGTAGATGACCTAGACTGCCCATGATCTTGGAGAGATAACTAATTCCTGATAAGTTATGCTCATCCTAAGTGCCTAAACAACTCTTAGTCATTAGCCCCTAAAAAGAAGCAGCAAACGATGGCTTCTTAAGCCTTATCCTAAGTAATTTTAGTTTCTAGATATTTTCTATTATCCTCTTCCTAAGTGCCTAAACAACTCTTAATCATTAGCCACTAGGAAGTTCCCTGTGTTAAGGACTAAATATTGCCATCTATAAACAAGTTAATAAAGCTATTATAAATTGATCTTTTTGGCAATCAATGAAATTTCAAAATTGAAATGTCCTTCAATTTCACAGCTAGTTGTACTATAATTCAGCCACTACATCCTAACACAATATCTACACGTTCATGATAAATAGCAGCTTCAAGATCAGATAAAACTACTCTTGCAGATAAACAAATTGAAAACAGGGAGGGGGGCGATTGAGAGATTATATGAAACTATAATTCAGCTTATGTTCATCCTAGCACAGTAAGCTGATTTTTGCAAAATGAATCAGCTTATGTTCATCCTAACACAAATATGACCTACCTACATATTTTTGCAAAATGAATCAGCTTATGTTCATCCTAGCACAAATATGACCTACCTACAGATTGAGAGATTAAATGAAACTATAATTCAGCTTATGTTCACCCTAGCACAAATATGACCTACCTACAGATTTTAGAAAAACCGACCCCTATGCAAATTGTATAGTTGTATGTCCTCAAACTACAAGCTTAATGTCAGCTTAATTCTTACAGTTCTACTTTTGGGCTCCACAAATCAAGAACTTGTACTTCAGACAGTAATCACAGTACAGCTCCATAGAAGAATAACCCAATATCAATTTCAGCCTCAAATTCAATGAATACAAGTAACAAAGTGCACGTAAACAATCAAGGTCATTTCCTCCTCAAAAAAAAATCAACGGAAACCACTCTAAACCTAACAACTTCCTCACCAAAATTTTTAAAAAAAAGGCTCATATTCGGGGATTGTTAATCAATCTGGTCAATCTCGCTAAAATATGAATACAAAATAAGACATGCTAAAGCGCGCAATAAAGGTCATTTCCCCAACATACGAGCAAAATTCAAGCCCTAGGGTTGAGCTTACGGCAAAAAGCGAAGAAATAACAGCGGTGAAGACAACGAAGATGAATGGAGATTGAAGAGAGAGAGCGTTACCAGCTTTGGCTAAGAGCCCAGTATTAGCTTTGCATCCAAGGATCAATGGAGTCGAGGGTTTCTGAGAGAAGGAGAGAATTGGAGATTCGATTCTTGCGCGCACCGCCAGAGCTTTTTTCCCTCTTCTGTCACTGAGAAGTTGAATGCAACGGCAAAAGCACCTCCTCCGCCTTGGCAAGTACAACCCGGCAGTGCTATATATATATAGGGGTATATATATAATTTATTCCAAAAAAATAATATAGGTTTATTTGTTCTCAATTTACTTTTTTTTTTTTAAATTTTCATTAACAATATTAAAATGTTAAGGGTTTATAATGAAAATCTAATAAATATATACCTCCACATTTACTCCATCTTCTTTGGAGGCAATGCTTCTTATTTGAATAGTTAAAAAATTCAATTAAATAAGATCTCAAAACTAATTTAAAATATCATTTGACCATATCCACCAAATATAAGTTTTTCGAAAAAAGGTGACGAATTTATACAAGGATGAGTAACAAACATCAATAAGGTTGAAGATAGATGCATAATGAGGAACTTGCACTCAAGTACACAAATTGATCAAATGATATGTTAGGAAGAGGCAGCAATTATAATTGTTTCACATAGCAAGCCTAATTGTTAGGTTTTTTAACCCAATTTCTTAACTTAAATTTTTATTTTCCACGACGTTATTTTAACACTACATATTACTTTTTGTTTATAGCAGTGATTTCTTAACCCGGTTTCTTAACTTTATCTTTAATCATCAACATTAATTTATTTATAAAAATATATATATATATATATATATATATATATATATATATATATATATATGGTAAATGTTCAGGTACGGTCCATATATTGCGGTACGGTCGTACGGCCGACCGTACGGGCGACACGTATCCCGAAAAAAAAAAAAATTATTTCTTTTCTGAAACGATTTTTTTTTTCCGAAAACGAATGAAAATTTGTTTGAACTACCATGTTATAATTTATGCACTATTCTCCTATAAACTTTGAACTATTCCCATATAATCCATGAACTATTACTTTTTAATATAATCCATGAACTATTCTATTATAATTCATGAACTATCCCATAATAAGTTTTGAACTATTACTTTGACTCCTTTATAAATTTTTGCACTTTAAACTATTCTATTATAATTCATGAGCTATTCTATTATAATTCATGAACTATCCCATAATAAGTTTTGAACTATTACTTTCACTCCTTTATAAATTTTGCACTATGAACTATTCTATTATAATTCATGAACTATCCTTTTAGAAGTTATGAACTATTCCTCAATAAGTTTTGAACTATTATTTTCATTCCTTTCGATATGCCTCTTGTCCCAAGCCAGTGTTGGGTTCTTCACGATGGCAAATCGAGCTTGTAAAACTTCAAAGGCTCGTTCCACATCCTTTCGATATGCCTCTTGTCGTTTGACAAAATGTGAATCCTTATCACCTCGTGGAAGTTGAATTGACGGTATAAATACAGACCATGGTGGATAAATACCGTCAGTGAGATAGTAACTCATGTTGTACTCATTTCCAGTAACCGTAAAATTCACAGGTGGTGATATACCATTCAAAACATCATAAAAAACCGGAGAACGATCTAGAACATTGATGTCATTACACGTACCTGGTGTTCCAAAAAATGCATGCCAATTCCAAAGATCATATGATGCAAATGCTTATAAGATGATTGTTGGCTTTTCATGGCCGCGTGCAAACTGACCTCTCCACCTAGTTGGGCAATTCTTCCATTCCCAATGCATACAATCACTGCTACATATCATTCCGGGAAATCCACGTTCCTTGACAACATGTAGGAGTCGTTGCATGCCTGATGTGTTTGGCCTCCATAAGTATACATCACCAAGCAATGAAATGACCCCCTCCACAAAGTTGGTTAAACATTATCGTGAAATAGTTACTCCCATACGAAGATACTCATCCATAAAATCAACACTAATTCCGTAAGCCAACATGTGAATGGAAACAGTGCATTTTTGTAAGGGAGATAGGCCAAGTCGACCAGCGGCATTCCGCATTTCCGCCTTTGACGAAAATAGTCAAATGTTGCTGAAAGCTCATCAACAATGCGTAAAAATAATGGTCTACGCATTCGAAATCGTCGTCTGGATTGTTGGTCAGAATACACCGGCGGTGGGGCTTTAGAGAAATAATCTTTGACTAGGCCTTCAGGACCATTCTCACGCTCTTTGTCAATGTATTGGCAATGTCGGCGTTCCCTTGGTTGAGAGGATTCACCCTCAGACCGATGACGTTGTCTTGCCCGAACAATCATTCTTGTAAGAGTGCGGTCCTCCATTGCATTTCACTCCTCATCTGATGAGTTTTTAACAAGGTATGAGATCAAATTGACTAATGAGTCAGATGACATTTTTGTGGAGATTTGAAAACGGGTGAGGAGAATTTGAAGGAAGGAGTAAATGAAGAGTATGATTTGTGGTATTGACATCAACCAAGCAAAACATATATAAATAGGGATGAAGATAGGGTTTGGCAGAGTGTGGGTTTTGATGAAAATTTTGATTTAACAAGATTCACCTCGGGTAAGGTTTTTGCAAAGTATGAGTTTTGATGGAAATTTTTGAATTTAACAAGATTCGCCTCGGGTTAGGGGTTTGGCAAGGTATGGGCCATGATGGGAAATATTAATTTGATTAGATTCGCCTCGGGGTAAGGTTTTGACAGAGTATGGTTTTGATGAAAATTTTGTATTTAACAAGATTCGCCTCGGGTTAGGGGTTTGACAGGGTATGGGTCATGATGGGAAATATCAATTTGATTAGATTCGCCTCGGGGTAAGGTTTTGACAGAGTTTGGGTATTGATGAAAATTTTAAATTTAACAAGATTTGCCTTGGGGAGGGTTTGATAGGGTATGGGCCATGATGGGAAATATAAAGTTGATTAGATTTGCCTCGGGGTAAGGTTTTTGGCAGAGTATGAGTTTTGATGAAGAATTTGAATTTAACAAGATTCGCCTCGGGTTAGGAGTTTGGCAGGGTATGGGTCATGATGAGAAATATCAATTTGATTAGATTTGCCTTAGGGTAAGATTTTGGTAGAGTATGAGTTTTGATAAAAAATAATTTTGAATTTAACAAGATTCGCCTTGGGGTAGAGTTTTGCACTATATATACAAGTGTTTCATAGTTTGAAACCTACAACTTTTTCTACACTTTGAATCCTTTCAATTCTCTCTACACTTTGAACCATTTTGTAAAACATCATTCTATATGGATTTGAATCATCCCCAAAACCACTTCAACCACTCCAACTTTTCATCTAACTTTATCAATTTGTCTGAAGATCAAACCAACGAAGCGGACCACCCATATGCACAAGGTTTCCCATTCGCTCCAAGGCACACATATGCTCAAAGTTATCCACATGGTCCAGAGTTCTCACACTACTCATATGCTTCAACTCCCAACCCTAACAATACTCCGATTATACAGTGGGGCACACAACAAAACGTACCAAGTCAAGATGACATACGTGCAACCCCTGAAGTGGATGCGACACCCCAAAGAGGTATTCGTGGAGGAACTAGTCGAGCAAAAGCAACTTGTAAAAGCGATCAAAGAGTAAAGTGGTCGCAAGGTAAGGACTTGCTTCTCATTAGTGGATGGGTGAACACAAGTACCGACACTATTATCAGTACTAATCAAAGATTCGATAAGTTTTGGGACAGAATTACCGAATACTACAACAATAGGAGATTGGAGACTGATGTAAGTTGGGGTCATAGGGCTTCGGGTTCGCTGAAGGCAAGATGACATAAGATTTCAACTGACAGTACCAAATTTGCTAGGACTTATCAACAAGCTTCTAACAAAAGAGCAAGTGGGGAAAGTGATACCGATGTGCTACAAATGGCACATGTTATTTTTCGTGTTGATATAGGTGAAGACTTTTTGTTTGAGCATGCGTGGCGTGTGCTTAGAAATATACCAAAGTGGTGCATGATGTTGAACAAACAAGAATCAAAGAATGACGGGGACTCCAAATGCTCAAAGGGAAATGTAGATGGAGCTTACTACTCTTCAAACTCTAATCCCGCAATCCCCACTAGTGCAGCTTTAGTTGGAATTGATCTAGCTCGTTCTAGCTCATCCACTCGGAAAAAAGAATTCAAAGGCTAGAGAGAGGAAGGGAAAGGGAAAAAGGGTAGGTGAAAGTTCATATGTGCTTGGAGATAAGGAGGATATGTTGTTTGAGAGTTTTCAATCTGCTAGAAATGAAAAGGATGAACGGAAGATGGCTGCTCTTGAAGCGAACACTAAATCTAAGAACATGGCAACACGAGCTAAGAACATGGAGAACTTACGTAAATTGTTGGAGAAGGGTTCGCTAACCCCTGAGGAAGAAATGCTCAAGCAACTCGTATTAAGCGCTTTGGACCTTAACAATGATATGTGATCAGTGTTGTGTGTTTTACTTTCTATTTTCATGTCCTTCGTAAGCCCTAAGTGAAGATTAACTTTACATATATGCTAGTTTTTATTATTAGTCGGTTTATATCTATCTATGACTTGTAATATATAAGTTTGTATGTGTAATGTCGGGTGTTATTCAAGTAAGGCACATTATTCCGGTACGGCCGTGCGGCCGACCGTACGGCCGACACGTGTCCCAGAATTTTTTTTTTTTCTGAACGAGCTTTTTTTAAAAAAAAAACGAGTAAAAGTAATAGTTCAAAACTTATTATGGAATAGTTCATAACTTATAAAAGGATAGTTCATGAATTATAATAGAATAGTTCATAGTGCAAAATTTATAAAGAAATGAAAGTAATAGTTCAAAACATATTAAGGAATAGTTCATAACTTCTAAACGGATAGTTCATGAATTATAATAGAATAGTTCATAGTGCAAAATTTATAAAGGAGTGAAAATAATAGTTCAAAACTTATTATGGGATAGTTCATGAATTATAATAGAATAGTTCAAAGTTTAAAATTTATAAAGGAGTGAAAGTAATAGTACAAAACTTATTATGGGATAGTTCATGAATTATAATAGAATAGTTCAAAGTTTAAAATTTATAAAGGAGTGAAAGTAATAGTACAAAACTTATTATGGGATAGTTCATGAATTATAATAAAATAGTTCATGAATTATAATAAAATAGTTCAAAGTACAAAATTTACGAAGGATAGTGCATAACTTATAAAATGATAGTTCATGAATTACAATTGAATAATTCATAACATATAAACGATTAATTTATGAATAATTTGATAAAATATATTAAAAAGTAATAGTTCATGGATTATATGGGAATAGTTCAAAGTTTATAGGAGAATAGTGCATAAATTATAACATGGTAGTTCAAAAAATTTTCATTCGATTATGGAAAAAAAAATCGTTTCTAGAAAAGAAATTTTTTTTTCGGGACACGTGTCGGCCGTATGGGCGGCCGTACGACGGTACCGCATTAATTGAACCGTACCTGAACAAAAGCCGTGTAATGTCTTGTATTGTTTGAATTTTCATGTATAATATCTTTTAATATATTAATTATTATGTCTAATGTCTTTTAATATATTAATTTTTAAATCTTATAGATTTTAATATTAATTTATTGTAATAATTAGTTTTTATTTGTAATTTTTAAATCTTATAGCTGTTAATATTTTTAATTTAATTATAATTTATATTAAATTGAATAAGTAAAATTTTAAGAATAAAATTAGAATAATCTCATCCACTAAAAATTACTTAAAATTATTAATTTATTTTTAATTTAATTATAATTTATATTAATTTGAATATGTAAATTTTTTAAGAATAAAATTAGAACAATCTCATTCACTAAAAATTATAACATGAAAATTAAAAAAATATTCTAAACATATACAATATGGGTGTCTGTGGATAGGAAACAATAAATTACAAATTCTAGAAAAAAAAAATTTAATGACAAAAAGATTAATATACACATTCAAACAATCAAAATTCATAAAATGTATCAACCGTTGATTAGCTTTTTCATCCAACGGATATGGTGAAACAAGTTTCATGTGCCAAAGATTGACATGTGTCCTAGAGCAGCGTTTGGTTTTATATTCAAAACGACGTCGTTTTGATGGTTTTTGGGCAAAAAAAAAATGTTGAATCAAGCATGCCCTATGTGACATGGCATGTAAGCCGTTTTATAAGGGTTGTGTACTGCACAACTCTTCAATGGTTTCTTAACAATCTTCATTCTTTTTCAGCAAAATTTAATGAATTAAATTCTAAGAAATCACTATTGTAGATGCTCTTAGCACTCAAATTAGCGTCTTTTCCCATTATCATTCTATTTAATTATATATTCCTTTGAACTTAATAAACATAGGCTTTTGGTATATTTCTCTTATATTCCTATTTCATAGATCTACTAGTTGGTTTATGTAGTTGCAAACATCCTAGGCATTTGCAAAGCACAAATGATATACATATAGAAGAATGGTCTCATACACACTACGGATCTTGTTCACTCCAAAACGAGTGCTCAAAATCTTATATTTATTATGCTTACAATAATCCCTAAATCTACCTAGCGAACCTACAGTGTATGAGTCGTTTTGTAGCAAGGTAAGAATTTCAAGATCGAACACAAAGACTAAGGTGAATTTGAATCATTCAAGTGATAAAAAATTATACAAATCTAGACTAAAAAAATATATAGTTGGAAAAGGGTTAGAAAATATTTTTAATTTTTGTTTGGTTTTGGGTTTGATTGATCAAAGACCAACTTTACAACTAACAAATAAAACAAACAACACAAAAGCACGATATAAGAGAATAATGAGAAACGCGGATTCTATGATTCAAGATCGTCGATTATGGCATCGGATTCAAGTTTTTCAAACAAAAGGACGCGGTTGCGATTGCTGGAGAGAAAAAAACATTTCTTCTATGGGAATAAATGAATAATTACTGGGGAGATCTCATATTCCAATAATCCCGCTCCGAACTACCTATTACCGGGAAAGTCTTAAGGCACTAAGGATGGAAATTCAACTCAAACTGGTTACTCTACATAAGGCTCGAACCAACCCTTACCGGGTAGGTCTTGAATTCGGTTTAACTTACGTAGAGAACCTAGCTCACTCAATCCAATAGAGGGTTTTACACCTCTACTACTTATAGTTCATCATCATCTATACCTAAGGGAGGAAATTACCGGGTAAGTATCATTCCTCACCTAGTTTGCTAACGTTAGACAAGTCTAAGCTAGATTCAACTCAATAAACACCAGGACTTAAACAATCTAACACCCTAACATACAAACTCATTAATTACAAAGCAACAAAAGAAATATCAGGTAGATCATGTTAATCTCGGCCGAGAATTCATAAAGAACAAGTTAAGATTCTAAAGAGCTAGGGTTTGTGCAACCTAATCATCCTAAACTGACATGCAAGTTTCATACTATCATCCAAGCCATAAACATTGTTCTATCACTCTAGAATCACAAAGATCTAGCCTACAACATGCATATCTAGTTCAACAATCATCAAGCAAGCTAACTTGCAATCCATGGATATAAAATAAGAAGAGAGAATGATACTTAGCTGATTTTCTTTCAATAAAACAAGAGCAAATGTTCCATAACACACAACAAAACTTCTTTAGATCGGATCACATAAGTTTTTCTCACCAACACACTCTCAATCTCCATATATTCAAGTGTTACAAAGTTCTCCTCCCAAAAATGAGTCTAAGTCTCAAAAATGACAAGAGAAGAGAACAAAGAGTAGCCAAAAGACAAAAGGAGGAACTGGGGAGGAACATAGAGCCAACTTACAACTTTCAATCTTATACTCAGCCTCCTCGAAAGCAAAGATCGGCTTGCAACTTCAGAAAAGACGTCAAAAAGTTGCACAAAGAGCAAATCTCGACCCATCTGTTGGCATCTTGGGTGATATTCTGGCCAATGTTGGGGCCAAGATTTTGAGCTCTACAAGTTGGCCTTCACACCATGGAAATCTCGGACGAGATTCGAGATTTTGGCCGAGACTACTCTTGACTTAGCAAATATCGCCGGTTTAATTCCCAAAAATGCAAACCGCGGCCGAGATGCTTCTTGCATAGCCGAGGTTCCACATAAAGTGCTTGTTTGCTCCAATGCTTGATCCTTTGACTTGTTTCTTTGCTTCCTTTGAGTTCCTAGCACGCACCATCCCGAGGCTTGATCCTCATGTGTTTCATTTAGGCCCAAAATCCACCGAAATACATAAAAAAAATCGACAAAAGCTCGTGTAGACATCTATTCTAGCATAATGAACTCAATCAAGCACAAATGTCACGAAATAATGCTTTTTATGCAAAAACAAAGGGAAAAATCTACCTAAATGCATGCCTAAACTAAGGTCATAAATCATGTTATCAAAATACCTCATACTTGCCTCTTGCTTGTTTTCAAGCAATATTCAAACATAAGACACAAGATAACAATGATTTATGCAAGTGGAAACAAAGAAAATATGTTTTTGGTAAGTGCTTCTAATCATAGATTACCCTCAAAGTGATGCTTCATGGCCAAGGATAAATGCGTTCATGGTCAAACAAAAATAGGCACGAAAGGGATAATCACACTTTACATGGGAATTCATGCATACAAATCAATTCCAATGCGTCTAGATTAGTCATGAGAAAATCAAATATAAACCACTAAGCCAATACACATACACACATAGATCTTAACGACTTAAACAAGAAGAGACCAAGAAAACATGATAAGGGTAGGATGAATTTAGGCAATGTGGTGCAAATCTGGGAAAAGAAAAAACTCCACAATCAACATTTTCACTCAACATTCACCAAGAAACAATTTTTTTTTTCATTTGTTTTGAGACAGAGGCATTGGTGCACAAAATCCGATACCTTGGTTAATTAGCAAGCCTTAGGATTTTTACTAAGGTGCCTCACACCAAATGCACATAGACAAACTCATTAGGACACTTAGCTAGCTTCTGCGCTTGTTCGGCTTTGTACTCTCCGTCCGCCTATCTCATACTCTCAAAGTATATTCTTTCTTTTCTTTTGGATTTTTTTGCATCTTTCTATCCATAGGTCGTGTTTGCTTTGGGATGAACTCCCATCTTCTCGACCCGAGGATTTCCCTCGTAGAGTGGCTTTACTTTATAAGACTCTGCCCAGGAATTTCAATTGCGTTTATATTCATCACTGTAGGAATTGGGTTCAAGCTTTCTCCAACCCCTTCTCATCAATGGACTCCTTACGTATACGAAGGAGTGCGGTTCGTTCGAAAAATTCCTCGCGTTCTGCAGATACGAAAGGGATGAATCCAGGACTCGAAAGAGATGGCTCAATTCGTCGCTCTAGCGAGACTTTGAAGGGCTTCACGATAGATACATTACTGGGTTCCAATCTCGCGATTATGGCCACGAAAACGCACGAAAAGACCGACTTTGACAAGATACAAACACCCGATTATGTGAATGGTACCGAGTTACTCATCTTCATAGTCAATGTCCCCAAACTATTTTTTCCATTTTCCTCATTTTTCACTACATTTTTTTTATCACATTCAACAATATTTTTTTAACTCCTTCACAACATACATCACCCCACACTTGCTTTATAAACACCCAACACGCTAGCATGCATCCTAATTCCCGGATGGATCAAAAGAGGCAATTTATATGTTTTTCAACAAATGAGGTGCCAAAACACAATATAATCAAGATGAGAAGAAGGAAAAAGATTAAATGCCTTAATCATTCTAATATGATGTGCAAGAACTTATAGTACGGTTTTGACAATCAAATGTCAATCTAATCTAGATTGAAGCAATTTCACAAATCATACATAAATTCTAGCAAAGTATTCATGAGTCAATTTAAGCTCAAAAATATTATTAAAGCCATTCTACACACAATATCATCATAGGGGTTCTATCCATCTTAGAAGCACAATTTTTTTGTTTTTTTTATATTATTTATGGATATGCAAAATGAAACGTGTGACAAATAATATAAAACTATCCTATATGCAATAAAGGAAAACATGCAAAAGTATTGCAAATACCCCACCTTATACTTAAACCCAAATTATCCCCAATGTGAAAATTAAATAAAAGAGTGAAAAGGGTACTTACAATGTAAGAAGTCGGTCTCGGTAAGTCGGCTCACTCATGTGGAGGTGACGGTGGCTAGGGGCGGTGGAGCTAGTCATATTAGGAACCAAACATATGGTGGTAAATGTCGTCCCACATGCCCTCGGAAATAGAATGACGCGCCTCGATCCAGTCAATTTGGCGTGACATGGTAGCAAATCGTGCATCAAAACCGTCATATATAGTGTTTAAATGGTTCAACCGGGTAGAGAGCTCGTCATAGTCGGGTTGGTGTCGGGTCCCGCGCCGAGGTGCACGTGAGGTGGAAGCTCTTATACCCGTCAATGGCACTTCATGCAGTCCAGGACCCATGCCAGCTCCACCCACGGTCGGTCCTTGGACATCCTCATCATCATCCTCGTCATCATCATCTCCTCCCTCGGGACCTCCACGACCGGTCCCGGTATCCATAGCCAGAATCCCATCATCCCTCTCATCATCATCTCCAAAGTCCTCTTTGGCCTCCTCATCATTCGAGAGCTCTTCAAAAACAGTCTTCCAATTTCATTCCTCCAAGACCGTGTACTCACTCTTCCAAGCAATGCCCCGCTCGTGGTCTCATGGAATGGACACGAAGTACACATCACGTCCCCTCGGAATGAGGATACCCCTAGAAGCAAGTTGAGAGGTCCCAATTAAGTGGTCGTGGGTGTGCGGATAAGGTACAATCCAATAAGTCATGATCCAACGCCTTAGAGATGGTAGTGATCAAGCCTCCAATGCAAATGACCCTCTTGATCTTGTTTGCCACTTTTCTCAAACTATCCGCCAAAAGAGAAGCGGAATTGGGGCAAGTACCGGTAACCATGCACCACAAGAGGAATAACTTGGCCGCCTTAACTTTCTGCGGGCTTTTGGATTGGGCAAATAAAATCTCACTCATAATCTTATGAGCTACTTGAAAAGACAAGTTATATATGTTCTTGGCCTTAGAGTCTCCCGCTTGCCAAACATCATCCCCACCTTGAACCATAACAATTGATTCCCAAAATCTTTCGGCTTAACATTTCAAGGAACGTGCCTATTTTACTATCCGGTAATCCAAAAAATGCTCCAAATTGTCCCACATCCATATTATAGTTGCAATTCATCAATCTAAAACAAACGTTCCTCTTCTTAGGGTCATGATCGAATGAGCTTAAGAAATCCATAATTATCTCGTCATACGTTGGCTCCCTAAGATTAACAAGTATCATCCAACCAAATCTCTCCAACATCACCTATAAATCATTTCTAATCAACAATGCATCATAATCATTCAAGACTAGAAGTCTAGGTTCGATAATTGCACGATTTTTTATTTTGTTGAAACTACTCTCGGAGGAGGAAGCGGTGGTGGTGAAGAATCCGAGGAGCTAGAACGAGTGATCAATCTCCTTTCTCTTCTCAAACGATCCATCTCTGTCGATGCGGAAGAAAATCTCGGTGGATTTTGGCAAATCTCGGCCGCGACTTCTGAAGAACATGCCGAGATTTCTAGAAATCAAGAACAATTGAGATTTCTGAAAAGATTTGCCTCCAACCTTGCTCTTGGATGCTTCCAACCCTATCCTTGAACAATTGGAATTGTTTTGGGTTTTTGTGGATTTTGGGGGTTTAAGTTAGGGTTTGAGTTGGGAAATTGGTATTTTGAGCAAAAATTGGCAAATTTTGGTCGGATTTCTGACAAGATCGAGTTAATGACAAGAATTGTGAAAGATTGGGACAATAATGGAGGGATTTGGTAAAAAAAGAAGAGAGATTTGGGTATATGCGCGAAATTTTTGCGCTTTGGAGTCAAGAACAGGTTGATATATATTTGTGAGGGAGAATGGTTGAGGATCGTTCTTATAGTTCAGTAAATTTGGCAAAATTTCGGCCTTTATTCACAATTTCGGGCGAGGTTTTCATCATTACTAGGGCCGAGATTCTGGTACTTGACGCTAAAAACTTATGGGATTCAAAATCACGGGCGAGATTTTTGTGTCCGGCCGAGATTTGGGTCGCGGGTGCAATCTACTTTCCAAATCTCGCCCCATTAATTAACATAATTAATTTCTCGGGCGAGATTTATATGAAACCCCGAGATTTGTCCACTTTATCCCTTCTTTTACTCATTATTGGCCTTTGCTCCTCATTCTTAACAAAGACTCAAACAACTCGATACTTTGAGCAGCTATCTCCATGCCTTGCCCTTTTTCACCTAGATCCTTGCACACAAAGACACAAAAAACACAAAGACAAATAATGAAAAAGAAAAGGGAAAAGAGTTCACCTTGGGTTGCCTCCCTAGAAGCGTTTGATTTTAGGTCGCTAGCTAGACCAAATTCCGTGGGTGGCTCATTGGAAAGTACAATCCGTTTCATCGGGACTTCGGTTGTGTACTTCTTCAACCTATGACTGTTTACTTTGAAAGTTCCGGAGTGCTCACCCCATACTTCAAACGCTCTGTGGGGAAAAACTTGTTTAACTATGTATGGTCCGGTCCATTTAAACTTCGGCGTTCTCGGAATAAGAACATAATCTTCTTCATTTATACTCCTTGGGGTGACTAGATTATCACAACACTTTTTGATCTTGGCTCTCAGTCTTGCCAGAAAATAATTCTTTTCAACCTTAGGAAACTTCCTCTGAAGAGATCTTGACTCTTCTTGCACTTTTCGGCTGAAATCCACAGCTCTAGGGGAAGTTTCACAACCTCGGGCGAGATTTGTAGTGTCTTGGTTGAGATTTGGGTCGATGGTGCAATCAACTTTTGAAATCTCGGGCTTTTTAATTGGAATAATTAAAATCTCGGCCAAGATTTTGGATTTGTGGCCGAGATTTCTTGAATCTTCTCCTACTTCCTTGAGAACTTCAAAACCAACTCCGGGGTTGATTGGGAATGGACTTAAAACTCAAATTTCCTCATTACGCACCGGTTCTGGTCCTCCACCATAAGGCTTATGGGTTCAACCACCTAAAAGAATCCGTCGTTGAGATAGAGCTCCCCAAATTTATGTCTTTATCGTCATCCTTGAAGGAGAGAGTGGCATGCTTGTAATCCACTAGGCACCCGGATGTAGCAAGAAAGGCCTCCCAAGGATGATGGGGACAGGGAAATCCTCCGGAATATCCAACACTACAAAATTGATGGGCACATAGAACTTTCTGAGTCGAACGGGAATATCTTCAAGAATTCCCACCGGATGAGTAATCGATCTATCCGCCATGTATAACGTTATCTTCACCGGTTTTGGCTCTCAGAGGCCAACCTTCTTGCAAAGTGCTTGTGGTATGACACTCATGCTTGCTCTGAGATCACACAAAGCCTCATAAGTCCTATCCCAACTCCAACGGGAACACAAAATGATCCCGAATTCTTTAGCTTCGGTGGCATCTTTTCTCTCATGGTTTAGATGAGCTCGGTGGATTTCATTGTCATCCTCACCTCTCCGTACTCATCCAATTTCCTCTTATTGGAGAGGATCCCCTTTAGAAACTTTCCATAAGCCGGCATTCCTAGAATTGCATCCATAAAAGGAATATTACTATGCAATTTACTCATAAGTTCTAAGAATTTACCAAAATGCTTATCCAATCGAGTTCTAGCTCAAGATTACGGAAATGGAAGTGGTGGCTTGTAAGGAGGTAGAGGAACATAAGGTGTTTCCTTCTCTTTGCTCCCCTCATCCACATTTGGTTCCTACTCCACTAACAATTGCTTCCCTTTATCTCTTCCCTTGGGCAATGGTTCATTTATGCTAAAACCACTTCTAGTTGCAATCTCCATGAGTTGCCCCTTTGGATTGTCCTTGGTTTTTCCGGGAAGCCTTTCCGGATCTCTTTGCACTTCATGATGTAGGATCATCCTTGACAGCGCCTACATTACACACACCCATAACTGAGCCAAGAGCATGAGAGACTCAAGGAAGGGTTGCTAACAAGTTTCATCCATGGGAGGATCCGAGAGAATGGAGGATTGCATGGAGGATGCAAAATCTCAATCAACACTCAGGAATCTCGACCGAGATTCCATCCGAGATTTAGTCTCTAGCGCATGCTAGAAGATCCGGCCAAACATCTTTTAATTTTGGCAACTATCTTTTATTTTCTTACCTTAAAAGCTCACAAACATTCTTTTAAGTAATTGTTAGCATTGATCCTATCTTTGGGACTATTTTTATATATTTCCTATATTATCTTTTAAAGATATCTTTTATAGATAATCTGTTAAAAGATATCTTTCCTAGTTTACATAGGAAGATCCCCTTTATAAATAGCCCTAGAGAGGGAGATTTTGAGACAACTCACTTTGAATGTGCTTTCCACAATATTGTGAGACACTTGTGATGTAACACCCCAAATCCATAGGACTCGGAGTGCTACGGGGCTAGGACCTCACAATGGGTCCTGACCCTAGCTTGACAACAAGTTCATTGGATCTTACAAACATGCACAAATAAATATAAAACAACCTATATAAAACCGAAATATCAGGTATCATAATACATACAATACCCCACAACTGAGTAACAAACACAATATCATCATATACATATACATCCCAAAAACCCATACATGTCCTAGATGTATGGAAACCCTCGACTGATCACTCCACCAAATCACTTTGCAGTCCTCCTATCTTGCAAAGCATCTATAACATGGTATGAAACTGTTAGCTAATAATTCATATATAAGATCATGCATAAGCACATACACACATCACAATAACAATAAACACCAAGCATGTTATCACATATATCCCGTTGAATTATCTTTATAATGTCATACATTCAAGTTTCATTGACCATCTAGAGTGGCTCAAAGTACCTCTCTGTATACCAAGTGGAGTAGATTAGTATCCTCACCGTATACTAGGTCTGGTCAAGTTATAAGAACCTCTTTACTTTAATCGTCTGGAGTGACTCGGAATACCTCTTCATATACCATGTGGAGTGGATTAGTATCCTCACCGTATACAAATTTTAATAATATATAAGTCGATAATAATCATTAATATATATATCGCATGCTATAAAGCACATAACACACACCACTCATGCATACATCCAATATAGGAATGCAGCTAAGTAAGTCATACAGACTTATCTGAATCCAGGTATCCTCAACTTTTGATCAAACTCTCAAATTTCCGTAGGAATGAACACCACGCCTAGTAATCAAGGCATATATATCAATTATTGGAACATATGATAGACGATTCTACTTCTAGCCTCATAAACCCTCAAAGATTATAATATGAATCTATAATTCCTCAACATCTCCCAACTCCTCAAACCTTTCAAGGTATCACAATATAACATCCTCAATCTCGTATCTATCCTAGCATGATCCTAATAACACTAGAATCATCTAAGACAAGAGAAGGAATCATCATACCACGGTCGTGGAAAGCTATGAGACCATGATTTAGGCGATCTTTTGACGTGTCATTATTTGCCACGACATTTACATATTGGGCCTTGACGGTAACTTTTTCCCGTCTTATAAAAAGGCTAGAAAAGAGAGTTTCGAGGACGTCCACTTACCCTTGTTTTCAGCACTCTTGCTTAGGGTTGATTGGAAGTCGCCGAGAGTTGCAAAAACGCCGGATTGTTGGAGATTGGAGATTACATACAACGAAGGTTTAGCCTTTTTCTTAGGTTTTGATATTGAAGACGGATTGACATCCCGTTCTTCGTACTTGCCTTAGATCATTGTGAGGTTTTGTGTTATATATTCTGAATCCATTAACATTGCTTCTTGTGTTCGGATTTGAGAATTGGTTTTGAAGTTTAATTGAGTATTCGAGGGTTTTCATCTTTTATTCTTCTTAGATTGAATATTGATATCATAACAATGGTTATTGGCTAAAACCCTTTAGCAATTCTAAGGTGAAGGGTTGATAGTTGTGGCTTAGATGATGATAGATCGATCGTAATTTGATTGGACCCTGAGAGTTAGAGAAATATTGTCGACGAACCTAAATCACAACCTGTTCTTAGGTTTCCACGGCCGTGGTTCTCAAGATCTACCCGTGATTTACCTCAGTTTACGAACTTTGCTTTTACTTTAATCCAAAGTTAAAGATTAACTTTAACCTAGCCTTGGCTTGTCTTTTCTAGGTAGTAGTGTGACTCAACATCCTCTATTTTGGTATCGAGTGTCACAACCTTAACCGTTTGAGTTTATCTTGATCCTTGGGTTACAAGTTTGGGTATTTGAGATCAATTCTAGTCCTTAGATCCTTTCTATACTACAGCCTCAACAACCTTTATAGAGAGTTCTTTTGATTAGACATATAAGGTTTTGGAACTTCACCGTACATTACCTTACCTTAGCATACCTTTGCAATTCTCTACTTTGTCTTTATATCTATAGTATGTCTTGAATCGATCGCCATAATTGGATACCTGGATCTTTAGGGTTGCTGTTTTCCCCAATACTTGCAAAGCTTTACACTTTACTTGCTTGATTATTTGAAACTGATTTTGTTTCACCA
Source organism: Fagopyrum homotropicum (assembly GCA_033239125.1). Taxonomy (NCBI): domain Eukaryota; kingdom Viridiplantae; phylum Streptophyta; class Magnoliopsida; order Caryophyllales; family Polygonaceae; genus Fagopyrum; species Fagopyrum homotropicum. The sequence continues at coordinate 17,134,492 of BSWB01000007.1, forward strand.
ATTCCCTATGATCGATACTCTAGAATACTTTCTAATCTACGCCGATCCGTACACTGCGGGTTCGCTTGCTTTTATTCTAGTTTTATAAATTTAAGACTTGATTGCACGCACGTTTTAGGGCAAACAAGTTTTTGGCGCCGTTGCCGATGAGTTGGTCAAGACCAAACTTCGGTTTTCGGTTGTCGAGCTTGGGAACTTTGCTCTTGTTATTTGATATCTCTTTTGAGTGCTATTTGCAGGTTCTCTTAGGTATATGCGCAGGTCTAGATCCAACAAAGACCTCGTACCTTTTGATCCGCAACTTGAAAAGACTTTGAGGAAGAAACTTAAGGAAAGAAAGATGGCTGAAAATAGAGAGAGGGAACTCCAGGTGGAGCTAGAGGAGTCTCAAGATCAATTTAGGTTGAGTGAGAAAACTCGTAAGGAAGAAGCGGAACGTCATCAATTCCAAATTGATGAGTTCAAAGTTATGATGATGGACATGAGGTTGAAGATGAATAGCTCCAAGAAAAAGAAGAAAGCTAAGTCAACTAAGTCCATTAGAGTGGAATCATCCGATGATGAAGAATTCGATCCGGATATGCCACCGCTAGAGGAAATTGATCCAACGATCAATCTAGTCCGGAATGATCCAATACCGGCCACCAATCCTCGTATCCCAACTGGGGGTGCAAGAGCCGCTCGTGTAGATAAGGAGCCAAGAACTCTTGGACAAAGGATGGATCCGATTCAGCAACCACGCCGTCTAGGTGTGAATTTCGAAGCTGAAGATATTCAAGGGTTTAGCTTTAACCCGCAAGTTATTACCATCGTTCACCAAAGCCAATTTGGAGGAACGAGTGCTGAATCTCCACACCAACATTTACAGAACTTTGAGATTCTAATGGAGACAATGAAACCAAAGAATACAACCACCAACAACTACAAGATCAAGCCATTCTTCTTCTCTTTGAAAGGGAAGGCTTTATCTTGGTATCAAGCTCTTCCAAATGGAAGACTCAACACATGGGAGGATCTATCTTCGGAGTTCCTAACCAAATTCTTTCCGCCATCCAAGACAACGGAGTTGAGAGGTAAAATCAATGCTTTTTTTATGAAATCTAATGAAAGGTTTGTTTCAATCTTGGGAAAGGTTTCAGGATTTATTATTGGATTACCGACACCATGGCATTTCCAAATTAGAGTTGTTGGGGATATATTACAAGGGGCTGGATGTGGAAACATAATTCAAGCTCCAATCCCTTTCATGTGGTACATTCATGGACATGAGGGAAGATGACGCTTGAGACTTCATTGAGAAGCAAGCCCGAGTAATTGAGAAGTATTCCCACTGGAAGGCGGAAGCTAACCGAGTAGAGCAAGGAGCGAAGCTAACACAAGCTGCGCAAACTCAAATCTTTTCCCTCAACACCGAAATTAAAGAGTTGAAGGAAGTCATTAAAGCTGGCTTTCAAAAGCATAAGGAGCAAGATGTTGGATATTTAGGAAAGAACAATAACCATCAATGGAATGAGAACACCAACCGCAACAGCCGGAACAACAACCGGAACAATTGGAACAACAACAACCGGAACAATAATTGGACAACAATCGGAATTCAAACAACAATTGGCGTTCCAACCAACAACAAAATTCCGGTAATTCTTATCTTTATTCACTAAATTCACTAACACCACCATCTTCTTCTTCTTCTTCCATTCCTTTGAAAAGCCAGGGGCAAGGATCTAATAGCTCAAGCACTTCGGGGAAAGAGAAGCCCGATCCCATGTTGGAAACGATCTTGGGAAAGCTTCAAGGATTGGAGAATCACATCACTAAGCTTGATAAAGCTCAAAAAGTTTTAGAAAACCAAATGTTCAGCAATGTTGAGGAAGTTCCTAGAAACCAAGGAAAGCTTCCTGGAAAGACAGAGGACAACCTGAAGGGAAGGGTGATGACTATCACAACTAGGAGCGGAGCAACAACTACCGACCCGCAGCCTAAGTTTGTTGAAGTTCCCGTTGAAAAGGAGAAGGAAAAGGGGAAGGAGAAGGAAGACATCTACATTCCTTCTCCAGCTTACAAACCTCCCCTACCATTCCCACAATCTAGAGCAAGAGCGCGTCTAGACAAGCAGTTCGGTAAGTTCATTGAACTCATGAGCAAACTGCACATTAACATACCTTTCATTGATGCAATTGTAGGTATGCCAGCTTATGAGAAGTTCTTGAAGGAGATCCTCTTTAACAAGAGGAAGCTGGAAGACTTTGGAGAAGTCAAGATGAGTTCAGAATCATCGGACCTCATCTAAACGATGAAGGAGAAGATGCCCCCAAAGCTGAAGGATCCGGGGTCATTTTGTATTCTAATTGGAGTGGGAGAAGTCACTTATGATGCATTATGTGACTTGGGAGCAAGCGTTAGCATCATCCCGCCTGCCTTATGCAGGAAGATCGGTTCAGGTGAACCTAAACCGGTGAAGATGACGTTATACATGGCGGATCGATCCATAACTCGTCCCGTCGGTATCATTGAGGACGTCCCAGACAAGCTTGGTAAGTTCTATGTTTCAATAGATTTTGTTGTGCTTGACATTCCTGTAGATAGTCCGGTCCCGATCATACTCGGAAGACCGTTTCTTGCAACTTCCGGTTGTATGGTGGATTGCAAGAATGCTAGACTTGCCTTCGACATAGGAGAAGAGAAGGTAGAGTTTGTTCTTTCCACTTTGGTGAAAGAGCCAACTCTTGGAGAAGATATGTTCAATTTCTATGACGAGGAGGCATCTAGAGAGGAAGTAAGCTCGATTCTATTCAAGGATCCATTGCAAAAGGTTATCACCATGAGCATCATGGAGAAAGGAGAAGAAGAGGATTGCAATGAGGAAATTGAAGCCTTGGAGGAGCTAAAGGAAGTGCATGAAGAAGAGTTTGAAAAACTCTACGATGGGTCAGAAGACGTGAGGAATCACGGCCAGTCGTGCTATTCCACGGCCGTGGTTTCTACCAACATGACCGTAATCAGCTGTTCGGAGGACTCCAAAGAGTTACACGGCCAAAACCACGGCCGTGGAACTACCAGTGGTTCCGTAATTAACTTCCACGCCCTAAAGCATGACCGTGGAAGTAACAGTGACACCGTAATTCTGGGAAAATCCGAGAAAAATTACGTTCTTTCCACCAATGTTCTTGAGTCTTCTTCAACCACTCCTACACCATTTGGAAACTTCTAAGGAAGCAATGAACACTCCTCAAGAGCCATTAGAGACTTCAATAGTGATGGAATTGAAGCCACTTCCCACACATCTTAGGTACGCATTTCTAGGAACTAATTCTACTTTTCCGATAATTGTTAGTTCCGATTTAAATGAAGATAAACATAGTAAACTTATGGTTGTTCTAAGGAAACATAGGAAAGCCTTAGGTTACACTATAGAGGATCTTGTAGGAATTAAACCTTCACTATGTATGCACAAGATCCTAATAGAAGAAGATTTTAAGCCTTCGCGGCAACCTCAACGATGGTTAAATCCGATCATGAAGGAGGTTGTCAAGAAGGAGATTCTTAAGCTACTTGATGCAGGTATCATCTATCCTATCTCCGATAACAAGTGGGTGAGCCCCGTGCAAGTTGTTCCAAAGAAGGGAGGAATGACGGTTATCACCAACAAGAACAATGAACTCATTCCTACAAGAACCGTGACTGGATGAAGGATGTGCATTGATTACCGGAAGCTAAACAATGCAACTAGGAAGGATCATTTCCCATTACCTTTCATTGATCAAATGCTTGAAAGGTTAGCACAACATTCTCATTTTTGCTATCTTGACGGTTATAGTGGCTTCTTTCAAATTCCGATCCATCCGGACGATCAAGAGAAGACCACATTCACGTTCCCGTGGGGTACGTTCGCTTATAGGAGAATGCCGTTCGGGCTTTGCAATGCCCCAACCACCTTCCAAAGGTGCATGATAGCTTTCTTCTCAGAGTACATAGAGGAGATCATGGAGGTTTTCATGGATGAATTTTCTGTTTATGGTTCCTCTTTTGATAATTGTCTTTCTAACCTTTCTCTTGTGCTACAAAGGTGTGAATACACTAACCTAGTTCTTAATTGGGAGAAGTGTCAATTTATGGCGAAGGAAGGCATTGTACTCGGAAACTTGATCTCTAATAGAGGGATTGAGGTAGATAAGGCTAAGATAGAGACCATAGAAAAGCTCCCTCCTCCATCTTCGGTGAAGGGGATAAGAAGCTTTCTAGGACATGCTGGATTTTATAGACGTTTTATAAAGGACTTTTCTAAGATATCAAAACCGCTTACTAATCTATTGATGAAGGATGCAGTTTTTGATTTCTCGCAGGATTGTTTAGACGCATTTCATAAGATCCGGGCAGCTCTAATCTCAACCCCGATCATCCAACCTACGGACTGGAATCTTCCGTTTGAGGTTATGTGTGATGCAAGTGACGTAGCTATCAGAGCTGTGCTTGGGCAAAAGAAGGAGGGCCGAACCCATGCTATCTATTACGCTAACAAGACGCTAGATGAAGCGCAGCTTAACTACGCCACAACTGAAAAAGAATTCTTAGCTATTGTATATGCCTTTGAAAAGTTTCGTTCTTATCTTGTAGGTGCAAAGGTGATTGTATACACGGATCATGCTGCGATCCGGTATCTACTTGCCAAGAAGGATGCGAAACCAAGGCTGATTAGATGGATTCTTCTCCTACAAGAATTCGATCTAGAGATCCGTGACAAGAAAGGTTCGGAAAATTCTGTTGCGGATCATTTGAGTCGTATACCACATATTGAAGACGACAACCTACCTATAGATGATTCCTTTCCGGACGAGCATTTACACATCATTGAGGAGTGCATCGACAAGATAACTAAAGGTAACGAACCATGGTTTGCTGATTTTGTTAACTATTTGGTTTGTCTGGAAATACCTCCCGGACTATCTTATGCACAAAGGAAGAAGTTCTTTAAGGATGTCCGGCAATACTTTTGGAATTTACCTCTACTCTTCAAGAGAGGTCCCAACGGCATCATTTGAAGATGTGTGCTGGAAGACGAGATGCAAACCGTCATCCGTCATTATCATTCACTACCTTGTGGAGGACACGCTAGTTCAAACAAAACTAGCGCTAAGGTATTGCAATCTGGTTTCTTTTGGCCTACTTTATTTAAAGATGTGAAAACCTTTGTTTCCTGCTACGATGCTTGTCAAAGAACAGGAAACATATCAAGGAGAAGCGAGATGCCTCTTAACAACATTCAAGAGGTAGAGATCTTCGACGTTTGGGGAGTAGACTTCATGGGACCTTTCCCATCATCTTGTGGAAACCAATACATACTTCTAGCTGTAGATTATGTTTTGAGATGGGTTGAAGCAATTGCCTCTCCAACTAATGATGCCATGGTTGTAGTTAAGTTCTTTAATTGAACTATTTTCCCAAGGTTTGGGACACCACGGACCATCATTAGTGACGGAGGCTCTCACTTCATTGCCCGACGATTCGAAGCTCTACTAGCTAAGTATGGGGTGACTCACAAGATCGCCACTCCCTACCATCCACAAACGAGTGGACAAGTGGAGATTTCGAATAGAGAGATCAAGGGCATCCTAGAGAAAATAGTTTCGAAGACAAGGAAGGATTGATCTTTGAAACTAAATGATGCATTGTGGGCGTATAGGACTGCGTACAAGACTCCCATAGGAACAACACCATACAACCTTGTGTATGGGAAGTCTTGTCACTTACCGGTGGAGCTGGAACATAAATCGTATTGGGCGGTAAAGTGGTTGAACTCAGCATGAAGGAAGCGGGCGAGAAGCGCCTCTTGGACCTTAACAAGCTTGAAGAACTCCGCTTAAACGCTTATGAGAACGCCAAGATCTATAAGGAAAGAGCAAAGCGTTGGCATGATAAGCATATCATTCCAAAAGACTTTAAAGAAGGAGATCAAGTTCTCCTCCTCAATTCGAGACTTTGCCTCTTCTCAGGTAAGCTTAAATCTCGTTGGACTGGACCTTATCTAATCAAACATGTTTTTCCCCATGGCGCAGTTGAAGTATGGGGTGAAAAGAGCGGAAGTTTCAAGGTGAACGGCCAACGACTTAAGAAATATACACCGGAGCTCCAAGCTGAGGAGTTCGCACCCACCACACTCGAATAGATGCAGGTATGGTTTAGCTACGGACCTAAAACAAGCGCTTGTTGGGAGGCAACCCAAGGTATTGCACTTATGCTTTTGTTTTTTATTCTTAGATTAGATTAGTTTAGTCGTTTTTGCTTTGTTTTGCCCTCGATACCTCCCGGTATGTCGTGTTTTTGGATGTAGGAGCAATGGAATAGGCAATGGAAGGAGGAAAAGTTGGAAGGGATTGACGAAACTTGGATTTTGGCACATTACAGAGAGTTCCACGCCCTAAACCACGGTCGTGGAAGCTACAGTGACTGTAATTCTTCCAAAGTTTGAGAAAAATCACCAAAACCACGGGTCCGAACAATTCCACGGCCATGGAACACCCCGAGTGACCGTGATTTTCCAAAATTTTTACGGTCACTATATAAACCACCTTCCTTCACAAAAACACCACATTTCTCAAAACCACGCCCCATATCCACGACCTAATCGCCGAGAGCCTTCCCCTTCTCACAAATCTTCGTTTGGAGTCCAATTCGAACGATTCTTGAGCCTAAAGTGAAACATTTTCGACAATATACAAGATCCAATCAACAATTGAAGTGAACAATCCCTACAGAAGAAGGAATTTGGATTTTAAAAGCTCCCTCCTCCATCTTCGGTGAAGGGGATAAGAAGCTTTCTAGGACATGTTGGATTTTATAGACGTTTTTCTCCTCTTTCTCTACTTTGTCGATTTGGCTCAATTCTTGCAAGATTTTTTAGGATAACTGATTGGAATTAGAATTAGTCTAGGACTGTGTCTGGTGAATTTGGTGTGATTTGGTTGAGATTTGAGTGAAACAGAACCGAACCACGATCCCTAAAGGTTTCACGGCCGTGGTTTTCTAAGAACAGACCGTGATTTTTCCCCTAAAATGGATTTGTTTAGGAGAAAGTCGAGTAGGAACAAGAAGAGGAAAGGTGACACTTCCTCTTCCTCCCAAGTCCCCCCTAGTGAGCCACCATCACCCCCACCTCCTAGAATTCCAACCATTCATGAGGATTACCTCGATGCCTTAGAAAAGATCGAGAAGAGGGCGGTCATAGGACCGCGATACTTAGTACTTGAGGAGCTTGAGCCGCTGAACGTAGTGAACGATTTGACATGGCTTCTAGATAGAGCTGGTTTGATAGTCTTCTCCGTTATTAGAGAAGATGCTTATGAGGAGATCACTAGGGACTTTGTCATTTCTTTCGAGCATAATACCGTTGATAGGACGGTTTCTTTTCGGTTGATAGAGGAGAACTATGAGTTCTCAATCTTGCAGTTTGGAGCCTTCTTTGGGTTCCAAGAGACCTTCAATGGTCGTTTTCCTAGCGGGGTATACGCTAAGTATTTTTGGGAGGATATAGCTATGATCTATGCTAGTGAGGACCGTTGGCAACCGGCCGACACCAAGGCTTAGCTCATCTATCACTTAGCATTGAAGATAGCTCATAGGGTTCTTTACGAGTGCCTTTTCCCTAGGACCGAAACCCCTCAAAAGATCAAGACCGATGAGCTTTTCCTCCTCTATTCTATGCTCCATGGTAGACCCGTTGATTGTGCTACCCTCCTAGCCTCCACTATGAGTAAATTGAAGAACAAGAGAGCCGGTAATATAGGATATGGTGGTATGGTTACACACATTGCCACACAACTAGAGATAGACTTTTCTGCCTGCACTTGGATAGCGGCGAGACCTTTGGGTCTCAATAGCCTTATGACTAGAGGTATCATCTTTCCTAGACACCGCGGTCCACCTACCGCCGGTATGCCTTAGGAGGAGAGAGGAGGTAGAGTCATCCCTTGACCCCCCCGAGTATTCTATTATGGCTGGACACCATAACTGGAAGCAGACTTTCGCTGCCATGCATCCGAATAGGCTAGTAGCACCTCCTTATGTACCCGATGAGGTCCCGACTGCAGATGTTGAGGAGGAGGTAGGAGGAGGTGATGGTTTTGAGGGAGGAGGTGATGAGCAGGACTTTGGCACTTTTCTGGATCAGCCGGCACACTTCCCCGACCCTCCTATGTAACACCCCGGATTCTCGGAACCCGGGATATTACTGGTTAGGACCTCACAATGGGTCCCGACCTCAGTTTGACAATAATATTACTAGGATCTTGCAACAAGACACAAATAATAAAACCAAAATTCAGAAAGATGTGTTTTTAACGGATGAATGCAACAAGGTCTAACAGCCTATAAAACTTAAACAAAGGGATAAGACTAACTGTCTTAAAAAAAAGAAAGAACAACAAAGCAACAACCCAACCCCCACTCTAAGGAGTACGGAGACCCGGCTGACCACTATTTCCGGATCACTCAGCTGCTGTTCTAACCTGCGGTAAATCTAAAAACACAACAAAACAACCATTAGCTAGTTATCTAAATATTAGGAGAATAATAATAGAACACACACACATAAAATAATAAACACTCATCATGCTTTCAAACAATCCATTTATTATCTTCATTTAAGTCATTCACTCTAATGATACTTATTTTGTGACACGAGGGATTCCCAAACCTCGCCTCCGCCCCCGTGTACCCATCAGGAGTGGATCCGATGCATCTCACCGTGTACCTGTATGGTCTGGGTATAGAGAACCTCTCAGTCTCCTGGCAGAGCTGGGCAGTGATGTCACGGCCCGTTATACATACACTTGGGCCTTAACACATAATAACAACGGTCGTCCTAACAAGTTGTTATTTTTATTATAACACACATTGCACACACACAACTATTATCACTCAACTAAGATCCAGAAACCAGCTAAGTAAGTCGCGAGGACTTACCTGAATCCATTCACAACTCTCAAAAGTCTCAACTCGGTCTGCAACCGTAGTAACTCAATCGCCTGTCAAACAAGGCATGTGGATCAAAATCACATCCCATACTCTTAGAAGTTATAAACTTCTAAAATGTACAAGCTCATGAAGGGAAAATACGGAAAAAGGCCCTCTTAAGGTAGAATGACTATTTTACCCTTGATCCTGGAAACTCTCAAAAGTCTATCCTTAACTTCTAATATTTTCTTTTAGAACTTGTTTAATTTCAATCGGGTTTTCTCAAGGATAGTTTACTAGCGATTATAAGGTTAATAAGCTTCTAAACTTTTCAAAAGGTTGTTAAGGTCCGACCTTTACACTTAAGCTACTAAAGCTAGGGTCAAAAACATAATCTTACTCCTCGACGAGAACAACGTTATTCCACTCCCATAACACTCCCGAGTTTAGATAGTTTCCTCACAACTATTCTAGGTAGAAACCGAGGACCTATACGAGTTTTAGCTTAAGCCTGCATAAAGAGTCCTTAGGATAATCTAACAAGTAGAACTCGTTATCCTAACGTTAGTATATGCTCACCCCTAGAATCCACCGCAACTCTCAAAACTAGTGTACCCTACTCCGGCCGTACTAACTAACTATAAACCCTATTCCTTCCCAGTTATTACTATAACACACGTTCCTACCCGCGTACATACTTTCAGGGCTCTTACTTTCACCACTCCATACATATACATATACACATACTTATATAAATACAACCTTCGTACTGACATGTTCTAAATTAAGGACACTTATATATATATATATATATATATATATATATATTTATACTTATATATATACTACACTAATTTATACCTATATACTCACATATATATACTACACTAATTTATACCTATATACGCACATATATATACTACACTAATTTATACCTATATACTCACATATATATACTACACTAAGGGAGCAACTCACCCGTTCACACCACGTTACGCCCCTGGGAAGAAAGCAGCAGCCTGGTTCGGTCGGGACTCCTGCGAATGGAACCCACACGGTCTGCATAGCATCATCCAACCAAGGGTCGATACAAAAAAATACCCGATCTGTGTGAAAAACTTGACGAAGAGGTTGTGCTCCCTTACCTTCCGTTATGGCAAGTCGAGGACAGTAGCAGGCTGGCGGTTCTCCGGAGGATGAGAAGGCACCCCGATCGATACGGTGTTGCCTGAGTTGCTAGGAGGGATACACCAGGTAAGCTCTCTGGATGTGTTTGTTTGTCCGGAACTCGATCCACATGAAGGCGGCGAGAAGGGGAGGTGTAAATTGGCCCTTCGGTCTCGTTATCTTTCGCATGACTCCGACGGCGCTGACGATGCAGAGGTTGATTGAGAAGCAAGGTCGAGCGTCGCTGGCTGTACAAATGATAATCCCTCAGCATCGGTTTGCCTCAGAAAGAAAGAAAGAGAAGTCGGCACTCACCGGTCCGTGAAGACGAAGCAGCTCCGAGTGTCTCCTATTCGGTTCCGGCGCCGCAAGCTCACCGCTGCTATGGAGGTCACTTGCGAAGAGAGATGTACTGCTGCTATGGATGTCCCTTGCGAAGAGAGGCGGAAGAGGTTGCACGTAGATGGTTGTTTGCTGAGTAAATTAGGTTTAATTAGATTAGGTTAAGATAAGTTAGTGGGGAATTAGGAGAAATTAAGGAGTGGGCCGGCAGAAGACTAAAATGGGCCTAGTTAATTGGGCCTGCTCCCCATTATAAGAAAAGGGAATGGCTGACTGTATACTCGTTATTGCCCGGAACCGTTAAAAGTACGGAATTATGTACGAAATTATTTACGGAATTATTTAAGTTATCATTTTATGTGAATCAAGGTCACATAAAATGATAGAATTTAATATCGTTTTCTTTTATTTAAAAGAATTAAAGTTAGGCGGATCGGAATCCGGTTTGATCCAATATTAAACAAAGTTTAAAATTTTCAGTTATTACATCAGTGCCCTCTTAAAAGAAGTCAAACAACACAACATCCGAGTGCTAACTCGCCGATACAGAAGTAATATCTATCCTCACAAAGAAATCAGGGTAACTACGTCTAATACTCTCCTCTATCTCCCAAGTAGCCTCATCGGCTCCTCGTCTAGACCACTGGACCCTCAACATCGGTATCTCCTTAGAACGCAGATGTCTAGTACTGCGCTCTAGGACGGCTACTGGGTACTCCACAAAAGTGTAGTCTGGCTCAACTATCAGATCCTCATGACTGAATGTGTCTAGGATCCGGTAGGTACTCTCTTCACGGTTTGGTTTTCTAAACTTACTTCCAGCTCTTTTGGAAGTTCCCGACTATCGATTCTGAAATAATAATCTTAAACTTTTGTCGGCACTTTACTGAGTGCATAATGCTCTTTGTAATACATACTGCTTGGCCCGGTTTCCTCAATGTGACCTAATCGGATCGTTCCTTAATTAATGGGTCTCACCTACTTCTTGTCAAGCTTTCAAATTTATATAACTCAAAACAAATCACACACCCAAGTGGACCTTTTCATATAGATCTCTAATTCCTTAACTTGAAATCACAGTTAACCTAACATTGATTTTCTTCATTTGTGGGTTATGTGCCTACCACGCTTCTGTTGTAACACCCATTAGGCACAACGGCGTCTTTCTGAGGGTCAACATGATTTACCCAACTCCCGCCTATACTTCCCTCCTACTACTAGCAAGATTCTCTTCAAATAGACCCTTACTCTCTTACTCAACCGTAGTCTGTTCTTAACCAACTAGAAAGCAACTTCTAACCCGATTCTCTCCATATCCTTACATCATCCCAGAAGGTTATCGTTGCCTACTTGGGGAATCCTCCAAGGCATCGATAAGGTTACTTCTTAAATCCGCAGTCATCAATGTCTCTTCTTGACGGTACCTACTCGTCAAAACCAACTCTTACACGTCCCCAACTGACGTCGGTCAGTCTATATTTGACTTATCTCAATATCCCGGACTTACTCTTCTCATACCTATACTGGCGTTAAATTCTTGGTGAGCATCATCTGCCCGAGTAATCCTTTCATGCTTCGCTAATTTGTTTTATCGCCCACACTTCTGTTTCCTTAGGCTAACTCTACTTCTCAAGCCCAACTGGGTCATTCATCTTGACATAAATAGTCATTCCAAGTCTTCAACAATGGCTGGTAAGTGTCTTTGTAGTTCTGGTGACTTTAATTATCATCCCCCTGGCAGTCTCCTTGCATGGACCATCGGTGTTGATGACTTAGGTTCCGATGATAATTGGGGTTACCTTGGACTTCCAAGTCCACTAAGGCCTTTCTCATATATACATTCTTTCGCTGGTGTTACCGGAAATATTGCCTTCATGAAACTCCGTTGTTTCCGCTATAGGGTTTCAATTCTTTGATACCGGCATTGCGATTTCTTTCAAATTCCCATATCTTTTAGGAGGTCAAAACCTCTTCACACTTGTACAGTCTACATTCTGCTTCTACACTTCATTATAGGTATCCATTCCATGCACCTTAGACCCTAATATCCGGGTCGACATTTTATCTCCCTTGGTCTCTCAAACTTGTCTTGTGAATTCTTCTACTAGGTGACTCATCTTATACATTTTTCTTCTCTGCACGGTCTCTAACTATCTGTTGATCATTACTACCCATTATGTGTTGGAACTTTAGTTACTTTGTACTCTTGTATAGATTTCCTAAGGGCATCCTCATCTCAAGACTTTATTTAAAATTCAGCACGACCCGCAATTTTGATACATGACTTTCCTTCTCACTGGTCAAGTTATACGCTTGGTTTACACTAAATCCATCATAGTGTCATCAGTCCGTTAGTATGATTTTTATTAGACATCTAATGGTACCATTTGTATACAATACATTAGGTGCATATGATTTTCCCACCAATTAAATTTCTCGCATCGCATTTATTATGTCTTCCTTATACTCATGTCGCTTTACCTTCTTTAAATCTTTACACCCCATACGATAGTTAAATCTCTTTGAGTTTTCGCGTACACGCTTTACGGACCACGTTGATTGGTCTTATTACTTTCGTCAACTCTTATGTCATCAGTCCAGCTTGCATTTTCAATGGAGTACCTCCATTTCTCATTAAACTTTTATAGATACACCTTTCGGTAATCATCTTATTGGGGTAGTACCGGATCCATATAACAGCCTTTAGTTATTCAACTTTACTCCTTCATATGTCTGTTCTAGCCAACATGTAGATTTCATCTGCAATCACCTCACAACTCGACCACACATTTCACCAAGGCTTTAAATCGTACTCTCTATGTTTGTGCCGCCTCTGAAATTCTAATTATTATGTGTCACATCTTTAATCACAAGGGTTTCTCTTGTCAATCTAGCCAGTTTGACCCCACCTTTTCTCGGAGGATCACCACCAGTCCTACTTGTGTGGAATGCTAAGACATAGGACATGTTCACAATCATCTACTTCTTCTTAATCTTCTAGTTCTTCTTACAAGGATCCCTCCCTACTAACTTTGATAGGTATCTTTCTTAGTCAATAGTAAGTAACTACTCCCAACAATTCCCTTTACACCATTACTATCATCAATGGTCATTAACAACCGTCAAGAGCTGCTCTTTAATTTCCTTATTAGAGTTATCGTATTGGACTCATTCAATGTTACCAACAAGGCTACTAGTACTTGTATTGATTTAACTTCAACATTGTCGTCGTTGATCTCTGGAAGAAATTCACCAGCTGTCGGTAAAATTTCTTTATAACCTTGTGGTTATTCTTCTTATCTGTCAACCAACCGTCACTAGTTAGTCAGCACGTGTATATTCTCTGTTGTTACCAATTAGTTTGTAGTTGACCTTCTATAAGATTGTAGAGTTACTTTGCTTCTATCTCTTTTGAGGTTGATATACAAGGTGGAAATATATCTCTTCCATTTATACTCCCTTAGCTCCTTCTACAAATTACACTCCTATAAGAGTACTATACTCTTACGAGTCTAGTTGTATCTTCGTCTTCCGTCAACAGACTTAAATATTCTTCTACCATATCTTGTAGGCATTTCTCCATGATTCTTTTTACCCGAGTTATTGTCCACTTGCGGTTCTCTATTATGACCCGCTAGTGTTATTAACTTGAATCCCTACGTGGGTGAGAAGTTATTAGAGATCCTCTTTTTCCCCAAGACTATACTCCTACACCCTCCTTCCTGGGGTGCTCCTTGAACTTCCGCCTTTATAGAAATACGGTCTTTGTTGTATCCCGGTCCTTGTTGTAATTCTTGTGTGTTCTAGGAGGTTACACCACTTCCATGTTGGTGAAATCTGCCTCCCCCTTTCTAGCAACCTGTAAGCTTTCTTTTTTTTTTTTTGGCTTTTTAATTCTTCGTATCGGGATGGACAATGTATCTCATCTTGACTCCTACGCTTATGTTTGTCTCGGTTTCCCATCTTGATTGTGACGGCAAGTAGCTTGTCGAGAGTGATCATCTTCCGCTCTGCTTCTAGCCTCAAACTTTCACCTTCTGGTCCGTCAGTAAGCTTAGATTCAATGCCTCTTGTCTGGATCGCTACTATATTTCACCTTGACCTTCATGCCTATTTATTTTTCTGAAGGCATCCCCATTGTTGTAACGTTGATTTACACCATCTTGAAAGAACCTATGGGTTGTCTATTCCAATTTGTATACTTGCCGGTCACCCAACGCGTTGTCGGAACTACACTCATGTATTTTCTTCATTTGGTTTTATTGAGTTGACTCGGGGTTCCCTTCTTGTCATCGTCGTTGGTGTTGTCTTTTAGTCTTCACCTCGTCTCGACGTTCCTCAACAAGCTCGAAGGAGTTGTCCGTTGTTTGTCTACCCTAATGCGCCTAAGATGTGCATACTAATCCTCACATTGACACCCTTCAAAATCTACTTAGATGTGTCAAGGGGTGAGAAACTCATTATGTTATCTCCGTTAATGACATAACATAACTATAATTTCTACTAATCTTTGGCATATACTTATTTATATAACATATCTTTATAATCAAGCTAAAACGTCCAACTAAAGTAAAACCTAAAGTCCATACTAAGCATACTGAGATCCGCGGTAGTAGTGGTGGTCAGCCGTACTTTTCTATTCCCAACCAGACTATGCATGCATTTGAAAACCAAAATTCCTTTTTAAAACTCAGATCCCTTTCGGGTTCTGCTCAAATACTTATTCGGTCTTTTAGAAGATTTCAAGTGCCATTGTTGCCAACCTAGAGCTCTGATACCATGTTGTAACACCCCGGATTCTCGGAACCCGGGATATTACTGGTTAGGACCTCACAATGGGTCCCGACCTCAGTTTGACAATAATATTACTAGGATCTTGCAACAAGACACAAATAATAAAACCGAAATTCAGAAAGATGTGTTTTTAACGGATGAATGCAACAAGGTCTAACAACCTATAAAACTTAAACAAAGGGATAAGACTAACTGTCTTAAAAAAAAGAAAGAACAACAAAGCAACAACCTAACCCCCACTCTAAGGAGTACGGAGACCCGGCTGACCACTATTTCCGGATCACTCAGCTGCTGTTCTAACCTGCGGTAAATCTAAAAACACAACAAAACAACCATTAGCTAGTTATCTAAACATTAGGAGAATAATAATAGAACACACACATAAAATAATAAACACTCATCATGCTTTCAAACAATCCATTTATTATCTTCATTTAAGTCATTCACTCTAATGATACTTATTTTGTGACACGAGGGATTCCCAAACCTCGCCTCCGCCCCCGTGTACCCATCAGGAGTGGATCCGATGCATCTCACCGTGTACCTGTATGGTCTGGGTATAGAGAACCTCTCAGTCTCCTGGCAGAGCTGGGCAGTGATGTCACGGCCCGTTATACATACACTTGGGCCTTAACACATAATAACAACGGTCGTCCTAACAAGTTGTTATTTTTATTATAACACACATTGCACACACACAACTATTATCACTCAACTAAGATCCAGAAACCAGCTAAGTAAGTCGCGAGGACTTACCTGAATCCATTCACAACTCTCAAAAGTCTCAACTCGGTCTGCAACCGTAGTAACTCAATCGCCTGTCAAACAAGGCATGTGGATCAAAATCACATCCCATACTCTTAGAAGTTATAAACTTCTAAAATGTACAATCTCATGAAGGGAAAATATGGAAAAAGGCCCTCTTAAGGTAGAATGACTATTTTACCCTTGATCTTGGAAACTCTCAAAAGTCTATCCTTAACTTCTAATATTTTCTTTTAGAACTTGTTTAATTTCAATCGGGTTTTCTCAAGGATAGTTTACTAGCGATTATAAGGTTAATAAGCTTCTAAACTTTTCAAAAGGTTGTTAAGGTCCGACCTTTACACTTAAGCTACTAAAGCTAGGGTCAAAAACATAATCTTACTCCTCGACGAGAACAACGTGATTCCACTCCCAATACACTCCCGAGTTTAGATAGTTTCCTCACAACTATTCTAGGTAGAAACCGAGGACCTATACGAGTTTTAGCTTAAGCCTTTATAAAGAGTCCTTAGGATAATCTAACAAGTAGAACTCGTTATCCTAACGTTAGTATATGCTCACCCCTAGAATCCACCGCAACTCTCAAAACTAGTGTACCCTATTCCGGCCGTACTAACTAACTATAAACCCTATTCCTTCCCAGTTATTACTATAACACACGTTCCTACCTGCGTACATACTTTCAGGGCTCTTACTTTCACCACTCCATACATATACATATACACATACTTATATAAATACAACCTTCGTACTGACATGTTCTAAATTAAGGACACTTATTTATATATATATATATATATATATATTTATACTTATATATATACTACACTAATTTATACCTATATACTCACATACTACACTAATTTATACCTATATACGCACATATATATACTACACTAATTTATACCTATATACGCACATATATATACTACACAAATTTATACCTATATACTCACATATATATACTACATTAAGGGAGCAACTCACCCGTTCACACCACGTTACGCCCCTGGAAAGAAAGCAGCAGCCTGGTTCGGTCGGGACTCCTGCGAATGGAACCCACACGGTCTGCATAGCATCATCCAACCAAGGGTCGATACAAAAAAATACCCGATCTGTGTGAAAAACTTGACGAAGAGGCTGTGCTCCCTTACCTTCCGTTATGGCAAGTCGAGGACAGTAGCAGACTGGCGGTTCTCCGGAAGACGAGAAGGCACCCCGATCGATACGGTGTTGCTTGAGTTGGTAGGAGGGATACACCAGGTAAGCTCTCTAGATGTGTTTGTTTGTCCGGAACTCGATCCACATGAAGGCGGCGAGAAGGGGAGGTGTAAATTGGCCCTTCGGTCTCGTTATCTTTCGCATGACTCCGACGGCGCTGGCGATGCAGAGGTTGATTGAGAAGCAAGGTCGAGCGTCGCTGGCTGTACAACCGATAACCCCTCAGCATCGGTTTGCCTCAAAAAGAAAGAAAGAGAAGTCGGCACTCACCGGTCCGTGAAGACGAAGCAGCTCCGAGTGTCTCCTATTCGGTTCCGGCGCCGCAAGCTCACCGCTGCTATGGAGGTCACTTGCGAAGAGAGATGTACTGCTGCTATGGATGTCCCTTGCGAAGAGAGGCGGAAGAGGTTGCACGTAGATGGTTGTTTGCTGAGTAAATTAGGTTTAATTAGATTAGGTTAAGATAAGTTAGTGGGGAATTAGGAGAAATTAAGGAGTGGGCTGGCAGAAGACTAAAATGGGCCTAGTTAATTGGGCCTGCTCCCCGTTATAAGAAAAGGGAATGGCTGACTGTATACTCGTTATTGCCCGGAATCGTTAAAAGTACGGAATTATGTACGAAATTATTTACGGAATTATTTAAGTTATCATTTTATGTGAATCAAGGTCACATAAAATGATAGAATTTAATATCGTTTTCTTTTATTTAAA
Organism: Fagopyrum homotropicum; assembly: GCA_033239125.1. Taxonomy (NCBI): domain Eukaryota; kingdom Viridiplantae; phylum Streptophyta; class Magnoliopsida; order Caryophyllales; family Polygonaceae; genus Fagopyrum; species Fagopyrum homotropicum. The sequence continues at coordinate 17,152,441 of BSWB01000007.1, forward strand.
AGAATTAATGTTGGCGGATCGGAATCCGGTTTGATCCAGTATTAAACAGAGTTCAAAATTTTCAATTATTACATCCTAGACGTTCCCTACGACCTTCTGGAGCCTCTTTCTCTCGCCGTGCTAGCGTGAGTGAGAGGCCGACTTGGATGGACGCTCCTCCCACTTGGTATGGGGAGCAACCTTCATGGATGGGAGCTCCACCTCCGTGGTATGATCAGGCACCCGCAGCACCAGCAGCACCGACTCCACAAGACGCACCAGCATGGTACGGCCAACCACCATCATGGTACGAGCAGCTACCGGCGTGGGCCACCGACCTTTCTAGGAGAGTTGGAGACTTAGAGATCCACCGGGAGACCCAGGAGACACGGAGCCGGGAGCATGACGAGATGATGAGTGACATCTGATAGCATGAATTATAGTCTATATTTTGGGGTTTATTTGGACGTTTTATCTTCAATATTCTGCATGTTTGTATGTATAATATGTGATTATATTACCATTTCATCTACCTTTGCAAGAATCGAGGTCTACACCTAGTTTTATTGTAATTGTAGGTAAAATGGTGCGTTTTGCATAAAAAAGGAGCAAAATGAGCTATGGAGTCATTGGAGCTACATTCAGGAACATAAGAAACCATCCAGGAAGCATAGCCATGGATTAGAGATTCACTTTGGACCAGATTTGAGAGATTTCACTTTTAGTTGTGACTCACCTCGGTTGACCACAGATCGACCTCGACCGAGGTGATCCAGAGAAGTCATCTCGACCGAGGCGAACACCTGGGACGCGGCGAGAATATTTTATTCTTGGCTGAGATCTTTTATCTTTGAAAGAGATCTTATATTTTTGGGCTTGGCTCCTGGAAGGAAGAAGATATGCTAGATCATATATTTTACCTATTTTTATGGGAAGAGATCTTTCTAAGATATCTTATCTTTGGAGAGTAATTTTCCTATAAAAAGGGTCGGATTTCCCACAAATCCGACATCCGCATATAGTTGGAGATCCCGCATAACACACAACATACATCCTGCATACTCTAGTTGGGAGATTTGAAGAACCTTTTTGAAGGGTTGAAGGAAGATTGAAGTCTATAGCTTTCATAGCTTTTTGAAGGGTTTTTGTAAGACTATCTTAGATTCCCTTCCTTGTCATTGTCTTATTGGATTTCTATCCAAGGAACGCTTTTGTTGTGATATTTGATTCAGTTATTGAAGTCTTTTCATTAAATTCTTCTTGTTCAAATATTCACTTTCTTCCCATATATTTGATTAATACTTTCATGATGATGAGTGGCTAATTTCCTTGTGTGATTCTAGGGTGATTGGCTGAAGGTTGTGGGAAAAACAATGATAGAATGATCTTAATCACAGTAGGAGCCTGAAAGCTCGAGTCTTTATCCTTAACCCTAAAGCGTCTCGTTCAGTCGATGAACATCTCGGCCGGGGTGGAATTTGGCTGACCGAGGTGACTTATCTGATCTGAAACTGAGAGTTAAGTGTTAGAGTTTGCCAAATCCTATTATTATTACACCTTTCCTGGTTCAATGCAAACTTAGGATGAGACTTACCCGGTAATTCCTTAGTTTGTATACCTAAGATCATAAGTACAGGTAATAAAGGTTTATCCTTTATTGGGGTTTGAGTGTGCTTTCATCCCATCTCTGTGAGTTAGCCTGAGACTTACCCGGTAAAGGTTGATTCTATTCCCTTAGATGGTGTGTTAGTTTGAGGTTATAGTTCTTTATCTTAATTCCTTGAGACTTACCCGGTGATAGGAGTTACGGTTTAGGATTAGAGAGTAGTGAGACTTACCCGGTGATCTATTCCACTTTAGAAACACCTTCCCTATGCAAAAATCTCAGCTTTGTCCGCTTATCTTTAGATCTTGAGTTGGAACCACAACTAGATGCTTTAATCCCTAGAATTGCATATTTCCTTTATTTGACTTCTATATCATCTTTGATTGTTTTGATCACCTTTTTGTGGTTAGTAATTACTAAAGCTTACCGTAATTGGACTTTGTTTCACTAAGTCCTTGTGATCGACCCCTGAAATTCCTTACTTTTTACTACGATTGACCCGTACACTGTGGGTTCGCATCCTTGTTTTAAGTTTATATCTAGGGTTATAAATTTAAAGCTTGCACACACCGTTTGGAGCAAACAAGTTTTTGGCGCCGTTGCCGGGGACTTGGTCTAGACCGAGCCGGTTGCGGTTTGCTTTTGGGGCACTTGCCCCCGTGTCTACTAACCACTCTACTTGAGTGACTTTCGCAGGTTCTTTCTTAGGTTTATGCGAAGAACCCGCACTGGGAAGGAAATCGTTCCTTACGATTCCGAACCAGAAAAGACATACAAACGACGCTTAAGGGAAGCGAAGATGGCCAACCAAGACAATCGCGATCTTGAGGCCGAGTTGAAAGAGGCGCTAGAGCAGCTACGCCTCAACAGGGAAGAGCTAAGGCAAGAGAAAGAGGAAACTCGCACCAGGACTGAAGCGATCGAAGCAGATATGGCAGCCTTAAGAGACCAATATCTACTTCGACCGAGGGAAGACCCAGTTCCCGATGCTGGACCGATGTAGGTCCCAGTTGCTGACCCTCGACCGAGGCAGGTTCCAGTACCTGACGCCCCGGCCGAGGTACTTCCACCTCGGATGCCAGTCCGAGGCGTTCTTCTTGCAGGAATCCCACAAACCCTAGGTCAAAGGATGGACCCCAATCAACAACTGAGGCGTCCAGGAGTTAACCTAGGAGATCCAGCAGACCATGACTACGAACTTCGACCGCAAGTTCTATCCATGATTCGCCAATGCCAATTCGGAGGGCTAGAGAAGGAATCACCGCATCAACATCTTCAAAACTATGAGATCTTGATGGAAACCTTGAGACCCTCAAGGATTGAAAATAAAAACTACAAGCTAAGACCTTTTTACTTTTCTTTAAAAGATAGAGCTCTTACTTGGTATCAATCTCTTCCTCCAGGAAAAATTAGCACATGGGAGGAGATGACAACGGAGTTCTTGACCAAATTCTTTCCCCCCTCTAAGACCGCTGAAATGAGAGGGAAGATTAATGCTTTCATTATGAAGGACAAAGAGAGCTTGTCCAAGTCATGGGAGAGGTTCAAGGACATTCTTTTGGATTGCCCACATCATGAGATTCCAAAGATAGAGTTATTGGAGATATACTTCAAGGGATTGGACGGAAGCACCCAGTTCAACCTCCAACTACTCTCCGCCGGTACCTTTATGGACATGGCGATTGATGAAGCTTGGGACTTCATTGAAAAGCAAGCTTTGCATATGGAGAAGTACACCCATCAAGGAGCTGAAGGTGGAGTTAAAAGAGTTAACTTCCAAGAAACTCAGCCCAACAACAATCAACTCACGTCTTTGAAGAATGACGTGAAGCAATTGAAGGAACTCTTGGTTGCTCAAACCAAGAAGGAAGATCAAGGACAAAGGAACAACAACAATGGATACCGTAACAACAACAACAACGGTTCCTGGAACAACAACTACAACAACAACAATAGAGGATCCAACAACAACAATTGGAGGGCGAACAACCAAAATTCTGGTAACAATCATTCTAACTCCAACTCTAACGGTTCCTCTAATCCTTTCCTCTCTTCCCCTTCTTCTTCTTCTACTCCATTAAAGAGCCAGGGGCAAGGATCAAGTTCGTCTCAGCCGGAAAAGAAAGACGCAGTGTTGGAGGCTATCTTGATCAAGCTTAGTGATATGGAGACTTCTATGACTTCATTTTCGAAGGCCCAAAAGGCCTTTGAACAACAACTTGCAAGTAGGGCGAATGGAGCGCCAAGAGATCCAGGGAAGCTTCCAGCAAGGACGGAGAGCAACCCTAAGGGCCAGATCATGGCCATAACTACGAGGAGTGGACTGAAAACTGCAGATCCAGTGCCTCGGTCGGTGCCAGTACCGACGAAGACCACCTCGGTCCAGGTGCAGTCGAAGAACACTTCGGCCGAGATACCAACCGAGGTGGAGCCACTGAGAGAGTCGGATAAAACCGAAGCTTATGTCCCACATCCTGCATATAAACCACCACTTCCATTCCCCCAGTCAAGGGCCAGAGCACATCTAGACAAGCACTTTGGTAAGCTCCTTGACTTGATGAATAAACTGCACATTAACATTCCTTTCCTTGATGCTATTCTAGGGATGCCCGCCTATGGGAAATTCTTGAAGGAGATCCTATCAAGGAAGAGGAAACTGGAAGATTTTGGTGAAGTTAGGATGACATCTAAATCCTCGGAGCTTATTCAAATCATGAAGGAGAAGATGCCACCTAAATTGAGAGATCCCGGCTCATTTTGCATTCCCATTCAAGTTGGGGATGTCACTTGTGAAGCCCTATGTGATCTAAGAGCCAGCGTGAGCATCATTCCGCTGGAGCTATGTGTGAAGATCGGACTTGGAGAGCCCAAGCCGGTCAAGATTCGACTATACATGGCGGATCGCTCTATCACCCATCCCGTGGGAATTTTGGAGGACGTTCCGGTCAAGTTAGGTAACTTCTAGTTACCAATAGATTTTGTTGTACTTGACATTCCCGCAGATTATCCTGTTCCTATTATTCTCGGGAGGCCATTTCTAGCAACTTCGGGTTGCAACGTGGATTGCAAGAACGCGAAGTTAAAATTCAACATTGGTGGCGATGAGGTGGAGTTCGCATTACTTGCATCCATGAAAGGAAAGCAGCTAAGCGATGATATCTTCAACATCTACGATGAAGAAGAATCAAGAGAATTGGTGAGCTCTATCCTTATTAACGATCCACTCGAAAGAGTTATGAGTTTCAGTTTAATGGAGGAAGGTATAGATGCTTCTTGTGATGCAGATATACGGAGCTTAAAAGCACTGGAAGAAGATCCAAGAGCTAAAACTGAGAAGATAATCCAAGAGACGAAGATCTCCAGTTTCGGTTCCAGTTGCAGTACCTCGACCGAGGCACTTCCTGGACTAAGCGAGGCGACTGAAGAACATCTCGGTCAACGCCTTTGCGCCTCGACCGAGGTCGATGGCGAGATGATATCAACTGAGACTACTGAGAACAACAAACTTCTTACTTCCTTCTCCGACATTCATCCTCAGTTGGTGGAACATTCTATCCACCAACTTTCTGATAACAAAGGACCTTGGTATGCTGATATTGTGAATTACCTTGTTTGCCAGGAAATACCACCCGGATTGACGTACTCTCAAAAGAAAAGGTTCTTCAAAGAGGTACGCCATTACTACTGGGACGAGCCGCTGCTATTCAAGCGCGGGCCGGATGGGATGCTTCGAAGATGCATTCCGGAAGATGAAGTTAATAGCGTCATACGGCATTGCCATTCACTTCCTTGTGGAGGACATGCTAGCACCGATAAGACATGCGCTAAGGTATTACGTTCCGGTTACTTTTGGCCTACATTATTTAAAGATGTACAATCGTTTGTTGTCTCTTGTGATGCATGCCAAAGAACAGGGAATTTATCTAGGAGGAACGAAATGCCACTTAATAACATTCAAGAGGTGGAAATCTTTGATGTATGGGGGATAGACTTCATGGGACCTTTCCCATCCTCCGGAGGAAACCTCTATATTCTTCTTGTAGTTGATTACGTTTCTAGATGGGTTAAAACCATTGCTTCTGCCACTAATGACGCCAAGGTGGTTGTGAAGTTCTTAAACAGGACTATCTTTCCACGTTTTGGAACTCCACGTATCATCATCAGCGATGGAGGGACGCATTTCATCAACCGGAAGTTTAAGGCACTTCTATCGAAGTATGGGGTAACCCACAAGGCAGCAACCCCTTACCACCCTCAAACTAGTGGACAGGTCGAGATCTCGAATAGAGAAATCAAAGCAATTTTGGAGAAGACCGTCTCTAGGACGAGGAAGGATTGGTCCATGAAGTTGGACGACGCTCTTTGGGCCTACAAGACCGCATTTAAGACTTCCATTGGTACCACCCCTTATAATTTGGTATATGGGAAGTCTTGTTATTTGCCCGTTGAGTTAGAACACAAAGCATACTGGGCGATCAAATGGTTGAACTTCGATATTAAAGAAGCCGGCGAGAAACGGCTATTGGATATCAATGAGCTGGAGGAGCTGCGTTTGAATGCTTATGAGAATGCCAAAATCTATAAGGAGAGGACCAAGAAATGGCATGACAAGCGTATCATCCCTAAGGAGCTTAACGAAGGAGACTTAGTTCTACTCTTCAACTCCCGCCTCCGCCTCTTTCCAGGTAAGTTGAAATCTAGATGGACCGGACCTTATGTTGTGAAACATGTTTTTCCTCATGGTGCAGTTGAAATATGGAGCGAACAAGTTTTATCTACCACCAGCAGTTTGGGTGGTACTATAGCCATGACTTCCGTCTATTTCCACCACCGCCCCCTCCGCAGTGACGAGCTTGTTGATCGACAGTTCAGCCGCCCCACCACCGTCTAGTGAGTTCATTTTGCTCTTCTTTCTTTTCTTTAATTTCTTTTTGAACATTGAGGACAATGTATGTTTTAAGTATGGGGTGGGGTGTTACTATTATGTGTAATAACTCTACTACATTTGCTTGCTTCTATCCATGACACTTTGCATGTTTCATTCCATTGTCACACGTTTCGTTATTGCATTGCATGAAAAAGGCTTTGAAAATTCCATAAAAATTTGAAAAATTTTGAAAAAGTTTTTGTGCTTCTAAGATTAGAGATGATTTCTATGATAATTCTCACTTGTGGAATGAGTTTTGATGACAATCGCATGCTTAAACGGAATTATGAATTGAAAAGAAATTGAATGTGTTATTTATTCTTTCTTGCAAGTTTCATAATGTGAAAGTTTTATCTAAATCATATTGAGAAATTAAGGTTGAAATCACACCATGAGTTCTTATACTTCTTTATGAGATGATTAATGCAATTCGATTTTCTTACTTCTTTCTTTGATCATTTAGCCCCTCAAAAAAAGTAATTGCCTCCCTTAACTATCCAGGAATTTGGAGGAGTTGATATTTGGCATGTTTGATGTGGGAGGGCCATGAAAGCAAAATTATACATTCAAAGAATAGAACTAATAGGTTTGGGGAAGTCAATCATGACGATGAGTAACTCGGCACCATTCACATAGCCGGGTGTTTGTGTCTTGCCAAAGTCGGATTGAGGGATATTCCTAACGGATTATGGTATGTGCATCAAGGGTTTGAGGCATCTCGAAATTGAGAAACGCCAATCTCCTAGGCTTCGGTTTTTGTGCACCTCTATCCATATTTCCAAAAGTAAAGTCGAAAAATAATGTGAAAAAGAAAAGAGCAAAGCTCTAAGTTGATGGTGTTGCAAACCAAAATAAAAAGAATGAGTTATTCCTTTTCCTGGATTCATGCACCACATCCCTTACAAGTTTCCATCCTTTCCGCATTCTAGACCTTACTTGAAAGTCCTTAAGATCAAAAGAGTGTTATTTGACTTGGTGATCTAAATTGAAATTTTACATGCTTGATTTTGACAATACTTGAAGGTTATGATGTTTGTCTTGAAGTTTAAGCGATTTATGATGTTTCTTTGCTTTACATTCTTTGGTTTATGTGTGAGCGTTTTCAAGAATGAATGAAGCAAAGTTTGAGGATGATCTATTGACTAGAAGCACATTTACCTAAAAGATGGTTTTGTTTTGAATTTGCATGCATATTTCATTCTAACTTATGTTCTAAGCTTTTGAAAACCTTGCTTGAGGACAAGCAAGTGACAAGTATGGGGTATTTTGTTAGCATGAAATATGGTGATCTTCTAGGCACTTATTTTGGTTGTTTTTCCCTTATTATTGTGTACATGGATAAGGTTTTGAAGCAAATGTTAGCTTATTCATCTATATTGTCGATATGGAAGTCTACACTAGCTTTGTGTTGATTATAGGTGAATAGGAGCTGAAATCGGAGCATTTGAGAGAGAAAAGGGAGCAATCGATCATGTTTGAGGATTAGGAGATACATCAAAGAAGCTAAGGAAGGAGCTAGGATGAAGAATGTCACGAAACAAAGGCAACAACAAGCAATATACACTTCCACACCCTAAATTACAGCCGTGGAGAAGATGATTTGAAGTCCACGCTCTAAACCACGGCCGTGGACTTGGCATCATGAACGTAGACTTGAGTTTGGAGCACTCCAGTAAGTTACACGGCCTAAATTACGGTCGTGGAAGTCACAAGGCACCGTAATCTATTTCCATGCTCTAAACCACGGTCGTGGAAAGCTATGAGACCATGATTTAGGCGATCTTTTGACGTGTCATTATTTGCCACGACATTTACATATTGGGCCTTGACGGTAACTTTTTCCCGTCTTATAAAAAGGCTGGAAAAGAGAGTTTTGAGGACGGCCGCTTACCCTTGTTTTCAGCACTCTTGCTTAGGGTTGATTGGAAGTCGCCGAGAGTTGCGGAAACGCCGGATTGTTGGAGATTGGAGATTGCATACAGTGAAAGTTTAGCCTTTTTCTTAGGTCTTGATATTGAAGACAGATTGACATCCCGTTCTTCGTACTTGCCTTAGATCATTGTGAGGTTTTGTGTTATATATTCTGAATCCAATAACATTGCTTCTTGTGTTCGGATTTGAGAATTGGTTTTGAAGTTTTATTGAGTATTCGAGGGTTTTCATCTTTTATTCTTCTTAAATTGAATATTGATATCATGACAATGGTTATTGGCTAAAACCCTTTAGCAATTCTAAGGTGAAGGGTTGATAGTTGTGGCTTAGATGATGATAGATCGATCGTAATTTGATTGGACCCTGAGAGTTAGAGAAATATTGTCGACGAACCTAAATCACGGCATGTTCTTAGGTTTCCACGGCCGTGGTTCTCAAGATCTACCCGTGATTTACCTCAGTTTACGAACTTTGCTTTTACTTTAATCCAAAGTTAAAGATTTGCTTTAACCTAGCCTTGGCTTGTCTTTTCTAGGTAGTAGTGAGACTCAACATCCTCTATTTCGGTTTCAAGTGTCACAACCTTAACCGTTTGAGTTTATCTTGATCCTTGGGTTACAAGTTTGGGTATTTGAGATCAATTTAGTCCTTAGATCCTTTCTATACTACAGCCTCAACAACCTTTATAGAGAGTTCTTTAGATTAGACAAATAAGGTTTTGGAACTTCACCGTGCACCTTACCTTAGCATACCATTGCAATTCTCTACTCTGTCCTTATATCTATAGTATGTCTTGAATCGATCGCCACAATTGGATACTTGGATCTTTAGGGTTGCTGTTTTCCCCAATATTTGCAAAGCTTTACACTTTACTTGCTTTATTACTTGAAACTGATTTTGTTTCATCAACTCCCTGTGATCGATACTCTGGAATACTTGCTAATCTACGCCGATCCGTACACTGCGGGTTCTCTTGCTTTTATTCTAGTTTTATAAATTTAAGACTTGATTGCATGCACGTTTTAGGGCGAACAGATTTCCAACTAAAGAAGGATGAAGAAAGGAAAGAAGGAAAGGGAAGAAGGTTACCACTGTAAACCAAGAAAGGAAATCAACACCACTCAGCTAAACATCCATAACAACAACATACACGTTCATCATCATCATAACAGTTTCTCTTCCAAAGCTAGGAGAAGATCTAAGGAAAAGAAGCCAAGAGAAGAGAAAGATCAAGGAGATACAAGAAAAGGAGATGTACGCGGAGGAGAAGAAGGAAGAAAGGTTGGAAAGAGATTAGGGGAAACCCTCACAAGGAATGAAGGGAATACCTTAAGAAGGAAGAAAAACGGAAAGGTGGTCGGCTAAAAAGTCGGCCACCTACCATGCTTTGTTGCGACCACGAACCGACAAAGCCGCACCTGTGGTGGCGTGCTTGCGGGCGAGTTCCAACGCGGTCGCGAGATCTCTTGAAGAATAAGGTTATCACATGTGACTTCATTCATGAAGTTTGTATTTTATCATTTCTATTCAATCAAAAGGAGAGTTTTTGATTGAAAAGTTGTGAATCCTTGCTAGGTTGTTGATAGCATGCATTACAGTCTATATTTTGGGATTAGTTTGGACGTTTTATCTTCATAAATCTGCATGCATGGCTGTATATTCTTGATGATTATGTTGTTTTATTTACCTTTGCAAGAATCGAGGTCTACACCTAGTTTTGTTGTAATTGTAGAGAAAATGACACGTTTTAGAGCGATATGGATCCAAGGGATTTAAGGAGAATTGAGGAGCTACAAGGAAGACATAGGAACCATGGAAGCTGGATAGAAATTCAATATTGGACCAGTTTTGAGAGATTTATACGTAACTGAAGATCATCTCGATTGACTATAAGATCATCTCGACCGAGATTAATCGCTAAGCCTGGATCGAGACGCACGGCCCATGTCCCATGAGATCTTTTATTTTTGGCAAGTGATTTTCCTATAAGTTTGGAGATATTTTCTGGATAGAAGTATGTCTGGTTAGTTGATTATTTTGGAAGATTAAAGATATTCCAAGGAAGAAGGAAGTTGAAGGAAGATAGCTTGGAAATGAAAGTTGAAGGCTTTTTGAAGGAAGTTGTAAGGTTTTCTTAGGAAACCTCGATTGTTATCTTTTGTTTGGTTATTGAGGAACACAGTTTGCTGATTGTTTGGATTGATTGTTTGTTTGTTTGATTGATTATTAAGACATTTGTATTAAGATTTTCTTGTTTGGTTATTGCTTCTTTTCATACATATTTGATTGATATTACCATGATGATTGTTGGCTAAATTCCCTTGCGATTCTAGGGTGATCGGCTGAAAGTTGTGGGAAAGACGATGAAAGAATAAGTCTTTACCTTAGAGGACCCTGAAAGCTTGAGCCAAAACCAAACTGAACCTCACCTCGGTCGGTTCATAGAACATCTCGACCGAGATCGATATGAACTAAGCGAGACGTAAACCTGATCCGAACCAAACCTGAGTTTAGGTTTTAGTTTGCCAAATCCTATCCTTGTTGCACCTTTCCTGGTTTATACACAATCCTAAGATGAGACTTACCGGGTGATAACTTTGCTTGTATACCCATGATGATCAGTGTTAGGTAATAAAGGTTTATCCTTTATTAGGGTTTGAGTGTGCCTTCATCCTACCTTTGTGATAGCCTGAGACTTACCCGGTAAAGGTTAGCTCTATCCCCTTAGGTGGTGTGTTGGTTTGAGATTACAGTTCCTTTCCTTAGTTCCTTGAGACTTACCCGGTGAGAGGATCTTTGGTTTGGGATAGTGAGTAGTGAGACTTACCCGGTGATCTATTCCCACCTTAGAAGCACCTTCCCTTGCTAACCTCAACTTTGTCCGCGCTATCCTTAGAAATCTTGAGTCGGAACCACAACTGGATGCTTTGACCTCTAGAATCTGCATTCCCTTATTTGATTATTACATCATCTTGTTTTGTTGCTTTGGTTTTGATTGACAACCTTATTATTACCTTTCTTGATTTCACCATAGTCCCTGTGTTCGACCCTGGAGTATTTCCCGTTATTACAATTGATCCGTACACTGTGGGTTCGCATATTATTTCAGGCTTTTATTTTAGGTTATAAATTTAAAGCTATTTCGTTCACCATTACACACACGTCTAAGAGCGAACAATTGTTCTTGTGTGTGTTAATCTTTTTGAAGGTTGGTGCTACAAGTCAAACTAGTCCCTCCTTGTACATGTCTTATCTAGAAGGCTTGTGTAAGGTTAAAGAAAGAAGGGTGAAATGTAATTCTTTGTATTGGGTTTTGACACATAATTGGTCAAGGTTCTTTGCAAGTCTTATAATAGTCCTATCTTCCTATATTTATCACAACTCATTTCAATATACATATTCTTATCTTTTCATATCATTCATTATTCCGCATTCTGAGTTTCACTAAATCTTGGTTTGTACTTCCCAAAATCTCGCCCGAGATTTTCGTTTTCTAACCAAGATTTGCTTCAGTCGAGGACTTTCAATTTAGATTGAGAACTGTTGTGACACCTATTTCATTTCTAGTTGATTACTAGTTAATTAACCCTGTTCAAAGCAATAAGCGGAAAAGCGGAAAACGTAAAATTTTTAAACTTTATCTTACAACCATATTTACAACATATATACATACTAACATATGTCATAAAACCCAGTTTAACAAACCACAACTGTTTAAAACCACTCAAAACATCCTAGGCGGAAGCATCCCATAACAACCCACCTGGTATGATCTCAAATCCAAGTGTTGGGTCCGATGTCCTTGCCTTGATTAGGCTGAGTCTGAGTAGCTGTAAAAAAATGTGGATATAACAACAATGGTCCACACGCCCAGTAAGGGTATACAAATCAAACTCCCCCAATATATACAAGTATCTAATATCATGTCCCCGAAGGACACTCTATACCCTTTCTCATATTCCAAAGCACACACATACATATCCACATTCACATTACGTCCACAAGCATCCATAACACATAACATATACGCATTCAAGCATGTTATCACACATCACATAGGAAGAATCATAACATAACATATAATATGCTAGACTCAATCTCATCGATGCATATGCGATAATTAACTAACTAGCCCCAACTGATCGTATGATATACTTTCTCATGTGCTTTCGTATTTCTCTCTCTCTCTTTCTCTCTTTCTTTCTTTCTTTCTTTCTTTCTTTCTTTCTCTCTCTCTCTCTCTCTCTCTCTCTCTCTCTCTCTCTCTCTTTCTTTCTTTCTTTCTTTCTTTCTTTTTTTATTTTCTCTCTAGGTTGGCCAACCCGATAGCGTCGTAGGCTCCTTGTAGATCAGGTAGCGACCTCGGCTATCTTGTCTTGAGACCCCTATTGATCAGGTTGTGATATCGGACTATCTATCTCATCTTGAGCCCCCCTATAGATTAGGTAGCGACCTTTGAGGCCTCCTGTAGATCAGGTAGCGACCTCGTCTCCCAAAAATTTGTGCGGGACCCAGTTGGGCTAATTAATCAATTATTATCCAATATTATCACTTTCATATCATAACTCAGTTTCATACTTTCATTATATTCTTTCATCACATCATTTCCATTATCATATCATGTACATCATGCTTGCTTTCATACACAATATCAATTCATCGTCATCATCTCACTCATATACATATAAGCATGCATACAATCATAACAAACATATATATGTGTGTGTGTGTGCATAAAATCATGTCATATTAAATACATAATATATATTAAGCAAGTGTAATTCATATACACTTACCCTGCAAATAAGAAAAACCTTGCAAACCACCTATTGAGTCTGTTTCCCACTCGGACTATCCTCCTTTCTCATACATGCCGTAAAGTTCGTTTTAATGTAACCCCAATACCTTTTGATCCCACCGTTGGATTGATGCCAAATTGTAATATGATATAGGAGAATGTTAGGTTTATAACATATCCAAAATTCAGCAAGATAGGACCATGGGAATATATTTTAAACTACGCTCCAAGGTAACAACACATATCAAAATTTTCGCAAAAACAGCTTTCTTGCGCGGGCGATAACTTTTTACCCCGATGTCGAAAAGCAAATATAAAAGTATGGTTATATTCCTTACCTCGAGAGGTACCTTCTGTTAAAATTTGGTGAGATTTGGACGAAATTTGATCCCCTAAATGCCTCTTCTCCTTCAGCCTATCTCGATGTCTATCTTCTTCCTTTCTTCTCGTTTTCTGCAGCTTTTTCAGCGATGCTCCGTCGACTTCTCCGGCCTCTTGGTGTTGGTGTACTGGAGGTGATGATGGTGTTTATGTAACTTATTTCTCACCCCCTATAGTTCCCTTCACTTTTCTCGCTCTCTCTCATGTATACATACATATATATGCATCAAACTTGTTATCCAAGGTAAGCCCTCATAATTGACTTAAATGAGCTTACTAAGCCATTGAATTCAGCCTCCCTTCATGTCATGTATAATGCTTGCATTTCTCAAGCTTATCTTATATAAATTTACACATTTTACCCTCATATTTCTATCTTTACACTTTTTACCCAAAGTTCCTTAAGAAATTACACCGACATACCAAAGTCGATATAATTTTACGAAACTTTCGTGAATCCTTCATAACATAAAATAACAAATTTTCATCGCTTCACTTTCTAAAAGTTCGCTCATTTCCAATTATTTTATATTTCTCTAGAGTTTAATTCCGTCAAACCCATTTAATTCCTTAAAATTCCCGATTAAGCCGTCTTTGATTTTTGACCGTTCCAATTGTGGCATCAAGCCCGCATCACTTCATCTGCCTTTTGGAACACTTGTGTCTCTAGGACCTTTTGATCCTTTGCAATGGAAGTAATGGTACTCTCTAAATCGCTCAACATTCCCATCAATTGTTTAAACGTCATTTCCGTGCGATCCTTAGGTGGTTGAGCAAATCCGGGAGAAGGTTGTTGTGAAGCTTGTGTTGGAAGATTCGGTGGTGGCATTTGACTTGTGGGAGCGGGAGGGTTCAATGCACCATCCGAGTTTGAATAGGAAAAACCGAGATGGTTGTGGTTGGGTGGTAATTGCTTTCTTGGAAATTCTGGTTAAAGGTGTTTTAATTCCTAGGATCTTGGTAATTCCCTTGGACATTAACCTTCCTCATGTAGTTTGCATCCTCCTCCTTAAAAACCACTTGAGCTTGGGCTTGCACTTGCACTTGAGCATGATTACTAGCCTTCAAGGTGGATGCACAAAGCTCCTTCAATGACTTGAGCTCGCTGTTGATGGCCTCAAGCTTGACATTGCTCATGGTAACTTCAGTTACTTCATACACTCCCGGTCTTGTCCTCTTATCATCACTCTTCCTATGGAAGTATTCTCTATCACCAATGCTTGCTTCTCCGCAAATTCTCAAGCATCATCAATATTCTTCTCCATAAATGTCCCTCCGTAAAGCGATTGAAGTCGGAATTGACTATCCTCATCAAGTCCCTTGAAATAAATCTCAAGGAGCTCGATCTTTGAAATTCCGTGGTGAGGACAATCAAGGAGGAGATCCTTGTGTGATACCCGGATTTTGAAATATATTTCCCAATCGATTTTATTTGGAATTAAAACGAGGTTTGTAAATTTAACGAGATGTTAAATTTAATTAAATTGGAAATTTATTTGAGGAAACGTTAAATTGAAGTTATTTCCGGAATTAAAGAATCTCGTTAAAGAGCTTAAGTGACGAGATATATATCCCGGAAGCTTCTTTTCATCTCCTTCCCCACAAAAAACCTAAGCACTATTCAGCACCAGAAAGCACTATTCCGAGCCCTAAACCGCTCTTCCTCCTGGGTCGAGATCGGGGCTAGAAACAAGCCATCACCGGGAACCATCGTTGTTCAGAACCGAAGCCTCGTTGTTGTTCCCACCGGAACCACTATTGTCGCCGCCCTTGCTAGTGTTGATATTAGGTCGTATGACCTCGTTGTTGCATCATCAATATTCTTCTCCATTAACTGACGAGATATATATCTAGGGTTTTAGGCTTTCATTGAACCCTATAAATAGCTTACAACCATGAGGTTTTAATCATTCCAGTTTTGAGGGTTGGGAGGAGCGGTCGGGAGTTACACTGCCATCGGATGATCGCCACCTTGACGGTCAGCCAACCGCCACATTGATGGTCGGCCGGCCGATATTAGGTCATATGACCTCCCCGACCGACATCCTCCCCTTTCCCCTCTGATTAATGAAGTATGAGTTTCTAGATATGTCTTTTGTTTATGCTATGTTCTATGGTCTGATGAGCCCGACTTGCATCGATCTATGATATTGGATTGATTCTATGTATTGCTTGGATGTCTATGAGTTATGGTAGTCTTGTTTATACTATTTGTTCCGCAAAAGGTGACATTGATGAAGTGACAATGAAGTCGTCACACCTTAAAGCCTCGTTTGATGTGATGAATCAACAACCGTCTTGGGTACGACGTGACAATCAGGGTGACAACATCGATGTTCCGCAAGCAACGAATTAACCACAAGTGACAATCAACGAAGTTGTCTTTACATATCTCTAGCTTATTTTCAATATTGTGGAATTGCCTTTTGAGAACTATTGTATGTATGTATGTTGTGGTGATTTGAACCTTAGAATGACTTTGTCATCATTGTTACTTGTTGATGTCGAGATTCCTTTCGAACCCCTTTCCTTTGGTTCCACAAAATACAATATTTTCCTTTTCTCTCTATTATTTTCTCAACCAAATACATTACGGGTTGGTTTGGAACCGCTAGGAATCATTCTCAGTAACATAATGATTTCAAATCAATCAAAAACTACGTTTGGTTAGAGGTTTTTTTACACATGAAAGTAATCTCATTATTTTCATTTCCTTTTCTTACCCTTATCCGATTCCATTTTGTTTCCATTCCACCACTCCAACCAAACGGACACTAAGACTGTTCACGGACTACAACCCAATCAACTCGACATAATAACCAAAAATCTCAACATAAAGTACCCCACTTACACCATTCATCGGCACTACACAATCAAAAAAACACTTCGTACTTATATTCTTGTCTTAAAAGAAAGTAGGATTCAGGCCTACGTTAACACCCAAATCGAACTTATTCTTACCACGTTGCAATGATTATAAGCTTCTAGAACATTAGAGGTATGAGCCGGAATAACCTTTGGACAAAACTTATAAGTCAAAGTAGAAGGGTATGTTGGGGTTGAAATTTGGGGTCGTCAGAGAAGGGTATGTTGGGTTCGAGAGCAATCTCGATCGATTAACCCATTTAAGATCTATTGTATGTATGTGTGTGTGAGAGAGGGGATGGGATGTAAGTCGAGGAGGTTAGAAAATAATGGCAAACTTACAACCCTAGGTTTAAGAAATTGACAAAGATTTTCAAAGACGTGTAGAAAAGGAGGAGGCAAGGAGAACTTGTGATTGTACCACGGACAATTGCGCCATTCTTGAGCCCGATTAAAAAAATTTGATGTTCAACTTCGTAAAAAAATCTTTTCATCCACCATCTGAAAGGGAAGTTGAAAAATAGAAAAAGTAATACGAACGGAATTAGGAAAGTTATGAGGAACAAAGAAAGAGAGAAAGGATGAACCTCACGAGCTTCATCTTTACAAAATATGGTTGGTAATGGACAACGAAGTGGTGACGATGGCAACAAGAAACCAAACCTTGAGAAAATGCGCATACTTAGTAGTGAGATTTCAGTCTTTAGAAGAAGAAGCAGGTTCTAAAATTGAGCTCCTTCAAGATCGGCTTTGAACTCATCACAAGCGAATTTAAAGCAAATTACAAAAACGTTCAACCTGATCGATGAACACAATTTTGGAGAGGATTGCAGAGAGATATAGATGTGGCAAAGAACATTGGAGTATGAGAGAAATTCCAATTACCTTTAGCATTTGGATCGACTTCCTTCTTTACGAGAACTTAATTCATGGTAGATACTGGAGTATCTAGATCCAAGAGGATGATATCGATCCGTAACTAAATTTGGGTTTCTCTACGGATCAGATTATGGTGCTTAGAGTTAGGAATTGTGTAGATCTTGTTGGATGAAGAAATCATGAGAGGGAATAATGTTCAATTTGATCAATGAACACGATTTTAGAAAGGTTTGCTTTGAGATTGAAGTGGCAAAGAATAAGAGAGGCACGAGATGACGTTCAAAGGAGCACGTATAGAAACACATAAATGGGTTATCTACGAAGAAGGAAACAATAAATTTGTGATATTGATAATCAAAATTGAAAAATGTGGCAAATAAACAAGTTCAACAAACATTGACATCAAAAGATTGTAAGTATGGATGTTTTTGGTGAAAGTATATGTATTCTAATTTACAATGAAATCTTACCATAAAGAAACAATTAATGTTTTATTTATCGAGATATCATTAATCTCATTATCGTTACACAAGGCTACTAAGTAGAAAAGAGATTTCGTTTCCCTTCTTATAAACATAAATAAAAAAAACTTAAGCTATCTGTGTACAATGATAAATCAAAAGTCCCCCTCAATAACATCTAACCAAACACACAAATGAGATTTGGTTTTAACATTTTCCCTAGAACTCATGGTAAGTAGTTACCTATCTTTTCACACTGAGACCATATAGAACGCCTGCATGTTTTTCAAAAGAACCCTTTAAAATGGTATCCTTGAGCTTCATGAATGTACAACACGTGAGTAAGCTATCGGACCCAGCTTGATGACACATCCCAACTCTTGTTACATCTAACGACTTGGCGAGTTTGTTCAATCCACCATGTAGGTTATTGGAAAACTTCATCAAATGTTTGATATCATAGACCATAGGAAAATAGATATCGATCAAGTTGAAGAACCCGGTTTGTGTGTTGGGTAAACCACGACAAGTTAACAATTTGAGCAAATACCCAAAATCATAGCCACTATGAAAAGTTACCCAAGATATAGAATCGTTTAAAACAACGCCGGATGTCATCAAGAGCTCCCCAAATCGGTTAGAGTCAATACCAATCTCATTGTTCTTCTTGAAATTTATCCCACATCGGTTCAACAACTCAATCGAATCGGTAGCATATACGTCCTTATGCACATTGAACTCGCGGAAGTTGAACTGCCAAACGCAATATTTATGGGTCCCGCATGTGGGTAGGTTTCCATTGTCATCAAAAAACGTAAGCCCTAATTGAATGAGCTTGAGCATATCTACGTTATCCTTTAAGGTCTTGTAATTGTAGCTTGTGATACTCCTGAAATTTCCGACCGGCCGAATCACGACCCCGGGAAACTCGGTATCCATGGCGATATAGGGATAATCATTGACAATCTCTCGAATCAGTGCAAATTCCTCCTCCAAATTGTGGTTCCAGACCTCCCTGATTTGAATCGAGTCATCCTTTACGAGTGACGACATGATCTTTAGACAGAGAGAGAAATCAATCCTTCGAACGCATAATAAATTATAGATCTACAAATGGAAGCACGATGAATTAGTAATTTTTAGAATCGCCGAGAAAGTTGAGAGTTTAAAATTTTAATAACAGATAAATGATGAGAACATGTAAGAAAGGAAGAGAGAGTGTTTATAACAGTAAAAATGATGAATATAAAGTAGATAATATGACCTCGTCGAAGGATAAGGAGGAGGAATTTTATGATTTCACCATGCAAATCTCGGGGTTTAAGGAAATGTTTAGGGGTCAACATTTCGATGAATAGGGGATTTAAAACAAATGAAAGAGAAAGAGAAGGGAAATTGAAAGGAGAAAAATAGGGGGTAAGAAAGACGTGGTTGAGGGAGGTTCTCTCTTATCCATTGAGTTGCCTTTGGAGAACCAAAAAAGGCGGGTAGATAATATGATACTGTTGGAAATGAAACGAAAATCTACACAAATTGTTAATCAAATAGTGTTTTTTTTTAACGTGTGATGTCTCACTTACATGTGATTGTGATTTCTTGGTTGGGCATGTTCTAGATAATTTCTCATATATTATTCTTTTTTTTTTGTGTAAAATATAAGTATGTTATGATCACTTAAATTGGCACCGTGCCTCATTATAGTGATATCGCCTAAATATATTCACTCCAAATGTAACGACCCGAGTTCTAAGTAACCTAAGACGTCACTAGGCTAAGAACCACACAGTGGGTCCCATCAATTAGCTTGACAACAACTTCACAAATAGGACCTTGCAACAAGAAGCATGAAGAAATAATAAAAACATTCAACTTGTCATTTATAAAGCCTTTACATAACAAACTTGCATGCAGTTAATATTTATATCCCCAAAACGACATTTCGAAACATGACACCTTAACAAAGGTCTTAAAACATCAATCTGAAACCAACACGTGTACATAATTGCACACAAACAATGAAAGACTCGCTTGCAAGCGATTAGTTTCAAAAGTAGTTCAACCAACCCTTGGGTTAATACTGCCCCGACTGTCCACTTCCTGCAGCTGGTATCCCTGAAGTGTTCCTATGATCATCATTACCTAAAAAGGATCGGTTTAAAACCGTTAGCTACCGATCATAATCTATCCACGGGAGATTATATCAACGCATCACACCACAACAAATATATTCAAATATAATATACCATGCTCATGAGATGATATCATGCTTTAATGAATGATGCACGTGAATGCAGTATGAAATTTACAATTTGCGATCTCGGACGAAATTTGGAATCATTGCTTATACGGTTTTGGCTTTGGTGTGAGCTCACCATTGCACAGATTATGTTAATTCAGACATTTGCTCTTAGGTCGTAGCCAGACTGATCAAGTCTACGGGCCAAGCTTTCTCGTGGTGGGTTATGGTCTTAACCCCTAACTGTTAGCATGAAATATTGTGATATTTTAGGCACGTTTTCTAAGCGTATTTGATTCATATTGATAGTCATTGATTGTGCATTGATGCATTTGTGAGCTAGTTTGTCTATAATGTCGATATAGAGATCTACACAAGCTTTATGTTGATTAGAGGTGATTGAGAGCTATTTCCGAACGGAATTGAGCAAGGATGGAGTTGTTGAGCAATGTCCATGGATTGAGGACATTTCTAGGAGCTAAGGGAATGTCAACTTGAGGAATGCACGAGGCTAGGGAAGAATCACGTTCTTGCCCTAAACCACGCTCTAAAATACGGCCGTACTACTTTCCACGTTCAAGTCCACGGCCGTGGAACCATGGCTAGGGAAGCGTGGTTCATTCCAGTAACTTCTACGGCGGTGGAGAAGATGGTTCAAACCGTGTTGATTTCCACGCTCTAAATTATGGCCGTGGAACCCTCCCACGACCGTGATCTTGGCGATCTTTTTCGCCATATTTTAAGCCACGATCTCCTACGCAATTGGGCCGGGCCGATATTTTATCTTACACTATAAAAGGACGGACGAAGAGAGATTCCGTTACCTTCACCTTCGCTTACGCATAGACGCATCTTACGCTTGCGCTTGGAATTGCCCTAATTTCGCATTTGGCGGAGATTGTGTGTGAGAGATTTATGCGCTTTGTCATTGGGATTTCCGGATTGACGGAAGATCGAAGATTCGGAAGATTGTTCGCAAGGAGATTTCGCTTCTTGCTTAGGTTTGATTAGAAGACGGATTGACATCCCGTTCTTCCTTCTTATCTAAGATTTGTGATTGTTTGTTTTATTCCGAATCTAGTGACGATTATTGTTCTTGATTGTGACTTTGAGATTGATTTGATAGTTATTGAAGGTTTTTGGAAGTTTTCATCTTTCATTCTTTTAAACCTTGAATTTGATATCAATATGACTATTGTTGGCTAAAAACCCTTAACAATTCTAAGGTGAAAGGTTGATAGTTGTGGCTTAGATGATGATAGATCGATCGTAAATAGATTGGACCCTGAGAGTTAGAGAGAATCGACGACAAACCTAATCCACGGTCTGTTCTTGAGCTTCCACGGCCGTGGAACTCAAGAACTACCCGTAATTTTGTGTTATGTTACGAACCTGCTTTTACTTTAATCCAAAGTTAAAGATTTGCTTTAACTTAGTCTTGGCTTGCCTTTTCTAGGTGGTAGTGAAGCCTCAACAACCTCTACCTCGATTGTGAGTGTCACAACCTTAATCGGTTTAGTTAGTCTTGATCCTTGGATTACAAGTTTGGGTATTTGATATTTATTCTTACCTTTGGAACCTTTCTATATTGAAGCCTCAACAACCTTTATAGAGAGTGTCTTGTAGGTGAGTTATATAAGGTTTTTGGAACTTCACCGTACGATTACCTTACATTAGTATACCTTTGCATATCTTAACTCTGTCCTTATATCTTTAGTATATCTTGAATCGATTGCCACAGCTGGATACTTGGATCTTTAGGATTGTTGTTTTCCCAATAATTCGAAAAGCTCTTATATTTATTCGCTTGATAACCTATAATTGAATTTGTTCCCCCCAAATCCCTGTGTTCGATACTCTGGAATTCTTGCTTAACTACGTCGATCCGTACACTGCGGGTTCGCTTGCTTGATTCTAGTTTTATAAATTTAAAGCTTATTTGCACGCACGCTAAGTGGCGAACAAGTTTTTGACGCCGTTGCCGGGGATTTTGTCTAGGCCGAATTCGGTTTTCGGTTGTCAAGCTTGGGAGCTTCTCCCTTGTTATTTGATATCTCTTTAAGTGCATGCGCAGGTCTAGGAACACCGGAGACCTCTTGCCTCTTGATCAAGAGCTTTAGAGGACTTTAAGGCAAAAGCATAAGGAAAAGAAGATGGCTGAAGGAAACGAACGTGATCTTCAATCGGAGTTAGCGGAGAAAGAAGCTCAACTCCAATGGAATGAGAAGATTCGCCGAGATGAAATGGATCGTCATCAATCTCAAGTTGACGATCTAAAAGATATGATGTTCCAGATGAGGATAGAACTAAGCAACCTTAAGAATAAGGGGAGCAAGAAATCCTCAAGGAGATCCTTAAGGTCGAATAGGGGTCATTCATCCGCTGATGATAGCGACTCCTCCATGCCACCGCTAGAGGAAATTGATCCGACGATCAATGTGAATCCATTCCATCCACGGGCAGCCGCAAATCGCCGTGTTCCACCTAGGAATGCAAGGATCGAACGTGTGGATGAGGAGCCAAGAACTCTTGGCCAAAGGATGGATCCAACGCAACAACCACGCCGTTTAGGTGTGAACTTTGATGCTGATGATGTACAAGGGTTTAGCTTCAACCCTCAAGTTATTACTCTTGTTCGCCAAAACCAATTTGGCGGGACAAGCGCTGAATCTCCACACCAATACTTACAAAACTTTGAGTGTATGATGGAGACAATGAGGCCGAAGAACGCAACTACCAACAACTATAAGCTCAAACCTTTCTTCTTCTCCTTGAAGGGGAAAGCATTGTCTTGGTATCAAGCTCTTCCTAGTGGGAAACTAGACACATGGGAAGACCTGTCCGCGGAGTTTCTCACTAAGTTCTTTCCGCCATCCAAAACAACGGAACTTAGAGGTAAGATTAATGCATTTTCCATGAGATCTAACGAAAGTTTGATTCAATCTTGGGAAAGGTTTCAGGATTTGCTCTTGGATTGTCCTTATCATGGCATATCCAAGCTTGCATTGCTAGAGATATACTATAAGGGGTTGGATGTGGAGACACAATTCAAGCTCCAATCCCTCTCATGTGGTACATTCATGGACATGAGAGAAGATGACGCTTGGAACTTCATTGAGAAGCAAGCAAGAGTCATAGAGAAGTATTCCCACCGGAAAGTTGAGGGAAATCGTGTGGAGCAAGGAGCAAAGCTCACACATGAAGCTCAAAATCAGATTTTCTCCCTCAACAATGAGATCAAAGAGTTGAAGGAGGCTATCAAGACCAACTTTCCAAAGCAACAAGGAAAGGATGTTGGCTACTTGGGCAACAACAACAATGGTGGTGAGAATACAAACCGCAACAACAATAACCGGAATAACAACCGGAATAATTGGAATGGCAACAACAACAACCGGAACAATAATTGGAACAACAATAGGGGTTCAAACAACAACAATTGGCGCTCCAATCAACAAAACTCCGGTAACTCTTATCCTTCCAATTCGAATTCACTAACTCCACCTTCCTCTTCCTCTACTCCCTTGAAAAGCCAGGGGCAAACATCTAATGGAGGAAACA
Source organism: Fagopyrum homotropicum (assembly GCA_033239125.1). Classification (NCBI taxonomy): domain Eukaryota; kingdom Viridiplantae; phylum Streptophyta; class Magnoliopsida; order Caryophyllales; family Polygonaceae; genus Fagopyrum; species Fagopyrum homotropicum. The sequence goes on from BSWB01000007.1 coordinate 17,176,066, forward strand.
CTTCGGGGAAGGAGAAGCCCGATCCCATGTTGGAAACGATTTTGGGAAAGCTTCAAGGTTTGGAGAACCGCATCATTAAGGTTGATGATCAAATTTCTAAGGTTGATAAAGCCCAAAAGGTTTTAGAAAACCAAATGTTCAGCCATGCGGAGGAAGTTCCTAGGAATCAAGGGAAACTTCCAAGAAAGACGGAGGACAACCCTAAGGGAAGGGTGATGGCAATCACAACTAGGAGCAGAGTGACTACCACCGATCCGCAGCCTAAGTTTGTTGAAGTCCCCGTTGAGAAAGACAAAGAGAAGGGGAAGGAGAAGGAAGATGTCTACGTTCCTCCTCCGGCTTACAAACCTCCCCTACCATTCCCTCAATCTAGAGCGAGAGCCCGCCTAGATAAACAATTTGGTAAGTTTATAGAACTCATGAGCAAGCTGCATATTAATATACCTTTCATTGATGCTATTGTAGGTATGCCGGCTTATGGCAAGTTCTTAAAGGAAATCCTCTCTAACAAGAGGAAGCTACAAGATTTCGGTGAGGTTAAGATGAGTTCGGATTCTTCGGATCTCATCAAGACCATGAAGGAGAAAATGCCCCCAAAGCTAAAGGATCCGGGGTCATTTTGTATTCCCATAGGAGTGGGAGACGTCACATACGATGCGTTATGTGACTTGGGAGCAAGTGTGAGCATCATACCACTTGCATTATGTAGGAAGATCGTTTTAAGCGACCCTAAACCGGTGAAGATGACGTTGTACATGGCGGATCGATCCATCACTCGCCCCGTCGGTATTGTAGAAGACGTCCCAGTCAAGCTAGGTAAATTCTTTGTTCCCATTGATTTTGTTGTACTTGACATTCCTGCAGATAGTCCGGTCCCGATCATACTCGGAAGACCGTTTCTTGCAACTTCCGGCTGCATAGTCGATTGCAAGAATGCTAGACTCGCCTTTGACATAGGAGAGGAGAAGGTAGAGTTCGTTCTTTCCACTCTAGTGAAGGAGCCAATCTTTGATGAGGATATATTCAATATCCAAGATGAAGAGGGGTTGTCTAGAGAGGAGGTAAGTGCTATTCTCTTCAAAGACCCTTTGCAAAAGGTTATTACTATGAGTCTAACGAATGTAGGGGAAGAAGAGGAGTGCAATGAGGCAATTGAAGCCTTAGAAGCACAAGAAGAGGTAGATGAAGAGGAATTTGAGAAGCTCCACGACGAGGCAGAAAACGTGAGAATCCACGGCCATACACTATATTCCACGGCCGTGGATTTCACCAACCAAAGCGTGGCTCACTCCAGAGGGTTACACGGTCGTGGAGGAGGCAGAGCAACCGTAACCACCTTCCACGCCCTAAACCACGGCCGTGGAAGAAGTATGGAAACCGTGATTCAGGCCGTGGAAGAAGGTGATCGTGCCACTTCTTCAACTTCTTTTGATTCTTCTCCCACACTTTCTATACCCTTAGACACTTCTAAGGAGGCATCGGATGCTCCTCAAGAGCCATTGGAAGCTCCGAAAGCAATGGAATTGAAACAACTTCCTACACATCTAAGGTATGCTTTTCTAGGACCTAAATCTACTTATCCGATTATTGTTAGTTCTGATCTAACCATAGATGAACATAGTAAGCTTATGGTTATCCTTAGGAGACATAAGAAAGCTTTAGGTTATACTATAGAAGACTTAGTAGGAATTAAACCCTCCCTATGCATGCATAAAATATTAATGGAGGAAGACTTTAGGACTTCAAGACAACCTCAAAGGCGGTTAAACCCGACCATGAAGGAGGTTGTCAAGAAGAAATTCTTAAACTTCTTGATGCAGGTATCATCTATCCTATCTCCGATAGTAAGTGGGTGAGTCCGATTCAAGTAGTTCCAAAGAAGGGAGGAATGACGGTCATCACCAACAAGAATAACGAACTCATTCCTACCCGAACCGTAACGGGATGGCGGATGTGCATAGACTACCGCAAGCTTAACAACACGACGAGGAAGGATCACTTCCCACTACCCTTCATCGATCAAATGCTTGAAAGGTTAGCGCAACATTCGCACTTTTGCTATCTTGACGGTTATAGTGGTTTCTTTCAGATTCCGATACACCCGGATGATCAGGAGAAGACCACATTCACGTGCCCATGGGGTACGTTCGCTTATAGGAGAATGCCGTTCGGGCTTTGCAACGCCCCAACCACCTTTCAAAGGTGCATGATGGCCATCTTCTCCGAATACATTGAGGAAATCATGGAGGTCTTCATGGATGACTTCTCCGTATACGGTTCCTCTTTTGACAATTGCCTTTCTAACCTTGCTCTTGTTTTACAAAGGTGTGAAGACACTAACCTAGTTCTTAATTGGGAGAAGTGTCAATTTATGGTAAAGGAAGGAATTGTATTTAGACACCTAATCTCTAGTAGAGGGATAGAGGTGGATAAGGCGAAAATAGAGACTATAGAGAAGCTTCCTCCCCCAACTTCGGTGAAAGGGATAAGAAGTTTCCTAGGACATGCTGGATTTTATAGACATTTCATTAAAGACTTTTCTAAAATATCAAAACCCCTCACTAATCTATTGATGAAGGATGCAGTTTTTGAGTTTTCACAAGAATGTTTAGATGCGTTCAACACAATTCGGCAAGCTCTAATTTCAGCACCTATTATCCAACCTCCGGATTGGACTCTTCCCTTTGAGGTTATGTGCGACGCTAGTGACGTAGCTATAGGAGCTGTTCTTGGACAACGAAAGGAAGGGCGAACCCATGCCATATACTATGCTAGCAAGATGCTAGATGAAGCGCAGCTCAACTACGCCACTACGGAAAAGGAATTTTTAGCCATTGTTTATGCTATTGACAAGTTTCGCTCTTATCTTGTAGGTGCAAAGGTGATTGTCTACACGGATCATGCTGCGATCCGGTACCTCCTTGCAAAGAAGGATGCGAAGCCAAGGCTAATTAGATGGATTCTTCTCCTACAAGAATTCGATCTAGAGATCCGCGACAAGAAGGGTTCGGAAAATTCTGTTGCGGATCATTTGAGTCGCCTAACACATCTAGAGGACGACCACTTACCTATAGATGACTCCTTCCCGGACGAACACCTACATATCATTGAGGAGTGCATCGATGTGATCTCCAAAGGTAACGAACCATGGTTTGCTGATTTTGTTAACTATTTGGTTTGTCAGGAGATACCACCCGGACTATCCTACGCACAAAGAAAGAAGTTCTTTAAGGATGTCCGGGAATACTTTTGGAATGAGCCTCTCCTCTTCAAGAGGAAGATGAGATGCAAAGTGTCATCCGCCATTGTCATTCACTACCATGTGAAGGACACGCTAGTTCGAACAAGACTAGCGCTAAGGTATTGCAATCTGGATTTTTTTGGCCTACTTTATTTAGAGATGTGCAATCCTTTGTTTCCTGTTGCGATGCTTGTCAAAGAACAGGAAATATCTCTAGGAGGAATGAGATGCCTCTCAATAACATCCAAGAGGTGGAGATTTTCGATGTTTGGGGAGTTGACTTCATGGGACCGTTCTCATCATCTTGTGGAAACCAATACATACTCTTAGCGGTGGATTATGTTTCTAGATGGGTGGAAGCTATTGCCTCTCCCACCAATGATGCCATGGTGGTGGTTAAGTTCTTCAACAAGACCATCTTCCCACGATTTGGGACACCAAGGACTATCATTAGTGATGGAGGTTCTCACTTCATTGCCCGGCGCTTTAAAGCTCTTCTAGATAAGTATGGGGTTACTCACAAGATTGCCACCCCTTATCATCCACAAACTAGTGGACAAGTTGAGATATCAAATCGGGAGATCAAAGGAATCCTAGAGAACACGGTTTCAAGGACTAGGAAGGATTGGTCCTTGAAGCTTGATGATGCATTGTGGGCGTACCGGACTGCGTACAAGACTCTCATAGGAACCACACCATACAACCTTGTGTATGGAAAGTCTTGTCACTTACCGGTAGAGTTGGAGCACAAGGCGTTTTGGGCTATCAAATGGTTGAATTTCAGCATGAAGGAAGCGGGATAGAAGCGTCTCTTGAACCTTAATGAACTTGAAGAACTCCGCTTGAACGCCTATGAAAATGCCAAGATTTATAAGGAGAGAGCAAAGCGTTGGCATGATAAGCATATCATTCCAAAGGACTTCAAAGAAGGAGATCAAGTTCTCCTCTTCAACTCAAGGCTTCGTCTCTTTCCAGGTAAGCTTAAATCTCGTTGGACCGGACCTTTTCTAATCAAACGTATTTTCCCCCATGGTGCAGTTGAAGTATGGGGTGAAGCGGGCGGAAGCTTTAAGGTGAACGGTCAACGACTCAAGAAGTATATGCCGGAACTCCAAGCTGAAGAGTTCGCGCCCACCGCACTCGAATAAGTGCGAAATTGGTCTAGCTACGGACCTTAAACAAAGCGCTTCTTGGGAGGCAACCCAAGGTATTGCATTTACGTTTTTGTTTTCGATTCATAGTTTAGCTTAGTTTAGACATTTTTGCTTTGTTTTGCCTTCGATTCCTTCCGGTATGTTCGTGTTTTTGGATGTAGGAACGGTGGAAAAGGAAAGGGGAAGAGTAATTTTGAAGAAAAGTGACGAAACTTGGACTTTTGAGCATTACAGAGAGTTCCACGGTCTAAACCATGGCCGTGACAGCTACAGTGACTGTAATTTCCAAAAGCCTTTGAAAAATCATAAAAATCACGGTTCCGTACATTTCCACGGCCGTGGAAACCCCCGACAGACCGTGATTTTCGAAAATTTTGCCGGCCACTATATAAACCATGTTCTTCACAAAAACACTTCACAAAACCCAATTCCACGACCATTTTCGCCGATTCCACGCCCCTCACCTAGATTCTCCGTTCGTTAATCATTTTCAACGATTCTTCGACCCAAACTAAAGCAAATTCGACCACCAACGAGATCCAAGCAACGAATCGAGCGGCAAATCACCAAGGAATGCAGATTTCGGATTTTAAAATCCGAAACCTAGGTTTTTTTCGCTCTTCTCTATCTTTGTCAATTTGGGTTCGTTTTTGCTAGAAATTATAGGAGAACTGATTGAAATTGGAAGGAATTAGACTAGGGCTGCCTGATTGCTGAGTTTGACTGTTGTTTGCTGAGATTTGCAAAAGAACGAGACGAACCACGGTCTCTGTCAATTCCACGGCCGTGGAACACCAAGAACAGACCATGGTTTTGAACAGTGATGGATTTTGTTAGGAGAGTTTCTGGGAGGATTAAGGAGAAGAAGAATGGGCAGGACAAGAACAAAAAGAGGAAGGGTAACCCCTCTTCCTCTTCATCCTCTAGAGCACCACCACCTTCCTCCCCTTCACCTCCATCATCACCTTCATCACCCGCACCTCCTAGCCCTAGAGCACCTACCATTCACGAGGATCATCTCGATGCACTCGAGAGGATCCATAAGAGGGCGGTTATCGGACCTAGGTACCTTTTGTTGGAGGATCTAGCTCCTCTTAACATCATAGATGACCTTACTTGGCTCTTGGATAGAGCCGGACTTGTTGTCTTTTCGGCTATCCGAGAAGACGCCTACGAGGAGATCACGAGAGAGGTTGTGACGTCTTTTGAGCACAGCCATGTGGATAGGACCGTTTCTTTCCGTCGTATGGAAAGAAACTATGATTTTACCATCCGAGAGTTTGGAGCCTTCTTTGGGTTCCAAGAGACCTTCAATGGTCGTTTTCCTAGTGGCATTTACACCAAAGACTTTTAGGAGGAGGTTACTATGATTTACGCCAGCGAGGACCGCTGGCAACCAGCTGATACCAAGGCTAAGTTGATGTATCACTTAGCCTTGAAGATTTCTCACCGTGTTCTTTTTGAGTGTCTCTTCCCTAGGACGGAGACGCCTCAGAAGATCAAGACGGATGAGCTCTTCCTTCTGTACTCTATGCTGTATGGGCGCCCTGCTGACTGAGCCACCCTCTTAGCTGCTACCATGAGCAAGCTAAAGAACAAGAGGGCGGGAAACATTGGATACGGTGGGATAGTCACCCACCTTGCTAGGATATTGGGGGTTGATTTTTCTGCATGTACACGCATACCAGCCGTACCCCTAGGACTCCAGGCCTTCATGACTAGAGATCTCATCTTCCCTACCCATAGAGGACCACCTTATGCAGCTATGCCTTGGGAGAGCAGGACGGGGAGGGGCATTGAGTGGCTCCCGGAGTACTCCATTATGGCTGGACGCCATAATTGGAAGGCTACGTTCGCAGCTATGCATGCGAACAAGATTGCAACTCCTCCATATGTCCCACCACCACCCGTAGTTGAGGAGGAGGAGATGAGAGATCAGTTTGAGGGAGGAGGAGGAGCAGAGCAGGAGTTTGGCACGTTTCCGGATCAGCCGGACATTGCTTCTGATGTGCCCAGACGTTCTCCACGTCCAGCCAGAGCTTTAGGTTCGTCCTCTCGCCGCGCCAGCGTGAGTGAGTGACCTACTTGGATGGAGACGCCTCCTGCATGGTACGGAGCTCCACCTCCATGGTCTGCACCGCAGCCACCAGCACCGTCAGATGCACCAGGGTGGTACAGTCAGGCTCCGGGATGGTATGAGCAGATGCCGGAGTGGGCTACTAGCCTTTCTGACAGAGTGGGAGCATTGGAGATCCGAGCCGATGCTAGAGATGGACGCATGGACGACCTCGATCATATGATGAGAGACGTCTACCGCCAGCAGTTCGGGCGGCACTACGACTCCAGCTTCTCTCCATTCCCTCCTCCGCCTCCACCGTAGTGACGATGACGATGACCGACAGTTTTAGCCGCTCCACCGCCATTTTGTGAGTTTCTTTTTCTTTTCTTTATTTTTCTTTCTTTCTTTTCTTCTTTTCTTTCTTTTATTTGAACATTAGGGACAATGTTTGTTCCAAGTATGGGGTGGGGTGTGACTAAAAGTTTGTAATAACTCTTACTCACTATGATTGCTTCTATCGAGACAATCTAGCATGTTCATTATATTTTTGCATGTTTCATTATTGCATTGCATGAAAAAGAGTTTGAAAAACCCATAAAAATTGAAAAATTTTGAAAATTTTGTGCTTCTAAGGAATTGAGATGAATTCTATGATAATCACTACTTGTGAATTGAGTTTGATGACAATTGCATGCTTAAACGAATAGTGAATTGAAAAAGAAATTGAATGAGTTGATTATACCTCTTTTGCAAGTTTCATAATGTGATGAATTTTACTTAAATCATGTTGAGGAATTGAAGTTGAAATCACACTATAAGTTCTTATGCTTCTTGTTGAGATGATTAAGGCAATTCGATTTTTCTTTCTTCTTTCTTTGATCATTTAGCCCCTCATTAAAATATTGACCTCCTTTACCTATCCGGGAATTTGGAGGAGTTGAATGAAAAAGGCATGTATGATGTGGGAGGGTCATGAAAGCAATACTTTGCATTCAAAGGGATAGAAAGAAATTTGTAGGTTTGGGGAAGTCAATCATGACGATGAGTAACTCGGCACTATTCACATAGCCGGGTGTTTGTGTCTTGCCAAAGTCGGATTGAGCGATATTCCTAGCGGATTATGGTATGTGCGCTAAGGGTTTGAGGCATCTCATAAAAATTGAGAAACGCCAATCTCCTAGGCTTCGGTTTTTGTGCACCTCTATCCATAACTCCAAAAGTAAAGTCGAAAAATGAAAAGAAGAGAGCGAAGCTCTAAGTTGAAGGTGTTGCGGAAACCGCAAGAGAAGAAGAAAGAGTAGTTGTCCACTTTCCCGGATTCATGCACCACATTCCTTAAAGTTTCCTTCCCTTTCCACATTCTAGACCTTTTTCTTTGAAAGTCTTTAAGATCAAAAGAATGTTATATGACTTGGTGATCTAAATTGAAGTTTCTTATGATTGATTTTGATAATGTTTGAAGGTTATGATGTTTGTATGGAAGTTTGATTGATTCATGAATTTTCTTTACTCTTTACTCTTTGATTAAGTGTATAAAAGTCTTATAAATGATTGAAGCAAGATTTGAGAGTGATCTATTGATTAGAAGGCACATTCATCAAAAAGAAGTATTGCTTTGAGAAGGTACACATATTTCATCCTAACTTTTGTTTTAAAGCTTTTGAAAGACCTTACTTAAGGACAAGCAAGTGGCAAGTATGGGGTTATTTGTTAGCATGAAATATTGTGATATTTTAGGCACGTTTTCTAAGTGTATTTGATCCATATTGTTAGTCATTGATTGAGCGTTGATGCATTTGTGAGCTAGTTTGTCTATAATGTCGATATAGAGATCTACACAAGCTTTATGTTGATTATAGGTAATTGAGAGCTATTTCCGAACGGAATGGAGCAAGGATGGATTTGATTGAGCATGTCCATGAATTGAGGACATTCCTAGGAGCTAAGGGAGTGCCAACTTGAAGGATACACGAGGCTAAGGAAGAACCACGTTCTTGCCCTAAACCACGCTCTAAAATACGGCCGTACTACTTTCCACGTTCTAGTTCACGGCCGTGGAACCATGGCAAGGGAAGCGTGGTTCATTCCAGCAACTTCTACGGCCGTGGAGAAGTTGGTTCAAACCGTGTTGATTTCCACGCTCTAAATTACGGCCGTGGAACCCTTCCACGATCGTGATCTTGGCGATCTTTTTCGCCACACTTTAAGCCACGATCTCCTACGCAATTGGGCCGGGCCGATATTTTATCTTACACTATAAAAGGACGGACGAAGAGAGATTCTGTCACCTTCACCTTCGCTTACGCATAGACGCATCTTACGCTTGCGCTTGGAATTGCCCTAATTTCGCATTTGGCGGAGATTGTGTGTGAGAGATTTTTGCGCTATGTCATTGGGATTTCCGGATTGACGGAAGATCGAAGATTCGGAAGATTGTTCGCAAGGAGATTTCGCTTCTTGCTTAGGTTTGATTTAGAAGACGGATTGACATCCCGTTCTTCCTTCTTATCTAAGATTTGTGATTGTTTGTTTTATTCCGAATCTAGTGACGATTATTGTTCTTGATTGTGACTTTGAGATTGATTTGATAGTTATTGAAGGTTTTCGGAAGTTTTCATCTTTCATTCTTTTAAACCTTGAATTTGATATCAATATGACTATTGTTGGCTAAAAACCCTTAACAATTCTAAGGTGAAGGGTTGATAGTTGTGGCTTAGATGATGATAGATCGATCGTAAATAGATTGGACCCTGAGAGTTAGAGAGAATCGACGACAAACCTAATCCACGGTCTGTTCTTGAGCTTCCACGGCCGTGGAACTCAAGAACTACCCGTAATTTTGTGTTATGTTACGAACCTGCTTTTACTTTAATCCAAAGTTAAAGATTTGCTTTAACTTAGTCTTGGCTTGCCTTTTATAGGTGGTAGTGAAGCCTCAACAACCTCTACCTCGATTGTGAGTGTCACAACCTTAATCGGTTTAGTTAGTCTTGATCCTTGGATTACAAGTTTGGGTATTTGATATTTATTCTTACCTTTGGAACCTTTCTATATTGAAGCCTCAACAACCTTTATAGAGAGTGTCTTGTAGGTGAGTTATATAAGGTTTTTGGAACTTCACCGTACGATTACCTTACATTAGTATACCTTTGCATATCTTAACTCTGTCCTTATATCTTTAGTATATCTTGAATCGATTGCCACAGCTGGATACTTGGATCTTTAGGATTGTTGTTTTCCCAATAATTCGAAAAGCTCTTATATTTATTCGCTTGATAACCTATAATTGAATTTGTTCCCCCCAAATCCCTGTGTTCGATACTCTGGAATTCTTGCTTAACTACGTCGATCCGTACACTGCGGGTTCGCTTGCTTGATTCTAGTTTTATAAATTTAAAGCTTATTTGCACGCACGCTAAGTGGCGAACACTAACCACATGGAACATTTTCCCATTCATGTTAATGCAAACATTTACCATTTTAATTATGTGTGCGACCCGAGCCCGAAGTCCATCAGACTCGGCGTCATTCTTATACACGCGCAAGTGATCCGGGTCTGACCAAGCTCCAGCATTCACTGCAAAATACTCACTTTACATACTCTTGACCTTTACAGGTTGCCATCATATCACACGCCTCAACAAGCTTATCATGTCATATAACTCCACGCCTCAATAGGCTAACACTTATTAGATTAACCATTACACCTAAGCCTAGCATGATACACATAACAACAACATTAAGCATGTTTTACACATCACATCATCATATTCATCATAACACATAACAATAACATTAGCATGCTTCACACATAACACATCACAATGCATAACATCAATCACAATTCAACACAACAAGATATAAATCTCTCAGGCATGAGTTTCTGCAGATCGAAGCTAAGTAAGATTAAAGACTTACCTGGATTGGCTCACTGAGCAACTAAGCTATAGTTAGTCTACCGTCTTCAACAACACTTGTCGAGAATATCGTATTCCTCGTATGAAACTTCTTGCTTCAAACATCAATAAATTCGACATTCCTTTGAATTTAATTAGCTTATAGCGTTATCTAAATTCCTAATTAATTAATTAACCTTTAGTTAATTAATTAAAACTCACCAGAATAATGTTTTGCCCGCAAGCAGTTTCTAAACCCACTTGTCATCATATTTCATCAAACAAATAGCCCATAATCATCAGAATAATGTAACGAGCATAATGGAATTTCCAATTATCCATTTTGACAAGCCTAAGGTCAATTTAGGTCAAAACACAATACAAAAAACGAATAAATTCATAACTTATTTGTTACTAACCCGATTGAAGATCCGAAAGAAGATTTGGAATCACAACGACACAGGCTACGCTTGGACACCATCAGATTCACCGGATTTTGAGCGACGGAACCGGCCATATAAGGGGGAGGCTCGACCTGACCTTAACTTCAACAAAAACGCAGAAACTCGGTACCAAAATGAAGAGGACGAAGAGAGGAATCCGAAAACTCAAACGGAATTGAATTCGGATTACAAACGAAGAGCAGATCTGAATTTGAAGGTTGAGAGAAATCAGAGCTTTTACGAGAAAATGTGAAAGGAAATGAATGAATAGCCTTTATTTATAGAGAAGTCGATAATTATCCTTTCCCATTATCCTTTAGCAAAATTGATAATTATCCTTTAACATTATTCTTTAGCAAAGTCGATAATTATCCTCTAGCATTATCCTTTAGCAAAATCGATAATTATCCTTTACCATTATCCTTTAGCAAAGCCGATAATTATCCTTTAGCAAAATCAATAATTATCCTTTACCATTATCATTTAGCAAAGCCGATAATTATCCTTTACCGATCCGAAGGTGGTTTGACCCTTATTCCAAACTTCTCGAAATTGGAATAATAATTCCGGAATATTGTGTGGGTAGTTATTATGCAATTTCCTTGTAAATGCATATTCTTAAGCCGCCTTTCTTAGCTGGTAAGAAACAAAATAGCGACTCTTTTGGCCGTTTTGTCTTTCCATGTTATTTCATATCTAGGGCATGTCCGATGTCCTGATCATTTCTCTTAACTGCATTTTTATTAATTGAAGCTCCCAAATGCTCCAAATAACACTGGGGGTAAAAATTATTCTCTAGATGAAAAAGTAGAGTTTTCCCCACAAGGTCAATCTCAGGCCAAAAACTCAATAGTGGAACCCAAGCTTGCCCATTTCACCCCGTTCGTAAGTTGACCCAATATTACTACCAATGATTAGGTCTAATCCGCCACCTTAATCATGATTATTTAGTATTCGAAAATCCTAGCTCTTACACCAGAGCTCTCCGATGTGGATTTTCAGCACTTCATTGTAAAATTCGAGTCATTAAACAGAATATAACTAGCTTATAAGATAAATAAAACAATCCCAATGTGCAAAGTCTTTCATTGGGCCTAATCCGGTCTTTGACAATGATTAAACCAAAATTAGAGAATTTTAGGTTCCCATGTGGTTGATAAGGAGATTCTTCGACTTCAGGATAGATCGGTTGGAGCTTTATGAGAAATACAAGACACAAACTGGTTTATTTGCATTGTGAAGATAAACCACACGAGGAGTTATTTGTCCCTGCTTTTCAGGTATTTAGACGATGTTGAAATATGAGAATAAAAAAGAAGATAAATGTGAGGTTGTTGTTAATGAAAGCAGTGATGAGTATGAGGTTGTTATTAATGAAAGCAGTGGTGAGTATGAGTTAGGATTGTGAAACTATTGTTGCTACATATCTAATATTGAAAATTACCTTGGGATAAGTTGTTAAGAAGAAGAGACTAAAAGAATAATGTTTTCTTCTTTTTTTTAATTAATAAAATTAAAAAAAATTGCATGGTTTTCATGACTAAAAAATGCCATGGCGGTTATTTAACTATTAATAATAATAGGTGGCTAATCGATTTTTGTATAAGAGGTGGTTAATTGAAAAATAAGTATATAAGATGCGGTTTTGTGTAATTTACTCTAAATTATAACTAATTAATAACAATATAAAACTTAATACTAGTTTCTCTTCGGATTAATTAATTAAAACTATTAATTATTGCATACATTGTTTTATAAATTAAATAAAATGAAATTTAACTATTTAATTTAAAATTATAATAGTATCTTAGTAAAACTATACAATTCTCTTTTGGAATTGGCCCGATCTTTACATGATTTCCTTTCTCCTTTTGCATGACCCTTACATGGCTCTCATTGCTAACATTTGACAAGATCTTCCCAACTTCATAGTCTCTTCATCATGTCTTCAAAGACCAATCCAAACGTCTCCATCATGCACCAAAACACCAAGAATCCTCTTGAAAACAAAGATGAAAATGAGTGTAAACCTTCATATTAAAAATGTAACAAAAATTGGTAACAAAGCATACAAACTCACAATGCTAATTGAGAGGTACTAATGAGGATATTGATAAGGAATTAGACGATGGTCTTGAGCTTTTGGAAAGTTTCATCGGAACTTCTTTTGTAAATTGACCCTAACCAAGGAAAGCAAAAAAAAAATCCAACAACACAAAAAATTCCAACTACATATAATATCTCAACATTAAAGTAATTCCCCATACTTATTCAAAATCTCATATTATCAGAGTGGCCTTTTAAAAGTAACATCAACAACAAAGCATCTTAACATGATCATGTATTTAAATTGAACATGAACAAGCCATAAGTATGATCATCAGAATTAAGAGAAGGTTAGATGTACTTACAAACCGGATTCAAGTAAGATCCGGAAGCTAGTTGAGATCCCAAAGGGATTATTCAATTTAGAATAGAGTTGTTGTGTCAAGGGTGTCTCCAAAGAAGTATCATGGGTGCCGACAACTTTTCTACGACCTTAGCAAGGCCATAATCTGAATAATGCTCATAATTTTCCCAAGACTCTTGTTTCCTTCCTTTCATTTGCCTTTAACCCTACAAAACACAAAGCATAAAAGATAAGATCCATTTATTAAAAAGTGAAATACTTATTACCTCGGGTTGTCTCCTGGGAAGCGCTCTTTTAAGGTCTTAGCTCGACCCTTCACATCTCTCATATGGTAACTTTATCACATCTTGGGCAAAATCTTTTTCATCAAGAGAGGTCCTATACACCATAGCATCTTTCCCTTGAAAACATAGTGGGAGCAGCTTGTAGGATAGTATTTTGAACTTAGACTTGGGCGCATTTCCACCAAGCCTTGATGCTCCATCCTCCTTAGGTCTTCTTTCATCTAAGACCTCTACCCCATACATGTCTTGTAATTCCTTAGCGAGAAATGATCCCTTTGGGGTGAGTTGATTGAGAGAATTCGCCATTTGCTTAACCCAATTCTTCATAGAATAATGATCTTCATTAGGCTTTGGGGGATCGTCGTGGAGTTTCCCGATGAGGTTAATCATGATAACCATGTCTTCAATCTCATTCTCCACTTCTAAGTATCTTCCTCTAGTCTCTTCTTGGGTGACTTCCTCCTTAAGAGGCTCTTCTTTACTTAGCTCCTCAACTCCTAGACGAGGAGCAAATTGAGTTGGATCCATAAGGTCTTCCAAGTGTTTGTGGTCCAACAGGAACATGTGTCACAATAGCATTATCATTTTGGTTTACATATTGCATAAGGTTTCACATTTGTGCTTGGATCTCATCAATTTTCCTTTGTTGTTACTATCCTCTCTCGTGAAGCTCTCAATTCACTTACTTGAGCTACTTCCCTCTCTTGTTCAGCTCTCAGTTCAGCCCTTGGAGCCTTGATATTGTCCTTCTTTGGAGACTCTTCTTAACTTAGCTCCTCAACTCCTTCACTGCTTGTGCAAACTTGATTTTTGGCATGTTGAATTCTCAAATCATTTTGCCACCTTTTCAATGTTTTGACATCACTGAACAAGGAAGTCATAGTGGTTCAAAGCTTTTTTAAACTTCTTCCATTCTAGATTCTTCCAATCTAGTAAGAAGCTCTTCATGTTCCACTATCATAACCCTCTATTCTTCTTGGGCACACCATTGATCATATTCAATATGCCTTCGGTGTACTTCTTCTATTGAAGCCCATAAGACAACTAAGCTATCGATCATTCCTACAAAAAAACAAACAAAAAAAAGCAACAAAAAGACTTTGAGAACTAGTAATTAGAAATGACTAATACTAGATAAAGTCCCTCACAACTGTGCAAAAATTTTATGTGAGTATAACGAGTGTTGTAACACCCCGAATTCTTGGAAATCGGAGAGCTACTGGTTAGGTCCTCACAATGGGTCCCGACCTTGGTTTAACTACATCTTTACTACGATCTTACAACAAGGCACAAATGTATTTAAATTCTTTGAAAATAACAAACAGTATTTGTATGAATGAACAACACATGACAGCCTTACAAAATATATATATATATATATATATATATATATATATATATAACATGCATGCCCAATGGAACACTCCCCCATGCCCATCTAATGAGTACGTGGACCAGGCTGACCATCTTTTTCGGATCTCTCTACAACTATCTATCTCTACAAAAGCTACAACACGGAATAACCGTTAGCTAACAATCCAAATATAAATGGAATAAAGATAGCACAAACACATCCAAGGTAACATAAACACTCATCATGTTGGCACACAATCCGGTTATTATCTAATAGCTTAGGTGATTCACTTCATTCCATTTTAAAGTTGTGGCACGAGAAATCTTAAGATTTCCCGCCTCCGTTCCTTATCCAACTGGTGATTCTTTGGCCCACCTCCTCCGGTGGCGTCCCCGCAAACCAAGTATGGACTAGTCCCTAAAGAAACCCCCAGCGCCCTCGGGCTAACTCGACAAAACGCCACCGCCCGTTACTCTTAGGCCAAATATGTAGGCCGGTCGATAATTAATAAAAGTATACTTATAAACACATCATTCAAACATCACTATCGTTATTCACACCCATATCCAGAAGCTAGCTAAGTAAGCCCAAAGGACTTACCTGAATCAATCTCGACTCTCAAATCTCAATCCGGTTAGCTACCGTAGATTACTCAATTGACTATCACAAGAGGCAAGTGGATCAAAACATTTCTCATACATCTTAGAAGTCAAAGACTTCTAAGATGTAAGATTCTAACAGAAGAGAAATTACTAAAATGCCCTCCTAGGGTAGAATGGTCATTTTACCCTTGATTCCGAAACTTCCTAAAATCCCCTAAAATATGTCTATCCTCTTCTTTAGGACATAATTTCATATTCTAACTTTTAAGAATAAGCTTAGGTAGAAACTAGAAGAAACACACATTCTCCTCACTGCTCAAAAAGGTCACTAGGATCCAACTTTAGCCTATGATGCGAGCCTCGGGTAAAAATATAAAAATTCTACCAAAATCTCTAAGTCTTCTATGCTATGCACTCTATCTATAGAAGCAAGAATTTCCCAAAAATACCTAATAACCACTTCTACACAAATTACCGAAGTCGGTTCCAAAACCAGAAATTCAGAATTTAGCCAAAAACTGAGTATTTCTTAACTACTCAACCCGTCAACTTTGGATCTTCATAAATCTACATCTAACCATTGGATCAACCTCAATTTTTTATACATCACCCTATGCATGACACTCTATAAAATACTAAAAACTGAACGGTGGATATATTTCTACGGTATCTAAACTTAAGTTTAAGCATGGTTGCACAACACAAAATGTTTCCAGCACTTAGAAAACTTTCAGCAACCATCCAGAAAACTGCTTACAGTCTCGACTTTGAAAAATTATAACTATTAAACCTCTTGATGAAATCCTCTCAAATTTTAATATATTTGACTATGTAATCCTAACTATGAATTATCCAAAATTCAAGTCTAACCGAGGGATATAACTTAAAATCTGTATCGCAAAACTGCATCAAAGGTAGTTTTCTTCATACTTGGACAAAATTCAGCACAACCTATAACTACTCAAGGTCTCTACTTTGGAACACCATAACTCTTAAACTGTAA
The DNA here is from genome assembly GCA_033239125.1 of Fagopyrum homotropicum. Taxonomy (NCBI): domain Eukaryota; kingdom Viridiplantae; phylum Streptophyta; class Magnoliopsida; order Caryophyllales; family Polygonaceae; genus Fagopyrum; species Fagopyrum homotropicum. Next base: position 17,192,512 of record BSWB01000007.1, read on the forward strand.
CTCGGATTCCTTTCAAATTTCAATATGTTATACTATACAATACCAACTATAACATATCCAAAAATCAGCAACAAAGGTGGAGTTTAACTTACCCAAATTTGGATCCGAAGTTGGTTGTTCGTCACTTCCGAAACTCAGAAACGTAACAACTCTTCTATTCACCTTCCATGGCTGCTCTAGAAGGTTTTCACGACACAAACAGGGGTTCTATTCAGCACATATATAGAGAGGACAATGCAGTAAAGGGAGGTGCGGGGTTTACCCGACAAGAAAACCCGAGGAGCTCACGAGTACGAAGACAAAGACATAGTTGTGAATCTGTCACATGGACGCACCTGCAGACACAAAGTTGTCGCACTAGTGGTTGGTGTATGCTGCCCCCTGCGGTGGAGGGGACTGTCGCAACTGCAGATAAGGAGGTGTGCACCTGCGAGTCGGAGTGGTGGCGTCTGCTGCTGCTCGTCAATGAAGGCGAAGAGAGGAAGGTTGTTGAAGGTCACCCCCATGTGTTATTATTGCGTGAAATCAGAGGGGAAAAGAGAGGGAATATGGGACAGTGTTCGGCTCACCTGGCTACCGACGGGGAAGATCGATGAGGGTCCGATGGTGGACTGCTAGCGACGTTGCGAGGCCCTCAGTCGGCTGTGATGCGACCCAAATCGGAGGAGGAAGTCGAAGAAGCTTCAGTGGCTGGGGAATGGAAACCGTCGGTTAGTAGTGGAGCCTCGCCAAGAACAGCGTAGGGTGCCGGGACTCGCCTTGTCGGTCTGGAAGTGCTGCCGCCAGTCGCCGGGTTGCCGTCGCCACCAACTTCCGGCTAGCAGGCGCAAGGGGTCGCTTGAAGTGTAGATGGTCCCCACTGGTGCATGAGGGTAACTGTTAGCATGAAATATGACTATATTTTAGGCACTTGTTTTAGTTGTTTTTCCATCTTTTATGTTTACATGGATATGAGTTTGAAGCATTTGTGAGATCATTCACCCACTTTGTCGATATAGAGATCTACACTAGCTTTGTTTTGTTTATAGATGAATAAAGGCTTGACTTGGAGCAAAATGTGGAAGGAAAGGAGTATTTGATCATGCTAGATGTCAAGGAGATGCTTTGGAGGAGATAAGGAAGGAGCATGAGTAAAGAACATCACGAAATAAAGGCTTTCACAACCTTAACCATTTTAGTTTATCTTTAATTCCTTGGGTTTGGACATGGGTATTTGAGATTAATTCTTACCTTTATATCTTTTCTATAGTACAGCCTCAACAACCTTTATAGAGAGTGTTCTTGGGTGAGTTATATAGGGTTTTGGAACTTTACCGTACTCAACCTTACATTAGTTATACCTTTGCAATCTCGACTCTGTCCTTATATCTATAGAATATCTTGAATCGGTTGCCACAATTGGATACCTGGATCCTTAGGATTGTTGTTTTCCCAATTATTTGCAAAGCTTCTATACTTTTGATTGCTCGATTATTCAAAACTGATTTTGTTTCACCTAGATCTTTTGGAACTTCGGTTTTATAAATTTAAGACTTTGTGATGCACACTTTTGAGCGAACAAGTTTTTGGCGCCGTTGCCGGGGATTTGATCTAGACCAAATTTCGGTTCTCGGTTGTCGAGCTTGGAAGCTTTGCTCTTGTTATTTGATATCTCTTTTTGAGTGATTTTTTTGTAGATTCTTTAGGTATATGTGACAAGACCTTTTCCTATGGTCGTTTTTATCTTATCAAAATATAATCCCGACTTAGCACTAAAATGAGTATAGTGGTTAAGTAAGGGTCGAACCCAAGAGAGTTTTGTTATTCCTATTAAATGAAATTATTGATTACATATTCAAGTGACAAAAAGAGGGGGGTTGAGTGAATTTGTGCACACAAAACTTATGAAAGAAAGTAAGACAACGAGTAAGACAATAATGGGTGAATCTATACTAGGTTGATTTTTAGCATGTGATTGCTACTTTGATGAGTTCCTTTTTACAAGTTTTCAAGTAATCTCCCGTCTCGATCATATATATGTGTTGAGCCAACCGGCATCAACACAACTTAACAGGCTAGTGTTCCGTAAACCTACAAGAATAATTAACAAGTTAGCTTTCAAACAAAGACTAAGGGATATAAAGAAAAGATTAAAACCGTTAAACTTATCTTTATATTTGTGTTCCTTTCCTTTAAGCAATTACAACCCGTTATTACTTAAGTTTACTACTAGATTAAAGACCCGAACCCGGAATCTATTAATCCTAGTTCTTTGCATGCACTTTAGAACCTCAGGTGATCAATCTTAAGTGATAGTAAAACATGCAATTAGACAATGAAGATCAAGGAAACACAAAGTATTACTGAATGAAAACTTATATTAGAAAGAACTTACAACCAAAGTAACAATGCAGGTTCAAACCAACCCATTGTAGCAAGGGAGTTAGCAACTCATTACAAAGGTAGCAAGATAATTTTAATGGAAAAAGTGGATTCTCAATTCGATGCCTCTAGCAATCAACCCTAGGTCTATTTATACTACAAATGACACTAAATAGGAGTAAATGACCAGCCCAAAACAGCCACCTTTAATGCCATAAAGGTGGTGTAAACAGCCGGAGTAAAGCCTCTGTCGCTGAACCGCAAGGGCGGCCTTCACATCCGTAGGGGCGGTTCAGGCGAAAACGTTTGATCTTCTTCGTAGCCGCAGGGGCGGCCTAGAACTTCCGCAGGGGAGGATATTTAATGGTCTTCAAACGTCTGACTCTTCAACTTTTTGTCGCTTCAGATGCTGAGCCGCAGGGGCGTCCTAGTGTCAACGCGGGGGCGGTGACAATGACTCTTCATCTTCCACCTCCCAGGTTGAGGCGCAGGCAGAGGCGCAGGGGCGCTGGTCTTCGCTTCTTCAGGGCAAGTCACCGCAGGGGCGCAAAGGGTTGACGCAGGTGCGGTGACAGTCTTCGTTCCTGGCGCTGGCGAAGGCGTAGGCTGCGCTCTGGAGTATGGTGTCACCCGCAGGGGCGGTGACACTACTTCGTTGGAGCGGTGAGGCAACAGAAGCTTTGCTTCGTGAATGATCTTCAATCCTAAGTGCTTATAACTCCTTTATCTTCTTTTAGTCTTGTTCTTTAGGACCAAGGAGTTAGTAGCATAAACCGACACTAATGTAACAAAAAGACTCTAAAAACTAACCTAAATGATAGTGATTCCATCACCTATCAAACTCCCCCATACTTAGACCTTTTACTTGTCCCGAGTAAAACAAATAACATCAGTTTTTTAAACTCAAAGGCCTCAGGAAGCATGGGCAAGAAGAAAAGACAATGAAAGCAAAAGAAAAGCCAAGAAAGAAAGAGGGAAAAGAGAGGAAATGTGAGAAGAAGGTGAGAAAACTACCATCCTTATTGCTCCAAGAGTGACCTACCCGGACAACCTCCTTATGACTCCCCTTCTTATGTCGCCAAACGCCGGAAAGGGAACCTACACTCGGTGCCACTCATTTTGCCAAGGTGCCCTTTCGGGTTTTCACCTTGCCACTCTTCTTCTTTTTCTTTGATGATTTCACTTGGAACTCACATCCCTCAAGTCCAATTTTGCACCAACCTAAGGTTGGTCGGACTACCTCCTTTTTGCCTAAACCGCCCTTTCGGGTTTGCGGTTTATCCAAGGATTTTCATGCCTTTTTTCATTTTCTTTGGCTTTTTCTTTTCTTTTTTTTTTGTTTTTTTTTTTTGAATTTCAAACTGAATTCAAACTACAAAAACTTAAAACAACTCAAATAGATAATACATGCAATGATATGTCCCTCCCCCATACTTGAAGTACACTTTGTCCTCAAAGTGGAAAATGAAGCAAAGTTAAATGTGGGAAAGGGAGAAATGATGATACCACTAGTGGGATGGTCTGGCTGGACCATCCGGACCCTCCTCCGGTGGGAACGGGAAGTGGCGGAAGAAGTGCTCCTGTAGGCGGTAGATCGTGTCGATATGATCCTCCTGAGTGTCCATCCTCTGCCCAAATGAAGTCTCAAAGCTAGCTTGCCAAGCCAACTGCTGAGCCTCTAACTGCTGCTGATGAACCGCCTGCCAAGCATCCTGTCGGCGGTCAAAATGGATGGTCATAGAGGAAGCGAAGCTGGACTGCCACGCCTACTGCTACTCAAGCATGGACCGTTGGTACTCAGTCTGCCATGCCTGATGTTGGGTAGTCAAGGCTGCCATCTGAGCTTGAAGGCTCTCCATGGCCGGATTGTCGTCCAGTGCAGCAGTAGGCATCTCCTCATCATCCGGTATGGGCACGTGGTCAGCAACAGGAGCCCGGCTGGAGCTCACAGCATATCTCTCAACAATGTCCCCCTGAGGCCGTCTCGGAACGAAGGGGTCAGCTGGTATGTATAGCTCGGAGAGCTCGTCTCCAAGTGGAAGTGGCCGGGGAGGTATGTGATGTGACTCTCATCTGTCAATGAGAGCCAAAAGAGGTTCTCCCCGTCTCTCTTGAGGAGCCTACACCTCCTTAACATCCCTTCCGTGTACAATGGGGCCTCTAACCCATCCTCCAAGTCGGAGAGGTCCATCACCTGTGCAGCGATCATGGAGATTACCCCACCTCCCACAATGTCTCGTGGCTCGTTCTTCCTAATCCGCTTCAAAGCGGTAAGGAAGAGGTATGGCCAATTTGGTATCTTGTCGTTCGTGGGGAGGCAGGCGTACAAGAGTGGAAGGTCCTTGAGAGCGACCTTTTTCTCCTCCTTGTGTCCACAGAAGACACTCATGAAGAACTTGGAGATGAGCCTCAAACAGGGGTGAGTGAGTTTGTTGGAATAATCACCCCCTGCATGAAACTCGGATCTGGTGGCGTCCTGCCAAAACTCACATAAGTCGGGTGTCGGGACGGGTTCCTGCCAGTCATCGGAGGCACAAATAGTCACCCCGAATGCCTCTTGCAGTTGGGTGTAGTCCAATGTATACTTTCTCTTGTTGAACTTAAATGAAAGTCCAACACAAATATGGTCCTCCTTCTCCATGGTGAATGTGGCGATGAATTGGCGGCTGAGCTTGGGGTATGTTGGAGCATTCAAGTCCGGAAAATCGCCGAGCCCAACATTGTTGAGGAATGCCTGCATGCTCTCCAACATGCCCAATTTTTTCAAAGTAGGAACGTGCAAAAATCGAGTTGCGTACACAACCCGATCTTGCACAATTCTATACCGCTCCTTCTCAGCTTCCGACAACTTGTATTTCTTCTGTTTTTCCATTTCTTGTAATTAAACAAGTAAGGGAATTAGAAAGTTCAGAAACTGGATTAAGAAACGAACCCTCTGTTGCTAATTCCGCAAGGGCGGCTGAAGGATGCGCAGGGGCGGCGAGGCGTAGGGGCGGCAGCTTGCAGGCGCAGGGGTGGCAGAAGTGCAGAGGGCGATTTCTGACAGCTGCGAAGGTGGCGGTGCTGAGGGGCGTTTTGGCGGCTTCTTGTTGGTGGGGATGTCGCCGGTGGTGATGAGCGGTAGAGGGAAGAGAGTGTGAGGGGCAAGTGTGTTGTAGGGTTAGAGTTTTGGGAGGATGAGGGAGGTGTTTGGTGGTAGCAAGGGCCGGTGTCCCAGGGGGCGGGTTTGGCTAGGTTGCCGGAGGTGGCGCGGGGGCGTTGCACAAGGTGGTGTGTAAGAACTTGCTGAGGGTGCAGGGGCGTGGGGGATAGAGGGGGTGTAGGGTTCGAAGAGTGAGTGGAGAGAGAGGAGAGGGGGGTAATTGTAGGTTATTTTTGGGAAGTGTATTTTTTTCTTTCCTTGATAAAACCGCAGGGGCGGGGACTTGTCGCCGCGGGGGCGGGGCCAAGGCAGAGGGGGCACGCAGACTCAGCGCCGGGGCGGCGCTAAGAATGTGTGTCAAGGATGGCCGCCGCATGGGCGTAAGGGAGTCACCGCGGGGGTGGTGACCAGTATGTTGCAAACGTTTAGACTCAGCGCCGGGGGCGGTGCTGGCCATGGGTGTCACCGCGGGGGCGGGGACATTGAGCCGTAGGGGCGGTTTTCTTGACAAAGGCTCCTCTTCTTATTCCTTCGGGTTGTCTCCCAAGCAGCGCCTTTGTTTTACGTCGTTGGCTCGACGCAAGGACTCTACCTCTCTGATTGAGCCTCCTTCAACATCACCTTGGGGTTTATAACCGTCTGTGAAGGTAATCCTCCGGAGGGCCTAGTTTCAATCCTTGTTATGGCTTCCACCATTTGCCCAACCTGTTTTTCAAGGTTCTTGATGCTGGATTTTGTTGTTTGGACATGAGTAGCAAAATGTTTAGTCAAAACCTGCAACATATCTTCAGTTGTTTGATACTTACCTTGTCGGGGTTGTTGTTGTTGGTTTTGTTGACCCCTCCAACGATAATTCTGTTGGTCATGCCAGCTTGGCATGAAGTTTTGTGCATAGGGATCGTTCTTAGGCCTTTGTTGTTGTGGTTGTCCATAACCCATTGCATTTACCTGAACATCGTCATCCTGGACTTGGGGACACATGTCCGTTGGATGGTATGGGTCAGCACACACTCCACATGCCTTCAGCTGCTGTGGGGTTCCCATAAGTATTAATCTCTTCACCATTTCCTTCAGTTCCGCAAACTCAGTGGAGATCTCACTCTTCCCGGAATTCACAGCATGAACACCTCTCTTGGAAGGGGTCCTTCCAAAGCTCCGGGTCCCTTCATCTAGTTCCTGTATCTTTTCCAAAGCAAGGTCAGGGGTAGAGTTAAGAATGTTACCTCCACAAGCCGCATCGATGATCCTCCTTTCATTGTCTAGCAAGCCATTGTACAAGTACAAGACTAGATCTTGAGTCAAGTATTCGTGGAAAGGACAGTTGGATCGGAGACGCGCGAATCTTTCAAAGTACTCATAGAGAGTTTCGTCCGCCTCTTGCTCGATGTTGCTTATAGCTTTCTTCAAGCAATTTGCCTTCTTGACTAGGAAATATTTCTCCAAAAACGCCTTGTGGAGGTTCTCCCAAGTGTCGATACTCCCGGATGAAAGGTGGTAATACCAATCATCCGCTGTATCTTTGAGTGTGAAGCCGAATGCCCTCATCTTGATTTGCTCTTCGGTAATGTTGGCCGGCTTCATGCTCATACACACGGTATGGAACTTCCCAAGGTGTTTGATGGGGTCTTCACCACTTAGCCCATGGAAAGATGGAAGCAAGTGAATGAGACCCGGTTTGAGCTCAAAGTTGATTCCTTCCCCTAATGCCGGTATAGTAACTACAAGAGGGTTTAGAGCAAAAGTGGGCTGAGTGAGTTGACGAAGAGTACGATCAGCCATTTCTTGTTGGAGTTGTTGTTGTCTACGTTGCCGGATGTGCGTCCTCTCAATTTCTGGATCAAAGGAAGCAAAGCCGGAGTTAGTAGCACGGGTTTGAACCATAAAAATGGTTCAAACCAATAATCAACAACAATAAAATAAAAATAACCAAACTCCCCGGCAACGGCGCCAAAATTTGACAAGACATTTTCCTATGGTCGTTTTTATCTTTTCAAAATATAATCCCGACTTAGAACTAAAACGAGTAGAGTGGTTAAGTAAGGGTCGAACCCAAGAGAGTTTTTTTATTCCTATTAAATACAATTATTGATTATAGATTCAAGTGACAAAAGGGGGGGGGGCTTGAGTGAATTTATGCACACAAAACTTATTAAAGAAAGTAAGACAACGAGTAAGACAATAATGGGTGAATCTACACTAGGTTGATTTTTAGCATGCGATTGCTACTTTGATGAGTTCCTTTTTACAAGTTTTCAAGTAATCTCCCGTCTCGATCATATATATGTGTTGAGCCAACCGGCATCAACACAACTTAACAGGTTAGTGTTCCGTAAACCTACAAGAACAATTAACAAGTTAGCTTTCAAACAAAGACTAAGGGATATAGAGAAAAGATTAAAACCGTTAAACTTATCTTTATATTTGTGTTCCTTTTCTTTAAGCAATTACAACCCGTTATTACTTAAATTTACTACTAGATTAAAGACCCGAACCCGGAATCTATTAATCCTAGTTCTTTGCATGCACTTTAAAACCTAAGGTGGTCAATCTTAAGTGATAGTAAAACATGCGATTAGACAATGAAGATCAAGGAAACACAAAGTATTACTGAATGAAAACTTATATTAGAAAGAACTTACAACCAAAGTAACAATGCAGCTTCAAACCAACCCAATGTAGCAAGGGAGTTAGCAACTCATTACAAAGGTAGCAAGATAATTTAAAAGGAAAAAGTGGATTCTCAATTCGATGCCTCTAGCAATCAAACCTAGGTCTATTTATACTACAAATGGCACTAAATAGGAGTAAATGACCAGCCCAAAACAGCCACCTTTAATGCCATAAAGGTGGTGTAAACAGCCGGAGTAAAGCCTCTGTCGCTGAACCGCAAGGGCGGCCTTCAGATCCGTAGGGGCGGTTCATGCGAAAACGTTTGATCTTCTTCGTAGCCGCAGGGGCGGCCTAGCACTTCCGCAGGGGCGGATATTTAATGGTCTTCAAACGCTGACTCTTCAACTTTCTTTCGCTTCAGATGCCGAGCCGCAGGGGCGTCCCAGTGTCAACGTGGGGGTGGTGACACTGACTCTTCATCTTCCAGCTCCCAGGTTGAGGCGCAGGCAGAGGCGCAGGGGCGCTGGTCTTCGCTTCTTCGGGGCAAGTCACCGCAGGGGCGCCAAGGGTTGACGTAGGTGCGGTGACAGTCTTTGTTCCTGGCGCTGGCGAAGGCGCAGGCTACGCTCCGGAGTATGGTGTCACCCGCAAGGGCGGTGACACTGCTCCGCTGGGGTGGTGAGGCAACGGAAGCTTTGCTTCGTGAATGATCTTCACTCCTAAGTGCTTTTATAACTCCTTCTTTATCTTCTTTTAGTCTTCTTCTTCTGGACCAAGGAGTTAGTAGCATAAACCGACACTAATGTAACAAAAAGACTCTAAAAACTAACCTAAATGATAGTGATTTCATCACCTATCAATATGCGAAAGACTAGATCTACCAAAGATCTAGTTCCTTTTGATCCAAAACTTGTGAAAACTTTAAGAAGAAAGTTGAAAGAGAAAAAGATGGCTGAAAACAATGAGAGAAACATCCAAGCGGAGTTGGATGAAGCTCAACTTCAACTCAAGTTGAGTGAGAAGGCTCGTATATAAGAATTGCAGCGTCATCAATTCCAAATAGATGAGCTCAAGGCTATGATGCTAGACATGAAGTTGTAGATGAATGATGCTAAGAAGAAGAAGGTCAAGAAACCTAAGTCCATTAGAGCTGAATCATCCGACGATGATGATGAGGATATGCCGGCACTAGAGGACATTGATCCGGTGATCCATCCCGTTCATAACAACCCTAGACCACCGGTTGTTCCTCGCATTCCCGTTGGAGATGTGAGAGTTGCTCATGAAGATATGAACCACGGACTCTTGGACAAAGTATGGACCCAATTCAGCAACCGCGTTGTCTAGGTGTGAATTTCGGAGCTGAAGATACCCAGGAATTCAGTTTTAGCCCGTAAGTTATCACCATGGTTCGCCAAAGTCAATTTGGTGGAACGAGTGCTGAATCTCCACACCAACATTTGTATAATTTCGAGATTCTCATGGAGACATTGAAGCCGAAGAGGGCTAACAACAACTACTACAAGATCAAACCGTTCTTCTTCTCTTTGAAGGACAAGGCTTTGGCTTGGTATCAAGCTCTTCTAGTTGGAAGACTTAACACATAGGAGGATCTATCTTCGGAATTCCTCACCAAGTTCTTTCCGCCATCCAAGACGGAGGAGTTGAGAGGTAAGATTAATGCATTTTCTATGAAATCTAACGAAATTTTGTTTCAATCTTGGAAAAGGTTTTAGGATCTCTTATTGGATTGCCCACACCATGACATTTCAAAGCTGGAATTATTGGAGATCTACTACAAGGGGTTGGATGTGGAAACACAATTCAATCTTCAATCTCTCTCTTGTGGTATATTTATGGACATGAGAGAAGTTGACGCTTGGGACTTCATTGAGAAGCAAGCCCAAGTGATTGAGAAGTATTCCCACCGGAAGGTGGATCCTAATAACCGGAATCAAGGGGATCCGGGAGCTAAGTTGAATCAAGCTGCACAAACTCAAATATTCTCCCTCAACAATGAGATCAAAGAGTTGAAGGAAGTCATAAAAACTAGCCGTCAAAAGGCAAGGGAGCAAGAGGCCAACTACCTAGGGAGAGACAACCACCAAGGCAATAGGAATGATTACCGGAACAACAACCGGAACAACTGGAACAATAACAATAGGAACTCCAACAACAACAATTGGAGATCCAACCAACAAAATCCAGGTAATCCCTATTCACATGCTGAAAATGCTTTAACATCTCCATCTTCTTCTACTCCTTTGAAAAGCCAGGGGCAAGCATCAAATAGCTCAAACAAGACGGAGAAGGAGAAGCCTGATCCCATGTTGGAGACAATGTTAGGAAAGCTACAAGGTTTGGAGAGCTACATAACTTCGGTTGATAAAGCACACAAAGCTTTGGAAAACCAAATGTTCAACAAGGCCGGAGAAGTTCCTAGGGATCAAAGGAAGCTTCCCGGAAAGACGGAGGACAACCCGAAGGGAAGGGTGATGGCTATCACTACTAGGAGTGGCGTGACAACCACCGATCCGCAGCCTAAGTTTGTAGAAGTCCCAACTGAGAAGGGAAAAGATAAGGAGAAGGAGAAGGAAGATGTCTATGTTCCTCCTCCAGCTTACAAACCTTCTCTACCATTCCCGCAATCTAGAGCAAGAGCGCGTCTAGACAAACAATTCGGTAAGTTCATTGAACTCATGAGCAAACTGCATATTAACATACCTTTCATTGATGCAATTGTAGGTATGCCCGCTTACGGGAAGTTCTTGAAAGAGCTCCTCTCTAACAAGAGGAAGCTAGAAGACTTTGGAGAAGTCAAGATGAGTTCGGAATCTTCGGAGCTCATCAAAACGATGACAGAAAAGATGCCCCCAAAGCTGAGAGATCCGGGGTCATTTTGCATTCCAATTGGAGTAGGAGAAGTCACATATGTCGCCCTTTGTGACTTAGGAGCAAGTGTAAGTATCATTCCGCTTGCTTTGTGTAGGAAGGTCGGTTTAGGTGAACCTAAACCGGTGAAGATGACGTTGTACATGGCGGATCGATCCATAACTCGTCCCGTCGGTATTATTGAAGACGTCCCAGTCAAGCTCAGTAAGTTCTATATTCCAATAGACTTTGTTGTGATTGACATTCCTGCAGATTGTCTGGTCCCGATCATACTCGGAAGACCGTTTCTTGCAACCTCCGGTTGTATGGTAGATTGTAAGAACGCTAGACTAGCCTTCGACATAGGAGAAGAGAAGGTTGAGTTTGTTCTCTCAACTTTGGTGAAACAGCCAGCACTTGGAGAGGATATGTTCAACATCTATGACGAAGAAGCGTCTAGAGAGGAAGTGAGCTCGATCTTATTCAAAGATCCATTGCAAAAGGTCATAACCATGAGCATCATGGAAAAAGGAGAGGAAGAGGATTGTAATGTTGAGATTGAAGCTTTGGAAGAGCCAAAGGAAGTACAAGAGGAAGAGTTTGAGAAACTATACGATGGCTTAGAAAATGTGAGGAACCACGGTCAGTCGTGCTATTCCACGGCCGTGGTTTCACCAAAGCTGGCCGTAAACTGCTATTTTGAGAACACCAAAGAGTTCCACGCCCTAAACCACGGCCGTGGAAGTAACAGTGGTGCCGTAATTTTGGAAAATTCTGAGAACAACTTTGTTCTTTCCACATTTACTCTTTGAGTCTTCTTCAATCACTCCTACACCCTTAGAGACTTCTAAGGAAGCATCGGACACACCTCAAGACTCATCAAAGACATCAATAGCTATGGAATTGAATCCACTTCCCACACATCTTCGGTATGCATTTCTTGGAACTAATTTTACTTTTCCCGTTATTGTTAGTTCCGATTTAAATGAAGATGAACATGAGAATGGTTGTTCTAAGGAAACATAAGAAAGCCTTAGGTTATACCATAGAGGATCTTGTAGGAATTAAACCATCTTTATGCATGCACAAAATTCTAATGGAGGAGGATTTCAAGCCTTCATGACAACCTCAAAAACGATTAAATCCGATCATGAAAGAGGTTGTTAAGAAGGAAATTCTTAAGTTACTTAACGCAGGTATCATCTATCCTATCTCCGATAGCAAGTGGGTGAGCCCCTTTCAAGTTGTCCCAAAGAAAGGAGGAATGACCGTTATCACCAACAAGAACAATGAGCTCATTCCTACAAGAACCGTGACGGGTTGGAGGATGTGCATTGACTACCGCAAGCTAAACAATGCAACTAGGAAGGATCACTTCCCGCTACCATTCATAGATCAAATGCTTGAGAGGTTAGCACAACACTTCTATTTTTGTTATCTTGACGGTTATAGTGGTTTCTTCCAGATTCTGATCCACCCGGATGATCAACAGAAGACCACATTGACGTGCTCGTGGGGTACGTTTGCTTATAGGAGGATGTCATTTGGCCTTTGCAACGCTCCAACCACCTTTCAAAGGTGTATGATGGTCATCTTCTCGGAGTATATTGAGGAAATCATGGAGGTTTTTATGGATGACGTTTCAGTTTATGGTTCCTCATTTGACAATTGTCTTTCTAACCTTTCTCTTGTGTTTCAAAGGTGTGAAGACACTAACCTAGTTCTTAATTGGGAGAAGTGTCAATTCATGGTTAAGGAAGGCATTGTGCTAGGACACTTGATCTCTAATAGAGGGATCGAAGTTGACAAAGCTAAGATAGAGACTATAGAGAAACTTCCTCCTCCATCTTCGGTGAAGGGGATAAGAAGTTTCCTAGGACATGCTGGATTTTATAGAATATTCATCAAGGACTTTTCTAAGATTTCGAAACTTCTAACTAATATCTTGATGAAGGATGGAGTTTTTTATTTTTCGCAAGATTGTTTAGACGCCTTCTATAAGATCCGGGAAGCTCTCATCTCAACCCCGATTATCCAACCTTCGGACTGGAATCTCCCGTTCGAGGTTATGTATGACGCAAGTGACGTAGTTGTTGGAGTGGTGCTTGGGAAAAAGAAGGAAGGCCGGACTCATGTCATCTACTATGCTAGCAAGACGCTAGATGAAGCGCAGCTCAACTACGCCACAATGGAGAAAGAATTTTTATCCATTGTATATGCATTTGAAAAGTTTCGTTCTTATCTTGTAGGTGCGAAGGTGATTGTATACACGGACCACTCAGCAATCCGGTATTTGCTCGCCAAGAAGGATGCGAAACCGAGGCTGATTAGATGGATTCTTCTCCTACAAGAATTCGATCTAGAGATCCGCGACAAGAAAGGCTCAGAAAATTCTGTTGCGGATCACTTGAGTCGTCTACCACACATCGAAGACGACGATCTACCCATTGATGACTCCTTCCCGGACGAACACATACACATCATGGAAGAGTGCATCAACAAGATTTCTAGAGGTAACGAACCTTGGTTTGCTGATTTTGTAAATTACTTCGTTTGTCAGGAAATACCTCCCGGACTATCCTACGCACAAAAAAAAGAAGTTCTTTAGGTATGTCTCGCAATACTTTTGGAATGAACTTCTACTCTTCAAGAGAGGTCCTAACGGCATCATTAGGAAATGTGTGCCGGAAGATGAAATGAAAAGTGTCATTCGTCATTGTCATTCACTTCATTGTGGAAGACACGCTAGTTCCAATAAAAATAGCGTTAAGGTATTGCAATCCGGATTCTTTTGGCCTACTTTATCTAAGGATGTGCAAACCTTTGTTTCTTGTTGCGATGCTTGTCAAAGAACAGGAAATATCTCTAGGAGAAACGAGATGCCTCTCAACAATATTCAGGAGGTGGAAATCTTCGATGTTTGGGGAATCGACTTCATGGGACCTTTCCCATCATCTTGCGGAAACCAATACATACTTCTAGCTGTAGATTATGTTTCGAGATGGGTTGAAGCTATTGTCTCTCCAACTAATGATGCCATGGTTGTTGTCAAATTCTTTAATAGAACTATCTTCCCAAGGTTTGGGACACCACGGACCATCATTAGTGACAGAGGTTCACACTTCATTGCCCGAAAATTCGAAGCTCTACTAGCTAAGTATGGGGTGACTCACAAGATCGCCACTCCCTACCATCCACAAACAAGTGAGCAAGTGGAAATTTCGAATAGAGAGATCAAGGGCATCCTTGAGAAGACGGTGCCAAAGACAAGGAAGGATTGGTCTTTGAAACTAGATGATGCGTTATGGGCGTATAGGACTGCATACAAGACTCCCATAGGTACAACACCATACAACCTTGAGTATAGGAAGTCTTGTCATCTCCCGGTAGAGCTAGAACACAAGGCGTACTAGGCTATGAAGTGGTTGAACTTCAGCATGAAGGAAGCAGGCGAGAAGCGCCTCTTGGACCTTAACGAGCTTAAAGAAGTCCGCTTGAATGCCTATGAGAACGCAAAGATTTACAGAGAAAGGGCAAAGCGTTGGCATGATAAGCATATAATTCCAAAGGACCTCAAAGAAGGAGATCAAGTTCTCCTCTTCAATTCGAGACTTCGGCTCTTTCCAGGTAAGCTTAAATCTACTTGGACTGAACCATGTTTGATTAAACGTGTTTTTCCCCATAGCGCAGTTGAAGTATGGGGTGAAAAGTGCAGAAGTTTCAAGGTGAATGGCCAATGACTTAAGAAGTATTCACCGGAGCTCCAAGCTAAGGAAATCGCTCCGATTGTCCTCGAATAAACTCAAGAATGGTCTAGCTACGGACCCAAAACAAAGTGCTTCTTGGGAGGCAACCCAAGGTATTGCATTTGCGTTTTTTGTTTTTCTTTCTTAGATTAGTTTAGTTTAGTTGTTTTTGTTTTGTTTTCCCCTCGATATCTCCCGGTATGTTATGTTTTTGGATGTAGGAATAAGGAATGGGCAAAGGAAAGAAGAAAACGTTGGAAAGAATGACGAAACTAGAATTTTTGGCACATATGAGAGAGTTCCACGGTTGACCGTACAAAACCACGGCTGTGGAACACCCCGACCAGCCATAATTTCCAAGTTTTGCACAAAACAGAAAATTCCACGGCCAAAACTACGGCCGTGGAACGCCTCGAGTGACCGTAATTTCCAAAAATTTACGGCCACTATATAACCCTCTTTCCTTCTCAAAAACACATTCACCATCACCCACCACGTCCAGAACCACGCCCAAATCGCCGGCCACCTACTTCTTCCATAATTCTTCATCCGGAGTCCGATTCAATCGATTCTTCAACCAAAAGTGGAGCATTTTCAATCATCTACAAGATCCAAGCATCAAACTAAGTGAACAATCCACATTGGAGAAGGATTTTGGATTTTTCAAATCCAAACCTAGGTTTTATTCTCTATCCCCTTCTTGGTCAATTTGGTTCAATTTCCTTGCAAGATTTTAGGAGAACTGGACGAAATTGGATTTAGAATTAGTCTAGGGCTGTGATTGTTCAATTTAGTGTGAATCTGCTGAATTTTGAGAGAGACAGAGAAAATCCACGGGTCCGTACATTTCCACGGCCGTGACATTCCAAGAATAGACCGTGGTTTTTTCTGTTGTTGAGTGAAAATGTTTAGACGAAAGTCAAGTAGAAACAAGAAGCAGAAAGGTGATAGTTCCTCTTCTTCCCAACCCCCTCCTAGTGAACCACCATCACCACCACCTCCTTAAATCCCTAGATTATGAAGGAGCCATAGAAAAGATTTCAAAGAGACCGATAATAGGACCTAGGTACCTTGTCCTAGAGGAGCTTGAAGAGCTCAATGTAGTGAATGATTTGACTTGGCTCTTGGATAGAGCCGGATTGATCATCTTCTCCGCCATTAGGGAAGATGCTTATGAGGAGATAACAAGGGAGTTTGTAACTTCCTTTGAGCATAGCGCCGTTAGCCGAACGATGTCTTTTAGGTTGATGGAGCAAAACTATGAGGTCTCCATAGTTCAGTTTGGAACCTTCTTTGGGTTTCATGAGAGTTTCAATGCATGGTTTCCCGAGGGAGTGAGAGTCGAGGACTTTTGGAGAGATATTGTTATGATCTATGCTAGTGAGGATCGTTGGCAACCGGCCGACACTAAGGCTAAACTCATATACTACTTAGCCTTGAAGATAGCTCATAGAGTCCTTTTGGAATGCCTTTTCCCTAGGACCGAAACACCACAAAAGATTAAGACCGATGAACTTTTCCTCCTCTATTGCATGCTCACTGGTACTTACGCAGATTGTGCCACCCTACTTGCCTCTACCATTAGTAAGTTGAAGAACAAAAAGGCCGGGAATATAGGTTATGGGGGTATGGTGACTCACATCGCCAACCAGCTGGGCATAGACTACTCCGCTTGCACTAAGATAGTGGCGAGACCCTTGGGTCTCAATGGGCTTATGACTAGAGGGATCATCTTTCCCCGCCACCGAGCTTCACCTACCACAACCATGCCTTGGGAGGAGAGAGGTGGTAGGGGAATTCCATGGTTTCCCGAGTATTCTATCATGTTAGGCCGTCACAACTGGAAGGAGACCTTCGTACCGATGCATGCCAATAGACTAGTAGCCCCTCCATATGTGCCTGATGAGGTTCCAGCTGAGGATGATGATGAGGAGATGGTAGGAGGAGATGATCAGGATGCAGGAGACACTGAGCATGACTTTGGCACATTCCCGGATCAGCCGGCCGACTTCCCGGAGCCGCCCAAGAGATCTCCCTGTCCGTCTAGACCTTCCGGTTCTTCTTCCTTACGCCGTGCTAGTGTGAGTGAGAGGCCGACGTGGATGTAGACTCCACCCACTTGGTATGGAGAGCAGCCACCATGGATAGGAGCTCCTCCTCCATGGTATGATCATCCACCGGTTGCACAGACACTTCCTCAGGATGCGCCTTCATGGTATGGTCAGCCGCCAGCTTGGTATTCGCAGCTACCAGATTGGGCGGATGACCTTTCGAGGAGAGTATGAGACTTGGAGGTCCAACATCAGGCTCATGATGTGGAGTGGCAGGAGAACGCCCGGATATTACAAGATGTGTACCGCCAGCAGTTTGGGCGTCCCTTCAACTCCGACTTCTTTCCATACCCACCACCACCTCCATAGTGATCTCCATGGATGCTTTGAGCCACTTCACCACCATTAGTGAGTTTCTTTGTTTCTTTTCTTTTCTTTATTTTTTTTGAACATTGAGGACAATGTGTATGTCAAGTATGGGGTGGGGTGTGACTCTTGTTTGTAATAACTCGACTCACTTTGTTTGCTTATGTCTATGAACACTTGCATGTTTCCTTCATTGTCACACGTTTCATTATTGTATTGCATGAAAAAAGCTTTGAAAAACCCATAAAATTTTGAATGTTTTGAAAATTTTTGTGCTTCTAAGATTAGAGATGATTTCTATGATGAATCTACTTGTGGAATGAGTTTTTGATGACAATTGTATGCTTAAATTGAATTATAAATTGTGAAGAGATTGAGTATGTTGTTTAGCCTTTCTTGCAAGTTTCATAATGTGAAAGTCTTTATCTAAATTATATTGAGAAATTAAGGTTAAAATCACAATATAAGTTCTTATACTTCTTTATGAGATGATTAAGGCACCTTGAATTTCTTACTTCTTTCTTTGATCATTTAGCCCCTCAATGAAAATATTTGCCTCCTTTACCTATCCGGGATTTAGGAAGAGTTGATTTTGGCATGTTTGATATGGGAGGGCCATGAAAGCAATTGTTTAAATTCATGAACAAATAGGTTTGGGGAAGTCAATCATGATGATGAGTAACTCGGCACCATTCACATAGCCGGGTGTTTGAGTCTTACCAAAGTCGGATTGAGCGATATTCCTAACGGATTATGGTATGTGCATCAAGGGTTTGAGACATCTCGAAATTGAGAAACGCCAATCTCCTAGGCTTCGGTTTTTGTGCACCGTTGTCCATAACTCCAAAAGTAAAGTCAAAAAAATTATGTGCAAAAAGTCTAGAGCAAAGCTCTAAGTTGGTGGTTAGTGCAAATGGTGAAAAGAAAAGAGTTGTGTTGTTCCTTCTTCCCGGATTCATACACCACATCCCTTACAAGTTTCCCCACCCTTCCGTATTCTTGACCTTACTTGAAAGTCCTTGAGATCATAAGAGTGTTATTTGACTTGGTGATCTAAATTCAAATTTCACATGCTTGATTTTGACAATGCTTGAAGGTTATGATGTTTGTCTTGAAGTTTATGCAATTTATGATGTTCCTTTGCTTTGCATATATTAGTTTATGTGTATGAACGTTTTCAAGGATGAATGAAGCAAGATTTGAGGATGATCTATTGATTAGAAGCACATTACCAAAAAGATTATTTTGTTTTGTTTTGCATTCATATTTCATTTTACCTTATGTTCTAAGCTTTTGAAAACCTTGTTTGGGGACAAGCAAGTGACAAGTATGGGGTATTTTGTTAGCATGAAATATGACTATATTTTAGGCACTTGTTTTAGTTGTTTTTCCCTCTTTTATGTGTACATGGATATGAGTTCGAAGCATTTGTAAGCTCATTCACCCACTTTGTCGATATAGAGATCTACACTAGCTTTGTTTTGTTTATAGGTGAATAAAGGCTTGAATTGGAACAAAATGTGGAAGGAAAGGAGTATTTGATCATGCTATATGTCAAGAAGATGCTTTGGAGGAGCTACGGAAGGAGCATGAGTGAAGAACATCACGAAATAAAGGCTTTCACAAAGGATTTGGAGTTCCACGCCCTAAATTACGGCCGTGAAAACTTGTACTAGACCGTGATTTCCATGACGAAGTGACATGTCATATTTGCCATGTCAGCGACGGTTATTGGGCTTTTCTCGTAACCCTATTTCGCCCTATAAGAAGGCTTGAGAAGGGAGTTTTGAGGACGTTCGCTTAGGATTTCATTTTGATCTTCGCTTGCAATTCGGTGGAGAGTCGAGACGAAAGATCGGAGATTACGGAGTTAACTCTATTTCGCCCTATATTGGGTTGTTCTTGAGAACCACGGCCGTGGTTCTTCAAGATATAACCGTGATTTTCCCTATTGTACGTATTTTGCTTTTGCATTCATCCAAAGTTAAAGATTTGCTTTAACCTAGCTTTGGCTTGCCTTTCCTAGGTAGTAGTGAGACTCAACATCCTCTATTTCGGTTTCGAGTGTCACAACCTTAACCGTTTTAGTTTGTCTTTGATTTCTTGGGTTTGGGCATGGGTATTTGAGATTAATTCTTGTCCTTAGATCCTTTCTATATTGCAGTCTCAACAACCTTTATAGAGAGTGTCCTTGGGTGAGTCATATAGGGTTTTGGAACTTCACCGTACATAACCTTACATTAGTTATACCTTTGCAACCTCAACTCTGTCCTTATATCTATAGAATATCTTGAATCGATTGCCACAATTGGATACTTGGATCTTTAGGATTGTTGTTTTCCTAATATTTGCAAAGCTTCTATACTTTATTTGCTCAATAATTTGTGAACTGAATTTGATCCCCCAAATCCCTGAGTTCGATACTCTGAAATTCTTGCTTTACTACGCCGATCCGTACACTGCGGGTTCGCTTGCTTTGATTTCAGTTTTATAATTTAAAACTTATTTGCACGCACACTTTGAGGCGAACAGTAACAGCGGCGCGAGGAGGGTTTTACGTAGATAGAATTAGGGTGTTGTTAGGTTAGGGTTAAATAATCCGATTAAGGTCTTAATCAGGATTAAAGTTAATTACCTAATTGAGCCCAAATTAGATAGCTGAGGACGGTACGGTTTTAACAAAGTGAGTAGTGGCCCATCATAACAACTTGATCTTGTTAAGGACCTATGACGTAACATTCCGTCCCATAAATGTAACTTGGATGGATATCGGAATAAGATTCTTCGGGTTTTGTCAAAATACATATACATAGATAGGGTTGTACGATTAGGGTTTAGTGTAATCTCATCATTTTATGTGAATTAAATTCTACATAAAATGATAGAATTTGTGAAAGGGTGCAATTCTAGGTAGAATGGGAAAAAAAATCAACGGATCGAAATCCGATTTGACTCAAAAATTAACGGAATAAAATTTATGGATATTACAAGTGTCGAATATCAAGGACTTTAGGAGTATAAATCACAACCATAAAATCCAAAAGCGGTAAACTAATAGTGGAAAATGTTTGTTGGTTTTTACTTTTTAGTATTCAAAGTTGTTGAAAATAGTGAATTAAAACAAATTGAGTTATATGCGAGTTATATTCCAGGAATGGATATTTCATTAACTATGAATCATCGATATACCTTAAACATTTTATTTTCTTAATCAAATCTGACTATAATCATGAAGGTAGGTTGCCTAAAGTATCACTAATCCCCTTTCGGGCTCAAAGTGACGTGTCTTAACAATTTAATATTCACCTTTTCACCATGTTAAATAAATCAAAATCCTTTAATCTCTTAGATACAAGAAACCTATTCGATTCAAACATCTCCTTTCGGTCTTTGTTTTAACAAATAAGACTTGCATCTATGGCAACCTATGTTCCCTCAAGAGATCTAAGTCACTTTCGCACAAATAAGTCTCAAGCTTATACCTTATTTTCCTACAATTCCTATCATATTTCGGCATCTAGATATAGATTTAAACACGTAAGGCATAAATCAATCAAAATAATCAAATATATATTTAAGAAATTCTAAGAGCATAGTCTATCTCAACATAGTTAGATTAATCTTCAATCTTAGAACTTAGAGAACTAGCCACACGTGAAAATAGAAATAAAATTAACAAGATTCATAATAAAACTTCCAAGTTTCAATATGAAAGAAGGAAAAAACTTCAATCTCAAATCTCTTCTATAGCCTTCTTTTCTTTCTAATTTCAAAACAAAACACAGTTAAGCTGATAATGGATGGTTCTAAACTCCCAAAATGTCTCTATAAAGAGGTTTAAACAACCAAAGAAGGTCAAATGTCTCTTAAAAAGGGCAATTACTGTTCATTGCACGCTCGTGCATTGAGAGTGCACGATCGTGCAACCCGACAACGACTTCAGAATTGGCTCTCTTCAAAGTGCAAGAACGTGCATTGCCAGCACATGAACGTGCATGAGCATCTCCTTTGATTTATTCTCGATCTTAGCATGATTTCCTTTCTTCTTTTGCATGATCCTTGCATGGCTCTCCTTGAGAACATTTGACAAGATCTCCCTACACTACTAGATAAATGACTTGTCATGCAACATGATTTCCTAATTCATATACATTGCTTTAATTTGGTAGTTGTCAATAGTCACGACGTTGTATACGCAACTCCTTATTTATTTTTATTTTTTTTAGTATGGCATTCTTTTCTTTCCTTGTCATGCAACATGTGTTCTGCTGTGTTTTGTGTACAATGCATGCTTCATTTATTGCAAATGGTTGCTGAAGTTTCTAGGCCTTAATTTGGAAATATCTTGTTAGCCTAAAATCTAACTATTCAGATGGTTGTAATTCCTTGTAGATGTTGTTGTCATGGTTTTCTACTGTTTTGTAAATTAATGTGTTAGTGTGGTGCTTGAGGTGACGAGGAAGGGGTCCGTCCAGGATTTCTTGAAGCCTATGATCCATAGAGTTGTAAATTCTCCGCTCACTACTACATATATAGGTTTATGTTCTACATCACTCAATAGACATAGTAATAAATCTTCTCCACTATTGTCTTCTACAACATTAACTCCATAGTCTCCATGGTGTATGGACCTTCTTCCTCTCGATGTTTATATGTACACAATTTGAGTTGTATTTAGTAGCACTATTTGTTAGGATTATTTTTTTTATTCAAGGCATAGTGTTCAGTATGGAATATAACATAATATGTGAGACATTCTGCTCTTACAAATGCTTTGAGAATTTTCAATTGAGAAATTTAGGTTTTAGACCTTGTAATACGTGCTCTAAATTTGCTTTACAATAGATTGTTTGTCAATTTGAGTTGTAGTTGTTGTTTTATGTTTGGAATGAAGTTTGCTTACTATTGTTGAGTTCTTGTTGTTGTTATAGCGTTGGAATAGTGTTTGATATGGTATTTGAACTATTGCATGACGAAGATAACGAAGGATGAAGTTTAAGCAGGATTCATGGCTAGCTTTATTTTTTACAAGTAATTTTTTGGTTGATTATGTGATAACCATTAGGTGTTTGGGCAAATATGAAAATTTGTGTAATTAGGAGACTATATACCTTTGTGCTACAAAAAATAATATGTTGCTCATACTTTTGACAAATACTTAGCATTATTTTGGGACATGATGATGTACACTTTATACCTTTAAAATATTTATCTATGGATTATTATTAGTATTTTGTATGAAATTTGTATAATTTATAAATTATCTAATTAGTTGTACACATCAGGTATTGTGGTAACCATTATGGATCATATGGCAATGGTTCCATGTAAGGTGACAATTGATTACTTTTTGTAATAGTTGTCCCTTGGTAACGGGTCTATCAATATTATAATGGTAAAATTTGTTGTAATAATTTTTTTTAATGGTTGCACTTATAGTAATAGTTATGTGTCTATTGTAATTGTTTTGGACTTGATTTTTCAAACCGATACAGTAGAGTTCATCTTCGTTGCTATATACCTATTGCAAGGCATGTTATTGTAACTGAGCATAATCCATTACGAAAGTCTTATTGTAACAGTTTTGAAGCCTTAAGTAACTAATTTTAACGGTTACAATAGGGTATTTATCTAGTAGTGCCAACTCCATAGTCTCTTCATCAAGTTTTAAATGACCAATCCTAAAGTCTCCATGTAATATCCGGAATTTTATTCCGTTTATTTCCATAACAAACCGGTTTTCGAACAGTTGATTCCCTATACGTCCATATAGTCGGATACAAATCTAGAAATTTTATCATTTTATGTAACCTCACTCTACATAAAATGATAAAAAAAAAAAATTTATAACAATTCTTATTCCATCAAACCCTAGTTCACATCATTACTTGTCTTTGACAAAGTCATGACGCCCTAGTGACGAGATTAAGACGAGACCATGCACGAGCTTGACAAGGCTGTGACGAGTTCTGACAAGGTCTTGGCAACCCATATGAATCTCAGCCCACTCTCCGTACATAAATTGTCAGCCCAGTCCGTGATCCATCCCAGCAGCCCGCGTGTCCAGCCTTCCAGTTCGTGCCCCAGCTTCAGCAGCTTGCCCGCAGCGCCAGCCCAGCTTCAGCAGCTTGCCCGCAGCGCCAGCCCAGCAGCTTCCAGCAGCCCAACGTGCCAGTTTCCAGCAGCCCAGCAGCATGCCCAGCTTCCAGCAGCCCAACAGCAGGCACAACTTCTCAGCCCAACGAGTCGCAGCCCAGGAAGATCTTGGACGTGCAGATTACGTGTGGCTACTGAACGTTACCACAATGGTAACTACCGGATTTCACGCAGAGAATCAGTCCTCCCGATCTCCTTTCCTTCTACACTTCGAATCTTATTCCCGTCCAGATTCACAAGCACATACCTTCCCTCCCTTCCTTCGTTGATAGACTTTCAGCAGCGTCTTCCTCCCTTCCGAGACTCTATCATCAGGCAAGGATAGCATTGAACAACAGGACGCCAACCTTCTGCATACAAAGGTCCAGAGTAGCCAAACGAAGGGAGCTCTTCTCGTCGCAACAACTGGAACGACTTCAACCCGGAGAACACTGTAAAGCGCAGCAAGCCTCGTTAGCGGCCGACACTGCCTCTTCTGGATCGAACTGCACTCAACTGTGTTCTGTATAGCCGGGTAAAGATCTAGCTACCTCTCCATCCCTTCTGTCACCTCCTTAGTTAAATTTTGCATCTTACACCTTCCTTCTTGTGCTGGATTGCTTCCCCATCGATGCAGTAGTGAGATAGGTTGCAGCTTTCACTTGGATCATTGATAAAACGAGATAAGACTCACACCAGTCCGGTAAGAGACCCACTGCCTCTTGCTCCTGTTTATGAGATAGGTGCAACTTATGTATATATACTTTGTAATCTCCATAAGTTTAGAACCTAGAATGGGTGTATTGGATCATATAGATTAGTGTGTTAGGTGGAAGTCGAACTAGAGATCTATAGGAAGGTGGACTGCTGTAAATATGAACAATAGAAATAAGAGTGAAGAACCCTTGTTGTAATCTCAGTTTATAAGTGGGAAATGGGTACTTTTGTAGATCAATGTTAGAGAGTTAGGTTGAAGATCCACCGTTGAAATTTTAATAGGTAATAGGTGGATGTATGTAGTTTACTGTATTAAAATTTGAGAAGAAATGAACGGTCGGATTAGAAGTTATAAGCTTCCAAAGTAGGGTATATAAGCAGTTTTTAGAAAACCATGAAATTTTGGCTAAGTATAGAAAATGTAAGTGTTGTAGCCAACTTTGAGAATTTTTATAAAAATGATGGATGAACAGTTTTGAGAAATTCTTGCTCCTAAGGGTAGATGGAACATCATAGATGATCTAGAGAATTATTTCGGAATTTTTATAAGTTTCTACGAATTTTATATTTGAAACCGAAGGGGACCTTTACGATCTTTCGGAAAATAGGAAAATAGGAAAAGTGCCAGTTTGTAACCAAACTAAACTTTAGGAGTTAGAATATGACTTTAGAGTCTCAAATATGAGTTTAGACATGAATTTCGGAAAATTTGGAAGTTTCAGGACTAAGGGTAAAATGGTCATTTTACCATAAATTAGTGCTGTAATTAGTTATGTCCTATTACGATCTTCTATCTTAGAAGTCTTAGACTTCTAATTACGTTGGAGTGTGCTAATGCACTTATCTCCTTTGGCAGGCAACTGAGTTGCTACAGTTTACAAAGCGAGTTTGGTTTACAGAGAATCGAGATTTATAACAGGTAAGTCCTTTGGGCTTACTTAGCTGACTTCTGAATATGAGCATGAATGATGATAGTGGTGTGTGATTGAGATGTTTAGTGTTATAGGTTGTGATAGATATTTACCGACCTATACTTGGCCTAAGAGTAACGGGCGGTGGCATTCTGCTCAGTTAGCTTGCGGGCGCTGGGGGTTTCTTTAGGGACTAGTCCATACTCGGTTTGTAGTGATGCTACCGGCGGAGGTCAGCTAGACCTACACCCAGCTGGATAAGGAACGGAGGCGAGAACTGTAAAGAGTTCTCGTGCCACAACTGTAAAATTGAATACGATGAATCACCCAAATAATAGACAATAAACGGTTGGGTGCCAGCATGATGTTTGTTTATATTTTTCTGCGTGTGTTTGTGCTGTTGTTATTCTACTTATATTTGGATAGTTAGCTAACAGTTGATATGTTGTGTAGACGTACCACAGGTTAGAGCAGATGCCGAGTGATCCGGATGGTAGTGGTCAGCCGGGGTGTCGTACTTTTAGGATGTGTTGCAGTTTCTCTATTTGTGGGATTTCCAATTAGACCTTGGTTCTTTTCTTTCTTTTCGTACTTTGTTATCTTATGTTTTCCGGCTGTTGGTTGTTCTGGTCACATTCATACATTGTTAGGACTTAATTTATGATTTCCGGTTTTTCCTTATCTGTGCCTTGTTGTAAGATCTTGTTAAGTTGTTGTCAAACTAAGGTCGGGACCCACTGTGCGGTCCTAACCAGTAACTCCCCAAGTTGTAAAATTTGGGGTGTTACACTCCATCATGCATCAAAACACCAACAATCATTCTGAAAACAAAGACAAAATGAGTGTATACCTCCATACTAGAAATGTAACAAAAACTAGTAACAAATAGGGTTGTAATACGAGACAAGCTACTCAGGCTTGACTCGCGTTCGGCTCGAGCTCGTTCATTTTGTAAACGAGCTGAATATATATATGAATACATCTTAAAACTCGTATAAAATTTAGCCTCGGCTTGGACTTTGCTCGTTTATAAACGAGTCGAGCTTAGCATGTCGATGTTCGGCTCGTTTGGGAATGTTCGGCTCGTTCGGTTAAAATAACACTATAAGAGCATTATTTTAGTCAATCTACTTGGGATTGATTCATCAAAAGCTCGGTTCGAGCTCGTTCACTTTCTAAATAAGCCGAATATGAACACATTTTAAAGCTCGTATAGACTTTAGGCTCAACTTAGACTCAACTCGTTTATAAACAACCCGAGCTTGAACATTTCAATGCTCGGCATATTCGGCACCCCTAGTCAAAACATACAAACTTGTGTCAAAGCATGCTAAACTAATCATAAAAAATGATCTAAAACCTAATAAAAAAAACATGTTATCACTTTATTATAATAAAAATATTTTAATAACCATAACTATAAAAATATGAACTTTTGTAATATTAGTTCAAAATGTGGGTATTATTAGGTCAAACATTGCGTAATGTATTTCAAACATTGCGTGTTATTAGTTCAAGCAAATAGTGCATAAAACATAACTACTAAATTAATAAAATAATTCATTAGCTAAATATAAAAAATATTAAAAATGATAGTATATGGGTTTTGAACAAATTGAACTAAATGATCATTCCCACATAAAAATATAATAATTATCATAGTTTTTTAATAGCAATTACAAAAATGTCATTACGTTGTCCTTTTAAAACAGATTTTTAAAGAACAAAATTGTTTCCATATCTTCTAAAATTGCAAAAATTGCCACAACACACCTCCTAAATCACTCATAAGTAATGACGTGGGTGATTGTAGGTCATTGGATCAAATAAATCAACAATACAGATTACTCCGTAATGCCGCACCACAACTCCTCCCCACCTATGATGCACAAACACTTCTAGAAGGCTGCGTGTCTCGTGTCCTGCCGTGTCTGACACGGGACACGTTAGAAAACGGCTCGGACAGGGTCAAGTATGATGCGACACGGTCAAGACACGTTTCAGAGGTAGGACACGTCTAGGAAATGGCGAGGACTCGGATTGTGTCCGGTCAAGATACGGTCAATGAAAGTTTATCCTATTTTTTAACGCTAAAAAAAATTATTTTTTGAAAAAAAAAACTTAAAGGAAAAACTTATATACCGTAATATTTTTTCTTCCCTCCCATTTTTTTGCGACTAAATTTAGCTCCACATGGGCACCTACGAGATTGTGGTTGCCGGAAGCAAGACACTGATCTTCTTCTTCGGTTCTAATGTTGAAATATTATTGTTTCACCGGCCGACTAATCTCTCCATTTATTCTTATGATTTCATAAATTAACTTTGAATTTTTCATAACTAATTTATCGTGTAATCTTTCTATGTTTGCGTTATTCTAACTCTTTCACTTTTTCTAATTTATAAATTTTTATCATTGTTTCCTTGGCTAATCATGTTGTTCAGTTGCTGTTGATATGCAAAATTAATGGTTTGTTCTTCAATTTTGAAACTAAGAATGTTTATTTGAGAATGTAAGATTAAATATGTTTATTTCTGTGTTTTGTAAGACTGAAAATATTTGTTTTTAAGCTTTTGTTTCGGTTATTTTGTTATCATGTTGATATTTTTATCAACTCATATATCATTGAGTTTTTCATACATATGTATCTCGTTATGATATATGATTTTTACGTTTCAATAGCTTTAAAATGATATATTATTTGTTTTAATCGTCGTGTCTCCGCTTCTCGTATTTCTGAGAATTATCGTTTCCTATTTCCGTCATGTCTGTTCCCGTATTCGGGTCCGTGCATCATAGCTCCCACACAAGCTAATCCTTTATCTTTTAATGCCAAAAGAAAATATATTTTACTAGTTAGGGCCAATTTAATTCCGTATATTTGCTGTTATTATTTATTAATTCGGAAATCGCGATTTCAGTTCACATATATACGTAATACTAATGATAGAACAATCCAAGTTAAACGCACGAGAGGATAGGAAATTGGTCGGGAGAGAGAAATCGAACTGCAGTCATGGCGAACGATTCCAAGTCTTCCTCCACTGCCAAAAACCCTAAGAAGGCCAATTTGCTGGATCATCACTCAATCAAGAACGTACTCGACGAATCTGTCTCTGAGGTTTTTCCCTCAACCTCTCACACATACGCTCATTATTCGTATCTTCTACGATGTGGAGATCTGTTGAAATTTCGGATGATTGGCTGTTTGTTTTTTTACCTAGACATGAAAATGTTTAGTATTCTTGATCCATGGGATTGCTTGATTTCGTGGTTATGAGTCTTATACCATCAGATCAAGAATAGGGCTTTATTGACGCATGTGATCTGATTTTTAGGTTGTTTACAGCCGGTCGTGAAGAACGGTATTGTGGGGGATTTTATTGTTGAATTGACTGTGGTCGTTGCTTTAGAGTAGGGTGAAAGAGGGTTAAATGCTGTTTATGATGAATATTTGTGATCAGGAAATGTCATTTTCTTAATTATGAGTTTGTAGGTCCTAGTGATATACTTTAGTATTCCTTGGGATATCGGTGAGTCAATGAGTGACAGGACGATGTTCTTAGGACATACTGCTGACACTAGTAATGCAACACATCAAATCCAGCATTACTGATTGTGATGTTGCTTTATGTTAGCTGCACAGACATGTGATATCTCCATCTTAGTGCTTGCTGTTATCTAGACTTAACTTAGAATAGATTTTTATTTACAAATTATACTGCAGTTGTGTTTACAAGCTCCACCCAGTATTTTAAGTGTTTCTTATGTGACTTGTCGTTGACATGCCTAGATAGACTGTGTGTACTCTACCTTGAATCGAAGCTTAACATATGATTTATGCCTCATGATTTATCTAACTTTTAGGTGGCATGCTTTAATATAATGTTGGCCACCTTGAATCAATGCTTGGCATTTATCCATCTCTCATTGTTTCTGTATGGTAACTTGCCTACTCTTAATTGACTCAATTCATTGGAGGAGTGTAAGATCTTCTGCCTGTGACCTGCATACTGAACCTCATCAACGTGTATATATTTATTTTTGGTTTAAGGCTTGAGATGTTAAGTTATGGTCCAT
This sequence comes from Fagopyrum homotropicum, assembly GCA_033239125.1. Lineage (NCBI taxonomy): Eukaryota > Viridiplantae > Streptophyta > Magnoliopsida > Caryophyllales > Polygonaceae > Fagopyrum > Fagopyrum homotropicum. The sequence goes on from BSWB01000007.1 coordinate 17,221,502, forward strand.
GACTCTATGTTACCAAGTCTCACCCAACCATTGCTTCTTTCTTTCTTTCTTTCTTTCTTTCCATCCACACTAATATGTCCATTCATACTTTTAATTATGAAAGAATTGGGTTAAATAGGCTCTTTTTTCATAGGATTTGTATTGTAGCCCCCTCTAACTTTACCCTATATATAATTCCCCTGGATGAAAGAATGGAGTTAAATAAGGGTATATTTACTAAATGAGTTTATTCTACGGGTACTTTTAATAGTAGTAAAAGGCCTAGTTAGCCATTTTACCTTTTAATTATACATTTTTCATATCTTTGTCATGTTTTAAGATGCAGCTAAATCATTCAAATGGAAAAATGTGTTAAAGAGGTGTTAAATGCCGTCTCTTTCACTCTACACTCATCTCATCAAAATAACAGAAATGGTACAGGGATTTTGTTGTTACTTATAAAAAGGTCTTACTTCATCCCCTTTTCCGAAGTTCATCTGATCATCAATAAATTTCTGTAGACATAGCCATGCTTTATTAAGCTTTCATTGTGCATTCAGATTTGCATTTATAAAAGTACCTTGTTCGGATTCCATCTCTCTCTCATGACACATGGCTTTTACTCTGTTCATAAAGTTTTTTTGTATGTTGTAAATTTATGATTAATTTTCATGTCTGTAAAATTCCTGCATAAAAAAAAAGACTCCGTCCATTGATCTACTTCATTTTCTTTTTCTTTTCAAGAAAGGTGTATACTGCCCCAAGTAGATCAGTGACTCATACTCAATAGTACCAAATTGCCTTTAGTATGTACTAACACAACTGTCATCAGCAAGTTCTACAATGTAAATTTGAGAACTGTCTTGGCCAAATTGCTTTCCTGCCTACTTATTTTATTATGTTAAAAAAATTTATCTTGAAAAGTAGCAACAGTTCAACAAATAATTTCCAAGATGACCAAAGGATAAAACTGGTGGATCTGGGTGTTAATAACCATGACAGATGCATTTGTTTGATTGTTTCGCAGTCTTGCAACTTGCTTTTTTGCAACTAGATGCAGAAACCTTGATACAAATAGTTCTTCTACTTCACCCATTTTTCAAGAGTTTTATCAATTTTTAGCCATCTACAAGACAAACGATTTGAATTTGAATAACATGATTGATATCTGCTGAATGTACTTATTTTTCTCCCAAGTGTATGTGTTTACAATGGTATCAAATAGTAATGATGCTTCTCCAAAATTATTTGTTTACTTTCTTCCTCCATTTTATGTAGAAAATGCCTTAGAAGACGATGTTCTGGTTTATCCCTTTATGATGGCTCCTGTGAAACGGATGTGTATTTTTACTTTTAGTATTAAGTTTGGCTTAGTTAATATAAATTTTGACCCTTTATTTTTTCTTATGACATCTTTTATGCTCTTTCTTTTTCACTTATGTTTTTCCTCTTATAATTGTGGTGAGTTTGGAACTGATTCATCATTATTTTTTGTTAGGTTGTTAAAAGTCGTGGCTATGTTGAAGATGTGAGTTTGAGTAACATAAGGTTACTCTTGGGGACCATAATCATCATCATCGCTCTTGTTGCACAATTCTATCCCAAGAAGTTCCCTGCCAACAGAGAGTTTCTGATTGGCTGCATCGTATTATATCCTTTTTACAATCTGCTGTTGCTTTTCATCTTCTAACTGTGAAAGATGTTCTACTATTCCTCTATACCTCAACTAGACAAGGTAGGGTAATACTGCTGTGTTAGAAAATGGAGGGTTTAGCTTGCCAAAGTTCTTTGCCTTGGTTGTCGCACAGGGGGGAGGAGCTAATAGAAACTATCTCTTTCTTCACATTTATAAGTATTTGTTTCTAAATATGTAATGATGTAATCAAAGCTATTGCTTATACTAGTTTGAAACTCAAAAAGACGGTTGTGTGTTGTATTGTTATGTATAGCATATCTTAGCCGTGTTTCATCCTTGACAATAGCACGTACATCATCTTCAATGGATTGTTGCAGCTGATTATATACACTAAGGAAAAGAACGCCATTTTGTTCACCTATCCACCACCGGTATATATCCTTGCAATTCACCTCTTTTACCAGTCAGTTACTAATCAGTGCCATGTTTCTTGGTCATCTTTGTGAATGATGATGTTTCTTTCTTATTGTCTTATGAAAGTATCTTTTGCAGTTCCGTTTTTTTTTTTTTCGCGAGTACGGATGTTCCCTTCCAAGTTCTAATTAACTTTACAAAGAATAAGCACTTCATAAGCTATTCACCACTTATTCTTAAAAATATGTCTGGAAATGTAGTGTCAGTTTGCAATTTGCATACATTCCTTTTCTTAATAAGTCCTTCTTCTGATAACATCATCCATGCAACTTTATATTCTTCACTGCTTTCTGTAAGTGTTACAAAGTTGGTTTCTCAGTTACTGTTCATTAGTTGTAATTGTGTATAAAAAAATTTATTTCCTCAGTTACTGTTCGAATGAAAGATGCCAATTTAGTGTCTACCCTGCACAGAAGACTGCAATTTATGTGATCATTTTCTGGTCTTAAATAATTTTTAGTACTGAACTGTATGCTAGTTATAAGATCTGTTATGTTTGATCTTTAGCCAGGTTGGTTCGCTATTGCCTTTATATTTCCTTTGATCTCGACTTGTGCTTCTTTCTCGTGTTGCGCTTTGGTTGGTTTAACAAACCGGTCTGGGTTCTATCCCTCTTCCATAAATATAAGCATTGAATTTGACCCAGTTCATAATGTAGTAACCACATGAGTTTCTTTGCCTGTTGATAGGGATCGTTCAACAGTACTGGCCTCGTTGTCTCTTCCAAATTACCGAGATTCTCTGACATGTACACGCTGATTATAGCAAGTGCAGATCCAAAGTCCATCTCAGCAAACGAACCTGTAGAGCTAACCAAAAGTGTCACTAAATGGTTGTTTTCTCTCTCTTTCTCATTGTCAATTAGGCACTGTTAATGGTCATCAGTCATGACTTTATACTACCTTTTTAACTGATGCATGATTTCCAACTGATGCTCTTCAGGTTCACCAAGGATGGAGTTTTGGTGGAAGGTCTGTTCTGGAAAGATGTGGAGGGACTAATTGACGACTACACCAAGGAACGAAAGAAGGGAAAATGATCTGTAGGTCTAGTGAACACCCTTAGATTATGATCGGATTATACAACTCAAATCAATATGAAATCTGTAGGGATAGTCCAAAGCTAGACATCTCTTATTGCTCGAAAAGAGCTGAGCTACTGTTTAATTTGGAGCATTTTTGTCAAACCGTTAAACTGCGTTTTGAAGATGCTGGATAGAAGTTATGTCATGATAATCTTTATATTACTGCTAATCATGGAGCCGGGTATGCAGTTACCTTCATTTTCTGAATCATAACCTAGTTTTAGGTTTTGACATTTAATTTAGGGTTTATTTTGAAGTTTTTTATAAATCTGTGTTAAATTTCTATCGGAATTATAAAGTATAATTATAGAATAGGTATATGCGTATCAAAGTCTGCTCTTCTAACAACTATGATTTGTCCAATACGATCGGGAAGGGTTAAAAACACTTCAAACTATGACTTGTGTCGATATGTAAGCTTTTCAGCTTAGTGTAATTTCAACTTAAAGACGTTTTTGGCAATCACATAAGTCAGAGTAGATTACATGGGAGGTGCTACTAATCAGCCCCACGGCTTTTCATATTGGCTGAATTTTTTGAATTTATCTATTTGAGTTTTCAAAAATTGAGAATCTATTTTTTATTAAGTTAATTTTAATCTCTTAAATTAAAAGAATATTAATTTATTTTAAGATATTTTTTAATTATTATGGATTTTCAAAAATATTGCTAGTATAACTGCCAACAAAAAAATTTCAAAACCGAAAAATTCAAGAAAAATATTTTTATTTGTCATTCTTTAAATATATATTTAAAAAACAAAAGATATAAAAGTTGCGAGTTAGAATTTATTTTTCATAATTTTAACTAGCTAGCGTTTACATACCAACTTTTTTCTTTGTATATATATATGTTCATTTTCTAAAATGTAAACGGAGGCTATGATAACTTCTTTGGGCATGGATAAAGGATAAAGGATAAAGTGTGGGCCTAGATCGAGCTTAAGCGTCAACTACTCGTTATGTTATGTACAAATGGATCAAAGGATAAAATATGGTTGGCGGAAGGTATGAGATGAATGTAGAGCGAATGGTTGATCCACTCAAGGTTGATCGAGCAATCGGTGATGTGGAGTGGATTATTGATTTTGAAAAATCCTCGAATGCTAAGTCTTGAAACGAAGATTCAAGAAAGAACTTGATGCCCAAAATCAAGGAGAGTGATTTACCTTCAACTAAACTTGATTTAATTTGAACATCTTTTACAAATAAGGTCAAACGTCTTTTATATAGGTACGATGAAGGCAATTACTAAGACTTAAATGTAGTATTAAAAGCAAATATTCTATACAATGAAGAAGAGATTTGATGGATATATTCCAAGAATTATGTCAAGCAAAGTGTCTTCTTAAAGGGAGATATTCACAAGAATATCCCTTTAATTATTAAATAAATGAAAGCTAAAAATATAATGGAAATCCATTGGCACCATGGGCAAGCCTCAATTATATGTCGGTAAACCCATGATGTCACAAAGGTGTGGTGTCTCGCCGAAGGTGTCGGGATAGACGCATACATGAGTGGTGGTGGAAGCCAAGGGTGTATCAGCCCCCCCCAGCAGTTTTGGATGTGAAACATTCTCATTTCACCGTCCTCAAAGTTGAGATCAACATTGGAGGTAAGACCCTTGACGTTGAACATCGAGTGCACGCCACAGGAATCGGAAGCCTTGGACTTGTAGTCCAAAATAAGGAGTTAGATTGGATGTCGGTACATGTTGCATGTGTTGGTGATTTGGTTAAGGGCATGGCCGAGTACACACTTCCTCCAATACTCATCCAAACCATGTCGAGGTAGATCATCAGACATAACAAGGACAAACGCTGGATCAAGAGGTTTGAACTTGTAGTGCATGGTGGCAATATTTAACATGTAGTCGCCGCCCTTGAAGTTGATTTTTGGGTGCATGCCAAATAGATCGAGGGGCAAGCCGTGTGGTAAATCGTCGAACATAACCAGGACAAACTCTGGATCCGGAGACTCAAAATTGTAGTCAATTAGGATGGTGTCACCGTGGAGTTTGTCTATCAATCCGTTAAGGCCCTTGACGTTGAACTCTGGGGGCATTCAAAAAAGATGGAAGGGCAAGTCGAGAGGTAAATTATTGGGCATAACATGGACAAACCTTGGATCGAGATTTCAAACTTTTAGTCCATCAACATAATGACGTCGTTGTCGGGGTTGAAGTCTTTTTCACCCTTGATGATGACATTATCGTGGTCTTATTCATCATATAATGGTTTGACAAACTGCATTGGAAGTGCTAGGGCGCAATCTAGTTGATCCTTATATGGCTTCATGCGGTGTTGGCATCCCTTTCATCCTTAATGATGACATTGCCCTCGTCTTCGACCTTTCTCTCGTCATACAAACGGTTTGAGAATCAACTCACACTTAGGTTGTGTCACCGTTCGGGGTCTTTGGTAGGCTTGGACGGGGATGATTTGTGTCGGAGCAACATGGACATGATGTCGCTCCCTTTCAATAGCCACTTGGTGTTGTGTGAACAATGTGACGACACATAATTCAATCTTTAACACCTCTTTTTCACGTTTTAGAGCGACGTTTTCCTTGGTTAACGCATCACAACGTTAGGGGAAACAAGTTTTGTCTTGGACACAACATATTCATCTTTACGATAGACTCGACGTCGGGGTGCAACATATGATCTTCGGGATAGGCTCAATGTTGGGGCGCAACGTAGTCATCTTTGGGATAAACTCGGTGTCGGGCGCAACGTATGTATCTTCGTGATAGGCTCACCGTTGGTCGTGAGGATAACATTGATGCCCATTGATGGTTTGTTTGGGCTTTGGTGGGTATGGGAAAGGCAACCACTTTTCATCCTCCAAATAGGTAGGACGCCGGGGAGCAATATAAGTATCTTCATGATAGGCTTGTCGTTAGCCGTGTAGATATTGTCGGTGTTATGGATGGTTTGTTTGGGCCATGGTGGGTATGGAGGAGGCAATCATTCGTCGTCATCGTCAAAGGACTCATCGTTGTCATAGGGGAACATTGACAAACAATGAAGAACGACGATGAACAAGAGTAAAGAAAACTTAGCTTCGATCCCTTTGCTCTGATACCAATGGTAACATCCTTGGGTACGGATCAAGAACAAAGTGTGGATCTAGATCGAGCTTAAACTTCAACTATTCTGCATGTTATGTGCGGGTGGATAAAAGGAAAAATATGGTTGGCGGAAGCTATGAGATTGATGCAGAAGCAAATGGTTGATCGAGCAATCCGTGAAGTGGAGTAGATAGTTTATTCTTGAAGATCCTCGAATGTGAAGTATTAGATCGAAGATCCAATGAAGAACTTTTGAGAGGGAAGAGGTGATGCCCAAAATCAAGGACGAGGATTTACCTTTAACTACACTTGATTTAATTTGAACATTCGTTACAAATTATGTCAATCATCTTTTATATAGGGAGGATGAACAAATCATAAGACATAAATGCATAATTAAAAGCAAATATTGTAGACATTAAAGAATGAATTTGATGGGTATATTCCAAAAATTATCTGAAGGAATCAATGCTTTTTATAAAGAGATATTCACAAAAATATTCCTTTAACTATTATATAAATAAAAGATAAAAAATATGATGGAAATAAATATAATGTAAAAGTTTTCTATTAGCACCGTGGACAAGCCTCAATTATTTGTCGGTAAACCTATGGCGTCGCAAAAGTGGGATGCGTTGTCGAAAGTGTCGGGATAGACGCACACGTTGTGTGGATTTTGCCTAAAAAAAGTATCATATTCTTATTTTTATGTACAAACTACTGGATATTAATCCATATAAAAGTTTTAGTCATACGCTAAGTTAACTTAAAAGCATAAAAAATAATGTTTGAAAATTTGTAGATTGACATTGTGTAAAAATAACTATATTTTAGGAGGAAAACTTTTTTAGTTATAATAAATTAAATTAAAAAGTTATTTTTCTACAAATAGTTTAGGATAACTATAAAATAAAAATTTATATTTTAAATAATATACATGGTATAAATTCTTTGAGTCCTAAACTTATGATTTTTTGGAGACTATCTCTTAGAGTATAAGTTTCTGCTTGAAGAATAGTTTATGTTTTACATCAACCCATTCTCATAGCAAGCGTTATAGCATTGTGGTCTCGAATGCTAAAGCCAAATGCACATTGGTCATTAGCGTTTTTTGAAACATCAAAATTAATTTTGACGGAGTTCAAAGTTGGTCTCTTCTATAATTTCAATTTTTTTTCCTCTTTGTTTTGGAGGCCCCGTGTTACAGTTTGGTGTTTTTGAAATAACCTTATCCCGGTCTTTATTTTTTTTTGATCAAATGGTTTAAATCATGTGGTATTTTTTCTTGTGTAATTTTTTTTTACTTCTCGTTAGCCAAATGTTCCACCATGTAACCACTATTTGTCTTAATCTTGTTGAGTTGCATTTGGAGAAGATTGGTGAAATAGGACCCCTTTTTGTTTAGTGTCGACTAACTAGGCCCCTCTATTTTTAGGCTAAAATTTTAAATGTATAAATAAATAATTAGAGGGACATAAAAGTAAAACGTAATTTATAAAGCCTATAAAATTATCCCAAATCCCATGTGAAGCAGTTAGGGTTTCCCGATTCCAGATCTGATCGTCTTCAACATCCTTCATCCCAAGCTGCAAAATTAGGGCTACTAGGGTTACGAGAAGTCACCGCAACATATCAGGCGACAGATTTGCGGAGGAAGACGATGGAGGTTAGTGGGCGGTGGACTGAACGCCTTTTGCGACAGCCACGCTGAAGAGCGCAATACCTTCCCGAGCAAGTGGAAGCAGAGTTTCACGTATAGCTAAAGCGTCTGGCACACCGGTGATGGTAATAAGTCCCTACCCGGTGAGCCCGAGGTTTGATGAGCAGCGGTTGATGGGCAGGGACGAGAGAGGGCTCCATGGCAGGGATCTCGAGTCTACGGGCAGAAGGCTTGAGGGGCTTCTCATTAGAAGCACGGCATCACTCTGAATGTTGCCGTCCTATGGCGTCAAGTGATACTCTTCCCTGTTGGCGGAGCCTATGAATCTGGTAAGGACATCCTGGGGGGCTGTGTTAGGCTAAGATCGTTGGTGAGGGAGACGTTGAATGTCGCCTTCTTTTCCATGTTGATGAACAGAAACGAAACGCCAGACTGCATCCAGAATATATATATTAGCATAGCATACAAACAGTCAATCACAAACAAACACTTGAGAGATTTTGATGTATGATATATGTTACCGTATTCTTTGAGCAGTGAGCATATGTGCGGAGATAGGGATTGCGGATGCTGCAAATTGGAGAAGAAGCACATCAGGAAGTTAGGGTTTACTTTTGTGAAATTTGGCTAAATTACAAAACCCATTTTTAGAAATCTAAAAAAATGGCCCTACAAAGTTAATTACAGATTTTGGCATAGGTTTTATAATTACATAAAAGGCTTAGAGTTTTATATATACGGGATATTGACTACATATTTTATAAATACGGGATATTGACTACATATTTTGTATATACAATTGGGCTTGTGTAACTCGAATGGGCTTGAAACAAAGACGGGCTTGTGTAAACGACAGACTTGTGTAAATGAAAATTATGTATTAACATTGTGTAATTGAACTTGTGTATTAAAATTGTGTATTAAACATTATGTACTAATACCGTGTATGAACAAGATAATATACGAAGTTCAATTAGTCCAGCTAGTATAAGGGTGAGGGAGGGGTTGTCGTCCAGAGTTCGATACTCACTAGCTACAATATTTACTAATTAACCTTTTCAATTAATCTTTACTAATAAATGAGAGGGGCCTAGTTGTCTACAAGATACAAAAAAGGCCTAGTTTATACTCCAATAGACAAAAAGTGCCTATTTAGCCAACTCATCCTTGTATTTTCATTTTATCTTTATGATGATGTCCATTACTTTATGACATGATGGGTCACACTTATGTAAGAGCATTTTAACTTTACCATTTTTGAATTATGATTCTTTAAGAAGTGACTTACGTAATCTCAACTCGAGTTTAAGTTGTATTTCTAATAGAGTTTGCTCAAAATCCGTTTATTTGGTGAATAAGTATCTAGAATGTTCAACTAGGTATATCAGTCCAATATCCAAATCATAATACATAACCACTTCTAATTCAAGAATTGATGCATACTCACTTATCGTTGACATAACGAAGGTCGATCGACGGTTGTCGAACTTTGACTTGAACTAAACCTTCTCTGAAGGTGTTTCCGTACCTAAAACACAACAACTAAACAAGTTTAACTCTATAAGCTAAGTGTGAGTAAAAAATGTAATATATATAAACGGAAAAATGACCAAAAATAATATCAACTATGAGGTATGAACCAAAAATAATACAAACTTAAAAATTACTATTTGCTGCACAAACTATTTCACATTAAACCAATTTTAATACGGGGTGAAAATCTAGCCAACTTTTATTACAAAAATCACCCACGTATTTTTAAATCACACAAAATGACCCCTATATTTCATTTTCTTTCAAAAATCACCCATATTATTTTTGTATACTTAACGAATTAGGTAAGAAAAGTTAGTCATCACTTTTATTTAATATTTAAGGTAGTTTATTCTTAAAAAAAATTAATAAGTTTTAAAAATTAAGTTTTGGTTAATAGAACCATGTTTTGTGTCATGATTGTTTTATGAGTGTAGTTTGAGGGAATAATCCATATTTGTAGGTAAAACTTAACGAAAGAATATAATACTAATATGGAAATTTGTGTAATTTGAAATTTAAAATTAATATATTTAATCTAAATTTGTCGAAAAAAATCTACATTCCATGCTTAAATTTTAAAAATTCAAAAATCAATCTTACTTTATACCAAAAAATTGTGGGAATGTCATCAAGTATGAGTCTTTTAACCAAAATTTTATTTTTAAAGTGTTAAAAATTCTCAATCATTCTTATAGTTATATTTTAAATAAATGGCCTAAAATATTTAAGAATAAAGTGACAAATAACCTTTATTATATAATTCGTTAGGTATAAAAAAGTTGTATGGGTGTTTTGTGAAAGAAAATATAATGTAGGGGTAATTTTGTATGATTTAAAAAGTTATGGGCGATTTTTGTAATAAAATTGGCTATAACTTCACCCCGTATCAAAATTGGTTTAATGTGAAATAGTTTGTATACCAACTAGTAATTTTTGAAGTTTGTATTATATTTGGTTCATACCTCATAGTTGGTATTATTCTTGGTCATTTTTCCTATATAAATATAGTTTAAATCACGTAATTAAAAGTTTGGTTAAATCCGTAAATATATTTTCTGGGGCAAGTATTGTAGTTCCATAAGTTTGGTCCTTTTTTGAAAAATATAAAACTTGGCTGAAATTTGTAAATACCTTCTCCAAAGACATTTTGGAAAAATAGAAAATATGGGTCATTAACGTAATTAATAGTTTGGGGCATTTCCTGTAAATAACATGTCGAGGCCAAAAACGTTGGAAATCGAAACTATGGCCCGAAACTGTAAATAAAGGTTCTTGGGTGGTTTTTTGTAATTAACTTGAATGGCGGGAGGCCCGATCGTAAATAGAGGTAAATGTGACGGTTTCCCAGCGGCGGCAGAGGGCGGCGGGGTACCGGGATTCGCTTGACGGCTTCAAACGATGGCTGCGGGTGGCACAACGACTCTTCTCCGGTGGTTGGCGGCGGTTTCCGGTGCGACAGAAAGGAGAAGAAAGGAGGTTGCAGAGAGAGAGAAAGGGCGACAGAGGGCTCGAGTGAGGAAGCCATGAGAGGTGGAGGTGAGTTGCAGGGGTTTCGGAGTGAAGTTGCAAAGGAAGGTGACAGGGGGAGAGAGGTGAACAAAGAGGGTGAGAAGGTGAGAACGGCTAGGCTTGCTTCAGGAAGGAACGAGAAACAGGGAGTGAAGGTAGGGAGTTGAGGAGGAGAAGAGGGGAGTGTTGTTATGGAGGAGAAGAGTAGAAGAGGGTAAGAGAGATATGAGGAGGCCAGTGTCGATTAAGGGAGATAGGAGAATGTAGGAGAGCTGAGAAAGCTTGCAGAGAGCTAGAGAAAGAGAGGTGAGAACAATGAGCGGAGCTGGGAAGAGGGAAATGGCACCAGATGGCAGGGGAAAAGGAAAAAAAATAAAAAATAAATAAAAATCGATAAAGATTTTTGAACAAATGTTTCGAATTAGAAAATTTTTCGAAAGATTTTCTAAAAAAAATATTTACATAAAACGCACCTCAACTGCATAAATGAGAGTACTAAATAATTCCAGTTGAGGAACAACGTGAATGCGTCGCCGGCCGAGTAGTCTGCGGGATGGTCGCCGGTTGCAACGTAGGTGCTCGAGGGTCCTTCACTCACAAAAAAGGTGATCGAGGGGGGCAACAACGCAGGTCAGTTGACTTCTCTCATAATCGACAGAGTTGAAGATTCTCACGTTAACACACAACCAAAATAAATAGATATAAGCACAACTTAAAAAATAGATAAAAGCCCAATTTAATAATTTGACCTATATATCTAGTCCTTTCATTTTCCTATTAAAACGAACGCCAACATAAATAATTTATTTAGTTTAATAATTCTCGATGAACCAATCATAAATCACCTAGAAGCTCCGGCGGTTCTAGCGTTTACAGACCAACATTTTTCTTTGTGTAAAAATAAATTTTATTTTCTAAAATTCATCGATTAGACCTGGAAGCTCCGGCACGGTTCTAGCGACTTCGTCTTTTCCTCCTTAATATTAAACCCCTTCATCAACTTTCTTCTCTATATTCGATTTCCCAATTTTTATCTTCCAAAACCTCTTCCCAAACGATAATGGCGACTAAAACAGTTACTGTCAAGCTTGCTAGGTCCGCATACGCCATCGCCCGTTCTTCCAGAACCTCAAGAGCAGCAATGGCTACTCCCTCGGCATTTCGCTATTTCGGAGATCACCAACTGCAGCCCTCGTCTATTCCTCGCGATTCCACCTCCGGTTGGAGGTTGGCCTCCGATGCCATCTTTGTAAGGAGAAACCTCGAGACAAACCTTTTCAATGGTGTTTATGGTGGTTTTCTCGGCCGAAAATTTTACTCCACCTCTCAATTACCGAGTGGAGGCCCTGGCCAGGTAATATCGTTGAATTTCGTCATTTGTTTCTCTTCTGTGTGCATATGATCATCTGAGATGACGAGAAAGAAAGAGATGACTGTGAATTGCTAAATACATGTGCATGATTTATCTATGTGCCTGTATTTATGGTGGCTGACATTCCTGATACTTATATGTATTAGATAAATCCATCAAATTTTACTGAGATGGCATGGGAAGGACTAGTTGGAGCTATCGAGTCTGCAAGAGTTAACAGACAGCAAATTGTTGAATCCGAGCACTTAATCAAGGCCCTTCTTGAGCAAAAAGATGGTCTAGCTCGAAGAATATTGACCAAGGCTGGGCTAGATAATTCATCGGTACTCCAAGCTATAGATGATTTCATATCCAAGCAACCCAAGGTATGTGTCCAAGGACGTCGGCCAAAAAGTTCGTCTCTTGAATATGTTCTGATATATTTGATTTCAGGTTTCAGGTGATACGAGTGGGCCTATACTTGGTTCTTATCTTGCTTCTCTACTAGAGAGAGCAGGCAAGTATAAGAAAGAAATGAAGGATGAGTTCATATCAGTGGAGCATCTACTTTTAGCATGTCACTCAGATCAAAGGTTTGGACAACAGTTATTTAAGAACTCCAATCTTAGTGAGAAGGATTTGAGGGATGCTATTAAAGCTGTCCGTGGGACTCAAAGAGTAACCGATCAAAGTATGAACTACAATCTTTTATTTTGTTTCAAATAATACTTATTTATCTGTCATTGTTAGCTCATGAGAAAATAAAATGTTGTACAGTAGCAACTAGGGTTCTCAATTCCAGTCGTTTGTGGAAACTCGCATGAATAATATTGCAAATGATAAGCAATCTATTTATGTAGTCTATATAGCTGACATGTTTGTCTTGCCCCGTGATATGAGTGAACCTACACATGTTTGTCTATGCTTTTGGTTCGTACCGTGGAAGTTCTTTATATGTTCATCTAATAATTGGTCGAATAGGAAGTTCTTTAAAATTCTAAATTGTGCAGAGGAACTTGTGGCATCTCTTATACCATACTAGGATTAGGATCACTACTCTCTAGTTAGGCTAAGAAAAGTTGAGGTTTAGTGTAGTGGTGCTCTTCTAGGTGAAGAGAAAAGACCTTAAACAATAGTTGGTTCTTTCTTTTGTACAATCCTTTCTTTTTTGGGTGAGAAGATGTTTCTGATTATTTTATCAAGCTTGAGCTTGTGGAATAGATCATCTTCTCCGATTGACTTAATTATTCTTCTTCCACCTTTGCTGTAAAGACCCCTCTTGTTTATCTTATTTTCTCTTTATAACTTCTGGTTCCTTTTTAAATTTTAGACCCAGAAGGAAAATATGAAGCACTGGACAAATATGGGAATGACTTGACAGAATTGGCCAGGCGTGGCAAACTTGACCCTGTGATTGGTAGAGATGATGAAATTCGGCGTTGTATTCAAATATTAAGCAGAAGAACCAAAAATAATCCTGTCATTATTGGTGAGCCTGGCGTGGGAAAAACTGCTATAGCTGAAGGGTATGATCTAACATTGTAACATTCACCTTCTTATGTTCACTGCCTTTTTACTTGCTCTGAATTGTGTCTATATAAAATTTGAAGGATTCAATTAATTTAGATCATGCAAATTAAAATATGTTTGTGCTGTGATTTTTGTAGATTAGCTCAGCGTATTATTCGTGGGGATGTACCTGAGCCTTTGATGAACCGAAAGGTATAGTTTCCCCCTCCAGTGTTTACCTATGTTTTGCAACTATGTTAAACACCTTTAGTCATACTTCATCATCTAATAATACTTATTATTCTATTAACTTCCCAAGTTAGTTTGCCCAAATATTATTTCTCTTATCATTAAGGGAGATGGTAAGCTGGTATTTATTATTTAAGGTAAATATTCATGACCTTTGCTGCAAGTTCTTTTGAGTTCACTGTGTGTGCCTTTTTTTTATACACAGTTGATTTCGCTGGACATGGGTTCCTTGCTAGCTGGGGCCAAGTTTCGGGGGGACTTTGAGGAGAGGCTAAAAGCTGTCTTGAAGGAAGTTACATCATCTAATGGACAAATAATTTTATTTATTGATGAAATTCACACTGTGGTTGGAGCAGGTGTGTCTCTGGTGGCAAACCTTTTAGCAATTGTCTGTTACTTTTAGATTATTTGAGATACCATAGCATACATATCAATATGTGGTGGAAAACCAGATACCTGTATGTTTTGTGTTAATCATGTCTTCTGGTTTTGCATAGTCATTAGTCACTCTTTGTGATTCATGCAATGTTAATATTTGAAAAAATTCAAACTGAAAATGGTAACTTCTTAACCTGCTTTAATTGGTTTGCTAGTTTTTTGGTTGAATTTATGGAAGGGGAATCATTTAAATTATAATAATTTAGCCTACAGTCTTATGATCTATGGGATGAAGGACTAGAGAGAAATCCGTGTAAAATTTGAAGTTTAGCAACCTATTGGAGTTAAGATACCAAGTTGTTGAACTTGATGCATTTACAGATGCTATAAACTAAATTCAAAACTTAACGAGCTGACTTCTAGTTAACTGGTATGATGACGGATTGTGTTACTATATTGCTGATCTCTCTACTGTCTTCTGACTTCATTTCAGGGGCTACTGGTGGTGCAATGGATGCTGGAAATTTGTTGAAACCAATGTTAGGTCGTGGTGAGCTCCGATGTATAGGTGCAACAACTTTAAACGAGTATAGGAAATATATAGAGAAGGATCCAGCTCTTGAGCGTAGATTTCAGCAGGTATTTTGTGGTCAGCCAGCTGTGGAAGATACAATTTCAATTCTCCGTGGATTACGTGAGAGATATGAACTCCATCATGGTGTCAAGATATCAGACAGTGCTCTTGTCTCGGCCGCAGTTCTAGCAGATCGTTATATCACTGAGCGCTTTTTGCCTGATAAAGGCAAGTCTTTCTGTCTCCGATATTGGGATTTTGAATCTTGTCAACAAATTTAGGGGATCAAGCATTAATCCATCCATAAAATCTTTAGCAAATAAGGAATTTTCACCGTCCACTATTGACATGATTTACTGATTTTTTTTATTGCGTGTATCTTTTTCATAATCCAAAGAGTGAACATAACCTAACAGTATGCTTAGTATTTGGATATGCTTTTGAATTTGCATTATCGCTGGAAGTCAATTTGATCTTTAAAACATGTTTAGTGCACATGAAATAGATATTTACTTTAGTTATACTTTACAAGCATATCAAGCTACAACTTCTGTTCTCTTTCTTTTGTCCAGTGGCATTCGATCACAGAGTTGTTATCATAGTGCATATGATTCTAACCTGTTCTAAATGTTTTTTTTATGATTGTTTCTTTTTATTACTTTTAGCCATTGATCTTGTTGATGAAGCTGCTGCAAAGCTGAAAATGGAGATCACATCTAAGCCTACTGAGCTGGATGAGATTGACAGAGCTGTATTAAAATTGGAGATGGAGAAACTTTCATTGAAAAATGATACTGATAAGGCATCAAAAGAAAGGCTAAACAAGTTGGACAATGACCTATCATCTTTGAAACAAAAACAGAAGGAGCTTAATGACCAATGGGAAAGTGAAAAGGCTCTTATGACAAAAATCCGTGCAGTTAAAGAAGAGGTATGTCATGTCAATTATAGAATGTACCATCAATGCTTTTTTGCCTTCTAGGACTCCAGTCCCCCCACTGGTCGTCTCCTGATTCATGCTTTTGCCCCTTCTGATTCTATCTTTATATAAAATGCTTTTACAGATTGACAGGGTCAATCTAGAGATGGAAGCTGCTGAACGTGAGTATGACCTAAACCGTGCAGCAGAGCTCAAATATGGGACCCTGATGTCTCTACAGCGCCAATTAGAAGAGGCAGAAAAGAACCTAGCTGATTACAGAGAATCTGGAAAGTCTTTGCTTCGAGAAGAAGTCACAGATGTTGATATTGCTGAAATTGTCAGTAAATGGACCGGTATTCCCTTGTCTAACCTTCAACAATCAGAGAGGGACAAACTAGTCATGCTTGAAAACGTTCTTCACAAAAGGGTTATCGGACAGGACATGGCTGTCAAATCTGTTGCAGATGCTATTCGGCGTTCAAGGGCAGGGTTGTCCGACCCAAACAAACCCATAGCAAGCTTTATGTTCATGGGTCCCACTGGTGTTGGGAAAACCGAGCTTGCTAAGGCTTTAGCTTCATATCTATTCAATACAGAAAATGCTCTTGTTAGGATAGACATGAGTGAATACATGGAAAAACATGCAGTTTCACGTTTGGTTGGCGCCCCCCCTGGGTATGTTGGCTATGAAGAAGGTGGACAGTTGACGGAAATAGTTCGACGGAGGCCATATTCTGTTGTCTTGTTTGACGAGATTGAGAAGGCTCATCCTGACGTCTTCAATATTTTGTTGCAATTGCTCGATGATGGCAGGATAACTGATTCTCAAGGAAGAACTGTCAGTTTTGCAAACTCTGTTGTGATAATGACATCTAATATTGGGTCTCACTATATCCTTGAAACACTTAGAAACACGCATGACAGTAAGGAGGCTGTATATGATTTGATGAAAAGGCAGGTGGTGGAGTTGGCTAGACAAACCTTCCGCCCGGAGTTCATGAATAGAATTGACGAGTACATCGTATTTCAGCCTTTGGACTCCAAAGAAATTAGCAAAATTGTTGAGTTACAGGTAACTTATATATCTTATCTCCCCTTTGGATTTTGTTTCTTTTCAAGTAAATTGTTGCATCATTGGAGCTTAGAATACTGAAAAGTGATTGAATTGATTAACCATTATTAGGCTGATATTACTTTGGCTGAACGAATCCATTTGCTACTGATGATCCGTTTATAACTGGTTTATCTAGATTTTTGGAAGTTAATGGATGTGTTTGTCAGGAAAGAGGTTTTTGGGTAGTTTAGAATCTTTAGATGTATCAGTAAGGGTTTTGGATGGTTGTTTAAAGAGTGTTTTTTTTTTATTTTAAAATTCTAGTTAAAATCTATAGAATGTTTGGCTAGAGAAGGTTTCTGGAGGAATTTTTATTCTGTGTAATCACCAATTTGGAGTAATAATATTTTGAAAACCTATCCAATTTGGAATAATTATATTTTGAAAACCTATCCATAAAGCTTTTTTAAACCTCCTCAGAATGCATCTCAATCCTCAACACTTTGTTTTACCAAACAGTTGAGGTAGAGTACTTATCCGAACCTCCTCCAAAACCTTTACCAAACATTCCCATTGTCTCACACGTTTCTAGTATCGCATTGTATAAGGTTTCGTTGTATTCCAAAATTGGGAACTTGCTTAGCATTAGTGTTTGAAACTGTAAATTATCCTTGTTTCTATTGCACTCAAACTGAGTTGTTACTTGTATTGTAGATGAATCGGGTGAGAGACAGACTCAAGCAGAAGAAGATAGACCTCCAGTACTCCGAGGAGGCTGTAGAGCTTCTCGGAACATTGGGTTTTGACCCCAACTTTGGTGCTCGACCTGTTAAGCGTGTGATACAGCAAATGGTCGAGAATGAGATTGCAATGGGCGTATTGAAAGGAGATTTTAAAGAAGAAGACTCCATCCTAATTGATGCAGACTCATCTTCTTCAGCCAAGGACCTTCCTGCTCAGAACAGACTGATAATAAAAAAACTGGAAAATGGTAGTAGCTTGGTAGATACCATGGTAGCCAGCAACTGAGATGTTAAGTTGAAGACTAGTAAGAACTTTCCGAAACCAAGTGACGCAGTTGTGTAGATAGTTAGGGAAGTCAGTCTCAGTTTACTGAAGTTCATTCCTAGTCAAGTTGGAACTTATCTTCCCCAATCAAATCAGAATTTCTTCATAATATGCATCTTCAAACTTCGTTTGTTATCTAATCCAAATTTACAGCATTTCTTGCTAACAACGCAGAGAATTTGAAGCTAGACCTTGGTGCATGTGCTTGCTGAAGTTTCAGCTAGTAAAGGTACAATTTCCATTTCTTGAAATAATTGCTTGGATGAAACCTGAAACTAGGGATGCCTTTATTGCTGAAATGAATAAAACTGTAGTGTGGACAGATGATGTTTGGTATTAAAATTGAAAATGTGTCTAGTTCAGTGGATACAGTAGGTGCATTTTGTGTAAAGAACACACGCACGGAAGAACATAATAGACAACACATGGCTGTATTGTATTGTACAGTACGGATGAAGTATTATTTATCTGACACATTTTAATGGAAAATGAGGCTGGTTGATGCTTGCTGTGGGAAGATTTACCGTGTGCACTGCTCTCTTTGTAAGAACTGCTCACTGTTTACAGCTCAGTAGCTCACTGATGCACACTATTATTCAATTTATTTTGTTTACTTCTTATTTTTTCTGTGATCGGGAAGGATGGAATGCTCATTTTATCCCAAGTAGTCAAGTACTATGAGACAGGTACAGTGAGGCAAGGACACCCTCAAATCTCAATCCTATCTAGGGTTGTTATATAAGCCAAACATTTACATGTTCAAGCTCTACTCGATTATAAACGCTAACCGTGAGTTAAAATGTGTCTATATTCATCTAGTTTAAAAATTGAAGGAGCACGAATCGAGTAGCTCGGTTGTACAATGTTATCCTGAACGAGACGGGTTTTAGCCAAATGAGTTGAGTTTTGGCATGCCCTCCTATCTAACAATCTTTTGAGTGATGCATTTAAGGGTTTGTTTTATAATGCAAGTTTTATGTTCGGATATGCTTGTCATAGAAGTGTCGTTCAGATGTTATCTCTTACAAATTTTTAAGTCGACACCTCTTTCATTTTACTGCCATATTATTAACAAATACTGTATTTCCTATCACTTTATCAGGCTTGTTTCCAATTTATTGTCAATCATTTTCTGTTGCTCTGTTTTAAGAGAAAATGACATAATTTGCTTGAGGCTGGTAATATTGATACAAGTCTCAGGTCATTGTAAAAAAATGAGATAACATAATGCTGAATTATTTTTTTTGAGATTGGGGCCTTTTAATGCCAAAGTCAAACTTATAATATAACATTTTGTGATTGAAAACTAATTTATATTTTGTTATATAGTAATTCATAAAATTAAATGTTTTATTTTACAATATAAAATATCAAAAAAAAAAATCTACATTGTACTTAGCAAACCGACTGACATTAGTGAATTAAAAATTTAGAGAAATTATTGTAAAGTGATGGAGGACAAATTCACCCACGTTGGTTGCCTGAAAATAGATATCAAAAAGTCATAAATGACACACAATCCTTTCACACTGAATATTTGTTAACATTGCATATTTTGAGTTTTGACCAGTTGCTCCATCCATGAGCATGTAAATCTTGGTCGCAGTGATGTATTGTCGTATTGACTTCTCCCTCATTCGTCAACCTAACAACTCAATATTTGTGTCGGTGGATTCAAAATTGGAGTTGTTGCGAACTTGTTTAATGCCCCATGCCTTTCGTACTATTTTTGTATACCTTCTCTTATGAAATAAGCCTCCTATCAATCATGAACAATACCCATCATAAATATTACCTATTGGGCATTGAGATTTTTCTAGGGTCATGGATTCATGGTGGGTGTTCTTCAACATGAGATGCACAATCAATTCAATGGTAGTGATACTAGGTCTGTAATATGATACAAGCTACTCGGGTTTGGTTTGCATTCGGCTCGCTAAAAGCTTGGTTTGATCTTATTTGTTCTTTAAACAAGCTCAATATAATCGCAATTTAAAGCTCGTATGAAATTTAGGCTTGTTCGTTCAGATAAAATAACACTATAAGAGTATTATTTGAGCCGAGCTATTCGGCTCAACTCGTCAAAAACTCGGCTCAATCTCGCTAACTTTCTAAACGAGTCAAATATTTTAAAGCTCGTACAAAATTTAGTCTCGACTCGTTTATAAACAAGCCGAGCTTGAGCATAGGGTTGAGCATCGGTTTAAAACCGCAAACCCATAAAATGGGAACCGCAAACCGAACAACACGGTTGCGGTTCGCTTGCGGTTTGATCCGCAAATGAACCGCATTTTGCGAATTGTTTGCTGATTTTGCGGTTCGGTTGCGGTTTTTGCAGATTTGATTGCGGTTCGGTTGAAGAATCGAAACGCAACGCAAAAATATGTTAAACCGCAATCTGAACCAATTAGTTGTGGTTCGGTTGTGGTTTGAACCGGAATCTGCTCAGCTCTACTTGAGAATGTCAATGTTCGGCTTGTTCGACACGTATAACACACCAGTGATATGTCAAGCATGTTTAGAAATTGTAACGGGATAATCTGTCACCATAGTTAAAAAAGAAACCCTTGTTTTGATTTAAAAAAAATGTTAGGGCATAAAAATATATGACTATATTGATATTTGGGTAGGTAGCATTAAATGTTGTATGTATATATGTGGTGTTAACAAATTGTTTAACTAGAGCCTGTTTCCTAGCAACCTAGCATTAGGAGACTAACAGTATCCTTAAATTGTAATTACGATGTATACTAATCCGTGGTCTTCTCATTTGTGAGCTACTCCCTCCGATCAAAAATAAGTGTCGTTTTAGCATTAAAAATTTGATCAAAATTATCTGTCGTTTTAAGTTTTCTAGGCCATTAAATGAACAATAATTATGAGAAATGTTATTGAAAATTGGTGTAAATGATTAATTTTAGTTCCAAAATCTTTCTTATTGGTTTAAAAAAAGGTTGAATATTAAATATGTGATAAGATTTAGAAAACTTTACAAAATCTATGTTATTTAATATTTTTTTTAAAAATTGTGTCAAAGGTTAAAATGACAGTTATTTTTGATCGGAGGTAGTACATCCTTGTTACATATAGTCATAAAGAGGGGGGAAAAAGACACTTAATATTGTATTTTGAAATATAAATGAGGTCGGAACGTGCACATATGTAGCACTTATTAGTGTAGCTCACAATCTATACTATTTTTAACATTATCATTGTATTTGTAGGCTAAGGTCATACTATATACTGCAGTTATGGCCCAAACATTAAAAAATGATATGGAGTGACTTAACAGGGGCCTAGCAAAGACGTGCGCCCCAATATGTACTGTGCTAACTGCCAGGTCCTTGTAGACCCGACCCGGGCCCGTTTACCCGGCCCGGTTAGCCTAAAATATCAACTACTTCTTGCCAATTCGTAAGGCTTAACTGCAATTGCATTCAAGATTTACAAATGGAGGGAGAAGTAGTGAGCATAATTAACTTTTAATTAATATTTCATTGTATTGGTTAGATAAATTGTTTAGGTTTGAGTAAAAGAAAATGTAATAGACAATAGATATATCAAGTGGATCGAGCGGTCGAAAAAACGGATATTTGGACTAAACTCTAAGCATCGCAAGACATAGCAAAGAACAAATAAGTGATCCAATGTACCACATATCTCAATGTGTCGGATGAATTGAAAGACCGGGAAATTAGAAGTTTGGTTAAGCGGAAGAGAACAATCAAGGGAAATTAAGAAAATATTGGTTCAAGGAAGAAAATAAAGTACAATAAAAAAAAATCTGGATGATATAGAGTATTAGGTTTTTTTACCTTCGCATTATATTTTAAATCAAAGAATCATGATTAAATAGGTCTTGAGAACAATTCAACTGAAAATACAACAACCTAGTGCATCCACTTGGATGACAACATTGACCCCTCAAAGAATACTCGAACTAGCAACAAGATAATATGGTCAAGAGCGACAAACTTGTTTGCACCGTTGTTGATTTTACTAAATACATAAAATACAAAAAACATAAAGCATGATCAATACCGATAAGAGTAAGGATATGTTAGATATAATAATATCAATCTTTCATGGAAAAACCTTTTTTAAATGGGTTGATAATGATTAGACTATCCCCTTAATAGTATAATTCATATTTATATTTTTTCTTGCTTTCAAATTCCTAACTATCTTATATAAGAAAGAAGAAAGCTATTATTTAATAATGAAATAATAAAACAAATCAAAATCCATTTATATATACATTTTAACTACAATTTGAGGAGAAATTCAATACAGTATCCACGATTCTCGATCAAAAGTCAGTTTTAGTGAAATCTATTATAATTTATGTAATAATTATTTTACAAAGAAAATATTATGTACTCAAATAAAATTTTGGTCAATTGTCTCGTGTTACCCGTGTTGATATTAAAAAACATTGAACATCTTATTCGAAAAGATATTCTTCATCGATAACTTCGGAAAACTTTTGTATTTCGACATTTCTCTTCTGTCGGCCATCTAACACTCAAACTACTAGACTTGTCTATTGCCCCAAACTTTGTTCCTTTAAAGTATCATGTTTTCATATCAAGTTAAAATATAAAAAAATCTAAATCAAAGATCACTTTGAAAATAAGCAATTTTATTATTAATCAAACTTTTGTTGATGAAAAAGTAAAAAAATGTATAATATTAGGACATTAAACTAAGCGATAAATTATTTCTCTAATGACACACATTCCGATTTTTAGATACATGAATAAGCACAACTAAATCAAACCACGGTTTTTTGAGATTCGAATGATTAATGAACAAAAAATTATCAAGTAAATACATTAATTTGTTTTTAGGTTGTGAAATATGTCATGATTATAAAAAATTAAAAAATATGTATTTAATTATTTAATATATTTAAAAAATTTGTGTAAATATTAAAATAAACTAGTCGAACATAGTACTTTTACTAAATGAATTCTAATTATCCGGTTATGGATAATCGGATACCTAATTGGCTAATAGTTATTTATATTCTCAATATTTTAATTATAAAATAAAATATATTTTAAAATTAGAGGGTGGTGGTTAAAACTTTAAAGTCATATATATGCACAGTCCCCCATACTTGAACGCTTCTACTGAGAAGCTCCCCCACTGTCTACTCTCTATACTCTCTTCGTTCTTCCTCTTCTTCCTTCTTTAAGAAGCTCCGTCTTTCCTCCGATTGCCACCTCAAAACTCCATAGAAACTCAAGTAGTCAACTCACAACCCTAATTCTCTGTTTATTCCTCTGTTTTGGGTTCCAATGTCGGCAGATACAGAGTGACAGAGGAAAAATGGTGAGATGCCTCAGAAGCGACGTTGGGTCAGTGATCCTCGACCGTTCCACTCACGCCGGCTCCGGAGGAGGACATTTTCGAATATGGAGATCTTTATCTGCATCCTCAATCCGCCGGATGATTATCGACTCCATGCGTTGCGGCGGCGGAGGCTCCAGCCGCCGTCGCTCCGATGTCGCCTCCGATCACCTTACTCCCTTACCTCCTAAGCCTCAGAAGCTTCACTCTCAAGTGAAATCTGAATCCGGATCCGATAAGCTTTTAGATCTCCTCAATCTCTCGTCCTCGTCGGAATCGGAGGATTGCGTTGTTGGAGGAGAAGTGGTTGAGGAGATTGAGGTTAGAAGGAAGGTTGAGAGGTTTGAAGAGTTGTCGAAGGCGGTGAGGTTTTTGCAGATGGAAGGGGTTGAGGAGAGAGAAAATGGCGCCAAGATGGTAAGGAGGTTTGCTAAAGAAGATGAAGATGCTAGGTGTACTTTGGCTATGCTGGGAGCTATTCCTCCTCTCGTTGTAATGGTGGATGATGAACTGATCAGAGATGATTTTAGAGTTGAAGCTCTTTATGCTCTGCTGAATCTTGGGATTGGGAATGATCTGTACGAACTTCTTCCTCCCTTTCCTCCTCTTAATTTTACTTTCTTTGTTTTTGATTCAGTTAATGAATTAGATGTATGCATGCAAAGTACAACTTGAGTTTCATCAGTGGCTGCTTATACTTAGTTTAGAAGTTGAATTCTATTCCTCTTCTTTTGTTAGAAGGCATACGAACTATAATTAATGCGTTGAAAGGGATGTTTCCTTGCTAAGTTGTTTAGAAAGGGAAATTTGGTAGGATTTGTGGTTCTCTCTTCAATTTCTTCTCCTATGGGTCATTCCTTATATATATTCCTTGCAGATTAATGTTTGATAGGAACTAAGACAATGACATTCCTATTTAGGGCTTATTTTGATTTTTGATCACTTCTAGTTCTATTGTATGCACCGTTAATGCTTTTGTAAATGAGATTATTTTGGTGGCAATTGGTGTAGGAACAAGGCAGCAATAGTACAAGCAGGTGCAGTTCATAAGATGTTGAAGATGATTGAATCCTCGAACGGGTCTCCAGATTCAGCTGTTTCCGAAGCCATAGTAGCCAATTTTCTTGCTTTGAGTGCTTTGGATTCAAATAAGTCTATCATTGGATCTTCGGGTGCAATTGCCTTCCTGGTGAATATCCTGAAGGGTTTGGATGAGAAATGTTGTTCTCAAGCAAAACAGGATTCCCTTAGAGCCTTATACAACTTATCAATACTCCCATCCAACATTTCGTCAATCCTAGAAACTGATCTTATAAAGTTTCTCATGAACATGCTCGGTGATATGGAAGTAAGTGAGAGAATCCTCTCAATCTTAAGCAATGTAGTAGTAATCCCTGAAGGTAGAAAAGCTCTCAATGCTGTCCCTGATGTATTTCCGATACTCATTGATGTATTGAACTGGATGGACTCACCTGGATGTCAAGAAAAGGCATCATACATACTAATGGTGATGGCTCACAAGGCTTATAAAGATAGGCATACAATGGTAGAGGCTGGAATTGTATCAGCTCTTCTTGAATTGACCCTCGTAGGGAGCATGCTAGCTCAGAAGAGAGCTTCAAGGATACTTGATTGTTTGAGGGTTGATAAGGGGAAGCGGATCCATGATGGAGGTAATTCAGCTGGAGCAGTCTCTGCACCGATATACGGGGGGTCATCCTCGTCGTCTTTTGCTCGAAATAGGGGTTTGAAGGACGGATTTGAGAGCGAGGAGATGATGAGTGAAGAGAAGAAAGCAGTGAAGCAATTGGTTCAACAGAGCTTGCAGAACAACATGAGAAATATTGCAAGGAGGGCAAATTTGCCGCAGGAGATCGTTCCCTCGGAACACTTCAAGTCACTCACTTCTAGTTCAACTTCAAAGAGCCTTCCATTTTGAGACTGTAGAAAACAAATCTCTAGAAGTCAGTTCTCTTTCCCCTTTAGATATGTTGTCATCTGATGGTTTTTAATCTTGTTTAGTAACTTATAGTAGTTGGATGTATACTATAGCATATCTTAGCCATCATTATGAACAATAAAGCTCAGAATTTGTAGATGCCTATGTATTATCTTGAGTTGTATTGCAAATTGGTAGATGTGTCAAACTTTGATGTTCAATAGCCATTAATGTTGAATTATTGAGAAAAGAAAGAAGGGCCCCTTTCCCCATGGTTTACAGCCTGAAAATTTAGAGGCAAATGTATGGTGGCCCATACCATCAATGCAAAAGGGGTCTCTTACCAGTGGACATGTTTCCACCTCCAAAGGGATATTTTCTTGATTTATTTCCTTTCTTGCATTTCTATCGGAGAAACTTTTTGATTTATCACCAAATCTTTGTCTTTTTGGTGTTGATTTCATTTGGAAATGTGACATTTCCATTTGCTGTTTATTTTGATACCCTGACTAAGAGTTCCAAGTAACATTGATACTTTGAAAGCGTTTTCACATGTATAAAGCAATTATGGACTGATCTTGATCACCCGCTAGTGTCCGTGACGTAGCGTTGATCTTGCTCGGTCTATACTGTTAAGGTGTGTATCTCATAATGCTAATCTTAAGCACTCGCGTATCATATTCTGTGGCATAGAGTTTCGTCGTTGACTATTAATGAACAGTCTTGTATTTTTGTGTCACATTGCAGAGAGTGATAATACAAAAAAATTATGCATCAAAGGGATGAGGATTGAGGAATCTCCAGCTCCTGAAGAAGTGGAAAATGCCTAATTTAAGCCTCTGCATAACTACTCATCTTCTTCGGGTATGTATATAAATATTTCTATATGCACATGGGATCTTGTAGCTCTCACCTGTATTTATACATAATTTCAATTTCCATTTTTCTAACTTTCTGGTGTTTCTCCTTTTGCTGTCTTTTTCTAACTTTTGTTAAGCCTTAGCTGTAAATATTGTGCTATAACCTGCAGGATGTAGTATATAATCAGCAACTCTATGCCCATGATGAACTTTGTTTACTTCTTCTATGTCTTGTCCTACACAAATTGTTTAACAGTTTTAGGTTTGTTAGCCTCTGCAATTTTCTTGTCTGTTATAATATTTTTAACAAGATTAATCTTGGATTTATCTCACTTGATCAGTAGTGATTTGTTTTGCATGTTCAAAGTCTAGCTAGTGGTCCCTTAGGTTCCAAAATCTAAATCAATACTGTTCAGTATCAATTATTAAGTAAGATCAATCTTATCTGCATACTAATCTTGGTTAGCAATTGAATCCAACCTTGAACTTGTGTTTGCCATGTTACTGTATATAGTATTTCAACTAACAGTTAAACTATTTTTATGGTTGGAAGAAAGGTTAAAACAATGCAGAAACTTGTTCACTGACTGAGTTTGGTATGAAGTTTTACCATGTTTCTAATCATTCATTTCAGTCTCCATGTGGTATGGCCTACTGAGATACTAATAATTTATGCTCACCATTGGTTTATGTGCCTTGGTTGACAAAAAGTCCTCTCATATATGCAATCTATGTCTTAGTGTGAACATCTTTCTTGCACTTTGAACTATATGTAACTTCAACAACCTTCTAGATTGAATTCTTTTGTTCAGAATTGGGATAGATTATAGATTCACATAGTTCAGTGTTATCATGTTTTTTTTTTTTAATTTTATTGGTTTTCTCAATAATATTATTTATTTTAGAAATTTGTGGAAGTGCACAAAGGTGTATTAAAAGTCCAACTAGTCAGAATCGAAACCTCGTAAATCCTTGTTAGGTACTTAGATACGGACGTCCATGTGTTTATTGGAGAACCCTAGGTCAATTGGTCAAACATATAAAGATGTTTCAATGTTGTGATTTTTGTAATAACTATAAAGACATTACTAGAATACACTAATTAAACAAAAAAAAGTGACTTAAAAATTGTATTACAGACTTTACAGTGAGCCAAATAAAAACCTTGAACATGGAATGAATCCAATGATGATATCATTGTAGGGTTTTTCCCCCTTCACTTTACTATGTCCGATTTAATTGATTAATGTTGTTTTATGTTCAAATTTAGTATTTCTTGTTCGTGTAAGAAACTTTCCAATATATATTGTCATGAAAGCTAAAACTCGAAAGTGAAAAAAAAAATCCTTTGTAGAAGATATGGGGCAAGTAGACCCAGGCAAACTCGGACTCGGATAGATTTGTGCCGGACAAAATCTTTTTCTGTTTGCCCCTTTTTTAGGGTTGAGTCCGGATTTCAGGTCTAATGTCTTGTCCGTAATTGCCTAAGTCGGACTTCGGGTCGGCTTTCGGGTCCGTCTTACCTTACCATGAGTCTTGAAGTCTGAATCCTACCACCTTCTTTATATTTTTACATATTTTAAAATAAAAACAGGTGTTTGACCGGGCAAGCGGCCCAAACGGCGGCAGACCTCACCCAAGCCGGGTTCCGGCTTTCCTCACGGATTTGGGGATTTGTCCATATCCACCCGTTTGGGCCAACAGTTCTTGCCAAAGCCGAGCTTCGGCTTTCCTAACAGGCTTGGAGACTTGTCTATACCCGCTCGTTTACGTGGACTAGTGGGACAACTTATGTTTGAACCTGGTCCAGGACAAGCAAAGGATAACAAACATTATCAAGCACATGCTGGCTTGTATATTTTTTTACAATCATATATTTCTAACTAAATAAACATTTACATGCATTTGAGTAAGAAATGAAAAGTAGGACAACGGTCCAAACAATTGTGATTTCACACTAAAGATTACAAGTGAAATGACTCATGTCTAACTTTAAAAGGAAAGCAGAAATATTCATAAACTGTTTGAATTTACTCTACTTTTACAAGAGCATGTGATATTGCAAGTTTACACCTCAAAAGAGCTACTTTAATGGCCAAGTTCATCTCAGAAATAAGAAAGGGGATGCCATGTAGGACTTTTTAAACGAAAGGGATAGATTCATAAAGCCTTAGGAAATTTCAGTCGTATTAATACATACGCGCACTTTCGTGAAAATTAAAACGATTTTCAAAATAGTAAAATCAATAATTAGTTATAATCAAATTATTTTAGTTTTCCATCAATTTTTGTGTCATATTACACGGGTGTTGTTCAAGTAAGGCACAATATTCTGATACGGCTGACACGTGTCCCGAAAAAAAAAATTTTTTTTTTTTAAAGAACGAGTAAAAGTAATAGTTTAAAATTTATTATGGAATAGTTCATAACTTATAAAAGGATAGTTCATGAACTATAATAGGATAGTTCATAGTGTAAAATTTATAAAGGAATGAAAGTAATAGTTCAAAACTTATTAAGAAATAGTTCATAACTTCTAAAAGGATAATTCATGAATTATAATAGAATAGTTCATAGTGCAAAATTTATAAAGGAGTGAAAGTAATAGTTCAAAACTTATTATGGGATATTTCATGAATTATAATAGAATAGTTCATGAATTATAATAGAATAGTTTAAAGTGCAAAAATTTATAAAGGAGTCAAAGTAATAGTTCAAAACTGATCATGAGATAGTTCATGAATTATAATAGAATAGTTCATGGATTATATTAAAAAGTAATAGTTCATGGATTATATGGGAATAGTTCAAAGTTTATAGGAGAATAATGCATAAATTATAACATGATAGTTCAAACAAATTTTCATTCGTTTCCGGAAAAAAAAAAATCGTTTCAGATTAGAAGAAATTTTTTTTTTTTTTTTCGGGACACGTGTCGCCCGTACGGTCGGCCGTACGACCGTACCGCAATATATGAACCGTACCTGAACATTTACCCATATTACACTAGCTTAACTGAAATAATTTTATCATAATGAATTAATTTTAATACTTTGTAAAAATGTCTTTGTGTAAAAATTTATTACATATACTCAATTTAATTGATGGTAAATATTTGATAGAAATATAATTCTTTTAAAATTTATTGAATTAAATGATAAATATAATAAAAATTTATAAATGTAATTAATTATTGAAACAATTTGGTTTACTAGGCTTTTTCTAGTTTTGTCTTTAGTAAATATACCTTTTGAAAGAAGAGTGTGTAGAGTTTGAAAATAAATACAAAAGGTTGGAGAATATTTACTTAATTGAAACATTAAAAAGCTTAGTTGTTACTCTAGTTTTCCAAAAAATCCTAGTTACTAAAATTGTCCATAACTATTTAATACGGGTAATATGTTGGAATGAATAATTATTTTAAATTTTATTGAATTATATACTGAAATACAATAAAAATCTATAAATGTAATTAAAATTTTAATACTGTTATTTGTCCTATCTTTTCATGACGGTTTGTCCTTATGTCGATTTTTGTCGACATATCGGTGTATTAGACGACGTGTTGTTTAATGCATTGAACCGATTTTTTTTTTATAAAAGAAAACCCGAGATATGAGAATAAGTCATTTCAATACCGAGAATCATATCAAACAAGCCTTGTAGAATGTAGAGTTATAGGTACGATGAGTAGTTCACAGGAGGGCCATGGGCCACATGGCTTGCCCGATTGATGAGCAAAGTCCAGTACGATTTTGTATATTAGGAGGCGCCTCCTTTACCTCCCACTTTTTGGACTTTTTTTTTTTTTTTTTTTTTTGCCTTGATATGTTTAAATTAAGGCTGATATATTCGAGTCTTTGAACTTAGTTGGGTCTCGAGTTCGTTTAATTTCAATGAGGTGGTTGAACATTTTCTTTTTAACTTGATCGAATGTTAAATTGGACCGATATTGATTCGATCATAAATTAGTTAAACATGGACATGTAAAAGTCTGACTCGTTCATCTTGAATCACGTCTCCAGACATAACTAAATGAGACAATATTCAACTGAGTTGTTTTACGAGTTAAGTTGCTAAAGTTCGGCTTGAAAAAAATCGGTTTAAACTTATTTACTTGCTAAACGAGGTGAGTATGACCAAAATTTTGAACTCAATTAAAAGTTATGAGTTGAAAAGAAAATATTAAAGCCTGTCTCATTCAACTCGAATAACAACTCTAATTCTGTTAAAATTAGAGTGGGCCATAATCGAATTAACTTAATTTGGTTTATATAATATAGGCCATTTATGTCCTATTGACAAAGTAAAGGACTAAAGGTTGGTTCTGATTTTGTTCCAACTATTTTGAAATATTATAATTTCACAAGAATTAGAAGTCAAAGTCAAGTTTACGAGTTGAAACACAACATATATACCTCTAAATTTATATCCCATATAATCTTTAAAATAATTTTTATTTAAGCCTCACCAAACGAATCTATATACATATATATATATATATATATAAATAACATTCACGCCATGTGTCATTCTCTAGTAAACTTCACACCACGTGTCATCTTCTCGTGTATTTTTATTTTAAAACTGTACTAATTAACATATAAATGTAAAAAAAATCATTGATATAGACAATAAAAATATATATTAATTATTAATCTTCAACATATTTTTAAGATATTCTTATCATTATTTTCACTTTTATTTATAAGATGATTAAATATTTTCTTAATCTAACTATAACATGTAAATATATAGTCCTATATTAATTAAAAAATAATCACTAAATTAAAAAATGATAAGTTATTATAATATAAATGTTATATCTCTTTTTTCTTTTTAAAGATAATATTTAAAAATATTAAAGATAATCTTTTTCAATTGAATTTTTTTTATTGTTTATCTAAAATTATTAATAATCTAATAATAAAGTTTTATATCCTTTTTAAATTATTTAATTAAAACTATTATGATAAATCAATTTTAATTAATCAATTTAAAAAACTATTTATTCATTAAAACTTAAAATTATGCCCGTACCTTGATACGAAAACTACACTAGTCCTAACGATGTTTTAATATTGATAGAAATGATTTTTGTAATTAAGTTTTCATCTCTAAACTATTTGACATAGCTTTTTTAACAATGACCTCATTGTTGCTGCTTTTGTAGGTTCTTTTTCATTGATGACATGTATGCTTTAAGACGACGTTCTAAATAAAGGATCCAATTTTGCTCACTCCTAATAAATTGAGGTGATATCACCCACCAATTAAAAAAATAAATATCCTTATGAGTTTAAATTAACTTAAATTAAAATAAAAATAATAAGGTAATTTAAAAAACACTCTAAAATGTTGATATTTGTTTTTTTATTGCTGGGTGATATCACCCCAATTTTTTAGAGGTGAGCAAAATTGGATCCCTAAAACTTTTAGTTCCATCAAATATGAAAATAAAATTAGCTATATGTTATATTTTGTGGTTATAGTTGAACTAATTTTAATTATGTGAAACTTTAGTTGGATTAACATTTTAGTTCCCAAAAAAAAAAATGAATCCCCCAAAACCCTTATCTCAGCAAAAGAACGCGCTTCACGCGCCAGTAACTCTCTTGCCTGTGCCGCCACTTTCAACTTCTAACCCTAGATCTCAAAACTCTCGTTCATGGTCTTTCCGACCAGGGAGATGCACCCTCCCGTCTAAAATTAAGAGTATAGATGCCATTTTCCACTACAAGCTCAGGCCGGCCGGCGTTGGTTTTCGGTACTTCAACAAAACGAAGGAAAAAAGGAAGAAACAAAAGGGATTTGTTCTGGCCTTCGCGTGCTCAGCGGCAGGGAGGGACTGGCGCTTTCATTTCTTCGTCGACGCTTCCTGGCGCTCAATCAGGCCTCTTGGAAGACAGGATTCAAAGAATCCACGATCGTACACAACAAGATTAGGCTCTGGAAATGGCATATGTGGGTCTGATTTTCCTCCTACAGTGCGGAGTCATCTAGCGCCGTTTCATCATCGCTTTGAAGGGCGACCTGAAACGGGTCACGATATCAAGGCTATGATTGGAAAGTCCTATCACACAAACAATGTTTTGAAGAGGCCGAAGCAAATACGCTTGATAAAATTTCTGGCAAGGAGGGTGTTCATCTCTCTTCCAATCAACAAAACAGGTAATCACCCTACCTTCCTCGGCAAACCTAGATCTACACATCTATACTCGTTTTTGAAAAACTCAGAAGAAATTAAAAGTAAGGTATCAATACTAGGTTCGACCATTGACCAACAACATGAGGATTTTTCCGATTTTATGTTAATTGTTTGTGTGAACGGTTGCCTATATAATGATTCAAACAATACTCAGATATTTCTACACTTTCTACAAACTGAATACTATCTTGATTTCCTTATATGTACTTTTGTTCCTATGTCAAACTACAAAATGATTGAGCATAATAAATTCTACAAAGAAGCAGTGTCTCATGGCACTCCTATCCAATAACAGTATAAAGAGAAACCTCATAGCAAAGAACAACAGGCCACTAAGAACAATGAGAGATAATTCATGAACAAAGGTGAAATTAAGAACAAATGTGAGTCCTTTAAGAAGTCTATGGTGCGGGTTTTTGTCTTTAAACTTAAGCTGAACACATTCTTTTTTCTGTCAGAAAACTACTTATATGTTCAATTTCAGTTCAGATAACCACAATAAGGCATCTTTGCGTTTTCTTGATGCTTCTAAATTGCTTGCTTTTTGGTGTGTATCTCCAGTGGGTTATGTGTGCAGGAATTTGGTTTTATTATGCCCTCATAAAAGAAGTAGGAACATTTTGACTGGGTCAACACACAACAATTGAACAATGAGAGCATACATTACAATCTAATTTTTAATGGAAAGTTTAAAGAAAATTTTTCTAGTTTGTTTTGCTTGCTTGAGAAATTTTGTTCTGATTGCTTGTCTTTGGTAATTGACGAGGCAAAGAAAAACTATGATTTCAGAATGAATGCTACTAATATGTATTGCGATGATCAAAATGGTTGTTTGACTTTTTCCGCAACCTATAATTCGATTCTGTCTATAGGTGTGAAGTTTTTAAATAAGAAAGTGAAATGTTTATCTTGGTTCTTTGGATATGTGATAGCTGAAGTATTGGCTTGGTTGGCCATCTTTAATAATGTGAATTGTGTTGTTTATTTGAGTTTCAACAGGACCATTGAAAATTCAGTTAAACTGTTGGTTCAGCTTAGATAAATGGACCATCGGTGCATTCAGTGGACAAATAAGGAGCTCCATTTTCGGGGATCTCTTCACCTGTGTGTGTTTGGATTTCTTTCCATTGTTTATCAATCAATTATAAGGAACAATGAGCAATATTTAATTTTCATTTCTGAATTTAGAATAACGGTTTTTAATAAGGCAACACCTTGCAATCTTGCCTCTCCTTTTGTTGGTTTCGACGTGTGGTTTGCTGGTGTAGTTTCAGGGATCATGGCCAATCTGATGAGGAGCCGGAGATATCTGATAGTTACAAACATCGCTCCAGAATAACAACAAAAGAAAGGGGACTTCATGCTCAACAATAGAACAAAACTGGACTCCTTGATGATGAAAAAAATTTGTAATAAAAGAACTGTTTGTGTTTGGTTTTTTAAGGATGCGAAATCCGCTTTGAATGGGCCCATTTTTTAGCTCATTCTGACTAAGTTACAAATAACAAGTTGGAAGATTATGAAGTGTAGACTCCGTATATTCCTTAATTGGCAACATTTTGATCAAAGTAGTGTCTTTCTGATCGGAATAACGTGGATTTTTTTGTCTAGTCGTGGGATTAAATCAAAGTTCAAATGCTACAGGAAAAAACAAAATAAGATGGTTGTGGAGGGTTTTCAAATTAAACATGGTTGTTCAGAACAACGGGAGTTTGACACCCAAACCGGTTAAGTTTTCCATTATGAAGATAGCTTTTTGGAACTGTCGAGGCATGAAGAAGAAAAACTTTTGGACTAACTTGAACCTAACGTGTAAAAACGAACACATACAAATGATTATGTTAGCAGAAACCAAAACTAAGGATGAACCTGACGAATCGATTTGGAAGAGCGCAGGATTTGATAAAATATGCTTTATCCCGGCTATGGGATTTGCGGGGGGAATGTGTCTCCTATGGAAAGAATATCAACTCAAGAGTGAAAAGATAGAAATTAGTAGTGTATCAGAAAGATTACTTATATTGAAACACACTAACACTAGTACCAACTTTGAATCAATGATTATTTTCATTTATGCACCACCAAATGAACAAATGAAACGTGCATTTTGGATACAATTAAAAAGCGAAATGAGGAGTATAAAAATCCCGTTGATCATAGTTGGAGATTACAACGAATTGATGGAACCAGCCGATAAAAAAGGAGGGGCTACAACTGCGATTAATAGGTTTGAGAGACTAACACAATTTTCTAACCAATTTAACTTAAGAAATCTACCAACCAAAGGAAATGATTTTACATGGAAGAAAAGGAAAGGAGGTGATAATAATACATACGAAAAATTGGATAGAGTGATGACCTCTTTGGAAATCATTCAAGAATACCCTGGTTTGCACACTAGGAATCATGCGTTCACAAACTCTGATCACTGCGTGATTTCTTTTTTCCTTAAAAATAATCAGAGTATAGGGAAGAATAAACCTTTCAGATTTGAATCAATGTGGATGCTTAGTCAGGATTGTGAAAACGTGGTGAAGCAAGTATGGAGGACTCATTACCAAGGCACAAGTATGTTTGACCTAGCAAAAAGGACAAGTTTGCTCAAACAAAAACTGAAACAATGGAGTCGAGAAAAGTTTGACAATATAAACAAACAACTGTTAAAAGTAGATGAAGAATTAGAAAGACTCCAAAAAATTAGTTTTTCAAATTTTGATCAAGGCACTAATAATAGAATCAATAGATTAAGTCAGAAAAGAGAGTGTCTAATAGAATATTAACATAAATATTAGGTACAGAGAGCAAAAACGAAAAACTTACAATTTGGTGATAAGAACACTAAGTTTCACCATAGGAAAGCAACGGGACGAAGGAACAAAAAAGCAATTACGACAATTACTAGAAGTTCTGGTGAGGTGCTGGCAAATGATACGGAAATCAATGACGAATTTGTTACTGAGTACAAAAACAGATTCAAAACTTCATCAATTGACATGAACAAATTAAAAAATCAATTACAGAATATTCAACAAGAAGTATCTAGCACTGATAACATTAATTTGGAAAAACCTTTTTCCACAAAAGAAATAAAAGACGCACTGTTTAATATAGGATCAGATAAATCGCCAGGCCCTGATGGAATGCCAGCGGGCTTCTATCAGAAGTATTGGCACATTGTTGGCCCAACAGTTACTAGAGCGGTTAAAAGTTTCTTTGGAACTGGTAAATTACTTCGGAAATTAAATCATACGTTCATAGCACTTCTACCAAAGATTGATAATCCAACAACAACATCACATTACAGACCTATTAGCTTAATATCCACGGTCCATAAAATTATAGCGAAAATATTAGCAAAACGACTAAGTATAGTCCTTCCATCATTGATTCACCCATTACAAAGCGCTTTCGTCAAAGACAGAGCAATACATGACAATGTGCTCATTGCGCATGAAATTTTCCATGGTTTTAAGGCAAAAAAAGGAAAAGAAGGCTATATGGCCATAAAATTAGATATGGAAAAAGCATATGACAAAGTTGAGTGGGAATTCCTTAAAGCGGTTCTGTCCAAATTCGGATTTGGAAATAAATTCAGAAATTGGATTCAAGAATGTATATCAACAGTTTCCTTTTCGCTACTAATTAATGACTCACCTACCAACGTATTTTGCCCACAACGTGGTTTAAGACAAGGGGACCCTCTATCTCCCCTTCTTTTCAATCTATGTGCGGAAGTGTTAGCAAGAAACCTACAAAAAATATCCAATGAGAACCCAAAGTCTATTGGTTTCCCTATTTCAAAAAATGGGACTATCATCCTTTTCTTAGCATTTGCAGATGATATAATAATATTCACTAAAACGTCAACTCAAGCTAGTGACATGGTACTTTCGGTTTTAAAAGATTACTGTGATATTTCTGGTCAGATAGTTAATTACCATAAATCCGTGTTTCAGGCTACAGGTAATGTTGACCAAAGTAATAAGAGGAGAATTCAGGGTCATTTGGGAATTAATATCTCTACGAATATAGAACAATACTTAGGATGCCCGATCATCAACGGTCGAGTTAATAAAGAAATCTTTAATTCCGTTATCACTAAAGCCAAACAACAACTCACTAAATGGAAAGCGTCATCCTTGTCTCAAGAAGGAAGAGTAACTTTAATAAAAGCAAATCTGAATGCAAAACCTAGCTACTTAATGTAGGCTTTTATGTTGCCCGGAAATATACACAATGAAATAGACAAAATCAATAGAATTTTCTTTTGGAATAAAAGTCCTAATCATCACCCTCTTATTAGTTGGGATAAGATTTGTAAACCCAAAGCCCTTGGGGGTACATGGATTTGGAAAGCGGAAGACATGAATAAAGCTCTACAGATGAAATTAATATGGAAAATTTTGGCTGAACCGGATAACATATGGGTTAAAATCGTTGAAGAAAAATATCTAAAAGGAACAACCCTATGGAATTACGACTGCGGAAAGAATGTGTCTTGGCAGTGGAAGAATTTGATCAAATTATATAAAGATTTCGACAAAGGCCTCACTTGGAGGGTAGGAGACGGAAATACAATAAGATTCTGGAAAGACAAGTGGGTTATGGACAAACCACTACAAGATGTCTTGCTTGACCCAACGCAAGTAAATCTGTTAGAACTTACATCCTCGTTTATTAGTAATAATGCATGGAATCACCAGAAACTAGACCAACTTATTAATTACCTGCCTAATACAATAGTGGAGAAAATTAAAAATTATAACCTACTGAATAGTGACATTCGGGATCGATTGTACTGGATAGGAAACGAGGATGGATGGTACTCGACTAAATCATCGTTGGAGATGATCCAAAAAAGGAGAGTTGGAGTGACGAGTGACAAAACCTGGATTTGGAAATTGGACATCATGCCAAAAATCAGGAATTTCATATGGAAGGTTGCTATGGATGGAATCCCTACAAAACAAAATCTCGATCGATAAAAGATTCCGGTAGTTATGAACTGCGAATATTGTAATCACCATACCGAAAGTGCAAAACACTTGTTTTTTCAATGTCCAATTATGCACCTAATTATCGAAAATCAAAGTGTTGTTATGACCCTAAAAAATATTGATATTGAGAAGCTAGATATTGATGAGGCCCTTTGTGAACTCAAAGAATCAGTTGCAACTAAGGATATGAAACTTATAGCGGTAATATGGTGGAACATGTGGACGGCAAGAAATCAGTTCGTTTTTAATAAAACAAAATTCCCACAAAACATTAAAGCTACGACAATTAACCAAATTGCTAATTGGGATCTAGCAAATGCAAAAGAAAGCAAGAACACATTAATATCAAAAGCGCCAAGGAGAAGAAAGAAAAACCTAAAATGGAAACGACCAAAGGAAGGTTTCTTTAAACTTAGCTTTGATGCCTCACAAAGCTCAACAAATAAATGTTCGTATGGTTTTATCATTAGAAATCATCATGCGATTCCTATTGCTATTGGAAGCGGCAATTGTAATGCCGAATCAGTATTGGAAGCTGAAGCTATTGCTTTGCGGTATGGCCTTCAAAAGGCCAAGGAGATTGGAATTACAACTATCGAGGTTGAAGGGGACAACCTTACGTTGATCAATTCGATTAACCAAATTTCGAAGCCTCCATGGGAACTCGATATGATCATTAATGACATTTCAATTATTATTGCTAGTTTCCAAGTCTCTACCGCCCAACACATCTTCAGGGAGATTAATACGGTTGCGGACAAGATTGCGTTGCACGGACATAATGAAGAGCTAGATGCTGATGCAATCCCAGAAGACGTTCAAGACCTCATCCGAAAGGATGCTTTAGGCCGATCAGTTTCTAAAAGTTGATCCTCCTATGTTTGTTTACCGATGTATCAAAAAAAGAAACATTTTAGTTCCCATCAATTATAAAGAGGAAGTTAATCCTCGATCTTTCGTAGTGGGAGCAATTGAGGGTGGTATGTTTTGAGTCTTTTGACATTATTCGATCTTTGTTCCACACCTCAGTTTTGAGGTACTTCATTGTGAACCTTAGATTTGGATCCTTTCAAATCAAAATTTTCATTCATTTGTTTTGTTGGATCAACAAAAACCAACAACTACACAAATTCAATCTCTAATGCCTGGAAGCCTCTAAATTGTAAACATTTCAATATTTTACATGAAGCACATTTCTTGTCGGTGGAGTAAATAAAAGAAGTAGCTTTGTTTAAGCCTTCTTTTGTTTCACTACTAGTCCATTTGCCTCGTTTGATGGGTGGAATAAGAGGAAATTTATATTGAGTTAATTGGCTAAGTATGCATTTTTTTGTCCAATGTAGCGTCAAACAGACTTTTCTTATTGTCTATTATACAATGGAATCCGAGCTTAACTCTCCTTATTGGCTATGTAATGCATGTTTCAACCACTGTGTTTATCACCATTACTAAATTTATTACAAAGTTCTCATAGTGTGCTTTGCTATTGTAATTTTGTTCTGGATATTATATAAAATTAAGGAAATGACTTCAGTAAATCAAATTACGGCTGATAACCAAAGAAAAGAAGTTTTGAGACTTTATCGGTCTACTGCAGATCAACACCTATGTAATGTTATTTTGCTTTGGCTTGATCTTCAACTGAGAGGTACTTATGGATCGAGTTTAGGCTTCTTCTAGTCTGTCTTGGGGTTGTCTTGGATAGATGAGGAACAATGTTTAAATTTTAACAAAGTCCAGTTTTGCTTTCCGCGTGTCTAGAAAAACTATAAAGTTTTCCGAAAAAAATTATAGTTTTAGAAATAAATGTGCTTCTCTATGACCTCTTTTCAGAGTTATTCACTTGTATTATCAAGTGTTTTGTGTTTTGTAGTAAACTCTTCCGAGTTTTGAGAAAAAAAAAATTTTGTTGATCCATCAAAACTCCAACTACGCTAATGCCTAATGATAAGCGTATTTGGAGTGATTTTTTTTTTTAAAAAAGAAAGAAACTCAAACTTTGGTAGTCATTACCGAATTTGGATTTAAAAAAAAAAACTCCAACTACGCTTACCATTAGCGTAGTTGTTCAGTTATTTAAAAAAAAATCCTTTCAAATAAAAAATTTTCATTCATTTGTTTTGATGGATCAACAAAAATCAAATAGCAAGCTCATGTTTTAGAAATAAATGTGCTATGACCTTTTTTGAGAGAAAAGGGGAAGTAGGCTAATTACGTATTAATTAATGTAGATTAACTAGTCTCTTTTGTAAAAATGTAGATAAAGTAGGCTCCTAGTAATTTTCTGATAAAGATTAATTTCCAAATAAATTGATACCCCTGCTGGAAATAAAAAAAGCTAATGTGGCAGTTTTTTAAATAAATATGCTTATTTAATATAGTCCCCTACAAATCAGGATGCTGTTAGGAAAGCAAATATACCTTCCTTGTAAACGTGATCCCAAAATTACGAAATTCTCCATTTCTGCATCCGTAACCACCATTTCTACAAAGTTATTCGTCTATTGTCATAAACATTTTCTCTATTTTTTGTGCAATTACTGCCGATTTATTTCGTTTTGATGATCTGTTTCTTCAATCGTTACGGTTGTGTGATCATCAACATTCAGATTGTCAATTTGTAGATTCAATCGTTTGTTTTGTGCGATTTTTGGGACGAAGAACTCGATATGTAGATCCAATCGTTTTGAGAGATTTTTGTCCCGATCTGTGAGGTATGTACGTTCAATCGTTTAATTGGTGGCCAATTCGCACATTTGCTCTAAATAATTTATGTATATGGTTAATATAATGTATTTCGTATATTTATATGTCGGTGATTTTTTATGTGCTGAGTGTTGGTAATGATGAAGGGGACGAACATAATTTTATGTCTGTATGTGTACATAAGTTTGTATATGTTTAAGTTTAAACCACTGTCGTTGAGAAAGTAATGTGATATGCCTGCGTATTTTATGTATCTGCTTAATATTATATAGTTGTTAAATTTATGTGGCGTTGAGTTTTATGTGCTGAGTGTCAGTAATGATGAAGGTGACGAACATAATCTTATGTGTGTATGTGTACATAAGTTCGGTTTATGTATCTTCATAATATTATGTAGTTGTTAAATTTATATGTCGTTGATTTTTATGTGCTGAGTGTCGGTAATGATAAAGGTGACGAACATAATCTTATGTGTGTATGTGTACATAAGTTCTGTTTATGTAGTTGTTATATTTATGTATCGGTTATTTTTTATGTACTGAGTGTCAATAATGCTGAAGGTGGTGAACATAATTTTATGTGCGTATGTGTAAATAATTTCGGTTTATGTTTATGTATAAGTGCGAAAATTTATGTTCATGTAGTTGATTGTACATAACTGTTGAAACTATAAATTTGATTTATTTTTGTGTTACATAATATGTAAGTTGGTAAGATTATGTAAATTATGTGAAATGTGTGAAATACTTATGATAATATAAGTTATGTAATGTGTAAGTTATGTATTGTTTGACAAAGTAGTCATATAGTTAATGAGCATAATGTTCTATGTATATGTGTACATAATGAAGGTTTATGTAATTGTTGAAAATATTATGTACAGAGCGTGAGGAGCTATTGACATATTTCTTATATTATGTACCTTTCTTGTAGGAATCATGGGGGTGGTGTTTGTGACAATTTATTTTGACGGACATTGGAAATTTGATGAAGGTGTGTGGAGCTACATTGAAGTACAGTCAAGTAATCCGTTATTGATATCAGTTGAATGCACATTTGATGTGTTAAAGGACAAGATTGCGTTGCTATTTGGAATATCTTTAACACAATTTGATTTATGTTTGTCATACAAGAATCCTTTCAATGAGGGTCTCAAACCATTTGATGTTAACACAAAGGATGATTTGGATACTTTTGTACACATAAATGTTCTCCCACAGTTTAGCTGGAGTGTCCCTTTATGTGTGAACAAAGTTGAACTGCATAAGAGTGTGGGAGGGATTTCAACCAAACTACATGGTCAGGAAGCTGAACTGAAAGATAGAACACAAGATTCAGGTCATATTTTGAATCAGAAAGTACAAACTGATGTAGCAGATATAGAAATTGATTTATGTACAACAGGTTCTAGTATGATTGAGAGCGAGTTTGTAGGAGATGCGAACAATAATGCACTTGCAATAGTTCCACATATCAATAGTTATGTATCATCAGGGGACGATTTGCAACTACACGTTGGAAAGATATATCATTCGAAGACTGAAGTTAAAAACGCATTGTGTCTACATTCAATTTCTAAATGCTCACAATACAAGATAGTAAAGTCGAAAATGAAGGCAGTGACTACCAGATGTGTAGATGAAGATTGTAAGTGGAGGGTCCGCTTTTCAATGCTCGGTCAAACAACATACTTCACCACAACAAAGTATGTTTCGACACACACATGCTCGTTTCATTTGCGGTGGGAGGCAAATAGGGGAGCTTCGTATCACGTAATAGCTGATAATGTTAAGACAATGTAAGTTGCATGTATTTTTTGGACTGAATTTATGTATCTGCTAATGCGTGTGAATTATATGTTATGTATCCTATTTTTAGTGATGATCAAGTTTATGTAGGTACGGTAATTCAAAGAAATTACTTTCGGTGCATCAGATCATCACTACAATGAAGAGTTTGCATCGAATTGACGCTAGCTATTGGAAGTGTTGGAAAGCTCAAGAGACAGTGAAGGACATGATTAGAGGTACATCGGTGGACAATTATAACACAATTCCTGTATATTTATTTATGTTAGTGGAGGTGAATGAAGGAACGATTGTGGACTTCATACACGACGATGAGAGTAGGTTCAAATATGTTTTTCTGTCGTTCGGACCGTCCGTTCGGGGTTTGAGTGTGATGAGAAAGGTACATAATATAAAAAACCCTGATTTTCTTTTTGCATTGTAGTTTCTGTTACATAATGTTGGATGCACTTGTTTCTGTACATATATTCATGTTCAGTTTTTTGTGCATAAGTTGGTTTGTGAACACGTCTACGGTTTATGTAGGTAATCACCGTTGATGGGACACATCTTAGTGGAAAATATGGTGGGGTATTGCTACTCGCCACTGCACAAGATGCAAACCAACAAATATACCCCGTTACTTTAGGTATTGTTGATAGTGAAAATGATGCATCTTGGAATTTCTTTTTCAAGAATATGAGACGTGTCATAATGGACAGCAAAGAGCTTGTGTTTGTGTCCGATCGACATGCATCAATTAAGAAGGATATAGCATCGAATTACCAACTAGCCTTCCATGGGTACTGTATTTGGCATCTAAAAGGTAATCTGAGGAAGAGGACAAGATCAAACAGGATCCTACAAATGTTCATTGATGCGGCAACGAGCTATAAAGACAGCAGTTGCATTGAAATATTACATAAGATATCGGAGGTACATAAGCATATAAATTATATACTGTATATCTTATGTTATACAATACATAATTTACATGTTGAGCCTTCCCTCTAAGAAAATTTGGGTGTAATGCATGTTTCGATGGACTTAATTAGGGTTTCGATGGACAGTTTTGTTTGGACTTAACAAAACCGCTTTGGCGGGGTATCATGTTGAGCCTTCCCTCTAGGAAGGATGGACAAGTTGAGGAGTCATTTGAAGTATGCAAACTGCTTTGTGGTGGAGAGTATTGGACCGTCGAGAGGATTATGTCTTATGTGGACTGACGATGTGATGGAATGTATGAAAAAGTGGAATGACATCACGATTAATAAGAACGTAAACGACATTAGATATGATTATGAAGCACGGACAAAACTATAGGTATCAAGAATGTATCAACAAACTAACAAAGTACTGTTACAAAGATGGGTATGTCTATTCAGTAAATCAATAAGCGCATGCCTTGTAGCTTCAATAACCCTCGGTGGGCATTTCGAATCGACAAAGAGGGCAAACATGACTCTTTTTGAGCCATCTGAGGATGCAAGTCTCGTGGAAGATGTGGGAGTAAGGCAAGGTGAGAGAATCCCACGGCTTCTCTATCTCGTCGATGCAAATGGAACACTCGTGATTAGCGGGACTCCATTCAAGCTCGTATCTATCTCCGTCCTCCTTCTCCTTCTTGCCCTTGGCTCTAACCAAGTCCGAAACAAAGAAAACGGAGGTGGGCTTGGCGTCGGGGCAATGCTCGTCAAACGCAACTTGTGCAACAACATCATCGGCAGGACGAATGTCGACGGATAGGATAGTGATTTGGAGACGGTGTGCAATGGCGGGAGAGAGAGTGGAGCAACGGTGATCTACATTAGCTTGTTGGAGG
Organism: Fagopyrum homotropicum; assembly: GCA_033239125.1. Taxonomy (NCBI): domain Eukaryota; kingdom Viridiplantae; phylum Streptophyta; class Magnoliopsida; order Caryophyllales; family Polygonaceae; genus Fagopyrum; species Fagopyrum homotropicum. The sequence goes on from BSWB01000007.1 coordinate 17,265,233, forward strand.
AAGCCATTGGTTACACGAGAAGCGATTCTCAACGCGGAAGCTTCAGTAAGGAGAGGGTGAGGATGGTTGTTGCAGTAGATTAAACTCAACAACATATCTTGGCAGCTACTCAAGTAATGGTTGTAGTCGGTGAAGCCTGAGCATGCAGAGCAGGAGATCTCCAAGTATTCGTCGGAGGTGGATGCACGCACCATCTGGTTGCAGATTTCTGTTTCTTCGAGAATCTCCTCCATCTTCTCAATTCGGCACAATATCACGCCATCGCTCAAATATTCCATCTCCATAATTTTAAACAACATAGCTACTCCAATCAAAACGCAACTATTTCTCACAAACTACATCCCCGCTCCACACCTTGTGTGTTTCTCGGATATCCTAAACATCATAGAGGGTATAAATGTTTAGAAATAGTTAAACAAAATTGTTATCTCAAGGCATGTCACTTTTGGGTTTCATTGGACTTAATTAGGGTTTCGATGGACAGTTTTGTTTGGACTTAACAAAACCGCTTTGGCGGGGTATCATGTTGAGCCTTCCCTCTAGGAAGGATGGACAAGTTGAGGAGTCGTTTGAAGTCTACAAACTGCTTTGTGGTGGAGAGTATTGGACCCTCGAGAGGATTATGTCTTATGTGGACTGACGATGTGATGAAATGTATGCAAAAGTGGAATGACATCACGATTAATAAGAACGTAAACGACATTAGATATGATTATGAAGCACGGACAAAACTATAGGTATCAAGAATGTATCAAGAAACTAACAAAGTATTGTTACAAAGATGGGTATGTCTATTCAGTAAATCAATAAGAGCATGCCTTGTAGCTTCAATAATCCTCGGTGGGCATTTCGAATCACAAAGAGGGCAAACGTGACTCTTTTAGAGCCATCTGAGGATGCAAGTCTCGTGGAAGATGTGGGTGCAAGGCAAGGTGAGAGAATCCCACGGCTTCTCTACCTCGTTGATGCAAATGGAACACTCGTGATCAGCGGGACTCCATTCAAGCTCGTATCTATCTCCGTCCTCCTTCTCCTTCTCGCCCTTGGCTCTAACCAAGTCCGAAACAAAGAAAACGGAGGTGGGCTTGGCAGCATGGCAATGCTCGTCAAACGCAACTTGAGCAACAACATCATCGGCAGGATGAAGTCGACGGATAGGATAGTGATTTGGAGACGGTGTGCAATGGCGGGAGAGAGAGTGGAGCAACGGTGATCTGCGTTAGCTTGTTGGAGGAAGCCATTGGTTACACGAGAAGCGATTCTCAACGCGGAAGCTTCAGTAAGAAGAGGGTGAGGATGGTTGTTGCAGTAGATTAAACTCAACAACATATCTTGGCAGCTACTCAAGTAATGGTTGTAGTCGGTGAAGCTTGAGCATGCAAAGCAGGAGATCTCCAAGTATTCGTCGGAGGTGGATGCACGCACCAGCTGGTTGCAGATTTCTATTTCTTCTTCGAGAATCTCCTGGATGTTCTCAATTCGGCACAATATCACGCCATCGCTCAAATATTCCGTCTCCATGCTTTTCTTTTGCTTTGATTTACTTCTAGATTGCATCGTATATACATATAACATAATTTTAAACAAGGAAACTTAATACAAATTATCTTCGCTTATTCATATCTAATCCAACCGATCAAGTTTTGAAGATAGATTTTTTTCACTACCAACCCAATTTATAATCTTTTTACTTTTAATATCAAACTCAATTTTAATTATTCACTAATAATATTATTATATAATTAAAAAATTGTCCTAATTAAATCTTCTACCTTCAAAACCTAGCTATTTTTGTAAACTTGTAGGATAAAATTAAAAAAGAGTTAATATTTCAGGTACGTAGTTACGGAGTATTTCAGGTACGTAGATATTTAAGAAATAAAAAGAGTTAATATTTCAGGTACGTAGATAAAATTAAAAAAGAGTTAATATTTCAGGTACGTAGATATTTAAGAAATAAAAATAAAAAATACACTTAATATAACTATTCTTCCACTGTCTTGTAAACACAGCATTTGCAATCTGCTCCCTAACCGCTTGAACGACTTCATCATCTATGTCGTTGAAATCTTTCCTACCAGATGCAAGATATTGAATGTATTTCAAGGTGTATATTCCACAGCTACCCCTACATTGCAAAGTGATAAATTAAAATCAGTTTATGTTTCATTATTGTTAACACCTAAAAAATGTAACACAAAATTAATAAGCAAAATAGTGTACATATCCATCAGCATTTCTGTTTAAATCATTTTTCCTGATCACTTTCAAAGGAATTTTGAGCTTGTCTTTCAATCTAGAATGCTTACCATGGACCCTCAGAACTTGCGGGAACATAACAGCAAGGGGCTCGATAAGGTGCTGTTATTTGTCCTCCTTTATGTACGTTACTTGTGCGTCGTACACATAAATGCACCAGTCAAGGAGGTTTATTTCCAATGCGACCTAGTGAGTGTCGAGAAGGTTGAATGGGGGGTAAATGATGCCGACATCATACAGTGATTTGGGGAACATTTGTGGAACATCGCCGGTGATGACTTGAAACATACTTTCTTTGAATTTTCACAGATGCTCATACGGATATGCATAATCAGCTCGTCAATGACCTAATTTACATTAGAAACACATGACAATATTATGTAAATGAGATAGACAAATATGTACATAAGTTCAATGTAGTATACAAACCTCATCTTTAATCCAACCGCTAGGCTTAATAATGGCTTGAATTGTGTCCCTGGATATGGTTTTTTTGAAACCCCTTACTGACCCATTCCCGTCTTTGTTTTTGACCCAGTTGTATAGGGTTTGACGCTCTTTTGATGTTAGCATACCCATGTGTGGTTCTTTAGGTAGCTTGACATTTTTACGGAAGGGTGTACGTTTGTATTTACTTTCTTTGGGCATCCTTAAACCCACCTTCCTTTCTGGCACTGTTGTTTCAGAATTCTGTACATAAATATATATGTTGTGTTAATACATAAACATTAACAAATATCATTTGCACATACATTAGTAAATGCACACAATTTCCTACATAATTTGCTATTCTAAAAACTACATACAGTATATATACATGGACATTATATACTACATAATATAACAGATTCATAATCCTAAATTTATGTATCAATCACTGGCATTGTACATAAAGCTGATAGTTTTCCATAAATATATCATACCTCACTGGATTCAGCACCCAATTCCTCTACCATTACATCGTCCATGACATCTTTGGTAGGAATTTGATCGATATCAACTGTTTGATGATCGCTTTCTGTTGCGTGAGATTGATGAACTTCAGTTGACGCATATTGTTTCATAGCATCACTTACACAACTCTTTATGTTCTTTTCAGTTCTCTTGCTGGACACGAACACAATTGTGTCTAACTGCTCGTAGAGAGAATCTAGGTCTCTTGCATAGGTCGTTAGATCATCAATCAGAATGCCTTGTTCCTCCACTTTTTCACACAGAATACTCTAGACCTTCTGCACTGCATCGACTCTTTCAGCAAGAATGTCTTGTCCCTTCTACAATGCATCCATCTTTGGCATCAACACTTGAACCCATGATGGTTATGCTTGTTCAGATTGAATGTTGTTTATTATGAACATACATAAGGTACACCATAGTTATGAATATACATAACGTAATATTATTGTACATAAAACTGCAGTTATTTTACTTACTTAGTTGTGTCATGTGGCACAGGGTGGACTTCTTTGGAGCAAAAGTATGGACATTATGTTGGTCCTCTGTATGGGGTTCTGAAGGAATATGCTCGGTATTGAGTGGTGGTGGTGAATCTCTGGCCTTGTTAATGCGCTTTGATAATCTACATATTTGTAAATTGATACATAATATATTCTGTAAGTATTAATACATATAAATTGAAGTCATTTGTTTATATAAATCAGTTTAACCTTGTTGGTTCTGGAGATGGCTTGGATGTTTCTTTTTTCCTCTTTCTTGTGCTTTTTGACGTAGAACTATATGTGTATATATGAAGTATTATATTTCCTTATACTACATAAATCTAACCAATACATATACATTGATGTAATATATGTAAATATAAATAAATTTAACCTTTTGACTTCTGGATTGGGTATGGCATCTTCCTGTTTCCTCTTACCTACACTTTTGGATGCACTAGTAGATGGTTTATCAGGCTGAACCTTTCCTGTTTAAAACAATCAACAACACATGAGCATAATGTTTGATGTAGTACATAAATGTTTAGTACATACCATTTAATTTACATAAAATGAAAACTAATTGTTACTACATACCAATGTCTTTTGGTGGGTTCACAAAGTCATCTTTATCATCCTTGTCATCGTTGATTTCTCGAATGACAACGTTCTCAATACTAGGCCTACATAATAACACAAACAGGGTATACATTATATATCACATAATGTATGAAATAAAATATTTTACTAATTTTGATTAGCACACACCTAAACTCTTCCTCCTTTGCATGATAAATTAAAGGTCTAGTCACTATGGGGACAACATTATGAAACCCAATACCAAATAGTGCATCAATCCTGTCATCATCACCCTCCATATACCAGCTTTCATAGTCATCCTCTTCCTTCTCAACATCTAGTGTCTTAATATCCTCTTTTTGAAGAGTTTCAGCAATACCCTACAACTCAGTATAACTAGGGTATAGTTTGTCACCCTTCCTAGATTTAGATATATACCTGAGGTATGAAGGGGTTGCCTCTGCATTCAATATAGTTGCAAAATGCTTTGAAAATTTTAGGATGGAATTGAAGACATGTATCTACAAATATCACAAAAATGAAAACTATAATTAATCAACACAAATGCTTCATTACACATATGTATACATAACAGTGAGTACATAGATGTTGAAACTCTATCTAATAAATACATAATTCATTAAACATAATGATGTAATATAGTTACCATAATGGAATGAGTACATAAGCATGAAATAAATAAAACAATATCCAGTAAATAATAATTTGCACATAAGCATGACACATGTTTAGTACAGCTAGGTACTATGTATAAAATCTGTACATATACATAAGCATGTTATAAATAAGCATGTTACACAGGAAGTACATAACATGCAAATAAATAGTCCTCAACCGATGGAAAAATTAGAACATATACATTACCTGTAATGCCAAAGGGAATCCACCAATTTGGTATCCACCACTGTTTCTCTCCTTTCCAACATAGCACGATTGAAATGATCTCCTCGTTATGGTGTAAGCAAAACAACCCCATGAAAATTTGTTGAACAACTCCATGTCGCGTAGGAGATTTATAGTGTGATGTGTTATCAACGTTTTTCCATTCTTTGATGCTAAAACACCTTCAATGAACAAAATGAGTATCATTTTGTACTTGTTGGGAGACTCCTTCGGCTCATCCTTGAAGATTTGCTCCAATTCATCGTTTGAGCATGTTTCGATCCCAATTACATCTCTCATGTCGACATCCTCCATTTCTTCTACATCTGAGCCAAATTCCGAAGAATTTGGGAGTCCAGTAATCTCACAAAACTCCATAACACTAAACCTCATAAGAACACTGTTAACTGCAAATCACATTGAGTAGTGTCTCCTCGTCTTTACCTTCCTCATTAACATAAAATGAATTAGCTGGTTGGACATTTTGATTTTAGTGCTCATCTCCAACAGAGGCCCAAAAACCGACGCCTTAAATCTGTTTTTGTCAGATGTAGATAACTCATCTAAAATTATAGGGATTAGAGTAAGCCTCATATTGCTATTGATCCTGGCATTTATAGATTTCTTTGTTTTCTGTCCATCTTTAGGTAAACTGCATAAACATAAAATGGAAAATGCGTTTATCGTTATGATCAACAAATGTAAACTATGTAGTGCACATTTCAATTTACTAACCTTGATCTGTGGGTTATCGGAATTGATTAGCCTATTGACATCTTGGGTACACGAACCTCCCATCTCTCTACGCTGAAATGTACATACGGTAAAATACTTCATTATCAACTACTAAACTAATATTATGTACATTATTGTACATAAATAAGAAAATAAATGATATGAATATAGAATTGTAATCAGAAACTATTAAGAGTAGTAATGATATAACATAATAGTTATTAAAGATTAAATTATGTACATAATCAACACTTAATTTATGTTTTATGTGCTTAACTATACGGTTACATAAGTCCTGTGACTAATATAGCAATTTGATTTCAAATATTCACCTTTTTAATGTGATGAGCTTGAGCTTCATCTCTTTGTTCCTTGGTTTGATTTTTGACAGCCATTTGTTTCGTTCTAACCATTTTGTTCTTCAAACACATAGTAAATAGAAAAAATTATCAGTCAATTTCTGGCTAAATACTACATTACATAATTTATTTGTATATATTGAATAGCCTACATAATATTGTGCACATAATAGCTACATAAACATTGCAATAAAAGAAAAAAGCATTGTTCATGACCTACAGTGGGTACATAATACAAATTCAAACATAATTATGTCAACCATAACTTGAGGCAGTCAAAAACTTGGAACATAAACTTACAACAGAAGACTACACTCAGTTCATAAGAAATTAAAGTACATAGTGTTCAAACATAGACTGAGTCATTCTGTAATTATGTACATAGTCCTCAAACATAAACTTATTACTTATGTGATACAATAAGATACATAAATGTCTGAATCATGCTGTAATTAGATACATAAACTGTGATACAGATTGTATATGATACAAAATCAAATATATCAAATTAAGTACATAATCGTTAAGAATAAACTGAGACATTCTGTAATTATGCACAAAACTGATATACAGGGGATACATAATGTAATATATAACAGTTTGGCATCCTCTGTTATGTACATAGATCTGATCCATTCTATAATTAGATACATAAAATGGTATACATACATAAATCATACAATATTTGAAGTTACATAACATACTCAACTACATAATTCAGACCATCGACCACAAAATAACACAGTTTTTTGAGAAAATATTAATACATAGACTTCTTCTTCATATAAAACACATGCAAAACATAAATTATGTACATAATCTTTCATCACTGTTAAATCGAATACATAAATTTCACAAAAATGGCTAACTTCGAAATTAAGTTCCATAACAGCCTAAAACATATCTGTTCTTCTTTGTGTGGTCGGATTCCAAAACCTAATCGAATATACATCACAAAATCATGCTTCATAACACCATGCAAGGCCGAGTAAATGAAAGGCCATGTAGTTATAGATCAACAATGGCGGTTTTTAGTATGGTTTTTAGGGAAAACGTTCATCAACTGTTTTCGGTTTGAACCAAAACCGAAGCCATTAAAATGGTATTTTGTTGAGAGAATTTTGAAATACTTACAAGGATTGATTGTTGTTACACAAAGAATAGATTAGATAGGAGATTGAAGCCGGTCGAAGATCACGATTTGAAGATGGAGGTTGCGAATGGAGAATCTGAGGATACAATGGAGGTTCCGACTGACGCTTAATTTTTGGGATGAAATGTTTAGTAAAGAAGACAAACCGCCGAAACCGTATCTTTATCAATCACGTTGTTGCCGTTTTTTTGATTTTATTATCTTTAACTTTTAGGCAGTTATTATGCTACATTACTAATTTGCCCCTAAATAGCTACCTTATTACCCATGATTTATAATTTCATTTAGCTTTATTTTTTGGAAGAAAAATAGAGGGGCCTATTTTGTATTATGGATACAAAAAGGACCCTTCTACACCAATTTTCTCACCTTTTTTCAGAGTTATTCACTTGTATTGTCAAGTGTTTTGTTTTTTGTAGTAGACTCTTCCGAGTTTTGAGAAAGTTTTATTGGCGACCGTTTGTGTTATTTGTCTTATAGGGGTCGTAGATTTGTGATCAACTCTTGAAGGCTTTGATTCGAGTCCAAATATGAAGTGTTCACAATTGTTCCCCAAGCTCTCGTCTTGTGCACTTCCTTCGACGACATACGTTATACTCTCCATTCTTCAGAGACTAACTCACTCTCCTTTCCCTTGAAGATATCGCTCATTACGGATCTACTTGTTGTAATTTTGTGTTTTTCTTTGATGTTTCTTTAATTCTTGCTCTTGACGACAATTTGTCCATCTTCCGTTTTTTTTGGCGTTCCGATTCATTAGACGGTATCTCTTCTTGTGCATCAAATTGCTTTCTTTTATAAAAAAATATTGATGTCCCCTAAATAGGTGAAAATAGTTTCTCCTTTGTTTATAAAATTTCTTTATAATATGTAAAAGATCACACAATGAAGGCTTGCATTGAAATTTTTTTTTTTTTAAATGACAAACAAATTCTGAAAATTTATAATCTTTTTATTTCATATCGTGAATAATTTTTATTGCTATGTTCCCAAATAGAGTACCGAATATAAGGATATAGGGTGTGTGAACTTTACACACGTTATGGCATTTCTTGATTGAAGTTAGAGATTAAGGACTAAAGGTGTGTTTGGTGAGTAGGGGTTATTGGGGATTTTTGGAGATAAAAACTGGAAAAATTTTCAGCCTCTTCAATGGGAATTATGGGATTGTTGGAGATGAAAATCTTCAAAATATTCTCTAATAATCTTACCAAACACACCCTAAGTGCGTCCACAAAGGAGAAATTTATAGTTCTTATCTAATAAATAAAAAAAGGTAGAAAATAAAGGAAAAAATTATAAAAAGTTTCCAAATTTTAGAGAGCATGCTATTGTAAGTACTCTTTCCTATGAAATGTGAAACTTTGCTCATAATTTTTTGACACATCTCCCTTTATATTTGTTTTTAATGTATTAGATAATAAACTCTAAGTTTATCCTTTGTGTATACTCTAAGATTTTGTTTATCAAACTATCTATGTTTTAGGTTTTTGAACACCTTTTTTATTCGGGAATTTTAGACGTACCGGCGAAAATCGCTATTGGTAACCACAATTACGCACGTGAAGTGCGTAGTTTTGCTTTTCATATTTGGATTCAAACTACACGTTTAGCAAGCGTAGTTGGAGCCATCATGAATTCATGAGCCGGTGAAGAATTTTTTTTTTTAAATAACTGCACAACTACGCTAATGGTAAGCGTATTTGGATTTTTTTTTTAAATCCAACTTTGGTAATGGCTGCCAAAGTTGAGTTTCTTTCTTTTTTTAAAAAAAAAAGTTCACTACAACTACGTTTACCAGGCATTAGCGTAGTTGGATTTTATTTTTTTTTTAACATAACTTCAGCTACGCTTACCACAAGCGTAGTTAATCGGCTCCAACTACGCACACCACAAGAGTAGTTAGATTCCGGAGCTGAAAAACGAAACTACACATTGGTTACTAATAGCGATTTTCGCCAATACATCTATCATCCGCCTTTTTATTTTCTCTCCACATCACCTCACTCGACCATCTCATATACTTTGACCCATTTTATTAGAGCATTTCGATATAAGATCTTTCATATATTTTATTACTTTTATTTTACTTTGAATTACATTTATACTCTCATCCATTTATTTTTTTAAATCTTAAATATGCATTGTAATTGATAATTCACATAATTGTATAAATAAAATATAAACTTTTATTGGACTAAAAAAAATTTAGCCTTAATTTATACTATACTATTAAAACACAATACGTAACCCAAAAACAATAACCGTTTTTTTATTGGACCCAAAAATTAGCCTTAATATATACTCCAATATAAAAACAATGCATAACCTAAATACATGTAATTAAAAAGTATAAATAAAATATAAACTTCTGTTGTATCCAAAGTTCCAGACTATTGTTGTTATTTATTATAATTTATTTTTTCAATGACTTTTAACCTGTAAAAAATTAATAAAAATATACTTTTTTAAATAAGTAAAATGTATAATATGAGTATTTATAGATAGATAACAATAAATCTTACACAATTGTATAACATTTTTTTATATTGTTTTAAATTTGTGAAGCTTGAAAAACACTTGTAATTATTTATTTAATACCTATCAATATAATATTTTCACATTAATATAAACTATATCATTTTATATAAGTAAAATTTATACATGTAATCCGGGTTGTAATATATGAAATCTTTTTATATAAGTAAAACATATACATGCAATCAGGATTATATATATGGAATTTTTTTTACAAAAGATAAAAAAATTTAACTTATTTTCTATTAAAATTAAAATAAAAATAAAAATAAAAAAAATGTTTTAAAAGTCAAAGGGGACCGAGAGAAAGTTTATAAATTTATGAATACCAAGAGAAAAAACAATATTTGGAGGGTACAATTGTTTGAAAAATATAAAAAGTTAGAAACTTTATATGTTGAAATAAATAAAAACATGACTAAAATAGGAAAATATAGAAAGATCAAGGATCATAGGTGCATTTTACATAAAGAAAATTGGATGAAATACCCCCAATAACTAAATTTGTTTAGTAAATAACCTAGGCTTATAAATTTTTAAGTGAATAGTCTTATTAAACAAATAATGGCGGATTTACCCTTATTATAATAAATTTTATCCTAATTTAGACATATTCTTATAACTTTACTGTAACTATTCTTGTAAATGAAAAATTCTTACAAAAAATACGAAAAATTAATAAACGAATGTAGTCACGAAGAATTGATCTTTGGTTGGACAAGTTGAATTTCACGATTTATCTTCTTGTAAAATTGTATTGTACACGATTTCACGATTTATCTTCTTGTAAAATTTTCTTGTACACGATTAATTCCTAATTGATTAGGTTGATCAATTCTTTTAAATTTTTGTTCAATTTTATCAAGAATTTTTCTTGTACTCTTCATTTACATGAAAGAGTACAAGCATGTAACATGCTAGTTTTATCAATTCACGTAAATTTTTCTTGTTCTTGTATTCTTTATGATTTACTGATTGATTACGCTAATTGAAATTGGTAATAATTAATTAGAAATCTTTCAAAATACACCTTCTTCAATTAGGGATTGTAGGTCAATTGAAAGGCAATAATTAATTAGGAATCTTTTAAATTATTGTAGAAGGGTAAATTAGTCTAAATTATTTAAAAGATGTCATATTCTAACAAAATTTTCGAGCTTCACAATTACTAAACAAAATTAGTGAACTAAGGCTACTTAGCAAATTCACACTTTTACATATACGAGTCACAAATACGAGTCCAGGTCTGATAAGTGATAACTGCGCTCATCGGATAAACATGCTTGATATTGGTCAAAGTTTACCTTAATCTGAAACCTGTGATTACCGTATGACTATATCAGTATGACTATCCAATCTAAATGACATCAAGCTTTTCTAAAATAAAAAAAAACGACATTGTTTTTACGAGGATTGAGCACACTTCGATCGGTTTATGTAACCTAACATATACTGACAAGGCTGTCATTAGGGGTGTTATACGAGTCGAGTCTTAGCACGCTCAAGCTCGACTCGTTTATAAACGAACTGAGTCCAAACCGAGATTTTGACAAGCCAAATCCGAGTGGATCGTTCAAGATAATGCTTATATAGTGTTATTTTAGCTGAATGAGTCGAGTTTTACTCGAACGAGCCGATCATTGATAATCTCAAACTCGAATCGTTTATAAACGAGCCGACCTTTTAACGAGTCAACCGCAACCCGAGCTCGAGCAGCTTATCTCAAGTATCTGCCCTAAATCCCTACCTATCAGTCTGTCATTTGAAATAAATAGTTCGAATCCGGCTCACCAAAAGCTCCGCTCGTTCACGTAAAAAACGACACAAATACACGAACCCGAGCCTAGAGGCCTCATCAGACTGCTCGTCCACAATTTTATAAAATTACGAAAATACCCTAAATAATATATCAGTGATTGGGCCTGTTTACTAGAAGTTTATATTTTTATGGGTTTATAAACTAAATGGGTTTATATGGGTTTATGGTTTATTTTCGGGTTTATAAACTCGATCAGTTTATATATATTATTTCGATAAGGATGTTTACTTAAGGTTTTTTTTTGGGTTTATTTTAGTGCAAAATACATTTTTACCCCTAAAAAGATTAAAGAATAATCCAATATATATATGAATAGGAGGGTAATCGAAAAATCAAATCTCGAAGGTATAGTTGTGGACGACAATAATGTGGTTGTTTTGAAAGAAAGGAATTTCACGGGTGTGAATGTTAGGGTCGGATTTGTAAAGATACGAATGAGGGCAATTTCGGGTATATGTAAAAAATAAACTCATCCAAGAAAAATAACCTTGGATTGTGGAGGTTATTTTCTAGAGGTTTATAAACCCGAATAAACCCATTCGAAAATAAACCCATCTGCATGTAAACACCCACCAACAAATAAAGCTCGAGTTTATAAACTAAATGAAGTTTATAAACCCGTAGGTAAACAGGCCCTGAATTGAGCCGAATACGAGCCAGATTTCAGTTTCTCCTCTCGAGTTCCTGAGACGGCCGACGGCGTAGGGCTTCTCCGACTCTCCGGTGTCTGTCTCCAACTTCTCCCCTCGAGTTCCTGCGGCAGGCGACGGCGTAGGGCTTCTTCGACTAGCGATCCAGATTTGAACTTCTCGCGTTCTCGGTCTCCAACTTTCCAGTCTGCTTCTTCTCCACATCTTCTCAATCCACACTCCTCAGTCCTCACTTACTGCGAGTCGCTAGGACTTCTCCAACATCTCAACAGTCAACGGGTATTTTTCTTCCCTTCTCTCTCCATTTCAGCTTTAAGTTCTGTATGATTTCATTCTCCTTAGAGAAGATACTCTTATTTGCATCTGAATCATTAGCCTCTCATTTATGCAACATCTGACCATTTCACTGTCATCTGATTCTTACAGTTATTGGACACAAATTGAATGAAATAATGTTTGGTGATATACAATTTCAAATGGAGAATCTTAGTGATTATCTGTATTATCATATATTGGGTGGATGATTAATCTTGTGAATTATGTTTATTGTTTTCTATATTTCTATCAATTTCTATGGTAAAGAACCAGCAACGTTGATGCTTGGTTGATATATGAAAGCTTAAATAATTTTGATCTGCTGGTGCCAGTGGTGGAGCAAGAGAGTTAAGCGGGATTGATATTTGATAACCTGCCATTTTGAGCTGGTGTGGGGGTTATCGGCAGCACACATATTGGAGAATACGAGCGAACTGAGAAAATGCTTGCTCGGAGGCAATCCTACAGTCTCAAATGCTTACTTTCTCTTTCTCAATTCACTTGTCAATCCCATGCCTCATCTTTATCGCCTCATCTCATGCAAGTAAAAGCATGTTCTGTAAACCCTAGCCTAAACACCCCACTATTTTCATGCCTTACTCAAATGATGAAACACTTCTCCTCAATGCCTAACAAAATCCCATTGACTGAATTCACCAGAGAAGGCAATTTTGATGAATTCCAATCCCATACAAGGCAAGTCTGCCCTGGCTGTGGCGTTCATATGCAAGATGCTGACTCTAAACAACCTGGGTTCTTTGTTCAACCTGCAACTAAAACCCTGGATTACAAATTAACCATTTCACGGACACCAGTTGCCGATGAACCTCAAATCTCAGATTCCCTTAAGAAAGGTTTTTTACCGGATATCGCAGAACCCCCAAAACCTCTTTCAAACCCTATTATGGGAGAAAAGCCTGTAGTTTGTGCGAGGTGCCATTCTTTGAGGCATTATGGCAAGGTGAAAGATGAAACAGTAGAAAATTTGTTGCCTGATTTTGATTTCGATCATACCATTGGGAGGAAGTTGTCACATTCTACTGGAAGCAGGTGTGTGGTACTGATGGTGGTGGATGTAGCAGATTTTGATGGTTCGTTCCCTAAAAAGGTTGCTGAGTTGCTTTCTAGGACAATTGATGACCATTCAAGGGCGTGGAAAGAAGGGAAGTCTGGAAATGTACCAAGGGTGGTATTGGTGTTGACCAAACTTGATTTGATACCTAGCTCAATATCCCCAACTAGGCTAGAGCATTGGGTTAGGCAAAGAGCTAGGGAAGGTGGGGCGAATAAGCTAACCAGCTTGCATATGATTAGTGCTGTGAAGGATTGGGGGGTGAAGAATTTGATAGATGATGTGATTAGCTTGGCAGGGCCGAGAGGAAATGTGTGGACAATAGGAGCACAAAATGCTGGCAAGTCTACACTGATCAATGCTATAGGGAAGCATGTGGTTGGAAAGGTCACCCATTTGACTGAAGCTCCTGTAGCCGGAACTACACTAGGGATAGTTCGAGTGGAGGGTATCCTTCCGGGAAATGCAAAGCTGTTTGATACACCCGGGCTTTTGCACCCTCACCAGATTACAACTAGGCTAACTAGGGACGAGCAGAAACTGCTACACGTTGGCAAGGAGTTGAAGCCGAGGACTTACAGGATCAAGGTTAGTTTTTTTTTCTTATACATTATGTTAATTGTTTATGTAAAATGGTGTTTCATTTTTGATTCTTGAATAGCAAGTTTGAAATGGTTCTTGACTATTTTAAATCACTATTACTGCTGACAGTTTTTGTAGAAAGTGATGCATTGGTTGCCTGCTAGTTCTTGCATTTTGCATTTTCTGCTTCAGGTTTTATTAAAGATGTGTAAATTGTGTTTTTTTCCATCTGCTTTTTTGTTGTGTACATCAATAGTGATAAATATATTTACTTGAATAATCAGACTGTTTGAATAATCTCTCATGGTATTACCTTTCCTCCACAGATCCAAATTTACAAAATGCCATAAGAATCCATATCAGACTTCAGTATAGGCTTACAAACATGTTTTCGAGTAATGGTTCACTGTTGCTTATTATCAGTCTCTCTGCAGGGTGATGTGATATGTTTACATTTGATGATGTCAATCGGCTTGACACTAGGTGAAGCCTTGTGACTTGCTTAGACCTGTTTAACACTCTGATCTATCTTTAGATGATAAGACTGAGATCGAATGTTATATGTTGAATGTCATAACAAATATTTTTCTCCTTGCGTAGATTTTGTCACTTAGATAGTGCTGATTGAATTGGTTGCTTCTTAGTGAGCTAATTTAAAGAAATAGACAGCTGATTGAATCTCTAACCAGTTAATTTATTGATTGATCTTGGTTGGCAGGCTGGTTACACAGTTCATATCGCTGGACTTATGAGGGTGGATGTTGAAGAACTATCAGTAGATACAGTCTATATCACAGTATGGGCTTCTCCCCATCTTCCACTACACATGGGAAAAACAGATACTGCTGATCGAATGCTTGAAGATCATTTTGGTCGTCAATTGCAGGTATTATCTTCTGCCTGATTAGGGACCTAATGGTTATGAAGTGAACTTTAGAATTTGATATAAACCCATTGGCTTGGTTTTCTGTGGTTAATTTGCAGCCGCCAATCGGGGAGAAACGGGTGAAAGAGCTCGGCGAGTGGGTTAAAAAGGAATTCCATGTAAGTGGCAACAGTTGGGATTCAAGTTCAGTTGATATTGCCGTTGGTGGCGTTGGTTGGGTTGCAGTTGGACTCAAGGGTGAGGCGAGGTTAGGTGTTTGGACGTACGACGGTGTACAGGCGATCCTTCGAAACTCTTTGCTTCCGTACAGAAACTGGGATTTTGAGGAAGCTGGGTTTACAGTCTCAAAGATTGTTTCTCAGGCAGATCAGGCTTTGAACAAAACTAAAAGACAAACAGAAAGCAGGAAGAGATCAAACAAAGACCCTCAACTTAATGCTCACTCCAAACCTAGTGTTTCAGTGTTCCATTAAACCTTGAATGAGTTGACCCTTTTGTTGTCAAATGTTATCAAGTCTCCTTTGGATTTATGAGGTAAGTTGTTTGTCATTCTTGCCAAATGTTACTTGAATGAATTGGAAGACGCCCTTTTGTTGGATGCACACTTGAAGATCAACGCTGTGACCAACTTGAGTTGAGCGGCTTCCAGAAACTATGGCTTTCAGAAACTAGTCACATATCTCCTATTTGGGGCAAGGCTGGGTCCATCAAAGGCTCGTCGTCTTCAACATCAAACCCTTCAATGACTTTGTTTGCTCGTGATTGTGTAGAAGAAGACCTAAATAAGTTTAATGTACCATTTTTACAAGTTCCTGCATTAGTGTCTCCGAAAACTGAGTTTGCTGAAGAATCATAATCCACCAGTTCTAAGATGCGTCACCTCTTTCTCTTTGAGACTCTTTGCTGGGTCAGTAAAGTCAAATATAACACCACACATTTGAAGCTTTCTAATGAACAAGTTTTGCTTCCTTGAGCTTGGAACATCCTTGAAACTCGGCAAGGCTTCATAAGATGTCATTGATATGCCATTCATCTTGGAGTCCTGACCTTTAGTTGTTTCTTTTGGCTGACTCTGATTTGTGTTGGGAATAAATGGGTGTAGAACTTGACATTTGTTAGGACATTTATTAAACGATTCTAAGATGTTTTATTTTAGTAAATAGTTTTTTAAAAAGTATTTGTATGAATACCTCATTTTAAGATCTAGTTTTTTATAGTATAATTATTTTTTTGTTTGTTTATAAAAATAATAAAATTTGTTCTTTTTCTTCAAAGAAACCTTAATTATACAATTAAAAATAATAAAATTAAAAATAATAAATAAATAAAACCACATTGAAATTTAACTAAGAAAACAAAGAAAACAAAACAGGTGACATATGTCCATTTTGACTAATGATTGTTAACAATAAATAATATTTAACCTAATGATATTTAAACTAATGATTTTTGACATTTTAAATCAACACGTCAATTTATTCTAAAAACTAATACCTTTCATACAATATCAGTTATACTAATAGCTAATTTAAAATGCTGTCGAATTAGGGCACTGCATTTTTGTACAGGGCAGAAAATCAAGATTGGACCGGAAATTAAAGTCCGATCTTGAACCCTTTTTTTTTGATACATAGGTAAATAAACTTAGGAGGATCAGTTTCTAGAAACCAATCGGCCTAAAGCATCCTTTCGGATGAGGTCTTGAACGTCTTCTGGGATTGCTTCTACATCCAGCTCCACATTGTGCCCGTGCAAAACAATCTTGTCCGCAACCGTGTTAATCTCCCTAAAAACATGTCGTGCGGTCGAGTTTTGGAAACCATAAATAATGATTGAGATGTTGATAATCATATCAAGTTTCCACGGCGGCTTCCAAATTCGATTAATCGAGTTGATAAGCGTTAGATTATCCCCTTCAATCTCGATAGACTTAATTCCAATCTTCTTAGCCTTTTGAAGGCCAAACCACAAAACAAGAGCTTTTGCTTCCAACACTGATCCAGCATTACAACTGCCGCTTCCTATAGCAATAGGAATCGCATGTTGGTTTCGGATGATAAAACCATAAGAACATTTATTTGTTAGATTTTGTGAAGCATCAAAATTTAGTTTACAAAATCCTTCCTCAAGTCGTTTCCATTTAAAAAATTTATTTTTCCTTCTTTGGGTTTTTGTTGTTAATGTGTTGTTGTTTTGATTCGAATTTGCTTGGTCCTAGTTCGCAATTTGATTAATTGTTGTAGCTTTTATGTTTTGTGGAAATTTAGTTTTGTTAAATATGAACTGGTTTCTAGCCATCCACATATTCTACCAAATTACCACTATGAGTTTCATTTCCTTAGTAGAAATTAAACCGTTGAGGTCAAACAATGCCTCAACGATCCCTCGGTTATCAAGGTCATAATTTTGATGGATGGTTGTAATATTCTGATTGTCGACAGTTTTGACCATAACCGGGTACTGGAAAAAAAGGTGTTTGGCACTTTCATTGTGGTGATTACAGAACTCGCAATTCATAACGACCGGGATCCTTTGTCTGTCAAGATTTTGCTTTGTAGGAAGACCATCCATAACTAGTCTCCATACAAAATTTTTAATTTTTGGCATGATGTCCATTTTTCAAATCCAAGTTTTATCACTGGTAACTCCAACTCTTTGCTTTTGAATCATCTCCAATGATGATTTTGTCAAATACCACCCTTCTTCGTTCCCCGACCAGTAGAGTCGATCGCGAATGTCACTGTTAGGGAGGTTATAATTTTTATTTTTATCTATTACGGTACAAGGTAGTATTGTATTTAATTGATTTAGTTTATGGTGATCCCATACATTGTTAGTAATGAACGAGGAAGTCAACTCCGTCAGATTCAATAACGCCGGATTTGTTGTGACATCTTGAAACGGTTTGTCCAATAACCATTTGTCTTTCCAGAATCTTACCGTTTTTCCATCACCTACCCTCCAGGCAAGACCTTTGTCAAAATCTTTGCAAAATTTAATCAAGTTCTTCCATGGCCAAGAAACATTCTTCCCACATTGGTAGTTCCAAATACATGATCTTTTTAAGTATTTTTCTTCTACATTTTTTACCCATATATTATCCCGTTCTGCCATGATTTTCCACAAAAGTTTCATTTGTAGTGCTTTATTCATATCTTCCGATTTTCTTATCCCCATCCCTCCTAAGGATCGAGGTTTACAGATCTTATCCTAACTGATCAAAGGGTGATAATTAGGTCCCTTGTTCCAAAAGAAAAGTCTATTAAGTTTGTCCAGTTCATTGTGTATGCTCACCGGCAGCATGAAAGCCTACATCAGATAGCAAGGTTTTGCGTTAAGGTTAGCTTTTATTAACGTTATTATTTCCTTCTTGAGACAAGGAGGATGCTTTACATCTAGTAAGTTGTTGTTTAGTTTTAATAATAACGGAATTAAAAATATCTTTGTTAACACGTCCATTGATAATGGGACAACCTAAGTAGTATTTTAAATTAGCAGAGATATTGATTCCAAGATGACTCTGAATTCTTCTCCTGTTACTTTGATCAATATTAGCGGTAGTTTGAAACACGGATTTATGATAATTAATGAACTGGCCAGAAATATCACAATAATCTTTTAGTGCCGAGAGAATCTCGTCACTTGCTTGTTCTGATGTTTTGGTGAAGATTATGATGTCATCTACAAATGCTAGAAATGGAATTCTAGTTTCATTTTTCAAAATACGGAAACCAATAGATTTGGGGTTATCGTCAGATATTTTTTTGTAGATTTCTAGCTAGAACTTCCGCACACAGATTAAAGAGAAGGGGGAAAGAGGGTCTCCTTGCCTCAGACCTCGTTGCGGACAAAATATATTAGTAGGAGAGTCATTGATTAGAGTAGAGTAAGAAACTGTTGAAATATATTCTTGTATCCAATTTCGGAATTTATCCCCAAATCCGAATTTAACTAACACTGCTTTAAGGAATTCTCATTCCACTTTATCATATGCTCTCTCCATGTCCAATTTAATGGCCATGTAGCCTTCATTTCCTTTTTTTGATTTGAATCCATGAAAATTTTCGTGTGCAATGAGCACGTTATCATGGATTGCTCTAGTTTTGACGAATGCACTCTGCAACGGGTGAATTAGTTTAGGAAGGATTAAACTTAGCCGTTTTGCTAAGATCTTTGAGATAATTTTATAGACCGTAGAAACTAAACTAATAGTTTTATAATGTTATGTTGTTGATGGGTTATCGATCTTTGGGAGGAGTGCTATAAAAGTATGATTAAGTTGCCTCTGTATTTTCCCAGTTCTGTAAAAACTCTTCACTGCTCTAGTTACTGTTGGGCCGACGATATGCCAGTATTTTTGATAAAAACCCGCCGGCATCCCATCTGGGCCTAACGATTTATCTGAGCCTATATTAAAAAGTGCTTCCTTGATTTCATTTGTGGAAAAAGGTCTTTCCAAATTCATATTATCAGAACTGGATATTTCTGGGATAATGATCTGTAATTGGTTATGTAATTTGTTCATGTCAATTGATGTCGCTTTGAATTGAGTCTTGACTCATTTACAAATTCTTCATTGATGTCATTTTTTGTTGCCAATACCTCACCGTCATTCTTCGTAATCGTCGTGATTATCTTTTTATTTATTCGACTCGTTGCTTTCTTTTGATGAAACTTGGTGTTCTTATCTCCAAATTGTAGATTTTTCATCTTAGCTCGCTGCATTCAATACTTATGTTGGTATTCTACTAAGCACTCTCTTTTCTTACCCAGTCTATTGATTTTGTCATTGATATCTTGGTCAAAACGTGAAAAACTTATTTTTTTGGAGTCCTAATTTTTCATCCACTTTTATCAATTGTTTGTTTATGTTACCAAACTCACAACCCCTGCAAATCTCATGGCCGGTATGAAAAAGATTATCAAAACCTGCGTTTTTCCATATACTTTCATCAGGCTCATCCTTCGTTTTATTCTAGAGAAAACTACATTTAACCACCCATTATTTTCCTTCGTTATCATTAAACCACCCCTTAAATATTTTTTAACACAAAACCACCCTATATCATAATAAGGTTGCAAAGCACCACCCATGGCCCATTTCTGTTAAACGTTCTATTAGATTCTCTGGTTCTTCTTCCTCCCACCAATTAACCAGAAAAAAAAAAGTCAAATCTCCATTTTAGAACTATACATTGTGCACACTTTAATCAACTCTAGTGAAGAGGATCGGTTAATGAATCACCCACAACCTATGCAATGTTGCAACCCCACATTCATGTGTCTTTTAGTTTACACCGATTAGAAAAAGATCTGTAGAACAACATCACTACTTACCCACAAATTATTATAGTTTATTTTATAAAATTAACTTAATAGGTAGTACTAATAAGATCAAAAACCTAATAGAATTTTCTAGAGTTCCTAAATGTTCAATTATCCTATCATTTCGGTGATATTGTTAATCGATAGAGAAATGAGTCCCGTGTTGTCGAACTTCTAGCCGCTGAATCTAACCACCGGAGTACTTCTTCTATAATCGCATATTATAATAGCTTTCGCATTTCGATTCCGAACCTATAGAATCTCCGTACACAATGACGTCTGAGATCCTTTAAAAAAAGGTAAGGGACCGAGATTCATTTGGGTTCTTCATTGTGTATAGCTAGGGAAGCTCTAGTAAGTTTTCTACATTCATCAAGGGTCTAGAACGATGTCGGTGACTCCGATCAATTGTAATAACGCCGAAGATGGTGAACCAAGGGCGAGGTCGGTGACGAAAATCGTGTAAGGGTTGTTGTACTTGTAGCTATAGTTTACCCTAACGATGGCGGTTCATAAGTGATTTGGGGTTAGAGAAGATGAATAGGGGTTAAAATAATATTACCTGAAATAGGCTTGGGTGGGACTTTGCAAACCTGTTAAGATATAGGGTGGTTATGTGCTAAATAATATATAAAGTGTGGTTTAATGTTAATAGATGAAAATAAGAGGTGGTTTGACGTAGTTTCCTCTTTATTCTAAGCTAGCATTATCATTTGAATGTGGTCGTTTTTACATGTTAAGTTTAAGTTAGTCCAAAAATTTTTTTTGATACCCCTAGCTCCAGAAAGCGATCTTCATTTAATAAAAAAAAAAAAAAAGCAAAAATTGTTACAGACAAAGTTTAGACCGGAGCGAACTACATTGAGCCCATACATGGTCTTAAAGAAAAGGAATGGATCAATACTCTCCGAACCAACTATGGTCTGTGGACCGTTAGCCTGCAAAACCGCTAACAGTCCGGACCAAACTACCTCAGATCATGGTTGTTAACTGCTTCCAAGTTAATGAAACTGAGCTTGGCAGTAAAATCTGAAAGCACATACAAATTTACTTAAAACCAATTGGTCCAGTTCTCACTTAACACAAACTTAGGTACATCAATCTTTTCTAACATGATCAATCTACTAGCCAAAACCCCAAAACACTCACTCAATGCAAAACCCATAAAACAAATAAACACTCACTCACATGTGCAAATTGTAGAAGTCTTTCAATTTCTGACCCATTCTAAAACCTCTTCTATCCATCTCACTCAACACAAACTTAGCTTCATCAATCTTTTTTAACTTGATCAATCTACTAGCCAAAACCCCAAAACACTCACTTCCAAGCTCCTTATCCTTCCCTTCTCCCAACCCAATCACCATCTTCACCGCCTGCTCGTAGTACCCTCTCTCCATCAGCTCCGTCACTACATGAACCGGAGTTGAATACAACACTGAAACTCCGGCCTCCTCCTCCGCCCTCATCAATGCAATTGCGCCGTTAACATTTCCAGCTCTGCACGCGCCAAGTACCATTGCATCGTACGTTCTTGCATCCGCTTCTAACCCATCTCGCCGCATCTCTTCCAGGAGGTTTGCTGCCTCCTCTGTTTCACCGTCGGCGCAGAGCGCTGTTAAAAGGAAGTTGTATGAGGTTGTGTCCGGGGGAGATTTGAGTTGCTTCATTAGGTTTAGGAGGGTTCGGCATTCTTCTAGGTCTCGTTTATGGGCGAGGGAATTGAGGATGGGGTGGAAAGTTATTGTGTTGAACTCGAGGTTTCTTTGGCGCACTTTGTCGAACAATTGGAGTGCGAGTTGAGGGAGTCGGAGTTTGCAGAGACGAGCAATGAGGGAATCGAAGGCGTTTTTTCTTGGGAGGCCATTGGGGAGGTGAGAAAGGGATTCGAAGAGATCGGGGAGGATAGAGAGAGATGATTGGGTGGTTGTTAGGAATTTGAAGGTGTCGGAGGTGTTGAAGCAGCCGTCGGAGATGCGGTCGGTGAGGATGCGGCGGAGGAGGTTGAAGTCGCCGGATGCGGCGGCGGAATGGACCAGGCTGTCGTAGTGTGCGGAGGTGGGGTAACCCGGTGGTTGTGAATGGAGGTGGCCGGAGGCGGTGGATAGGTAGCGGGAGAGTGGTTTGGGGTTGAGGCGGTGAATGACTCGTCGGAAAACTGACATCTTGAAGCTTCAAGTTGAATTGAGTCGACCCATGACATTGACTCGGGGGTGCAAACACCAGAATGAATTATAGGGTCGCACAAACTTGGGCTCAACCCCAAACCTGCAAAATTGGGCCCAAGGGTGTTATTGAAACTATTGTGTTGATAATAAGCAGAGGAAATGCAACAAACCACCCCTTATTACTACTTATTTGCATTGAACCACCCCTTATTACACTTCTACCTTTAATGCCACAAAATTTATTTGGGTGGACGGAATTTAATATTAAAAAATATTTTAAAAAATTATAAATGTTTGAAGTTAATATTATAAGATTTTAATAATTTAGAATTTTCTAATTGATAATGTAATAGAGTATTCAACCCTTCTTTCATTGCATATTAAACGTTTTTTTATGTTATTTTGGACAAATCGCAGTAGATTTTTGAATTTTCTTAGTGCCCGTTTGGTTGGAGCGGTGGAATGGAAACGAAATGGAATCGAATAAGGGTAGAGAAAGGAAATGGAATGGATGAGATTACTTTTATGTGTTAAAAGACCTCTAACCAAACGCAATTTTTGATTGATTCGGAATCATTCCGTTATCAGGAATGATTCCCGGTGCTTCCAAACGGGCCCTTAATGTACATATATTTCATGAAGTGTAGTGAATATCCAAATCAGTGATACAAGAATACTTACCCTTACTTGTCATCCATTCGGGGCAGTGGCGGCCGCAGGATTTTCAAAGGGTGGGGCGAAATTTTATTTTCGTTAAATATATCTATGAAAATAAAATAGCGGTAAAAACAAAGTCAATATGTCATCTACTTATAATAAACAAAAATTTAAAAAAAAATAAAAAAAATATTATACTTAAAGGCGTAGTCTTGGACCGCGCCTATAATTATTTTTTTTAATTAGCTGCCCTATAGGTGCGTCTATAACCGCGCCTATAATTTTTTTTTTAACAAAAAAATAGCTGCCCTATAGGTTCATCTATAACCGCGCCTCTTTAGTTTTTTTTTCTTTCAAAAACGTTACACTATAGCCGCAGTCTAGGACCGCACCTCTATTTGTGTTTTTATTATCTTTATTTCGGATATTAAAACGTTGTCCTCGACAACGCATTTTACAAATAATAGTGTGGTTTAAGACCACGCTTCTACTTCAAACAACAAATCTCGTGCATTTAGGTGAATTATGAATTATTTCATTCCGAGCCTAAAACAGGAAATTTTTTTGAAGTTTCGTTTACTTCGGCGAAAGATCCAAAACAACATTTAAATATACACAAGAATAGTGATATTTAAAAAATTAATAAATCGTAGAAAAATTTTTTATAAACGAGAAGCCATGACCCATTTTAAAACGATTTTTTTTTTTTTTTTTTTTTTTTTGGAGGGTGGGGCGGCTGCCCCACCCAAGGGCCGCCCCTGATTCGGGGGAGACTATTAATGTAATCGTGATTCGATTTACATAGACACGTCATTTTATATCCCAATTTAAGTAACTCGACTTTTATTTAGGAAAAAAATCCCTCTAGTTTATCACACAAGATAACAATAACATGACTATATTAGAGATTTTGTTTGGACATTTTATCGAGCCATGCACTATCAAATTATATTCCTGAATTCTTAATTTTTCTACCTTTGATAACAAAAGAGGCAACACTAAAAAAAATGTTAATGAAACCGTAGGTTTGTTGGATTAGACAAGTATGGTGTCAAAAGAACGCACCGAAATGGAGAGCATAAACTCGTCTTCTTTGTAATTTTTTGAGCAAGAGAATATTGATGTTAGTAACTTTTTGAGGTGCATCTACTATTTTATATAAAAGAGGATAAGTTATAAGATCACCCACAATGGGGATGTGTATCGAATACAACATATTATATTTTAATAAACAACGATCAAACTGTTTATTAATGAATCTGTCAAAGTCCGATACAGACGGACCGGTTGAGCGAGGGTCGTGTGCTAAAATCAATTGGCAAGATGTGGGACTTTATTATCACCAACAAAGTAATAAACAAGTTAATTAACGATGAAAGAAGGTTAAAATTAGGGATTGTTTGGTTGAATTTATTTTTGGGCAATTTTGGTAACTAGGCCTATTTGATAAATAAATTAGTAACTAGGCTTTTTAATATTTCAATTAAGTAAATATACCCGAACTTTTTGTATTTATTTTCAAACTCTACACACTCTTTTCTCAAGGGGTACATTTACTAAACACAAAACTAAAAAATCTAATAAACCAAAATGTTTCTTTATTTTTTTCGCTCGGATAAAATTAGCATGACATCATTTTGGGAGATTTCCAAACGCACCCTCGGCCACGTGGTACGTGGTAGTGGAGGAGTGGTAACTCAACCAGACCAACTACTCTCACATTTTTTTATGAGAGATATTTAAATTTATGGCTTTTATGATTAAAATAAATATATTTTTAATTTTTTAATTTTTTTAATTTATTTATCTCCATCCATAAAAATTCAATATTAACTATAAGAATAATTAGTTGATTATTTTAGAAGAAAGAAAAACAAGAAAAAAAACAGTTAGATGATTTAAAAAATAAATAATTTCGTTTTGTCCTGCAAGTGCGAAATTAACTCCATATGCTTAATATTGGATTTTTTTTTTAAATAATAACAAAATAAAAATAAATTCTTACTTTAGGCATGGAGTAAAACTTATTCCGAAAATAGGAAGAAATTAAGGTCGGAGTAGACACGCAGTTTGGAACGGCGGGTTTAAATGAATATGTGACACACCTATTTCATTTCTAGTTGATTACCAATTAATTAACCCTGTTTAAAACAATAAGCGGAAAAGCGGAAAACGTAAATTTTTAAAACTTTATCTTGCATTCATCATAACATATATACATACTAACATACGTCATAAAACCCTGTTTAACAAAAACACAACTGTTTTAAAACCATACAAAACATCCTAGGCGATAGCATCCCATAACAGCCCACCTGATATGATCTCAAATCCAGGTGTTGGGTCCAACGTCCTTGTCTTGATCAGGCCGAGTCTGAGTAGCTGAAAAATATGTGGATATAACAACAATGAGCCACACGCTCAGTAAGGGTATACAAATCGCATTCTCCCAATATATATAAGTATCTAATATCCCGTCCCCAAAGGACACTCTATACCCTTCCTCACATTCCAGAGTCGATCAATGCATACATATCCACATTCACATATAATTCCACAACAATTCGCATCACATTTCACATAAACATTCAAGCATGTTATCACACATCACATATAAACATATCATCTCATATAAACATCTCATATCATCTCATCACATATAAATAATCATAACATAACATATAACATGCTAGACTCGATCGCATCGATGCATAGGTGATACTTAACTAACTAGCCCCAACTGATCGTACGATATATTTTCTCGTGTGCTTTCGTATTTCTTTTCTTTCTTTCTTTTTTTTTTCTTTCGGTTGGCCAACCCGATAGCGTCATAGGCCCCCTGTAGATCAGGTAGCGACCTCGGCCATCTTGTCCTAAGACCCCCTGTAGATCAGGTTGCGATCTTGAACTATTTTTCTTATCTTGAGGCCCCCTGTAGATCAGGTAGCGACCTCTGGCTGTTTTTCTTATCTTGAGCCCCCCTGTAGATCAGGTAGCGACCTCTGAGGCCCCCTGTAGATCAGGTAGCGACCTCGTCCCCCGGAAACCCGTGCGGGACCCAGTTGGGCTAATTAATCAGTTACCATCCTATATTATCACTTTCATATCATAACTCAATTTCATGCTTCCATCATATTCTTTCATCACATTCTTTCCACTATCTCATGTACCTCATGCATGCTTTCATAAAGAATATTAAATCATCATCATCGTCGTCTCACTCATATAGATATAAGCATGCATACAACCATAACAAACAGATATATACACTCAAGCATGCATAAAATCATGACATATTAAATACATAACATATATTAAGCAAGTGTAATTCATATACACTTACCTCGCAGGTAAGAACAATAAAACCTCGCAAACCAACTATTGAGTCCGTTTCCCACTCGGACTATCCTCCTTTCTCGTATTTGGATACGCTCACAAAGAAGTAAGCTATAATTAAACTGAACCCTTCAACAACACCTGTTGAGAATATCATATTCCTCGTATTAAACTTCTCGCTTCAAACACCAGTTAAATTTATTCCTTTGAATTTAATTAGCTTATAGCATTTTCTAGAATCCCAATTTAATTAATTAACCTTTAATTAATTAATTAAATTTCGTCAAAACAACGTTTTGCCCACAGACAATTTCTGAACCCACCTGTCATCAAATCTTAACAAACAAACACCCCATAATCACCAGAATAAAGTAACGAGCATAATGGAATTTCCAATTATCCATTTTGGCAAGCCTAAGGTCAATTTAGGCAAAATCGCAATACGAAAAACGAATAAATTCATAACTTATTCGTTACTAACCCGATTGACGATCCGAAAGAAGATTCGGAATCACAACGACGCAGGCTACGCTCGGACACCATCAAATTCACCGGAATCTGAGCGACGGAACCTCCCTAGTATCATATATGCTCGACCAGGCCTTCTCTTGCACGGAAATGTAGAAACTCGGTACCAAAATGAAGAGAATGAAGAGGGGAATCCAAAAACTCAAACGGATTTGAAATCGGATTAGAAACGGAGAGTAGATCTGAGTTTGAAGATTGAGAGAAATCAGAGCTTTTACGAGAAAACGTGAAAGGAAATGAATTAATAAACGTTATTTCCGCTATTTATAGTGAAAGACGATAATTATCCTTTAGCGGAGTCGATAATTATCCTTTCACCGATCCGAAAGCGGTTTAAGCCCCTTTCTCCAAACTTCTCGAAATTAGAATAATAAATCTGGAATATTGTATGGATAATTATTCCGCAATTGTTTTGAAAAACGCGTATTCCTAAGCCGTCTTTCTTAGCCGCTAAGAAATGAAATAGCGACTATTTTAGCCGTTTTGCCTTTTCATGTTTTTTCATATCTAGGACATGTCCGATGTCCTGATCATTTCTCTCAACTGCATTTTTATTAATTGAAGCTCCCAAATGCTCCAAATAACACCGGGGTGTAATATCATCTAGGAGCTGGTTACCTCGAGAGGTATCTCGTGTTAAAACGGATTTAATTTCCTAAAATACTCGATTAGGTCATCTTCGATTTTTGACTGTTACAAATATTTCCCACTTTAAGAAATTTCGTCCCGAAATTTAAGAAAGGACGTAAAACCAAACCCGTAGATATATCAAAAGGATGCACAACCGGATCACAATTTCTCGAGGTTTTTACTTAAAAAGGTAGGGGTATCTAGCTCTCATATCTCGCTCGGTTTCCCATGTAGCTTCTCGAGCTGAATGATGTCCCCATCTGACTTTCACCATTGAAATCTCCTTGTTTCTCAATCTTCGAACCTGCCTGCCTAAAACCTCAACTGGTTCTTCTGGGTAGGACAAGTTCTCAGATACTTTTATCTCAGGTTCGGGAATGATATGACTAGGATCTGACCTATACCTCCGTAGCACCGATACATGAAAGGCGTCATGTAATCTTGATAACTCTGATGGTAACGCCAACCTATACGCAAGTGGTCCGATCTTCTCTAAGATCTCATATGGACCAATGTATCTCGGTGCTAACTTCTCATGCCTACCAAATCTCATAACTCCCCTCCAAGGAGATACCTTCAAAAACACTCTATCGCCTATCTCATATGTCATCGCTCGTCTATGGCGATCAAAGTAGCTCTTCTGACGATCTTGTGCTGCCTTCAAGTAGTGTTTTACTACTTGTACTTTCTCTATTGTCTGTTGTACAAGTTCAGGACCCTCTATGTGTCGCATGCGCTCAAAATCCCAACATACAGGTGTGCGACACTTCCTTCCATACAAGGCCTTGTAAGGGGCCATACCAATACTTGAATGGAAACTGTTATTATACGCAAATTCGAGCAATGGCAGGTTAGAATCCCAGTTACCTTTAAGCTCCAAAACACAAGATCTCAACATCTCCTCCAAGGTCTGAATTGTTCTCTCTGATTGTCCGTCTGTCTGAGGATGAAATATCGTACTGAAATGCAATCTTGTAACTAAGGCAGTTTGCAGACTTCCCTAGAAATGCGAGGTAAACCTCGGATCTCTATCGGATACAATCGATACAGGGACTCCGTGCAGTCGAACAATCTCTCTCATATACAACTCTACCAGCTCATCTAAGGAGTTATCTTGTCTCGGTAAGAAGCGAGCAGATTTCGTCAATCTGTCTACAATCACCCATACCGTGTCATTCTTTCTGAAAGTCCTAGGAAGTCCAACAACAAAATCCATTGTAATCCGCTCCCACTTCCACTCAAGAACTGATAAAGATTGTAACTTTCCCGCCGGTGCTTGGTGTTCAGCCTTCACTTGCTGACACACTAGACATCGAGCTACAAAATCAGCTACCTCTCGTCTCATCCTGGGCCACCAATAGATCTTCCTCAGGTCATTAAACATCTTTGTACTCCCAGGATGCATGGAATACCTCGAGAAATGTGCGTCTTCAAGTAGCTTCTTCTTTAACTCCTCAGGCACGCATATCCGTGCACCTTTGTATAACACTCCCTGATCAGACAATTGGGAAGTGTGTAGTGGTAGCATCTCCCACTTTAGCTTTCAACTTCTTCAGTGTATCATCCTCATCTTGTCTAATTGAAATCTCATCAAGAATCAACGATCTTACCTGAATGTTCGCTATCAACTCAGATCCTCTTACATCCATCTCTACTCTCATAACTCTGAGAGCTAATAGATGCTCAACTTTGTAGTTGACCTTACCGCCTTGGTCACTGCTCTTTCTGCTGAGAGTGTCAGCTACCACATTCGCCTTTCCTGGATGGTACGCTATAGTGCAATCATAATCCTTGAGTAACTCCATCCATCTTCTCTGCCTCATATTCAGATCCCTCTGAGTGGGAATATACTTCAGGCTTTTATGGTCGGTAAACACCGGAAATGTATCACCATAAAGATAGTGCCTCCAGGTCTTAAGAGCATGAACTATAGCAACAAGCTCTAGGTCGTGTGTAGGGTAGTTCTGCTCATGAGGTCTCAACTGTCTAGATATATATGTTATTACCTTCCCTTCCTGCATTAGAACTCCTCCTAAGCCACTCCCAGATGCGTCGGTGTGAACCACAAAGTTACCCTTATTTGAGGGTACAGTCAGAATAGGGAACGTAGTCAATCTTTTCTTAAGTTCTTCAAAGCTCTCTTGACAACTGTTATCCCATATAAACTGGTGATTCTTCTTTAACAAGTTAGTCAATGGGCGCGCGATAATCGAGAAGTTCTTTACAAACCTCCTGTAATAACCCGCAAGTCCTAAGAAGCTGCAAATCTCCGTAATGCTCTTCGGCATTTCCCATTCTGTAATAGCCTTAATCTTGGATGGATCAGGTTGTATACCATCTCGTGATATCATATGTCCTAGAAAGGCAATCTAATCCGTCCAAAACTCGCACTTGCTGAACTTCGCGTACAACTGTCTCTCCCTCAGAATTCCTAAGATGCGTCTCAAATGTTCTTTATGAGTATTCGCATCTCGGGAATATATCAAGATATCATCAATGAAGACCACGACAAACTGATCTAGATAAGGTTGAAATATTAAGTTCATCAACGCCATGAATGTTGCAGGTGCATTCGTCAACGCAAAAGGCATAACTGTAAATTCATAGTGTCCATACCGAGTACGAAAACTTGTCTTCGGTATAGAATTCTCTACTCTCCTCAACTGCCAGTATCCTGATCGAAGGTCAATCTTTGAAAACACTGTAGCAACCCTTAACTGATCAAGCAAGTCCTCTATCCTTGGTAAGGATACTTGTTCTTGATTGTGATTTTGTTCAGCTGATGGTAGTCTATGCACAATCGTAAACTACCGTCCTTCTTCTTCACAAAAAGCACTGGTGCGCCCCAAGGAGAAATACTCGGACATATAAATCCTTTCTCGAGTAACTCCTTCAGCTGTTTCCTTAACTCCTTCAGCTCTAGCGGAGCCATCATGTAAGGAGCAATTGATATAGGTGTTGCACCTAGTAATGCTTCAGTCTCGAAGTCTACCTCTCTACTCGGAGGTAAACTAGGTAAATCATCAAGGAAAACGTCAGGAAATTCTCTAATAACATCCACCTCAGATACTCCGGGACTAACAGTAGCAAAATCTGACACACTAGCCAGATAAGCCTGACACCCTTCCCAAAGTAATCTAAAAGTTGTTACTACAGATATGAGGTAAGTAGGAATAATATTCCTTTCACCGGTGAAAATCACCTCTCTTAACCCATCTACCTCCATGGCGACTTCCTTTGTATAACAATCCATCAAAGCTCTATGAGTGGATGATCAATCCATTATTAACATCACATCAAACTCTCTCAAGAAATCACCCCATGTCATTACAGGTGGTATACTACGGCCATTAGGGACCGTGTCCCACCATTCTCTAGATGCTTCATCAAGCAAGGATATATCATATTGTACACGTCTCTCATTAGCGTAGAGATCTCCATCTAGAATGGCACAGTGTTCCTCAATCACTCATCCATTACTAATGGATCAGTAGCCCCCTCAAACGACTTTGCCCCTTGGCGGCGAATCTTCTCAAAATTCTTGTCCATCTTCACCAAGAATAATACCCACTTGAGACACTCTTGTGTCTATGGTGGTATAACTTCTCTCAAATATATCACTAAATCAGATATACCAGCCATATCCGATGGTGGTAGTGATACGGGCTAAACTGGCACCTTAGGGTGCTCCTGATCATTTCTACCCTGAGCATGTACACACTCAGTCGACCCTTTAGCTGTGCTCCGCCATCTAAAAGAAAAAGCAACTTTCAAAAGCTTTTCAAAAAACTTCCCACAACCCAAGCCAAGGAATCATATCCCTGCTCTGATACCAACCAAATGTGACATACCTATTTCATTTCTAGTTGATTACCAATTAATTAACCCTGTTTAAAACAATAAGCAGAAAAGCGGAAAACGTAAATTTTTAAAACTTTATCTTGCAGTCATCATAACATATATACATACTAACATACGTCATAAAACCCTGTTTAACAAAAACACAACTGTTTTAAAACCATACAAAACATCCTAGGCGGTAGCATCCCATAACAGCCCACCTGATATGATCTCAAATCCAGGTGTTGGGTCCAACGTCCTTGTCTTGATCAGGCCGAGTCTGAGTAGCTGAAAAATATGTGGATATAACAACAATGAGCCACACGCTCAGTAAGGGTATACAAATCGCACTCTTCCAATATATATAAGTATCTAATATCCCGTCCCCAAAGAACACTCTATACCCTTCCTCACATTCCAGAGTCGATCAATGCATACATATCCACATTCACATATAATTCCACAACAATTCGCATCACATTTCACATAAACATTCAAGCATGTTATCACACATCACATATAAACATATCATCTCATATAAACATCTCATATCATCTCATCACATATAAATAATCATAACATAACATATAACATGCTAGACTCGATCGCATCGATGCATAGGTGATAATTAACTAACTAGCCCCAACTGATCGTACGATATATTTTCTCGTGTGCTTTCGTATTTCTTTTCTTTCTTTCTTTTTTTTCTTTCGGTTGGCCAACCCGATAGCGTCATAGGCCCCCTGTAGATCAGGTAGCGACCTCGGCCATCTTGTCCTAAGACCCCCTGTAGATCAGGTTGCGATCTTGGACTATTTTTCTTATATTGAGGCCCCCTATAGATCAGGTAGCGACCTCTGGCTGTTTTTCTTATCTTGAGGCCCACTGTAGATCAGGTAGCGACCTCTGAGGCCCCCTGTAGATCAGGTAGCGACCTCGTCCCCCGGAAACCCGTGCGAGATCCAATTGGGCTAATTAATCAGTTACCATCCTATATTATCACTTTCATATCATAACTCAATTTCATGCTTCCATCATATTCTTTCATCACATTCTTTCCACTATCTCATGTACCTCATGCATGCTTTCATAAAGAATATCAAATCATCATCATCGTCGTCTCACTCATATAGATATAAGCATGCATACAACCATAACAAACAGATATATACACTCAAGCATGCATAAAATCATGACATATTAAATACATAACATATATTAAGCAAGTGTAATTCATATACACTTACCTCGCAGGTAAGAACAATAAAACCTCGCAAACCAACTATTGAGTCCGTTTCCCACTCGGACTATCCTCCTTTCTCGTATTTGGATACGCTCACAAAGAAGTAAGCTATAATTAAACCGAACCCTTCAACAACACCTGTTGAGAATATCATATTCCTCGTATTAAACTTCTCGCTTCAAACACCAGTTAAATTCATTCCTTTGAATTTAATTAGCTTATAGCATTTTCTAGAATCCCAATTTAATTAATTAACCTTTAATTAATTAATTAAATTTCGCCAGAACAACGTTTTGCCCACAGACAATTTCTGAACCCACCTGTCATCAAATCTTAACAAACAAACAACCCATAATCACCAGAATAAAGTAACGAGCATAATGGAATTTCCAATTATCCATTTTGGCAAGCCTAAGGTCAATTTAGGCAAAATCGCAATACGAAAAACGAATAAATTCATAAGTTATTCGTTACTAACCCGATTGACGATCCGAAAGAAGATTCGGAATCACAACGACGCAGGCTACGCTCGGACACCATCAAATTCACCGGAATCTGAGCGACGGAACCTCCCTAGTATCATATATGCTCGACCAGGCCTTCTCTTGCGCGAAAATGTAGAAACTCGGTACCAAAATGAAGAGAATGAAGAGAGGAATCCAAAAACTCAAACGGATTTGAAATCGGATTAGAAACGGAGAGTAGATCTGAGTTTGAAGATTGAGAGAAATCAGAGCTTTTACGAGAAAACGTGAAAGGAAATGAATTAATAAACGTTATTTCCGCTATTTATAGCGAAGACGATAATTATCCTTCAGCGGAGTCGATAATTATCCTTTCTCCAAACTTCTCGAAATTGGAATAATAAATCTGAAATATTGTATGGATAATTATTCCGCAATTGTTTTGAAAAACGCGTATTCCTAAGCCGTCTTTCTTAGCCGCTAAGAAACGAAATAGCGACTCTTTTAGCCGTTTTGCCTTTTCATGTTTTTTCATATCTAGGACATGTCCGATGTCCTGATCATTTCTCTCAACTGCATTTTTATTAATTGAAGCTCCCAAATGCTCCAAATAACACCGGGGTGTAATATCATCTAGGAGTTGGTTACCTCGAGAGGTATCTCGTGTTAAAACGGATTTAATTTCTTAAAATACTCGATTAGGTCATCTTCGATTTTTGACTGTTACAGAATAATCCGCAGTTTCAAATTGCGGGTTTTGTTTTTCTTTTTTTTTTTTAAAAAAAAAATGGGGAACCCGCAGTTTCAAACTACGGGCTCTTCACAAATTTTTATTAGTGACATAAGCCCGCAGTTTGAAACTGCGGGTTCTTCACAAATATTTTTTTTTAATTCGTGTCAAACTAAAAAAAAAAAAAGAGTTCCCATGAGACTCGAAGTCGGACATTGTTTGGTGACCCTAAGGGTGGATCACCCTCTACCCACTAAATGAATAAATTAATGTTTTAATAGTTGTTGAAAAAAGTGTGGAAGACAAAGCTGTTAAGAGTTTTCACATTGGTTGTTACTAAGGATGATCTTAAAGCCACATAGGAGAGAGAATTTTGATTTTTGCTAGACCCAATAAATTTTCAATCTTTTGCAGTTTAAGTTGTGTTTTTAAGATCATAATAATTGGGTCCCACTTAAATTCTTTAACTTATTTTATTTATTCAAAATAAAGGCTAACGTTGGAATGTTTTTTTATTTTGAAAATTTTAAACGGTGGAGTGTTGGATTTTTCTCTCAATTTAAGTTTTGTTTGTTTAATTTTTTAATTCAATATTTTTTTAATTGTTGAGATATTTTAGTATAAATTTATTCTTATTTTTAATTATAATTATTTATGTTTTAATTAAAATGTTTATAAAAAAATATTAGTAATATATATGATATAAAATATTTATAATAACACTAAATTACGAAATTAATAAAATAGTTTATGTAGTGTAAAATTATTTCATGTATTATAAATTTTAATTATATATATAAAATTGAAATTGTGTTTATCTATAAAGCTATTGATACAACACAAAGTTAATAGTATCTAAATTAATTGTATTCGTTAAGTAATTTTCTCTAAACTTATTGTATAATATGGCTTTTGTAATTTTATCTATATCATATAAATTAGTTGAGCATATATGGCAAAATTTTGGAATTGGGATAATTAGTCGCTTGTTTACTTGTTCTAATATTTTCAATACTCCATTTAGTGTGTAAGTTTTAATTTATGCAATTCTTGATAGTTTTTGTAGGTGGATATCATCTACTTGGATATTGTTTTATTTTGTATTTTGTAGTAAAAATTTAAAATTTCATGAATTTTAAAATTGTCGTATTGGTTTTTAACGGACAAGAACTCGAGATAGCAAAAAAACTAAAAGTTAAAGAGGATGTAAAAAACAATAAACGAAAAAAATCTCAAGATGTTTAAATATATAAAGAAATTCAAGTAAATATTTTGCTTTAATCATAAGAAGATAAATAAAATACGTAGTCTTAGTGTTTTAAACCCTACTCAATTGTCAAAAAATTACAAAAAAAGACACGATAAAACTACATGAAGTAACATACAAATAGAGTTGAGAGATTAAATAATGTCTAAAAAAATCTGTACAAATTTAAAATTCGCGCAAAATACCTTTTATTTAACATAAAGTATAAAATTCGTTCAAAATATTAAATCAGTTTCAAAAAGAAATATGTACAAATTTTGAAATATCGTGATTGGTTAGTTTTAATTTTTTTGAGATATTTTTAGTAAAAAAATATTTGGCTTAATTTATAATTTAGTAAATAAATTTAATCCGAGAAAAAATTTGGTGTGCCACGTCAACATTAGTGTCATTTGTTTTTAGTAAAGTATATAGATTTGAACGATTGTAAAAATAGATAAATATTAAAAATAACATGATTTAATTTGGGGTATTACGTGCACGGGGATGAATTTTGTAAATGCACGACGGTTAAGGAATCCGTGACGATTACGAGTTCCGTAACCGTGATGATTTTCTTCACTTTTTTTATTTTTTATTTTTTTTTGGTTACAATCACAAAGAAAATCATCACGGTTACGGAACTCATAACCGCCGTGCGTTTGTGAATTCCATCGTCGTGCGTTTACGACTCCCGTTTAATTTATACATGAAATATTATTGTACATTATAAAAAACCTTTGAAACAATTTGATTTACTAGACTTTTTCTAGTTTTGTGTTTAGTAAATGTACCCCTTGAGAGAAGAATGTGTAGAGTTTGAGAATAAATACAAAAGGTTGGGGTATATTTACTTAATTGAAACATTAAAAAGCCTAGTTACTACTATAGTTTTTCAAAAAAGCCTAGTTACCAAAATTATCCAAAAACTTTAAATATGAAGTATAAGTTAACATGTTAACATTTAAATTATTGTTTAGGACTCAAATTTGTTAACAAACCTTAAATCATTTATATGTAACATTATTTTTTTCTTTACTTTATGGTGTTAATTGTTAAATTTATTTATGGATTTTTTTTAGATGTGATTTAATCTCTCAACTCTATTTTTATGTTACTTCATGTAAGTTTTATCGAGTTTTTTTGTAGTTCTTTGACAACTAAGTAGGGGTCAAACACCAAGACTACGCATTTTGTCTATCTTCTATATTTAAAGCAATACAATTACTTGATTTTCTTTATATATTTAAACATCTTGACATTTTATTCATTAATTTTTTTTACATCCTCTTGAACTTCTAGGTTTTTTCGGTATCCCGAGTTCTTGTCCGTTAAAAACCAACACGACTTAATTTTTATGAGTACTCTTAAAAAAAACACTAAATTGTTATGCAATAAAAAATCGGTATCGGAATAAGTCGTATTCATTTCAAGCTCCCCATTTAAAAATAAAATCACCTTTATATAATTTATAATGTTATGAAATTGCTATCTTGAGTTTAAGGCTACTAGAAGGATCTATAAGAGAGGAGGTAATAAAAACACTTAAAATATTTTTTCTACTATGGGATACACATTTTTCACGAGACGTCCCGCAAATATTTCACGGGACGGGATGCACATTTTTTTTCTTCAAACCCCGCCGGGATCGGGACGAGACGGGATTAACCTGGATTTATGCCCACCCCTAGGTACATCTTGGTATGGTAAATTTTTTTTCCTTAAAGAATAAAAATTATTTCGTAATACCCTTGAACTTCTACTATATATATTTTTATTATGTTATAACTATAACACATAGAATTAATTTGATAAGTTAAGAATAGAGTTTTTTTATATATAAGAGAGGATGTAATAAACCAACATGGATCAAGTATTTTTTTTAATATTGTTTTTTTGATAAATTCCGTTTATTTAACATAAAAGTTAAGATTCGTTCAAAATATCAATTCATTT
Organism: Fagopyrum homotropicum; assembly: GCA_033239125.1. Classification (NCBI taxonomy): domain Eukaryota; kingdom Viridiplantae; phylum Streptophyta; class Magnoliopsida; order Caryophyllales; family Polygonaceae; genus Fagopyrum; species Fagopyrum homotropicum. The sequence goes on from BSWB01000007.1 coordinate 17,302,645, forward strand.
TCAAAGTTTGTACATAATTTTTTTTGAAACTGATTTAATATTTTGAACGAATTATATATTCTATGTTAAATAAACGTTAGTTTGTGCGAATTTAAAAAAATAAAATCACCTTTATATAATTTTATAATGTTATGAAATAACTATCTTGAATTTAAGACTACTAGAAGGATCTATAAGAGAGTAGATAATAAAAAAAAACATAAATATTTTTTCTACTATGGGTACGGGTACGGGTACATCTTGATATGATAATTTTTTTTTTGTTAAAGAATAAAAATTATTTCGTAATACGCTTGAGCTTCTACTATATATATTTTTATTATGTAATAACTATAATGCATAGAGTTAATTTGATAAGTTAAGAATTTTTTTTTAATTTCTAATTAATATCTTGGTAAAAATTTTAATTATGAATATTAATTTAAAAAATACAAGTGAAATAAATATTTTTTTGATTGAATTATATTTATTAAAATAACTCTTTTTGGTAGGGTATTAAATATGATTGAGCAACATGTATATTAGAAGTCCATCCTCCAATATTCCTATTTAATTATAATTTTTATAAAAAGATAAATAAACCTCCCTACTTAATAGCTTTGTCTCCAACTTTTCTAACAAGTATTAAAATATTAATTTATTTCATTTAGTGGGGTAGAGGGTGATCCACCCTTAGGGTCACCAAAACAATGTCCCTCGAAGTCTGATCTTTGCATCAAAGTCCAATGTCATAACCGCTAGGCCATGAGAACTTTCACTAACATTCAATGAGATGCAATGAATATAATTTTGTTCAAAACACTTCGATTTAATAAGCAAAAGAGATTTGCGAGTTTCAATATTTTTTAAATAATAATTATAACACTTCGATTTATAAGTTCACGAATTTAATTTGAACTTAAAACCATATTTTGTGTTATGTTTATATAAGTACTTGTATTTTTCAAATTATGTTAAAAGATATAAATATTTAAAAAAAAAATAACACAAATATGATTTTATTTTCAAATTATAATATAATTTTAAAATAATATTTTTAATCAAGGAAAATTGTAACTCACGAATTTTCATCTATAGAAATAAGGGTTATAATTTTTTTAAAATAATTATATCTTTTCTTTATTGATGTGTGAATATTATTTAACGGCTATAGAAATAAAGAAATAAGAGTTATAATTTTTATTGAATATTATATAATATTAAAAAATAACATGAACTTATAATTATTATTTAAAAATTATTGTAAAAAATATATGAGATAAACCACTTAGGTTAAACATACGAAAAAGCAAAATATTGAAACTCACAAATCTCTTTTGCTTATTAAATCGAAGTGTTTTTGAACAAAATTATATTTATTGCATCCCATTAGTTGTTAGTGAAAGTTTCCATAGCCTAGCGGTTATGACATTGAACATTGATGCAAAAATTTGAGTTCGAGTCTCATTGGGAACCTCTTTTATAAGCATGTCCACGGGTCGGACCCGCCGGGTCGACGGGTCCGGTGAGGGTGACCCGGACCCAGACCCGTGTATCTGGCCGACCCGCCAGGTCACGGGTCAGACCCGGCGGGTTGACGGGTCGGCCAACTCACTATTAAAAAAAAAAAAAAGTGGAAATAAACTTTAAAAAATAAGAAAATAAATAGAACATAAAAATTGGACTTAAACTTAAAAAAGGAGAAGAAAATAAACTAATAAAAAATAGGACTTAAACTTAAAAAAGAAGAAAATAAACTAATAAAAAGAGGACTTAAACTTAAAAAAATTGGACTTAGTTTAAGTTTAAGTCCGACTTAGTTTAAGTTTAAGTCCAATTTTTTAAAGTTTAAGGGCCTGTTTACTTGTGGCTTATTTGTGTTTCATTTAGTTTATAAACCCTGAGTTTAATTTTTGTAGGTGTTTACTTAGGGATTGGTTTATTTCTATAGGGATTTATATGGGTTTATAAACCACTCAAAAATAAACTTTTCAGACCAAAGTTATTTTTGCTTCCATGAGTTTATTTTTATTTAAAACCCGATTTTGGCCTTGGGGTTTTCCATCTTGATATTATTTATTCATCCTTGGGTATTCAACGTTATTGTTCGGGTTTTTTAGGGACATGAGAGTCTTTTGAAGAAAAATAAACCCAAAAAATAAACTCCAAGTAAACAACCTTATCTAGTTTATTTATATAAACCCATCAGAAAATAAACCTGAAAATAAACTATAAACCCATATAAACTCATTTAGTTTATAAACCCGAAAATAAACTAATCTGCAAGTAAACAGGCCCTAAGTCCTCTTTTTATTAGTTTATTTTCTTCTTTTTTAAGTTTAAGTCTTAAACTTTTTTTTTAAAAAAAAGGGAAGAATTGGGCTTGAACCGGAATCCCGGTTGCCTACGTATCCTCTCGGGGAGGAGGAATCAAAGTCCACGTAGTTCTCTTACCTTTATTTATATCCCCAATTGGTCCTTACCTTAGTCGGACTCTCCGCCGATACATTCGATGACGTTTGTTGTCGTTCGTCGTCATCTTCGTCGCCTTCCTCCGCCGAGAGGTTGTTCTTTTGTGTTCGCATTTCCGCTTTCCTCCAATCGGCTAGGAGGACTTGTGCCTCCAACGTCTCGGGCAACATGTTTGATCTCGTCGGATCGAGCACCTTTCCACTCCGGCTAAAGGTTTGCTCAACCGCTACCGTTGAGGCGGGAACGGCGAGAATTTGTGCCGCGATCCTTGAGAGGGTAGGGAACCTCATTCTCTCCGGTCAGCTCCACCATTCTAATATGTTGAAATCCTCCTCTTCTTCGTCATTGACAAACTCAAAAGAAATGGTTAGATATTTGTCGAGTTCCGAGTTGGAACTCGACGTGGTTTTTGCCCTTTTCGGGTCAAACAAATCTCTAGCAATTGATTTAAATTTAGATGAACTTGAAGATCAAGGACGAGGAGGGGGTTGAGAAGATTGACCTCGATCGGAAACATGATATTGAACCAATAATTCATCAAATAATTTTCTAACATTAGCAATTATGGTAGAAACATGACAATCGGGATGTTGTTCTAAACTTAAAAATTCATAATAACTTTTTAAAAATTGTTTTAAACCATCCATTTTACGTCTAGGGTCTAACACAAATGCAACAAGAAAAACATCGGGAATGGTTGTATAATAAGCTAACCATTTACTTCGCATTGAATAAATAGCTTGTGAAATATTTTCAATTAAAAGACCTTGTTGAATTGCAAATGCAATATTAATTACTACATAACAAAATATGTTTGAAGTTGGTGTATAAACATAACTAAAAGTGTTAGTAGCATCATAAAAATGTTTGAAAACCTCCATTACATCTCTTGCTAAAACCCAAGATTCACCGAAAACAAAATCACCGTCAATATGTTGTGCGGCAAAACTACTTAAAAGTTTTCGATATTCATATGATTCGTAAATCATTTTGTAAGTAGAGTTCCATCTTGTACAAACATCTTTTGGAAATTTTTTAGGATAAACGTTATTTTGTTTACAATATGCATACCATTTAGTACGTACACTTTTTTTAGACCAAAGTTCATTAAGAATATTTCGAATAGGTTGTACTAAATCTCCAACATATGCTAAACCGTCTTGAACACACAAGTTTAAAATATGAGCGGCACACCTAATGTGAAAAAATTTACCTCCAATCGTCGGCTTACAATAGTTGGTTAAATCTCTAATGGAAGCCGTGTTAGCGGAGGCGTTATCAAAACCGATTGAAAAAACTCGTGAAACTAATCTATATTCTTCCAAAACATATGCAATCAAACGGGCAATGTTTTGGGCGGTGTGTTGTTCGTTGAAAACTCGTAATGCTAAAACTCTTTTGTTTAAAATCCAAAATTTATCAACAAAATGACAAGTAATACCCATATATGAATTTTTTTGAAAACCGTCGGTCCAAATATCACTACACTTAGAAACTTGAATATCACCGTTGTCCATAAAATATTTAATCAATTCTTCTTTACGAATTTTATATTTATGCATCATTTTTCTTTTAGCGGTTTGGCGAGAAATCGGTTTATATGCGGGTTGAGCATGATTTTGCATCCAATCATTAAAACCAACATTTTGTGCAAAACTAAATGCTAAAGAATCTACGACCAACATTTCCGAAAATGCATCCATAGAAGAAGAATGATCATATGTAAATAGAGAAGGAGGTTGGTTAGAAGTAGATGCGTACCCGGTAAGTTGTGTTTGACCTCGTGCTAATCCCATTTTTTCGGGATGCTTGTTCCGGATATGCCTCTTGTAGTTCCCGTATCTTTCTCCCTTTTTGTGCTTGTATTGTGCCGCACAAAAATTGCATTTGGCATAGTAAACTCCGTTGGCTCGGGAGCACCTTTTGTAAACCAAAATCGGAAGACCGCCGCCGTTAGTTGAGTGTTGTTCAACGGCGGCTCCTCCGGCTCCTCCGTGAATTCGGTCTCGGATCCTTGGGTGTTGGGGAAAGTAGGTGATTCCGTGATATCCTCCTCCTCCTCGAAGATCTCGTGATCTCCACTTAATAAGTCTCGCCTTAAATCCGAACCGGTTGGAGGACCGCTAACGGAATGCCGTCCTCGAATAAAACCTTCGCCGGATGAAGGACCGGCACCGCTAACGGAACGTCTTCCTCGACTAGACTTTTTTTTTGAATAATAGAATGTAGTAGTAAGAGTGGTAAAATGAAAAATAAGAGAATGAGAATATAAGATTAGGAGAGTAATTGAATGTAAGAGTTGGAAATTATGGAGAGATTGAGAGAGTGAATAGATGATTGAATGATGAGAATTGGTATGAGACGATATGAATTGAGTTTGGGGTATTTATATAATTGTTTTTAGGTTAGATTTATTAAATTATATTGTTTTTTTTTTTTAATTATCAAACTAGCCGTTTGGGTTTTTTTTTTTTTTTTTTGAAAATGTAGCCGTTACGGGTCGACCCGGCGGGTCACGGGTAAGGATCTAACGACCCTTACCCGTACCCGCGACCCGGGGGAACCCGGACCCGCCGGGTCACGGGTGACCCGTGACCCGTGGACATTTATATTTTAAAAAAAAAATAAAGTTTTATTTTTTATTTTGTTATTATTTTAGAAAAAAAAATCCCTTAATATTGGGGTCATCATCTCCCTCGCGGGCCACCTCCTTTGTAGTCGCATTTCGAAACCCTAGTAAGCGAGTGGTAAAACCCCACATCGCCAGAACAAGTTCTGCCTCTCCGGCCACCATAATAAACACTCAACTGACCAAAGTCAGATCTACGAATCAAAAACCTTCACTATCCATGGGTTACCTTGCCCGTTTGAAATACCGCCACCCTATACCTAGGGTTTATGAAGGGCTTTACAGATCCTCAAACCTTCAATCTTCTAAAAGCAGATCATACTGTTCATCCACTCCCACAAACGACCAATTGTCGGAATCTTCCTCCGCTACCGACCCGATTCTAACCGAAGGAGTACACGTATCAGCCGGTTCCGGGAACCCAAATGTCGCAGTGGAGGAGCCGAAGAAGTTTGTAAGAACCCCACGTGACCGGAATCATCGCAAGCCAGAGAAAATAGAAGATGTGATCTGCAGGATGATGGCAAATCGGGCATGGACAACCCGCTTGCAGAACTCAATTCGTAATCTGGTACCTCAGTTTGATTCTCTCCTTGTTTATAATGTGATTGATACTGCACGGAATACAGAGCACGCTCTTCAATTTTTCCGGTGGGTTGAAAGGTCAGGTCTTTTTAAACATGATAGGGAGACTCACATGAAAATGATTGAGAAATTAGGGCGATCTTCGAAGCTCAATCATGCTCGTTGTATCATCCTTGATATGCCCCAAAAAGGTGTCGAATTCGACGAGGATATGTTTGTTGTGTTGATTGATAGCTATGGTAAGAGTGGGATTGTTCAAGAGTCTGTTAAGGTATTTCAGATGATGAAGGAACTCGGTGTTGAGAGGTCGGGAAAGTCGTATGATGCTTTGTTCAAGGTTATTCTTCGTAGAGGGAGGTATATGATGGCGAAGAGGTACTTCAATAAGATGTTGGAAGAAGGGATTACTCCTACTAGGCACACTTATAACATAATGCTTTGGGGTTTCTTTCTCTGTGAGAAGATTGAGACCGCAAATCGGTTTTATGAGGATATGATTGGGCGTGGGATTGTGCCGGATGTTGTGACTTATAATACAATGATTAACGGGTTTTATAGGACGAATAAAATAGAGGAGGCGGAGAAGTACTTTGTGGAGATGAAGGGGAGGAGCATTGCTCCTACTGTGATTAGTTACACTACTATGATCAAGGGGTATGTTTTAGCTGGAAAGGTTGATGATGCGCTGAGGATGTTTGATGAGATGGGTCAGTTTGATGTCAAGCCTAATGCTGTAACATATACAACGTTGTTGCCTGGGCTTTGTGATGCTATGAAAATGAGTGAGGCTAAGAAGATCTTGAAGGAGATGGTGGATAGGCATACTGCGCCTAAGGACAATTCGATCTTTATTAGGTTGTTGGAGTCTCAGTGTAAGTCGGGTGACATGGAAGCTGCTGCTGACGTGCTCAAGTCGATGATAAGCTTGAGTGTTCCGACAGAGGCTGGGCATTATGGTGTGTTGATTGAAAACTTCTGCAAGGCAAATATCTATGACCGGGCTGAAAAGTTGTTGGATAAACTTGTTGAGAAGGAAATTATTTTGAGGCCACAAAGTACTTTGGAGCTGAAAGATAGTGCGTACAACCCGATTATCGAGCATTTATGTAAGGAGGGTCAGACTAAGAAGGCAGAAACATTTTTCAGGCAATTATTGAAAAAGGGTATTCAAGATCCGGTTGCTTTCAACAATTTGATCCGAGGTCATTCAAAAGAAGGCAACCCGGAGTTGGCATATGAGCTGTTGAATATCATGATTAGGAAAGGTGTTCTATCTGAGGCGGATGCGTACCAGGTACTCATTAGCAGCTTCTTGAAGAAGGGTGAAACAGCTGATGCTAAGATGGTTTTGGACGACATGATTGAAAACGGTCACGTTCCTGATTCCGCTTTGTTCAGGACAGTGATGGAGGCCCTGTTTAATGATGAAAGAATCCAAACCGCTAGTCGGGTTATGAATGCAATGTTGGAGAAGGGAATAAAGGAGAACATGGATGTGGTTGCTAAGATTTTGGAAGCCTTGTTCTTGAGAGGTCATGTTGAGGAGGCTCTAGGCCGGATCGATCTGCTGATGCAAAAGGGCTCTTTACCTGATATTGACAATCTTCTGTCAGTGCTATGTGATAAAGGGAAGAACATAGCTGCCCTTAAACTGCTTGATTTTGCACTAGAAAGGGATCTTACTGTTGACTTTACAAGTTATGATAAAGTGTTGGATGTCCTTTTAGCTGCCGGGAAGACCCTTAATGCTTATTCTATCTTATGCAAGATAACAGAGAAAGGAGGTGTTACTAACACTAGTGGTCACGACGATCTGATCAAGATGCTCAATGCAGAGGGAAACACTAGGCAAGCAGATATTCTTTCGAGGTTGATTAAGAATGGAGGAAAGGGTCGGATTAACAAAGGAAAGAAACAAGTGTTGCAGGCATCTTGATTTCCTTTCTTGTAGGACTTGATGTTAGCCTCCATGAATCTTTTCTCTTTTTCCCCCCTCTGATTGGAACAATTTTTTTTGTCTCTTATCAAGTGGCGTGTTTCACTGCCAGTGTTTTGCTTGGATGATTTCTTATGAAAGACATGATGGAGAATTGCAAGCAATTTGCTAGCTTCAAAGCCATATAATCTTAATAATTATTTCTTGAGAGATAATTGCGGGCTTATTATTGAGTTTCTTCAATTTTATACGCACTTCAGAACAAGCAATAGTTTTCTGCCTTGAGCTGAATTCGTTTAAGCATTGATCTCTGGTTTCTAGTATGCTGTGTAATTGCTTTTTGCTTCTTTTTGTCCTGTTCAAGTTGCTTGAATCTTCACTTCTCTTCAAATCGTAACATGCATCATAAAGAACAGAGACCGTAGAAATGTATCTGATCCGAATTCTGTCGATTTCTGAACAAAATTAATTAGTACGAGTCTTGTGCCAATTTCCGGGTTTCCTATTTTGGGATCTGATGTGCTGCAAATATAATTTTGTTTCTGTAAACTGGTGAAGATTTGGAGAACACCACTGTGTGTTGCCCAACACTACAAGCTCTGAATCTAATATCCTGCAGATGATTCTGAACAAGTCTGATGGATATTTGGAGAATCACGAATGAGTGCATGTTGCCCAATACTCCAGGTTCTGAATCTGGTGATGTGCAACTTCAAAAGAATTTTGTATAATTCTCTCTTAACCAGTAACAACTGATTTGAAGCTGATGATGTGTAAATGATTCCGAACAAGGATATAAAAGACACGCGAGAAGAGTATTCAAAGTATGCTGGTTCTCTAGATGATCAGCAGCAGGGGCAGCTTGGCATTTTAGTTACATATACCGTTGGGGTTTCATTTTCAGGAAGATCAGCAAGGGCGTGTTTAGTAGATTTTAGATTTTATTCTTCATTCTTGAATTTGGGTTCTTCGTTTCATTTATGGTTGCGGTTTCTCCGATATGAGTTCTTCGATTTACTCCAGGGTTTTGAGTTCGGCCTTCATATCGTACTCACTCTAAAACCGTAGCTACAACCAATTTGAGGTCAAAAGCAATTGAAAGAGGAAGATAGGAAGTTGAGCAACTCGGAGTATTGCTTGCTATATAGAAGATCAATCCTTCATTCGAGTCGATTTCGTCTCTTGTAAGATAATATTTCAAAAAATTTATAAATTTATTTTGGGAAAGATTGGAATTTCCACGCCAATCTTGTTATAATCATAAATATCTATCACTCAAGAATTAGGATTTATCAACTTATTTGGTGTATGAGGAAGTGTTTATTAGTTTCGGGTTTGATTCAATTTAAAGAATGGATTTAATGTACCTAATTCATTAACGACTTAAAGATTCACCTAACTTTTTCTTCACTTGTATTTTAGATTTTGTTTTTATTATGGTGCACTTAGATTTAAGTGTTGGTTGAATGGTTTTAAACTGGAAAATTTATTTCAAAGGTATCCTAAAAATTAATAAACTTTAATCAAATAAACCAAGTCGAACGAAAAATATTACAAAACCATGTCGGCACCAACCACGGTCATATACTACCTAGACCGTAATCGTTTTTTAAATGATAACAGTAGTCAATTTAACACGGTTAAATTTGAATTTTGTCTCCTATAATAGTTCATTTTATGATTGGAATTTCCACTCCATAGCCTTGTAAAATTATGAATTTCTATTACTTTCCATTCACCAACTTTTTTTGGTGTATATATTGTAAACATATATACTGTAATTCGTAAACATTAATTGTGTGAGGACGAAGAGAATGAGACTCGATTGAAGGAAAGTTATATACCAGGGATGTCACCTTCTCTTTTTAACCTATGTTTTAATTGCATTTCGTTATGTTAATCTTAGTGATGAATATCAGATTATATTCTTAGGTAGAGATGAGTCGAAATCTTCTATAGTAAGATCCCAATTGTCTATCAAAGTTCATCAATAGTAGAAGAAATAATATTGAGAATATTTAGAGAATAATATCTTATGACTTTTAAGTAATTCTATCGAATCAACAAGTTCGTGGTTAAATTTGATATCACATGTGAACTATTATTACTGAAATTTAAAAGGCCCCCGTTATGTAGGCTTGATTTCTATTATTTAAAGATGAAACTAATGTACCTACTTCATTAATAAAGTAAGGATAATAAATACTCTATCAAACATTATAAGTTCACATATAAACCGTTATTCTCGTATAGGAATAGACTATTAATACATTATAATATGGCAAAAAATAATTTGTGAATACAAGTTCAAGGTTTTTGATGTTTTAATGGTATTTTACATGACAACATTAGCTTCTAATGTTTTAAAATACAACTATTTTTTTTATCACCAACATTAAAATTTAGATGTTGAGGTAAAAAGAAGTTATTATGGTACAGAATCAAGAATCACATCTCACTGACATTTTATATCATCTAACACTTCATTTTATAAAAAAAAATAAAGTAAAGATTAAGATTTATAGTGAATAATGCAAAAACCAACAGTAAATTGATGAGCACCTGTCCAGTTGGCGCCTAAAGAAACAGACTTTTATTTCCCTGTCCAAAAGCTTGCTCGTTCTCTCGAAGATAAGAGCCGTACGATTGGCCATGGCCACACCCAATCCAAAGTTTCTTAGATAGAGCACGTCATCAACCAACCAGCACCTCTAGTTTCATCTCTCTCCTTCAGATCCTTACTGTGATGAGTCAATGTAAAATTTGAGGCAGACTTTTTTGATCACTTGATAGACGAGTTATATATTTGGGACAAGAGGAAGAACTATTTTAAGGGCAAAAAACAGAGGCTTTCTTCTTTCTACTCTTTCATTGGGAATAGTCAAGAAGAAGGAAGATATGGCAGGAACAGAGGTGTTTGCACATATCAAAGAAGGGGAAGTCTATAAGTATTATTCTGATGGAGAATGGACTGTTTCTTCCTCTGGAAAATCTGTTTCCATCATCAACCCTACTAATAGAAAAACCCAATACAAAGTTCAAGGTATATTACTCTGTTTTTCTTCTAATGCTCAATTCTTCTTCTTCTTTTAAACTTTCTACTGTTCTGTTTTAATGGTGATTTGGGATTTTGCATCCATCTTAAGGTCTCCTCCGTTTGAAGTTTTGACCAATTCTGAACTCTGTAATTAAAATTTCGAAACTTGTTTTTGGGAAGTTTGTATATATATATATCTCTTGCATGCCAAGTGAATGACGAAAGGCCCAACTGAGCTTGATTTTAATGTGAATTTTGGGATTTTGGTTTCCAAAAGCATGTACACAAGAAGAGGTAAACAAGGTGATGGAATCGGCAAAGGCAGCACAGAAATTATGGGCTAAGACTCCTCTCTGGAAAAGGGCAGAATTGCTTCACAAAGCAGCTGCCATTCTTAAAGAACACAAGAAACCCATTGCTGAATGTCTTGTTAAGGAGATTGCCAAACCTGCTAAGGATGCTGTCACTGAGGTACTGAATATCTTGCTCATGAATCTTTTTCTTCTCTTTTGAAGTTTGGTAGGTCTTTTCTATTTTTGCATAATCTTGTGTAAATTTAGTGGGTCTTTTGCATTTGTGAATGTGTTGAAATGAATAAATGGATCTTCCTCACCTTCAGTAAACAGATTTCTTTAATATCAATTCCCCTTGATCCTGGCTAAAACTAATTCTGTCTACATGTTTTTTCTTGTTTGAAAGGTTGTTAGGTCAGGTGATTTGGTGTCATATTGTGCTGAAGAAGGAGTGAGAATTCTTGGTGAAGGGAAATTTCTTGTTTCTGATAGTTTTCCTGGAAATGATAGGACCAAATATTGTCTGGTTTCCAAGGTAAATTTCTATGAACCCATCTCTCTCATACAATTCTGTGGTTGCCCTTGTATTTGTTGTTTATTTTCAAGCTTGTTGGCTTCTCTACCACATATACTCTCTCTATGGCCCTACATATCTTTACTGGACACTATAGTCAATTAAATATTTTTTAGCTACCACTGTCTGGTGCTGTTAGGCGGTAGCTTCATTTAGTTTGTCTATAGTGTTAAGATTTGGATATTCCGTTAAAAATGTTCGGATTTTGTGATATTTGTTTATTATTATGGTCTTGTCTAGACTGGTCGCTATTACTAACAAAATTCAGCATCCTTAATCTTCTCATTTCTGTGTGCTTTTTAAAACCACATTTCTGACATTTCAACAAGTTATTTTGATTTGTTATGGTACTGTTTCCTCTGATGAACAAAATAAGCTTTAAACTATATTTTGAAAATAAGTTTTGAATAGAATAATGATGTTTTCACATTACTTTGGGTTCGATATTTCTTTGAGGTTCCTAGATGCCCACAGCATGTATGAAATGCATATTTGTTAAGAGATGTAAAGTCAGCAAAGGGAACCTACTTTGCATTATATCATGTTGAAAAGATGGCTGATGCCAGGAATAAACTTCTTTTCTTTAAAAGATGCTGAGTGACCGAAAGATTATATCAGATCCTTAGGTTCGTTATTCGTTAACAAAAGCAATTAATTTAGACTAACTCCATATTAAAATATTTGATGCAGAACGTGTAACATGTCCTTCCTATTAACCATTTAGGATGAAACCCGCTTATGTGCTAGGCTCGGACCTACACACATGTGCACAGCTATTTACGTGTGTTCCTCGCGTTATATTGGCTCGGAGGTTGTCAATTGCAATGGAGACGTAATAATATTTCTTGAATTCTAAGACATAGAGGGACCTCATCATGGCCCATGCCATATAAGGTTGAGCGTGTCTTGATCAAGCTTTCCTTTTGTATAGGCATGGCTCAGGATACATGAAAAGAGTGATCATCTTGAGCTTAACTTTTAGATGAAGTTAAGCCCCATTACATCGTGCATGCTGGATTTATGAAAACCCTTTTAGCCGTGTGAGAGATCTATCTTCGAGTACTTCGATGTATTAACAATATCATATCACTGTCAAAATTTTATTCTACTTCCTCAATGGTATGAATAAGAAACTTGCATGCATACTTGGGAGTATATTATTCAAGTGGAAGTTGAGTAGTTGTGTAAGGGATTTATTGGCAATGCATTTGTACTTGTTACCTTATCCTGATTCCCTATAAACTGATGTGTCGAGTTCTCCACTGCCGCACTGCACCGCGTACAAGTTGTCAAGAAGCTTCTACAATGATGTGTGTCCAGACAATTGAAGAATGTTTATTTTTTCATTTCGTTCCTTTTCTTCATATGTTTGTAGAAAGTACTTCATATAATTGAATTTATACTAATGAAATGCAGATTCCTCTAGGGGTTGTGCTAGCTATTCCACCATTCAACTACCCAGTCAATCTAGCAGTCTCAAAAATTGCCCCAGCGCTTATTGCTGGCAATTCCCTTGTGCTGAAGCCTCCAACACAGGTATAAATACAAAAAAATCAAATCTTTTGAAATTTACCTCCTTTTAGTGTTGTTTCTGCTCAGATTAAATTTCTCTCTTAGCTACATTTGCTTGATTAGCTTGATTGCATTGGTGGCAGGGTGCAGTTGCGGCTCTCCACATGGTTCATTGCTTCCACTTAGCCGGTTTCCCCAAGGGACTTATCAACTGTGTCACTGGAAAAGGTTCTGAAATTGGCGACTTCCTCACAATGCATCCTGGTGTCAATTGCATAAGGTAGCAATGATTCATAGAAGCATAGTAATGAGATTTCATATAACTTTGACAAGCATTATGTCTAACTGGAGACTTGTTTTTCCGTACCAGTTTCACGGGTGGAGACACTGGCATTTCAATCTCCAAGAAGGCTGGAATGATCCCTCTCCAGATGGAGCTTGGCGGTAAAGACGCATGCATTGTACTTGAGGATGCTGATTTGGATTTAGTAGCTGCCAATATTATCAAGGGAGGATTCTCTTACAGGTGAATATGAATGCAATCATATTAGTCAAATTCCAAATGCTCCATAAGATCTTACCAGCATGACAAATCAAACATGCCTTTGATTGAAATATTTCCGCCTTTCTTGACAGTGGACAGAGATGCACAGCAGTGAAGGTAGTCCTGGTGATGGAGTCTGTAGCCGATACTCTTGTCGAGAAAGTAAATGCCAAAGTTGCGAAACTGACAGTTGGGCCACCGGAGGAAGACTGTGATATCACTCCAGTAGTCACAGAGTCATCAGCCAACTACATTGAAGGCCTGGTGATGGATGCTAAGGAGAAAGGAGCAACATTCTGCCAAGAATACAAGAGGGATGGAAACCTTATATGGCCACTTTTATTGGACAATGTCCGGCCTGACATGAGAATAGCTTGGGAAGAACCGTTTGGCCCAGTCTTGCCAGTTATCAGGATAACTTCTGTTGAAGAAGGAATTCACCATTGCAATGCTAGCAACTTTGGGCTTCAGGTATAGTTTCTGATAGAACTGTCATATAACAAAATTTATTTTAATGGATTTAGCAGTTTAGGGCTTGTTTGGGTGTATAATGTAAGTCAATGGTATTCATATAGACCCTTATAAAGAATGGTATCCAAACAGACCCTTAAAGTGTAATGAACTGTAACTGAAAGCCTGGTTTTGTTTTGTATGGTGTGGATAAAATTACAGGGATGTGTATTTACAAGAGACATAAACAAGGCGATGCTGATAAGTGATGCCATGGAGTCCGGGACTGTTCAGATAAACTCAGCTCCTGCTCGTGGACCGGATCATTTTCCCTTCCAGGTAAAACTCAATCTGTATTTGCTGCTAGCCATGAATGAGAATATCTGAATCAGAAGATGTTGGATAGTTACTGTAAGTGGTGATTCTGCATTTTCAGGGAATCAAGGACAGCGGAATTGGCTCGCAGGGGATAACAAACAGCATTAATATGATGACGAAAATCAAGAGCACTGTAATCAACTTGCCTGGACCAACTTACACTATGGGTTGACAAACAAATAAAACAATGCCTTTCCTTGCATAGTATGAAATGTTGCAGTGTTTTTTTGGCTGCTAGCAATGAAGATAATGTAATGAGTGACTGAATTAATAAGATGAAAGTTCTTGAGCATAATAAGGTAATGCTATAAGGTATGATCTTGCCAGTTCTGATGGTGCTTTTTAGCTCTTAAGGAATTGATAAGAGATAGGTCTGTAATATAAATGTAATTGGCCACCTTGTGTAATAAATCTGTATGTTTGTAATGAAATAATTTGTTTGAAGAGTTTGTAAAAGGGCACATTATAGTACTTCAACTTTAGAAATGTTACAGAAAGGCCTCTATCCTTTCTTTGCATTGATTTAAAGTTCCTAAACTTAAAAAAAGTTTCAAATTGATCCCTCAGTTTTTTCATTTATTTTGATGGAAGAGCATTATTAACACAACCTCATAATTCAAGGACTAATTCGAAACATTTTGTAAAGTGTATGGATCTTTATGGAGAAAATAGAAGGTTTAGGTGCTAACTTAGCGCTTGTTCTGAAGTCCAGGGATCTAACTGACTTTTTGTAAAGTTGAAGTAACGTATACGAAATTTAGCCCCCTTTTGGTTGTAACTCCGGAAACGGAAATTGAATGAAATAAATCTAGGCCATATGCATACCTTGTTCAAAAAGTTTTTTGGAATAATTTCTTATGGTTTCATGCAAAATACAATTGATTTCCCGTTTTGTTTCCTTATAGGGTATCAAAGCTAATCAAATTGTACCTCAATTACTTCAAACCACAAGAAATTATTCCAATTTCTTGAACAAGGATATCCGTATAGACTATATTCGTTTTCATTCCGTTTCCGTTTCCGTTTTCGGAGTTAAAACCAAACGGGCCCTTACAGGTTATCACTTACCTAAACCAATCACCAACGAGCATGCCATGTTTAAACGGTCTTCTGAAATCATCAAACTCATAAGAATTGCCAATAGAAACTAACAAAATGCAAGTAAAAAACACTCCTAATCTTATAATGTTCATAGCTGCTGAACACCTGACAAAATCCAAAGCAAAGAGTTACAAGAAGCAACAAAATTGCCAAAAAAAAAGGAAGCCAAGCAACCAGTATTAATGCAACAATACAACATCAACATGGAATACACCATTAAGTGCCCAAAATTTCTCCTTTTCCCTGATAAAGGTACCCTGTCTGCTTTCTGTTTCTACCCTTCTCACGTGTAAGAACCTTTCAACAATCAAACACATCATACAACAGTAAGCAAAGAATCTATGCTGCAACAAAGCTGATCTATTGTATGTATAACTATGTGCAAGAAAAGGTTGATCAACTCCGGTGAGAATGTTTTCGGCTTGAAAAATACGCCTCTCCTTTCTCTCTATTCTTCCTCTGGATTACCCTCATGATCACCGAAATCAATCCAATAGCAGCCATGGCATAGACTGCTCTATAAGGAGTCAATGCTAGGCCAGTGAGGAACGAGAAGTGCCCAGCAACCATGTAGAGAAAGCTCAACCTTACTTTTTTCCCAGGAATGCCGGGAAGAGAGAAGGAGAAAAAACTGAATTCAGGCTTTGAGTCACAGATTCCGTGA
The DNA here is from genome assembly GCA_033239125.1 of Fagopyrum homotropicum. Taxonomy (NCBI): domain Eukaryota; kingdom Viridiplantae; phylum Streptophyta; class Magnoliopsida; order Caryophyllales; family Polygonaceae; genus Fagopyrum; species Fagopyrum homotropicum. Next base: position 17,318,799 of record BSWB01000007.1, read on the forward strand.
CAGATAATGCAGATGCAAAGAACTGAATCCAAAAGCGATGGGAAATACTGCCCTGACCCTATTCTCTGCAAGACAAGACAATGCACAGTATTAAAAATCATCTCACAAGAGACCATTTGTCAAGTAATGGTTTGTTTGGATGAATACTGCAAGTTCTATACTACTTGTTTTATGGCTTATAAATCAAAATACATTTCCGTAAAAGTGTTGTTTGAATGCCTTCCATTATAGTGTAGTAGGCTTCCTACAAATAGTACATGAACTACATATACTAAATTTTTTCCTAAATACCACAAGTCAAATTTTAAAGCTCAATGCTCTTCAACTGAATGACATCCAAATAGATCCTTGCCAAAAATTTTGCGTCTGAATATATCTTACAAAAATTTAGTAAAATAGTGCAAGGTTAGCTCTTCATGTCCCTTCAAAATTGAAAAGATAGGGTTTACTTACACTGGTCAATAAAGAATCTGATTCCATAAAGGTTATTACTGCATATAATCTTACAGATTATATACTCAAAACAGAATGGATTTTGCAAGTGCACGAGAATTATGTTAAAGTGAGAATATGTGAAGGAAGACTTGACAGGGCATGAACTAGGAATATCTTTTTAGATGAATGAAGTAGAAATTAGTTTCTTGACAGATGAAACGAGTTCCTAAAGCTAAAATTTGTCATTCATGAATCCTACTTTCTCCAAAGAAACACAGGATATCGCACTGTAAAATATGTATTACTTTAAGCAACCACTTAAAAATGATTGATAATTAGCATTCTAGATCAGTATTGGTACGCATACCTGCAACCAAGCAAGAAGAGAGGGTCCAAACATTGTTGCTGCCAAAAAATGCAGAATTAGCAACCCATGTCTGTGATTGAAGATCTCTAATTGCATGTCACTGAAGCTATTTGCGGGGTCAGGGCTATTTGAACCATCTATCTCTTTGCTTCTGGAACCAGACAACTCCTTCTGCGTGAGGCTACGGAAAGAAGCAGACAAATAGCTGTAACAGAAATTTCAAGACCCCATAAGCAAACGCTGAATAAACTATAAAAACTTGTATGCCACATATTCAAGAAAGAATTTTTAAGTTTAGATCCCTAGGCCCAAAAGTAAAAAAAAAAGTCATTCAAAGCCTCGAAGGCTATTTTTAAGTTTAGACCACCAATTTCATCCAGCTAACCAGCTCCTAAATTTTGATTCCAGACCAAAAGTCCATTCAAAGATAAAAAATGCAAGTACAAAACCATGAATTTTGCAAAAAGAATATCTCTAAAGTTGAGAATGCAAATATCCAACCCAGGGGTGGTTTTGGTTCTGACACTATGGTAAAAAAAATTGACTGGACAAATCCAGAGCTATAGCTCACTATACATATTACTTCACCAAAAGTTAAGTTCATTTTCCTACTGATAAAATCCCCAAAATTAGACATGAAATTCTAGGGTAAAACCGAAGGGAAGAAGGAAAGAGTGAGAGGAGAGCAATGTTCCACCAAATATCCTACATAAAATTTTATGGTTCAAAGGAAGGGCATGTAGAAGTTAGCTGCCACTGATCCCATTTACACTGATGATGTCAAAATTTGGATACATTCAAAACAGCTATGGTTTGCAGAGACTACCTGCACAGTGCATTATGGCAGCATATGGCGTGGTAAAAGAGAAGTATGAATAAACCAAGTGCTGGATGAACCGAGCAAACCATAAGAATTGCAGCTAGTGCTGTAACAAGCAGTGGATTGAGTCTAAGGATGTTTACCACCTGTTTCAAAAAACATAAAGTTTCAAAGATTAGCAAATTTACTCCGGAAAAGAAGGAACTTAAAGGTAAGAACATGATATTATGAATGCAAGGAGGCGTATGGTGTTAACCAGTGAACTAAAAGAGGCCAGAATGCCTAGGTGCCTTAGAAAAGCTCATAGATATTAGTACAGTCATTACCTTCAATAAAAAGAAACTGGAGGAAAGATTGATGAACCACTGAATGAATGCAAAACAAAAATTTGTTTTCCAAATTTGCCATCTGAAAAGATGAAATGAGAAAAATCATCTGAAAATGACCAGAAACTTAAAAACAATGGTGTTACAAGAACTGTTTTACTAAAAACCATAGACAATATGCAGAAACCTTCAGCAACTAAACTAGCAAAAAGTTATACAGGAATGCACTGACCTTTTAATCAAGAAAACATGTATACCAGCAGCAACATATAAGACCAGTTTGGAGATTGAGATCAGAATTATTAGGAAACCATTAGAAACCACGTAGCAACTTAGTGAAACCACAAGAAAGTTTCCAGCTGCAGGAAGTGGTGCAGCCATTAGAAGTGATAACAAATATGCAATCAGAAGTGGTGTCATTGCTGTGAGCAGAAATGGAAGTGGAAATCTCATATTGTACTCGATAGCCATCAGTAATGAAGGTACAGGTAAGCCAAGCTCCCAAGCATACGCTTGCCTCATAAGAGCAAAGAAGACGGCAGCAATGGTTAAACCAGCTATCTGCATTAGATGTATGACAAATTATGAAATAAAAATTTCAGGTAATCCATCTAAATGAAAATCACATCTTTCAATCAAAGCAGTGTTATAGTCTAGGATTGCTTGGCAGCAGCTGCTTTAATCCCTAAAAAGAGGATTCAATGTTCAAATCAGATATGAACAGATGAGATTTGAATAAGTTTTGGAAAAAAAACCTTCAATTTATTTTTAACAATGTAAAGTAAAACTATCATACAAGCAATGTCAGAGAGAAGCAGTCGCCAACTTTATTTACTCAGTTTTCAGGAAGAGAAGGTTGAATCTTGTAATAATAATTGAACATGTAAAGTTGATGGACACATCAATATATATTGAATTTTCTAATACAGTAAGAGTGCTAAATCTTGTAATATTATTTGGACAGAAGGCTTCAAATGATTCAGCGAAAGCGATGGGGGCTAGAGAACAGATACTGAAATATGGAAAGAGTTTTAGAGCTTCTAAGAGTACCTTTCCAGAATACAAAAGCATAAATCTGCTTGCAGCCCCCGTGAAAGAGACAGAATAACTAATTTCAAAGGCACAGTGGGGATCAATCTGCAGCAGCAGACACAAATCAATGGAGAAACAATATATTAAGACCCTACACTCCTAGAGTGAGTTAATGTACACAAGTTAGAATGAAATACATGAAAAGAATAGTGACCTCATACCAATAACAAAACAGTGGTTTTTTCTGATCCATGTGTCGAAGTCCAGAGTGCTGGTGCTGAGTCTACAACTAGTGTCTCTGACTGCAAATTTGGGTACACATGAAGACCAGATAATGAATCCCAAGCAAGTGCTACAGGTGGAAAGCAACGCAGCTTACAGAGTCCTTGTTGAGAGCATAAATCATATCAGTACAAATTGAATCCAGTTAAACAAAATATATGAGTAAAAAGCAAAACAACCCAGGATCTACAAGCATTTTCTGTCAAGTCCTCATTAAGTAATGAATAAATCCTCAAAGTATCATATAATAATAATTTCAAGCGTCAGTTTTATAGGAAATTACATCACGTGCATGGAAATAACTCTAAATTTTTCAACACATTCCACAAACATAAAGAGCCAAAACAGCTTCCTAAACCAAAGAATCTCTATGGATAAGAACGTAAATTTCCAGTGACCTATCGAAAATAGGATACTGAAGCCCAGGTTTACCTTATTAATATTTAATATTGTATCTTATAGGGTACCTCAGGAAAAATATTTGAATAAACAACAATAATGGTGAAGCACCTGCCTCCAACAAAATCGAGGTCACCGTGTATACCAAAGAGACACAACAAAACAGGTCGTATACAAGGATGGCACCCTAATGGTGGATACTTGAGACTAGGGGTGGGCATGGGACGGTATTGAGGTCATCCCAGTCCCGTCCCGGCTATTTTACATGGGATGGAATCGGGACGTGCCTTGGGCATTTTAGATTTAATCCCACCGGGTCCGGACGTGACGTGACGAGCCCAATCCCGCTTCCCCATTAATTTATTTATCGTGTTTAAATTTTACGCTTTATTCACAAAAATATCCGTATATACCGTACTTCAAAGTTTCAAAAGCAAAAACACTAAATTTTCCAAATATTAATAATAACATATTACAGTTTACATTAAAGTTTCCAAATATCCATAATAAAACACATCTAAATGAATTTGGGTCATTTTTCAATTTTGACGGTTTGAACAACATGGTTTATTTTTTTTAAATATATAAGCATAACTATATAATAACTATATAAGTATATCATTACTATTTAGGGATTTTATTTATATTTATTATTTTAAATTATAAAATTTATTATACACGAGACGGGACGGGCCTAGCGGGATGAAGAAGTTAAGGCCCATATCCCGTCCCGGATAGTTTTTGGTGGGATGGGTTCGGGACGGGATTCCTATTTTTGAATGAAATCCCACCGGGATCAGGACGGAACCGGAATTTGCGTCCACCCCTACTTGAGACTATTATAGAGTATGAATAAGCCAGACCTTTTCTATCAATTTTAGGGCTCAACTATCTCACATTGGTAAAATATAAAATGTATAGGTAAACATTTAACTCTTCGTCCAGCTCATTGCCCATACAGTTTTCTCTTCTAACCATTTATTTATTTTTCTTGCTTTCAATTATGCAAGTTTAAATCCCAGTTCTTTGATTAACTCAATTAGTTTAGTTTAGTTTAGTTTATCCAAGATTCAATTGGTATTTAGTCTCTCAGGCTTGGGAAGTTGGAAACATTGGATTCGAAAGTACCAAGAATTAAAAATACAGGACCATTGGTGTGAGGAATTGCGTCACTAGACATGAATGTTTAAAATCAGTTTCAATCCAAGAGTTTGTCAAGGGGTTGTTCTTACCCCTTTCTGCATCTCCAGCATCTCCTGAATTTTTAATTCCACATCCTGTCATCTTCAGGGAGAATGTGACTGGTAATAGACCTAAGCTGATGGCGGAAGAAATATTGACGGCGAGAGGATGCTCTTCTGTAAATTCCATATTCTGCAGGATAAGTTATTTAATTAGTAGAAATCCTTTCTTGAACTTTCCTAATCTCTATTTCTTCAATAGAACAACCTGCTCAGAATATGCTGAATGAAGCAGTGACACTGGAGATAATTCTAAATTCCCATCTTTGGGATTAAAGAACTGTCCAACTGCCATGGAAGCACCTGGTGGGGGTCTTCCAGAAACTGTCTGGAACACACACATTCAACCATGAAAATGTTAGTCAACTCTTCTACATAACAAAATAATCGGGATAAGACTGGTGGACTTATGAATATACCGGCCGTGGAGCAACTGAGATAGTTATATATCTGTAACCTTCCATATCCTTCGGACTCAGCCAAAACATACCAGAGGGAGGAGGTTGTTCAGTCTGGCTCCCAGGTTCAATCTAGATATGACAAAATTCAAGGGTAAATAAGTACTTGTCCGTATAACGGACTTTTAAAAAAAAAACAGGGAAGGAATTTCACTGTGGTGGGGGTGCAAGGTGAGGTAATACAACTTGGAGAAAAAACGTACAGGCAAAATCTTCCTCGGAAAAACTTTGGCACACACATCATACCTGCTTTGGTGTCGGGCCAGATGGGATATGCACCATCTTAGATGTCATTTCTACATTTCTTTTACTTGCTGACGGATCTGAGGGAATTCTTCCCTTCTCTGACCAAAGATGAATTTTCACACCATAGCATGGAGGAAGGTTTGTCACAAGTACAAAGTGGCTTGTTCCATTTGTACCCTAAGAACATGTGCAATCATAAATTCAATATTATTTAAATCCAAAAATTTTCCATTGGCTCAAGCGGAATCTTTTTATTTCATTAAACAGAACCGGCAGAGAAGTTGAAGCACATGACTTTCCATGAACAATGACCAGCTTAGTCAACCTTTTACTAGACTATTTATTTTATCACTCTTGTTCTCCCTTTAGAGAGTGTAAGAAATAGAGTATATATGAGAAAGATGAAACTAACCAACTTCTGTATATCTAACCACCGCCTGCGGCCATCCATGGCTAAGACTGTAACAGTTTTTGTCTGAATATAGAGGTCTTTCTCTAGACCATCGTCACCCCAATGAACATTCTTGGGACAAGCATACCCGGGATGCACTTGAGAAACTGAATGTATAAAAGAAAACCAGTAAGAGGACAATTTTGGATGTAGAATGAAGTCCCATGTAGCAGAACCAATTGGGCCAAGCAAGGCAAAGACAACACTGTGCTTCCTTCAAAGCAAAACTGGAAGCAATAAAATTCTTCTCTTAGATTTCCTGAAGATAAAAGCAAGTGGCAAGACTATTTTTGGGACTGGTGAGAATGTTGGAGCATGTAAGAGATTATCAAAGGCAATAGACGTGGAAAAATGATCATGGTAGAAGCAAGTCCATTTTCAAGATGGATGAGTTATGAGACCAAAATGGAATCTTACACACCTTCCGATTTAAAAAATCATAGAAGACTACATACGAGAGAAGCAAAATACTAGCATGGTACAGTGGGGGTTGTGTGCATACGAGCGCACATGCACGTTAGGCCCAAGCCCAACACATACACCCCACAAGGTTCATCTAAAACCAATTGGCAATAGGAGTAGCCCACCAACGTTATATACTAAGCTCGAAATGTCGCTATTTTAGATGTGGGAACTTATTATCTCCAACAAACTATAACTACCACACCATGACAAAGAATGATCTAGCAATAGCATAATAGGGCAATAGGTTGAGATAGCTTAGAGCATGTTTAGCATGACATAATTTGGTAATTCTAATTGATAAGGGTGGCTAAGCTAAGCACTAAGCTATTGATAAGATAATAAGATGATATTAGAGTAGCACTTTCAAAATGTCAAAGATACCCTTATTGTCCACATTAACATATAAAGTAAATTAGTGTTTCCCATAATTAGCAACATAAATCACAAGAATCAGTTATATATATATATATATATATATATATATATATATATATATATATAGGTTCAAGTAAGAACGTGTTTTACAGTAAGAAATAAGAACGCATATGTATCGTTGGATTAATTCACGGACGGATAAGATTTATCGCCTATATAAGGAAGCATTCATATTCATTTATTATAGTAATTTTGCATATGGTAACAATATTATACACGGATACGCTTACATGGAAACAAATATTGCTAATAACTAATTAATTGTGCACGAACCATCAATATCATTTATATATGCGTGAGTGTAGTCTAGACGTGCATTAGTAATGTGCATGTGCATGTGCACGTGCCCAGAGTGTGTGCACTACTAGTCGTGCAATTCATATGTATCTAGACGTGCACTAGTAATGTGCATGTGCACGTGCCTAGAGTGTGTGCACTAGTGCACTACTAGTCGTGCACATTCATATGCGTGAGTGTTGTCCTAGAATGCACTAGTGTGCATGTACACGTGCCCCTTCCTATTCGTGCACATTGTAATGGTGTATTCGTGTTATGTAATATTCACATGCATATGATATTGTTGAATGTTGAATTAAGCGTGCAATCGTAAATTCGGTAAGATGATTGGATAAACGAAAAACCGAAAAATATATAATAATTTGGTACTAATTGAATCGTTAGCTAAATTAGGAAAATAGTTATATACCGTAACTCATATGGTAACATATAATATGACATTAAATACAGCCTAAATATATATCTCATCATATCCGTCGAATGCATTAAATCGTGCGGTCTAAATCCGTTCTCATTTCTTACTGTAATACACGTTCTCACCTGATCCTTTTCCTATATATATATATATATATATATATATATATATATATATATATATATATATATATATATATATATATAGTTATATATACACAGGAAGGAATGATGATATTACCCGTAGAAGTTTCTCCATCATCTGACCCTGCAAGACTTGGATGAGTCTGTTTCATCCAGTTAAAATTTGGTGCCACCCCACTTTGTAACATTTTTGCAAATACTGCTAATCTTCTTTGACTATCGTGAAATGGTTGGCCAGTTTTAGGGTCTAACAAACTAAGGAGGGTATGCGATACCTTCAAAAGAAAAGTAAAAATCAGCATTGAGAAGTTCGGGATTTGCAAGGGATTGGGGTTGGGAGTAGAGAGGATTATAACTTACTTGCACTACTAGTTGGTTGCACCATAAAATTGATTGGTGTTCCATTGACAACCATACATTTTTCATGCTTGTACTGCTGATCATGAAACCGTGACTGGTAGGCACAATACCATCAAGAGATTCTAACTTTGTCCGCACCTTAACATCCGAGAAAGCATACATGTTAGCGGGAAGATTCATTTGATCAGACAAGTTCGCCACTTTATAGTCTTAAATGATTAGAAGAAATAAACATCCATCTATCAATCAAAAAAGAAGTAAATAATCAAACGCACAAAAAAAACATATTTGTGGGTTTTCATCCTGGCATAAGTAAAACCACGGTGCAGAACGTGAATACCTGATAGTCATTGATACCTCCTGAGATTGAGATAACAACCACATTTGAGAGTACAGGATCCATTATATAATTCCCAGCATGAGATACTTGAACAGCATATCCTTCTCTCCATCTCTGGTTTATTGATGCATAGTACCAACCAATAGATGGTTGCAATGGAATAGGAGGTGACCTGAGTAAAGTAAAGCTCATCAAAGATACTAGTGAGAATGTGATGAATTCCTCAAAGTACCATACATGAAAGTGGACTCACTGATGGGGGCTTGAAAGAGAAACAATAGTTTCAACAGCAGACTTCCTCAAATGTGGATGAACAACTGCAGCTCTAGCAACAAAACCACCAACAGAATGACCAAACAATATCACACTTTTTGGCAAATCTACAGATTTTGCAGCCCCTTCCCTAGCCCGAGCCTGATAAGACTCTTTGTATTGATCCAAAATCTGCTTGTGTACCCAAATGAAAGCTCTTAGGGTATAAAGACAACATGAAAACAATTTCCAGATAAAATTATATTCATCTTTATAAACAAAACACATAAATTTATACCCTATGGATGCAAAGTACAACAAATTCGGTGTGTTCTTCAAGTACCCGTCCATCCATTGCAGAATGTTCACCTTCTAGATCCACGGCAAACCAGTCTAGATTTGTTGTATACTGATTGGGTAGAGAAACAGAAGCATTCATATTAAAGACTCCCTCTTGCATAGCCAAGGAGCCTTCCTGATAAAAGGATCGCTCAGGTGGCCCTGTTGTATATGCCCAATGAGACTCTTTTCCAATGGAACGCACCTATGAGAAGAAAAAAACAAATGATACCTTTAAAGGAGGAAATACTACATGCAACAACAAGATACGGCTGCATGTAGCTGTAATGCAGGGATCCTATGAACACCAAAATATCTAAAAGTAATTCCAACTTTTGTTCAACATATTTATATATTTTTTTCCCAAGGTGCATATGACCTCAACAGTAAAGAGATCAGTTCAACAATGACTGAAGTATCCAAAACAATTTACCCTTTCGTCACTTGTTTGGTCTGCACACCATTTCCTAGAGCAAAAGAAACTTAAAACTGGCTAACCTAAACACACCATGTAACATATTGTAAGAGTTACTTACATTTCTTGTTTTTAGGTTTATCGCAGTTTCATGTTTTCAGAAAAAAGTAGATAAGGAAAGATCTAAATGCAAGTATGGAAAGAACTACAACTTCAGTTCCATAAGGAAATACTAACAGTTCCATATAAGGAAAGACTAAAGAAAATTCTTAGACTTGCCTGCTTATAGCTACCGCTGCTCCCAGGGATAAACAGCACCGGAAAACCATTAATGTTCTTCAAATGTTCGTTAAAATCAATCTTTTTCCACCCTTCGTGATAAAGATAGAGCGCATATCTACTTGATGATAGGTTTTTGGGTGCTGGAACCGGGATATAGGTAGGATACATGTAAGTCATAGTACAACCGTTTGGAGTTGACCTTAGCAATCCATAAGTACCGGCAAGAGCAACAAGCAATGCTAACCCTATAAGAACTCCAATTCTCGACCTAGATGTGAAACCTTCAAACTTATTCTCCGAACTCCTCGAGAAGTCGATACCTCCATTGCGCGCCCTAACTCCGCCTACACCTCGAGCATTGGGCCGTCCAGCTTCCTTGTGCTGAGGAATGTAATCCATCCTGCAAAAAGATGAAAATCAAAACCGAATTTCGCCACTGTAACTCCAGATTTAGACGACTACTTGTAAATTGACTTACAATCCACTTCTGTTTGTACGAATCCAACAGTCTCGACTCTCAATCAGACATGAATCAAACAGCAAGCAAGAAATATCGAGAGCTGATGATTCGAATCGACTTTGTATATCAAAAGTGTAGCTCTAGAGATCAAATCTAATCCAATATGAGAAATTGAGCTGGAGAGAGCAGAAATGGAGGAGTTGAGACTTAGCTAGCCTATCATGTATTCATGTGAGGAGGAGAGAGAAAGGGAAGTTTGAGCCTTGAGGGGAATCTGATCAGATCGTAAATAACATTTTTTCGGCGTTAGTGACTCCATTGTTGCCGATACTTGAAAAGTTTTTCTTTTTTCTCTTTCATAACTAATACAGTTCAACATATTATTTTTTATGGAAAATTAGTTCAAAATATCGGTTACGCCGATACGTGATTACGATGTGCAACAGTTCTTCAAATGGTTTCCAATGAAAGAATGTCTCATTAAATTTGCTCTAGGAATTTACATATAGCTAAACTAAGCTAAATTAGTTGAAAATATTAGATTTCAGGAATAAACATTTATTTTTTTATAATAAAAGGTCAACAATAATTCGTAAAAATAACTAAAACAAAATCAACAATAATTTGTATAAACAAGTGATATAGGGTTATCACTTCTCGGATATTTTAAATATATTGTTATTAGAAAAAGGTCAATTTTAGTAACTAGATTTTTTTTAAAAATAATAGTAGTAACCAGACTTTTTAATGTTTCAATTAAATAAATATATCCCAACTTTTTGTATTTATTCTCTAACTCTATACACTCTTCTCTCGAGAGAAAAAAAAATACAAAATTAGAAAAAATCTACTAAATCAAATTATTTCTTAAAAAAATAATGTAATATATATTACAGTACATTGGATATGAATAGGAATAAATTGTAAGATACTAAAGAAAACATATATCCAACGTGACAATTAATGTTTAATTATGTATTATTATCACATAATTAAATAAATATACTACTGGTAAATAAATATTAAGTTACAAAAATAAAAAGACCGTCAAAAATATAGTGTTCCTTCCGTTTTTTTATTGTTTGTTCATCTAGGCTCAATTTTTTTCTTAAATAATTGTTCATGTAAATTCATTGTTAGAAGTTTCTAGAAATAAAAACTTATAAATTTAGTATTCTCAAAAATGACATTTATATTTATTTTTTGTTTTTTTATATATTTTTATTTAGTATGTGTGAAGAAGAAGAATTTTTCTTTTTAATTTATGTTTTAATGCTTTTTAATAAGTGTGAAAATGATAGATAGACAAATATTTAAAACAAAAGTAGTAGATTTTTAAGGACGATGTGGAAATGAAAAAAGTTATGGAAATAGGGTAAAATGTCACTATTATGCATACTCAATGAATTAAATACAAATTATAATTAGACGTATGTTGATGGTTTAATTTGTAACGGTTATTTTTTATTTGACTGTATTTTTTTTATGTTCAAATTAACTAAATAAACCTTTTGTTTTTAGATTTTTCTCTAGTAACTAAGCTCATGGTATAAATATCTTCAGTAAATGTACCTCTAATCAAACACTTTACCTTCCAACTTTAATTTAATGAAAGTGATAAAAATGAAGGGATACATAAATAAAAATAGAATGGGTTTATTTGACCAAATTCTTTCTTCTTATATTGACATAGTTTTCAAACTAAATACTCCATTTGAACTATTTTATTTCATATTTAAGGATAAGCTCAAGAAATAATACACAAGTATTTTATGAGCATAGAGATACGGTAATCGCGGTTGTTAGAAGTACCGGCGAAAACCTTTATTCGTCACCATAACTACGCAATTCGGTGCGTAATTTTGTTTTTCACCTCCGGGTTACAACTACGCGTTTGATGTGCATAGATTAAGCCGAGGTGAGGCCGATGAACTACGCTTATGAAAAACATAGTTGGAGTTAGTATTTAAAAAAAAAACACTCCAACTATGCACGTCATAAAAAAAAAACTACTACTAAGCATCTCATGCTTAGCGTAGTTGGAATGCTTAATTTTTATTAAAACAAAAGTAATAACTCCAATTGTGCTTCCCATAAGTGTAGTTCGTCGGCTTCACCTTGGCTCCAACTACGTACATCAAACGAGTAGTTGCATTTGAAAGTAAAAAACAAACCTACGCATCCAAACTGCATAGTTCAGGTGACAATTAAAGATTATCATCGGTACGCCAAAAAATCCCGTAAATAACCCTTCATCCAATTCATAATATGAGTGAATTTGCTACGTAGCCTTAGTTCACTAATTTTGTTTAGTAATTGTGAAGCTCGATAATTTTGTTAGAATATGACATCTTTTAAATAATTTAGACTAATTTACCCTTCTACAGGAATTTAAAAGATTACTAATTAATTATTGTCTTTTAATTGACCTACAAGGCTACAATCCCTAATTGAAGAAGGTGTATTTTGAAAGATTCCTAATTAATTATTACCAATTTCAATTAGCGTAATCAATTAGTAAATCATAAAGAATATAAGAACAAGAAAAATTTACGTGAATTGATAAAACTAGCATGTTACATGCTTGTACTCTTTCATGTAAATCATGAAGAGTACAAGAAAATTCTTGATAAAATTGAACAAAAAGTTTACAAGAATTGATCAGCGTAATCAATTAGGAATTAATCGTGTACAGGAAAATTTTACAAGAAGATAAATCGTGAAATCGTGTACAATAAAATTTTACAAGAAGATAAATCGTGAAATCCAACTTGTCCCGTTGGTATTAGGGTGGGAGGGTAGGGCAACCAACCAAAGATCAATTCTTGGTGACTACATTCTTTTATTAATTTTTCGTATTTCTTGTAAGAATTTTTCATTTACAAGCATAGTTACAGTAAAGTTATAAGAATATGTCTAAATTAGAATAAAATTTATTATAATAAGGGTAAATCCGCCATTATTTGTTTAATAAGGTTATTCAATTAAAAATTTATAAGTTTAGGTTATTTACTAAACAAAATTAGTCATTGAGTGTATTTCATCCAATTTTCTTTAATATTTACCATTAGAGGGGGGGGAACATAGGTTAGTGTATCTCCTCCCCTTTATTGCATTAATAGCTTAGGCTAATGCTCTAATATCAAATACTGTAATTTAAAAAATTTAATGTTCTAATATTAAATATTGGAAGTAAAAGTGTAGTAATTATTAAGGTGTCTTATATATATCAAAGCAGGAGCCTCTATTGCCACGTGTCAAGTCACGGTTCTCCCAGCCCCCAAAAATATCCAAAACGATAATGACGAAGATTTTTTAAGATATTATCGATGATTTAACAATTTGTTGTGTATTTACAAAATCTTCTTTATGTCAATTTAAAAAAATCATTATCAATATAAATTGTTCTAATAATAAAAATATAAAATGATATCAATGTTAATGTACAAGTCAAATTTAATTATTTTCTCAGTTTTTATTAATTTTTAAAGTTATATCTACTCAACTGATATCAATATCATTTATTTAATAATTTTTCATTTTTGTAGTAGATCTATCCAGTCCAAATTTAATTATAAAATTTCATGTACCTCAAATTCTCTTGTTTTATGTTAATAATTAATATTGTATAACGTTTTTAATAAATTAATTTTAACTACATGAAGAGGTTGTGAATAATTAAAAGATAACAAATTCATCTATATTTGTAATAGATATTTAAACCTCAAAATTAAAATGTTAGTAAATGAATTTGATTATTAACTACAAAGAATTTGTTATTAAAATGTTCAATTCAAACCTCAATATTAAAATGTTAGTAAATGAATTTGAATATTAACCGCAAAGAAGTTGTTATTAAAATATTCAATTCAAATCTCTAAATTAATTAAAAAAATTCAAACCGAAAATAGTTGTTCTAAATATTAATCGGGAAAACAAAATTAAAGCTTGAAAATATAATCCTTCAATAGTGACCTGTAAATCTGTAATCAATATTGGAACTTGAAAGTTATGCTACACATAATGATTATTCGGTCACAATAAAAAAAATGCAACTATATATATGATTTTCATCGTGTCTATCTAATTTTGTATGGGTTGGATTTGAAATATCATACATGTAAGAAAATTAATAATTTGATTGATTTAATATACAAATTATTTATCAGATTAAAAGTTTATAAGCTTTTAATATAATAATTTTTTGACAATTTTGGTAACTAGGCCTTTTTGAAAAACTATAGTAATAACTAGGCTTTTTAATATTTCAATTAAATAAATATACCCCAACCTTTTGTATTTATTCTCAAACTTTACCCACTCTTCTCTCAAGAGGTACATTTACTAAACACAAAACTAAAAAAAGCCTAGTAAACCAAATTGTTTCATAAATTTTTTTGGGTAGTGTAAGTATTCTATAATGAAAAGCTCACAATTAACCACACAAATATTTTATAAATTTTCATAAAAAATTATTTAATTATTAATATTTAAGTTATTAATATTTTATCAACCAACAAATTATTTGATAAATCAAAATTTCCCATATATGTAGAACCATGCTATATCTTTACTCTTTCTTCTTCTTTTTTTTTTATCTATAAATGTAATATAAAGTTTGTTCATTTTTCCATCACAACATAATATAATTATTAATCAATTCAATTATATATATAAATTTGAAACAAAATAATATAATAATAATCATAATAATAATAATAATAATAATAATAATAATAATAATAATAATAATAATAACAACAACACATTAGAACATCTAAACTATTATTATTCAAAAACCGCACAAGGTGCGCGTAATATACTAGTTGTAATTTAAAAACCGGATTGCTAAATATACGGTGTCCGATTTACTAATGCATAAATGAAACGCATTATGACTGCACGTCGAATTTTACTCTTGAGCATTTTTGTCGTGCAATATTTTTGTGATTATGTATCAGTCAAGCATTAGTAGATCTCACTCGTTTATTTAACATCTTTAAAAAATTATTTAAAAGTAATTGTAGAATGTGAAAATTTATTTTACAATAATCATAGTAACAATTTTATTAATTTTCTTTCTTTAATAAAAATAACGGTGACAAATTTTTGGTCAACTTCGTCCCAAGAGCTCCAATCTCGCGGCCTAACAGTTCCAAAACACAAAAAATGAAAAAAAAATAAAAATTAGGGTCGTTTTGACCCCGACATAAAGTCTCAATAATACCAAAATTGATAAGTAAATGTTAAAATCAACTATTTGTGAACAATTTTCCCCTTACAAATCATTATTTTTTTAACCATTAATTTACACCTTTATACATCATGTTGCCCGTGCTCTGCTGTAATTTCATCTTCGGATGTTTGATGTTGTCTTTTGATAGCGGTTTTGAGCGTTTATTGAGAAGGGGACGTGAATTTGTGGTCGACTCTTGACGGTTTTATTGCAGTCCAAATATGAGGTGTCCACAGTTGTTCCTTAGGCTTCCTACTTGTTTACTTCCTTCGAAGATAAACGTTTATACTTGTTGCCTTCTGTTGACTGGATCATCGTGCTTTCTTGAAGACTTTTGTGCTTTCGGTTTCTTTTGATGCATTTTTTTGTATTTATTTTCTCCTTTGTTGGGTGTCCCTTTATGATGATTTTTTTGACCTTTCGATTAACTAAACAACGCGTCGTCTAATGGTTCGAACCGCTTTCCGTTATCAAAATAAATAAATAAATAAAGGAAATAGTATATTAAAATATAAATAAAAAAATGTAAAGTGGATTAAAAAAAATGAATGTTCTAATTTAAAAATAACCGTTGAATGTGAAAAGTTAGATTAATGCTAGACTATAAATTGATCCAACTATTCATTTTCTAGGTTAGTGTCCTCTCGTGCCCTTTAATGCATAATGCATTAATAGCTTTCCATTTATTGGGAACAAATAGAGAAGTACACCGTGGTAAAAAAAAGTGTAATTAACTTACGCAAGGTTAAACTATCTTATCAATCCACATGAGGTTAAACTAATCTTATTAATTTACATAAGGTTAAAACAAATCTCTTACCCTTTTTTAACGGAAAATAGTATTAAAATTGTACTTTTTTTTAAAATTAAAAAAATGGTGTTCTATCCATTTGCACGCCTATTGGAAAAGCAAATGACTTGCTCTAGCACACTAAACAACTAGTGTATTACCCGCACTTTGTGCGAGTTCAGTTTTAATAAATATTTAATATTTAGATATTTATATGTATATATGTATATTTTTGTAAAATAAAAATCCGAAAAATAAAATTATAATCAATATTACGATTTTTAATTCTCTTTTAATTAACTATATTTTTAAATTGATTTGTTAATATATGCTTTTTGGTAAAAAAAAATTTGTAAAAATTTAAAAACTATTTTTATAAAAATATTTATTTAAATATTTTTTAAAAAATTTGGAAATCAAGTTTCAATTTATATTAACATTTAGAAATCACTTTTTAAAATAATTTTTTAGGCTTCGAGAAACCTGGCGTTGACACGTGGCAATAGAGTCTTCTGATTTAATAGATATAAGATGTTGAAGCTGTAGGCAACTTTTTTACTGAAAAATCCAGTCGAATTTGAATTTGATGTTGTTAAAATTGAATTTTGTAGTTTCTGTAAAATTCAATTTGTCAATATAATGTAGGTAATGAAAATTTGATGATAATGTCATTATAATAATAACTATAAGTCTATAATTTAAGGTATAGTTTAGAACAATATATTTTTCGTCCGTAAATTACCCATAAAGCTCAAGTGCTACATAACTCACACTAGAAGTCTAGAACGTTATGTTCCGGGATCACAACGATGCACAATAAAAAAAAGATTCACATCTTAAATTGAAATTTTGGTTTTGTAAACTCGATTACTCGAGTAATACTATCGATCAAATTCCAAAATAAAGAGTTGACGTTGATCGATTTAAGAGTTTATTTTCAACAGAATTACGTGTCTTTTTTATATAATAATACGGTTACCGTTATGATTTAGGGTAGAGAAATATACGGGGTGTTATACGAGTAGAGCCCTAGTATGAATAAGTTTGGCTCATTTATAAACGAGTCGAATCCGAGCCGAATTTTTTACGAACCGAGTAGTTCGTCTAAAATAATGCTCATGTAGTGATATTTTAGCCGAACGAGTTATAAGTTCAAACCCAATCCAAAATACAAATCTTGTAGCTAATGAGTTTCAAACTTTGGGGATAGGTCATCTCTCTCATCCTTATATCAGCTGTACTAATTGCACTTTGTGTATTCTCTTGTTGATACACGATATACACAATTTCAATTTCGTTTACGTTGTAATTTTATGTAGTTAACAAACCCGGTCATTTTCCAATTACACAAGTTCCGTTGTTTACATATAGTTGAGTTACACAATCTCAAATGAGTTGCACAAGCCCAAAAGTCCGTCATTAACACAAGACCGTCATTTACACACGTTCGTCATTTACATAAGGTTTGACTACACAAGCTCAAGCCCATCCACTTACACAAGTCCAAATATAACTATAAAAAATATAGGCAATAACCCGTATTTATAAAATTCAGTTAAATTCAATAATTAAATAAATTGGGACAATTGGTAAACTTTCAAAACTCTAGGCCTTTCCTACAATTAAAAAACATGGTCATTTTTTGTAATTATTCAATTAGAAAAAATTTGTAATTTTCAAAAATTATAATATAAAAATTAGGGTTCTTTGTTGTAAATTACCTAAATTAAACAAACCCAAATCACTAATCGTCCCAAAAGAGAAAGAGGTATACCTTCGGCGTCGGGATCCAAAGGGCAAGGCCAAGAGAAAATATCACAATCGATTTCATACTTGACAGGGTGTAGTTGGACTTGCCTTGCCCTTTGGATCTAACGTCGAGCCCTGGACTACTGCCTTACCTTTTAGATATGTTTCTGTCCCTCTTTCCAGTCTACTGCCCAACGTCGAGCCTTGGCTCCCTGGCAAAACGTTACACCGTCCGTCATAGTGGAGTCACGCTAGGATAACCGCCTCCATTCCCAACGTCGAAGGTAATGCGCTCGGATTCTTGTCGGTTCACCTCTAGTCCCGACACCGAAGGAGACTGTGATTCACGCCTTTTCGTCGCGGCCATCGCAGAAGACTCTAAGGCCGTCGTCCATTAGTCTCCGTCGTCTTCCTCCTTTGCAGATCTATCTCCTCTGCAGATCTGTTGGGGGATTTGTGGGTGAGATTTGAAATGATCGTAACCCTATCATCCCTAATTTTTACAATTTGATGTTTTTTTTACAAACAAAGAAGAATCACGTACCAAACCGCCGAGATCCACCGCCGTCGTGTAATTTTGTAAATACGCTTTGGTTATTAATATGACTCATCTGTCGATGGAAACCCTAAGGGGGAATTCATTCATATTCTCGCATGATATCAGACTTCTCTTTCCTCTAACCGCCTTCCGCTTCTTTGTTTCTTTGGGTTCGAAACCCTAGTTCGCCCACTTTCCCCTTCACCGATCTTTTCGATGGTTGTAGACCGGAAATTCTCGTTCCACTCTGCCCTCGGAATCTCAAATATCAAAAACAATATTGTTCTCGTCCTTGACCATGACACTCCGTATACATCTTGGGTTACCTTGTTTCGTGTAACCGTAAAAGCTCACAATGTTCACGATCATATCGATGAAAAGGTTCCCAAACCAACGAACATTGATGATTCGTTATGGCTCCAAGTTGACGATGCAGTCCTTCAATGAATTTACAGTACGGTCTCATGGGAGATACTTTTACAAACTCTTGACTGTGATGATACTGCGCTTCAAGCATGAAATCGAGTCAAAGATATCTTTCGGGATAAAAAAAGCACTCGTTTCATCTACCTCGAGCATGAGTTCTCAAATTGTAAGTTATGTGGCTTTGCTTCAATTAAAGCTTATTGTCTTCAACTCAAATACTTGGCGGATCAACTTAAGGGCGTTGGCTCACCGGTTTCCGAAACTCGTCTCGTTCTTCAACGGATTTATGGATTGCCTATTGAGTATAATGCCGCATCGAGTTTTATTCAATAGACCGATCCGCTTCCGAGCTTCACCAAGGCTCGTTCTCAATTGTTACTTGAGGAGACCCGAATGACGGCTCAATCAGCTTCCGGGAACTCGCAAACTGCCTTCACAGCCGATACCCGTCAGCCGACTTCTGGCTCGTCATCCCACCACCAGTCCGGCTCGCCGGCTCACCATAGGACCGGCTCTTCCCCTGCAACGCCGGACTCACTACAGCCCAAGCGTGGTCGGGGTCGGAAGGGCAAACAGCGGTCCGGAGGCACTCTAGCAAGAGTTACATGACACCCTCAACTTGGCTGGGTCTCTTTTCCTCAGCCCAACTCTGGCGGCCCTTACTCCCAAGGATGGCATTCGGCCCAGCCTGTAACAGGCCCAAACAATCCTCCTTGCCCTTTCCCTCAGGAAACTCAACAAATCCTCCTTGGGCCCGGCCCATTTCAACAATTCCAGTAGGCCCATTTTGCTTCATCTCCTTAGCCCACTACTTTGGATCAATCTTTTGCTACCATGTCGTTAAAACCGGCAGATAATTACTAGTACATGGATACGGGCGCCACCTCGCACATGACGGATACTCCAGGTTCTCTCTCGTCTTTTTCACATAATGTTTCATTAAATTCGATATATGTCGGGAATGATATGCATGTTCCTTCTACAGGTATTGGAGATACTACTATCCCCATCTCTAAAAAGCCTCTCCACCTATCCAATGTTCTTATCGCGCCCACAAATTATCAAAAATTTAGTGTTTGTTCGACGTTTTACAACTAATAACAGTGCCTCGGTAAATTTGACCCATTTGGTTTTTCTATGAAGGATCTACACACGGGGATCACACATCTGGATGTAATACTTCCATGGAACTCTATCCCGTCACACGTCTTTCTCCTCGTCCTCATCATGCTCTTTCCGTCGAGTCATCCAGTCTTTGGCATGCCCGTCTCGGTCATCCCGGAGCTCCGATTTTAGATTTACTTCGACAAACTTCTTTCATTAAGTGTAATAAGTCACATGTGACTCCTCTTTGTCATGCTTGTCTATTAGAAAAACATCATAGATTGGTTTTTGATCGCTCTACCACTCGTTATGTGGCTCCTTTTGACATTATTCATAGTGATATATGTACCCCACCTATCCCAAGTCGGGACGGTTTTAAATACTACTTACTTTTTCTTGATTTCACCCATTTTCTATGGATTTATCCGATCAATTTTAAGTCTCAAGTATTTGACCTATTCGTTCAATTTCACCAATTTGTCAAAACATAATTTCACTTACTTATCAAAAACTTCCAATGTGATATGGGCGGAGAGTTTAACAACACCGCATTTCAAAAGTTTTTTGTTGATCATGACATTGTCTTTCGTTTCTCTTGTCCTCACACATCTCCCCAAAATGGTAAGGCCGAACGAATAATTTGAACAATCAATAACATGATGCGTTCACTTTTATTCAATGTCTTCATTCCAATCTCCTATTGGCCTCATGCCATAGAGATTTCTTGCTATCTTTTAAACATTCTCTCATCCACAAAATAACTCTCCTACTCAGATGTTATATCTCACTACACCCTTTCGCTCATCTTCGGGTTTTTGGTTGCCTTTGTTATCCCAATCAAAGTGTCACTATTTCCCACAAACTTTAACATCGCACTACTCCGTGTGTTTTTGTAGGGTATCCTAAACACCACAGGGGATTCAAATGTTTAGATTCAGCCACAAATAAAATGATCATCTCCCTCCATGTCACCTTTTATGAGTCGGTTTTTCCGTTCGCTATCCATTCCTGAGTTACCCAGATACTTTTACATCTCATCCACAAGATGACGAACAATCACCATATTTTTTGGCTGAAAACTGTTCCCCAACAGCTACTGCTGCTCCTGATAGTCGGCCCACACCCATTCACCCAGCAGCACCTGATCCAACTCTGCCTTGCGGCCCAAGTGACCAGTCCGGCCCAACACAACCATCCGGCCTTCCCCTTGCCCCGTCCTTTTCTGGCTACTTTTCTCTCAACCCACCTTATTCGGCCCAGTGTTTCGCCCCCAACCTCAGACCTACCCTCTGCCACAACTCTCAGCGAGCTTGCCAACCCATCCTTTTGGCCCACCTGCTGCTATCCCACACCCGCCACATACATATGCATCCACGCCCGGCTTGCATTTAAATGAACCCGTCTCGCTTGCTCACTCTGTATCTCTACCGACTCGGCTACGAACCCGAAGTCAATCCGGCATAGTTAAACCCAAACCCACTTTTGACTTATCTGTTTTCACCACTCCTGCATACCCAATCCCAAAATCACACAATGTAGCTCTCCAAGACCTGTACTGGTCCGTTGTCATCCCCGATGAGTATCGAGCCCTTATGCGAAATAAGACTTGGGTCCTTGTTCCTCGTCCCAACGATGCTAATATTGTGCGATGCATGTGGATTTTTGGGCATACATATATAGGTCCAATGGTTCCCTTGAGCGGTACAAGGCTCGCTTAGTTGCCAATGGATGTTCTCAGCGAGTTGGAGTTGACTGCGGTGAGACTTTCAGTCTGATTGTTAAACCGGCCACTATCAGGACAGTTCTCAACTTTGTAGTGTCTCACTCTTGGTCCATCCATAAACTTGATGTTCAAAATGCCTTTCTTTACGGGAATTTGAATGAGACATTATATATGTTTCAACCTCCTAGCTTCCGTGATTCCTCTCGACCTAATCATGTATGTCTGTTGCAGAAATCTCTTTATGGCCTTAAACAGGCACCCAAAGCCTTGTTTCAACGTTTTGCAGACTTCTTGAATCGAATAGGTTTCATCGGAAGTAAGAGTGACTCCTCTCTCTTTATTTACCGTCAGGGTTCCGACATTGCTTATCTTCTTCTTTATGTTTATGACATTATCCTTACTACATCTTCTGATATGCTGAGCACTCATCTGATCATGCTTTTGGGTAAGGAATTTGCTCTTAAAGATCTAGGGGCTTTATCATACTTCTTGGGCATCTGAGTTCGTCGAAGTACCTCGGGCTTATTCTTATCACAAGATAAGTATGCTCGAGAAATAGTTGAACGAGCAAAGATGACTAACTGCAAATCATCTGCAACACCTGCTGAGACATCTATCAAGTAAAGTGCCTCCTCTAGTCCGGCTGTCAGTGATCCGACACTTTACCAAAGTTTGGTTGGGGCGCTTCAATACTTGACTTTCACACGCCCTGACATCAGTTATGTAGTACAGCAAGTGTGCGTTTCATGCACGATCCCAAGGAAGCTCACTTTGCTGCTCTCAAGCGTATCATCCGCTACATCTCTGGCACGGCATTGTTAGGTATCACCATCTCTCCTTCTCCGTAATCTGACCTCATTGCATATACAAATGCGCGCTAACTGGGCCGGTTGTCCTGATACACGTCGGTCAACCTCCAGTTACTGTGTCTTCGTCAATGACACTCTAATCTCGTTGTCTGCCAAACGACAATCTGTGGTTTCCCAATCTAGCACATAAGTAGAGTATAGAGGAGTTGCTAACATCATTTTTTAGTGTTCATGGCTCCGAAATCTTTTACTTGAACTTCATTGCTCACTTAAAGGCATATGTTGTCTAAGCGAGTAGAAGAAGAGAGGATACGTGAGATTCAAACGGTAAAGAATAAGAGAGAATAAAGAAAGTGGATTATCTCGAATTTGTGTAGAACGAAGAAATCATGAAGAAGAAGAAGAAGAAGAAGAAGAAGAAGAAGAAGAAGAAGAAGAAGAAGGCACGTATCAGGATAACGTGTCAATCAAACGTTCAGTGAAAGTGAAAGATGGAGGAGGTAATTGAGGGAAAATCTGGAAAATTGAGGTTATAAGGGTCAAATTGGAAATCCTCTATTCATTTGGGGAAGATGTGGAACACTTGAGGTTGACAAAACATGGAGAAGATACGGGATAGATAAACTAGCGCGGTGTCTCACCGCCGGGAAGCAGGATGGTAGAAACCTTTTTTAGAGGATGTCATACCTCCTACGGAAATGTTGATCCCACGATGTTGCCCCTACCGAGGTGGAGGATCTTCGGAGACCTCGAACACAACCACGATCAACACGATTACCAGGGCATCTGACTACGGCATCTTCCAAGACAATCATTTAGGCCACACTAGAGAAATATCTTCAAAAAGGAAAGTCATCCCAGAAATTTTTGGAAGGATTGATACATTTTGTTCAAAATATATTCATGTAGATTAGCCTTGGTCTTAGTAGTGACATCCACAATTATGCGTTTACTGTGGACCTGCATTCGAGGGGGCAAAGAGAGCCCATGATTTTTACTCGTTTTTAAGAAACTTAGTTTATTTCATATATAATGCCGATTACTTCCTTTAATTGTGCTAATTATGTTGAAATGCTTCTTTTTAAACTTCCTTGTAATACTTCTGCTACTCTCAGCTTTCCTCTTGTTAGCGTTGTAAGCGGTTTGTCTAGAAACTTTAACTCTTTTAATACACTTATTTTGCTTATTATTGAAACTTAGTATCTCAAGTATATCGATCTGTTTAGAATTTTCAAAACAGTCTAAAATGATCGGTGCGGTTTCTATTTTGTTGGGGATAGTCGATCGATGGTCATTGGTAAAATATAATCGCTACAAAGTTACACGAAGCGGGTAACTATATCGTGAGAAGCAAACACAAACTGTTGTAATGCCCACACTGATTTGGTGGACTTTCTTCATAACACTCCATTTAGTCAAGACTATCAATCTTTCAACAACAGACTAAAATCAATTACACCCTTTGTTATATCAGCATGATGATTTTTGCGAATTTCTTGAACTTGTAGGTTATACTTGTTACTCCAGATAGGCAATAAATAGAATGGGGGTTAACCTCCCAACTATTCATGATAGTCCATGTTTGAGATATAGCAAATAACGTTATAAAGCCTAGAATTTACAGGCAAGGTATTTTGTCCTAAGAACCTATCATGACCAGTCAAAACAGAGGAGTATTTAACAAATTTTTTCACAAACATTGTTGATGCAGTTGTTATATGAAAGAGGCATATACTATCAGATCTCAGAAGTCGAAAGATATTAAGGGGTTACCTTTCTAGACAAAAGTCTGAGATATAGCAAATAACGTTTCCAGTAGGTGTAGAATCATGGATATGGAAAGAGAAGACAAGTTGCTTCCCGGCATCATCTTTCCCTTACTCTTTGGAAGCAGTCGAACAAGGAAAACCAGAAAAAGAAGCCAAACAAAATGCTCCATCGCCCCATAGATGTGTTGTTTCTTCTTTAGAAAGCTAACTAGTTGTGTGCCTTTGTCGTCGGAAACCTTCCAAAATCCGACATCCTCGAGTATTGTTGATAGGTTGTAGTGTTTGCGTTCTTTCATCTCAGACTTTTCTTCCACCATCTCCGCTTTTTTTCCCATCGATTCGGAAGAAGTCGAGCACCGTCTTTGAGTAGCTTAGTGAATCTTCTATTGTTTCATAAGTTCTTTTGATTGTGGATGTGGTTATTCGTCACCACCAGAGAGATTCAAGGTGGATTTGGGGCTAGGTTTTTGGGTATCAAGAAGAGGAGGGAGCTCAATTCTAAACGCGTCTTCCGTCTAGGCTTTTAGGGTTTTCTTCTAATTCTCCCCTTCTTCTTTTTCTTACTGGCATTTTTCATTTAAATTATTCGCCTTGTTACTTCAAATTATATTGTACTAATAGTCGGGACATTTAAAAAAAAGTAATTTAGTTAAACTACACAAAGAAAAATGAAAATAAAAAAATTATAGTTTCTTCATCCTTGTGCTCATTGTACGTTCATCATTTAAGTATTCGCCGGCCATAAAAAATATGAAGAATCCTCTTATTTTCACTTAATTGAACGTTGAATTTGCAAGAGAAGATTGGAGAATAGAGGCCTTTTTTGTATCGCTGATACAAATTAGGCCCCTCTAACTAATCTAAAAAATAATGACTCTAAATTTAGTTAATGAAAGAAATAAAATCGGAATTTGATATTAAGGTTAAGATAAAAACTCTATAAATTGTCAAATTTGGTTACATGAAACCCTAGTTCATCCCGAAACCCTAGCCGTCCTCCAAAACCACCTACAACTGCACGTAACTCCTCAAAAACCACCCCCCGTACCCTAATTGCCGTCTCTCACCCTGGTTGTCCAAAATGGATGTTGCCACCGTCAAGCCACCACCGCTAACCCTTCTGCTCTTGTGCCTGCACCGCCAATGCTTCTCCGTCCCTCTGATCTACTCTACCGACCCCTGTTGGTTTCTTCCTCCAACCTCAGCAACCCGTATCGGCGTCTCGCACCAAAACAACACCCCGCTCCGGCCTTCGTCGCTGCAACGCCACCAGGGGATCGTTGCAACCAACAACACCCACGAACCGTCATTATACGAGCTTGCGCGAGCCCTGCACAAGTATGCAGTCGTGTTTAACAATGATTCGCAGTCCGTCGCCGTGATTTTTGCAAGTCCGGCCGTTCTACCGCCGCTGCTGACCCTAGAATGCCAGCCTCCGCCTCGAACAACCGCCGGTTGCCTCGTTGGTGTAGATTCGAGTATGAACGATTTGGGTGAGGTGAAACCCTAATTTGTGAAATGACGGACTTGTGTAAATGACTTTTTGCTATCTCTCTAGTACTTGTGTAATGACTGACTTGTGTAAATGACGGACTTTTAGGCTTATGCAACTCATTGAGATTGTATAACTCGAGTTTGTGTAAACAAACGGAACTTGTTTATTAACATTGTAAATGAAAATTGTGCATTAAGTATTAACAGTGTGCAATTGAAATTGTGTATTAATATTTTGTAATTGAAATTTTTTATTAACATTGTATAATTGGAATTATATATTAACATTGTGTAATTAAAATTATGTTTTTACATTGTATAATTAAAATTGTGTTTTAATATTGTGTATCAACAAGAGAATATACAAAGATCAATTAGTCCAACTAGGTATAAGGGTGGTAGGGAGGGTCTGTCATCCAGAGTTTGAAACTCGGTAACTACAAGATTTGCAATAAGATATTATCGTTTTTGTTTCAATCTAGTTTGTATATTTTGTTTGTTTAAGGGAAAATTTTAAGGATTTCAGAAAATTTACATGGGATTGTATTGTCTCTTGGTTGTACAATATAAATCTTCAATTGTTGAAACGTGTTACACTATAGGGACGAGCAGGTGGAGAACAATGAAATCTTATTTTATTTCTTAATTTCAGTAAATTGCATTTTAAGTCTAAAATTTAATTCGGATTACCGGATTAGCACTTTTTTAACTGGAAAATGTTATCCGTATCAAATTTGGTATAATAGTTAATAGTTTGTATATGAATTAATAACTTTTATAGTTCGTATTATTTTTGGATCATGGTGATAGTTTGTATTATTTCCGGTCATTTTTCCTAATATAAAATGCTTAAACTAATAGAACACTCGAATTCAACTAATAGTATATGTATTATGAACTAATTAATATTATAATAAAAGTATTATAATAATTATAGCTATAAAAATATAAACTTTTATAATATTAGTTCAAAATTTGGATATCATTAGTTCGAACATTGTGATTTGTGTATTGTAGTTCAAACATTGTGTTTATAAATTAAATTAAAAAAATATGTAAATAACTATTAAATTAATAAAACAATAAATGTACTAACTACAAAAAAAATAGTATATAATATTGAACAATTTAAACTAAAATTATGAACAAAGATGATAAATGTTACCATCTTTTTTGAAACAATTTGGTTTACTAGGCTTTTTTTAGTTTTGTGTTTAGTAAATGTACCCCTTGAGAGAAGAGTGTGTAGAATTTGAAAAAAAATACAAAAGGTTGGGGTATATTTACTTAATTGAAATATTAAAAAGTCTGGTTACTACTATAGTTTTTCAAAAAGGCCTAATTACCAAAATTGCCCATTTTTTTTAATAAAAGTTGCAAAAATGCCATCCCGTCCCTTTTCTAAAACCAATTTTCAAATTAACAAATTACTTTCGCATTTTAAAAAACTGCAAAATTGCCACCCCATCTCTCTTAAATCAAAATGATTTAGATGAATATAGATCATTAGATCAAGTAAATCAACGATCCACAATACTCCGTAATGTCGTAATATAACACCCCTCCTAACCTAAACGGTTCCATATTTACCTAAATAATTATATTGATGTTGATAAACAAATTTAAGAAATGATGTGGCGTTAAAAAAAATAAAAAAGAGATTTTCACTGGTGTGGATGCTCTAATATAACTGTATGATATGGAATTAAACATGTAGCATACCAATGCATTCGGAATTTCTGTCACATCTGTGAAAAGCGCTTACGTTACTGATGTTCAAGGTCTACACAGCAATAGTTCCTCTTGCCCAGTTGTAAATTCTGTCATTTTATTCCCCAATGGTAGGCAGATGATTCTACAAATTAACGAAACTACTCTCACAGAAACAGCTCATTTGTCAAACAAGCGATTCGAATGGGAGTTGATTTGTGTTGTGCTCCCATAACTAACAAGTACAGATTCAAAGTAATAGCAACTTCTAGATTTGAGGATGGAACATCCTGAGATCCCTGCAACTGTTGCATTTCCAAGGAAACATCGGCGGGTCAACGCAATAGTAGTGGATATGTCTAATATGACATCCAACACAATGTGTCATGGAATCTTCTTCTAATTCTCGAACATTGCACCTAGAGCAAACTGGCTCGGATGATACCTAAGTTATGAATAAGGGCAGCGGGTTAGAAGTCACTCTAGAGACAGTATAACACAATTCGACATATTGTGATTTCAGAATGCTATAATTATTAAGTTCAGCTGTGTGTATGCAAAGTGATAAGGGTAAATTCTAGGAGGATAAACATGGCCTCCCTTCAAGAAAAATAATAATAATATAAGTAATGACACTCTATGCTTTGCGATCAGATGAGATGATAATCTAAAAAGCCAACAGATGAAAGACAAGCTTTTTAAACCTTTAGAAAAAGAGAAATTATTAGAGCCAAACTAGACTGTCAAAATGAGACAATTGACAGTGAAATGTTATGTTTAGCAGCAGTTCATGTCTTATTACATCATAATTAACTTGATAAATCTTATATACTACCTCCGATAAAAAATAACTGTCATTTTAGCTTTGACACAATTTTTAAGAAAAATATTAAATAACATAGATTTTGTAAAGTTTTTCTAAATCTTATTACATATTTAATATTCAACCTTCTTTTAAACCAATAAGAAATATTTTAGAGCTAAAATTGATCATTTACACCAATTTTCAAGAACATTTCTTATAATTATTGTTCATTTATTGGCTTAGAAAACTTAAAACGACAGATAATTTTGATCAAATTTCTATTGCTAAAACGACACTTATTTTTTATCGGAGGGAGTAATTATTAATTATGAGATGAAATCCACTGTAAGATTATGACATGTAATCTTATATGCTTATAATGGCAAAGAGTCAAAGACAAACTATAAACTCTCGGTGCAGGTTTTGTGGAGCAGATAAGCCGCTGCTCTTTCATTAAAAGATCCATCTGAGGGAACTATGGCTACAAGAAATGACAACTGTTAATTACCTGAATATGGTTCGAGGAAGGTAGACCATCAGGAAGGATAACTATATCCTGTGTTGATGAAGCCGAAGGAAAACTCTGAGAGAAAATTTTCTGGTCCCCACTATCTGCATCTACTCTCGTAATGGTCGTGAATTCAGACTTGCACAAAGGGCATGTTGATGTTTTTCCTTTTGAAACCTGCAGTATAATATGATCAACACAGTGAAGACTCTCCACGGATGATATGCAATATAAGGTCACAAGGCATTACTGATCCTTAAACACGTGGTTGCATAAGTATAATCCAAAGGAGAGTTAAGTAGAGGAACTGTCAGATAAACGTCCTTCAAGTATCAGTTTCACATATCAACAAAAAGAAACTATAATCTCTATGTTACATAATGTGTATAGTTTGTTTTGTAGAGGATAAAATTACAACTTCGATTAAATACTTGAATTAGAAATTTTTAGGTGGCCTTGATTTAAAACATTTCCCCATCCCCTCATTGATTGCAACATTCAAAAAAGACACTATTGCTTGTGTATATGTCACACTTGGGATCTAGTGCATATATAAATTTTAAAACATGTATCAAGCATTTTTTCAGAGGATGTGTGAAGATACGAGATGTAGTAAACATGTATCAAGCATTTTTTGATGGAAAGAAAAAATGCATACCATGCAATCAGCCCAGTTTTGGATGCAGGAAAAACAAAATCGATGCCCACAGGTAAGTACTCCCCTCGTAGAACTAAACTGAGTCCAACATATCACGCATGACAAATTTAATGAAGTTGGGCTTCTTGCTGACTGTTCAGCTGGATCTGCATTTCTCAGCTCTTCATTTACATTTTCTGCACAAGGGTTGGTATCTTGCAAGGTTCTTTCTTCTGGAGCTACTATTTCTTCTCTTTGTGGAATCAAATCTTCAGAAATGGTTTCAAGCACTTCAGTTACCTCAATCTCAGATGAACCTTGATTTCCAGCACGCCTTTGACTCGCAGAAGCATCCTTAGATCTTTTACTTATTCTTGCCGCATTTTCATTTGTTAAACCAAAACAGTGTGATGTGCTTGCAGCATTTGTATCGACATTGATAATTTCATTACTGAGACAGTCCGTAGGATTTCTTTTAGCATTCATTTTCACTAGTCGTCGGCTAGTACGTGGTGGTTCAGTTACGATTGTGTCTGTGTTTACATCATGAATCCTTTTCTTCCGCTTCCTTGATGACTTGGAACCACTTTTACTTAAATCCTCGATCTGCACGAGCAAACAAATATCATATATAATGATTATAATACCATGTTGATTTCGTAAGTTATCAGACATCGTCAGATTTTAATTTCTACCAATAGCACCAGAGCATAAGTGCAGACATTTTGTTTTGATAAATATGATTAGCTTGAACAAGTAACAATGAAGTCCCTAACCAAAATCACTACAAGAAACTAGTGAAAGGTCTAGAGAGTGTGACAAAGACAGCAAAGATCTAGACATGCTTCCAAAAGGGAAACAAATCAGCTAAAAACTGTTAGACATTGATTCGAGACAATCAGCTATGGCCGTTTAAGAGGGCACTTTTAAGATTGTTCCCTCTCTCTAACACTACCACCACATGACACCCAAATCAATTGAGGCCAATCCATGTTTGTATTTTTTAAGCATGGACCTATAGGTCCTATACCACATCAAAGGAGTTAAAAAGTCTGCCTTTTCACCTGGTAATGAGAATCAATTTAATGTCTGGAACTCCTCAGTCCTCATTCCTTAAATATTTGGATGCATCAGTCAAATGGTGACAGCACGGTAGAAATGAGTGACAAATGACAATACAAGGAAAATGAGACAAAGAATGATATAAAACAACACTGTATTCCCCAAACAATCAATTTTGTTTTAATATGATTCAAAGAGTTCAATAAAATAACATCTTCAAATGCAGGCTGTAAACAAAGATCGTACAGCTACCTTATCCAACAGCAACCTGTCATCCCAATCATGATGTTCTGTGATTTCATATTCGATGTCAATAACAGGATCAATGTGGGGTTTATGTACACCATCCAAAACCAACTTGTTCCCTCTCGATCCCTTCCCTTCTTTGGAAGTAGCAGGGACTTCCAATGTTATGGAACCCACTTGCTGTCCGCTGCAAGAAGATGGACATTTTTAACAAAAAATTTGGAGGGTAAAACTTGGGGAACTTAAAGCACTTCTCAACAGTAACCAAGTTTCTTCAATATACCTAAGCCGAGTGTAGGATTGTTCTGAGATACGCTTCCCTTTCTTTACGCAGTCCTCAAACCATCGGTGATTGATGATTTTTATGCCAAACTTCTTGGCTAGCTGATACTTCTCCCCTTCAAACTTCCAACAAACCTATCCACATTCTCATAGCCTCATTGAAAGCTTAAGAAAAAACCATACATAATCACTCATAAAAGGTAAACCCTTACAACACTATTCATTATGGACCAATTATAAGTACCCCTTGTATATTTTTAAGCAATCAACCTTTTGGCATTCATAAATGTAATTTTAATTGATCAGGCATACGATATTGAGATTAATAGTTTACAGGTAAAACAAACAAAATCGATATCAAAATTAACCATACAAAACAAACTATTAACAGAAATAGGGGAGAGAATAGAAGTAGACAAACCAAATGCGTAGTTGATCTGGACAGAGCTCCAACATAACTAGCACCGGAAAGGGATATTAGCTTGATGAGCTTAAACCGCTCGGAGCCATGGTATCCGCTGACTGAAGCCACGATGTCTTCCATTCCTTCCATTTATTACAATCTAGGAAAGCGTGGAAGAATTCATCAGATAACAATCATCGACAAACTCACTGATTCAAAGCGAAAATAACAGCAAGAGCAAAATTATTGGGAAAAAAAAGAAAGATCAACCGAATTTGCACCAACAAGCTCCGAAGCCCTAAGAACAACCGCCTTTCGATAAATTTGGGATAACTCAAAAGCAAGAAGAAAAGGCAGATTGAAGACTCAAGGGAGCCAAAGATATGAGCTTGGCAGCCCTGATCTGACCTAACAGGAGGTAATCGCCGGGAAATTGAAATGTTTTTTGAATTTTGGGAGCAGCGAGTGAGAGAACGGAGAAGGGTTTTATTCGTACATTTGGATTTTGTACTAGAGTGGGGCCAACCGCCCAAATTTGTCTTCGCAATTTTTAACTTTCTTCACACAATGGTATCTATGACGAACACACTCATATATTTTCTTCAACCATATATAATTTTTCGCATGAAGTATGAAGATATTGTTTAACTAATTTTATAATTGAAGTAGAAAAGCGAAATTGAGTTTAATAAACTCCGCACTTGAACTCTTGAAGTTTGAAAGCGAAATTGAGTTTAATCAATTTCACATTTGAGATGTAAAACTAGAATTGGGTTTAATTTGATTTCTCACTTGGATATTGAAATCGAAATTGGGTTTAGTCGATTCAGCATTGAGGTTCCGAAATTGAAATTGGTTTAATCAATTCTACACTTGGACCCCAAACCCGGAATAAAAAATAAATAAATATTGTAATGATGAATTTGATTTCACACCCAAAATGCGAAATTGAGTACTTTTTATAAATAAAATATATGAGTATGTTATGTCTAACATACCCTTATTCTATAATATTTCAAACCGAGTCGCAAGAGAAGACACCAATAATCTTGATGATCGGTAGGGTATATTGAAAAAAAACACATGGAAGAAACC
This sequence comes from Fagopyrum homotropicum, assembly GCA_033239125.1. NCBI lineage: Eukaryota > Viridiplantae > Streptophyta > Magnoliopsida > Caryophyllales > Polygonaceae > Fagopyrum > Fagopyrum homotropicum. The sequence continues at coordinate 17,351,445 of BSWB01000007.1, forward strand.
GATGTGAGAGTGTATTGGATATAAAAACACATGATAATTCTGATGATTCGAAGGGTATACTAAAATCAACACATAAGAGAGGGTAATACCGAGACGGGAACTTATATGGTATAGTGACCACAAATTTAGGATAAAAACCCACATCCAAATATCTGAAGATGTGAATATGACGAATTGACGGAACTCAAAATAGGAGTTTGGTGAAACATCGATTTTGAATAATAGTAAGATAAGTAATTCTAAGAAGATACACGGATCATCGAGGGGAAAAGCCAATAAATAGTCGGGATGAAGAAGAAGGGTACACATATTTTTATTAATAGTACTAAGAATGTATAATACTTTATCATTTTGAGAAGAAGTACGAGAACATGACAAACAAAATAAAATACCATTTTGTAGCGAAAAACAAAGTTTGAATATCACTTGCTGAGGAAAAATAGGAGTAGAGCAAATGACTATTATGTATGTATTGGCTTGTATAACGTGTTACTCTCAAGTCGACCTATCCTAAGAGCCCAACGGTTACACTTGTATTGATATGTACAAGCACAGTCTTGACCATGTGCGAGATGAGCTCATCATGCCCTCTTGTGAAAGAGGGCCTCTGTTCAAGTATTAAAATATAATTTTTTTGTTTCACAATAAATATCACTGAATTTTCGTAGGTCTAGTGGTAAAAGAGGGTCTCAATTATCAATTTATCATCATCTTTGTTTTTTTAGATTTTGTTTAACATATATCATTTTTTGTTAGAAAAATTTTTTTTAGATTTTGTTTAACATATATCATTTTTTGTTAGAAAAAAAAAAATCTAAAATGAACATAATCATAATAGTTTCTACGCAACTATTCTATTTTTATTAAATTCGTTACTTGTAATATCTCATGTGTAATATTATTTATTAAAAACATATATGGTTTAAAATTCATAAACAAATCATTTTCTATAATAATACATTAACCTTATTCTTAATTAGGACCTCCGTAATCCATTGACCGGTCCTAGTAAGGTGTTACTCTCAAGTCAAGACCCTTCCTAAGAACCCTACCGTAATCCATTGACCGGTCCTTGTAAGATGTTACTCTCAAGTCAAGACCCTTCATAAGAACCCCCTAATCCCTCGTAAAGATACACGCTTTAGATATAAGTCCATAAATTTCAAGTCGAGTTTGTTTCAAGTTGAATTGTTTCGGATCACTTCCTATTATACGTCAAGATCAATTCGGTTATCAGGTTTAGTTGGGTCGAGTCAAGTCGAGTTCAGGTGGTGTAAAACCAAGAATTTGGAAAGTATACCAAATGAGTGAAGTTGTCTACTTCAGCATTATAAGATAAGACAACAGGAAAGATAACATTACCAATGCATCTGGTTAGTGTACAACAGGCATCTATATAGACAAACAACTACCTACAATCCCACAGTTTGCACTAGAGATTCAACTCATCAGCTTTTTCCGTTCCATTTCAAAGAGCTATTCAACTTTCATCACAATTGGGTCTCAAACTTGAGAGAGATACCCATACTGAAAAGCTCTTGGCAAAGCAACTTAGCCCCATATGGAACATTAACCTTAACTATCTCCTCTGCTGCCTCACAGAACCTACAGTACGGCCCCTTGAGCTTCTTCCTCCCAGCAGGCCCAGCAGATCTAATCACCAAATTCGCCACATTATTGCATTTCCGACAGACGTGCATCTGTGTGGCATCGCTGAGCGTGAAGAGCCGCTCATGGAGGTTAGTAGAGGCTCCATGAGCAATTAGGCAGTCCCGCTCCATCTCCCCGAACTTCACCCCTCCGAACCTCTTCCTGTCAGCTACTGGCTGATGTGTCAGCGGATGCACGGGTCCTGTGTTTCGGAACTTTACCTTGTCCTCTGACATGTGGACTAGACGCTGGTAGAATGTCGGACCCATGAAGATCATTGACTGGATCTTTTCCCCTGTTCGTCCATTGTAGACCCGTTCATCTCCCCATCTTGAGTACCCAGCCCTGCAGTCACATTCAATTACAAAAAATGTGATCCAAAGACGGGATAAAGTGGTGCTTCTAGTTTCCTATGCTGTCTGTCTAACCATAACTTTGATCCTAGGTGGAAATCTCGGATCCAAGTCACAAGCAATCCAGATTTTCCAAGGATTTTTTTTAGATTGTTTGCTCAAATCTGTTGTTGTCCCTTTTCTTAAGAGCATGAACAACCAAGTTTTGTCAACTTCTTAGTCACCTAGAGAAAGGACTATACTTAAGTAACTTAACTGGAAGGTGTTAGAACTTAAAAGTATCAAGCAAATAAGAAATCTTCTACTACTTGTAAAAGAAAAAAAAAACTAATATTAACAAAGCGAAAATAATATTTTCAACGGATCCACTTGTGCAAGAATCAGAAGAGCAATTTTCAGGAAAGTTATCAATATATAGTGTAGCTTACTTGTGAAGTTCCTCAGTTATGGCCTCGATTTTAAGAGTGGAGAAAGGAGTGGCGTATTTTGATGAGTTGTCATGGGAAAGGGCAATGACCTTCCCTAGGACAGCCTCCAGCAGCTGGCCAGGTGTTTGTCTTGAAGGAAATGCATGAGGATTGATGACAATGTCAGGCACTATCCCTTGTATGGTGAAGGGGAGATTCTCTTGTGATTCCAGAAACCCGAGCACACCCTTCTGACCATGCATGCTAGAAAACTTGTCCCCGAGACAAGGAGAACGAACCTGTTTTATACAACAATGACCTGATGAGTGGACTGAGAAACTGTAACATAACAAATGATCCTATTTACTTCTTTCTTTTTTTTTTTTTTTCCTTTTTCACTTTGAATCGAATCGTTCAAGTAATCTACCTGTCTTAGACATACAGCTGCAAAATTCTTCCCATCACTGTTGGAAGACAAGACTACTTTATGCACTATGCCCTTCTCAGTATGTTTTAGTTTCAAACTATGATCAGGACCAGTCTCAGGTCCCCTGCCAACAATAATGTCACGGCTTTCCAAGTTTGCACCAATGTATGGAAAACCATCATCTTCCAAACAGTCAATGCGTCCCAGCTTGCTCTCTATCTTCCGAAATGCTTCAGCTGCTATTCTTCTCTTAGTTGTAGCCTCCTTGTTTTCCACCTCAGCCTTGTAACTCCTAACGTGCTCTGACCGAAACATTCCGCGTTCCATGGAAGCCCGATTCATGACCAAGGAATCCTCCTGGTTGTACCCAAAGTGCACATTTACTGCCACAATGGCATTTTGTCCATTAAAGAACTCTGGCTTTCCAAGACAGTCATAAAGCACAGTCCTACAAAGTGGTTTCTGGGGGTAAAAAAGCCGATGGGCTAATGTATCCAGTCTAATATCAGGATTTGTTGTGGAAAAGCCAATAGCCTGTCCCGAGTGTTTTGCAGATTGGTAGAGCATTCTTCTTGCATGATCGTGATTAGCAAAGGGTATGATCCCACAACTTAAACTTAGCAAGAAAGAAGGATCAAGCTCACAGTGAGTATATTTTGCAGGTTTTTCTCCACCGGTTCCCGTGAAGAGGTACTTAATACCCCATGCTGTTTGGCAGTCTTCCTCTTCTTCAATTCCAATCATTTCTATTATCCCATTCTCTAAAAGATATTGAAAGGAGTAGTTGCGCCCTTTCAATGACTTAATCTTGCTCACATTTTCAACAACTAACATGGGACGAAGAATTCTTCCAGGATCACAGAATATCCGTATTTCTCTATTACGTACATCCCTCTTAATTTCCACCTATGAAGAGTAAAAGCAAATCAAATTTTTTTATTTAGAGTGCAGATAAACCATAATATGAATATAGATCATAAATATTTGCCCTAGTAATCATTTATATCAAAAACAAAAGATAATATAATTAATACCAAACAGTGACATAAGAAATCCATAAAATGTGAAATCTTATCCCATCAGTTTTATGTCATTGCATGGAAAAAGAACCTAACCCACGTCCAAAAAAGTGTAGTAATTATAAACAGTATATAAGTGCACAACAACCCAGAACAAGACTGAAGTTTAGAGAGGAAGAGATTGGGAGGGACATCTTGAAAGAAATAGCTCTAATTTGTGGTTAAAATGTCAAACCAAGAGGTCCACAACCCATATATATAGAAGGATTTCAAGTCCATTTCTGCATGCAATATTTTTGCCCTAAATCGGGCTGTAAAAATTGTACTTTCATCTTGTCTGATAGCTTCCAGTTTGATAAAGCTGTTGTTTAGGAAATAAATATGCTGAGTTATATTGGAAAATAGAAAGACGGGTTTTCCTATAATCCTTTAATGCCCCCGTGATTTACCAAATAAGCATATATAAAAGTGTTGTGCTTTCCAGGACTACCCACAGCCTAGTGACTTTATTTTCATTTCAGGAATCTGGAAGGAAAAAAAAAGTTATAAGATAATTAAGATTAGCTCATAACTAACTTGGACTGAATTAAGAAAAAAAAAGAATCAGACAGAACCTGGCTCGGTATTTGCTGCTGACGTCGGGCCCTCCTTAATTCCTTAACAAAGGCACGGGAATCTGAGCATAACCCAACCCATTCACCATCCAGAAGTACTTTGACCTTGGCACTCAGCGGAGTCCAAGTATCATCCACCAGCTCTTCCATCCCATAACTGAACAGCTTCTCGATAATTGACTCTGTCATAACAGTAGTGACTATTCCAGTGACAGCTAAATTTTTCACAAGGCCACAGTTTTCACCATCTGGTGTCGTGAGAAAGCACAGTCTTCCCCAGTGCGATGGGTGGCTGCATCATATAAACAAAAATAGGCAACTTCAATCACCAAGATCTTTTTACCTGTAATTTTAATTTTAACTGAGCAAAATCGGAAAAGAGAGTCATAGATCCAGAATCCAAATGGAATTTCATAAGATCATGATGTGCATCAAAGATAATTTCGCCAGTACACAACCCACTTCCCAACTAACACTTTAAGTTCATTTAAAAGGATATAGCAAACTAAATTTCCCGTTTTCAGAATAATCAAAACTATAATTGAAGCACTCGTTAGCTGTAATTTATCACGTACGGCATGCTAGGAATATGAGACCCTTCCCATACCAAATTTTGATGTTAAACAATTGTACAGTGAAACAAACTTATTGAATTTTCTAAGTTTTGATTGAGTGGCAAGTTGGAGAATAAAAAACCGAGAGGCAAGGAGTAGATGGTTTTTGGGTAAAACCCAGTGTTTTGTGTACATAAACATCCTCCTCCTACCAAAATGATGTTTCACTTCATTCCAAATAAAATGTTAATTAAAACACAAATTATAGGATAGAAGGAAATATAAGATTGCATTGTTGCTTACGGGTATCTGGCTTCCCCAACCCTCCCTGTATAAGAAACCTGCTGGCGTGTTTTGCGCATATCACAAAAGGCCTGCAATGGATTGGTTCGTCTAAGGTTTGCAACAACACCAGAGATTCTTTCTGTTTTTTTGTAAGGATGAGCCCATGCTCCTGTAGAAAATGCTCTTGAAAGACCATTACTGACAATATTAGCCTCAAAATATTCACTAACAGAATCTATACTCCGATCTCCATACATGTGTCTTTGCATTAATTTTGTCATTCTTCTCACTGCATGCCTAACATGCACATAGAGTTCGTGCTCTAATAACTCTGCTGCCAAATTTAATCTTTTGTTTCTGAAGTCATCTCTATTTTCAATTTTTCTTCTGCCAGAAAATGCTTCTAACAAACACTTGACCATATACCCAAGAAAGCGAGCTTTCCGTTTCAATCCACACAGATTAGGAAACAAAGTACTCTCAAGCAATGCCTCCGCAGATTCTTCGGGTGGAAATTTAAGTGATTTCATAAGTTTGTCAAGGTAACTGACAGCACGGCCTCTGTGACGAAATCCCTCACATTCCTCATCAGCATCACGAATGGATGCCATGATTATATTGTTAATGTGTCCATCTGATGTGCCACACTCAATCAAATCAACAATTTCTTTGTCAGATGATACCCCAAGAGCGAAAAATATCACCCAGACCGGAACTTCGACTAATAAACAATATACTCTCAAAACATTCTCTCCCCCTTTAGCAGTTCCAACTTTTGGATTTTCGACTAGTTTAGCTATCACCTTCTTCATCCTAGCAGGGAATCTGTAAGAAATTCTCCAGTAGGGGTCATGAGAAATCCACAACCTCTTCAAGCAAGGCTGTTCTTGTGCAATGAAGGCCTGGAATAGTAAATATAACCCCTTGGCATTAGCAAGTCATATTACAGAATACAGTAAGAAAATATAGAAAAACCAAGGAACACGGGCTATAACAGAAGATAAAAAAAATCCAACCAAGAAAAAACGCAATCAATAAGAAAAGTTGTGAACATAAGGAGATATTTAATTCAGGATTATCAACAACATGACTGCATATGCAAGCTACATTTGATTGTCTTTTGAACAAATTTAATTTCTTGAAATGCTTAATGCAACCTTAGCAATTAAATGAAATTTTTCACCAAAAGATATCCAGAGTTAAGCCTTTCTGTGTCAAGATCACTAATCCTTATTAGAACTGCAGACTAAATGCAGGCAACCAAATGTCAGAAGCTCACCTTCTCAGCACCCTTAACAATAAAATAACCTCCTTCATCAAAATCACAGTCACACTTTTCCATGTCTTTCATCCAGCAAAGGTCAGACTTCACCATAACAGGAACCCTGCCAACAAAGATTTCTTTTTCTTCCTCGTAAATAACTTCCTTATGAAGGTGCTGGTCTTTTCCAATTTCTGAACTTTCACCTTCCTTCAAGTTCTGAGTATACACCTGATACAATAAACAAAGGAGATAAATCCTAAGTACACTACAAAATACTGAATTATAGTTCAAGTGAGGAGAGAGCTTGTAGGTAGAAATTAGGAGGGTTGTAAGCCATTGTATGGATTTTATATCAAGGGCTCTCACACACTCATCATTAATGGCATTTTTGTAAATTTGCTTAAAATCTGGAAAAATATCCTTACGTTCAAAATAGTCATTGGTGTTCATACTTTTATATGTCAATGTTCATTTATACATCGGTGTTGATAGTATTTTTATTCATCAAAGTGTCATGTCCATTTATTCTTTTGTGTTCATTTTATAATGCATAGATTTCATTTACAGTATATAACCATAAAAAATAAAAAAACTCATCACAAAACGTTAAAAGATGATCATAATATGTTATGTATGTGTCAAAGTTATAGATAAGTCATCGGTGTTCATACTTTTATACGTCATTGTTCATGTTTTAATTCATCAGTGTTCATACTTTTTATGTCATTGTTCTTGTAAATATTATAAACTATTTTTCTATAAGTCATTTTGCCGAACAGTTTGCGTGCACACTAAAAGGAGCATATAGATTATTCAATTGGAGCTATTAGACCAACTCAACATATGTATATACATGTATTTTCTCAATATAACTTATCAAACACAAAAATGATTCAAACAAATTTGATTTCGAACACAAACATCAATCATAATGAAACATAAACCTTAAGAATGGAAATCTAAACAGTAAGAGTATAAATTCGAACAAACAAAACCTGAATCGTCTTGTATTCTCTTTGATTTCACAATTTTTTATGTAATCGATCTCTGAATATTATAAACACGATTTAAAAGAAAGTATATTTTCAAAAAAATGAACATCATATTATAAACACCAAAACCGTAAAAAAAAAATGAATACATACTTGTAAAAAATGAACATCATATTTTATTAACACAATTTGAAAGAATAGTATAATTTTCAAAAAAAATCCGAAAAAATTGTTTTAAAAAAAATACAAAAATGAACAATTAATGTTAAAAAATGAGCATTTAGTGTTGGAAAAAAATGAACATTTATTGATAAAATATGAACAATAACTCTTTTAAAAATGAACACATACTTATAAAAATATAAACACCGATTTTTATTTACAAAAAAAACGGTGACGTGGCATGCCACATGTCACCGCCCCGGCTCTCCTCATTCCTATCTGCAAGGGTCCTCCTCACCGGAACCGGACCATATATATATATATATATATATATATATATATATATATATATATATATATATATATATATATATATATATATATATATATATATATATAGATAGATATTGGTTCCGGTGAGGAGGCTACTTATAGAGAGGAGTGAGCAACGACTTTGATTGGACAGAAGAGATGATACGGATGAGCAACGAACCAATTTCTACCAGGTCAAACGTGTTACCAACATCTAACTTTTTGATATTTTTCTATTCGAAATACTTATGATTAAGATCAGAACAACAGATTGAGTAAATTTAATGCTGTTTTTCTTTTGAAGGGAAGTGATTTGATTGCACAGACATGCCTGGAGCAAATTAAGAGACCAGACAAACTGGAAAAGAAGAAGTGCTTTGATTGAATGAGTTCTATTACAACATGATCTCTTTCAATTAGGAGTTTCCTCTCATTTTCTATATAATAGCATCAACAACAAGCAAAAGTTATAAAAAAAAAAACAGCTAAAGATCCTCAACTGGTAAGCTTGAGAATTAAAAATCATTTTTTCTAACCTATACCTTTAGGAGTAGGTTCTTAGGGTTCACACACTTCACGGGCTTAATTAAGTCCTCTACTTATGGGGAACACCTTATAAACTTTCTGTTTTCACCATTTACAAGTGAATAACTTATAACCTCTTCTGTATCAAACATTTTCTATATAATAACATCAACAACAAGCAAAAGCTATAAAAAAAAAAAAAACAGCTAAAGATCCTCAACTGGTAAGCTGGAGAATTAAAAATCATTTTTTCTAACCTATACCTTTAGGAGTAGGTTCTTAGGGTTCACACACTTCACGGGCTTAATTAAGTCCTCTACTTATGGGGAACGCCTTATAAACTTTCTGTTTTCACCATTTACAAGTGAATAACTTATAACCTCTTCTGTATCAAACTATCTTCAAACTCAATGACCATGGAACTTCATGAGAACATCAGATCTCTAACACACTTTTATAGAAAAGAAATTTTCACCAAAATATGAAAATTGCTAATTGGAAAGAGAAACACAATTTGCAGCGAAGAAAGAAAAAGCGAAACATAACAATTCCAAAAATATTAGGGAGTTAGGCTGATAAATGAGGTCAACTAACCAAAGGGGGAAATTTGAAGAAGAAAAGTGTAAGCAAAGAGTGGCAAGTTGACACAAAAGGCAACCACGTGAGATTTACTGATGTAATAGGTCACACGAGACTCGGGACACATTAAATTTAAAGCGGTGCATTAAATATATTCCAATTGTAAATAAGAAATCGGTCCTTTAAGTTGCATGCAGAAGCAGCAGCTCTGTAGAAAAATTTTCTTTGACAATGATGAAATAGCCATCTCATACAGGTCTGATGATAGCCAGATAGAATTCCCAAAATTTAAATTAGACATTAATGATCCTCTTACAGTAACTACAAGGCCACATGATCAAGATGCTATGAGAAGATTTTTATGAGTCATTTGAGCATTAACCAATAAACAGAAGCAAAAAATCCAGGAACAAGAAAATAAGCGAAGGACTAAATGGTCAGCAACAAACCTCGAAATAAGTCTTGACAAAAATCCTAGCAGAATAAGTCATGTGTTGCAGGCGAGCATCCCTAGGATACACAGGACGGCAATTTACACCATCAGTACCACTTATCCCTGTCCAAAACATGGGACGCTCAATGCTAACATCACCAAAACGAACAAGAGCGTGGCGAAATTCACCATCACCTTTCTTTGAGGGATCATACCCTGACTCCACCTTGATCTCACCAATAACATCAAACACATTCTTAATTCCATTTCTAATGAAGTCGTTATAGGAATTTATTTGGTGACTAATCAGTCCGTGCTGTCGGAAAAATGCTGAAGAAGCTTTCTTGCAGAAATCGGTCAAATAAGATTCTCCGAGTTCAGTGAAATCCATGTAATCCAACATTTCATGATCACTATATTCATTATCTTCATCGACTTCCATCTTAGCACTACCCTGAAAATCCTGGTCATTGGCAGTGATAGCCAACTTCCCCTTAGCAAGAGCACCCATCTTACCAACTATATCATCAGCAGTGATCACGCGATCTTCCTTGGAAAAAACAGCCATCTTACCAACCTTACTATTAGCAGCGGTAATCAGCTCTTCCTTTAGAACAGCAGCCATCTTAGCAGAGATCTACAAAAATACCCGAATAAGCATTATAAAAGCCTTCCTAATTGTAGAATAATCCATTACATGCAAGAAGTATAAACTAGCATTACTCAGAGTAACCCCCCAGCAGTTCCACTTACATATATTTTTTAGTGTTAACCCAGTAACTCCAATAATAAGAAACAGGTGTTCACAACTTCAAGCCAAGAAATTAATCAAAATGTAGGAACTTTACCCTGAACACCATGAAAGCTACAAACCCAAAACCCTACACAGATAAAGGGGCGAATCATCATTACACAAAATCCTAATAGAGAATCATGCCACAGTTTCTTCTACTTTTTTTTATAAAAAAAAAACATATCCAAGCACCCAAAAGTAGCTTACCATTTCCAACCATGCAAGGGTGGCATCAAATGAACTTATCAAGCTACTTTATTCTACAATCCCTCTCTTCTTTTTGACAGAAATCAACAAAACTCGACGAAAGATAATTATAACTTTTACTGCGAACCAGGAACCGGAAAAAGCATAAACCTTTTTCCCATGCAACAAGACAAAATTAGCCCCATGTGACCTGATCACACCCCCAAAACACCAAATTGATCAGAACAAAATACACAACGAAAAATTTCATGATGCCCACAAACTAAAATCGATCAAACAGGATATGGATCATCCAAAGAGTATAAGCAGACAAAAACAAAAGTTGGTTGGTGCGTCCAACCTTCAGTCTTTGAACTCAAATTAGCGTTCAATAGAAGCTCCTTCAACCTCTATGAGAATGGGTTTTACTTCAAACGAACACCATGCCACCGTATTGCACTGAATTTTGCACTTTTGGTGTGATAATCGGAGAAGAATCGGCGATAGGGAGAAGGAAACAAACACGAGGGTTTAAACAGAACCCAATGGCATTGAATGGAGAGTAGAAGTGTTTGATTGCTGGTGGGTGGGGGACTTTGATACTTGCGTTAGAGTTGAGGGCGAGGATCTTTCTCTTTCCCCGTACAAAAGTGAGGGGAAAGTTTAAAAAGAAAAGGGTTTTTTCCTTTCCGCATAAATATATATTTTTGATTTTTTCGTGTGAGATAAATTTCATATGCTTCAAAGTTATTAGACGATAAACTGCAAATTTTTTTATACAAAAAGGGAGAGGAATCAGATCATATTCTATATTCATCATGATCTTACCTTTTTAGTACTTTGTAATTATATTGACATTTGATGTAGTAATTTTACAACGCAATTTGCAAAACGATGTTATTTTTTAAGTGTTACTGTATATGAATATATGATAATGCAACTTTTCAATGTAAAAAGGTTAAATTTTAAAAAATTGTTGTTTTAAGATTTATTTATCTAATTTTATTTTAAAAAATTTACTGATATATTATAACTTCTTCAAAACATTATTGACATATGTTATTAGAAAAATCGACAATAATTTAAGATAACATAAAATATCAAACTATATACATTATTTTAATCATTAATTAGATATAGCTAGTTAATGTGAAACGTACCGTTTCTAAAATTTGTGACAGTGATTTATTCTTTCTCTCGGTCAAGATGGAGGACTCGACCCCACATAAATGTTGTGACTCGTGACACAATTTATCTACCTACATTCTATTACCGATTGACACCCTTTTGTAATAAAGACAAGTTTTTCCCCCCTCTTAGCTTGTCTTATCTTTAAAAACAGTTAAAGTATTAAAAAGTTATGGTCTGAGCTTAAAATGACGAACATTTCAATGGTAGAACTCTCTTTGTGTCTTTCTGATTCTCGGTGATATGCATTATTGCTAATCCAATCTTTTTTTTTTGTTATAAAGAGTATCGCGGAGAAAAGGAATTGTTGTGCTTCGAATAAATTAAAGATCTCGTTTCAGACTATCATGCCTATTATAATTTTTTACAAAATATAATTTTTAAAATTAATATTTATTAAGTATATTAAGTATTGTTTGATTTATAAAACCACACAACATACAAACTTCAAAGAAGAAGATCTTAAAGTGCTATTTATTTTCTAGATATAAAATAAAAATAATATGATGAAAATTTCTATTGTTTATAAAATATTATATTAAGTGGTAAAAGGAGACACATAAAATTTTGAAAGAAAAGCATCTTAAAATATCATTTATAAGGACAAAATACATGTTTAAAAATATACAAATTGTTGCACATCTTGATTAAGGGGCTTTCTTGTGCACACCAAAATGTGTCTCTTGTCTAGATCTGTTCATATCCGGGCAAGGGACGGGTTCGGGACAGGCTTTATAAAATATTAAGTCCGTTTTTTCGGATTCGGGTAAGGCCGAGCCCGAATACTGAACTTGGAATGACTGCCATACCCGTCCGATCGGTCGGAGTCCGACTCCAGCGCAAAAATTCGCCTTACGATAGGCATGTCGAAACTAGAAAACCCAATATCTTTTCTAAAAGTCTTGACATTTAAGTACAAGACTGGCAAGGGGATGACAACGGTAAATGTCCTTGAGAAGCAAAGTGACCAATTATAAATCTTTTTTCAGCATCACAGATCGGTACCCAACATCCCAAGTGATCTCAAGGTCATAGTATAAACCCCGCAATTCTGCCATGGAGACCATACAAATGCCCATATTTGGAACAAAACCACATTGCCACAGCCCCACATTATTCCTAATAATGCCCCCCTTCCGAAGCATGCTTATCATCTCTAACAACGCCATCCATGTTGATCTTCATGATTCCTTCTCTAGGTCTCTCCCAAGCAATCTGGATAATGCTCTTAGTCCTTGTCTACAATGTTTGTTGATGTGTCTCCAAACTCTTGCGTATTCCCTAGTTCGCACCAAGATGAAGACGTGTCTCTCACCCGACCAAACTTTTCTATCGTACACTCTCGCATTCCTCCACTTCCAGATCCACCAAAGACCAACCACAAAAACATATTTCCATAACGCATTACTAGAAAGGGAAATAAGTGATAGGAGATTACCTCGAAACCAAGTGGCAAATGGGTTGGAGAAGCCATCCATCAGGAAATCAGCCCTAAGCTTACTCCACATATTTCGAACAGGGTCACATTCTCTAAACATGTAAAACAAAGATTTGCAACGAGTGAGGCAAATAGGTCACATATATGAAATAGCCAATGTCGCCTACATTGTTCCTCGTTCGTCATAACCACTCCTCAAGCTATTTTACATATGAACGTACGGACTCGTTCCAGGGTAGATAAGCACTAAAACTGCTCAAAGAGGACTGAGTCCACCAAAGCATGTACAATATATTTCTGGATCAACTCATATGCACTTCGAACCGAGAATAACCCATTACTGGATTCCCTCCAACTAAGATCATCATTATTGGACGAAGGATCCTCAATCCCGTTAGTCAAAGAAAGGAATTGTGTAGGATGGACAATAACTAGTTGTAGAAGTATAGTCGCCGGTGGATAAGGGACAGGTCCTCCCACTTCCAACCCGGATCCTCCGTCTACTACTCACGGACAATTCTTGTAATCGAAAGATCATCAACCGGAGCCAAGGCCAAATTGTTGAGTGGCTGATGTATGAGTCATTTGTCTTGCTAGAAGATAATTGAGCAACCATCTCCCCAATTCCACTTACATCCCAAATTAGTAACTACCTCACTATATACTCTTCCAGCAGGGGGAGGGGGCGTTGTGAATATTGTTACCCGGTCTATAGTATTTACTATGCAAAACTTGAACAATAGGATTTCCATCCTCAGTGAGACTGCCAATCTATCTTAGCAACTAGACCTAGATTCATATCGACCAAAATTTTGACCCCTAACCCCCCTTGTACTCTCGTTTTACAAAAACCTTGTCCCAAGTAACCGGGTGAAGGCGACGATTACCAGGCATACTACCCCATATGAAGTTTTTGCAACTCGTATCAATTCTATCACACACCGACTTAGTAATGATCATGGTTGACATAGAGTAAATAAGCATAGAGGCTAAAAACAAAATTAGCGAGTTTTACACGACCCGCTAAGCTGAGCATACTACTTTTCCAGCCACTGAGCCGGGTATTTATTTTGGATACTACTTTTCGAAGTACGGGGACATTAGGGAAGCTGGGGGACATTAGGGAAGGCAAGTACCTTGGATTTATGTACACTCGTCTTTCGTCTTGAAGCTTTGAAAAAAATGTGCAAACATTTCATAATCAACTCATTTGGGCTGTAAATGCTTCCGCAAACAACGTGATATCAATTGTGAAAACAAGTGAGAGAGGGGCGGCCCACCTTTAGAAAGAAATTAGACTTCCATTCTCTCTTACCCACACTCTCCAAAATTAGATGACTAAGACATTCAACACACAAAACAAGCAGATACGGGAAAGAGGGTCCCCTTGATGGATACCTTTTTCTGGGACAAATTGCTCCGTCATTTTACCTTTCCACAATAGTTGCATCTTATTGGTCGAGAAACATTCACTGATAATGTCAATCCACTCACAAGGGAAGCCAGTAGGCTTAATGATCTCCTCAACAAAATTCCACCTTAATATGTCATAAACTTTCTCAAGATCAAGTCCTAAAATATCCATCTTTTGCCCATTTTCTTGCGTCTCATGGAGTGTACCACTTCCTGCATGAGGACACTTTTATCTATCCCGAATATACCTCCCCGGGATAAAACTTCCTTGAGTAGGCTCAACAAGGTTCTTGGCAAAACCTTGCATCCGACTCACCAATATTTTGAAAAAAAAATCTTATCAAACATTGCATAGAGAAATCGGGCAGAGCTGACTGGTAAGTTCTGGCTTTCCAACCTTTGTAATAAGGTTGACCAAAGTGCAATTCATCCCTAAACGCTGATCAAAACATTGCTTGACTTCCGAGATGATTGAATGTCCCACAACATCCCAACTTTTATGGGTAAAAAACCGATTGAAAACCATCACATTCGGGGCTTTATAGGCACCCATACCCATAATAACAATTAAAACTTCATCTACTCTAATAGTTCGAATGGGATGCGACCACTCAACCTCAGAAATTGACGGGAAAAACACAGTATCAATAGCACATTCATTTTAAGGGCTGACATCACAAATATTGTAGGACATTTTGAAACTTACAAATATGATATTCACCAATATATTTAACAACGGGAGACATCTACTAACACAAATTTATGACAGTGTATTACATATCAATTGACTCTATTTCTTATTGAACACCATTTTTATTATCAAAATAGAATATATCAAATTACTTAATTTTATTAAGTTGGGTTATGCATCCAATCTTGATTTGTTTGATCATAATAATGTAAACTTGAGCAACGATGGTAAGATTCCTTTAAAAAAAAAGCAACGATGGTAAATAAAAAGTTTTCAAAGCTATATAGATGAATACAAACCATACAAATGCAGAAGTTGTGGTGTTCCATTAGTGATCAACTTTTATTCAATCTAATATTTCAATATAAAATGTAGAAACCAGAAAGACAATATCACAATAATATGTAGAAAAAAAAGCTTCCTTTAATTAATCTAGGCGTCGAAGGAGGTAATCGAGCTCGACAACCTTGGTAAGAGGAATCACCCACTCGTTGTAGAGATGAGAAACGACAGCAGGATCAACCTTGTACTTGGTAACAATATTGTCGTTGAGGGACACATCTTGGCCGAAAGCCATGGCTTTCTTGGCCACCCTTTGCTTCACCATTTCCTCTACTTTCTTATCTGTCAATAGTGTCATTATACTGTCTTGGTCCTGAAAGAATACAGTGCAAATCCAACAAACAACAGAATTGAGAAGATGTTATTAGAGCATCCACAAGGGAGAAACTGCTGAGGTTTCTGACCTTTGAACGGATTGGAGAGTCATAATCGTTAGGAGCGCTTCTGAATTTCGATTCAGCAACGTATTTCCCGTAGTGTATCCTCCTAGCCAGGGCCTGTAAGACAATATTTTGTTTATTTTTGAGTACTTAGTTCAATCACGATCTCAATCAACTCCCATTTGGTTGTTACTCCGGAAACAAAATGAAAATGAATCTAGTCCATATGTATATCTTGTTCATGAATTTTTTTGGAATCATTCCTTGTGATTTCATGGAAATGTATTTATTTTCCTCATTTTGTTTCCCTATAGGGTATCATAAGTAATAAAATTCTACCCAACTACACTAACACAAGGAATGATTCCAAAAAATTTCATGAATAATGGGTTACATATGGACTAAAATCGTTTCCATTCCGTTTATGCTTCCGGAGTTAAAACCAAACAGATTTTCAATCTTTACCATATCATGAATATAGAAGTTCTTTGGATGACCAGTGCGATTTACCTGCAAGCAAGTTAGGTCACAAGCCACTGTTAACGCGTAATTGCCATCATCGCCCTCGGTTGTAAATAGAGGAAGAAGCTGCTTGAAGTAGAAGTCCCATATTTGACTACTCACATTGACTGAGGCAGCAGCTGGATACAAAACCTACAGCATCACACATTCACAGCACTGGATGGGGTGAAAAGCTACGAGAATCCGTACGATTAGGGAAGTATAGAACTGACCTTTGGGAAGTTGTAAGGAGGTGCAAATGAAGGAGGCTGATGGTTAGAAAAAAATGGAGTCTCTTCTGGATTTTCGTATCTGCCAAACTGAAACAAACATGTATTGCAGCTTACAAACATCAGCATAAGTAATCACTATTCCTGCACCTTAGCAGTAAATGGAATTACAATTCATACAAAACAATTCAAGCATGAAACATAATCAGTTTATGTTTAAATCAATATAACATCAGCAAATCCTCTTATCAATCTGGTGTTTGACTGTTTATGCTTAAGCCATTGTATATGCAGCACCTAATCAGTAAGGGTATCCCACTTTGAAGAGAAACCCAATCAAACCCATGAATCTATGCCATAAACTTATACTTTCAAAATCAAACACAAGCTTGCTTGAATCAAATAGCAAGGCAAAGTAGGGTTACATCTAAAAATATGCAGTCACAATCAAAATTCAAAATCAAACAACTTAAAACAAACTAACAGAACAACCAATCGAAAATATTATGAATGGGAACAAAATAAAGAGAAAGGATACCTGGGCTTGGACGGCCTCTGTTTCCCGGATAAGAAGCTTAGCGAAAGAGCAACGAGAGCCGTCAATCTGGAGCGTCGATGTAGGCAGCGAGTCATCGTAGGCCTTAGAATTAATCGGAAATTTTGCCCTTTCGATTAAGCTGAAAATGATGGTATCTTCCAAGCGAATTAGAACGTTACGAAGGGAATTGAGTGAGAGAGTATCGTCACTTGCTTCATTGCTGCTCATTTTCAAAGATACCCAGAAGAAAATTGAAGAATTTGCAGAAAAGAAGGGATAATTTGTGGAGGAGGCGAAGTCGTGGTGGTGGCCTGGTGGGCTAAGAGCCGTTAATTGAGGGTATCGTCTCTCTCCAACCTTTGCTTGTACCCTTCAACACACGAACAAAAGCTTCCCATGCCCTGCAAATACAAAGGCCTCTGCTTATTTCTTATCTTCATTACGCTTTGTTTGTTTGTTTTTGGTTTGAAAGGAAAGTTATTTGGCATGTTAGGCTATATCTATATTCTATAGATTAAATTGGATGTAAATTCTTGTCACTAATCCTTTATCATATGTTTCTTTCGGTGGACTTCTTCTCAAAGAACTAACAAGATATTGGGGTTCCTACAGTAACAAGAAAGTTTTTGCAGTAGAACTATATATGTGAAAGCATGAAGAGTTATCTAATTTACTAAATTTTGATTAGTTTACTTTTATATATTTAGAATAAAAAAATCACAAAAGTTTGTGTTATTTGTAGGTGTAATCGAGCTATATTATTGTAGTAATTGACAAGGTCGTTCATCGCTCTAAATTCAGATTTGAATCTCCTAATCTGAATGGACCGAAGACCGGTTTTGATGTTTGCGATTAGGGTTAGGATGGGTCTAAATTGGGTTCGGTCCGATCCAAACCATGTTGGACCTAACTTAAGATAATATGAGGTTGAAAGTTGTAATGGTTTAGTGAATTAACATTTGCATGCAGACCTATGAGATTGAATGTCCATGTACTTTATGTTGCAACCATTAGGCTCGTTTGTTTGGTATGATATCAAGATTGAGTTGTTCGACATCAATTGTGTGCACAATCATAGCCTCAAATGTGTTCCCCTGATAAATAATAAAACAATGTATACGACCTCAATATAAACGAAGGTAAAAAGACCACCAAAGATTGAAAAAGACTCAAAAAGTAGGCAATGCATATTAGTATGCTTCATTATGAAAGAGTAGTAAAGTAGACAGAACTTGAAATTCAAATTTCCAGAACTCTACACTCTCCTTTCCTATCCAACTTCGAACCGAAACTCGATTCTCCTCCTCGTTTTGCAATTTCTGGTAAAATTCTCTTCTTTTCTGGACTTCACTTCCTCTCTTTCATTTTGGTGGTACCTGCAGGGCGGCCCTTGGGGGCAGCCCCTTCAAGAAAAAAAAAATTCGTTTCAAAATGAGCTGTGGCTTATCTCGTTTATAAAATTGTTTTATACTATTTATTATTTTTTTAAATATCACTATTCTTGTGTTATATTTAAATGTTTTTTTTGGATCTTTCACCGAAGTGAACGAAACTTCGAAAAAATTTCCCGTTTTAGGTTCGGAGTGAAATAATTCACCAAAATGCACGAGATTTGTTGTTTGGAGTAGAAGTGCGGTCTTAGATCACACTCTTATTTGTTAAACGCGTTGTCGAGAACAACGTTTTAATACCCGAAATAAAGATAATAAAAAACATAAATAAAGGTGCGGTCCTATACCGCGGCTATAGTGTAACGTTTTTTGAAAGAAAAAAAAAACTAAAGAGACCGCGCCTATAGGACAGCTATTTTTTAAAAAAAAAATATATATATAGGCGCAGTCCACGACCGCGCCTTTAAGTGTATTATTTTATTTTATTTTTTTTGTATTTTCGTTTATTGTAAATAGATGACATATTGACTTTGTTTTTATCGCTATTTTATTTTCATAGATATTTTTATCGAAAATAAATTTTCGTCCCCCTTTTAAAATCTCGCGGCCGCCACTGGGTACCTGGATGATGTATTTGTTGGGATAATGTAGAAAAATTAGCGAATAATAAATGCAGATGTATGTATACATAGAGACATTTTCAGGGGCGACATCTAGGATCATGAATCACTTATCAGGTCTAGGAAATGATATAGCATCCTCTGAAAAGGTGCCTACATACATTCAAGAGGAAGAAAAAGAGCTCGGTCCTCATCATCTTGCTGATGTAAGGAGCATAAATCCATAGTGTGACTTGAGAATATTCGAACTTATGATCAAGTGAAGAAATCGGATCTGAGTGTTATTATATATAAAGAGCCGGGTTTGGATTATGAAGAAGAGAAGCGTTATTGTGAAGCCAGCCATGTGGTTCATTAAATAAGACGACGTCGTTTGAGCTAAGTGAGGAGATATATATGTTGAGCTTCAACTCACTTAATCTCTCATTCTTACCTGTCATCTCCTCTTGCCGCTCTCTCTTGTCCTGCCTTTGGTTCCGGTGATATTGAGCGAAGAACATCATCTCCTCTCGAGGAGATGTTGCTTGTGTTTGAGTGTTCTCCTACACAACAAAAGGCGAGATCAAGTGTTTCAAGCTTTAAGGTTCTTAACTTGAAAGAATACTTCTAACCACATTGTTTCCACATTGTTTGTGGACCACGAAGAGGATTCTTGTATCCTCATACTTGTGTTGTTCTTGTTCGTTTATGTATTCTTTTCTACTCTTGCTTATCTTTATTTCTTGGATTTATTTCTTGGTTTTACACTTGCACGTTTATCGTCTTTTAACTCTTGTTTTGGCTTTGACTTTACAAAAATATAATGGATTGGGTGATACTGAGATTTCGGGGAGGTAGGACTTTGTTCCGAACCTCGTCAACAAATTCTTGTGTTCAAATCTTGTTCTTAGAGTCAATCGCTCTAGATTCTTTTATGTACGAGTTTTATTCTTTATATCCGTTATATATTACGTTTACAGCTGACAAGGTTATTGTTACTAAGAGAAGTGAGACAGGGGACTTCAGTGAGCTTTCTGTAAAACAAAGAGTACTGAAGGATATGTTACTAATACGTTTGTGAAATTCTTGATACTCAAATTTGGAGCTGATGTGTTTATAGATGCGAATTACAGCTGACAAGTCACACTTTTCCTTGTGAAGATCACTAATCCTTATTAGAACTGCAGCCTAAATGCAGGTAACCAAATGTCAGAAGCTCACCTTCTCAGCACCATTAACAATAAAATAGCCTCCTTCATCAAAATCACAGTCACACTTTTCCGTGTCTTTCGTCCAGCAAAGGTCAGATTTCACAATAACAGAATTTGTGGTGTTGCCATTAGTGATCAATTTTTATTCAATCTAATTAGACTGTTTTCATTTTCAATATAAAATGTAGAACCCAGACAAACAATATTACAATAATATGTAGAAAAAAAAAACTTCCTTTCCTTAATCTAGGCGTCGAAGGAGGTAATCGAGCTCGACAACCTTGGTAAGAGGAATCACCCACTCGTTGTAGAGACGAGAAACGACAGCAGGATCAACCTTGTACTTGGTACCAATACTGTCGTTGAGGGACACATCTTGGCCGAAAACCATGGCTTTCTTGGCCACCCTTTGCTTCACCATTTCCTCTACTTTCTCATCTGTCAATAGTCTCATTATACTCTCTTGGTCCTGAAAGAACACAATACAAATCCAACAAACAACAGAACTGTGAAGACGTTATTAGATCATCCACAAGGGAGAAACTTTTGAACCCCGATGAGGTTTCTGACCTTTGAACGGATTGGAGAGTCATAGTCGTTAGGAGCGCCTCTGAACTTCGATTCAGCAACATATTTCCCGTAGTGTATCCTCCTAGCCAGGGCCTGTAAGACAATATTTTGTTTAGTTTTGAGTGCTTTCAATCTGGATCCCAATCAATCTTTTACTATATGATGAATATAGATGATTAAGCAATGAGTTCTTTGGATGACCAGTAGGATTTACCTGCAAGCAAGTGAGGTCGCAAGCGACAGTTGATGCATAATTGCCATCATCGCCCTCGGTTGTAAATAGAGGAAGAAGCTGCTTGAAGTAGAAGTCCCATATTTGACTACTCACATTGACTGAGGCAGCAGCTGGATACAAAACCTACAGCATCACACATTCACAGCACTGCATGAGGTGAAAAACTGCGAGAATCCGTACGTTCTTGAAGTATAGAACTACTGACTGACCTTTGGGAAGTTGTAAGGAGGTACAAATGAAGGAGGCTGATGATTAGGAAAGAATGGAGTCTCTTCTGGATTTTCGTATCTGCCAAACTGAAACAAACATGTATAACTGTTAAGAGAATTGTGTTTGCAGCTTACAAACATCAGCATAAGTAATCACTATTCCTGCATCTTAGCAGTATGTGGAAGTACAATTCTTACAAAACAATTCAAACACGAAACATAATATGTTTATGTTTAAATCAATATAGGGGTCATTTGTGATTGATACTCTAATTAAAGGTATCAGATATGAATATGAGATATGATATTAAGATTAGGTATCAGATATGGATATGCGATATGGTATTAAGAAGGAACCCATTTCAATTCAACCCATATTTGTTCAGACAAAAATCGAAATCAAAAGCGGCAAAGAAATAGAAATGTCGAGAGTAAAGCATCAGTGAAAAACCCAATTTCAATTCGGGTTGACGGCGGCAGCAGAGGATTGTCGAGAGATGAAATGTTGAGATAGAAGCGGATAACTCCACAAATATAGGTATATCAAAACGGGATATTGGTGATATCAGATACTATTTTGATACCAATACCTTAAATACCAAAACATCCGACGTATATGAGTGACACTAATACTCGTATCTTTAAATAGGGTATCATACCAAACGACCTCGTAATATCTGCAAATCCTCTTAACAATCTGGTATTTGACTAATTATATTACAAGTCTCTTGCTGACACAAACGCTTAAGCCATGGCATATGCAGCACCTAATCAGTAAGGGCATCCCAATTTGAAGAGAAACCCAATGAAACCCATGAAACTATGCCATAAACTTCTACTTTCTTTTTCAACGAAATGATCCAATTTGTTTGGAAGAAGAAAGAGACCACAAAAGACTCACACACGCAAGAATCTTGCTTAAATCGAATAGCATGGCAAAGTAGGGTCACAATCAAAATCAAACACAAGCATCAAAAAACAAACTAACAGAACAAGCAATCCAAAATATTATCCATGGAAGCAAAATAAAGAGAAACGATACCTGGGCTTGAACGGCCTCTGTTTCTCGGATAAGAAGCTTAGCTATAGAGCAATGAGAGCCATCAATCTGGGCCTTCGATGTAGCCAGCGACTCATCGTAGGCCTTAGAATTAATGGGAAATTTTGCCCTTTCGATTAAGCTGAAAATGATGGTATCCTCCAAGCGAATCAGAACGTTACGGATGGAATTGAGTGAGAGGGTATCGTCACTTGCTTCATTGCTGCCCATTTTCAAAGATACCTAGAAGAAAATTGAAGAATTTGCAGAAAAGAAGGAAGAATTTTAGTTGATAGTTTGTGGAGGAGGCGAAGTCGTGGTGGTGGGTATCTTTAAAGGCGTGGGCTAAGAGCCGTTAATTGAGGAGGAAGTTGTAGACTTGTAGCAAAGCAATGGTATTAAGGAATTGGGAATAGTAGTTTGAACGTGTTGTTTTTCTCTCTCCTAGCTTTGCTTGTACGCTTCAAGCCTTCAACACACAGACAAAAGCTTCCCATGCCCTACAAAGGCCCCTGCTTATTTTTTTTAGTACTCAACACGTTGAAATTGACGGACATAATTTTGAACTCGTCATTTTGATTTCAAGATTTACACAATTTATAATCCAAATGTCTTTAGGGACTCGCGTCGTTTGACCATTGTCTGAATTCAGGTAACGAGATTATTTCGTCGGACGTTGAAAATCTCATTCGAATAAGTACTTTAGGACGGGCTTCTTGTTTCACTTACCTTTACCTTTGTATCAAAAAAAATCTATAGATTAAATTGGATGTAAGTTATTGTCAGTAATCCTCTATCATATGTTTCTTTCGGTGGACTTCTTCTCAAGGAAATAAGAAGGTATTCGGGTTCCTGTAGTAAGAAGAAAGTTGTTGCAGTAGAACTTCTATATATGTGAAAGTAGGAAGAGTTCTTTGAGTCTATTAGGGCAAACTCAATATGGGGTTACAGGATAATTATGTAAGCTATTGAATTTAAAGGAGGAGGTGAGTCGATATATACACATGGTTAAGGAAGGAAATAATTCGGTAAAGTAAGCTCTAAAGTAAGTCGATATAGAGTATATTTACTAAATGATATTATGCTATTTGTAATAACCGAAAATTTTAAGTTCCGGTAAACTACAATTAACCAAATTCCGATGCGACCTTCATAAATAAATAAAATAAAACGAGTTTAAATGTTATCATTTTATATGACTTTAAGTCACATAAAATGATGAAACCTTATAACCAGATTTAAATACACGCCTTAAATAATAATAATAATTTAGATAATACGGAATTTAATTCCGTATTATATAATTTCCGCACGTAATTAACGAGTTACGAGTTCCGCTTTTAATTTCATGTGAACCCCGCTCAGTTGGGCCAGATCTAGGCCCAAGCCTTCAGCCCACTCTCCTTAGCCCATCATTAAACCTTAATTAGAACCTAATTTCACACTAACCTAATTCTATTCTAAACCTACGCTGCCGCTTCCCTCTACGCTTACCTTCTGCACATTCGACCCGTACCTCTGCCTTCAACTGGAGACGCGAACCACGCCACTCCGCCTTCCACCGCACCTCTTCGCCGGCGCCAGTCAAGCCACCGCATCCCTGCGCTGCCTTCAGCCGGAGCCATCGCCGCCGAGTCCTGCACGTCTTCAGTCAAGTCCGAAAACAACAACGCTGCTGCTTCCTTTCCGCTTCAACCGGAGCGCCGCACCTCTGCCTTTAGCCGGATCCATCGCCGCCGAGTCCTGCACGCCTCCAGTCAGGCCGGTAAGATCCCGACCTCCCTCTTCTTTCCGTCTCCCTTCCTTTCCGCTTTCTGGTTCGATTCCGAGGACAGTAACCCTCCCTTCCTGCGCAGCCAACTTTCCGGATCTCACCGCACCGCCAACTGTTGAAATCACCAGGCGCTGCAGCACCAGTGAAGACCACCAGCGAAGGGCCGCCGGACGCCAGTGCACCGCCTGGACTCACCTCGCCGGACTGCAGCTCCGGTAAGCCGGCTTCTCCATCTCTTCCTTCCACTGCAGTAGGTGTGTATGTAGAGTTGGGATGTACCGTAATTCCTTTCTGCAGCATGTATATACGTATAGAATAATGGGTATAAATGACGTATTTGTGTATATATATATATATATATATATATATATATATATATATATATATATATATATACGGGTACGGTGTTAGTATATAGTAAGAAACGTGAGTGGAGATGCCAGATGTGTATGAATAAGTTGATTCGGAATATATATATATATAGGATACATATAAGTACTTATGTACTTTCGATTACGGAAGATTTATAAGAGCAGGTGTGAGCTTATATAAGAAAATGTATGCCGAGTACATAAATATACGTATATATAGTACTTGAAATAAAAGTATACGTATGAGTTGAGTTGGTGAAATTATAAAATATGAGAATTTATATATGTACCTAAATACCTAGGAGTTTCGGAATTTTTATAATTGGAAGGAAAGTTAATATGCACGAAAGTATATATATATATAGTTATATAGATTTATAAGATTAGATAATACCCGAGAATGAAATAATGCGATTCCAGATGACGAATGGACGAGATTAATTTTTATAACCCTAGTAAACTGTTTTGGAAGTAATCTTAGATTAGAAAAGTGTTCCAAAAGAAATATTAGAGGTCAAGAAGTGACCCGGAGAATTTTCTACACTAAGGGTAAAACGGCCTTTTACCGTATGAGAATCGTTCTTTCCGTAATTCCTTCGCATGAGGTTGGACATAGAGATGTGAGTTTGATACACATGCCTTCATTGACAGGCACTTGAGTTACCACGAGTACGGACTATCTGAGGAGTGTTAGAGTGTTTTGACTCAGGTAAGTCCTTGCGACTTACTTAGCCAGTTTCTGAGTGTTAGTTGAATGATAGTAGTTGTGTGTGCTATTTGAGTGTTTAATAATAATAACTTGCTAGGACGACGGTTATTATTTACGTTTAAGGCCCAAGTGTATGTATAACGGGCTGTGACATCACTGCCCAGCTCTGACAGGAGACTGGGAGGTTCTCTATACCCAGACCATGCAGGTACAAGGTGAGATGCATCGGATCCATTCCTGATGGTTACACGGGGGCGGAGGCGAGGTTTGGGAATCCCTTGTGTCACAAAATAAGTATCACTAGAGTGAACGAGTAAATTAAAGCAAGATAATAAAACGGACTTGTTTGAAAGCATGCTGAGTGTTTATGTTTATCTGAGTGTGTTTGTGCTGCTATTATTCTGCTAATATTTAGATAACTAGCTAACGGTTCTTCTTGTTGTTGTTTTAGATTTACCGCAGGTTAGATCAGCAGCTGAGTGATCCGGAAGTAGTGGTCAGCCGGGTCTCCGTACTCCTTAGAGCGGGGTTGGAGTTGTTTTGTCTTTCCTTTCTTTTGGTTAAGACAGTTGTTCTTTTCTTTTGTTTAAGTACTTTAGGCTGCTAGACAATGTTGCATTCATTACTCTAAAAACAGGGTTTTTATGAATTTCGGTTTCTTTATTTGTGTCTTGTTGCAAGATCCTAGTAATGTTGTTGTCAAACTGAGGTCGAAACCCATTGTGAGGTCCTAACCAGTAATACTCCGAGTTCTAAAAATTCGGAGTGTTACACTATTGAAGTAGTGTATTTGGTTTTTACTCTCCAAAAGGGTTCATCTTTGCTAAAGCTCCTGATTCGGTTGATAAGAATGTTGAATTGTTGAAGCATCATCCTAATTGTTGTGACTAGGGTTACAGTGATTCGAGTCTCCTTTCACACTTTTTATCGGTCATTTACCGTATGTACTTCTTGATGAGAGCAAGGCTGAAATGAATTGCTTTAAATTGTGGGATGAAGGAAGGATACTATATGGAGTACTGACCCTTGCTTTGAAGGTTTCCGACTTCTGGCTTCTCATGTATGGTGATGGATATACGAGTAACTATTGCCTTCCTGAATCCCATTTCTTTTGATAAGGATGTACACAATCGGAAAGGGGATGTCTACTTCAAATCAAAATGGGAAGATAAGATTTGGATTTTGAGCTACAGCGTTACAGAAATGAATTCAGCAACTTATTTGGAGATGTTCAACTTCAAGAAAATCAGCCCAGTAAGTTTCTTGTTTCAAAGCATCACATTTATTCCAACATCAAAACTTTCTACGACGCTAAAACATTTGTTGAGTAAATCTCATATTTTTAGGTATCACGTTCGGGTCTGTTTGGTATCAATATAAAAAAACCCTCATACATATCTTTGGTTCAAGAATATATGGATATCAAACTGATATTTTGATAGACTCCTAATATATATAGGCAAATTTTGATATACTAGGCTTTTTTAAGTTTTTATAAAACAAACTATACCCCTATTTTATTTACTGTTTATTGACCTTAATTTACCTAATTAATTAACCTCATTAATTTACCCAAACTCAACTCCGTTGATCCGTTCATTCAATCACTTAACTACCAAAGAAGAAACATTTCGCCCTTCCCTTCGCCCGTTCGACTCCTCACCTTCATCAATCTCTTATTCATCATCTCTCTCGTAATCTCCATTTTCTTCATCTCTGATTCATTCTTCGTCACTTTCCGGCCATCTCCTCACTTGTTCTCTGTGTTTCGTCTTCGTTTTTACCCCAAACACACCACAATCCTTTCGATTTTTTGTAAACCCTAAGAAATTGAAAATGTCGACTCGATCAAAGGTTGCTGCCAACAAATCTTCTTGTGATGCTCCTACCTTCAACCTTCTGACTCCTACGCCTCCTTTACCTGTTGAAGATGTCACACCAAACGAAGACGATGATTCTGCTGTCTCTCATGATGAATCAGGCCTTCAGATTGTAGTATCTGGTGGTCCTCGACCAGTCGATATACCTATGGTTAGTATTGCTTTGATACTCTTTCATGTTTTATGGTATTATAGTTTTTGGTGATTATTCATATTAGTGTTTGTAAGTTTAATCATCGTTTCTGGTATTTGTTTTGATATGGTTTGTTATATGTTTGTTTCGTCTTTATATTTGCATGAGTTTTCTGGTATGTTTGCATGTTATTAGATTTTCTGGTATGTTATTGGTTTCAAGTTTTCTGGTATTTGCTTTAGTTTAAGTTTCTGGTAAGTGTTTATTGTTAGTGTTCTGGTATTGGAGGTTCATGTATTACTTTGTGGTATGTTTTGTGGTATTTGTTCATATGAGCTTTTTTGTTTCAAGTTTTCTGGTATTTGCTTTAGTTTAAAATTCTGGTATGTGTTTATGGTTTGTGTTTCTAGTATTGCATGTTGATGTATTACTTTCTGGTATCTTTTCTGTTATTTGTTCATATGATGTTTAATGTTTTCTGGTATTAGAAGTTCTGGTATGTTATTCTGGTATGTTATTTGTTTCTGGTATTAGATGTTCTAGTTAGGGTTTCTGGTATTTGTTTTATTTATTAATGTTTTCTTGTATTTGTTCATATGAGGTTTTTATATTACTTTCTGGTATTTCATGTTGATGTATATATTGACATTATTTTCTAGTATGTTTACACAGGCTGCTGAGGAAAGTGTTAGTTATGGACATGAAGAGTCCTATGTAAGTTGAATGGCTGATATGAGTTTCTGGTTTGTTCTTGACTGTTTTTCTTGTATCAACAATCTTATTTCCTTTACTAGTTAATGTACAGATTTGATGAAAACCCACAATACGAGGCAGCACGTATAACTATCTTGTCTCGTGTCAACATGGTTAAATTTTTACTTGAAGGGTTGGATGCCAATGGGCAAGAAATGTTCAAAAACTCTATTTTTTCATCTGTCATCTCCCTCTGTACCAATCTTAAACCTTCAAACCAATTAATACACTTCATGCTTCTGCATGAGGTTCAAACTGACCGCAAACACTCAATGTGGTTTGCAATCAACAAAACCTTGCTTAGGTATATATTAACTATACACCTAACCTTTTTAGTTCAATTTTGTACCTCCATTCCACTTTCTATTGTTAATGTGTTTCTATCTTTTTTTGTTGTGTATTTTTGTTCATAAAAGGTTTGGCTTAAGCGAGTTTTCTGAAATTACCGGCCTTGAGTGTTGGTTCCATGTGTACAACGAAGAAGAAAATGTCGACATGAAGGAGTTGTTCGGCATGCCCAAGTACAAATTGGAGCAATTGGAGAA
Organism: Fagopyrum homotropicum; assembly: GCA_033239125.1. Lineage (NCBI taxonomy): Eukaryota > Viridiplantae > Streptophyta > Magnoliopsida > Caryophyllales > Polygonaceae > Fagopyrum > Fagopyrum homotropicum. The sequence continues at coordinate 17,380,140 of BSWB01000007.1, forward strand.
AAAATATTCAAAGCTGAAAAAAAATGATGAAAGGAAATTCAAGATGGCTCTGTTGCTGTTTATTGAATTTGTTTTGCTTCGCAATGACAAGAAGAAGTTCGTCTCCAATCTTTCTCTATCGCTTCTGAAGGACATGGATGCCTTTAATTCTTATTCATGGGGGCGCCTTGTCTTTAATAAGACACTTGACAAACTGAGGGATTGCGAGCCAACAAAGTATAGGGCATCCGGAAATTACTGCCTTTCTGGTTTCCCTTTGGCATTCCAGGTATGCTTCTGGTTTTCCATTTATGTGCCTCTGGTATGTTTATATTTGTTATTTTTGTTATGGTTTACGTCTCTGGTATGCTTGTTATTCATTTATTTTCCTCTGGTATAAGTAATTAGTTACTAGAAATGATACTTTTGTGATTTTATGGTATGCTTTATTGCATTAGCATTTCTGGTTTTTGTTTATGGTTTTTTATTCTTGTATTTTGTTTTAATGTATTAGATTCTGGTATGATTGTGTATGTTGTATAATTGAGTTCTGTGAAGTATTGTTTTGTTTCTGGTATGTTCTGTATTTTATTTTGTTTCTGGTATGATTTTACTTGCTTTCTGGTATGAGCAATTAGCTACCAGAAATATTAAGTTTGTGATTTATGGTTGATAGCATGAATTATAGTCTATATTTTGGGGTTTGTTTGGACGTTTTATCTTCAATAATCTGCATGTTAGCATGTATAATATGTGATTATATTACCATTTCATCTACCTTTGCGGGAATCGATGTCTACACCTAGTTTTGCTGTAATTGTAGGTAAAATGGCACGTTTTGCATCAAAAAGGAGCAAAAGGAGTCATGAGTCATTTGGAGCTACATCCAGGGAGCATAGCCATGGATTAAAGATTCACTTTGGACCAGTTTTGAGAGATTTCACATTCAGTTATGACTCACCTCGGTTGACCAGAGATTCATCTCGACCGAGGTGATCCAGAGACGCCGACTCGACCGAGGCGAACACCTAGGACGCGGCGAGAATATTTTATTCTTGGCTGAGATCTTTTATCTTTGGAAGGTGATCTTATATTTTTGGGCTTGGCTTCTGGAAGGAAGAAGATCTTATATTTTACCTATTTTTATGGGAAAAGATCTTTCTAAGATTTATTATCTTTGGAGGGTTATTTTCCTATAAAAAGGGTTGGATTTCCACAAATCAAGGATCTCGCATACATCCCACTTACACCGAAAGATACGCTAACACCGCAGCAGCCATACTCCAGTTGGGAGTTTCGAATAACCTTTTTGAAGGTTAAAGGAAGATTAAAGATTGTAGCTTTTATAGCTTTTGGAAGGTTTTCTTGTAAGATTACCTTAGATTCTCTTCCTTGTTGTCTTGCTTGTTGGATTTATATCCAAGGAACGCTTTGTTGTGATATTTGATTCAGTTATTGAAGTCTTTTCCATTAAATTCTTCTTGTTCAAATATTCACCTTCTTCCCATATATTTAATACTTTCATAATGATGATGAGTGGCTAATTTCCTTGTGTGATTCTAGGGTGATTGGCTGAAGGTTGTGGGAAAAACAATGATAGAATAATCTTAGATTCCAGAAGGATCCTGAAAGTTCGAGTCTTTAACCTTAACCCTAAGCATCTCGTTCAGTCGATGAACATCTCGGCCGGGGTGGAATTTGGCTGACTGAGGTGACTTATCTGATTCTAAACTGAGAAGTTAAGTGTTAGAGTTTGCCAAATCCTATTCTTATTATACCTTTCCTGGTTCAAAGCAAGCTTAGGATGAGACTTACCCGGTAATTCCTTAGTTTGTGTACCAACGATCATAAGTGTAGGTAATAAAGGTTTATCCTTTATTGGGGTTTGAGTGTGCTTCCATCCCATCTTTGTGAGTTAGCTTGAGACTTACCCGGTAAAGGTTGATTCTATTCCCTTAGATGGTGTGTTAGTTTGAGGTTATAGTTCTTTATCTTGATTCCTTGAGACTTACCCGGTAATAGGAGTTACGACTTAGGATTAGTGAGTAGTGAGACTTACCCGGTGATCTACTCCACTTTAGTAATACCTTCCCCTTGCAAAAATCTCAGCTTTGTCCGCTTATCTTTAGATCTTGAGTTGGAACCACAACTAGACGCTTTAATCCCTAGAATTGCATGTTTGCTTTATTGACTTCTTATTCATCTTTGATTGTGTTAATTGCTCTTGTGGTTAGTATTCACGAAGCTTACCGTTATTGACTTTGTTTCACCGAGTCCCTGTGATCGACCCCTGGAATTTCTTGCTTTTTACTACGATTGACCCGTACACTGCGGGTTCGCATCCTTGTTTTAAGCTTAAGTCTAGGGTTATAAATTTAAAGCTTGCACACACCGTTTGGAGCGAACAAGTTTTTGGCGCCGTTGCCGGGGACTTGGTCTAGACCGAGCCGGTACGGTTCGCTCTTGGGGCGCTTGCCCCCGTGTCATCTAACCACTCTACTTGAGTGACTTTTGCAGGTTCTTTCTTAGGTATATGCGAAGGACTCGCACTGTGAAGGAAATCGTCCCTTACGATCCCGAACCAGAAAAGACATACAAGAGACGCTTAAGAGAAGCGAAGATAGCCCAACAAGACAACCGCGATCTTGAGGCCGAATTAAAGGAGGCGTTAGAGCTGCTACGCCTCAGCCAGGAAGAGCTACAACGAGAGAAGGAAGAAACTCGCACCAAGACTGAAGCAATCGAAGCAGAAATGGCCGTCATACGAGACCAGATTCTACTTCGACCGAGGGACGACCCAGTTCCCGATGCTGGACCGAGGCAGGTTCCAGTTGCTGACCCTCGACCGAGGCAGGTCCCAGTACCAGACGCCCCGGCCGAGATACATCCACCTCGGATGCCAGTCCGAGATGTTCTTCTTGCAGGAATCCCACAAACCCTAGGTCAAAGGATGGACCCTAATCAACAACTGAGGCGTCCAGGAGTCAACCTAGGAGATCCAGCGGACCATGACTACGAACTTCGACCGCAAGTTCTATCCATGATTCGCCAATGCCAATTCGGAGGGATGGAGAAGGAATCACCACATCAACATCTTCAAAACTACGAGATCTTGATGGAAACCTTGCGACCTTCCAGAATTGAAAATAACAACTACAAGCTAAGACCTTTTTACTTTTCTTTAAAAGATAGAGCTCTTACTTGGTATCAATCTCTTCCTCCAGGAAAAATCAGCACATGGGAGGAGATGACTACGGAATTCTGGACCAAATTCTTTCCCCCCTCAAAGACCGCCGAAATAAGAGGGAAGATCAATGCTTTCATCATGAAGGACAAGGAGAGCTTGTCCAAGTCATGGGAGCGGTTCAAGGACATCCTTTTGGATTGCCCACATCATGGGATTCCAAAGATCGAGTTGTTGGAGATCTACTTCAAAGGACTGGACGGAAGCACCCAGTTCAATCTCCAACTACTCTCCGCCGGTACCTTCATGGACATGGCGATTGACGAGGCTTGGGACTTCATTGAGAAGCAAGCCTTGCATATGGAGAAGTACACCCACCAAGGAGCTGAAGGTGGAGTTAAAAGAGTCAACTTTCAAGAGACTCAATCCAACAACAATCAACTCACGTCTTTGAAGAATGACGTGAAGCAATTGAAGGAACTCTTGGTTGCTCAAACCAAGAAGGAAGAGCAAGGACAAAGGAACAACAACAATGGATACCGTAACAACAACAACGGTTCCCGGAACAATAACAACAACTACAACAACAACAATAGAGGATCCAATAGCAATAATTGGAGGGCGAACAACCAAAATAACGGTAACAATCATTCAAACTCCAACTCTAATAATTCCTCTAACCCTTTCCTCTCTTCCCCTTCTTCTTCTTCTACTCCATTAAAGAGCCAGGGGCAAGGATCGAGTTCGTCTCAGCCGGAAAAGAAAGACGCAGTTCTGGAGGCTATCTTGATCAAGCTTAGCGCTATGGAGAATTCTATGACTTCATTTTCGAGGGCCCAAAAGTCCTTCGAACAACAACTTGCAAGTAGGGCGAATGAAGCGCCAAGAGATCCAGGGAAGCTTCCAACAAAGACGGAAAGCAACCCTAAGGGCCAGTGCATGGCCATAACGACGAGGAGTGGACTTAAAACTGCAGATCCAGTACCTCGTTCGACGCAGACCACCTCAGTCCAGATCCAGTCGAAGAACACCTCGACCGAGATGCCAACCGAGGCGGAGCAACAGAAAGCGGAGGGGAAAACTGAAGTTTATGTTCCACCTCCTGCATACAAACCACCACTTCCATTCCCCCAGTCAAGGGCCAGAGCACATCTAGACAAGCACTTTGGTAAGTTCATTGACTTGATGAATAAGCTGCATATTAACATTCCTTTCCTTGATGCTATTCTAGGAATGCCCGCCTATGGGAAGTTCTTAAAGGAAATCCTATCAAGGAAAAGGAAATTGGAAGACTATGGTGAAGTTAGGATGACATCTAAATCCTTGGAGCTTATTAAGATCATGAAGGAGAAGATGCCACCTAATTTGCGAGATCCCGGCTCATTTATCATTCCCATTCAAGTTGGGGATGTCACTTGTGAAGCCCTTTGTGATCTAGGAGCCAGCGTGAGCATCATCCCGCTGGAGCTATGTACGAAGATCGGAATTGGAGAGCCCAAGCCGGTCAAGATTCGACTTTATATGGCGGATCGCTCCATCACCCATCCCGTGGGCATCTTGGAAGACGTTCCGGTCAAGTTAGGTAACTTCTATCTTCCTATAGATTTTGTTGTACTTGACATTCCCGCAGATTATCCTGTTCCTATTATTCTCGGGAGGCCATTTCTAGCAACTTCGGGTTGCAATGTGGATTGCAAGAACGCCAAGTTAAAATTCAACATTGGCGGCGATGAGGTGGAGTTCGCATTACTTGCAGCCATGAAAGGAGAGCAGCTAACTGATGATATCTTCAACATCTACGATGAAGAAGAATCAAGAGAATTGGTGAGCTCTATCCTTATTAACGATCCACTCGAAAGAGTTCTAAGTTTTAGTTTAATAGAGGAAGGTATAGATGCTTCTTGTGACGCAGATATACGAAGCTTGAAGGCACTAGAAGAAGATCCAGGAGCTAAAACTGAGAAGCTAATCCAGGAGACGAAGATCTCCAGTTTCGGTTCCAGTTGCAGTACCTCGACCGAGGCACTTCCTGGACTGAGCGAGGCGACTGAAGAACATCTCGGTCAACGCCTCTGCGCCTCGACCGAGGTCGATGGCGAGACGACTTCAACTGAGACTTCCGAAAGTCCAGTTTCTGAATCCACTCCACTGGAAGGAGGAAGCAAGGATCCCCCTCAGAAGACACCCCCAGTTGTGGAGCTTAAACAACTCCCTAGTCACTTGAGGTATGTCTTTCTTGGGCCGGATTCCACTTATCCCGTTATTGTAAGTGCTTCCCTTTCCAAATCTGAATTGTCTAAGTTAATGCATGTCCTGAGAAAGCATCAAAATTTTGATAGCATGAATTATAGTCTATATTTTGAGGTTTGTTTGGACGTTTTATCTTCAATAATCTGCATGTTAGCATGTATAATATGTGATTATATTACCATTTCATCTACCTTTGCGGGAATCGAGGTCTACACCTAGTTTTGCTGTAATTGTAGGTGAAATGGCACGTTTTGCATCAAAAAGGAACAAAAGGAGCTATGGAGTCATCGGAGCTACGTTGAGGAACATAAGGAACCATCCAGGAAGCATAGCCATGGATTAAAGATTTACTTTGGACCAGTTTTGAGAGATTTCACATTCAGTTCTGACTCACCTCGGTTGACCAGAGATTCATCTCGACCGAGGTGATCTAGAGACGCCGACTCGACCGAGGCGAACACCTAGGACGCGGCGAGAATATTTTATTCTTGGCTGAGATCTTTTATCTTTGGAAGGTGATCTTATATTTTTGGGCTTGGCTCCTGGAAGGAAGAAGATCTTATATTTTACCTATTTTTATGGGAAAAGATCTTTCTAAGATATTTTATCTTTGGAGGATTATTTTCCTTTAAAAAGGGTTGGATTTCCCACAAATCCGGGATCTGCTATCATCCAGCATACATCGCCGCAGCCATACTCCAGTTGGGAGTTTTGAAGAACCTTTTTGAAGGTTGAAGGAAGATTGAAGATTATAGCTTTTATAGCTTTTTGGAGGGTTTTGTAAGATTGTCTTCAATTCCCCTTCCTTGTTGTCTTATCTTGTTGGGTTTATATCCAAGGATCGCTTTTGTTGTGATATTCGATTCAGTTATTGAAGTCTTTTTCATTAAATTCTTCTTGTTCAAATATTCACCTTCTTCCCATATATTTAATACTTTCATAATGATGATGAGTGGCTAATTTCCTTGTGTGATTCTAGGGTGATTGGCTGAAGGTTGTGGGAAAAACAATGATAGAATAATCTTAGATCCCAGTAGGACCCTGAAAGTTCGAGTCTTTAACCTTAACCCTAAGCATCTCGCTCAGTCGATGAACATCTCGGCCGGGGTGGAATCTGGCTGAGCGAGGTGACTTATCTGATCCTAAACTGAGAGTTAAGTGTTAGAGTTTGCCAAATCCTATTCTTATTACACCTTTCCTGGTTCAAAGCAAGCTTAGGATGAGACTTACCCGGTAATTCCTTAGTTTGTGTACCAACGATCATAAGTGTAGGTAATAAAGGTTTATCCTTTATTGGGGTTTGAGTGTGCTTCCATCCCATCTTTGTGAGTTAGCCTGAGACTTACCCGGTAAAGGTTGATTCTATTCCCTTAGATGGTGTGTTAGTTTGAGGTAATAATTCTTTATCTTAATTCCTTGAGACTTACCCGGTAATAGGAGTTACGGTTTTGGATTAGTGAGTAGTGAGACTTACCCGGTGATCTACTCCACTTTAGTAACACCTTCCCCTTGTAAAAATCTCAGCTTTGTCCGCTTATCTTTAGATCTTGAGTTGGAACCACAACTAGATGCTTTAATCCCTAGAATTGCATGTTTGCTTATTGACTTCTTATTCATCTTTGATTGTGTTGATTGCTCTTTGTGGTTAGTATTCACGAAGCTTACCATTATTGACTTTGTTTCACCGAGTCCCTGTGATCGACCCCTGGAATTTCTTGCTTTTTACTACGATTGACCCGTACACTGCGGGTTCGCATCCTTGTTTTAAGCTTAAGTCTAGGGTTATAAATTTAAAGCTTGCACACACCGTTTGGAGCGAACAAGTTTTTGGCGCCGTTGCCGTGGACTTGGTCTAGACCGAGCCGGTACGGTTTGCTCTTGGGGTGCTTGCCCCCGTGTCATCTAACCACTCTACTTGAGTGACTTTTGCAGGTTCTTTCTTAGGTATATGCGAAGAACCCGCACTGGGAAGGAAATCGTTCCTTACGATCCCGAACCAGAAAAGACATACAAGCGACGCTTAAGAGAAGCGAAGATGGCCTAACAAGACGACCGCGATCTTGCGGCCGAATTAAAAGAGACGCTAGAGCTGCTACGTCTCAGCAAAGAAGAACTAAGGCAAGAGAAAGAAGAGAATCGCACCAGGACTGCAGCAATCGAAGCGGAGATAGCAGTCATACGAAACCAGATTCTACTTCGACCGAGGGAAGATCCCCCTGTTGATCCTCGACCGATGCAGGATCCAGTAGCTGACCCTCGACCGAGGCAGGTTCCTGTACCTGACGCCCCGGCCGATGTACTTCCACCTCGGAGACCAGTCCGAGATGTTCTTCTTGCAGGAATCCCGCAAACCCTAGGTCAAAGGATGGACCCTAATCAACAACTGAGGCGTACAGGAGTCAACCTAGGAGATCCAACGGACCATGACTACGAACTTCGACCGCAAGTTCTATCCATGATTCGCCAATGCCAATTCGGAGGGCTAGAGAAGGAATCACCGCATCAACATCTTCAAAACTACGAGATCTTGATGGAAACCTTGCGACCTTCCAGAATTGAAAATAACAACTACAAGCTAAGACCTTTTTACTTTTCTTTAAAAGATAGAGCTCTTACTTGGTATCAATCTCTTCCTCCAGGAAAAATCAGCACATGGGAGGAGATGACTACGGAATTCTGGACCAAATTCTTTCCCCCCTCAAAGACCGCCGAAATAAGAGGGAAGATCAATGCTTTCATCATGAAGGACAAGGAGAGCTTGTCCAAGTCATGGGAGCGGTTCAAGGACATCCTTTTGGATTGCCCACATCATGGGATTCCAAAGATCGAGTTGTTGGAGATCTACTTCAAAGGACTGGACGGAAGCACCCTGATAACAAGATTTATGACTTAGGATTAGGTAATCATTTAGATAGATTTCTCACTCATTCATGCACGTTTTGGCATTGGTTCATGACGTCTTCGCTCAATTCATGCACATTTCTAGAAAAGACGTCTACACTACCTTTTATCGGTTTTGTAGGTAATTCGGGGATCTATTGGACGTTAATCGATACATTTGAGGGCCAAGCCTCATGATGGTACACATCCAAAGCCTTGGAGGAGCATAATTGGAGCAACAAAGGACACAAAGACCACTATTGGTGCAAGCAATGGAGCAACTCATGGCTAGACGATCATAGCATGCTTCTGTTGAAGAAAATCGACCTACACCCAGGAAAATCGGCCGATTTTTTCCTCTGGGTCGATTTTTGGGCCTTTGACAGCTTAAGCCACGTGTCCCACGATCTCTTGTCCGGCCTTGCTCTTGGTGGAGAATATAAGTGGTCCTTCAAAGCTGTTGCTGGCTCATTCCCATTGATCCTTCTCCTCTCTTTTGACCTATCTTCTTCCCCAAAACACTTCTCCATTGTTGCCTCTCTTCCAAGCACCCATTAGGGGTGTTCTTGGAAGAGATTAGTGTAGATTCTCGTTTTAGAGTGAGATTAGAGTGGATTTGAGAGAGAAGTTCATTGTTGACAACTTGGATTAGCTCTTGGAGCCTTGTAAGGATTTGGTAATTTCTATTCTATGCTTTTAATGTCTTTTCTTTGGATTGTTCTTCATCAATTGATCATGACTTGCAAGCATGCTTTATTTGTGGAGATTGATCTTGAAATGAATGTTGTTGGCTAGATAGATTGCGATTCTAGGGTAAGGAAAGAAGGGTTATGGCTAGGACCATGATAGGATGAACTTAGATTTTTACCCTTGGATGACTCTTGTTCTTGAAATCCTAGTGTTTGTTGAGCTAATTCTATCCTAGGGAGACCTAGTGTTAGCAACTAAGTGTTTAGAAGAGACTTACCCGGTGATTCTTACTCTTAGATTCAAAAGATGACAAATCCTAGGTAGTGGTGAGCCTCACAAGCCGCCATTGGACTAAGTGTGCTAGGATAGTTGTTTAGGACTTCCCTTTCCGAGACTTACCCGGTAAGGATAGGTTAGACCCCTATGTAACAATCCGGTTTGTGTAGAATTCCTATCCTTAGGTTCTTAGAGACTTACCCGGTGATGAGACCTTAGGAATGGACTAGTGGATCATGAGACTTACCCGGTAATTGATCCCAATCTAGAAACGCTTAATCCCAACATATCATAGTTAATCCGAGGAATGAATAGATAGCTTGAGTCTATGCCATAACCGGACTTCCAATCTCTAGAATCCGCTTTGTTACTTCCATTCTCCTATCTTTTGTGTTAGTGTGTGTTTGTGTTGCTTGATTGTGCTCACATATTTGTGATCTTTGTTTGATCACCCAAAACCCTCCAAAAACATTGTGTTTTCCATTTTCTTTATTCCTCATCTTATCTTAGTTTAGATTCACACTATCTTTGATCATTGAATGACTTAGTTTCACCTCAGTCCTTGAGTTCGACCTCGGAATACTTTCCTTTCTACAAAACAACCCGTACACTGCGGGTTTCGCTAGGTAGTTTAGGATTTTAGTTCGAGTTTATAAATGTAAAACTTTTTGTGCTATTTCCTAGCGTGACACACCCAGTTCAATCTCCAACTACTCTCCGCCGGTACCTTCATGGACATGGCGATTGATGAGGCTTGGGACTTCATTGAGAAGCAAGCCTTGTATATGGAGAAGTACACCCACCAAGGAGCTGAAGGTGGAGTTAAAAGAGTCAACTTTCAAGAGACTCAATCCCACAACAATCAACTCACGTCTTTGAAGAATGACGTGAAGCAATTAAAGGAACTCTTGGTTGCTCAAACCAAGAAGGAAGAGCAAGGACAAAGGAACAACAACAATGGATACCGTAACAACAACAACGGTTCCCGGAACAATAACAACAACTACAACAACAACAATAGAGGATCCAATAGCAACAATTGGAGGACGAACAATCAAAACAACCAGAATCCTGGTAACAATTATTCTAACTCCAACTCTAATAATTCCTCTAACCCTTTCCTCTCTTCTCCTCCTTCTTCTTCTTCTACTCCATTAAAGAGCCAAGGGCAAGGATCAAGTTCGTCTCAGCCATAAAAGAAAGACGCAGTTCTGGAGGCTATCTTGATCAAGCTTAGCGCTATGGAGAATTCTATGACTTCATTTTCGAGGGCCCAAAAGTCCTTCGAACAACAACTTGCTAGTAGGGCGAATGAAGTGCCAAGAGATCCAGGGAAGCTTCCAGCAAAGACGGAAAGCAACCCTAAGGGCCAATGCATGGCCATAACGACGAGGAGTGGACTTAAAACTGCAGATCCAGTACCTCGTTCGACGCAGACCACCTCGGTCCAGATCCAGTCGAAGAACACCTCGACCGAGATGCCAACCGAAGCGGAGCAACAGAAAGCGGAGGGGAAAACTGAAGTTTATGTTCCACCTCATGCATACAAACCACCACTTCCATTCCCTCAGTCCAGAGCCAGAGCACATCTAGACAAGCACTTTGGTAAGTTCCTTGACTTGATGAACAAGCTGCATATTAACATTCCTTTTCTTGATGCTATTCTAGGAATGCCCGCCTATGGGAAATTCTTAAAGGAGATCCTATCAAGGAAAAAGAAATTGGAGGACTTTGGTGAAGTTAGGATGACATCTAAATCCTCGGAGCTTATTAAGATCATGAAGGAGAAGATGCCACCTAAGTTGAGAGATCCCGGCTCATTTAGCATTCCCATTCAAGTTGGGGATGTCACTTGTGAAGCCCTTTGTGATCTAGGTGCCAGCGTGAGCATCATTCCGCTGGAGCTATGTACGAAGATCGGACTTGGAGAGCCCAAGCCGGTCAAGATTCGACTTTATATGGCGGATCGCTCCATCACCTATCCCGTGGGCATCTTGGAGGACGTTCCGGTCAAGTTAGGTAACTTCTATCTACCTATAGATTTTGTCGTGCTTGACATTCCCGCAGATTATCCTGTTCCTATTATTCTCGGGAGGCCATTTCTAGCAACTTCGGGTTGCAATGTGGATTGCAAGAACGCCAAGTTGAAATTCAACATTGGTGGCGATGAGGTGGAGTTCGCACTACTTGCAGCCATGAAAGGGGAGCAGCTAACTGATGATATCTTCAACATCTACGATGAAGAAGAATCAAGAGAATTGGTGAGCTCTATCCTTATTAACGATCCACTCGAAAGAGTTCTAAGTTTTAGTTTAATAGAGGAAGGTATAGATGCTTCTTGTGACGCAGATATACGAAGCTTGAAGGCACTGGAAGAAGATCCAGGAGCTAAAACTGAGAAGCTAATCCAGGAGACGAAGATCTCCAGTTTCGGTTCCAGTTGCAGTACCTCGACCGAGGCACTTCCTGGACTGAGCGAGGCGACTGAAGAACATCTCGGTCAACGCCTCTGCGCCTCGACCGAGGTCGATGGCGAGATGATGTCAACTGAGATTACTGAGAATAATAATCTTCTTACTCACTTCTCTGACATTCATCCTCAGTTGGTGGAACATTCCATCCGCCAACTTTCTGATAAGAACGGACCTTGGTATGCTGACATTGTAAATTATCTTGTTTGCCAGGAAACACCGCCCGGATTGACGTACTCTCAAAAGAAGAGATTCTTCAAGGAAGTACGACATTATTACTGGGATGAGCCGTTGCTATTCAAGCGCGAACCGGATGGGATGCTTCGAAGATGCATTCCGGAAGATGAGGTTAATAGCGTTATACGGCATTGCCATTCGCTTCCTTGCGGAGGACATGCTAGCACCGATAAAACATGTGCTAAGGTATTGCGTTCCGGTTTCTTTTGGCCTACATTATTTAAAGATGTACAAGCTTTTGTTGTCTCTTGTGATGCATGCCAAAGAACAGGGAACTTATCAAGGAGGAACAAGATGCCACTTAATAACATCCAAGAAGTAGAAATCTTTGATGTATGGGGGATTGACTTCATGGGACCTTTCCCATCCTCCGGAGGAAACCTCTATATCTTTCTTGCGGTTGACTATGTCTCTAGATGGGTTGAAGCCATTGCTTCCCCCACTAATGACGCCAAGGTGGTGGTAAAGTTTCTGAACAGGACTATCTTTCCACGGTTTGGAACTCCGCGCATCATCATCAGCGATGGAGGAATGCATTTTATCAACCGGAAGTTCAAGGCGCTTCTATCGAAGTATGGGGTAACCCATAAGGTATCAACCGCTTATCACCCTCAAACTAGTGGACAGGTCGATATCTCGAATAGAGAAATCAAAGCAATTTTGGAGAAGACCGTCTCTAGAACAAGGAAAGATTGGTCCATGAAATTGGACGATGCTCTTTGGGCGTACAGGACCGCATTTAAGACCCCCATAGGTACCACCCCTTACAATTTGGTATATGGGAAGTCTTGCCATTTTCCCGTCGAATTGGAACACAAAGCGTATTGGGCGATCAAATGGTTGAATTTCGACATTAAGGAGGCCGGCGAGAAGCGACTATTGGAACTCAACGAGCTGGAGGAGCTGCGTTTGAACGCTTATGAGAATGCCAAAATCTATAAGGAAAGGACGAAGAATTGGCATGACAAGCGTATCGTCCCAAAGGAGCTCAACGAAGGAGACTTAGTTCTACTCTTCAACTCCCGCCTCCGCCTTTTTCCAAGTAAGTTAAAATCCAGATGGACCGGACCTTATGTTGTGAAACATGTTTTTCCTCATGGTGCAGTTGAGATATGGGGCGAAACTAGCGGAAGCTTCAAGGTCAACGGTCATAGACTTAAGAAGTATCAGCCGGAAACGCCGGTTGAGGAGGTTGCACCAATATACCTCATTTGAGACGCATTATGGTCCAGCTAGTGACCTTAAACCAAGCGCTTCTTGGGAGGCAACCCAAGGTATTGCTTTTTTTTTTTTTTTTTCCCGTTTTCTAGTCTAGCTTAGATAGTTTGCTTTTGCTTTGTTTTGTTTGTTTTTGTCGTCCTAGACAGATAACAGGAGACATATAAGGAAGGAGCATAACTGGAAGTTCAGAAGTTCGAGAATTCGAGAAGACGAAGTTAGACAGAAGCATCTCGGTTATTGTCAGACCATCTCGACCGAGTTGATTCTTGAGCAACCGAGGCGACTAGGGTTTCTGCGGAACCACCTCGGTCCGTACCACCTCGGTCCAGTCGAGACCATCTCGACCGAGGTGACAGCAGATCCAGGAACAGTATAAAAGGGGGAAAATTTACTTTTTACCTTTTTACTCTCTTCGACTCGACCACGGCGCTCCTCACCTCGCTTCCTCTGTTTTTGCTCGTTTTCGAAGATTTCCGCTTCCAAACTGCGATTGAAGAGTAGAGGATCCTATTGCAAGTGCAGATCTGCGAAGAAATCGAACGAATCGACCGAAACGAGGTAAAAACAGTCGAAACCCTAACTCGTTCATTCATTTCGATTTGGGCTTTGGTTGCCCTTGAATCTGCTGAGAAAAGGCTAAGTACCCCATAGGAAGTAATTGTAGTGATTTTTGGGGGAAAAGAACTGGATTTCTGAGATTGGAATCATACACTGTTGCGCCTCGGTCCAGTCGAACTACATCTCGACCGAGGTGATTCTTGAGGGCTGTCAGCGACCGAGGTGATCTGATAGTAGTTGAGAGAAAATGAGTTCCGATCGTCGCCTTGCCCTCGAAGATAGATCCTCACCCTCCCCTCCTTCTTCTTCTTCCCGACCTTACCGCCCGGTAATCCACGAGAGATGCCGGGTCGATTATGAGCGTATAGCTAACCGTCCAGTGATTGCACCACGTTTTCTGGACGTGTCGGCTTTTGATTGCCTAAGGGTAGATGAAGACCTTAGGCGGATGATCACCACAGTCGGGCTGGATCAGTTTACTGAGATCCGAGCCCCAGCTTACTTGGAGCCGACCCTAGAGTTCGTTAGCTCCTTCTTGTTCGCTCCAAACGGTGTGTGCAAGCTTTAAATTTATAACCCTAGACTTAAGCTTAAAACAAGGATGCGAAGCCGCAGTGTACGGGTCAATCGTAGTAAAAGCAAGAAAATTCCAGGGGTCGATCACAGGGACTCGGTGAAACAAAGTCAATACGGTGTGCTAATGTCAATACTAACCACAAAGAGCAATTAACACAATCAAAGATGAATAAGAAGTCAATAAAGCAAACATGCAATTCTAGGGATTAAAGCATCTAGTTGTGGTTCCAACTCAAGATCTATAGATAAGCGGACAAAGCTGAGATTTTTGCGTGGGGAAGGTGTTACTAAAGTGGAGTAGATCACCGGGTAAGTCTCACTACACGCTAATCCTAAACCGTAACTCCTATTACCGGGTAAGTCTCAAGGAATCAAGATAAAGAACTATAACCTCAAACTAACACACCATCTAAGGGAATAGAATCAACCTTTACCGGGTAAGTCTCAGGCTAACTCACAAAGATGGGATGGAAGCACACTCAAACCCCAATAAAGGATAAACCTTTATTACCTACACTTATGATCGTTAATACACAAACTAAGGAATTACCGGGTAAGTCTCATCCTAAGCTTGCTTTGAACCAGGAAAGGTGTAATAAGAACAGGATTTGGCAAACTCTAACACTTAACTCTCAGTTATGGATCAGATAAGTCACCTCGGTCAGCCAGTTTCCACCCCGGCCGAGGTGTTCATCGACTGAACGAGATGCTTAGGGTTAAGGTTAAAGACTCGAACTTTCAGGATCCTACTGGAATCTAAGATTATTCTATCATCGTTTTTCCCACAACCTTCAGCCAATCACCCTAGAATCACACAAGGAAATTAGCCACTCATCATCATAATGAAAGTATTAAAATTTATGGGAAGAAGGTGAATATTTGAACAAAGAAGAATTTAATGAAAAGACTTCAATAACTGAATCAAATATCACAACAAAGCGTTCCTTGGATAACAATCCAAAAAGACAAGACAACAATTGAGGGAATTGAAGACAATCTTACAAAACCCTTCAATAAAGCTATAAAAGCTATGGACTTCAATCTTCCTTCAACCTTCAAAAAGGTTCTTCAACTCTCCCAACTTGGAGTAGGCTGCTGCTGCTGCGTGTTTTTTCGGTGTAAGCGGATGCCGGATTTGTGGAAAATCCAACCCTTTTTATAGGAAAATAACCCTCCAAAGATAATAAATCTTAGAAAGATATTTTTCCATAAATATAGGTGAAATATATGATTTTGCATATCTCCTTCCTTCCAGGAGCCAAGCCCAAAAATATAAGATCACCTTCCAAAGATAAAAGATCTCAGCCAAGAATAAAATATTCTCGCCGCGTCCTAGGTGTTCGCCTCGGTCGAGTCGGCGTCTCTGGATCACCTCGGTCGAGGTGAATCTCTGGTCAACCGAGGTGAGTCTCAACTGAACGTGAAATCTCTCAAAACTGGTCCAAAGTAAATCTTTAATCCATGGTTATGCTTCCTGGATGTAGCTCCAAATGACTCATGACTCCTTTTGCTCCTTTTTGATGCAAAACGTACCATATTACCTGCAATTACAACGAAACTAGGTGTAGACCTCGATTCTCGCAAAGGTAGATGAAATGGCAGTAAAATCACGTAATGTACATACAAACATGCAGATTATGAAAGATAAAACGTCCAAACAAACCCCAAAATATAGACTATAATTCATGCTATCAAAATACCCCATACTTAGCCCTTGTCCCCAAGCAAGTTCCGCATATAGAAGACAAGATAGAATGGATTATAAGTCAATAAAATCAATGAAAAAGTCTTTCAAAAACATTTTATGGTGTGCAACTATCATAGATCACTCTAAGAGAGTACTTCCTGGAAATTAAAAACTCAATATGCTCAAAACATTTTATAAATATAGGAAAGTTGTTCATCTTTGCATTAAATCATAGAATGCATAATAAATCATAATTATCAAAATTAATCATGTATAATCCAATTTAAACCGCTAAGTCAATCAACAAGCTCAAGGTCTCAAGGGCTTCCCAAAAGAAAGGTTAAGAAACGTGTAGGGTAGGGATGTATGTAAGGTAATGTGGTGCTAGAATCCGGGAAAAGGATGAACTTCACTTTCATTTTGACTTGCAACATCTTCCACCAATAAGCTTTGCTTATTTCACACTTTTTCTTTTTACTTTACTTTTTGGGATGCATGGACAGAGGTGCACAATAACCGAAGCCTAGGAAATCTGCAATCATCAATTTCTCGAGATGCATCAAACCCTTGATGCACATACCATGACCCGTTAGGAATATCGCTCAATCCGACTTTGGCAAGACACAAACACCCGGCTATGTGAATGGTGCCGAGTTACTCATCTTCATGATTGACTTCCCCAAACCTATTATTACTTTCTAGCACTTTCACTTCCAGCCAACTTCTCAACTTTAACTTCACTTGCTTTCACCACTTCGCTTGCTTCCAAATTCCCGGATAGGTAAAGGGAGGCAAAATGTATATGAGGGGCTAAGCATGATCAAGAAGAAGAAGAAGAAGAGAACGAATTGCCTTGGTCTTTCCAAGAAGAAAGTGAGAGAACTTAACCTGCGGTGTCAACCTTCAAACTCAACATAATTTGGATAAAAACAAAGTATTAAACATGCCAAAAATTTCAAACAAAGCATTTAGCAACTTAAACATATTATAAAACCTTTCAAACACATAAAGGATTCAAAACCAGTCAGTAAACAAGATCTTCACTGAGGTCATATCCAGATAAGTAACAAAAATTCGTTTTCGAAAACTCTCAGTTAACACACCTCGGTCGAGGTGTTCTTGGTTCAACCGAGGTGAAACGCCTCGTTTGGCCAAGACTGACTCGGTCGAGATCGAAAATTTTTTTTTTAAAACCATTTTTTTTTTTCAGTTTCGACGTTTTTCTCAATCAAATAACCTGTAGGTATGCATGTAATATCAGATAATCATATAAAGGCAATGAAGCATAAATACGAAAATATCCGATAAATAAAATACATCAAAGGTGTCAAATACATCACGTAGTCACGTAGTCAAATAATACAAACACCCCATACTTGAGACACACTGTCCCAGTGGGTATAATAAAAGGTCTAATCATGAGAGTACTCACCGGATAAAAGCCGAACTGCATAAAAGAAAAATAAAGAAAATCCAGCAGCTCCTCAATAGTCTCGATCCGGTGGTGGTGGTGGTGGTATGTAGGGATACAGAGTCGGATCGTAAGGATGGCCCATGATGCGCTCGAACTGCAGCTGAGCCATGATGTGCTGATGATGCTGCCGCTCCTGCATCTCGCGGATATCCAGCGATAATGCAGCATATGAGTCGATAACCTGATCCGTCAGGTCATCAATCTGTCGGTGAGCAGCTCTATCCCTCACTCCATGCCTCCTGCGTCTAGCAGGTCTGACTGGAGAAGTCTCAGCTGGTGCCGGCTCTGTATCCTCCTCGTCGTCCAGATCTATAATAGGTGGCGCGCTCGTCCCAGCTGTATCTGTCCCTGTGTCCATCGGGACGCCACCTCCTCTCTCATCTACTGTGTCCTCATCGTCGCCCTCATCCTCAGCCTCCTCCTCCTCCTCTGCAGCAGGGGCAACTGCTCCCTCTCTGTAATCCTCCATCAGTGGAGCCCATGTTGTCTGCCAGTAGTGTGGATCAAAGACAGAGAACTGTGCAGACCATCTGATGCCCTGAGGTGCAGTCAGCTCCCATGGCATAGCGACGTAAGGTGTAGTCAAACCACGGGGAACTAGAATCCTCCGTGTGATCATCTCCTGAAGTCCGAGCGGCTTGGCAGCCGCCACCATAGTACACCTACTCAGATCCATATCCTGATACCTAGCGATATGGGTCACTATCCCACCACAGCATATATCTCCCTTCCCTTTGGCCTTGATCCTGTGCAGATCCTCTGCCAGCATCAATCCAAAGTCAGGGTATCCACCTGTGACCATGCAGTACAAAGCAAAGAGCTCCCCCTGTCGGACCTTCTGGGGCGTCTCAGTACGCGCCAGAAGCGTCTCGCTGAAGATCCTGTGAGCTAAACGAAAAGCAAGATGGAAGATAAGCTTCTCCCTGGAATCACCAGGGCGCCACCTATCTGCATGCTCCACAACATGAGCAATCTGACCCCAGAACTCTCTAGCTACGGCTCGGGTCGGGAAGTCTACAGCAGTGGGGGTAGGGAAGCCAAAAATATCTCTCCAGTGGTCTAGAGGTACTAAATAGTTCCGGTTCATCAACCGGTACTTCACAGCTCTCTCTGTGGGGAGGTAAGTGAAGGAGCTGACAAACTCAAGGGTCGGCTCTAAGTAGGCTGGGGCTCGGATCTCAGTAAACTGATCCAGCCCTACGGTGGTGATCATCCTCCTAAGCTCTCCATCAACGTGGAGACAGTCAAAGGCAGAAATGTCTAGGAATCTAGGTGCGAACACTAGAAGGCTAGCAATGCGCTCATAATCTACCCGGTGTCTCTCATGGATCACTGGGATAGAAGGTCGGGATGAGGAAGAAGAAGGGGAAGGAGAGGATCTATCTCTAAGGGCTAACAACCTGTCAGAACTCATCTTCAATCAATACTGTCAGACTACCTCGGTCGACTGACAAACTCCAAGAATCACCTCGACCGAGGTGCAGGTCGACTGGACCGAGGCGAAGACAGTCGCGATTCCACTCTCAGAAATTCAGTTCTTTTCCCCCTAAAATCACTACAGATGCTTCCTAAGGGGTACTTAAGCTTTTCCTCAACAGATTCAAGGGCAACCAAAGCCCAAATTGCAGTAAACGAGCGAGTTAGGGTTTCGGTCGTTTTTACCTCGTTCCGGCCGATGCACTCGATTTTCTTGCAAATTTGTTGTTGCAATCGACTCCTCTACCCTTCAATCTCGGTTTGGAAGCAGAAAATGTCGAAAACAAGCAAGATCTGAGATGAGCGAGGTGTGTCTGTTCGCCGCGGTCGAGGAGGATAAAAAGGTGAAAAGTAAATTTTTTTCCTTTTTATACTGTTACTGGATCTGCTGTCACCTCGGTCGAGATGGTCTCGACTGGACCGAGGTGGTACGGACCGAGGCGGTTCTGCAGAAACCCTAGTCGCCTCGGTTACTCAAGAATCAACTCGGTCGAGGTGCTCTGACAGTAACCGAGGTGTTTCTGTTTTCTCA
This sequence comes from Fagopyrum homotropicum, assembly GCA_033239125.1. Classification (NCBI taxonomy): domain Eukaryota; kingdom Viridiplantae; phylum Streptophyta; class Magnoliopsida; order Caryophyllales; family Polygonaceae; genus Fagopyrum; species Fagopyrum homotropicum. The sequence goes on from BSWB01000007.1 coordinate 17,399,631, forward strand.
GAATCTCGAACTTCTGTCCTTCCAGTTGTGCTCCTCCTTAGATATTCCCTGTTGTCTTTCCAGAACGCCAAAAACAAAGCAAAACAAAGCAAAAACAAGAACTATCTAATCTAGACTAGAAAACGGGAAAAGAAAGCAATACCTTGGGTTGCCTCCCAAGAAGCGCTTGATTTAAGGTCGCTAGCTGGACCATGATGCGTCTCAAAGGAGGTATATCGGTGCAACCTCCTCAACCGGCGTTTCCGGTTGGTACTTCTTAAGTCTATGACCGTTGACCTTGAAGCTTCCGCTAGTTTCGCCCCATATCTCCACTGCACCATGAGGGAAAACATGTTTCACAACATAAGGTCCGGTCCATCTAGATTTCAACTTACTTGGAAAGAGTCGGAGGCGGGAGTTGAAGAGTAGAACTAAGTCTCCTTCGTTAAGCTCCCTTGGAATGATACGCTTGTCATGCCATCTCTTCGTCCTTTCCTTGTAGATTTTGGCATTCTCATAAGCGTTCAAACGCAGCTCCTCCAGCTCGTTAAGTTCCAATAGTCGCTTCTCACCAGCCTCCTTGATGTCAAAGTTCAACCATTTGATAGCCCAATACGCCTTGTGCTCTAATTCAACAGGCAAATGGCAAACTTCCCATATACCAAATTATAAGGGGTGGTACCTATGGGAGTCTTGAATGCGGTCCTGTACGCCCAAAGAGCATCGTCCAACTTCATGGACCAATCCTTCCTTGTTCTAGAGACGGTCTTTTCCAAGATTGCCTTGATTTCTCTATTCGAGATCTCGACCTGTCCACTAGTTTGAGGGTGATAAGCGGTTGATACCTTGTGGGTTACCCCATACTTCGATAGAAGTGCTTTAAACTTCCGGTTGATGAAATGCGTTCCTCCATCGCTAATGATGATGCGCGGAGTTCCAAATCGTGGAAAGATAGTTCTATTCAAGAACTTCACAACCACCTTAGCGTCATTAGTGGGAGAAGCAATGGCTTCAACCCATCTAGAGACGTAATCAACTGCAAGGAGAATGTAGAGGTTTCCTCCGGATGATGGGAAAGGTCCCATGAAGTCAATCCCCCATACATCAAAGATTTCCACTTCTTGGATTTTATTAAGCGGCATCTCGTTCCTCCTTGATAAGTTCCTTGTTCTTTGGCATGCATCACAAGAGACAACAAAAGATTGCACATCCTTAAATAATGTAGGCCAAAAGAAACCGGAACGCAATACCTTAGCGCATGTTTTATCGGTGCTAGCATGCCCCCCACAAGGAAGTGAATGACAATGCCTTATGACGCTATTAACTTCATCCTCCAGAATGCACCTTCGAAGCATCCCATCCGGTCCGCGCTTGAATAGCAGCGGCTCATCCCAGTAATAATGTCGTACTTCCTTGAAGAATCTCTTCTTTTGAGAGTACGTCAATCCGGGTGGTATTTCCTGACAAACAAGATAATTTACAATATCAGCATACCAAGGACTTTTATTATCAGAAAGTTGGTGGAGGGAATGGTCCGCCAACAGTGGGTGAAAGTCAGAGAAGGGAGTAAGAAAATTGTTATTCTCAGCAATCTCAGTTGACATCGTCTCGCCGTCGACCTCGGTCGAGGCGCATAGGCGTTGACCGAGATGTTCTTCGGTCGCCTCGCTCAGTCCAGAAAGTGCCTCGGTCGAGGTACTGCTACTGGATCCGAGACTGGAGATCTTCGTCTCCTGGATCAGCTTCTCAGTTTTAGCTCCTGGATCTTCTTCCAGTGCTTTTAAGCTCCGTATATCTGCATCACAAGAAGCATCTATACCTTCCTCCATTAAACTGAAACTTATAACTCTTTCGAGTGGATCTTTAATAAGGATAGAGCTCACCAATTCTCTTGATTCTTCTTCATCGTAGATGTTGAAGATATCATCAGTTAGTTGCTCCCCTTTCATGGTTGCAAGTAGCGCGAACTCCACCTCATCGCCACCAACGTTGAATTTCAACTTGGCGTTCTTGCAATCCACGTTGCAACCCGAAGTTGCTAGAAACGGTCTCCCGAGAATAATAGGTACTGGATAATCTGCGGGAATGTCAAGTACGACAAAATCTATGGGTAGATAGAAGTTACCTAACTTGACCGGAACGTCCTCCAAGATGCCCACGGGATGGGTAATGGAGCGATCCGCCATGTAGAGTCGAATCTTGACCGGCTTGGGCTCTCCAAGACCGATCTTCGTGCATAGATCCAGCGGGATGATGCTCACGCTGGCTCCTAGATCACAAAGGGCTTCACAAGTTACATCCCCAACTTGAATGGGAATGCAAAATGAGCCGGGATCTCTCAACTTAGGTGGCATCTTTTCCTTCATAATCTTGATAAGCTCCGAAGATTTAGATGTCATCCTAACTTCACCAACATCCTCCAGCTTCCTCTTCCTTGATAGGATCTCTTTTAAGAACTTCCCATAGGCGGGCATACCTAAAATAGCATCAAGGAAAGGAATATTAATATGTAATTTATTCATCAAGTCAAGAAACTTACCAAAGTGCTTGTCAAGATGTGCTCTGGCTCTGGACTGAGGGAATGGAAGTGGTGGCTTATATGCAGGGGGTGGAACATAAGTTTCTGTCGTTCCTCCTGCTTTCTGTTGCTCCGCCTCGGTTGGCATCTCGGTCGAGGTGTTCTTCGACTGGATCTGGACCGAGGTGGTCTGCGTCGAGCGAGGTATTGGATCTGCAGTTTTGAGTCCACTCCTCGTCGTTATGGCCATGCACTGGCCCTTAGGGTTAGTTTCCGTCTTTGCTGGAAGCTTCCCTGGATCTCTTGGCGCTTCATTCGCCCTATTAGCAAGTTGTTGTTCGAAGGACTTTTGGGCCCTCGAAAATGAAGTCATAGAATTCTCCATAGCGCTAAGCTTGATCAAGATTGCCTCCAGAACTGCGTTTTTCTTTTCTGGCTGAGACAAACTTGATCCTTGCCCTTGGCTTTTCAATGGAGTAGAAGAGGAAGAAGAAGGGGGAGAGAGGAAAGGGTTAGAGGAATCATTAGAGTTGAAGTTTGAATGATTGTTACCGTGGTTTTGGTTATTCGCCCTCCAGTTGTTGCTATTGGATCCTCTATTGTTGTTGTTGTAGTTGTTGTTTCGGGGGCCGTTGTTGTTGTTACGGTACCCGTTATTGTTGTTGTTCCTTTGCCCTTGCTCTTCCTTCTTAGTTTGAGCCATCAAGAGCTCCTTCAATTGCTTCACGTCATTCGTCAAAGACGTGAGTTGATTGTTGTTGGGTTGAGTCTCTTGAAAGTTGACTCTTTTAACCCCACCTTGAGCTCCTTGGTGGGTATACTTCTCCATATGCAAGGCTTGCTTCTCAATGAAGTCCCAAGCCTCATCAATCGCCATGTCCATGAAGGTACCGGCGGAGAGTAGTTGGAGATTGAACTGGGTGCTTCCGTCCAGCCCTTTGAAGTAGATCTCCAACAACTCGATCTTTGGAATCCCATGATGTGGGCAATCCAAAAGGATATCCTTGAACCGCTCCCAAGACTTGGACAAGCTCTCCTTGTCCTTCATGATGAAAGCATTGATCTTCCCTCTCATTTCGGCGGTCTTTGAGGGGGGGAAGAATTTGGTTAGGAATTCCGTGGTCATCTCCTCCCATGTGCTGATTTTTCCTGGAGGGAGAGATTGATACCAAGTAAGAGCTCTATCTTTTAAAGAAAAGTAAAAAGGTCTTAGCTTGTAGTTGTTATTCTCAATTCTGGGAGGTCGCAAGGTTTCCATCAAGATCTCGTAGTTTTGAAGATGTTGATGCGGCGACTCTTTCTCTAGTCCTCCGAATTGGCATTGGCGAATCATGGCTAGAACTTGCGGTCGAAATTCGTAGTCATGATCTGCTGGATCTCCTAGGTTCACTCCTGGACGCCTCAGTTATTGATTAGGGTCCATCCTTTGACCTAGGGTTTGTGGGAGTCCTGCAAGAAGAACATCTCGGACTGGCAACCGAGGTGGAAGTACCTCGGCCGGGGCGTCAGGTACTGGATTCTGCCTCGGTCGCGGGTCAACAGGAGGATCTTCCCTCGGTCGAGGTAGAACCTGTTCTCGTATGACTGCTATCTCAGCTTCGATTGTTGCAGTCCTGGTGCTATTCTCTTCTTTCTCTTGTCTGAGTTCTTCCTTGATGAGGCGTAGCAGCTCTAGCGCCTCTTTCAATTGGGCCGCAAGATCACGATCGTCTTGTTGGGCCATCTTTGCTTCTCTTAAGCGTCGCTTGTATGTCTTTTCTGGTTCGGGATCGTAAGGAACGATTTCCTTCCCAGCGCTGGTTCTTCGCATATACCTAAGAAAGAACCTGCAAAAGTCACTCAAGTAGAGTGGTTAGATGAAACGGGGCAAACGCCCCAAGAGCAAACCGTACCGGCTCGGTCTAGACCAAGTCCCCGGCAACGGCGCCAAAAACTTGTTCGCTCCAAACGGTGTGTGCAAGCTTTAAATTTATAACCCTAGACTTAAGGTTAAAACAAGGATGCGAACCCGCAGTGTACGGGTCAATCGTAGTAAAAGCAAGAAAATTCCAGGGGTCGATCACAGGGACTCGGTGAAACAAAGTCAATACGGTGTGCTAATGTCAATACTAACCACAAAGAGCAATTAACACAATCAAAGATGAATAAGAAGTCAATAAAGCAAACATGCAATTCTAGGGATTAAAGCATCTAGTTGTGGTTCCAACTCAAGATCTATAGATAAGCGGACAAAGCTGAGATTTTTGCGTGGGGAAGGTGTTACTAAAGTGGAGTAGATCACCGGGTAAGTCTCACTACACGCTAATCCTAAACCGTAACTCCTATTACCGGGTAAGTCTCAAGGAATCAAGATAAAGAACTATAACCTCAAACTAACACACCATCTAAGGGAATAGAATCAACCTTTACTGGGTAAGTCTCAGGCTAACTCACAAAGATGGGATGGAAGCACACTCAAACCCCAATAAAGGATAAACCTTTATTACCTACACTTATGATCGTTAATACACAAACTAAGGAATTACCGGGTAAGTCTCATCCTAAGCTTGCTTTGAACCAGGAAAGGTGTAATAAGAACAGGATTTGGCAAACTCTAACACTTAACTCTCAGTTATGGATCAGATAAGTCACCTCGGTCAGCCAGTTTCCACCCCGGCCGAGGTGTTCATCGACTGAACGAGATGCTTAGGGTTAAGGTTAAAGACTCGAACTTTCAGGATCCTACTGGAATCTAAGATTATTCTATCATCGTTTTTCCCACAACCTTCAGCCAATCACCCTAGAATCACACAAGGAAATTAGCCACTCATCATCATAATGAAAGTATTAAAATTTATGGGAAGAAGGTGAATATTTGAACAAAGAAGAATTTAATGAAAAGACTTCAATAACTGAATCAAATATCACAACAAAGCGTTCCTTGGATAACAATCCAAAAAGACAAGACAACAATTGAGGGAATTGAAGACAATCTTACAAAACCCTTCAATAAAGCTATAAAAGCTATGGACTTCAATCTTCCTTCAACCTTCAAAAAGGTTCTTCAACTCTCCCAACTTGGAGTAGGCTGCTGCTGCTGCGTGTTTTTTCGGTGTAAGCGGATGCCGGATTTGTGGAAAATCCAACCCTTTTTATAGGAAAATAACCCTCCAAAGATAATAAATCTTAGAAAGATATTTTCCCATAAATATAGGTGAAATATATGATTTTGCATATCTCCTTCCTTCCAGGAGCCAAGCCCAAAAATATAAGATCACCTTCCAAAGATAAAAGATCTCAGCCAAGAATAAAATATTCTCGCCGCGTCCTAGGTGTTCGCCTCGGTCGAGTCGGCGTCTTTGGATCACCTCGGTCGAGGTGAATCTCTGGTCAACCGAGGTGAGTCTCAACTGAACGTGAAATCTCTCAAAACTGGTCCAAAGTAAATCTTTAATCCATGGTTATGCTTCCTGGATGTAGCTCCAAATGACTCATGACTCCTTTTGCTCCTTTTTGATGCAAAACGTACCATATTACCTGCAATTACAACGAAACTAGGTGTAGACCTCGATTCTCGCAAAGGTAGATGAAATGGCAGTAAAATCACGTAATGTACATACAAACATGCAGATTATGAAAGATAAAACGTCCAAACAAACCCCAAAATATAGACTATAATTCATGCTATCACTTCTCCTACCTCCCCACAGATTAGTCTGTGAAGTACCGGTTGATGAGCCGGAACTTCATAGTTCCCTTAGAGGTATGGAGAGAGATTTTCGGTTTCCCTGAGCCCACCGCCACTGACTTTCCCTCCCGATCTGTAGCTAGGGAGTTCTGGGGGCAGATTGCCCATATTACTGAGCATGTAGATAGATGGCGCCCTGGAGATTCCAGGGAGAAGGTCATCTTCCACCTTGCCTTCAGATTATCCCATAGGATATTCAGCGAGACACTTCTGGCGCGTACTGAGACGCCCCAGAAGATCCGACAGGGCGAGCTCTTCAGCCTTTACTGTATGGTCACGGGGGGTTTCCCAGACTTTGGCTTGATCTTGGCAGAGGACCTGCACAAGATCAAGGCTAAAGCGAAGGGAGATATCTGCTGCGGAGGTCTAGTCACCCACATAGCTGCTTATCACGGGATGGACCTCAGTGCTTGTACGATGGTGGCGGCTCCGAAGCCGCTTGGATTACAGGAGATGATCACACGGAGGATTTTGGTTCCCCGTGGTCTGACCACTCCATATGATGCTATGCCGTGGGAGCGGACTGCGCCACAGGGTATCCGCTGGTCTGCCCAGTTCACAGTTTTCGATCCACATTATTGGCAGACAGCTTGGGCTCCACTGATGGAGGATCATAGGGAGGCAGCAGCTGCCCCGGCTGAGGAGGAGGATGACGATGATGAGGAGACAGTAGACGAGAGAGATGGTGGAGTCCCGATGGATAGAGGGACGGATACTGCAGGTACGAGCGCGCCACCGATCATAGATCTTGATGATGACGATGAGACTGAGCCTGCACCAGCTGAGACTTCTCCGGTCAGACCCGCTAGACGCAGGAGGCGCGGAGTGAGAGATCGAGCTGCCCACAGATGGATCGATGACCTGACGGATCAGGTTATTGACTCGTATGCTGCATTATCGCTGGATATCCGCGAGATGCAGGAGCGGCAGCACTATCAACACATCATGGCCCAACTTCAGTTCGAGCGTGTCATGGGTTATCCGTTCGTTCCGACTCAGTATCCGTACGTACCACCACCACCACCACCAGATCAGGACTATTGATGAGCTGCCGGATTTTCTTTATTATATTTTTATACAGTTCAACTATTTATCCGGTGAGTACTCTTGTCTCTAGACTTATATTGACCCACTGGGACAGTGTGTCCCAAGTATGGGGTGTTTGTATTTATGTGATGACTTCGATGTACTTATTTGACTATTTTGATGTATGACATTTGATCGGATATTTCATATTGATGCTTCATTTGCCTTTATATGCTTATCTGATATTACATGCATACTTACAGGTTATTTGATTGAGAAAAACGTCGAAACTGAAAAAAAAAATGGTTTTTTTAAAAATTTTTTTGACCTCGACCGAGTCAGTTCTGGCCAAACGAGGCGTTTCACCTCGGTTGACCAAGAACACCTCGACCGAGGTGGGTTAACTGAGAGTTTTTGAAAAATTATTTTTGTGTTACTTATCTGGATATGACCTCAGTGAAGATCTTGCTTACTGACTGGTTTTAAATTCTTTATGTGTTTGAAAGATTTTATAATATGTTTAAGTTGCTAAATGCTTTGTTTGAAATTATTGGCATGTTTAATACTTTGTTTTTATCCAAATTATGTTGAATTTGAAGGTTGACACCACAAGAGAAGTTCTCTCACTTTCTTCCTGGAAAGACCAAGGCAATTCATTCTTCTCTCTTCTTCTTCTTGATCATGCTTAGCCCCTCATATACATTTTGCCTCCTTTACCTATCCGGGAATTTGGAAGCAAGCGAAGTGGTGAAAGCAAGTGAAGTTAAAGTTGAGAAGTCGGCTGGAGTTGAAAGTGCTAGAAAGTAATAATAGGTTTGGGGAAGTCAATCATGAAGATGAGTAACTCGGCACAATTCACATAGCCGGGTGTTTGTGTCTTGCCAAAGTCGGATTGAGCGATATTCCTAACGGGTCATGGTATGTGCATCAAGGGTTTGATGCATCTCAAGAAGTTGATGACTGCTGATTTCCTAGGCTTCGGTTATTGTGCACCTCAATCCATGCATCCCAAAAAGTAAAGTAAAAAGAAAAAAAGTGTGAAATAAGCAAAGCTTATTGGTGGAAGATGTTGCAAGTCAAAGTGAAAGTGAAGTTCATCCTTTTCCCGGATTCTAGCACCACATTAACCTTACATACATCCCCACCCTACACATTTCTTGACCTTTTCTTTTGGGAAGCCCATGAGACCTTGAGCTTGTTGATTGACTTAGTGGTTTAAACTGGATTATACATGATTAATTTTGATAATTATGATTTATTATGCATTCTATGGTTTTATGCAAAGATGAACAACTTTCCTATATTTATAAAATGTTTTGAGCATATTGAGTTTTTAATTCCATGAAGTATTCTCTTAGAGTGATCTATGATTGTAACACACCATAAAAATGTTTTTGAAAGACTTTTCATTGATTTTCTTGACTTATAATCCATTCTATCTTGTCTTCTATATGCGGAACTTGCTTGGGGACAAGCAAGGGCTAAGTATGGGGTATTTTGATAGCATGAATTATAGTCTATATTTTGAGGTTTGTTTGGACATTTTATCTTCAATAATCTGCATGTTAGCATGTATAATATGTGATTATATTACCATTTCATCTACCTTTGCGGGAATCGAGGTCTACACCTAGTTTTGCTGTAATTGCAGGTGAAATGGCACGTTTTGCATCAAAAAGGAACAAAAGGAGCTATGGACTCATCGGAGCTACGTTGAGGAACATAAGGAACCATCCAGGAAGCATAGCCATGGATTAAAGATTTACTTTGGACCAGTTTTGAGAGATTTCACATTCAGTTCTGACTCACCTCGGTTGACCAGAGATTCATCTTGACCGAGGTGATCCAGAGACGCCGACTTGACCGAGGCGAACACCTAGGACGCGGCGAGAATATTTTATTCTTGGCTGAGATCTTTTATCTTTGGAAGGTGATCTTATATTTTTGGGCTTGGCTCCTGGAAGGAAGAAGATCTTATATTTTACCTATTTTTATGGGAAAAGATCTTTCTAAGATATTTTATCTTTGGAGGATTATTTTCCTATAAAAAGGGTTGGATTTCCCACAAATCCGGGATCCGCTATCATCCAGCATACATCGCCGCAGCCATACTCCAGTTGGGAGTTTTGAAGAACCTTTTTGAAGGTTGAAGGAAGATTGAAGATTATAGCTTTTATAGCTTTTTGGAGGGTTTTGTAAGATTGTCTTCAATTCCCCTTCCTTGTTGTCTTATCTTGTTGGGTTTATATCCAAGGAACGCTTTTGTTGTGATATTCGATTCAGTTATTGAAGTCTTTTTAATTAAATTCTTCTTGTTCAAATATTCACCTTCTTCCCATATATTTAATACTTTCATAATGATGATGAGTGGCTAATTTCCTTGTGTGATTCTAGGGTGATTGGCTGAAGGTTGTGGGAAAAACAATGATAGAATAATCTTAGATCCCAGTAGGACCCTGAAAGTTCGAGTCTTTAACCTTAACCCTAAGCATCTCGCTCAGTCGATGAACATCTCGGCCGGGGTGGAATCTGGCTGACCGAGGTGACTTATCTGATCCTAAACTGAGAATTAAGTGTTAGAGTTTGCCAAATCCTATTCTTATTACACCTTTCCTGGTTCAAAGCAAGCTTAGGATGAGACTTACCCGGTAATTCCTTAGTTTGTGTACAAACGATCATAAGTGTAGGTAATAAAGGTTTATCCTTTATTAGGGTTTGAGTGTGCTTCCATCCCATCTTTGTGAGTTAGCCTCAGACTTACCCGATAAAGGTTGATTCTATTCCCTTAGATGGTGTGTTAGTTTGAGGTAATAATTCTTTATCTTAATTCCTTGAGACTTACCCGGTAATAGGAGTTACGGTTTTGGATTAGTGAGTAGTGAGACTTACCCGGTGATCTACTCCACTTTAGTAACACCTTTCCCTTGCAAAAATCTCAGCTTTGTCCGCTTATCTTTAGATCTTGAGTTGGAACCACAACTAGATGCTTTAATCCCTAGAATTGCATGTTTGCTTATTGACTTCTTATTCATCTTTGATTGTGTTGATTGCTCTTTGTGGTTAGTATTCACGAAGCTTACCGTTATTGACTTTGTTTCACCGAGTCCCTGTGATCGACCCCTGGAATTTCTTGCTTTTTACTACGATTGACCCGTACACTGTGGGTTCGCATCCTTGTTTTAAGCTTAAGTCTAGGGTTATAAATTTAAAGCTTGCACACACCGTTTGGAGCGAACAAGGCTATAGGTTATACCACGGATGATCTTATTGGCATTAAACCTTCTTTCTGCATGCATAGAATTCTAATGGAGGACAATCATAAGACTTCACGGGAACCTCAAAGACGGTTAAATCCGATCATGAAAGAGGTTGTAAAGAAAGAAATTCTTAAGTTGTTGGATGCAGGTATTATTTATCCTATCTCGGACAGCAAGTGGGTTAGCCCGGTGCATGTCGTTCCGAAGAAAGGAGGGATGACCTTTGTGACAAATAAGAACAACGAGTTGATCCCAACTAGGACCGTTACGGGCTGGAGGGTTTGCATCGATTACAGGAAGCTGAACACGGCCACACGGAAGGACCATTTTCCACTTCCCTTCATCGATCAGATGCTCGAGCGGTTGGCCCAGCATTCACATTTTTGCTACTTGGACGGCTATAGTGGATTCTTCCAGATTCCTATCCATCCGGATGATCAGGAGAAGACCACTTTCACTTGTCCATGGGGGACATTTGCCTATCGGAGGATGGCATTTGGATTGTGCAATGCACCCGCTACCTTCCAGCGATGCATGATGGCTATCTTTTCCGAGTACATAGAGAATATCATGGAGATATTTATGGATGATTTTTCCGTATACGGATCCTCTTTTGACGACTGTCTATCTAACCTTTCGCTAGTGCTCAAAAGATGTGAAGACACTAATCTCGTCTTGAATTGGGAGAAGTGTCATTTATGGTTAATGAAGGCATTGTACTAGGACACCTCGTTTCTGATCGAGGTATTGAGATCGATCGAGCTAAGATCGAGACTATTGAGAAACTCCCTCCTCCTTGTTCTGAGGAGTTTTCTCGGGCATGCAGGTTTCTACAGGAGATTCATCAAGGACTTCTCTAAGATTTCTAAACCTCTAACTAACCTCTTGAATAAAGATGTTGTTTTTGAGTTTTCGCAGGAGTGTCTTGATGCTTTTTACAGGATTAAGGAAGCATTGATCTCCGCTCCCATTATCCAACCTCCTGATTGGACCTTGCCCTTTGAGGTCATGTGTGACGCTAGTGATGTAGCCGTAGGAGCGGTGCTTGGACAGAAGAAGGATGGCCGGACCACCGCCATTTACTATGCTAGCAAGACGCTAGATGTAGCCCAGCGCAACTACGCTACCACTGAGAAGGAGTTGTTGGCGGTTGTATACGCTTTCGAGAAGTTTCGTTCCTACTTAGTTGGGGCGAAGGTCATTGTCTACACCGACCATGCAGCCATTCGTTACTTGTTGGCTAAGAAAGATGCCAAGCCACGCCTTATTCGATGGATTCTCTTGCTTCAAGAGTTTGACCTAGAGATCCGCGATAAGAAGGGATCCGAGAACTCCGTTGCGGATCACCTCAGCCGGCTACCGGAATCTTCCCGCGAGACGGATGACCCACCCATAGACGATTCATTCCCCGATGAGCACTTACACTTGTTGGAGCGTTTGATGGATTTACTTACTTCACCCCACGATGGAGGTGAAGTATGGGGTGAGGGCACCTCCCATTACGTTTGATGACGCATTATGGTCCAGCTAGCGACCTTAAACCAAGCGCTTCTTGGGAGGCAACCCAAGGTATTGTTTTCTTTTTCCCGTTTTCTAGTCTAGCTTAGATAGTTTGCTTTTGCTTTGTTTTGTTTGTTTTTGGCGTCCTAGACAGATAACAGGAGACATCTAAGGAAGGAGCATAACTGGAAGTTCAGAAGTTCGAGAATTCGAGAAGACGAAGTTTGACTGAGACACCTCGGTCCAGTCGAGGCCACCTCGACCGAGTTGATTCTTGAGCAACCGAGGCGACTAGGGTTTCTGCAGAACCACCTCGGTCCGTACCACCTCGGTCTAGTCGAGACCATCTCGACCGAGGTGACAGCAGTTCCAGGAACAGTATAAAAAGGAAAATTTTTTTCTGTTTTTACTTTTACCTTCTTCGACTCGACCGCGGCGCTTCTCATCTCGCTTCCTCAGATCTTGCTCGTTTTCGACGATCTCCACTTCCAAACTGCGATTGAAGGGTAGAGGAACCCATTGCAAGTACAGATCTGCGAAGAAATCGAACGAATCGACCGAAACGAGGTAAAAACAGTCGAAACCCTAACTCGTTCATTCGTTTCGATTTGGGCTTTGGTTGCCCCTGAATCTGCTGAGAAAAGGCTTAAGTACCCCATAGGAAGCAATTGTAGTGAATTTTGGGGGAAAAGAACTGGATTTCTGAGATTTGAATCGCAAACTGCTACGCCTCGGTCCAGTCGAACTGCATCTCGACCGAGGTGATTCTTGAGGATTGTCAGCGACCGAGGTGCTCTGACAGTAGCTGAAAAAAAATGAGTTCCGAACGTCGCCTTGCCCTCAGAGATAGATCCTCACCCTCCCCTCCTTCCTCTTCTTCCCGACCTTACCGCCCGGTGATCCACGAGAGATGCCGGGTAGATTATGAGCGTATAGCTAACCGTCCAGTGATTGCACCACGTTTCCTGGACGTGTCGGCTTTTGATTGCCTAGGGGTAGATGGAGACCTTAGGCGGATGATCACCACAGTTGGGCTGGATCAGTTTACTGAGATCCGAGCCCCAGCTTACTTGGAGCCGACCCTAGAGTTCGTTAGCTCCTTTTCCTACCTTCCCACAAAGCAGTCTGTGAAGTACCGGTTGATGAACCGGAACTTCATAGTTCCCTTAGAGGTTTGGAGAGAGATTTTCGGCTTTCCTGAGCCCACCGCCACTGACTTCCCTTCCCGATCTGTAGCTAGGGAGTTCTGGGGGCAAATTGCCCATATTATTGATCATGCAGATAGATGGCGCCCTGGAGATTCCAGGGAGAAGGTCATCTTCCACCTTGCCTTCAGATTAGCCCATAGGATATTCAGCGAGACACTTCTGGCGCGTACTGAGACGCCCCAGAAGATCCGACAGGGCGAGCTTTTTAGTCTTTACTGTATGGTTACGGGGGGTTTCCCAGACTTTGGCTTAATCTTGGCAGAGGACCTGCACAAGATCAAGGCCAAAGCGAAGGGAGATATCTGCTGCGGAGGTCTAGTCACCCACATAGCTGCTTTTCATGGGATGGACCTCAGTGCTTGTACGATGGTGGCGGCTCCGAAGCCGCTTGGATTGCAGGAGATGATCACTCGGAGGATTCTAGTTCCCCGAGGTCTGACCACTCCATATGTTGCTATGCCGTGGGAGCGGACTGCACCACAGGGGATCCGCTGGTCTGCCCAGTTCACAGTTTTCGATCCGCATTATTGGCAGACAGCTTGGGCTCCACTGATGGAGGATCATAGGGAGGCAGCAGCTGCCCCAGCTGAGGATGAAGAGGAGGAGGATGACGATGACGAGGATACAGTAGATGAGAGAGATGGTGGAGTCCCGATGGATACAGGGACAGATACTGCAGGGACGAGCGCACCGCCGATCATAGACTTGGACGATGATGAGACTGAGCCTGCACCAGTTGAGACCTCTCCGGTTAGACCTGCTAGACGCAGGAGACACAGAGGGAGAGATCCAGCTGCCCACAGACGGATCGATGACCTGACGGATCAGGTTATTGATTCCTATGCTGCATTGTCGCTGGATATCCGCGAGATGCAGGAGAGGCAGCATTATCAGCATATCATGGCCCAGCTTCAGTTCGAGCGCATCATGGGTCATCCATTCGACCCGACTCAGTATCCATACGTGCCACCACCACCACCACCGGATCGCGACTATTGAGGAGCTGTAGGATTTTCTTTGTTCTATTTTTATGCAATTCAGTTTTTTATCCGGTGAGTACTCTCATTTCCAGACTTATATTGACCCACTGGGACAGTGTGTCCCAAGTATGGGGTGTTTGTATTTATGTGATGACTTTGATGTACTTATTTGACTACTTTGATGTATGACGCACATTTGATCGGATATTTCATATTTATGCTTCAGTTGCCTTTATATGTTTATCTGATAATACATGCATATCTACAGGTTATTTGATTGAGAAAAACGTCGAAACTGAAACAAAAAAATTGTTTTAAAAAAAAATTTTTTTTTGACCTCGACCGAGTCAGTCTTGGCCAAACGAGGCGTTTCACCTCGGTTGAACCAAGAACACCTCGACCGAGGTGGGTTAACTGAGAGTTTTCGAAAATTATTTTTGTGTTACTTATCTGGATATGATCTCAGTGAAGATCTTGCTTACTGACTGATTTTAAATTCTTTATGTGTTTGAAAGGTTTTATAATATGTTTAAGTTGCTAAATGCTTTGTTTGAAATTATTGGCATGTTTAATACTTTGTTTTTATCCAAATTATGTTGAATTTGAAGGTTGACACCACAAGAGAAGTTCTCTCACTTTCTTCCTGGAAAGACCAAGGCAATTCATTCTTCTCTCTTCTTCTTCTTGATCATGCTTAGCCCCTCATATACATTTTGCCTCCCTTTACCTATCCGGGAATTAGGAAGCAAGCGAAGTGGTGAAAGCAAGTGAAGTAAAAGTTGAGAAGTGGCTGGAAGTGAAAGTGCTAGAAAGTAATTTTAGGTTTGGGGAAGTCAATCATGAAGATGAGTAACTCGGCACCATTCACATAGCCGGCTGTTTGTGTCTTGCCAAAGTCGGATTGAGCGATATTCCTAACGGGTCATGGTATGTGCATCAAGGGTTTGATGCATCTCAAGAGATTGATGATTGCTGATTTCCTAGGCTTCGGTTATTGTGCACCTCTGTCCATGCATCCCAAAAAGTAAAGTAAAAAGAAAAAAAGTGTGAAATAAGCAAAGCTTATTGGTGGAAGATGTTGCAAGTCAAAGTGGAAGTGAAGTTCGTCCTTTTCCCGGATTCTAGCACCACATTACCTTACACACATCCCTACCCTACACGTTTCTTGACCTTTTCTTTTGGGAAGCCCTTGAGACCTTGAGCTTGTTGATTGACTTAGTGGTTTAAACTGGATTATACATGATTAATTTTGATAATTATGACTTATTATGCATTCTATGATTTTATGCAAAGATGAACAACTTTCCTATATTTATAAAATGTTTTGATCATGTTTAGATTTTAAATTCCATGAAGTATTCTCTTAGAGTGATCTATGATTGTAACACACCATAAAAATGTTATTGGAAGACTTTTCATTGATTTTTATGACTTATAATCCATTCTATCTTGTCTTCTATATGCGGAACTTGCTTGGGGACAAGCAAGGGCTAAGTATGGGGTATTTTGATAGCATGAATTATAATCTATATTTTGGGGTTTGTTTGGACGTTTTATCTTCAATAATCTGCATGTTAGCATGTATAATATGTGATTATATTACCATTTCATCTACCTTTGCGGGAATCGAGGTCTACACCTAGTTTTGCTGTAATTGTAGGTAAAATGGCACGTTTTGCATCAAAAAGGAGCAAAAGGAGTCATGAGTCATTTGGAGCTACATCCAGGGAGCATAGCCATGGATTAAAGATTCACTTTGGACCAGTTTTGAGAGATTTCACATTCAGTTATGACTCACCTCGGTTGACCAGAGATTCATCTCGACCGAGGTGATCCAGAGACGCCGACTCGACCGAGGCGAACACCTAGGACGCGGCGAGAATATTTTATTCTTGGCTGAGATCTTTTATCTTTGGAAGGTGATCTTATATTTTTGGGCTTGGCTCCTGGAAGGAAGAAGATCTTATATTTTACCTATTTTTATGGGAAAAGATCTTTCAAAGATTTATTATCTTTGGAGGGTTATTTTCCTATAAAAAGGGTTGGATTTCCACAAATCAAGGATCTCGCATACATCCCACTTACACCGAAAGATACGCTAACACCGCAGCAGCCATACTCCAGTTGGGAGTTTCGAAGAACCTTTTTGAAGGTTAAAGGAAGACTGAAGATTTTAGCTTTTATAGCTTTTGGAAGGTTTTCTTGTAAGATTACCTTAGATTCTCTTCCTTGTTGTCTTGCTTGTTGGATTTATATCCAAGGAACGCTTTGTTGTGATATTTGATTCAGTTATTGAAGTCTTTTCCATTAAATTCTTCTTGTTCAAATATTCACCTTCTTCCCATATATTTAATACTTTCATAATGATGATGAGTGGCTAATTTCCTTGTGTGATTCTAGGGTGATTGGCTGAAGGTTGTGGGAAAAACAATGATAGAATAATCTTAGATTCCAGAAGGATCCTGAAAGTTCGAGTCTTTAACCTTAACCCTAAGCATCTCGTTCAGTCGATGAACATCTCGGACGGGGTGGAATCTGGCTGACCGAGGTGACTTATCTGATTCTAAACTGAGAAGTTAAGTGTTAGAGTTTGCCAAATCCTATTCTTATTATACCTTTCCTGGTTCAAAGCAAGCTTAGGATGAGACTTACCCGGTAATTCCTTAGTTTGTGTACCAACGATCATAAGTGTAGGTAATAAAGGTTTATCCTTTATTGGGGTTTGAGTGTGCTTCCATCCTGTAACGCCCCAATTTTGGGCGCGTTTGTGATATTTATTTTATCCTACTTCTATCGGTATTTTTATTAGCTTAAATATTTTATTAAAAGTATTTATACGGAGTACGATATTTTGTTTCCGAGTATTTTTATATTGGATACATTCACGGATACCCGTGTTATTATTTTCGGAAATTCAGGAAAGTTTTTCCGATTTGAAAATCCCGATCCGAGCTTTTTGATCGAGTTTAACTAGTCCCCGATGTCATGATTTTAAATTAATTATTTTTTTTTCTTTCCCAAGCCTTTTCCATGTCCTCTTGCGTCTTCTTGTTGCCTGTTGGCCTCACCTATACAAGATTGCCGCCCAAGCTACATGTTCAAGCAACCCTCAATCTAGCCTCTACAGCCTCTACACTCAACCTCCTCAAGCAACCCTTGATCTCTCCCATCTCAGGCCTCATGACCCTCTGCTCTTCATTCTCCCTCACCTCGGCTCTTCTCCCCTACACTCTCTCTTTGCAACCAATGTATCACCCTTCTCTGCAGCCTAAATCCCTCTGCCCTCTGGACCGGATCAAGCTATCAACACCACTCCCTGGAAGTCTCGCAACGCCCGGCAAGTTGGAAGACACACACCAACCCAACCTTCTCCTTCGTTGGCTTGCACACAACACCAACAATCTCTCGTCTCTATGTCTCGAACTGATCTGCAACCAAGAGTATGAGAAACCATTCCCTCCCAGTTCTGCACTTCAGTTGGCTCTCGCTTTGCCTCTCGTGACCTGTACCTAGATCTCCTCAGCGAATTTCACGCCGACGCCTTCAATTCCCCTTCCGCCCAAATCGTACCAGAGAAAGCGCACTACAGTCCTGCCCTCCACCGCCGAAGCCCTCGCCTGGGAGATCCACTTTGCCGCCTCCCTTAACTAGCCGGAGAAACTTCCATCGACAGCACCGGGGAAGAAGACCTTTGGAACCAGGCACATCGATCGAGCCTTCTCCCTATTTTTCCCCAACCTCGAACCGCATCTGTCAATCAAGCTCTGCCATGTCTTCTCCTCGCCGGATCTCTGCCTGTGCTCCCCACCACTGGGAGAGCAGCCATCGTCTGCGCCTTTCGGAACCTGCCTCGCCACCTCTGGAACGAGCCTCCGCGGACATCAGACAACCCTTCGCCGCCCTCGCCGCTCCAGCCCTGAACTCTGCTTCCGCCGAGGAGGAGAAACGCCGCCGGCCCTGAAACCCTCGCCCTCGCCTCTGAAGCAGCGCCGCCGCCCCCTGCCCTCTTGCATTGCGTTGTGAGTAAAATGGGGTTAAGAAAACCCTTTTTACCTATTTAAAACCGGGCCCCCCTTGTTTTCATTGTAATTACACAAAGTATCCTATAATTTGAATTTGAGTTTACAGCCCTAATTTCTAGAATTTACAATTGTGCCCTCTGTATGTTTAAATACAAGATTTGGCCCAATAATTTATTTACAGAATATAACCCAAGTGTTTAGAATTGCATGATTTGCCCGGAAAATATTTCTATTGCGGATTATGACCAAGTGTATAAAATTGGGTAATTTGTCCCGGAAAATGTTTTTGCGGGTTTTAACATTGGCTCTTGAAAACGGGTTTTTATCTTAGATTTATATATTATATATTTTGTTCAAATTTAGCATTATGCTAAATTTGTTTAGTTTGATGCTAGGTTCGGAAGCGCCCCGTTTAAGGCCAACGAATCCATATCTACATCCATAGATTGTCTTCCGCCTTTTGACGTCACGTGAGTACCCTCTCCCTCGAGATTATGATCTTACTCGTTTTAGTTATGTTTAGTATTAGTATCATGCTAGGTTGGATCTAGAATAACTTAGAGTTAATGCCAAGTAGTGGCCATGAACCTTAGGTGAGTTTTGAGGATTGTCGATTGTTGTAAGACGTCTAGTGTTTGGTTGATCTTGTGAGTATCTGAGGCTTGAGGTTGTGGTTATATGGTTGTTGAGATTATGGGTTAGGATATGTGTATCCTAACATAGTGTTGATACCATTGAGATTGTTGAGACTAGACATGTTTATCCTAGTATGTGTTGTGGCCTGCGGGTTATGTTTAGAGAGCTCTTAGGGTCTAGAAGTCTAAGGACTTCTAGCTTGTGTTGAGTGTGGTGTGAGCATGAGGGATTCTAGGATGCGGTCCTAGAATGTGAGTCAAATGATCTCGCGTAGATCATTTGTGTAGAAGTCTTAGACTTCTTGAGTTGAGCGAGTTGTTGATATAGTTATCTTCTTGTGAGCAGGTTATGGGTTTCCTCCTTAAGGAAGCGAGAGTGTTGTGAATTGTGTGTGGTGACGAGGTAAGTCTCCGGACTTACTTAGCTCGTATTCTATGTATTAGATTCGATGCGTGTTTGGTGGTGTGTGTTTTATCGCTTTCATTATAACTTATAAAACCGGAATTAGGATTACCGACCTTTATATATTATTTGGCCCAAGTGTATGATAACGAGCGGTGACAACTTGTCTAGCTCTTGCGTAGAGTTAGGAGGTTCTTGGCGACTAGCCCGTGTGGTTAGACGGTCGGAGGCATCCACCGTTCCATGCGGTAAGTGGGGACCGAGGCGAGTTTCGGGAGATTCTCGTGTCACAAAAGAAATTGAATTAGGACGGGATACGACTTAATAATAAAAAGATAATAAAACGGACTTGTGATTTTGTGTACTTTGTGTGTTATGTTGATTTACTTGTGTTTGTGCCTTTCACCTTGATTCTAATGCTTCGAATATTAGCTAACGGTTTTATACCGATTGTTGTAGATTGCCTTGCAGGTTAGGAATGCGGCCGAGAGATCCGGAAGACTGGGCAGCCGGGGTTCCGTACATTTTAGGAGTGGGATTCGGTTAGAGTCGGGTTGTGTTTTATTCTTTGTTTATTATGTTGGTATGCCGCGTGTATGGCGTTTTGGTCTTTGGTGTTGTTTATCGGCTGAAGTCTTTTGTTGTTTTCCTTCGGGTTTCTTATCATTTGCATTAAAAGGAATTTCGTTTTTGCCTTTATTTGTGCCATGTTGAAAGATCCGGTGAAATTGTTGTCAAGCTAAGGGTCGGGACCCATTGTGAGGTCCCAACCCGTAGCATCCCGAGTCCTGCGGATTCGGGGTGTTACAAAGTGGTATCAGAGCCCTAGGTTGACAACAATGGCACTCGCAATCTTCTAAAGGCCGAATAAGGAATAAACAGAACCCCACGGGTTCTGAGTTTTCGTTTTCAAAATCACATGCATGAGTCGGGGTAGAATGTACGGACCACCACTCCTTCCGCGGATCTCGGAAGTTTAGTTTATTGGATTTGATACATATATGTAGATATGTATAGTATATGTGGATTGTAGTTGCATGATGGACGTGATTATATGTATAGTATATATGTGGACTATAATATATGCTTTGGACCTTGTTGTGTTGTAATGAATTACCGGATATGTTATATTAGTAGTTATATGGACATAGGACATATATAAGTTTATATACGGACTCTTATATATAGTAGTATATAGTATGGGACCTTATAGTTAGGACGACGGAAAGATAGCATCACCTTTAAGACAACGTTGTTGGCTTGGGATAGTGTTCACATGTGGATGAGTATGCTCAAGTATCGAGTTGAGCATTTCGTGCTAATGAACACCATGACGGTTATCGGATTCATTTAAAGGGTGTCAAAGATAAGGATTAGAGACAACATAAACGACGGACGAACAAATGGAAGAAAACTCGAGACAACTTAAGAGAAATCGAGATGGAGACCATAAAAGAAACAAGAGTAACATTAAGGTGTGGAAGTGGTTACAAGGAAGTCACGATTGGAAATACAACGAGACCAATAGAGATATCGAACTTAAGTTCTTCAAGAAGACGCGTGGATAACTAAAGATGCAGACCGGAGAGGAGATGTGTACACTCTAGCAAGCTTAGAGATGGTATTCCTTCAAGGCGTAAAGTTTTCTATAGGTGCTCCTAAGCATTGGCGTCAAAACGAGAAGAGTGATCGAACCTTTTGCGAAAGATTTAAGATGCCGTAAGTTAAGCTTACGGGGGTACCAATAAGTGAAGTGTCAACATCAAGGTAGTTAAGAGAAGAAGGGCATGGTGGGGTTTCACGTGGAGTTGACCGGTTTCCGTTATAATAAGGCTAAGAAACGCCAAGAAGGAGGAAGTGTGTATAAATGATGATCCCAAGAAGATAAAGGACGAAACGAGGATCTTTGATCGAGAGACTTAAGATACCAACCAAGAGGAACATGAGTGGATGCTAGCTAGGGCTATAATATTTGGGAATGTGCTCTTGAAAGACATCAATGAAGAACGGTTAAGCCTATGAAAGGGAGTTATATGAAACAACAAGGCAAAGAAGATAATTACCTTATAAAGAAGAGGAAACATGAAATGAAGAAGGGACTAACGGAGT
The DNA here is from genome assembly GCA_033239125.1 of Fagopyrum homotropicum. Classification (NCBI taxonomy): domain Eukaryota; kingdom Viridiplantae; phylum Streptophyta; class Magnoliopsida; order Caryophyllales; family Polygonaceae; genus Fagopyrum; species Fagopyrum homotropicum. The sequence continues at coordinate 17,420,995 of BSWB01000007.1, forward strand.
TTAAGGTAGAGTTCCTCGGAGAGGGTAGCTTTCATGAGAGTGTTAACATGGAAAGTGTAGTATAATGGTGGGGAGAGTAACCCAGGAGATGAGATCATGAAGAGGGGTAACAAGAACTTGGAACATTCTCGGTGGTTAAATGTCAGCAATACGGAGTTGTATCAACAGAAGTGCAAGTGTTTTAATCAAGTAGCATGGATTGAGGTCAAAAAAAAAAATAATAAAAAAAAAAAAATAACTATAATAGACCTCCTAGGGTGGGATTGTAACGAACCTATGCGACCTTCTTAGGTCATGAGATTGGCATATGGGGTAATGACACGGATTAGAATTTTTAAAGTTCGGTTAAGGTGAAGAGAACTAGAAGAAACAAGAGAAAGTGAGTCTTCTATAGTTGTTGTGCGGAAAGAGGGTATATATAAGGGGATGTGTGATATGTTTGTTCTATGGTTATGAATGTCATGTTTTCACGAGCCAAGCTAAGTCAAGGTTTTTGTGACTCGTGTGACGAAGCCATAGTGGCTATGACGGGAAACGAGGAATCTGGATTGGGGCAACGCTGCAAGCTTAGGGTTATGATGTTAGTGTTGGTGGAATCATTCGTGGATCTTCCAAAGTTGTGGTTGGGAAGTTCTGCCTTAAGGCACGCTGTCACATATGTGAAGTTGCTCATAGAATATCAAGAAGTGCATAAGGTGACCAACAAGAGTAAGAGAAAACTGAGGTTTCGAAGTTTGAAGTCGATATGAGACGTACAAGAAGTACATGAAAGATTGAGGTTAGAGCCTCTATGGTCGGTTTGATGTTGCATAAGGAAATGAAGTGTAAGGTTCTACACCTATTTGAAGAAAGGATGTCTATAGTGAAAGCTGATGTGGGATACGGAGAGCTCCTCCCATAGGTTGGGATGTCCGAGGAAACGAAGGAGATTGTATCAATTTGTTTTAAGGCATGAACGAGTCTTGTAGTTAAGACCTTTGTGACTGAACACATGCGCGAGATCAAGAGATGTTATTATCTCCATTCCTTTGAAGTGAGAAGAGGGATTAAGTTGAATTATTGTTTAACCAAGGCTTCAAGAGCCGGAAGATTCGAGCCAGTTCCACGAGTTCAGGAGATGAAGGATTTGTGAAAGAAGACTATCGACATTGTACCTACGGATGGAACATTACATTTGTGGAAGGATGTCACCCCAACAGATCGGAGTGGACCACTTGTCAAGTGTAGAACTAGGTCGTGTCGGTCATTATGAGATGAAAGGGGTAGAGAAAAGATGGAACCCGAGATAGAACAATTTCCAATGCATCAGAAGGTAGATTTTACCATTGAGATGATTTGAAGTTCATGTTGGAAGTGTATTTTGAACTATTTATTTTAAGTTCATATGAGAAAATATCTTGAATTCTTGATTTGAAGTTATTATAGAGGACACCAGTTTGCAAGGAAGAGACGGTTATCTTCGTTTGTACATTGATTACCGTTAGTTGAACAAGATAATGGAGAGAGACAAGTATCCCTTATAACGAATTGACGATTTACTCGATCGGTCACGAGGGTCAGTAGTCGTTCCTAACATTGATTTAAGTTCTGATTGCCACCAATTGAGAATTCGAGATCAGGATATTGCAAATACGACATTCCGTACAAGGTATGGTCACCATGAGCCTGTCGTGATGTCATATGGGCTTATTAATGCCTCGTATAAGATATTTGGTCTACTCTCTAAGTAGAGAGCAATTGTATGACCAGTTGTCTCAAGGTGGAGACCACCGAAGGATGTAAAAAGAAGTTACAAATTTTCTTGGTCATGCCGGTCATTACCGGATTTGGGGAGAGATTCTCCAAAGTAACACCGTCTAGGACTAACCTATTTCGGAAGACAAGAAATTTTGAGCGAGAAAAGTATCATAAGAGTTGTTAAGAGATAAGAGAAGAGTCATTAGACAACTATTTTGACATTGCCTCGAGGTATGATGGGTTTGAAGTGTACAAATGATTCTTGATTGAGTATTGAGGAAAGATGTAAGAGTAATAATATATGTGCCTTGTTAGTAAAAGTGGTGTGCGGTAAAGTACTTCCTTCGTTACTTGGAATTGCCACAAGAATTGAGGAAACGTAACATCAAAGTTTTGTTTGACAAGAACCAAAGATAATGGTGTAATTTGGAAATTCGATCTTCTTTGATAGAGAAATCAAAGAGAAACCTAATGGAAATACTGTATTGAGAATGACCCGAGAAGGAAGTTGAGTTTCCGATATATCCAACCTTTAGGAGATCATAGCGCAAGTTGGAGAAGTGGCTTACAAGTTGGCGTGGTCACCCGGTGTTTCATGTATATCAATAGAGAGAGTACATAGATCACTCGAGACATGTTGTCAGTCATGATGATCTAGTGGTAAACGAGGAACCGATGAGACTAACTTGAAGACGTAGGATAGTATTTTGGTTGAGTTTTACGCTGAGCTAGTAACATCGATACATTCGACGGGTTAGACCTAGTTCTTTCCTTGGTTGGGTTATGTGCATGTGTGACGTTATGTGTAGTTGTGTCGTGTGCGGGTTTGTGTCATATGACCTGATATATCTTGCGATGGTAGTTTGAGTAGACTGTGTAAATAGATTTGAAGGTCTAAACTTTCTTCATTTGAGAGTTTTACCTCGGCCATAGGGATCTAGAAGATCGACGCATAGCAAGTTTCGGGACGAAACTTGTTTTTTTAGGGGGATCTAATGTAACGCCCCAATTTTGGGCGCGTTTGTGATATTTATTTTATCCTACTTCTATCGGTATTTTTATTAGCTTAAATATTTTATTAAAAGTATTTATACGGAGTACGATATTTTGTTTCCGAGTATTTTTATATTGGATACATTCACGGATACCCGTGTTATTATTTTCGGAAATTCAGGAAAGTTTTTCCGATTTGAAAATCCCGATCCGAGCTTTTTGATCGAGTTTAACTAGTCCCCGATGTCATGATTTTAAATTAATTATTTTTTTTTCTTTCCCAAGCCTTTTCCATGTCCTCTTGCGTCTTCTTGTTGCCTGTTGGCCTCACCTATACAAGATTGCCGCCCAAGCTACATGTTCAAGCAACCCTCAATCTAGCCTCTACAGCCTCTACACTCAACCTCCTCAAGCAACCCTTGATCTCTCCCATCTCAGGCCTCATGACCCTCTGCTCTTCATTCTCCCTCACCTCGGCTCTTCTCCCCTACACTCTCTCTTTGCAACCAATGTATCACCCTTCTCTGCAGCCTAAATCCCTCTGCCCTCTGGACCGGATCAAGCTATCAACACCACTCCCTGGAAGTCTCGCAACGCCCGGCAAGTTGGAAGACACACACCAACCCAACCTTCTCCTTCGTTGGCTTGCACACAACACCAACAATCTCTCGTCTCTATGTCTCGAACTGATCTGCAACCAAGAGTATGAGAAACCATTCCCTCCCAGTTCTGCACTTCAGTTGGCTCTCGCTTTGCCTCTCGTGACCTGTACCTAGATCTCCTCAGCGAATTTCACGCCGACGCCTTCAATTCCCCTTCCGCCCAAATCGTACCAGAGAAAGCGCACTACAGTCCTGCCCTCCACCGCCGAAGCCCTCGCCTGGGAGATCCACTTTGCCGCCTCCCTTAACTAGCCGGAGAAACTTCCATCGACAGCACCGGGGAAGAAGACCTTTGGAACCAGGCACATCGATCGAGCCTTCTCCCTATTTTTCCCCAACCTCGAACCGCATCTGTCAATCAAGCTCTGCCATGTCTTCTCCTCGCCGGATCTCTGCCTGTGCTCCCCACCACTGGGAGAGCAGCCATCGTCTGCGCCTTTCGGAACCTGCCTCGCCACCTCTGGAACGAGCCTCCGCGGACATCAGACAACCCTTCGCCGCCCTCGCCGCTCCAGCCCTGAACTCTGCTTCCGCCGAGGAGGAGAAACGCCGCCGGCCCTGAAACCCTCGCCCTCGCCTCTGAAGCAGCGCCGCCGCCCCCTGCCCTCTTGCATTGCGTTGTGAGTAAAATGGGGTTAAGAAAACCCTTTTTACCTATTTAAAACCGGGCCCCCCTTGTTTTCATTGTAATTACACAAAGTATCCTATAATTTGAATTTGAGTTTACAGCCCTAATTTCTAGAATTTACAATTGTGCCCTCTGTATGTTTAAATACAAGATTTGGCCCAATAATTTATTTACAGAATATAACCCAAGTGTTTAGAATTGCATGATTTGCCCGGAAAATATTTCTATTGCGGATTATGACCAAGTGTATAAAATTGGGTAATTTGTCCCGGAAAATGTTTTTGCGGGTTTTAACATTGGCTCTTGAAAACGGGTTTTTATCTTAGATTTATATATTATATATTTTGTTCAAATTTAGCATTATGCTAAATTTGTTTAGTTTGATGCTAGGTTCGGAAGCGCCCCGTTTAAGGCCAACGAATCCATATCTACATCCATAGATTGTCTTCCGCCTTTTGACGTCACGTGAGTACCCTCTCCCTCGAGATTATGATCTTACTCGTTTTAGTTATTATTAGTATTAGTATCATGCTAGGTTGGATCTAGAATAACTTAGAGTTAATGCCAAGTAGTGGCCATGAACCTTAGGTGAGTTTTGAGGATTGTCGATTGTTGTAAGACGTCTAGTGTTTGGTTGATCTTGTGAGTATCTGAGGCTTGAGGTTGTGGTTATATGGTTGTTGAGATTATGGGTTAGGATATGTGTATCCTAACATAGTGTTGATACCATTGAGATTGTTGAGACTAGACATGTTTATCCTAGTATGTGTTGTGGCCTGCGGGTTATGTTTAGAGAGCTCTTAGGGTCTAGAAGTCTAAGGACTTCTAGCTTGTGTTGAGTGTGGTGTGAGCATGAGGGATTCTAGGATGCGGTCCTAGAATGTGAGTCAAATGATCTCGCGTAGATCATTTGTGTAGAAGTCTTAGACTTCTTGAGTTGAGCGAGTTGTTGATATAGTTATCTTCTTGTGAGCAGGTTATGGGTTTCCTCCTTAAGGAAGCGAGAGTGTTGTGAATTGTGTGTGGTGACGAGGTAAGTCTCCGGACTTACTTAGCTCGTATTCTATGTATTAGATTCGATGCGTGTTTGGTGGTGTGTGTTTTATCGCTTTCATTATAACTTATAAAACCGGAATTAGGATTACCGACCTTTATATATTATTTGGCCCAAGTGTATGATAACGAGCGGTGACAACTTGTCTAGCTCTTGCGTAGAGTTAGGAGGTTCTTGGCGACTAGCCCGTGTGGTTAGACGGTCGGAGGCATCCACCGTTCCATGCGGTAAGTGGGGACCGAGGCGAGTTTCGGGAGATTCTCGTGTCACAAAAGAAATTGAATTAGGACGGGATACGACTTAATAATAAAAAGATAATAAAACGGACTTGTGATTTTGTGTACTTTGTGTGTTATGTTGATTTACTTGTGTTTGTGCCTTTCACCTTGATTCTAATGCTTCGAATATTAGCTAACGGTTTTATACCGATTGTTGTAGATTGCCTTGCAGGTTAGGAATGCGGCCGAGAGATCCGGAAGACTGGGCAGCCGGGGTTCCGTACATTTTAGGAGTGGGATTCGGTTAGAGTCGGGTTGTGTTTTATTCTTTGTTTATTATGTTGGTATGCCGCGTGTATGGCGTTTTGGTCTTTGGTGTTGTTTATCGGCTGAAGTCTTTTGTTGTTTTCCTTCGGGTTTCTTATCATTTGCATTAAAAGGAATTTCGTTTTTGCCTTTATTTGTGCCATGTTGAAAGATCCGGTGAAATTGTTGTCAAGCTAAGGGTCGGGACCCATTGTGAGGTCCCAACCCGTAGCATCCCGAGTCCTGCGGATTCGGGGTGTTACACATCCCATCTTTGTGAGTTAGCCTGAGACTTACCCGGTAAAGGTTGATTCTATTCCCTTAGATGGTGTGTTAGTTTGAGGTTATAGTTCTTTATCTTGATTCCTTGAGACTTACCCGGTAATAGGAGTTACGGTTTAGGATTAGTGAGTAGTGAGACTTACCCGGTGATCTACTCCACTTTAGTAATACCTTCCCCTTGCAAAAATCTCAGCTTTGTCCGCTTATCTTTAGATCTTGAGTTGGAACCACAACTAGACGCTTTAATCCCTAGAATTGCATGTTTGCTTTATTGACTTCTTATTCATCTTTGATTGTGTTAATTGCTCTTGTGGTTAGTATTCACGAAGCTTACCGTTATTGACTTTGTTTCACCGAGTCCGTGTGATCGACCCCTGGAATTTCTTGCTTTTTACTACGATTGACCCGTACACTGCGGGTTCGCATCCTTGTTTTAAGCTTAAGTCTAGGGTTATAAATTTAAAGCTTGCACACACCGTTTGGAGCGAACAATGGTATGCTTTATTGCAATAGCATTTCTAGTATATCTTTCTAGTTTGTGTTTTATAATTGAGTTTACTTGATTTCTGGTTTTCTGATATGCATTTGTGGTTTCATTTTCTGGTATGATATCATTATATTAGTATTATATTATTTATTGGTTTGAGTTTCTGGTATGGTTTATTCATTTGTTTCCTGTCTATATTATGCAGGTTTTCATCCTTGACTCTATCCCCACACTGGCATCTTTGTTTGCCACATGTGTTGATGAAGAAGCAACCCCACTTTGTCTTAAGTGGGTTTCATCAACAAAGGGGAAGATGAAATGCAGCTTCTAGACAATAAAGGATACAGCGTCATCGGTGGCTCAAGATGACATCAAAACTATCCCCCTCAACCTAGAAGACCCAGAAACCGAGGATGACTGCAAATGGTGGGGGGATGAAGTTTTGGCCCCAGCTGGCTATCTTTGTCATCTTTTCAAAGTAGGGTTCCACGATGTACGTGTATCCACGCCTGGAGGGCATAATGTCAAGGCTATCAAGGAAGTCCCAAAGAAGGAGGAATCCGAGAGTGATGACTTTGCTACTCCTTCTCCTCCTCCTCCTCGTCGTCATATTTTGAGGTTGCCAAGACCACAAAAGGTTGTTAAGAAAGAAGATGTCCCAAAGAAAAGGAAAATTGAAGAGGGAAGGAAAAGGTATCTCAATACATTTCATACTCAATCTATATTTTAATAATGTTGCATTAGTTTCTGTTATACTAGTCTCTTTAGTTTTATTGTATGACTGCTTTTTTGCTTTCTGGTATGTGTCTGTTAGTTTCTGGTATGCTTATAATATAACTTCTGGTATTAGTTTCTGTTTTATTTTTCTGGTATGAATGCTTTGTTACTTTCTGGTATGTGTCTTTTTGTTTCTGGTTTTTGTTTTATGTTAATTCTGGTATACTTTTTTCCTTACATTCTTGTATTAGATTTAATATGTTTTCTGGTATGATATTTTTAATCTTTGTTTCCTGTGTATATTGTTATGTTTTATTTGGTTTTTGTTTCTGGTATGTTATTGATTTACTTAATAATGTTTTTTTCCTAATGTAGGGTTGCATCTAAGAAGCCTAAGACAAAACAGATTGTAGAGGAAGTATCATGGTAAACTGAAGTTGAATATGTATTTATATTATCATACCAGAATTCTTAATATTTACAAAATTTGTTCTATTGTTTTAGCCCTGAAGAAGACATGTTGGCATTGGCTACACCCCCAGTTGTTGGTGTTGCACCTTCTAGCACTGTTGGGATTGTTGTTGCTCCAGAAATGGATAACATTGTCCCTACAGATGCTTTGGTTGCACCACCTCTGCCTGATCCCACCACCTCCAATGCAGAAGCTGTGGTTGAACCACCTCTCCCTGATCCGACCACTTCCAACACAGAAGCTGTGGTTGCACCACCTGTCTGTGATCCCACAACCTCCACTATTTCTACCACAAAAATGTAGTTGATATTTTACATACCATAATTTATTAGTTTCAAATGCTTATTTGATATCGCATTTTTAATCTTTTACTGTGTTAATGTATAGTGTGTCTGATTGGGTTGAAGACTTAAAGAAACAACTACAAATCCAAAATCAATTGATTTCTGAGTTGGTCAAGAAGGTTGAGCAACAAGATGCCACTATCAACCAAGTTGTTATGAGGCAGAAGACACAAACGATGACACAACACAAAATAGAAAGTCAATGTTTCAGGATCGTCACTAATGTTCAAAGGATGGCCGGTTCTTCTAAAGGTACCAAAGCCTCTAAAAAGCCGGCCTCCCAACCTCCAGCTGATGCTCCTAAGTTAGAAGTTCTTGGGGTTTCTTCAAGTTCTGAAGAGACGGTATCTACAGAAAAGCCAATGCCCCAAGCTCAGTCCCAGCCCGAGCCCCAGCCCAAGGAGGAAGCTGAAGTTGATCAGCCAAAGGAAGAAGCTGTGGAAGAGGTATAATACACTACTATTCTTCATGTGGTTTGTTTCTGTGCATATTTATTAATGTTTGTGTTATGTTGTCGTTCTGGTACAGAAACCACTACCAGAGGTAGATGTGAAAGGGAAAGGGAAAGTTCAAACCAGAGGACCGAGGAGAATGGGTTTACGTAAAAAGAAACCCAACGACCTTGTTGTATCACCTTATGTTGTCCTAGTAAAAATCCCCAAGCCCCCCAAGCATTGTTTCTTGAGCAAGAAGGATAGAGATGCTTTTTATGCTTGGTACCTTAACCCGAAGACTAAAAAAGAATTTATTACTGAATTTCAACATTCGGCAAATAAAGAACACTTCAAGCTCTTACTCCAAAAAACTGGCTGGTTGTGGGATTATGTAAATTAACACTAACCTTACTTTTGTTTAAGTTAATAATTTCTGGTATGATGTTTTATGGTATGACTTTCTAAAACTAGCTACTGATGTGTTTCTGGTAAGATGTTGTTTGTACATTTTGTTTTTACAATTTTTGGTATGATGTGTTGTACTGCTTTCTGGTATGAGCTAGTTCTATAAGAGTCTGGTATGATTGTATTTTTGCTTCTTTTTTTTTTTCCTGGTATTATGTATTTCATTAGTTTTATGGTATGTAATTCTTTCATTTTGCCATAAATTATCATTTGATTTCCTTAGATGATATATTGCTTGAGCTTTCTGGTATTTGTTTATTTTTTGTGTTTCTGGTATGATGTGTTTTCATGTATTTGTATCTTGCCTGATGGTTATCATGTCTTGAATTCTGGTATGAACTTTTTATGTTTTTCTGGTATTATTCTCATATGAGCTCTGGTATTGAATTATTAGTTTTTTTTCCTACTTTACAGCAACTGGATGAAATGATTACATACCTCCGAAAAGCTGTAATTGAGTATCCAGAGGTTTATCGCCGTATTACCATTGTTCCCGTACCCTTCGTCGACTACTTCAACGATGTGCGTTATAAACAATACTTAGAGTTGAAAGCTACAGGGACTTTTAATTACGGTGAAGAAATTGCATGTTATATACATGGACTTGATCCTCCCTTTTTTAGAAAGAGCTTTTATGAAGTCGATACAATATACACTGCCATCAACACCTGTGGTAAACACTGGATAGCACTACAGATTGATTTAATTAAATGGTGTGTTGTTGTATATGACTCAATTGTGGACTGTATGTCTGATGGGGACTTGAAAGCTTTGCTCACCCCATTCCTTGTTATGTTTCCTTATATTCTGAAACTTAATGGAAAATTTGGGAGGTTTGGGGACAATCTTGATAAGCCATTGAATTATGTCCGAAAGACAGCCAAAGAAGTTCCACAGAACATTCCAAGGTGATTTTTACAATACTAGTCATATGTTTCTGGTATGTTCATTAGTATGATGTTTTGGAAAAACACTTATATAATCTGTTGTTTACAATTGCAGTGGAAGCTGTGGTGTATTCACAATCAAGCACATTCAGTATTTGTCGTCTGGACGAACTGATTTGTCAAACATATGTCAAGAATGGGTTCCAGCTTTCAGGGAACAATTCTGTTCTATTTTGTACCATAGGGAGTGGGTGAAACCCCACGAGTCCCTTTGAAACTTAATCTGTCCTAAATGATGTAGTTGACTCTTGCTAAACTTGTATTTTGGTATTGACTGACTCGGTTGTAATATATTAACTCTTTTGTAATATAATTTACCAAAAGTTTTTATGTTGCTATTTACCAGAAGTGTTTATGTTGCTATTTAGGATTCTGGTATTTCATTTAAGTCCCTCTAGTATGATTATATCTGGTATTTCTTTGTTATTTTTTATGCTTCTGGTATGATTGTTTTTCATATATGTGCCTCTGGTATGAGTAATTACTTACCAGAAATGTTTATTTTGTGATTTTCTGGTATGAGATATTGCATTAGTATTTCTGGTATGTGTTTCTGGTATGTGTTTCTTGTAGTTTGTTTCATATATTTGATTTTGGTATGATTATTTGTTTACCAGAAACATTCAATTTGTGATTTTCTTGCCTATGCTTTCTGGTATTCATATAAATAGCCTAATGGTATACTTTTATTTGATTCCGGTATGAGTTTTTTCATTTAGTTTTTGTTATTACCTATTGTTTTGATTCTGGTAAGTGGACATTTACACATAAAACAAACATATATTTATATAGTAACTGTTTTCTACATATCTGATAATGACAAATAAGCAAAATTAGTATTTCTGGTATGTGTCTTCATTCTTTCTCCATTGGTTGATTACGGCAAGTTTTTTTGTTATGGCCTATCCTGCCGCAACAGCTGCATTTCTTCTTCTTGCTTCCTTCCATTGATCCCCATATCCTAGCTTTAGGCAATCTTCCGGTTCTCTTCCTCTTTATTGGAGGGTTGCATTCAATAGATGTAATGCAACTTGGAATCTCACAATGCTCATGATCTACAATTGGGTATATTGTCTCCTCATATGCTGTGTTCCAATATTCAGTGCTGTAATATTTACTTACCAGAGATGCCGGATTCATTTTTGCCATCTTTGTTGCAGCTATTGCATGAACACATGGTATTTCCTCAATATTAAATTCCTTGCAAGTGCAACTCCTATCCACTAAACACACAACTTCCCTTTCTTGGTTCCATTGTACCTCAAACAACAACCTTTTTGCATCAAGCACATAGCATCCATACTTTGTTGCCTCTCCATATTTAGCTTGTATTAGGGCATCGACGTTTGGTGTTGTCATTTCTGTACATGATTCAGCACTTTGCCTTCGCGTTGCAAACCATCTACCTACTGTCTGTTTGATAACATCAATGAGGGCAAGCACTGGATAATCTCTTGCATCACACAGTACACTATTTATACATTCTGCATTGTTGCTTTTCATAATGTTATAACGTTTTGCGTTGCAAAAAGCTCGGGACCAAGCAGCAAATCCAATTTCTTCCAATAGCTGTGCAACTACTACCTTCTCCTACAAACATTAGCAGGTACACATGAAGTTATATACAATACCAAATAAAACATACCATACATCTAACATGTTTCAATACCAGAAAAAGGTAATACCATAATCATTGCTCATCAATAATAATGTTGAATACCAGAAACATATCATGTATGATACAAGAAACGATCACAAAAAGCATACCAGGATTCATACCAGATATTAAATTTAATACCAAAAACTATAATTTTCATACAACAAACTTAACATGCGTTCATACTAGAAACATTCATACCAGAAACACTATAAATGAGAGAAGGGACAATACCAGAAATGAAATAAACCACCAGAAATGAAATACCAGAAGCATAATGTGATTGCATACCAGAAAATAATAAAAACCAGAATAAGCATACCATCTTTATATTTTCAAACAGTTCAAGACACTTATCCTTTCTGTAGCACCTAGCCGCATCCACGAACATTTGTTGAACTATATTCTTGGTTGATTTTTTCTTGATGTTCCCTTTCAAGTGGTACATGCAAACTCCATGAGATGCTTTTGTGTAGTGCTTAGCAATACCATTCTTGATTGACATGTTTCTGTCCGATATAAATAGTTGTTCCTCGGTATCAGGGACAAACTTGTGTATATGATAGAAGAAGAAATCATACGAGTCATCACATTCACGGTCAACAATTGCAAATGCTAGGGGGTATATTTGTTGGTTTGCATCTTGCGCTGTTGCAAGCAATAGCACCCCACCATATTGTCCTTTTAAAAATGTTCCGTCAACTGATATGACCTTAAACAACAACAACCAAAAATCAATTAGTTTTCTGGTATACCAGAAATGGATAATAGTCATACCAGAAACTTAATTGTTCAAATATATAATACTATACTAGAAGCTGAGGTTGAAATCATAAGAGAAATGATATTACCAGAAGTACATTTATCTAACAATACCAGACACTGGTTATACAAACCAGAAAAGAGCATACCAGAAAGATAATTATACTGCTTACCAGAAACACAACATAACTACCAGAATCTATATCATTCATGCATAATTGATAATACCAGAGGCATAACTTTATTACATACCAGAACAATGATAATACCTTTCTCATTACTGAATATCCTTTGATTGATTGTCCCAAAGCAAAGAAGACATACTTGAATTTGTTTTCATCATCCAATTGCAGTGCTACAATAGTGTTTGGATTTGCCTCTTGCAATCGATGTAAGTACACCGGCACACCCTTGTAGTTCTCTTCATTTGTTCCTCTTATATTGTCCTTGACAGCCTCTTGTGCCATCCAACATTTCCAGTAGCTAGCTTCTAAACAATGCTCGTTTCTCAAAATTCCAATAATTATCTTAGGCTCGGGGAGTTTATGTGTATTAGCATACCTGAATAACATAAACAATATGATTTGAATGTACTTCATACCAGAATGGAAGAAAACAATATAGAATTGAATATTATATGTGATAATAAGCAATGAACTTACATTTTTGCAACTATTTCAGCAATGACAGGATATGAGACCTTTCTGCGATAATTTCTTTTGGTATGGAATGAACAAGTGTGCTCTCTGGTATACTTTGTTAGTGTAAACAATTTCGATTTCTTGATTTTTGAGAACCGCACGCGCCACTTACAATCTTTATCCAGACATCGCGCAAGAATAGCAAGCTTGATAGACTTTGGTATTCTGTATTGTGTACATTCGACAACAGCATTCAAACACAATGCATTTTTCACTGCGTTTTTATCCTTGAACTTTTGTCCAAGCTTAAGACCCCATTGAGTTTCTTCAGGTTCAACTTCAGTGATTGCATAGCTATTCTATGTTTCTATTTCAGTCACACTGGGAGCAGGAACAATGGCAGTGTGTCGATGATATTCATTAATTTCTTCAATTTCTGGTATAATAATTGTAGACTTTAATCTCACACACAATGGCACACTCCAGCATGGTTGAGTCAATTGATTAACTTCAACAAAATCCTCAAAATCTTCTACCGTCTCAATATCAAACGGTTGCAACGCTTTATTTAAGGTATTCTTGTATGTAAGTTCCAATTTGTTCACTATCTCATCTACTTGAAAACGTTTGGCAATCAACATCCTAATTTCTGGTATGCTAACTGGATCTCCCACAGTGATGGGTTTGCACACTACTTTATCCCCTAAATATGTCCATTCATTTCCCACAGATTTCCACTCTCCTCCACAATAAACTACAATTTGTAATTGAGCCATGACTAACAAGTTCTGTATATACCAGAAAAAAAACTAGTATAAGGATACCAGAAGTTAAAAGTATACCAGATTATGCACAACATCACAAATACCAGAAATTAAAGTATACTAGAATTATGCACAACACCACAAATACCAGAAGTTCAAGTATACCAGAATTATGCACAACATCACAAATACCAGAAGTTTAAGTATACCAGAAGTCATTCAATTCATTATACCAGAGAATTAATGATACCAGAAAGACAATTAGCATACTACAAAAGAGATTATACCAGAACTCATTAATTGATACCAAAATTAATGATACCAGAAAGATAATTATCATATTACAAAGGAGATTATACCAGAACTCATTAATTCATACCAAAATTATGCATAACACACAAATACCAGAGTATTAATGATACCAGAAAAACAATTATCATACTACAAAAGAGAGTATACCAGAACTCATCGATTGATACCAGAATTATGCACAACACCACAAATACCAGAAGTTCAAGTATACCAGACGTTGATACCAGAATACCAGAAATATAATGATACCAGAACTCATTAATTGATACCAGAACTCATTAATTGATACCAAAATTAATGATACCAGAAAGATAATTATCATACTACAAAGGAGATTATACCAGAACTCATTAATTCATACCAGAATTATGCATTACACACAAATACCAGAGTATTAATGATACCAGAAAAACAATTATCATACTACAAAAGAGAGTATACCAGAACTCATCGATTGATACCAGAATTATGCACAACACCACAAATACCAGAAGTTCAAGTATACCAGACGTTGAAGTTGTAATAACCGAAAATTTTAAGTTTCCGGTAAAGTGAAATTAAACAAGTCCGATGAGACCATCGTAAATAAATAAATAAGTAAAATAAAACGAGTTTAGTTCTATCATTTTATGTGACTTAGATTCACATAAAATGATAAATTAAATGACCGAAAATAATTTTTCGTTGTTAAAATAAAAATAATTATAATTTATAAATACGGAATCTAGTTCCGTATTATATAAATTTCCGCACAAATTAACGGGTTACGAGTTCCGCAAATTGTTTTAGGAGCTAACCGCTCAATTATTCCATTTGGGCCCAAGCAGCCAGCCCATTATACTCAGCCAAAAAAAAAAAAAAAAAAAAATTTAACCTAATCTAATTACCCTAATAATCTAATCCTACGCTAATGACTGCCGCCTATCTCTCTCTCGCAAAATCGTTACCGATTCCCTCTCTCGCAAACCACCGCATCTCACAAAGCTGTGCTGCCGCCGGATACACTGCTCCGCCGCCGCTGCCTCCAGTAGTGCCGGTAAGTTTCCGACCTCCCTCCTCTGTCCATCCGCTTCCTTCCGCTTCTGTTGCGATTCCGGGATCAATAATCGCCTTCTTGCGCAGCAGCCCATCGCCGCCAGAACGCAGCCCATCGCCGCCAGAACGCAGCCCATCGCCGCCGGAACGCAGCCTTCGCCGCTGCTGCCAGCCACCGTCCACGCCGCCGAGCCTCCTGCCGTCCGCCTCAGACCGGTAAGTGTGCTGGCCTTCTTTCCGCCTTCCTTCTGTCGCTTGTGAATGTCCGCCTCACTGCAGCCCTACGATTTACAGCAGTGCTACGAACCAGCCGGACCCTTCCGCCAGTGAACCGCCGACTAGCATTCCTCCGGTGTTTAGGTTAGTCCGAATTAGTACACTGCTGAGCATATAGATCTAAAGAGAAGAATAAAGGACTGCTGTATATTTTTATGAACAATGGAAATAAATTGGCTGCTGTAAATTTAATTTAATTCCTTCAGCTTTTAGGTTACGAACAGCCCATCTTGTCGATCAATTATAAAACGTTTGGATAAAGATCCACCGTTGAATTTTGGATATGTTGTAGACGGATATATGTAGTTTAGCATATTAAAATTTGGGGATAAATGAACGGTCGGATTGAAAGTTATGAGCTCCCGAAGTTAGGTAGTTGAGCAGTTTTGGTAAACTTAAAATTTGACTAAGTATAGGAAAGTAGAGTGAAGAACCGACTTTGGGAATTATTATAAAAATATCGGCTGAACAGTTTGGAGAAATTCTTTCTTCTAAGGTTAGATAGAACCTCATAGATGATCTAGAGATTTAATTCGGAATTTTATAAGCTGTTAAGAATTTTATATTTAGAGCCGAAGTTAAACCTTTTTCGATTCTTCCGGAAAATAGAAACATAGGAAAATGTCAGTTTCGAACCAAATAAAATTCTAAGAGTTAGGATATAATTTTAGAACTTCAAATAGGAGTTTGGACATGAATTTTAGGGTTTTCGAGAAAATCGGAACCAAGGGTAAAATGGTCATTTTACCCTAAAACTAATACTGTAATTAGTACGTCTTAATACTTTTTGATCTTAGAAGTTTTAGACTTCTATCTACGTGAAAGTGTGCTAACACACTTATCGCCTTTGACAGGCAACTGAGTGAGTACAGTTTACAGAGCGAGTGGTTATTAAAGAGTCGAGCGTTATAACAGGTAAGTCCTTTGGGCTTACTTAGCTGACTACTAAATATGAGTATAAATGATGATGGTGGTGTGTGATTGACATGTTAGAGAGATAGGTTGTGATATATAATTACCGACCTGTATTTTTGGCCTAAGAGTAACGGGCGGTGGCATTCCGCTCAGTAGCTCGCGGGGCGCTGGGGGTTTCTTTCGGGACTAGTCCACACATGGTTTGTAGTGATGCTACCAAAGGAAGTCAGCTAGACCTACACCAGTTGGATAAGGAACGGAGGCGAGAACTAATAATAGCTCTCGTGCCACAACTTAAATTGAATAATGTGAATCACTTAAATAATAGATAATAATTGGTTGAGTGCCAGCATGATGTTTGTTTATTTTTATTTCTGCTTGTGTTTGTGCTGTTATCATTTTGCTTATATTTGGTTAGTTAGCTAACTGTTGATATGTTGTTTAGATTTGACACAGGTTAGAGCAGATGCCGAGTGATCCAGATGGTAGTGGTCAGCCGGGGTGTCGTACTTTAGGACGTTATGCAATTTTTGCATTTGTGGGTTTACAGTTGAACCTTGTTTCCTTTCGTACTTTGTTGTTTTTACTTTTCCGGCTGTAGTTGATCTGGTCACATTCATGCATTGATAAAAAACTATTTTATGATTTCTGGTTTTTCCTTATCTGTGCCTTGTTGTAAGATCATGTTAAGTTGTTGTCAAACTAAGGTCGGGACCCACTGTGCGGTCCTAACCAGTAACTCCCTAAGTTGTAAAATTTGGGGTGTTACAGAAGTAAACCAGAATTATGCACAAGAACATAAATACCAGAAGATCTAGTATACCAGACGTTCAAGTATACCATAATTATGCACAACGCGACAAATACCAGAAAATTAATTATACCAAAACTCATTTTTTCATATCAGAATTAAGAAAACAAACTAGCAACAATGTTCATACCAGAATCGTAACACACTCATTCATACCAGAAACATACCAGAAACATAATTTAAAACAAAATCAAATCTGACGATACCTTATACCAGAAATACAAGAATCTGATTAAAATTTCACAATGGTGAACAAAATACCAGAATAATACTGAAGAAGATGTCGAGAGAGAGAGAGAGTAGAATATTGTTAGAGAGATACCTGTTAGATCGAAGCGAATTCTGGTATTTGAAGTCTTGAATCACAAGTCGATTGCGTTGTATTCGTTTCTGGTGTTTGATCGATTGATAACAGAGAAGATTTCTCGATCGATGGCGATTGTGAGAGATAAGAGAGAAAATAGATCGATAATTGTGATACCAGAGAAGCTTGCGAGAAGGGCGAGATCGAAGGAGGAGAAGATTGGATTCTGAGATCGAGATCGAGAGGAGGAGAAGAGTGGATTTTGAGATCGAGATCGAGAGGAGGAGAAGAAACCAGATTTGGTTTCTTTGATTGTAACAGAAAAGAGAGAGAAAGAGGGGATTTACCTAATTATTATGGTAATTAATTAACCCTTGAACGGTAAATATGGTTTTTGGGGTATATTTTGTTGATGGAAAATATAAAAAAGCCTACTTTGTATCTCTATTTCTTAATAAAGCCTACTTACCAAATTTGCTCATATATATATATATATATATACTTTATTAAAGCAAGCTACACTTATGCTGACGTGACATATTCACTTTTTTTTTCAGATTAAATAGTTTACTAAATCACGAATTAGGCCAATAAATCTTTAATACTAAAACAATAACTAAAAAATATTTCAAAACTAACCACCGATTTGGATCACGAATTAGGCCAATAAATCTTTAATACTAAAACAATAAATCTTTAATACTAAAACAATAACTAAAAAATATTTCAAAACTAACCACCGATTTGGATCACGATTTTTTTTAATTTTTTTTAATAAATCGGAACAACATGAATTAGTTGCAACTAACAAATCAAATTATTTTTAAACAAATATCTAATCGTTTTAATTATTAAAAAACAAAAACATCTACTTAGTTGCAACTAACAATATAAAATATAATTTATTTTTTTATCATTGATTTACGTATTTCAACCAAATATAAATTATTAAGATTACATTTTATAATTTATCCCAAATTATAACTAATTTATTCATTAAATTATTCGGTAAGCTTCATCTGATTTCCTATCTCATTGATATACTTAATCCATTAAAGTTTAACCCCTTCAAATTACTGATTTTTACCTATTGTGACTTTCAAATCTATTTTTTAAATTAATATTTGTGAACCCTTGTTATTTTTTACGCAATCTTTTAAAATTGGGTATTTCGGTTACATAATCTTAATCTCTTTATAAAGACTTTGTTAATTCTTTGATTAAATTTTTTTAACTGATATAAATTTTAAGTTTGCGTAATTATAATTATTATATCTTCAATTTATGAAGATTTTGTCGACTCGTTGGACATAATATTTTATAATGATAATTAAATAGTAATCAATAATAAAAAAATAATTAAAAAATATATTTTTGTTGATCTTATAATTAAGAAAATAAATAACTAATTAAACTAGAAGATGAGCTAAATATTATATTTATGAAAATAAATAATCTAACGTGAAACATCTCAATGATTGTTTTCATTTTAATTTATAAATTCATCAAATAAAATCATTAGTTCGCTCGCATGTGCATACTATTTATATATCACTTAAAGATTACCCGCACAAGGGGCGAAATATACAAAAATAGTTTAATAGTAATAAACATATCATTTATACATTATAAGAGATAGGTGAGGATTTGGAACAGTACGAATTATATCACTTATTGGGCCGTTTTTCCTTCAATTGGGCCGCCTGTTTATACTTACCTGAGTCTTTTTTCTTACGCTTTCCTGCTATGTTTTACAAGGACTTGCATTGTACGCTTGCCTACTATGTTTCACAAGGACTTGCATTGTACGCTTGCATGCTACGTTTCACAAGGACTTGCATTGTCATATTCTGGAAGAGCCCCGTGTCATCTTCTGCTCTTCTTTGCCGCTCCATCGTTCACGTTTTACTTAACATCTCCTTATGAACCCTAAATCGACTATGAAACTCTTCAAATATGCTCTTCCATCTTCCGACACCAGGTCTCGCTTTCAGCTTCTTCCATCGTCAATCTTCATAGTCTCTTGTTCTTTCTTTCTCGAGTTTATTGATTTCGGTCTCAGGTATGCCCTTAATCTTCATCATCTCTCTTATTCGTTCTTCTGATTTAGGTTTTCTTACTCTCGTTCATCGTTCAGGTATCTTTATCTGATTATTTATTTGATTTGTCGAGCCGTTGATTTTGTGAATATGTATGTGTTTCATTGGCCCTTATCTTTGTTTTGGAGATTCTAATTTCATCTATATATTACTTACTTCTGATCCCATTTTTGCTCATTGATTTAGGTGAAATGGTGTTATGCCTCCCCTCTATTGTCGTCGTTCGGCTTCAGAAACTTGATGTTTCGTTCCGACATATTTTCTGTTCCTCCACTCGCTAGGTATCTTCATCTCATTTTCTTCTCTCTCTTTCTCTTTCGTCAGCTGTTGTTTTCAATCAATCTCATCTTCAGGTTTTTGTTCCGACATATTTTGTTATTCTACTATGCAGATTATTGTGGATTCATTGTTATGTGCTCAATCAATCTCATCTTCAAGTATTAGCAAGTATTTTACATCTTTTGGATGTCAAGAGATAGTAGCCATAAAGGTAAAGTTATGGAGTGTGAAAACTCTTTTATTGTTATTTTTTATTTGTGTGTTGAAATGCTCTTTATTTGACGTAACATCTAATTGTCTTAGTCCTCATAGCTCTATTCATCTTTATTCTTCAGTGGTCCAAGGCTATTATGTATGGAGCTAATATCTACTTGCCAATATAAGTACTAATAAAATTATTAGATAACTTCCATAAGTAAATAAGTATGTAATTATCAGCTGCTATAGTTTATTCCCTAGAAGAGTTACTATATTTTGTGACTTCCTAGGTGTAGTTTCCTTAGAATGCTTCTTGATAGATTATGTAAATAATCTATCAAGAAGTAGAACTGTCAAGAATTCATCTGTTGTGGAACTGTCAAGGATTCAAGTTTCTAAAGCAATTGTCCTTTTGTTGGCTTTTTTTGTAGAGCTTTATAGCTGAGATTGTGCATGAATAACTTTCTCATGGAACCCTAAACTATGCTATAACCTGTAGTTTTTGAAGATTAATAGATGATTTTTTGGTTGGAAGGGGGTCATTGTACATGAACCTGAAGCTTTAATAGCTTAATTTACCCTTTTCACATTACTTGTTAGCTAGCTTTACCCAAATATTTTATAATGTAATAATTTATTCTATTCATCGCTACAATTTTTTGTAATGATATACCGAGCTACTAAGCGAATCATATTCCCGTACTCAATTTCTGAGATGTTCATGGATTTTATTGACAGCTAATAGATATTAGCTAACATTCCACACTACATAATTGCTCCCTAATTTAATCAACACATCAACTGATGAGGCGAATAAGGAATAAATAGAACCCACAAGTTCATATTACGGACATAAAGAATAAATAGAACCCCACACGTCTCACCTAGTATATATATAGATCCTGACTCACATGCAAACAACTCTTATCACGTGAACATGTAAACACCGAATATATGTGACTATACCACCGAATATATGTGCCTATACCGCTCAATATATAGACGAATATATGTGACTATACCGCCGAATATATGTGCCTATACCGCCGAATATATAGAGTCATATCTGGCGAATATTTCTTCCATTAATAACACGATTTTTTTTCCCTTTAATATCGTCTAATCTCAGCCATCTATTTAACGATCTAACAAATAGAGGTTGTTCTCATTTTACATGATAAGAACTCTTTACACGGGAGTCAAACACTCTCTCTCTCTCTCTCTATATATATATATATATATATATATATATATATATATATTCAGAAACAAATGAAAATGATGGTGCAAAACTTATTAAGGGATAGTGCATAGCTTAGTTCATAACGGTAAGACGGTAAGCCGTAAAGGGTAGCCTAGAAAGGTGACACATGTCCAATTCTCCCCCTCCCCATTCCTTCCAACAACAAATTAAAATGATAATGCAAAACTTATAGAGGAATAGTGCATAACTTATAAAAGGATAGTTCATGAATTATAATAGAATGGTTCATAACATATAAGCGATTAATTTATAAATAATTTGATATAATATATTAAAAAATGAAGTATTGAAAGTAGTAGTTTATGAACTTTATACGAGTAGTTCATTGGAGATATAATATTTGTTCATGAATAGATTATCGTGAAGTACTAGTTCATGAATTACATGAGGATACTCAATGTAGTATATAAAAGAGTAGTTCATTAATAGTATATTGTGATAATTTATATTCTAAGGGAATGATTTATAAATTATACGTGAATAGTTAATAGTTATAAGAAAACTAATTCATGAATTATATGAGAATAGTTCAAAGTTTATAAGAGAATAGTGCAAAACTTATAACATGGTAGTTCACTATAGTTAAAAGTATCCAGAATATATTTCTTAAAAACTTTTTTTTTTATACGTCTCAACCTCTTAGACGGTCGTAGGGACGTCCACGGGACACCCATGACCCAGCGGGTCCGGGTTCCGTCGGATCACGGGTAAGGTTAAGGGTCGAGGGATCCTTACCCGCTGACCCGCCGGGTGGCGGTCGACCCGGTAACGGTAACATTTAAAATTAAAAAAATTAAAAAAAAATTCCAACGGATATATAGCCGTTGGGTTAGCCGTTACAACGGCTAGCTTATAAAAAAACAAAAAACAAAAAACTATAATATTTAACCCAAAAATATTTCTATAAATACCCCAAACCCAATTCATTTCATCTCACACCAAACAATTCTCAAACAATCATCTATTCACTCTCTCAATCTCTCCATAATTTCGAACTCTTACATTCAATTACTCTCCTAATCTCATATTCTCATTCTCTTGTTTTGTTATTAATTATTCATTTTACAACTCTTACTACTACATTCAATTATTCAAACAATCATCTAAGCTTACCGACGGACCAGAAGGTGAAAGTTTGAAGCTAGAAGCAGAGCGGAATATGATCACTCTCGACAAGCTACTTTCCACTACAATCAGGATGGGAAACCGAGACAATCATAAGAGTAGGAGTCAAGATAAGATACATTGTCATCCCGATACGAAGAATTAAAGAGCCGCAAAACGAAAGCTTACAGGTTGCTAGAAAAGGGAAGACCGATTTAACCCAACATGGAAGTGGTGTGACCCCCTAGAACACACAAGAATTAAAACAAAGGATCGGGATACAACCAAGACCGGATTTCTATAAAGGCGGCATTACAAAGCAACACCCCAAGTAAGAAGGGGGTATGAGAATGGTTTTGGTGAACACGAGGGGCTCCACTAACTTCTCATTCATGAAGGGATTTAAGTTGCTAACACTTGCGGTCCATAGCAAACCGCAAGTGGACGATAACCAGGGTATAAAGAATCATGGAGAAGTACTGATAAGTTATCGTAGAAGAATTAATAAGTCCGTGATAAAAGAAGAGTGGTACAGTTGGACTAGTAAGAGTATGACGCTCTTATAGGAGTGTAGATTGTAGAAGAAGTATAAACGGAGAACCTGAAGGAGATAGAGTTTCACCAGGGATATCAAGCCTCAAAAGAGGTAGAAGAAGTAAGTCTACCTTCTTATAGACGGTCCATTGCAGACTATTGGTAATAACTAAAACTTTATACGTGCAAATTAACTAGTGATGACTGATTGGCAGATGAGAAGAATAACCACAAAGTTACAAAAGAACTTTGTCGACAAATGTAGAGACCCTTAAAGAGACCAACTGCGAAAATGGTAAATTCAAACCAATACGAGTGCTAGTAACACTAAACAAAATCAAGTCAGTAACTCCAATTAAAAAGTTTTAGAGGAAGAACTGACGGTTAGAAATGACCCCTTATATAAGTGATGGTACAAAGAGAATTATTGTGAGTAGTTGCTTACCTACTAGTTAAGAAAAATTATGCAGATCACAGTTAGTACAAATGGATTAGTATAAGGAGAACTAGAGGAGTAAGAAGAAGCAAATGATTTGGACCATGTCCTACGTCAACCATGACAGAAGATGCTTAGCATTCCACCCAAGTGGGGTCAAACTGACTAGATTGACAGAGGAAGCCCTTGTGATTAAAGATATGACACAGAATAATTGGAATTGTAGAGGCGGCACAAACATAGAGAGTACGATTTAAAGCCTTGGTAAAATTTCTTATCGAGTCGTGAGGTGATTGCAGTTGGAACCTACATGTGGGTTATAATAGACATGAGAAGAAGTAAAGTTGAATGACTCAAGCTTGTTATATGGATCCGGTATTACCCCAATAAGAGGATTACCGGAAAGTGTCTATATAATATTTTATTGAGAAATGGTGGTAATCCAATGAAAATTTAAGCTCGACTGATAGCATAAGAGTGGATGAAAGTAATAAGACCAATCAACGTGGTCCATAAGGCGTATACGAGAAACTCAAAGGGATGTAACTATCCTACTGGTGGTAAAGATTTAGAGAAGGTAAAACGACATGAGTATAAGGAAAACATAATAAATGCGATGCGAGGAATTTGATTTTAAGAAAATCATATGCATCTGATATTTGGTATTCAAAGGCTACAAGTAGATTTTAATAAAAAGTCGTACTATCGGACCGATGCCCCTATGATGGATAAAGGGTAGACCAAGCGTATAACTTAACTAGGGAGAAGGAAATTCTTGTATCAAAAAGCGGGTCATGCTAATTTTTTAAATAAAGTGTTGAGACGAGGATGCCTTACGGAATCCTTGCGGGAGTGCTACGTAACTGAGGTTCCAACCCGGTAGGGGTAGTAATGATCAATTGACAGTTTGGGACCGAATCGGAGAAGGAAAATGTTATAAGATGATATAAGAGTTCACAAGACAAGCAAGAGATACCATCATGTGTTTGGTATTATTGTTTCGATATAGGCTTGTTACCGCACCTAGGGAATGAGGAGCTAGGTAGAAAGTGATGTACCCTAAATAGATCCTAAATAGATCAGGATAAAGACTTGCAGGTTAATGTGATGTACCCTACGTTGAAGGTAAAAGGAATTGTAGAAGAATAACCACATTGAGTAGTCCTGGCGAGTGGTAAGTAGAGTTCCGAGGAGATATAAGCGAATTCCGGGATATTCTAAGATCACACGTTCCATCTCTCCAAGGAGGCGTGACCGGTAAAATATTCTGCTAAGGAGTTTTCTAGACCAGTTGTGAAACTCCATGGGGGTCAAGGACCATAGTTTCGATAGGATGGGCGGTTTATCTCGAGGTTTTGAATCACTAGTAGTCACGGCTAACGGACGAGCCTCTCTTTTATTATAGTAAACCATCCTAGACTGGCGGTCGGTTTGAGAGAACCTTGCCGTTATTAGAAAGGAAATTATTGACGAAAGTTTGGTAGATCATCCTGACTCACGGAGGATACCATTATGAGTTATGGACGGGAACAGATTGATCAGGGTAGCGCAGTAGAAGCGTGGTGGGCCCATAACTCATAGATAAAAAACTCAATAATATTATATCTATGACCTCGAGCTAAAGAATTGGAGATCTTTAGAAAAACCTCCACTGGGATTGTGACTTTGGGTTTCAACAAGTTGAAGTCTGACAATATGTAGGTGTTGAGTCGTATTAGAGAGACAAGACCAAGTGAGTGGCCTTACAAAGGGCAATAGACACTTAGTAAAGTGTCGGGAGATGTCTCAGATCATTGTATTAGATGCGATAGTCAGGATCTTCCAAAAAGTCGGGCACAATTGGATTTAATAAAAGGAATACAGTTCTGTAGTCATTTTTGGAAAGTCGTCAAGAGTATCTGAAAGGCAATCAAGGAATGTGACCTTGCGATATCTTCAGGAAGATTTGGAAGTTAGTAATCGAATGACACTCTTACCCATACTAGAGGGTGTACACCCAATGTTCACGTGTAACAATTAAAGGATTGTATACGAGACCCGGGACATGTCATTAGCCGTAAGGATTTAATAGTTGAGCCAGATCATACTTTTGTGGAGTACCCAGTAGCTGTCATGGAACGCAGTACTAGACGCCTACGTTCCAAGGAGATACCGATGTTGAGGATCCAATGGTCTAGACGAGGGGCAGATGAGGTTACCTGGGAGATAGAGGAGAGTATTAGACGTAGCTATCCTGAGTTCCTTGCGGGGTTAGCCGCTTTTTTTGTACTGACGGGTTAGTACTCGGTTCGTTGTGTGATCTTTGTGTTTATATTTTGGTTGAATGTTTATGATTATATGTTGCATGAGTGATGACTGAGTAGTCTTGGGTGTTAGAAAGGGGGAAGAGGATTAACTTATAGTCACTGAGTGGAAATTATTAAACAATAGGAGACACTGGATGAGCACTCTACTCTAAGTTTCGGGACAAAACTTATTTTAAGGGGATACTGATGTAATACCCGTAAATTTTTTTTATTCCGTTTAATTCCATAGCAAACTAGTTTCGATCCGTTAATCCTTAGCTGACTACCTAAGCGTTTACACTATACCTAAATGTTACCATTTTATGTAACCTCACCTCACATAAAATGATAATATTTTAATATCAAACCCTAATTTACATCATGACTTGTCTTAGACAAGGTCATGGCGTCCTAGTGACGAAGTTAAGACGAGACCATGTCAAGGTTTGACGAGATCAAGGCAAAGTCAAGACGAGACCATGACAAGGGTTGACGAGACCAAGACAAAGTCAAGACAAGACCATGCATGACCTTAACGAGTTTTGACAAGGCCTTGGCAAACTCATAACAATTTCAGCCCACTCCTTCTACCTTTTTTTCAGCCCAGCTTGGCCCTTTCCCCAGCTAGCCTTGCTCTCAGTTGCGTGCCAGCCAACCTCAGACCCAACCGATGTTGACCTTGCTTCATGTCCAGCTCGGTTATCTTGTACGCTAGCCACAAGCCCAACTAATTGCTGGCCCAACGAGCAGCTGATGACGCCAGAAGATGCCGCTGAAGTGAGAAAGGAAGGGGAAGATCGCCTAGTAACTACTCCCGGATTTCACGCTCTCACGATCCCTCTCCCTCCTACAACGACGTCCAGATTCATTTCGTGAATCCACACCTTCCTTCTTCAGCCTATACGTTCGTCGCCTTCCTCGTACACTGCTGTCAAACTGCCTAGATTCCAATCCTTCGTATTCACTGAGCCGCTGTTGTTACGCTCGCTGGGACGAGATAGAACCAAGTCTCTTGTACACGTCTAATCAACTCTAGTCGTAGTAAGTACACTGGTGAGAAGCAGCAGGCCACATAGCCGGAGAGCTCTTGTACTGACGCTGCTCTTCTACTCTAAGGGGTGAGTCTTCTTTCCTTTCTCCCATCTGTTCCTTCTTTCTCTCGTCTGCATTATATTGCTGATGGACGGAGGTACTACTCTACAGACCTTCCTCAAACCGACGCCTCCTCAGTCAGATCGAGCCTGCTCTAACTTCTGCACTTAGTAGTAGTCGTCGTAGGTGAGCATCATGTTCCCTCTCTCGCTCCCCTTGTTTCCCTACGTACTCATCGATCATATGAATACGCAAAACCTTGGCTGTATAGGCTCGTCACAGTTTGCAAGCAACTGCAACCATTATCAAACACGCCCGGAACAACATCTGAGTGTCGAGGGTTCTGTCTACAACAGTCCAAACCCATACCCTTCCTGCTCCCTTCCAGCGACGCAACACACCAAGGAACCGGAGTTCCTTCCTCTTGGAGCCGGTAAGCCTCTATTGTGTGGTTTCTGTTATTGTAGGCTGAGTATAGCATAGTGTAGAGAGGTTCAGTTCCTGAAGTTGTGTGTGTGTATACCGTTTGAGTGTGGCTGGGAGTTTAGAGGCCAGTAGGTTTCGAACCTAGGGTGTATGAGGATAGGGATTGAGACTAAAATAGAGGCCAAGGGGAATCGAAGTGAAGATTTCTTACATATACTTAATTCTAGAATGTTTGTGTACATAAGCTGGCTGTTTGGGAGATAATCTTCGATACGTTAGAATGATAATCTACCGTTCAAAGTTTAGTATGATATAGAAGGATATACATAGTTTAACGCATCAGAAGTTGAGACCGATCCAACGGTCGAATCTGGGTCTATAGAGGCTCAAAGTAGAGCTGTTGGGTTGTTTTTACAACAGAGGAGAATTTGACTAAGTATAGAAATATGAACTTTTATCCCAACTTTAGAGATTTATATAAGAGTGATGGTTGAGTATTCCTGAGAGATCTTTGCTCCTATGAATAGAATACATATCATAGATGACCTGAAGAATTATTTCGGAATTTTTACAAATTTATTTGGTTTTCATATTTGAAGCCGAAGTTGGACCTTAAAGCCCTTTCGGAAAATAAGAAAACTGTTTCTTTGCTAGTTCGTAACCAAACTCATCTTTAGGAGTTAGGATTTGACATTTTAGGCTCCAATAGGAGTTTAGGCATAAATTATGGAATTTTTGAGAGTTCCGGGATCGGGAGTAAAATAGTCTTTTACTTTACGAGAGTTGTATTCTTTTCGTAAACTCCCCTCATGAGATTGTACCTCTTAGAAGTTTATAACTTCTAAGAGTATGGGATGTGATTTTGATCCTCATGCCTTGTTTGACAAGCGTTTGAGTTACCACGAGTACGGACCGAGTTGAGATTTGATAGAGTGTGATTTGATTCAAGTAAGTCCTTGCGACTTACTTAGCTGGTTTCTCGATATTAGTTGAGTGATAATAGTGGTGTGTGTACCATGGGTGTTATAATAACAACTTGTTAGGACGATTGTCGTTATTATGTGTTAAGGCCCAAGTGTATGTATAACGGGCCGTGACATCACTTCCCAGCTCTGCCAGGAGACTGGGAGGTTCTCTATACCCAGACCATACAGGTACACGGTGAGATGCATCGGATCCATTCCTGATGGCTACACGGGGGCGGAGGCGAGGTTTGGGAATCCCTTGTGTCACAAAATAAGTATCATTAGTAAGAGTGAATGACTTAAATGAAAATAATAAATGGATTTGTTTGAAAGCATGATGGGTGTTTATTATTGCTATGTGTGTCTGTATATTATTTTCTTCTAATGTTTAGATAGCTAGCTAATGGTTGTTTTGTTGTGTTTTAGATTTACCGCACGTTAGAGCAGCAGCTGAGTGATCCGGAAATAGTGGTCAGCCGGGTCTCCGTACTCCTTAGAGTGGGGGTTGGGTTGTTGCTTTGTCATTCTTTCCTTTTGTTAAGACAGTTAGTCTTTTCCCTTTGTTTAAGTATTATAGGTTGTTAGACCTTGTTGCATTCATCCGTTAAAAATACATCTTTATGAATTTCGGTTTTCTTATTTGTGTCTTGTTGCAAGATCCTAGTAATATTGTTGTCAAACTGAGGTCGGGACCCATTGTGAGGTCCTAACCAGTAATATCCCGGGTTCCGAGAATCTGGGGTGTTACAAATTCATCAGTTGTGGAACTGTCAAGGATTCAAGTTTCTAAAGCAATTGCCCTTTTGTTGGCTTTTTTGTAGAGCTTTATAGCTGAGATTGTGCATGAATAACTTTCTCATGGAACTCTAAACTATGCTATAACCTGTAGTTTTTGAAGATAAATAGATGATTTTTTGGTTGGAAGGGGGTCATTGTACAGGGACCTGAAGCTTTAATAGTTTAATTTACCCTTTTCACATTACTTGTTAGCTAGCTTTACCCGAATGCTTTATAATGTAATAATTTATTCTATTCATCGCTACAATTTTTTGTAATGATATACCGAGCTACTAAGCGAATCATATTCCCGTACTCAATTTCCGAGATGTTCATGGATTTTATTGACATCTAATACATATTAGCTAACATTCCACACCACATAATTGCTCCCTAATTTAATCAACACATCAATTGATGAGGCGAATAAGGAATAAATAGAACCCACGGATTCATATTACGGGCATAAAGAATAAATAGAACCCCACGCGTCTCACCTAGTATATATATAGATTCTGACTCACATGTAAACAGCTCTTATCACGTGAACATGTAAACACCGAATATATGTGACTATACCACCGAATATATGTGCCTATACCGCCGAATATATAGACGAATATATATGACTATACCGCCGAATATATGTGCCTATACCGCCGAATATATAGAGTCAGGTCTGGCGAATATTTCTTCCATTAATAACACGATTTTTTCCCCTTTAATATCTTCTAATCTCAGCCATCTATTTAACGATCTAACGGATAGAGGTTGTTCTCATTTTACATGATAAGAGCTCTTTACACGGGAGTCAAACTCTCTCTCTCTCTCTCTCTCTCTCTCTCTATATATATATATATATATATATATATATATATATATATATATATATATATATATATTCAGAAACGAATGAAAATGATGGTGCAAAACTTATTAAGGGATAGTGCATAGCTTAGTTCATGAATTATAATAGAATAGTTCATAACGGTAAGACGGTAAGCCGTCAAGGGTAGTCTAGAAAGGTGACACATGTCCAATTCCCCCCATTCCTTCCAACAACAAATTAAAATGATAATGCAAAACTTATAGAGGAATAGTGCATAACTTATAAAAGGATAGTTCATGAATTATAATAGAATGGTTCATAACATATAAACGATTAATTTATAAATAATTTGATATAATATATTAAAAAATGAAGTATTGAAAGTAGTAGTTTATGAACTTTATACGAGTAGTTCATTGGAGATATAATATTTGTTCATGAATAGATTATCGTGAAGTACTAGTTCATGAATTACATGAGGATACTCAATGTAGTATATAAAAGAGTAGTTCATTAATAGTATATTGTGATAATTTATATTCTAAGGGAATGATTTATAAATTATACGTGAATAGTTAACAGTTATAAAAAACTAATTCATGAATTATATGAGAATAGTTCAAAGTTTATAAGAGAATAGTGCAGAACTTATAACATGACATTTCATTATAGTTAAAAGTATCCATAATATATTTCTTAAAAAACTTTTTTTTTTATACGTGTCAACCTCTTAGACAGTCGTAGCGACGTCCACGGATCACCCATGACCCAGCGGGTCCGGGTTCCGTCGGGTCACGGGTAAGGTTAAGGGTCGAGGGATCCTTACCCGCTGACCCGCCGGGTGGTGGGTCGACCCGGTAACGGTAACATTTAAAATTAAAAAAATTAAAAAAAAAATTCCAACGGATATATAGCCGTTGGGTTAGCCGTTACAACGGCTAGCTTATAAAAAAACAAAAAAACTATAATATTTAACAAAAAAATATTTCTATAAATACCCCAAACCCAATTCATTTCATCTCACACCAACCAATTCTCAAACAATCATCTATTCACTCTCTCAATCTCTCCATAATTTCGAACTCTTACATTCAATTGCTCTCCTAATCTCATATTCTCATTCTCTTGTTTTGTTATTAATTATTCATTTTACAACTCTTACTACTACATTCAATTATTCAAACAAAAATGGCTAGCCGAGGAAGACGTTCCGTTAGCGGTCCTTCATCCCGCGGAGGTGTTAGTGGAGGACGTCATTCCGTTAGCGGTCTTCCAACCGGTTCGGATATAAGGTGGGGCTTAAGTGGAGATCACGAGATCCGCCAGGAGGAGGATATCAACATGGAATCACCTCCTTTCCTTAACAACCAAGAATCCGAGACTCAATTCCCGGAGCCGGAAGAGCCATTGAACAACACTCGACTATCGGCGGCGGTCTTCCGATTTTGGTTCACAAAAGGTGCTCCCGATGCCAACGGGATTGTAACACCCCATGTTTTGGGAACTCGAAGCGCTACGGGCTAGGAGCGCACAATGTGTCCCGACCCTCAGAGTAGCAACAACAATCGGATCTTACAACAAGACACAAACAAATGAAAACCAAAACTAAATATAAAACCAAAGGTTTAAACAAAACAAATCGGAAAAGACTCGCAACCGAGTTCAAAACAAAAGGGAAACAACAAAAAGAACATAAACCCGATCCCGTCCTATAATGTACGGAAACCCCGGCTGACCACACCACCCGGATAACTCGGCATCATTCTGAACCTGCGGAACATCTATAACGACGGTATAAACCGTTAGCTAACATTCTAGGTATAAGCAAGAGCGTAAAGGAACAAACACACATAAGGTAACATAAACATATAGCATGCTTGCACTCAACCGGTTATTATCTTTCACTAAGGTTATCCATTCCTAATTTAACTTCTTTTGTCACACGAGAATCCTTTCGAAACTCGCCTCCGCTTCCGTCTACCAATAGGAATAGATCAATACTATCCGTTACCTACGGGTCTGGGTTGCAAGAGAACATTCTATTCTCCTCTATAACTAGACAAGTGGTTACCGCCCGATTATAATACACTTGGGCAAGTTAAGGGTAATAAAGGGTGAATCCTAGTCCGGTTATCCGTTATAACATGAATAAACAACACAAACAACTCAATACAATCAACCTAATATGCGGAATGAAGCTAAGTAAGTCCAAGGGACTTACCTCATTTGAAGGTAACTCAAAGACTCAACAACAACTCAAAGAACACTCAAGAAAGCTCAGTTTCCCTCAGGAAAGGAGTAAGGAAAGCCTGTACGAACAAGCACCATGGATCAGGAACGAAACGGTTGTTAGAAGTCTATAACTTCTAGTCCTCAACGATCTCTAAGAGATCTCCACAAGCTAAGGGCTCGACCTTAGTCTTACAGCAGCTTAGGGAACAAGGAACAACCACAAGGAACCAAGAAAGGAACGAGGGAAGGAAGGAAGGAAGCAACTCACCAAAGACGGGAGTTACAGCAGATAAAACCACAGGGGCGGTTGGGCAGAGGCGCAGGGGCGGCTCTGTGCAGGCGCGGGGGAGGATCTTCGTCAGAAGCTACTGTCGGGCTTCTCTTCGACAGATCTCACAGCAGGGGCAACCAAAGCTCGCACCTTTGATTCCAACACGTCGAGAGTCAACTCCAGAGAGCCTGAGAACAACAAAGGATCAACAGCGGAATGCTCCACAAGAATCAAGGCTCATGCTTGATCCTTGGAGAAAAAGAAAAGAGAAGAACGAAAGGAAGAAACCGAAACAGAAGAGAAGCAAGGTGCAACAACACATGAACGTGATGAAGAACAAGGGAGGAAAAACTTACACGTTCAGCAAGAACACAGGGGCAATGCTGCAACACTCTAGGGTTGAAGAAGACGATAGCAAGAAACGGGAAAAAGGAGGAAATGAAGGAATATATAGGGACGGGTTGGAAAGATAGACGGAAAGGCGTCTAGGGTTTAGAAAGAAGATCAGGAAACCGGCCCATAAGATAGAATATCGGGTATTCTATCTATGGAAGGAAGATAAAAAGAACGGAAAAAAGACCGGGCACGATCTGTCGTCATCCGCAGGGGCGGCCCTCTTCACCGCGAGGGCGGTGAAGGAAAAAACTGGGATCTTACAAGGATTTACTATTCCAAATGCAATTTTTGTTCGGCACAATACAAGCACAAAAATGGAGAAGGCTACGGAAACTACAAGAGGCATATCCGGAACAAGCATCCCAAAAAATGGGATTGGCACGAGGGCAAACACAATTAACCGGGTACATATCTACCTCTAACCAACCTCCTTCTTTATTTACATATGATCATGCTTCATCTATGGATGCATTTTTGGAAATGTTAGGTGTAGATTCTTTGGCATTTAGTTTTGCACAAAATGTTGGCTTTAATGATTGGATGAAAAATCATGCTCAACCCGCATATAAACCGATTTTTCGCCAAACCGCTAAAAGAAAAATGATGCTTAAATATAAAATGCGTAAAGAAGAATTAATTAAATATTTTATTGAAAATGGTGATATTCAAGTTTCTATTCGTAGTGCTATTTGGACCGACAGTTTTAGCATTACGAGTTTTCAACGAACAACACACCGCCCAAAACATTGCCCGTTTGATTGCAAATGTTTTGGAAGAATATAGATTACTTTCACGAGTTTTTTCAATCGGTTTTGACAACGCCTGCGCTAACACGGCTTCCATTAGAGATTTAACCAACTATTGTAAGACGACGATTGGAGGTAAACTTTTTCACATTAGGTGTGCCGCTCATATTTTAAACTTGTGTGTTCAAGACGGTTTAGCATATGTTGGAGATTTTGTACAACCTATTCAAAAAATTTCTTAATGAACTTTGGTCTAAAAAAAGTATATGTATTAAATGTGTAACACCCCAAGTTCTAGGAACTCGAAGCGTGATAGCGTGAATTATAGTCTATATTTTGGGACTTATTTAGACGTTTTATCTTCAATAATCTACATGTTTGGATGTATATTATGTGATTGTATTGTCGTTTCATCTACTTTTACGGGAATCAAGGTCTACACCAAGTTTTGTTGTAATCGTAGGTAAAATGGCACATTTTGGATCGAAATGGAGCTAAGGAGCAAATGAGTCATTGGAGCTACATTCAGGAGCTTAAAAGAGGACTCAGGAAGCAAGGAATTAACAAAGAAGATTTACTTTGGACCAGATTTAAGAGATTTCATATTCAGCTGAGATTCACCTCGGTCAGCTATAGTACCACCTCGACCGAGGTGATCTTGAGGAGCGTCTCGACCGAGGCGAACAATCTGGCGCGCGGCGAGATATATTTTATTTGGCTGTGATCTTTTATTTTTGGAAGGAGAGATCTTATATTTTTGGGCTGGATTTCTGGAAGGAAAATCATATATTTGGGAGATCTATTTTAGAGATAAGATATATTTTTATTAGGATATTATCTTTTTAAGATATAATTATCTTTGGAAGATAATTCTCCTATAAAAAGGATTGGATTTTCCACAAATTCAGCAACCCGCTATCCCCGCTATACCACATTCTACACAACAGTCAGGAAGGATATTTGGAAGTTTGAAGGAAGATTGAAGGAAGTTCATAGCTTTGTCATAGCTTTTGAAGGAGTTTGTAAGATTTTCTTAGATTCCTTTTGGTTGATTGTCTTGATTGGATTTGTGATCCAAGGAATGCTGATTTGTTTGATATTTGATTCAGTTATTGAAGCCTTGTTCTTAAGGTTTTTGTGTTCAAATATTCATTTCTTTCCCATATATTTGATTATTCCTTTCATGATGATGAGTGACTAATTTTCTTGTGCGATTCTAGGGTGATTGGCTGAAAGTTGTGGGAAAGACGATGATAGAATGATCTTAATCCCAGTAGGATCCTGAAAGCTCGAGTCTTTACCCTTAACCCTAGAACATCTCGTTCAGTCGATGAACATCTCGGCCGGGGTGGAATTTGACTGACCGAGGTGACCTTTTGATCCGTAACTGAGAGTTAAGTGTTAGAGTTTGCCAAATCCTATTCTTATTACACCTTTCATGGTTCAATGCAAGCCTAGGATGAGACTTACTCGGTAATTCCTTTGTTTGTTTACCCATGATCATAAGTGTAGGTGATAAAGGTTTATCCTTTATTGGGGTGTGAGTGTGCCTTCATCCCATCTTTGTGAGTTAGCCTGAGACTTACTCGGTAAAGGTTGATTTTATTCCCTTAGTTGGTGTGTT
Organism: Fagopyrum homotropicum; assembly: GCA_033239125.1. Taxonomy (NCBI): domain Eukaryota; kingdom Viridiplantae; phylum Streptophyta; class Magnoliopsida; order Caryophyllales; family Polygonaceae; genus Fagopyrum; species Fagopyrum homotropicum. Next base: position 17,455,775 of record BSWB01000007.1, read on the forward strand.
GGTTTGAGATTATAATTCCTTTACTTAGTACTTTGAGACTTACTCGGTAATAGGTTCTTTGGTTTGGGATTGTGAGTAGTGAGACTTACCCGGTGATCTATTTCCACTTTAGAAACACCTTCCCTTTGCAAAAGATTAGACAAGGGGAGCTTCTGAGTCTTTTTGTATGGTGACTGGAGGAGTTTCTGACTTCGGAGCGATGCTAGCTAAGGATCTACACCGGATCAAGGCTAAGGGAAAGGGAGACATTTGTTGTGGCGGCTTAGTGACTCACATAGCGACTGTGATGGACCTTGATCTAAGTGCATGGACACTGGTGGCGGCTGCCAAGCCGCTAGGTCTGCAGGAGATGATCACCAGGAGGATTCTAGTTCCTTGTGGACTCACTACGCCATATGTGGCGATGCCTTGGGAGCGGACTGCCCCTCAGGTTATTAGGTGGTCACGTCAGTTCTCAGTCTATGACCCTCAGTACTGGACCACTACGTGGATTCCCTACATTGAGGATGCTAGAAACGCAGCAACAGCTCAGGTGTAGGAAGAGGATGAGGATGATGATGGCGGTGCTGCCATGGAGATAAGGACGGATACAGCCGGTCCCAGTATACCAGTCGTCGATCTAGACGACGAGGAGACATAGGAGGAGCCAGCTGCACCACCACCATGTCCTGCTAGGCGCAGAGTCCGCAGACAGAGGGATCCCGTAGCTCACCACCGGATTGACGAGCTGATGGATCAAATGATTGACTCCTACGCCGCCTTGACAGTCGATATTAGTGAGCGTTTGGATGACCAACGCGGGAGATGGATAGTCGGACACATCAAATGCTGGAGAGTCAGCACTACCAGCGCTGGATGGTGGAGATTCAGTTCCCGCACATGATGGGAAATCCGTTTGACCCATCCCAACATCCGTACGTGCCATATCCACCACCACCACTAGCAAATCAGGACTAGAGCTTGCAGGGATTTCTTTTATTTATTTATTATGCAGCTCAGCTTATGTCCGGTGAGTACTCTATTTTTCAGACTTATTTTGACCCATTGGGACAATGTGTCCCAAGTATGGGATATTTGGATGTATTTATGTGACCTTATGTGTATGCTTGTATGACTCTATCGGATATTACTGTTTTATCTTGCTCTATGTGTTTATCTGAGACTACATGCATGCATACAAGTTATTTGATTAAGAAAAACGTCAAAAACTAGTTAAGAAAAAAAAATTTTATGACCTCGACCGAAGTGATTCTGACCAAACGAGGTACTTCACCTCGGTTGACTTAGAACATCTCGACCGAGGCTGTTTAACTGAAAGTTTTCGAAACGATTTTTGTGCTTCTTTTCTGGACATGACCTCAGTGAAGATTTTTGTTTGGAGATTGACTTTGAAATCTTTATATGTTTGAAAGGTTTTATGATATGTTTAAGTTGCAAAATGCTTTGTTTGAAATTTTGGCATGTTTAATACTTTGTTTTTATCAAAATTATGTTGAATTTGAAGGTTGACACCACATGATGAGTTCTCTCACTTTCTTCATGGGATGATTAAGGCAATTCATTCTCTTCTCTTCTTCTTCTTGATCATGCTTTAGCCCCTCATATACATATTTGCCTCCCTTTACCTATCCGGGAATTTGGAAGCAAGCAAGTGAAAAGCAAGTGAAAGAAAAGATGAGATGTTTGCTGGAATTTAGAAAGAAACAAATAGGTTTGGGGAAGTCAATCATGGTGATGAGTAACTCGGCAGCATTCACATAGCCGGGTGTTTGTGTCTTGCCAAATCGGATTGAGCGATATTCCTAACGGGTCATGGTATGTGCATCAAGGGTTTGAGGCATCTCGAGAAATTGATGATTGCTGATTTCGTAGGCTTCGGTTATTGTGCACCTCTGTCCATGCATCCCAAAAAGTAAAAAAAAGTAAAAATAAGCAAAGCTTATTAGTGAAGGATGTTGTTATTCAAAACAAGTGAAGTAAAGTGAAGATCCTTTTCCCGAATCCTAGCACCACATTACCCTATATACATCCCACCCTCACACGTTTCTTGACCTTCTCTTGAAAAGCCCTTGAGACCTCGAGCTTGTTGATTGACTTGGTGATTTAAACTGGATTATACATGATTAATTTCGATAATTATGATTTATTATATGCATTCTATGATTTTATGCAAAGATGAACAACTTTCTTATATTTATAAAATGTTTTGATCATGTTTTGATTTTAATTGCCATGAAGCATTCTCTTAGAGTGATCTATGAGTGGAGCACACCACCAAAAATGTTTTGAAATACTTTTCATTGATCTTTACGACTTATAATCCATTCTATCTTGTATCTAAGATTTGGAACTTGCTTGGGGACAAGCAAGGGACAAAAACCTTGGATCACAAAAAGAACATATATTTGTGGTTAGTAATTACATTGACTACTTATACTAGCTTTGTTTCACCTAAGTCCCTGTGATCGACCCCTGAAATTCTTGCTTTTTATTATCATTGACCCGTACACTGCGGGTTCGCATCCTTGTTTTAAGCATATTTCCTCGGTTATAAATTTAAAGCTTGCACACATCGTTTGGAGCGAACAAAGCGCTACGGGATAGGACCACACATTGGGCCCCGACCCTCAGAGTAGCAACAGCAAACAAATCTTACAACAAGGCACAAACAAATGAAAATCAAAACTCAATATAAAACCAAAGGTTTAAACAAAACAAAGCGGAAAAGACTCGCAGCCGAGTTCAAAACAAGAGGAAAACAACAAAAAGAACATAAACCCGATCCCATCCTACAATGTACGGGAACCCAGGCTGACCACACCATCCGGATCAATCAGCAGCATCCTGAACCTGCGGAACATCTACAACGACGGTATAAACCGTTAGCTAACATTCTAGGTATAAGCAAGAGCGTAAAGACACAAACACACATAAGGTAACATAAACATATAGCATGCTTGCAGTCAACCTGTTATTATCTTTCATTAAGATTATCCATTACTAATTCAACTTCTTTTGTCACACGAGAATCCTTTCGAAACTCACCTCCGCTTCCGTCTACCAATAGGAATAGATCAGTACTATCCGTTACCTACGGGTCTGGGTTGCAAGAGCACATTCTAGTCTCCTGTAGAACTAGACAAGTGGTCACCGCCCGGTTATAATGCACTTGGGCCAGTTAAGGTTATATAAAGGGTGAATCCTAGTCCGGTTATCCATAGAGATATCCTCCCACTTCCACTGAGGAATGGGAAGTGGGTGTAGCTCGCCTCCTGGTCTATGATGCTCGATCTTGACATGTTGACAGGTCGCACACTGAGCTACATATCTCATGATGTCTGGCTTCAGACCTCCCCACCAGAAAGAGCATCTGATATCCTGATACATCTTACTAGCACTAGGGTGTATTGAGTAAGGTGAAGAGTGAGCCTGCTGAAGGATCCTTTGTCTCAACTCTCGATCTGAAGGCACACAAACAAGCTCGTGATGTCTCAGAACTCCATCAGCACCAACTGCAAATTGTGGCGCCTCTCCTCGATACATCCAATCTTGGATCTGTGTCAAAGCTGGGCAACTCTCTTGCTTATGTCGGATTTCGGCCAACAAATCAAGTTTTATCTCCAAGGTGGAAAACTGGCTGTCAGAGTCCGGAAAGTGGATATCCATCTCTAGCCATGCGAGGTCTCGCTGTAGCTGTGGCTGAGCTGTCAGCCTAGCAATTGCCATCTCTCGGGGAGTCTTCCTACTAAGGGCATCTACTACCACATTAACTTTCCCTGGGTGGTATAAGATCTCAAGATCAAAATCATTGATCAACTCCAACCATTTGCGCTGGTGGTTATTTAACTCCCGCTGAGTGAATATGTACTTCAGTCTCTTGTGGTCTGTAAATATCTGACACGTAGCTCCGTACAAGTAATGTCTCCAAATCTTCAAAGCGTGAACTACAACAGCCAACTCCAAGTCATGGGTAGGGTAATTCTCCTCGTACGTCTTCAACTGTCTAGACGCGTATGCAATTACTTTACCTCTCTGCATCAGAACACATCCCAAGCCTAGCTTGGATGCGTCGCTGTAAACCACGAAATCCTCAATGCCCTCTGGCTGAGCTAGTATAGGGGAAGAGGTCAGCCTCTTCTTCAGCTTCTCGAAGCTTAGTAGGCACGACTCGGACCATATGAACCTCGTAGACTTCCTTAGCAAGGAAGTGAGCGGTCGGGTGATAACTGAGAAGCCCTCGACAAAACGCTGGTAGTAGCCCACCAATCCTAAGAAGTTGCGGACCTCCTTGACGTTCTTAGGTGGCGGCCAAGATGCTACTGACTCGATCTTTGCTGGATCTACCTTGATCCCTTCAGTTGAAACAATGTGACCAAGGAATTCTACCTCGGACATCCAAAACTCGCACTTAGAGAGCTTGACGTAAAGCTCTCTGTTCTGTAAGACCTGAAGAACAATCCTCAAGTGTCCAACGTTCTCCTCTTTACTGTGAGAGTAAACCAGAATGTCGTCGATGAAGAAAACTACAAACTGGTCTAGGAAGTCGATGAAGATGGTGTTCATAAACTCCATGAAGAATGCGGGCGCGTTTGTAAGCCCGAATGGCATCACTATAAATTCGTAGTGTCCATATCTGGTCTGAAAAGCCGTTTTAGCTATGTCCTGCTCTCTCACCCTCAGCTGGTGATATCCAGATCTCAGATCGATCCTCGAAAACACTGAAGCTCCATGTAGTTGATCCAATAGATCATCGATACGGAGCAATGGGTACTTGTTCTTGATCGTCACCTTGTTCAGCTCTCGGTAGTCGATACATAATCTCATTGAACGGTCTTTCTTTTTGATGAAGAGAACTGGTGCATCCCAAGGAGATACACTAGGGCGGATGAAGCCCTTCTCTACTAACTCCTCGATCTGCTTCTTCAACTCAAGCATCTCGATAGGAGCCATACGATAAGGAGATTTAGAGATCAGTCTCGTACCGGGCTCTAACTCAATGCCAAAGTATACACTCCTTTGTGGAGGTAAATCTGATGGCTCTCCAAAAACGTCAACAAACTCGCAAGCTACTGGAATCTCCTCCAAAGCCGGACTCGTACTATCCTTCATGGCATAGCACCAAAAAGCCTCGCAACCGCTACTAAGAAGTCTTGTAGCTCGCACTACGCTGATGATTGTACCAGTCTTCCCGAGATCCCATCCTCGGAAGATCTCAACATGGCTTCATCTGTAGTTACTGTCACAGTCCTCCTGCCGATGTCCAGAACTGCTCCATGTCGATCCATCCAATCCATACCCAGAATAACCTCTTCATGTACTAAGTACATGACGAAGAAGTTAGCTGGCCAATCGCGACCTCCCAAGCGGATAGGGCAATCACGAACCTCTCGAGTACCTCGAATCTTACCCCATCGGGTAATTCTATAAAGAAGGGTTTACCTTCTACAGTAACTAAGACCAATCTATCTACACATGCATCGGATATAAAAGAATGTGTAGCACTAATATCGAAAAGAACTCTGACAGGAAAACCATTAATATGAATGGTACCTGTAGCTGCTGGCGCTGTCGGCTCTACAACACTCCCCAACTCACTCTAGCTGGTGCATCTCTGGTGTCTGGAGATCCACCAACACGTCCTCTACCTCTCCCATATCCCGGAGTGGAACCTTGAGGAGCGGTAGAACCAGGAACTCTTTGTTGCGGCTGCTGGTACTGCGATCTTTGTCCTCCTCCAACAACACTGGAAGGTGAAGAACCCTGCTGGGATAGCGCCTTGCCTTGACGGAAAAACACTGCTCTATGTCCTGGCCTGTCACAAGAAAAGCAAGTCACTGCTGGCTTCTTGCAATCAGCTCGGATGTGTCCAGCTACTCCGCAGTTATGACACTGCCGTCCTTTGTCAGAAATTTGTTGGAAACCAGAACGTCTAGGCGTCTGACTACGCCCAAACCCAGCTGCTCCAGCTCTAGCATTGGCTAATCCAATTTTTTGTCTCTTCTCAGGACCTCCTGTCTAAGAAGCTCTCCTCTTACTTGGTCGGTCTCTCTCATATCCAGAAGCTCTATCCTGATAGTCCGTCATAGACTCACAACGGAAACCAGTAAGATAAGAGCGTGTCGACTCTCTCAACCTCCGAGAGAAAAGGTAAATATGCCGATCCTCGGGTGGTGCAGACGAACCTAGTAACGCCAACTCATCCTAAAACTTGAGGATGATCTCAACAATAGGCAAATCCTCGAATCCAGCCTCAAGGAAATCCTTAAGACGGTCTCTCCTCATAGTTGTGGGGCAGTAGCGATCTTTGATCACTGTCTTCATCTGCTCATAACTGGTGACCGTACTACGCATTGTCCTCCACCAAGAATGAGCCTGATCCTTTAGTAGCATCTGTGCTATGTTGACTCGACGTCCCTCACGGCAACCGATGGCCTCCATAGAAGAATCCACCTGTCCTAGTCACTGCTCCACCTTCAAGCCGGTCTTTCCCATGAAGACGGGAACCTTCAACTAGTCGAAAGCCTTCAACCAACTATCGGGCTTTGGCTTCTTTGCCTCAGCCGGCGCTCTAACAACCTCAGAAACTCTAGCGGGCGGGGCGACAACCTGTGTAACTCTCTGCGAAACCTCAGCTAATCTCGCAGGAACTGGCGGCACTGGTGCTGGTTCTCAAGTCTTGATAGCCTCCTCAACTCTCTGCCCATAATCGTGATATGCAAAAGCTCAGATAGTCACTCGTTTAGACTCCGTCGATGACGCCCTCTGAGCTCCGGACCTAGCAGCGGTCCCATTTAAAGCTTATTTGCACGCACGCTAAGTGGAGAACAAGTTTTTGGCGCCGTTGCCGGGGATTTGGTTTAGGCCGAATTTGGTTATCGGTTGTCAAGCTTGGGAGCTTTGCTCTTGTTATTTGATATCTCCTTTGAGTGATATTTGCAGGTTCCCTTAGGTATATACGCAGGTCTAGAAACAACAAAGACCTCTTACCTCTTGATCAAGAACTTGAGAAAACTTTGAGAAAGAAGCTCAAAGAAAGAAAGATGGCTGAAAATAAGGAGCGGGATATCCAAGAAAAGTTGGAGGATTCCGAAGCTCGACTTAAATGGAGCGAGAAGACTCGCAAGGAAGAATCGGACCGTCATCAATTGCAAATTGATGAGCTCAAGGACATGATGCTTCAAATGAGGCTGGAGATGAGCGATTCCAAGAAGAAAAAGAGGAGGAAACTGGCAAGATCGGTTAGAACCGACTCATCTGATGAGGATAGCGACTCTTCCATGCCATCGTTAGAGGACATTGATCCGACGATCAATGCAAATCAGAATAATCTAAGACCGGCCGCTAATTATTGTGTCCCGGCTAGGGGTGCGAGAGCCGCTCGTGTAGATGAAGAGCCAAGAACTCTTGACCAAAGGATGGATCCAATTCAGCAACCACGCCGTCTAGGTGTGAACTTTGATGCTGACGATATGCAGGGGTTTAGCTTCAACCCACAAGTTATTACCATCGTTCGCCAAAATCAGTTTGGAGGAACGAGTATTGAATCTCCAGATCAACATTTACAGAATTTTGAGATCTTGATGGAGACAATGAAGCCAAAGAATGCAACCACCAACAATTACAAGATCAAGCCATTCTTTTTCTCTTTGAAAGGGAAAGCTTTATCTTGGTATCAAGCTCTTCCAAATGGAAGACTCAACACATGGGAGGATCTTTCTTCGGAATTCCTCACCAAATTCTTTCCGCCATCCAAGACGACGGAGTTGAGAGGTAAGATTAATGCATTTTCTATGAGAACTAATGAAAGTTTATTTCAGTCTGGGAAAAGATTTGAGGATTTACTATTGGATTGCCCACATCACGGCATTTCCAAATTGGAGCTATTGGAGATATACTATAAGGGGCTGGATGTGGAAACACAATTCAAGCTCCATTCCCTTTCATGTGGCACATTCATGGACATGAGGGAAGATGACGCTTGGGACTTCATTGAGAAGCAAGCCCGAGACATTGAGAAGTATTCTCACCGGAAGGTAGAAGGAAATCGAGTGGAGCAATGAGCAAAGCTAACACAAGCTGCTCAAACTCAAATCTTTTCTCTCAACACCGATATTAAAGAATTGAAGGAAGTCATCAAGGCTAGCTTTCCAAAGCCTAATGAGCAAGATGTTGGTTAATTAGGAAACAACAATAACCACAATGGGAATGAGAACACAAATCGCAACAACCGGAACAACAACCGGAACAACAACCGGAACAATTGGAACAACAACAACAACCGGAATAACAATTGGAACAACAATAGGGGTTCAAACAACAACAATTGGCGTTCCAAACAACAACAAAACTCCGGTAATTCTTATCCCAATTCAGGAAATTCACTAACTCTACCATCTTCTTCTTCCATTCCTTTGAAAAGTCAGGGGTAAACATCTAATAGTGGAAGCACTTCGGGGAAAGAGAAGCCCGATCCCATGTTGGAAACAATTTTGGGAAAGCTTCAAGGATTGGAGAGTCACATTAATAAGGTTGATAAAGCCCAAAAGGTTTTAGAAAACCAAATGTTTAGCAATGCTGAGGAAGTTCCTAGGAATCAAGGAAAACTTCCAGGAAAGACGGAGGATAACCCGAAAGGAAGGGTGATGGCTATCACAACTAGGAGCGGAGCAACAACCACCGACCCGCAGCCTAAGTTTGTGGAAGTTCCCGTCGAAAAAGAGAAGGAAAAGGGGAAGGAGAAGGAGAAGGAAGACATCTACATTCCTCCTCCAGCTTACAAACCTCCCCTACCATTCCCACAATCTAGAGCAAGAGCGCGCGTAGATAAACAATTCGGTAAGTTCATTGAACTCATGAGCAAACTGCATATTAATATACCTTTCATTGATGCAATTGTAGGTATGCCAGCTTATGGAAAGTTCTTAAAGGATATCTTCTCTAACAAGAGAAAATTAGAAGACTTTGGAGAAGTCAAGATGAGTTCGGATTCGTCGGATCTCATTAAGACGATCAAGGAAAAGATGCCCCCAAAGCTGAAGGATCCGGGGTCATTTTGTGTTCCCATAGGAGTGAGAGATGTCACATATGATGCATTATGTGATTTAAGAGCAAGCGTTAACATCATTCCGCTTGCCTTATGCAGGAAGATCGGTTTAGGCGAACCTAAACCGGTGAAGATGACGTTATACATGGCGGATCGATCCATAACTCGACCCATCGGTATAGTTGAAGACGTCCCGGTCAATCTTGGTATGTTCTATGTTCCCATAGATTTTGTTGTGCTTGACATTCCTACAGATAGTCCGGTTCCGATCATACTCGGAAGACCGTTTCTTGCAACATCCGGTTGTATGGTTGATTGCAAGAATGCTAGACTCGCCTTCGATATAGGAGAGGAAAAGGTAGAGTTCGTTCTTTCCACTTTGATTAAAGAACCAACTCTTGAAGAGGACATATTCAACATCCATGACGAAGAGCTATCTAGAGAGGAAGTAAGTTCGATTCTCTTCAAAGATCCTTTGCAAAAGGTGATCACTATGAGCATTATCGACGTAGGAGAAGAAGAGGAATGCAATGAGGAAATTGAAGCTTTAGAGAAGCAAAAGGAAGTGTATGAAGAAGAGTTTGAAAAACTCTACGATGGGTCAGAGAACGTGAGGAATCACGGCCAGTCATGCTATTCCACGGTCGTGGTTTCCACCAACATGACCGTAATTAGCTATTCGGAGGACTCCAGTAAGTTACACGGCCAAAACCACGGCCGTGGAAGAAACAGAGGTGCCGTAATTGACTTCCACGCCCAAAACCACGGCCGTGGAGGAAACAGAGGTGCCGTAATTTTGGTAAAATCTGAGGACAATTACGTTCTTTCAACCACTTCTCTTGATTCTTCTCCAACAACTTCTATACCCTTAGAAAGTTCTAAGGAAGCATTGGACACTCCTCAAGAGCCATTAGAAAGTCCAACAGTGATGGAATTGAAGCCACTTCCTGCACATCTAAGGTACGCATTTCTAGGACCTAATTCTACCTTTCCGGTAATTGTTAGTTCCGATCTAAGTATAGATGAACATAGTAAGCTTATGGTTGTTCTTAAGAAACATAGGAAAGCCTTAGGTTACACTATAGAAAATCTAGTAGGAATCAAACCTTCACTATGCATGCATAAGATCCTAATGGAAGAAGATTTTAGAACTTCGCGACAACCTCAAAGGCGGTTAAATCCGACCATGAAGGAGGTTGTCAAGAAGGAAATTCTTAAGCTACTTGATGCAGGTATCATCTACCCTATCTCCGATAGCAAGTGGGTAAGTCCCGTACAAGTTGTTCCAAAGAAAGGAGGAATGACGGTCATCACCAACAAGAACAATGGGCTCATTCCTACACGAACCGTGACGGGATGGAGGATGTGCATAGACTACCGCAAGCTAAACAACGCAACAAGGAAGGAACACTTCCCATTACCATTCATCGACCAAATGCTTGAGAGGTTAGCACAACACTCACATTTTTGTTATCTTGACGGTTATAGTGGTTTCTTTCAGATCCCGATACATCCGGACGATCAAGAGAAGACCACATTCAGGTGCCCGTGGGGTACGTTTGCTTATAGGAGAATGCCGTTTGGGCTTTGCAACGCCCCAGCCACCTTTCAAAGGTGCATGATGGCTATCTTCTTGGAGTACATAGAGGAAATCATGGAGGTTTTCATGGATGACTTTTCTGTTTATGGTTCCTCTTTCGATAATTGTCTTTCTAACCTTTCTCTTGTGCTACAAAGGTGTGAAGACACTAACCTAGTTCTTAATTGGGAAAAGTGTCAATTTATGGTGAAAGAAGGCATTGTATTAGGACACTTTATCTCTAGTAGAGGGATTGAAGTAGATAAGGCTAAGATAGAGACTATAGAAAAGCTCCTTCCCCCATCTTCGGTGAAAGGGATAAGAAGCTTTCTAGGACATGCTGGATTTTATAGACGTTCTATAAAGGATTTCTCTAAGATATCAAAACCGCTTACTAATCTATTGATGAAGGATGCAGTTTTTGATTTCTCGCAGGAGTGTTTAGATGCGTTTCATAAGATTTGGGAAGCTCTAATCTCAGATGTTCGCTCCAAATGGTGTGTGCAAGCTTTAAATTTATAATCCAAGACGTATGCTTTAAACAAGGATGCGAACCCGCAGTGTACGGGTCAATCGTAGTAAAAGCAAGAAATTCCGGGGTGTCGATCTCAGGGACTTAGGTGAAACCTAAGCAAGTATGGGTAGGCTATGTAATTACTAACCACAAAAGCAATTAAAACAATCAAAGATGATAAAATGTCAATTAAAGGAATATGCAATTCTAGAGATTAAAGCATCTAGTTGTGCTTCCAACTCAAGATCTCAAGATAAGCGGACAAAGCTGAGATTTTGCAAAGGGAAGGTGTTACTAAAATAGAATAGATCACCGGGTAAGTCTCACTACTCACTAATCCCAAACCGTAACTCCTATTACCGGGTAAGTCTCAAGGAATTAAGGAAAAGAACTATAACCTCAAACCAACACACCACCTAAGGGAATAGAATCAACCTTTACCGGGTAAGTCTCAGGCTAACTCACAAAGATGGAATGAAGGCACACTCAAACCCCAATAAAGGATAAACCTTTATTACCTATACTTATGATCATGGGTAAACAAACAAAGGAATTACCGGGTAAGTCTCATCCTAAGCTTGCATTGAACCAGGAAAGGGTAATAAGAATAGGATTTGGCAAACTCAAACACTTAACTCTCAGTTTCGGATCAGGTAAGGTCACTGATAGCATGAATTATTGTCTATATTTTAGGGCCTGTTTAGACGTTTTATCTTCAATAATCTGCATGTTTGGATGTATTTTATGTGATTAAATTGTCATTTCATCTACCTTTACGGGAATCAAGGTCTACACCAAGTTTCGTTGTAATCGTAGGTAAAATGACACGTTTTGCATAAAAAAGGAGCAAAAGGAGCTAAGGAGTCATTTGAGCTACATTCAGGAGCTTAAGGAAGAATCCAGGAATCATGAAAATGGATTGAAGATTCACTTTGGACCAGATTTGAGAGATTTCACATTCAGTTGTGATTCACCTCGGTTGACTACAGAGTGACCTCGACCGAGGTGATCCAGAGGAGCTGACTCGACCGAGGCGAACACCTTGGACGCGGCAAGGATATTTTATTCTTGGCTGAGATCTTTTATCTTTGGAAAGAGGATCTTATATTTTTAGGCTGGATTCCTGGAAGGAAGAAGATAATTTAGCCCATATATTTTACCTATTTTTATGGGAAAAGATCTTTCTAAGATATCTTATCTTTGGAGAGTAATTTTCCTATAAAAAGGGTTGGATTTTCCACAATTCCGTATCCCGCTTACCACGCGAAGATCGTGCTATACCACCGATTGTGCTTACAGCCGTTTACCCTACTTTAGTTGGGAGATTTGAAGAACCTTTTTGAAGGTTGAAGGAAGAAAGTTGGTAGCTTTTATAGCTTTTGTGAAGGGTTTTGTAAGATTCTCTTAGATTTTTTTCATTGTTGATTGTCTTATTGGATTTTGATCCAAGGAACGCTTGTTGTTTGATAATTGATTCAGTTATTGAAGCCTTTCTCTTAAGGTTTTCTTGTTCAATTATTCTCTTTCTTCCCTTACTTTTGATTATTGCTTTCATGATGATGAGTGACTAATTTCCTTGTGTGATTCTAGGGTGATTGGCTGAAGGTTGTGGGAAAAACAATGATAGAATAATCTTAATCACAGTAGGACCCTGAAAGCTCGAGTCTTTAACCTTAACCTTAGAACATCTCGCTCAGTCGATGAACATCTCGGCCGGGGTGAAATTCTTCTGACCGAGGTGACTTTTCTGATCCGAAACTGAGAGTTAAGTGTTAGAGTTTGCCAAATCCTATTCTTTTTATACCTTTCCTGGTTCAATGCAAGCCTAGGATGAGACTTACTCGGTAATTCCTTAGTTTGTTTACCTAAGATCATAAGCAATAGGTAATAAAGGTTTATCCTTTATTGGGGTTTGAGTGTGCTTCCATCCCATCTTTGTGAGTTAACCTGAGACTTACCCGGTAAAGGTTGATTCTATTCCCTTAGTTGGAGTGTTAGTTTGAGATTATAGTTCTTTTCCTTAATTCCTTGAGACTTACCCGGTAATAGGAGTTACGGTTTTGGATTAGTGAGTAGTGAGACTTACCCGGTGATCTATTCCACTTTAGTAACACCTTCCCTATGCAAATATCTCAGCTTTGTCCGCTTATCTTTAGATCTTGAGTTGGAACCACAACTAGATGCTTTAATCCCTAGAATTGCATATTTCCTTAATTGACTTTTTATCATCTTTGATTGTTTTAATCGCTTTTGTGGTTAGTAGTTGCATTGACAAACCTATACCTGCTTTGTTTCACTAAGTCCCTGTGATCGACCCTTGGAATTTCTTGCTTTTTACTACAATTGACCCGTACACTGCGGGTTCGCATCCTTGTTTTAAGCTTACATCTAGGGTTATAAATTTAAAGCTTGCACAGACCGTTTGGAGCGAACAAGTTTTTGGCTCCGTTTCCGGGGACTTGGTCTAGACCGAGCCAGTTACGGTTTGCTTTCGGGGCGCTAGCCCCTGTTTTTACTAACCACTCTACTTGAGTGACTTTCGCAGGTTCTTTTTATTAGGTTTATGCGAAGAACCCGCACTGGGAAGGAAATCGTTCCCTACGATCCCGAACTAGAAAAGACATACAAAAGACGCTTGAAAGAAGCGAAGATGGCCAACCAAGACAATCACGATCTTGAGGCCGAATTGAAGGAGGCGCTAGAACAACTACGCCTCAGCAAGGAAGAACTGAGACTGGAAAAGGAAGAAACTCGCGCAAGGACTGAGGCGATCGAAGCATATATGACGGCTTTACGAGACCAGTATCTACCTCGACCAAACCCAGATCCTCGACCGAGGAAAGACCTTGTTATAGATCCTCGACCGAGGCAGAATCCAATACCTGTCGCCCCGGCCGAGATACTTCCACCTCGGATGCCAGTCCGAGACGTTCTTTTTGCAGGTATTCCACAAACCCTAGGGCAGAGGATGGACCCTAATCAACAACTGAGGCGTCCAGGAGTCAACCTAGGTGATCCAGCGGACCATGATTATGAGCTTCGATCGCAAGTTCTTTCCATGATTCGCCAATGCCAGTTTGGAGGGCTAGAGAGGGAATCTCCGCATCAACATCTACAGAACTATGAGATCTTGATGGAGACCTTGAGACCTTCAAGGTTGGAAAACAACAACTACAAGCTAAGGCCTTTATACTTTTCTTTGAAAGATAGAGCTCTTACTTGGTATAAATCTCTTCCTCCAGGAAAAATCAATACTTGGGAGGAGATGACTACGGAATTCTTGAATAAATTCTTTCCCCCCTCTAAAACCGCTGAAATGAGAGGGAAGATTAATGCATTCATCATGAAGGACAAGGAGAGCTTGTCCAAGTCATGGGAGAGATTTAAAGATATTCTTTTGGATTGCCCTCATCATGGGATTCCAAAGATAGAGTTGTTGGAGATATACTTCAAGGGACTGAACGGAAGCACCCAGTTCAACCTTCAACTACTATCTGCCGGCCCGTTCATGGACATGCCGATTAACGAAGCTTGAGAGTTCATAGAAAAGCAAGCTTTGCACATGGAGAAATACTCCCACCAAGGAGCCGAAGGTGGAGTTAAAAGAGTCAACTTTCAAGATGCTCCACCTAATAATGATCAACTCACATCTTTGAAGAATGATGTGAAACAATTGAAGGAACTCTTAGTTGCTCAAACCAAGAAGGAAGATCAAGGATCAAGGAACAACAATGAGTACCGTAACAATAACAACGGTTCCCGGAACAACAACTACAACAACAATAGAGGATCCAACAGCGATAGTTGGAGAGCAAACAACCAAAATTCGGGTAACCCTTACTCTAAGTCCAATTCGAATGATTCCTCTAATCCTTTCCTCTCTTCTTCTTCTTCTTCTTCCTCTACTCCATTAAAGAGCCAGGAGCAAGGATCGAGTTCGTCCCAGCCAGGAAAGAAAGATACAGTGCTAGAGGCCATCTTAATCAAGCTCAGCTCTATGGAGACATCCATGACTTCATTTTCGAAGGCGCAAAAAGCCTTAGAATAACAATTCTTCAACAAGGCGAATGAAGCGCCAAGAGATCCAGGGAAGCTTCCAGTAAGGACGGAAAGCAACCCTAAGGGCCAGATTTTGGCCATAACAACGAGGAGTGGACTGAAGACTGCAGATCAAGTGCCTCGGTCGATGCCAGTACAGATGAAGACCACCTCGGTCCAGGTGCAGTCGAAGAACACTTCGGCCGAGATGCCAACCGAGGTGGAGCCACAGAAAGTGGAGGAGAAAACTGAAGTTTATATTCCACCTCCTGTATATAAACCACCACTTCCATTCCCCCAGTCAAGGGCCAGAGCACATCTAGACAAGCATTTTGGTAAGTTCCTTGACTTAATGAACAAACTACACATTAATATCCCTTTCCTTGATGCTATTCTAGGGATGCCCGCCTATGGGAAGTTCTTGAAAGAGATTCTATCAAGGAAGAGGAAGCTGGAAGACTTTGGTGAAGTAAGGATGACATCTAAATCCTCAGAGCTTATTCAAATCATGAAGGAGAAGATGCCACCCAAGTTGAGAGATCCCGGCTCATTTTGCATTCCCATTCAAGTTGGGGATGTCACTTGTGAAGCCTTATGTGATCTAGGAGCCAGCGTGAGCATCATTCCGCTGGAGCTATGTGTTAAGATCGGACTTGGAGAGCCCAAGCCGGTGAAGATACGGTTATACATGGCGGACCGCTCCATTACCCACCCCGTGGGCATTTTGGAAGACGTTCCGGTTAAGTTAGGTAACTTCTATTTACCTATAGACTTTGTTGTGCTTGATATTCCCGCAGATTATCCCGTTCCTATCATTCTTGGGAGGCCATTTCTAGCAACTTCGGGTTGCAATGTGGATTGCAAGAACGCCAAGCTAAAATTCAACATTGGCGGAGATGAAGTGGAATTCGCATTACTTGTGGCTATGAAGGGAGAGCAGCTAGGAGATGATATCTTCAACACCTATGATGAAGAAGAATGAAGAGAATTGGTGAGCTCTATCCTTATTAAAGATCCACTTGAAAAGGTTATTAGTTTTAGCTTAATGGAGGAAGGTATAGATGCTTCTTGTGATGCAGATATACGGAGCTTAAAGGCACTGGAAGAAGATCCAGGAGCTAAAACTGAAAGACTAATCCAGGAGAAGAAGATCTCCAATTTCGGTTCCAGTTGCAGTACCTCGACCGAGGCACTTTCTGGACCGAGCGAGGTGACTGAAGAACATCTCGGTCAACCTCTTTGGACCTCGACCGAGGTCAAAAGCGAGATGATGTCAACTAAGACTTCTGGAAGTCCAGTTCTTCAATCTACTCCACTGGAAGGAGAAAGCAAGGATCCCCCTCAGAAAGCACCCCCAGTTGTGGAGCTTAAACAACTCCCAAGTCACTTGAGGTATGTCTTTCTTGGACCAGATTCTACTTATCCCGTTATTGTTAGTGCTTCCCTCTCCGAATCTGAATTATCTAAACTAATGCATATCCTGAGAAAGCATCAAAAGGCTTTGGGCTATACTATAGATGATCTTATTGGCATTAAGCCTTCTTTTTGCATGCATAGAATTCTAATGGAGGACGATCATAAGACTTCACGGGAACCTCAAAGACGGTTAAATCCATTCATGAAAGGGGTTGTGAAGAAAGAAATTCTTAAGTTGTTGGATGCAGGTATCATATTTCCTATCTCGGACAGCAAATGGGTTAGCCTAGTACATGTAGTTCCGAAGAAAGGAGGGATGACCGTTGTGACGAATAAGAACAACGAGTTAATCCCAACCAGGACCGTCACGGGCTGGAGGGTTTGCATCGACTATAGGAAGCTAAACGTAGCCACCCGGAAGGACCATTTTCCACTTCCCTTCATTGATCAAATGCTCGAACGGTTGGCCCAACATTCACACTTCTGCTATTTAGACGGCTATAGTGGTTTCTTCTAGATTCCTATCCATCCGGATGATCAAGAGAAGACCACTTTCACTTGTCCATGGGGACATTCGCTTATAGGAGGATGCCATTTGGATTATGCAATGCACCCACTACCTTCCAGCGATGCATGATGGCGATCTTTTCCGAGTATATAGAGGAGATCATGGAGGTATTTATGGATGATTTTTCAGTATATGGTTCCTCTTTTGATGATTGCCTATCTAACCTTTCTCTAGTGCTACAAAGATGTGAAGACACTAATCTTGTCTTGAATTGGGAGAAGTGTCACTTTATGGTTAATGAAGGCATTGTGTTAGGACACCTCGTTTCTAATCGAGGTATTAAGGTCGATCGCGCTAAGATCGAGACTATTGAGAAACTCCTCCCCCTTGTTCTGTTAAAGGTGTGAGGAGTTTTCCTGGGCATGCAGGTTTCTACAGGAGATTCATCAAGGACTTCTCGAAGATTTCTAAACCTCTAACTAACCTCTTGAATAAAGATGTTGTTTTTGAGTTTTCGTAGGAGTGTCTTGATGCATTTTATAAGATTAAGGAAGCGTTGATCTCCGCTCCCATTATCCAACCTCTGGATTGGACCTTGCCCTTTGAGATCATGTGTGATGCTAGTGATGTGGCAGAAGGAGCGGTGCTTGGACAAAAGAAGGATGGCCGGACCACCGCCATTTACTATGCTAGCAAGACGCTAGATGAAGCCCAGCGTAACTACGCCACCACCGAGAAGGAGCTATTGGCGGTCGTATATGCTTTCGAGAAATTTCGTTTTTACTTAGTAGGGGCAAAAGTCATTGTCTACACCGACCATGCAGCTATTCGTTATTTGCTTGCTAAGAAGGATGCCAAGCCACGCCTTATTCGATGGATTCTCTTGCTTCAAGAGTTTGACCTAGAGATCCGCGATAAGAAGGGATCCGAAAATTCTATTGCGGATCACCTCAGCCGGCTACCTCCATCTTCACGTGAGAAGGACGACCCACCCATAGACGATTCATTCCCCGATGAGCACTTACACTTGTTGGAGCGTTTGATAGACTTACTTATCTCACCCCATGATGAAGGTGAAGTATGGGGTGAGGATACCTCCCATCACGCTTAGAGACGCCGTACGGTCCAACTAGCAACCTTAAATCAAGCGCTTCTTGAGAGGCAATCCAAGGTATTGCTTTCTTTTTCCCTTTTTCTAGTCTAGCTTTAGATAGTTTGCTTTTGCTTTATTTTATTTTTTTTTTGGCGTCCTAGACAGACAACTGGTGACATCTAAGGAAGGAATACAACCCAGGAGCACAACTGGAAGGACAGAAGTTTGATAATTTGAGAAGACGGAGTTTGACTGAGACACATCTCGGTTGCTGTCACAACACCTCGACCGAGATGGTTCTTGAGCAACCGAGGCGACTAGGGTTTTTGAAGATCCACCTCGGTCCGTACCTCCTCGGTCCAGTCGAGACCATCTCGACCGAGGTGACACCAGTTCCAAAAAAGGGTATAAAAGGGGGCTGAAATATCTCTCTCCTCCTCTACCTCCTTTCTCGACCGCGGCGCACTTCTCACCTCGCTCCTTCGTTCTTCGCTCGTTTTCGACGATTCTTGCTTCTAAACTGAGAGGAAAGGGAAGAGGATCGCATTGCAAGCGCAAAATTGCAACAAAAACGAGCCGAATCGACCGAATCTGGGTAAACTCCGAAAAAACCCTAACCCTCTTCTTCTCCACTGTTTCCTTTCGATTTGGGCTTTGGTTGCCCCTGCATTTGCTGAGAAAAGGATTAAGTACCCCATAGGAACCTCTGGTAGTGATTTTGGGGGAAAAGAACTGGATTTTTGAGGGAATCGATCAAGCAGTTTTTCGCCTCGGTCCAGTCGGCCTGCGCCTCGGCCGAGGTGTTCTATAGAGTTGTCAGAGCAACCGAGGTAACGTGATAGGTTGTTGAGAATGAGTTCTGAAAGGCAGTTGGTCCTGAGGGACAAATCTTCTCCTTCTCCTTCTTCTTCCTCCCGCCGTACTAGACCGGTGATCCACAAGCGACACCAAGTCGATTATGACCGCATAGCGGCCCGTCCAGTCGTTGCACCACGCTTCCTGGACATATATGCTTTTGATTGCCTCCATGTTGATGATGATTTGAGGCGTATGATATCTGTTGTGGGGCTGGAGCAGTTCACAGAGATTAGAGCTCAGGCCTACTTAGAGCCGACCCTGGAGTTTGTCAGCTCAGTCACTTACCTGCCCACCGAGCGCGCCATCAAGTACCGGTTGATGAACCGGAATTATCTAGTTCCCTTGGATCACTGGCGGAACATCTTTGGCTTCCCGATCCCTACTGTTGCTGACTTTCCTTCTCGAGCTGTAGCTCGGGAATTCTGGGCACAGATAGCTCACGTGGTTGAGCACATTGACAGATGGAGACCTGGAGATTCCAGGGAGAGGATCATATTCCATCTTGCTTTTAGACTAGCTCACAAGATCTTCAGTGAGACTCTTCTGGCGCGTACTGAGACGCCCCAGAAGATCAGGCAGGGTGAGCTTTTGAGTTTATATTGCATGGTGACTGGAGGAGTCCCAGATTTTGGATTGATGTTGGTGGAGGATATGCATAAGATCAAGGCGAAAGCCAAGGGAGACATCTGCTGTGGAGGGATTGTGACTCATATAGCGGGTTACATGGATTTGGACCTCAGTGCTTGTACCATGGTGGCGGCTGCCAAGCCGCTCGGACTTCAGGAGATGATTACTCGGAGGATACTGGTTCCCCGAGGACTTACTACGCCATATGTGGCGATGCCATGGGAGCCGACTGCGCCTCGGGGGATCAGATGGTCAGCTCAGTTCTCCGTGTTTGATCCACATTACTAGCAGACTGCGTGGATCCCATTGATGCAGGATGCTAGAGAGGCAGCAGCTGCAGCAGCTCAGGGGCCAGCTGAGGAGGACGAGGCTGAGGATGATGATGATGATGCTGATGAGGATGGTGACGTTCCTATGGATACGGGCACGGATACAGTTGGGACTAGTGCGCCGGTCATTGATCTAGATGATGATGAGACTTAGGAGGAGCCGGCTGCAACACCATCCGTGAAAAGAAGGGTTCGGAAAATTCTGTTGCGGATCATTTGAGTCGTCTACCACATCTAGAGGACGACCATCTACCCATAGATGGCTCCTTTCCGGACGAGCATTTACATATCATAGAGGAGTGCATCGACAAGATAAACTAAAGGTAATGAACCATGGTTTGCTGATTTTGTTAACTATTTGGTTTGCCAGGAATTACCACCCGGATTATCCTATGCACAAAGGAAGAAGTTCTTTAAGGATGTCCGGGAATACTTTTGGAATGAACCTCTCCTCTTTAAGAGAGGTCCTGACGGCATCATTCGACGATGTGTGCCGGAAGACGAGATGCAAAGCGTCATTCGTCATTGTCATTCACTACCTTGTGGAGGACACGCTAGCTCGAACAAGACTAGCGCTAAGGTATTGCAATCTGGATTCTTTTGACCTACTTTATTTAAAGATGTGCAAACCTTTGTTTCCTGCTGCAATGCTTGTCAAAGAACATGGAACATATCTAGGAGAAACGAAATGCCTCTTAATAACATTAAGGAGGTAGAGATCTTTGACGTTTGGGGAGTAGACTTCATGGGACCTTTCCCATCATCTTGTGGAAACCAATACATACTTCTAGCTGTAGATTATGTTTCGAGATGGGTTGAAGCGATTGCCTCTCCTACTAATGATGCCATGGTTGTGGTTAAGTTCTTCAACAAGACCATTTTCCCACGATTTGGGACACCACGGACTATCATTAGTGATAGAGGCTCTCACTTCATTGCCCGACGATTCGAAGCTCTACTAGCTAAGTATGGGTGACTCACAAGATCGCCACCCCTTACCATCCACAAATGAGTGGACAAGTGGAGATCTCAAACCGGGAGATTAAAGGAATCCTAGAGAAGACGGTTTCAAGGACAAGGAAGGATTGGTCTTTGAAGCTAGATGATGCATTGTGGGCATACCGGACTGCATATAAGACTCCCATAGGGACGACACCATACAACCTTGTGTATGGGAAGTCTTGTCACATACCGGTAGAGCTGGAACATAAGGCGTATTGGGCAATAAAGTGGTTGAATTTCAGCATAAAGGAAGCGGGCGAGAAGCGCCTCTTGGACCTTAACGAGCTTGAAGAACTTCACTTAAACGCCTACGAAAACGCCAAGATTTATAAAGAAAGAGCGAAGCGTTGACATGATAAGCATATCATTCCAAAAGACCTCAAAGAAGGAGATCAAGTTCTCCTCTTCAATTCAAGACTTCGTCTCTTTCCAGGTAAGCTTAAATCTCATTGGACCGGACCTTATCTAATCAAACGTGTTTTTCCCCGTGGTAAGTTGAAGTATGGGGTGAAAAGGGCGGAAGCTTCAAGGTGAACGGTCAACGACTCAAGAAGTACTCACCGGAACTCCAAGGTGAAGAGTTCGCGCCTACCGCACTCAAATAAGTGCAAGTACGGTCTAGCTACGGATCTTAAACAAGCGCTTCTTGGGAGGCAACCCAAGGTATTGTACTTATGTTTTTGTTTGTCATTCGTAGATTAGATTAGTTTAGACGTTTTTGTTTCGTTTTGCCTTCGATACCTTCCGGTATGTTGTGTTTTTGGATGTAGGAGCAATGGAATAGGCAAGGGAGAGGAAAAAGTTGAAGGACCGTAATTTGCAAAAACAACACAAAATTCCCGACCGAGGCGAACACCTTGGACGCGGCGTGGAAGCTACAGTGACCGTAATTTGCAAAAATCTGAGAAAAATATCAAAACCACGGTTCCGTACAAAACCACGGCCGTGGAACACCCCGAGTGACCGTGATTTTTCAAAAATTTTACGGTCACTATATAAACCACCTTCTTCACAAAAACAACACAAAATTCCCAAACCACGACCCTATTCCACGCTCAAAACGCCGAAACCAATCCCCCTCTCTCAAATCTTCGTTCGGAGTCCGATTCGAACGATTCTTGAGCCTAAAGTGAAGAAAATTCAACCATCTACAAGATCCAATCAACAAATCAAGTGAACAATCCCTGCAGAAGACGGAATATGGATTTTAAGAATCCAAAACCTGGGTTTTCTTCTCTTTCTCTACTTTGTCGATTTGGCTCAATTTTTGCAAGAATTTTTAGGAGAACTGATTGGAATTGGATTGAAATTAGTCTAGGACTGTTGCCTGGTGAATTTGGTGTAAATTGATTGAGTTTTGAGCAAATCGGAGCCGAACCACGGTCTCTGGGCGAACCACGGCCGTGGAAGTTATAGCACCGGCCGTGATTTTCTCTCTGAAATGGATTTGATAAGGAGAATGTCTACTAGAAGCAAGAAGAGGAAAGGTGATGCTTCCTCCTTCTCCCAAGTACCCCCTAGTGAGCCACTATCACCCCCACCCCCTAGAATTCCAAAAATCCATGAGGATTACCTCGATGCCTTAGAAAGGACCGAGAAGAGGACGGTCATAGGACCGCGCTACTTAGTTCTTGAGGAGTTAGAGCCACTGAATGTGGTGAATGACCTTACATGGCTTCTAGATAGAGTCGGCTTGATCGTCTTCTCCGCTATTAGGGAAGACGCATATGAGGAGATTACTAGAGAGTTTGTGATCTCTTTTGAGCATAGTGCTATGGATAGGACAGTTTCCTTTAGGCTGATGGAGGAGAACTACGAGTTCTCGATCTTGGAGTTCGGAGCCTTCTTTGGGTTCCAAGAGACCTTCAATGGTTATTTTCCTAGCGGTGTTTACGCTAAGGATTTCTGGGAGGACATTGCTATGATCTATGCCAGCGAGGATCGCTGGCAACCAGCTGACACCAAGGCTGAGCTTATATATCACTTAGCCTTGAAGATAGCCCATAGAGTACTTTTTGAGTGTCTTTTACCTAGGACCGAGACCCCTCAGAAGATCAAGACATATGAGTTGTTCCTCCTTTATGCTATGTTGCACGGTAGACCTGTTGACTGTGCTACCCTCTTAGCCTCCACCATGAGTAAGCTCAAGAATAAGAGAGCCGGGAACATTGGATATGGTGGTATGATCACCCACATCGCTAGGCAGATGGGGATAGATTTTTCTGCTTGTACTAGGATAGCGGCGAGACCGTTGGGTCTCTAGAGCCTCATGACTAGAGGTTTGATCTTTCCTATGCATAGAGGTCCACCTCCCGCTGCCATGCCATGGGAAGATAGAGGAGGTAGAGGCATTCCATGGTTGCCCGAGTATTCCATTATGGTTGGATGCCATTATTGGAAGCAGACCTTCGCTGCTATGCATGCGAATAGGTTAGTAGTACCTCCCTACATCCCCGATGAGGTACCGGCTGCAGATGAGGAGGAGATAGGAGGAGGTGATGGTTTTGAGGGAGGAGGTGAGGAGCATGACTTTGGCACTTTCCCGATCAGCCGGCACATTTCCCTGACCCTCCCAGGCACTCACCACGACTAGCTGGACATTCAGGAGCTTCCTCCTCTAGCCGCGCCAGTGTGAGCGAGAGACCTACATGGATAGATACCCCTCCTGATTGGTATAGATAACAGCCGGAGTGGATGGGAGCTCCGCCGACATGGTATGCACAGCCGCCGTCAGCACCAGTCCCACAAGATGCACCAGCTTGGTACAACCAAGTACCGGGGTGGTATGAGCAGCTGCTGGATTGGGCTACCGATCTCTCCAAGAGAGTAGGAGATTTGGAGATCCGACAGGACGCTAGGGACGTACGAGCTGATGAGCATGATAGGATGATGAGGGACATCTACCGCCAGCAGTTTGGGCGGAACTTCGACTCCAGCTTCTTCCCGTTTCCACCACCGCCTCCACCACAGTGATGACCATGCATGATTGACAGTATTAGCCGCTCCACCGCCTTCTAGTGAGTTCATTTTTCTTTTCTTTCTTTTCTTTATTTCTTTTTGAACATTAAGGACAATGTTTATCTCAAGTATGGGGTGGGGTGTGACTATCGTTTGTAATAACTCTACTCACTTTGCTTGCCTTGATTCGAGAACACTTTGCATGTTTTATTTCATTGTCACACATTTCATTATTGCATTGCACGAAAAAGCTTTTGAAAAACCCATAAAAATTGAAAATTTTTGAAAATTCTAAAAGGTTTTGTGCTTCTAAGAGTTGAGATGATTTCTATGATAATTACTACATGTGAATTGAGTTTTTGATGACAATTGTATGCCTAAACGAATAATGAATTGAAAAGGAATTGAATGTGTTGATTATCCTTTCATGCAAGTTTCATAATGTGAAGAGTTTTATCTAAATCATATTGAGAAATCGAGGTTGAAATCACATGATAAGTTCTTATACTTCTTTATGAAATGATTAAGGTAATTCAACATTTCTTTCTCCTTTCTTTGTTCATTTAGCCCCTCAATGAAATATTGCCTCCCTTACCTATCCGGGAATTTGGAGGAGTTATGTTTTGGCATGTTTGATGTGGGAGGGCCATGAAAGCAATTATTTGCATGCAAAGAATAGAAATAATAGGTTTGGGGAAGTCAATCATGACGATGAGTAACTCGGCACCATTCACATAGCCGGGTGTTTGTGTCTTGCCAAAGTCGGATTGAGCGATATTCCTAACGGATTATGGTATGTGCATCAAGGGTTTGATGCATCTCGAAATTGAGAAACGCCAATCTCCTAGGCTTCGGTTTTTGTGCACCACTGTCCACAACTCCAAAAGTAAAGTCGAAAAATGATGTGAAAAGAAGAGAGCAAAGCTCAAAGTTGATGTTGTTGCAAATCAATAAAAAGAAAAGAGTTAGTTGTCCACTTTCCTGGATTTATGCACCACATTCCTTATAAGTTTTCCCTCCCTTCCGCATTCTAGACCTTACTTGGAAGTCCTTAAGATCAAAAGAATATTATTTGGCTTGGTGATCTAAATTGAAGTTTTTTATGCTTGATTTTGATAATGCTTGAAGGTTATGATGTTTACATTGAAGTTTAACCAATTCATGATGTTTCTTTCCTTTACATTCTTTGGTTATGCATATAAGCGTTTCAAAAGTGAATGAAGCAAGGTTTGAGAATGATCTATTGACTAGAAGCACATTTACCTAAAATATGTTTTATTTTTGAGTTTGCATGCATATTTCATCCTAACTTATGTTCTAAAGCTTTCAAAAGACCTTGCTTGGGGACAAGCAAGTGGCAAGTATGGGTTATTTTGTTAGCATGAAATATTGCGATATTCTAGGCACTTTTTCTAGTTGTTTTTCATTCATTATAGTGTTCATTGATAAGGCATTGAAGCATTTGTTAGCTAGTTTATCTATATTTTCGATATGGAGGTCTACATTAGCTTTGTGTTGATTATAGGTGAATAAGAGCTAAAACCGGACCATTTGAGAGAGATAGGAGAGGATTTGAGCACATCCAAGGATTAGGAGCACATCAAAGAAGCCAAAGGAGATGATAGGATGAGGAATGGCACGACACAAAGGAAACCACAAGCAATTTACACTTCCACGCCCTAAAATACGGCCATAGAAGAGTCCACGCTCTAAACCACGGCCGTGGATCTTGGCATCATGAGTGTGGAGCATTCCAGAGAGTTACACGGCCTAAAGTACGGTCGTGGAACTCATATGCGACCGTAACCCAATTCCACGCCCTAAACCACGGTCGTGGAACCCCTTGAGACCGTGATTTAGGCGATCTTTTGACGAACCAATTATTACCACCTCATTTACGTAGTGGGCCGATGCGGTAATTTTG
Organism: Fagopyrum homotropicum; assembly: GCA_033239125.1. Lineage (NCBI taxonomy): Eukaryota > Viridiplantae > Streptophyta > Magnoliopsida > Caryophyllales > Polygonaceae > Fagopyrum > Fagopyrum homotropicum. The sequence goes on from BSWB01000007.1 coordinate 17,481,664, forward strand.
CCTCGTCTTATAAAAATTCGGGAGGAGAGAGTTTTCGATATCGCTTTGGGGGGATTCGCTTAGGCTTGGACAACCTCGCTTGGAAGAGTTAACCTTAGGGTTTCGCGAGGAATGTTGCGGAAGTGCCGGCAATTTGGATTGCCGAAGATCGTGTGTGGCGGAAGTTGCGCCCTTTTTCTAGGTTTTGTTATTGAAGACGGATTGACATCCCGTTCTTCATACTTATCTTAGATCTTGAGAGGTTTTGTGTTCTATTCCGAATCCATTGAATACTCTGATTTGTGTTTTGGATTTGAGTTGACTTTGAGTTATATTTGATTTCGAAGGTTTTCATCTTTCAATTCTTCTTAAATTGTTTTGTGATATCATGACAATGGTTATTGGCTAAAACCCTTTAGCAATTCTAAGGTGAAAGGATAATAATTGTGGCTTAGATGATGATAGATCGGTCGTAAATTGATTGGACCCTGAGAGTTAGAGAGATCTCGTCGACGAACCAAGATCACGGTCTGTTCTTGAGCTTCCACGGCCGGGGAACTCAAGATCTGCCCGTGATTTACCCTAGTTTACGAACTTTGCTTTTACTTTGATCCAAGTTTAAAGATTAGCTTTAATCTAGTCTTGACTTGCCCTTTTCTAGGTAGTATTGAGACTCATCACCCTCTACTTCGATTTCGAGTGTCACAACCTTAATCGGTTTAGTTAGTCTTGATCCTTGGGTTACAAGTTTAGGTATTTGAGATTAATTCATACCTTTAGATCCTTTCTATACTGAAGCCTCAACAACCTTTATAGAGAGTGTCTTTAGATAAGTCATATAAAACCTTGGAACTTCACCGTACATTGCTTTACCTTAGTATACCTTTGCAACTCTTAACTCTATCCTTAGTTCTTTAGTATATCTTGAATCGATTGCCACAATTAGATGTCTGGATCTTTAGGGTTGCTGTTTTCCCAATATTTGCAAAGCTTATTACCTTTATTTGCTTGACGATTTGCAAACTGAATTTGTTCCCTCCAAATCCCTGAGTTCGACACTCTGGATTCTTGTTTTACTACGCCAATCCATACACTGCGGGTTCACTTGCTTGATTCTAGTTTTATAAATTTAAAGCTTATTTGCACGCACGCTAAGTGGCGAACAGACCCCTTCCTCGCCCCATAGTAGATGTAACTCTAGTACGCGTCATCTGCTATAAGGATAGATATATAAAGCTATATATATAGATATAAGTCCACGCTACAGCTAAAGTACAAATCCAAGAAAAGAACATATAAAGGCCAACATAAATGAAACTACACTACTGAGATCCGCGGAGGTAGTGGTGGTCTGATAGGTGATGGAATCACTATCATTTAGGGTAGTTTTTAGAGTCTTTTTTTTTGCATTAGTGTCGGTTTATGCTACTAACTCCTTGGTCCAGAAGAAGAAGATCAAAAGAAGCTAAGGAAGGAGTTATAAGCACTTAGGAGTAAAGATCGATCAAGAAGCAAAGTTTCTGTTGCTCCACCGCCCCCGCGGGCCCTTGCAGCCGCCCCTGCGATGACTTGCCTTGACGAGACGAAGACCAGCTCCCCTGCGCCTCCCATTGTGCCCTGCCTGCTGTTCGCTCCAAACGGTGTGTGCAAGCTTTAAATTTATAACCCTAGACGTAAGCTTAAAACAAGGATGCGAACCCGCAGTGTACGGGTCAATCGTAGTAAAAAGCAAGGAATTCCAGGGGTCGATCAAAGGGACTTAGTGAAACAAAGTCCAATTACGGTAAGCTTCAATAATTACTAACCACAAAGCAATTAAAACAATCAAAGATGATATAGAAGTCAATAAAGGAAATATGCAATTCTAGGGATTAAAGCATCTAGTTGTGGTTCCAACTCAAGATCTAAAGATAAGCGGACAAAGCTGAGGTTTTTGCATAGGGAAGGTGTTACTAAAGTGGAATAGATCACCGGGTAAGTCTCACTACTCACTAATCCTAAACCGTAACTCCTATTACCGGGTAAGTCTCAAGGAATTAAGATAAAGAACTATAATCTCAAACTAACACGCCATCTAAGGGAATAGAATCAACCTTTACCGGGTAAGTCTCAGGCTAACTCACAAAGATGGGATGGAAACACACTCAAACCCCAATAAAGGATAAACCTTTATTACCTACACTTATGATCTTAGGTAAACAAACAAAGGAATTACCGGGTAAGTCTCATCCTAAGCTTGCATTGGATCAGAAAAGGTGTAATAAGAATAGGATTTGGCAAACTCTAACACTTAACTCTCAGTTTCGGATCAGATAAGTCACCTCGGTCAGACGAATTCCACCCTGGCCGAGATGTTCATCGACTGAACGAGATGCTTAGGGTTAAGGTAAAGACTCGAACTTTCAGGGTCCTATTGTGATTAAGATCATTCTATCATTGTTTTTCCCACAACCTTCAGCCAATCACCCTAGAATCACACAAAGAAATTAGCCACTCATCATCATGAAAGTATTAATCAAATATATGGGAAGAAGTGTGAATATTTGAACAAGAAGAATTTAATGAAAAGACTTCAATAACTGAATCAAATATCACAACAAAAAGCGTTCCTTGGATAGAAATCCAACAAGGCAAGACAACAATGAAGGGAATCTAAGATGATCTTACAAAAATCCTTCAAAAGCTATAAAAGCTACAATCTTCCTTCTTTAACCTTCAAAAAGGTTCTTCAAATCTCCCAACTGGAGTATGGCTGCAGCGGTGTAAGCGGGATCTCCAACTGTATGCGGATGTCGGATTTGTGGGAAATCCGACCCTTTTTATAGGAAAATAACTCTCCAAAGATAAGATATCTTAGAAAGATCTCTTCCCATAAAAATAGGTAAAATATATGATCTAGTATATCTTCTTCCTTCCAGGAGCCAAGCCCAAAAATATAAGATCTCTTTCCAAAGATAAAAGTTCTCAACCTAGAATAAAATATTCCCGCCGCGTCCCAGGTGTTCGCCTCGGTCGAGTCGACTTCTCTGGATCACCTCAGTCGAGGTGAATCTGTGGTCAACCGAGGTGAGTCATAACTGAATGTGAAATCTCTCAAATCTGGTCCAAAGTGAATCTCTAATCCATGGCTATGCTTCCTGGAGGGTTCCTTATGTTCCTGAATGTAGCTCCAATGACTCAATAGCTCCTTTTGCTCCTTTTTGATGCAAAACGTGCCATTTTACCTACGATTACAACAAAACCAGGTGTAGACCTCGATTCCCGCAAAGGTAGATGAAATGGTAATATAATCACATATTATACATACAAACATGCAGATTATTGAAGATAAAACGTTAAAACAAACCCCGAAATATTGACTATAATTCATGTTATCAAAATACCCCATACTTAGCCCTTGCTTGTCCCCAAGCAAGTTCTGCATATAAAAGACAAGATAGAATGGATTAATAGTCAAGAAAATCAATGAAAAGTCTTTCAAAACATTTTTATAGTGTGCAACAATCATAGATCATTCTAAGAGAATATTTCATGGAATTTAAAATCAAAATATGATCAAAACATTTTACAAGTATAAGAAAGTTGTTCATCTTTGCATAAAATCATAGAATGCATAATAAGTCATAATTATCGAAATTAATCATGTATAATCCAGTTTAAACCGCTAAGTCAATCAACAAGCTCGAGGTCTCAAGGGCTTCTCAAAAGAAAGGTCAAGAAACGTGTAGGGTAGGGATGTATGTAAGGTAATGTGGTGCTAGAATCCGGGAAAAGGATATACTTCACTTTCACTTTGACTTGCAACATCTTCCACCAATAAGCTTTGCTTATTTCACACTTTTTCTTTTTACTTTACTTTTTGGGATGCATGGACAGAGGTGCACAATAACCGAAGCCTAGGAAATCAGCAATCATCAATTTCTTGAGATGCATCAAACCCTTGATGCACATACCATGACCCGTTAGGAATATCGCTCAATCCGACTTTGGCAAGACACAAACACCCGGCTATGTGAATGGTGCCGAGTTACTCATCATCATGGTTGACTTCCCCAAACCTATTATTACTTTCTAACACTTTTCACTTCCAGCCAACTTCTCAACTTTGACTTCACTTTGCTTTCGCCACTTCGCTTGCTTCCAAATTCCCGGATAGGTAAATGGAGGCAAAAATGTGTATGAGGGGCTAAGTGTGATTAAGAAGAATAAGAGAGAAGAATAAATTGCCTTGGTCTTTCCAGGAAGAAAGTGAAAGAACTTATCTTGCGGTGTCAACCTTCAAATTCAACATAATTTGGATAAAAACAAAGTATTAAACATGCCAATAATTTCAAACAAAGCATTTAGCAACTTAAACATATTATAAAACCTTTCAAACACATAAAGATTTCAAAACCAGTCAGTAAGCAAAGTCTTCACTGAGATCATATCCAGATAAGGAGCACAAAAATCGTTTCGAAAACTCTCAGTTAACCTACCTCGGTCGAGGTGTTCTTAGGTCAACCGAGGTGAAACACCTCGTTCGGCCAGAACTCCACCGGTCGAGGTAAAAAAAATTTTAAAACCATTTTTTTTCTTCAGTTTCGACGTTTTTTTCAATCAAATAACCTGTAAGTATGCATGCAGTCTCAGATAAACGCATAGATGCAAAAGTGAAGCATAAATATGAATAAATATCCGGTCAAATAAAGTCATACATCACATAAGTCAAATACATCAATAAACACCCCATACTTAGGACACACTGTCCCAGTGGGTCAAAATAAGTCTAAGGAATAAAATACTCACCGGATAATAAGCTGAACTGCATAAAAATAAGAAAGAAAATCCTGCAGCTCTCAGTAGTCACGATCCGGTGGTGGTGGTGGTGGCACATACGGATACTGGGACGGGTCGAACGGATAGCCCATGACGTGCTCAAACTGAATCTGGGCCATCATGTGCTGGTAATGCTGCCTCTCCTGCATCTCGCGGATATCCAGTGACAAAGCGGCATATGAATCAATAACCTGATCCGTCAGATCGTCGATCCGACGGTGAGCCTCTGGATCTCTGTGTCGGCGTGTCCTACGCCTAGCAGGTCTCACTGGAGAAGTAGCAGGTGCCGGCTCAGTATCGTCATCATCAAGATCTACAACCGGTGCACTAGTCCCTGCAGTATCTGTCCCTGTATCCATCGGGACTCCACCATCTCTGTCATCAGTTGTCTCCTCATCATCTGCCTCCTCCTCAGCTGGGGCAGCTGCTGCCTCTCTATAATCCTCCATCAGTGGGGCCCAAGCGGTCTGCCAATAATGAGGGTCGTAAACTGTAAATTGGGCAGACCACCTGATCCCCGGCAACGGCGCCAAAAACTTGTTCGCTCCAAACGGTGTGTGCAAGCTTTAAATTTATAACCCTAGACGTAAGCTTAAAACAAGGATGCGAACCCGCAGTGTACGGGTCAATCGTAGTAAAAAGCAAGGAATTCCAGGGGTCGATCAAAGGGACTTAGTGAAACAAAGTCTAATTACGGTAAGCTTCAGTAATTACTAACCACAAAGCAATTAAAACAATCAAAGATGATATAGAAGTCAATAAAGGAAATATGCAATTCTAGGGATTAAAGCATCTAGTTGTGGTTCCAACTCAAGATCTAAAGATAAGCGGACAAAGCTGAGGTTTTTGCATAGGGAAGGTGTTACTAAAGTGGAATAGATCACCGGGTAAGTCTCACTACTCACTAATCCTAAACCGTAACTCCTATTACCGGGTAAGTCTCAAGGAATTAAGATAAAGAACTATAATCTCAAACTAACACACCATCTAAGGGAATAGAATCAACCTTTACCGGGTAAGTCTCAGGCTAACTCACAAAGATGGGATGGAAGCACACTCAAACCCCAATAAAGGATAAACATTTATTACCTACACTTATGATCTTAGGTAAACAAACAAAGGAATTACCGGGTAAGTCTCATCCTAAGCTTGCATTGGATCAGAAAAGGTGTAATAAGAATAGGATTTGGCAAACTCTAACACTTAACTCTCAGTTTCGGATCAGATAAGTCACCTCGGTCAGACGAATTCCACCCCGGCCGAGATGTTCATCGACTGAACGAGATGCTTAGGGTTAAGGTAAAGACTCGAACTTTCAGGGTCCTACTGTGATTAAGATCATTCTATCATTGTTTTTCCCATAACCTTCAGGCAATCACCCTAGAATCACACAAAGAAATTAGCCACTCATCATCATGAAAGTATTAATAAAATATTTGGGAAGAAGTGTGAATATATGAACAAGAAGAATTTAATGAAAAGACTTCAATAACTGAATCAAATATCACAACAAAAAGCGTTCCTTGGATAGAAATCCAACAAGGCAAGACAACAATGAAGGGAATCTAAGATGATCTTACAAAAACCCTTCAAAAGCTATAAAAGCTACAATCTTCCTTCTTCAACCTTCAAAAAGGTTCTTCAAATCTCCCAACTGGAGTATGGCTGCAGCGGTGTAAGCGGGATCTCCAACTGTATGCAGATGTCGGATTTGTGGGAAATCCGACCCTTTTTATAGGAAAATAACTCTCCAAAGATAAGATATCTTAGAAAGATCTCTTCCCATAAAAATAGGTAAAATATATGATCTAGTATATCTTCTTCCTTCCAAGAGCCAAGCCCAAAAATATAAGATCTCTTTCCAAAGATAAAAGATCTCAGCCAAGAACAAAATATTCCCGCCGCATCACAGGTGTTCGCCTCGGTCGAGTCGACTTCTCTGGATCACCTCGGTCGAGGTGAATCTGTGGTCAACTTAGGTGAGTCACAACTGAATGTGAAATCTCTCAAATCTGGTCCAAAGTGAATCTCTATTCCCTGGCTATGCTTCCTGGAGGGTTCCTTATGTTCCTGAATGTAGCTCCAATGACTCAATAACTCCTTTTGCTCCTTTTTGATGCAAAATGTGCCATTTTACCTACGATTACAACAAAACCAGGTGTAGACCTCGATTCCCGCAAAGGTAGATGAAATGGTAATATAATCACATATTATACATACAAATTAACATGCAGATTATTGAAGATAAAATGTCCAAACAAACCCCGAAATATAGACTATAATTCATGTTATCACCTGCGCCTCGCCTTGGGAGCTAGAAGGCGAAGAGTCTATGTCACCGCCCCTGCGTTGGCCTTAAGGCGCCCCTGTGCCTTAACATCAGAAACGCCAGGAAGGCGAAAGGTCAGACATTGAAGTGCATTAAAGATCCGCCCCAGCGGAGTTGTGTAGCCGCCCCGGAGGTTCTGAAGAAGATCAACCGATTTTGCCTAAACCGCCCCTGCATTCTTGAAGGCCGCCCCTGCGGTGAAACGCCAGAAGCTTTACTCCGGCTGTTTACACCACGTTTATGGCATTAAAGTTGGCTGTTTTAGGCCGGCTATTTACTCCTAATTAAGTGTCTTTTGTAGTATAAATAGTCCATGGCTGATTGCTAGAATCATCCATGCTTTTCCTCACAAAATCCATTTTTAGACTTGAGTTTTCCATTGTAATGAGTTGCTAACTCCCTTGCTACATTGGGTTGGTTTGAAGCTGCTTTGTTACTTTGGTTGTAAGTTCTTTTAATATAAGTTTTTATCCAGTAATGATTTGTGTTTCCTTGATCTCCATTGTTTAATTGCATGTTAACTATTACTTGAGATTGATCACCTTAGGTTCTAAAGTGCATGTAAACAACTAGGATTAATAGGTTCCAGGTTCAGGTCTTTAATCTAGTAGTAACTTTAAGTAATAACGGGTTGTAATTACTTAAAGAAAAGGAACACAAATATAAAGATAAGTTTAAAGGTTTTAATCTTTTCTTTATATCCCTTAGTCTTTGTTTGAATGTTAACTTGTTATTTGTTCTTGTAGGTTTACGGAACTTTAATAGGTTAAGTTGTGTTGATGCCGGTTGGCTCAATACATATGTATGATCAAGACGGGAGATTACTTAAAAACTTGTAAAAGGAATGCACCAAAGTAGCAATTGCATGCTTAGAATCAACCTAGTGTAGATTCATCCATTATTGTCTTACTTGTCGCATTTATCGTTTTCATAAGTTTTTGTACATCAATTCAACCAAAACCCCCCTTGTGTCACTTGTCATTATAATCGATAATTGCATCTAAAACACCTTAACTCTCTTGGGTTCGACCCTTACTTAATCACTATAATTGTTCTTAGTGCTAAGTCGGGATTTACTTTTGATTGGGTATAAACGACCATAGAAATACCTTCGGTCAAATTTTGGCGCCGTTGCCGGGGAGTTTTTGTGTTTTATTGTTATTATTGATTATTGGTTTGAACCATTTTTATGGTTCAAACTCGTGCTACTAATTCCGGCTTTGCTTCTTTTGATCCAGAAATTGAGAGGACGCACATCCGGCAACGAAGACAACAACAACTACAACAAGAGATGGCTGACCGTACTCTTCGTCAACTTACGCAGCCCACTTTGGCTCAAAACCCTCTTGCGGTCGCTATACCGGCACTAGGGGAAGGAGTCAACTTTGAGCTCAAACCGGGCCTTATTCACTTGCTTCCATCCTTCCATGGGCTAAGTGGTGAAGACCCCATCAAGCACCTTGGGAAGTTCCACACCGTTTGTATGAGCATGAAGCCGGCCAACATTACCGATGAACAGATCAAGATGAGGGCATTCGGCTTCACACTCAAAGATTTAGCGGATGATTGGTATTACCACCTTCCATCCGGGAGCATTGACACTTGGGAGAACCTTCACAAAGTATTTTTGGAGAAATACTTTCCAGCTAAAAAGGCAAATAGCTTGAAGAAAGCTATAAGCAACATCGAGCAAGAGGCAACCGAAACTCTCTACGAGTATTTTGAAAGGTTTGCACGCCTCCGATCCAGCTGTCCTTTCAACGGATATTCAACTCAAGATCTAGTCTTGTACTTGTGCAATGGCTTGCTAGACAATGAAAGGAGGATCGTCGATGCGGCTTGCGGAGGTAATATTCTTAACTCTACTCCTGACCTTGCTTTGGAAAAGATACAGGAACTAGCGGAAGGAACTCGGAACTTTGGAAGGACCCCGGCTAAGAAAGGAGTTCATGCCATGAGTTCCGGGAAGAACGAGATTTCCACCGAGCTAGCAGAATTGAAGGAAATGGTGAAGAGGCTAACACTTATGGGAACACCGCAACAGCTCAAAGCTTGTGGAGTTTGTGTTGACCCATATCATCCAACGGATATGTGTCCACAAGTTCAAGATGACGATGCTGAAGTAAACGCAATGGGTTATGGACAACCACAACAGCAAAGACCTAGGAACGATCCTTATGCACAGAATTTCATGCCAAATTGGCGTTACCAACAGAATTTTCGTTGGAGGGATCAACAAAACCAACAACAGTAGCCCCGCCAAGGTAAGTATCACTCAACTGAAGATATGTTGCAGGTTTTGACTAAACACTTTTCTACTCATGTCCAAACAACAGAATCAAGCATCAAAAACCTTGAGAAGTAGGTTGGTCAAATGACGGAAGCCATTACAAGAATTGAAACTAGGGCCTCCAGAGGATTACCATCGCAAACGGTTATAAACCCAAAAGGCATGCAGGAGGAGGTTCAAACATAGAGGAAGAGCCCTTACGTCGAGTCAACGACGTAAAACAAAGGCGCTAATTCGGGAGGCAACCCGAAGGAATAAGAAGAGGAGCTTCTGTCAAGAAAACCACCCCTGCGGCTCTAAAAACACGCCCCTGCGGCAACACCCCTGGCCAGCGCCACCCCGGCGCTGGGCCTGCGTCTTATCACGTAGGTCACCGCCCCCGCGGTGCCAACCCTACGCCCCTGCGGCGGCCACCCTTGACACGCACCCTCAGCTCCGCCCCCGGCGCTGAGGCTGCGTGCCCCCTCTCTCTTGTCACCGCCCCTGCGGTGACACACACCGCCCTTGCGGTACAGTTAAAGAAAGAAAAAAATACACTTCCCAAAAATAACCTACATCTACCACCTTCTCAACTCCCTCTCCATTCACTCTGCGAAACCTATCCGCCTCACCCCCCTACGCCCTTGTGCCCTCCAGCAACTCATCGCCACCACCTCGTCGCGCCCCCTGCGTCACCTCCGGCAACCTAGTGGCGCCACCCCCTTACCAACACGAACAACCTCCACCACACATGATAACACGATTTATGACTTAGGTTTAGCTAATCATTTAGATAGATTTTTCACTTATTCATGCATGGTTTAGCACTAGTTCACGACGTTTGCACTCAATTCACGAGTTTTGTCGAGATAGACGTCTACACGGACTCTTGCATTGCTTTGTAGGTATTTTGGGAAATTTAGGAGCTTAATCGATACGTTTGAGGATCGTTCATCAAGATGACACACCTTCGGACTCATTAGGATGCAAGCTAGAGGCTAAGGAAGACCCATGGGACCTTGTTGGTGCATGCCATGCACCAAATCGTGGCTTGATGATCCATATAGTGCAGGAACACCAAAACCACGGTCACTGGAGGGACCACGGCCGTGGAAACCAACCGTGGTTTTTGCCAGACGGTTGTGACAGCTGTTTCACGATCTCATGGCCGACTCTTGCAAAGTTTTGTATAAAAAGTGGTCCTGCAAGGTTGTGAGGGGAATCCAATTTCAGAATCAAATCCACATTCTCTCCCACACTCTCAACAAGAAAATTCTCTCAAGGGGAAGCTTGGAGGAGAGCTACCATTGGAGGAGAAAGAAGAGCTCCATTGAAGAAGAAGAGAAGAACACACCATTGCTAGTCTTTGATAGGATTTGTAGTGAAGATTACCAGAATCGTTTTCTAGGGTTGTAAGAATTGATTAAACCTTCTTTTGAAGGGTTTTGAGTCCTTCTAATCTTACTTTCAGCTTGGTTTTACTTGCTTCATTTGTTCATCTCTTTCTCTTCATTATCTTGCAAATGGAAGCCATGATTCTATGTTTGATGATTTCGATTGTTATGATGTATGTTGTAGGCTAAATATATGCGATTCTAGGGTAAGGAAAGGATGGTGGAAGTGGTAGAATACCCCGTGATTTGTTGATTTCGCCCTTGGATGATTCATTTGCTAGAACGAAGTCACTGCTGTAGTCCACGGTTTGTTCTTCCCAATCCACGGCCGTGGAAGTGGTAGAATACCCCGTGATTTGTCTGGTTCGTTTGGGTTGATGGATCTAAGTTCTAGAATGTTAAAATGTTGAAATCCTAGTATTTGTTAAGTTAAATCTATCCTAGGGTGACCTAGTGTTAGCAACTAAGTGTTAGAAGAGACCTACCGGTGATTCTTACTCTTAGATTTCAAAGATGATAAACTCTAGGTAGTGGTGAGCCTCATAAGCCGCCATTGGACTAAGTGTGCTAGGATAGTTGTTTAGGACTTACCCTTCCGAGACTTACCCGGTGAGGATAGGTTAGATTCCTAGGTGACAATCCGGTTTGTGTAGAATTCCATTCCTAAGACTTTTTGAGACTTACCCGGTGATGAGACCTTAGGTACGGACTAGTGGACCATGAGACCTACCCGGTGATTGATCCCAATCTAGAAACACTCACTCCCAACATATCATAGTTAATCAAAGGAATGATTAGATAACTTGAGTCATATGCCATAACCGGAATTTCCAACCCCTAGAATCCGCTTCTCTCTCTTTGATTGTCTATCTCTTGTTTGCTCGTTTGTTCGTGTTGTTAGCTTAGTTGATTGTTTATTTTGCATGATTTGTGATCTTTGATTGATCACCTAAAAACCAAACCAAAAACATTGAGATTTTCATTTCTTTCTCTTTTCTTACCCTAGATCTTCACTAAACTTAATCACTAATCGAATCAATCTCACCTCAGTCTTTGTGTTCGACCTCGGAATACTATCCCTACTACAAAACGTCCCGTACACTGCGGGTTCGCTAGGAGTTAGGAGAAATATAACGAGTTATAAATTTAAAGCTTATTGCGTGCACACATCCTTAGCGTAACAAGTTTTTGGCGCCATTGCCGGGGACTAGGTTAAGATTAAGTCATTTGTTTTCTATTGTTTTTAGTGTTTATCTTTCTTGTTACTTTTGATCTTGTGTTGTTTTTGTCTTTGCCTTTTCATGTTTGCCATGGACGGATTGTACTTCCAAGACGACCTTGACAACATGGAGTATGAGGGATGGATGGAAAGCCAAGATCTAGGACCTCTCCATGATGAGTTTGAGTATTGGGAGGAGTTTAATGCCTACCATGAGTCCCATAATCAAGCTCATATGATTATATTGCCTCATGAAGAACCTCACCATCAACCTCACGATGATCGAGTAGAATCAATGCTAGAAGAAATGTTGAGGAAGATGGATGATCTAGAAAGCAACCTTGCTTCCATTTCGAGTTCCAACATGGAGCTCGAAGCGGATGTATCTCAACAAGAGGAGGTTCACCATGAGGAGATCTGATGCGTCCTTGGACACGTCAATGATGCGTCCTTGGACACGTCCTTGGACTCCTTAGTTGAAGTGTGAATGCAATTGAAGATGGGTTGCGGAAGCTTAGAGATGGAGCCGGAAGTTGTATGATTGAGTCGATCTAGATTGATCGGTCAAACCTTGAAGTGGGTCGGTTGAGTTGGTTCTTGAAGAACCCTCGAATATGGTTGAGTTTGGATCGAAGATCCAAAAGAAGAACTTTGAGAGGATTGGAAGAGGGATTTGATGCTCAAGTAAGTAGGAGGAAAATACTTCTCATTACTTAATCAAATTGAACATGCTTTACAAATGAGTCAAGCATCCCCTTATATAGTGGATGAAGGCCATACAAAGAGTCGGAAATTAAATGACGGAAATAAAGTCGGAATTTAAGTTCTGGAAATGAAACACCTAAAAATATGAAAGGTTGAGAATTTAAGTTCGGAATTAAGTTTCCGAATTAAATTTCGAAACCAAAAGTCTAATCTTAAATTCGGAAAATTAATACCCGGAAATAAAGTCCCGGAAATTAATATTCCGAAAATAAAAAGACTTATTATTACAAAACGCTAAATTACGGAAAATGCGCCGGAACGGTGCCGGCTTGACAAGCTTCAAGTCATAGTGGCGTAGAGACACGGTTTGCAACCAATGGGTCCGTGACAAGCAACGGTGCAGCTAATGATGGAGCCGGTAGCTTGAGCGATTGCTTTAGCACGGGAACGGGTGAGCGGTCCATCGGAGCGAACCCGAAGTGCCTCGTCTTCCTCGTCTTGGGACATAGGGGTCAAGGGCGCATCAAGATCCAAGAATTGCCCGAATTAACCATGATCATTAAGGAACTTCAAGAAGAGTTGAATGAAGCTTGGGAGCAAGTGAAGCTAAGGGATTTGGCCCTGAAGGATGAAAGAAGATTGAATCTCGAGAGGGAAGAACAAATGAGGAGGGAGATTGAAGAGATTAGGAATGCTATTATGCTAGGAGACCCTGCCATCCTTCAAGATCTACCTCCACCTCCTTAACCTTTGGAAGAGTGCAATGAAGTACTCTCACCCCCGGATATCCTTGCCATCAACCCCGGAACCACACTTGAAGAGCTCACGTGGAATAAAGACAACAGAGAGAACCACGGCCGTGGAGGACAAACCACGCCCGTGAAAGATTCTGTCATAGACAATCCTAAGCTAATTTCAACCCCTTCCAATCCTTTCTTGCTTGCCCGGAGTACACACAAAGATTGGAGCCCCTTTCCTAAGGAACCGCCCATGTTGAATGAAGAAAGCAAGCATGATGGATCCATGATGTTCATGAAGCACTTCAATGAGAGATTCTTTCCAAGAATCGGCTTTCTTCGGATCATAGAGGATGAGGATGACAAGCGTTTCACCGGAGTGACCGTGGAGTACAAATTGCCTAAGTATGGGGTGACACCTATGGTTGCAACTTCATACTATCATCAAGGGAGCGGTGATGAAGGAGTCTACTACTCACCGGTGAAGTGAGAACTTAAAGTTTATTTGGGCATCAAGTGGCCCTTGCTTGTCATCATGGATACCGGAAAGTGATGGTTGCTTGGACTCCTCAAGCAAACCAGGATATTCGAGGTGGATTGACATATCCACGGAGTTTGGTCAAGCTAATGACCTAAAAGAAGCGCTTAATGGGAGGCAACCCATTGGTACAACTCTTTCCCTTTTCTCTTTTGCTTTTGGTTTTGTTTTTTTGTGTTTTTGTGTTTTGTGTTTGTGTGGTAGATTTTAGGTAATGAGGAAGCCTTGCAAGGCGAGTTGATGACGATGATCCCGTTTTCAACCATGGGTGGAGCGGACGTGAGACTTGGACGGCTTGAGGTGTCTTTGTTGGATGGAAGAGCTCCCATCTCGCACACACCTTGGTGCGGGACTCGACGCAAGAATGACTATGAAGAGCTCTCTACCATGCTTGATCGATCATCCATCACCACCACTCCACACAAGTTAACCCAAATACCGAAGACACTACATTTTTTACATTGTGAGAACCCTCTTTCACTCTTCTTTACTTGAATACTACATTGGGGACGATGTGTTTCTAAGTATGGGGTGGGGTTTGCATGATCCTTTGCATGATTAGCATCTAGGATAGTTTAATATTATCACATGTCTTGCATTGTATATACTCATTTTGAAAAAACCAAAAAAAATCAAAAAATTTAAAAAATTTTGTGCTTTCTAGGCTTGGATATGACCCTAATGATGAATTTTGTCATGTGGATTGGCTATGGATGGCCTTATGTGTTAAATTGATGAATGCATATGTGGACTTGAAGTACTTATATTGAATCCCATGAATGGATTGTGGTCATGATGTTTGTCTTGATTGGATTGAGTATTGAAGGTCGAAATTACATGCTAGTTCTTGCACATCATCTAGGAATGAATAAGGCAATTCATCTTTCTCTACTTCTCATCTTGATCATGATGTTTGAACACCTCAATTGATATAAACTTTGACCTCTTTTGACCCATCCCGGAATAGGAGCATGTTAGTGTGTTGATGTGTGTGAAAAGAAAGTGTGGGGTGAAGTTGTTGATGAAAGAATGCTATGAAATGAAGTGCTGAATTTGTTGTGAAAGTGTAGACAAAAATATAGGTTTGGGGACGTTGCTTTAAATGACGAGTAACTCGGCACCATTCACATAATCGGGTGTTTGTGCCTTGCCAAAGTCAAATAAACCGATAGTCCTAACGAGCTTTGGTATGTGTGTCCGGTGTGGATGCACCTCGAAAAATAGAAAAAGTCCGAGGACGGCTAATCACCAAGGTTTCGGCTTTTGTACACCAATGTCATTGTCTCAAAAATAAGTGAAAGAAAAAGATAAGAAAAGAAAGAAAAGATGGAGAAATTATACACTTGTGGAAAGTTGACCAAAATGTTAAGTTGTGAAGTTAGTTCCATTCCCGGATTAGCATCACATAGCCTAGAAAAATTCCCACCTAATCACAACGCTTCTTGGCCTTTTATTTCACAAGCCCTTGTGACCTATTTGCATGTGTGTAAGACTTAGTGATCTAGATTGGATATGCTCATGATCATCTTGACTTCTTCATTTTTACATCCCATGCATGCTTTCGAGTTACGTATAATTGTCTTTCCATGCCTTCACTTATTTGACACATGATTGCTTGTCCATTGCCATGAAACATGACTATGAAGGTGATCCAATATTAGAAGCACAACTTCAAAAAGATTTTGTTGTTTTTTCTGCATGCATAAATCATGTCATCTTTTAGTCTATAGTGGGGACTTGCTCGGGGACGAGCAAACCTTAAGTATGGGGTATTTTTGATAACACGATTTATGACTTAGATTTAGGCACTCATTTAGATAGATTTTCCGCTCATTCATGCATGGTTTAGCACTAGTTCACGACGTTTGCACTCAATTCATGTATTTTGCCAAGATAGACGTCTACACGGACTTTTGCATGCTTTGTAGGTATTTTGGGAGATTTACGAGCTTAATCGATACATTCGAGGATCATTCCTCGAGATGACACACTTCTGGACTCGTTAAGGAGCAAGCTAGGAGCAAAGAAGAACACATAGGACCTAGTTGGTGCATCCCTTGCACCAACTCATGGTCCAATGGTTCAAAGAGAGCCTCTGGAGCAAAACCACGGTCAGAGACCATACCACGGCCGTGGAATATGCCCGTGGAATCTGCCAGGACCACGTTGACACGTGTCCCACGATCTCTTTGATGACTCTTGCTCTTGGTGGGTATTTAAAGAATCTTGCAGGCTGTAATTGGGATCCTCTCCTCCTCCCTTTTAACCTATCTTCTTCCTCAAGACATTTCTCCATTGAAGTCTCTCTTCCAAGCACCCATTGTGGGTGTTTTTGGAGGAGATTAGTGTAGATTTTCATTTTAGAGTGAGATTAGAGTGGTTTTGAGTGAGGTTTCCGTTGTTGAAAACTTGGAACAGCTCTTGGAGCCTTGTAAGATTTGGTAACTTCTATTCTATGTCTTTAATGTCTTTTCTTTGGATTGTTCTTCATCATCTAACCATGACTTGCAAGCATGCTTTATTTGTGAAGTTTGATCTTGAAATATATGTTGTTGGCTGAATAGATGTGATTCTAGGGTGAAGGAATGATGTTTATGCTTTGGACTATGATTGTATGGCCTTCCATGTTAGTTTAGGATCGATTTGTGATCGAAATCCCAACTCGGAATCAAACCACGGCCTGTTCTTCATGCTTCCACGGCCGTGGTTTTACATGATCCACCCGTGTTTTGTTCTGTTGTTCTTAAATTGATAAATCTCGATGTTAGGATGTAGATGTGTTGAAATCCTAGTGTTTGTTGAGCCTAATCTAGCCTAGGGTGACCTAGTGTTAGCAAACTAAGTGAGGGATGAGACTTACCCGGTAATTTCCTCTCTTAGATACATAAGATGATGAACTTTAGGTAGTAGTGAGCCAAAAAAGCCGCTATTGGATTGAGTGTGCTAGGATCGTTACCTAAGACTTGCCTTTTCCGAGACTTACCCGGTAAGGAGGGGTTTGACCCTTAGGTAGTGGCCGGTTTGTGTAGAATTCTCGTCCTTAGATTCCTTGAGACTTACCCGGTAATAGGACCTTAGGTTCGAGACTAGTAGATGCATGAGACTTACCCGGTAATTGCTCCCATTAGAGAAACACTCAACTCCGAACAACCACGACCTTCCTTTGATCTTTAGAAACATGAGTCCATTGTCATAATCGGAATTCCGAATCTCTAGAATCCGCTTTCTTACCTCTTATCTCCTATCTTTGTGTTTGTGTGTTTTTGTTGATAGTTTGTGTTGATATATTTGTGATCCTTGTTCGATCACCCAAAACCAACCCAAAAATATCGTGTTTGCACTTTCTTATTTCTCACCTCATCTTAGTTTAGATTTACACTATCTTTGATCATTGAATGACTTGATTTCACCTCAGTCCTTGTGTTCGACCTCGGAATACTTTCCTTTCTACAAAACGACCCGTACACTGCGGGTTTCGCTAGGTACACAACCCTTCCACTCTCGCTCGATTGCTCCACCTTCGGCGACAGCCGCAGGAACCAAAGAAAGCGCCGGAAAAGCCCCATCGCCACCACCTTTGTCGAAACGACCAAATTGCCTTCTGCTCTTCGACTGCACCTGCGCCTACAAGCCCCCGCCCCTGCGTTGACCCGCCCCTGCGCCTGTTGCAGCCGCCCCTGCGGATTTTACGACAGAGGTTCGTCTTTTGACCAAATTTCTGAACTTTCTTACTCTCTTACTTGATCAATTGCAAGAGATGGAACCACAAAGGAAATACAAGTTGACGGAAGGTGAGAAGGATCGATATAGGATTGCTCAAAGCCGGGAGGTGCAAGCAACCCGGTTCCTTGATGTTTCCACCTTGGAAAATCTAGGGATGTTGGAGAGTATGCAGGAATTTCATGCCGGGTTGGGAGATTTTTTGATAAAGACCGCTCCAACACACCCCGACCTCAGCAGACAATTTATAGCAACATTCAAAATGGAGACGGTAGACCAAATGTGTGTTGGGCTTTCATTCAAGTACAACAAGAGGAAGTACACATTGGATTACACCCAAATATCGGAGGCTTTAGGGGTGACAATAGCAGCTTCCGATGACTGGTGGGAACCCATTCCGACACCGGATTTGCTTGAGTTTTGGCAGGCCACCACTAGGTTAGAGTTCCATGCAGGTGGCGAGTACTCCAACAAATTCACTCATCCCTGCTTGAGGCTCATATCAAAGGTTTTCATGAGTGTCTTCTGTGGACACAAGGAGGAAAATAAGGTCGCTCTCAAGGACCTTCCATTGTTATATGCTTGCCTCTCCACGAATGATTGGGTGCCGGATTGGGCATATCTCTTCCTTACCGCTCTTAAGCGGATTAGGAAGAATGAGCCTCGTGACATAGTGGGAGGAGGTATCATTTCATTACTAGTTGCGCGGGTTATGGATCTTCCTCCATTGGAAGAAGGTTTGGAGGCACCGTTATACAATGAAGGGTTATTGAGGAGGTGCAGGCTCCTCAGGAGAGACGGGGAGCATCGGTTCTGGATCTCCCTTGCAGATGGGAGTCACATCACATATCTTCCCCGACGACTCCCCTTGGGAGAAGAGCTCTCCGACCTATATGTACCGGCTGACCCTATCCCTCCGAGACGATCTCAGGTTAATATTGTTGGGAGGTACGCAGCCGACTTTAGCAGGGCCCACACCACTGATGAGGAGATGCCGACGGTAGGACACGACAGTCAAACCATGGAGAGTCTGCAGGCTCAGATGGATGCTTTGACTACACAGCACCAGGCATGGCAGACAGAGTATCAGCGGTCCATGCTTGAGCAGCAGCAGGTGTGGCAGTCCAGCTTCGCCTCCTCCATGACCACCCACTTTGACAGTCGTCAGGATGCTTGGCAGGCGGCTCATCGGCAGCAGTTGGAGACTCAGCAGCTAGCTTGGCAGGCTAGCTATGAGACTTCATTTCGAGAGAGGATGGAGGCTCAGGAGGACCGGATTGACACCCTTCACCGCCGGCAGGAGCATTTCCTCAGCCACTTCCCTTACCCGCCGGAGGAGGGTCCTGGTGGTCCATCCGGACCACCCCATTGAGGGGTACATTTCTTTCCCTTCTCCCACATTTATCTTTGACCCATTTCCACTTTGAGGACAAAGTGCATTTCAAGTATGGGGGAGGGATATATATCATTGCTTGTACAGTTTATTGTGTTGTTTTTTTGGCATTTGTTTTGCTTTTTTGAAATCAGTAAAAAAAAAGAAAAAACCAAAGAAGTGAAAAAGGCATGAAAATCCTTAGATAAACCGAAAACCCGAAAGGGCGGTTTAGGTAAAAAGAAGGTAGTCCGACCAACCTTAGGTTGGTGCAAAATTGGACTTGAGGGATGTGAGCTTAAGTGAGAAAAGAAGAAGAGTGGCAAGGTGAAAACCCGAAAGGGCGCCTTGGCAAGATGAGCGACACCGAGTGTAAGTTTCCCTTCCGGCGTTATGGCGACATAAGAAGGGGAGTCATAAGGAGGTTGTCCGGGTAGGCCACTCTTG
Source organism: Fagopyrum homotropicum (assembly GCA_033239125.1). Taxonomy (NCBI): domain Eukaryota; kingdom Viridiplantae; phylum Streptophyta; class Magnoliopsida; order Caryophyllales; family Polygonaceae; genus Fagopyrum; species Fagopyrum homotropicum. The sequence goes on from BSWB01000007.1 coordinate 17,501,191, forward strand.
GAGCGATAAGGATGGTCGTATCTCTTTTTCTCATATTTCCTCTCTTTTCCTTCTTTCTTTCTTGGTTTTTCTCTTGTTTTCCATTATTTTTCTTTCTTTCCCTTGCTTCCTGAGACCTTTAGTCTAATGGATGTCATTTGTTTTACTCGGGACGAGTAAAAGGTCTAAGTATGGGGGAGTTTGATAGGTGATGGAATCACTATCATTTAGGGTAGTTATTAGAGTCTTTTTATTGCATTAGTGTCGGTTTATGCTACTAACTCCTTGGTCCTGAAGAAGAAGATCAAAAGAAGTTAAGGAAGGAGTTATAAGCACTTAAGAGTAAAGATCGATCAAGAAGCAAAGTTTATGTTGCTCCACCGCCCCCGCAAGCCCTTGCAGCCGCCCCTGTGGTGAAACGCCGGAAGCTTTACTCCGGCTGTTTACACAAACTTTATGGCATTAAAGGTGGCTGTTTTAGGCCGGCTATTTACTCCTAATTAAGTGTCTTTTGTAGTATAAATAGTCCATGGCTGATTGCTAGAATCATCCATGCTTTTCCTCACAAAATCCATTTTTAGACTTGAGTTTTCCATTGTAATGATTTACTAACTCCCTTGCTACATTGGATTGGTTTGAAGCTGCTTTATTAGTTTGGTTGTAAGTTCTTTTAATATAAGTTTTTATCCAGTAATGCTTTGTGTTTCCTTGATCTCCATTGTGTAATTGCATGTTAACAATTACTTGAGATTGATCACCTTAGGTTCTAAAGTGCATGTAAACAACTAGGATTAATAGGTTCCGGGTTCGGGTCTTTAATCTAGTAGTAACTTTAAGTAATAACGGGTTGTAATTACTTAAAGAAAAGGAACACAAATATAAAGATAAGTTTAACGGTTTTAATCTTCTCTTTATATCCCTTAGTCTTTGTTTGAATGCTAACTTGTTATTTGTTCTTGTAGGTTTACGGAACTTTAATAGGTTAAGTTGTGTTGATGCCGGTTGGCTCAACACATATGCATGATCGATACGGGAGATTACTTAAAAACTTGTAAAAGGAATGCACCAAAGTAGCAATTGCATGCTTAGAATCAACCTAGTGTAGATTCATCCATTATTGTCTTACTTGTCGCATTTATTGTTTTCATAAGTTTTTGTACATCAATTCAACCAAACCCCCCCCCCCCCCCTCTTTGTGTCACTTGTCATTATAATCGATAATTGCATCTAAAACACCTTAACTCTCTTAGGTTCGACCCTTACTTAATCACTATACTTGTTCTTAGTGCTAAGTCGGGATTTACTTTTGATTGGGTATAGACGACCATAGAAATACCTTCGGTCATGGTCGCTCGTACATCTATCCCAGACCAACGGTTTAAAAACAAAAAAAACCTTTTGAAAACATTAGACCCCTTGCGGGTTCTATTTATTTATCCATCCGACCTTTAGAAGATTTCGAGTGCCATTGTTGCCAACCTAGACCTCTAATACCCTATTGTAACACCCCAAGTTCTGGGAACTCGAAGCGCTACGGGCTTGGAACGCACAATGTTTCCCGACCCTCAGAGAAGCAACAACAAACGGATCTTACAACAAGGCACAAACGAATGAAAACCAAAACTCAATATAAAACCAAAGGTTTAAACAAAACAAAGTGGAAAAGACTCGCAGCCGAGTTCAAAACATAAGGAAAACAACAAAAAGAACATAAACCCGATCCCGTCCTATAATGTACGGGAACCTCAGCTGACCACACAATCCGGATTACTTGGTAGCATCCTGAACCTGCGAAACATCTACAACGACGGTAAAAACCGTTAGCTAACATTCTAGGTATAAGCAAGAGCGTAAAGGCACAAACATACATAAGGTAACATAAACATATAGCATGCTTGCACTCAACCAGTTATTATCTTTCATTATGGTTATCCATTACTAATTAAACTTCTTTTGTCACACGAGAATCCTTTCGAAACATGCCTCTGCTTCCGTCTACCAATAGGAATAGATCAGTACTATCCGTTACCTACGGTTCTGGGTTACAAGAACACATTTTATTCTCCTATAGAACTAGACAAGTGGTCACCGCCCGGTTATAATGCACTTGGGCCAGTTAAGGTTATAAAGGGTGAATCCTAGTCCCGTTATCCGTTATAACATGAATAAATAACACAAACAAGCCAATACAATCCAACTAATTCGCGGAAAAAAAGCTAAGTAAGTCCAAGGGACTTACCTCACGTGAAGGTAGCTCAAAGATCAGCGAACAACTCAGAGAACACTCAGTTTCCCTCAGGAAAGGAGCAAGGAAAGCCTGTTTACACAAGCATCACGAATCAGGAACGAAACGGGGCTAGAAGTCTATAACTTCTAGTCTCAACAATCTCTAAGAGATCTCCACAAGCTAAGGGCTTGACCTTAGTCTTACAGCAGCTCAGTGAACAAGGAACAACCACAAGGAACCAAGAAAGGAACGAGGGAAGGAAGGAAGGAAGCAACTCACCAAAGACGGGAGTTACAGCAAAGAAAACCGCAGAGGCGGTTGGGCAAAGCGCAGGGGCGGATGGCCGCGGGCACGGGTAGGTGCATGCGCGGGGGCGGTTTGTAGTGCAGATGCAATGTCGACTCCTTCGATAGCAAGGAACGCAAAAAAGGCCAAAGCTTACCCTTCTCAAAGTACAATCACGTCACAACTCAACCAAGGGAGCATGTGAACATCAAGGGATCAACAACGGAACAATCCACAAGAATCAAGGATCAAACTTGATTTTTGGAGAAGAAGAAAAGGGAAGAACGAAGAAGAAATGAAGCAGAAGGAGAAGGCATGCAGCAACTAAGAACGTGATGAAGAAATCAGGAGAGATGAACTTACACGTTCAACAAGGTCGCAGGAAGCAAGGGAATGGTTGTAGCTCTCAAGGGTTGAAGACGATAGCAAGAATGAGAAAAAGGAGAAAAAGAAGAGAATCTATAGGGACGGGCTGGAAAGATAGACGGAAAGGCATCTAGGGTTTAGAAAGAAGATCAGGAAACCGGCTCATAGGATATAATATCGGGTATTCTATCTATGGAAGGAAGATAAAAGAATGGAAGAAAGATCGGGCACGATCTGTCGTCATTCGCAAGGGCGGCCTTCTTCGTCGCAGGGGCGGATGGTTTAAAAAAAATTTTAGAAAGTTATTATGAATTTTTAGATTTAGAACAACATCTCGATTGCCATGTTTCTACCATAATTGCTAGAGTTAGAAAATTATTTGATGAATTATTGGTTCAATATTGTGTTTCCGATCAAGGTAAATCTTCTCAACCCCCTCCTCGTCCTTCATCTTCAACTTCATCCAAATTTAAATCAATTGCTAGAGATTTGTTTGGCCCAAAAAGGGCAAAAACCACGTCGAGTTCCCATTCAGAACTCGACGAATATCTAACCATTTTTTTTGAATTGCCAATGAAGAAGAAGAAGAGGATTTCAACATATTACAATGGTGGAGCCAACCGGAGAGAATGAGGTTCCCTACCCTCTCAAGGATCGCGGCACAAATTCTCGCCGTTCCCCGCCTCAACGGTAGCGGTTGAGCAAACCTTTAGCCGGAGTGGAAAGGTGTTCGATTCGAGATGATCAAACATGTTGCCCGAGACGTTGGAGGCAAAATTCCTACTAGCCGATTGGAGGAAAGAGAAAATGCGAACACAAAGAAACAACCTATCGGCGGAGGAAGGCGACGAAGATGACGACGAGCGACAACAAACGCCATCGGATGTATCGGCGGGAGAGTCCGATGACTAAGGTAAGGGTCAATCGGGGATATAAACAAAGGTAAGAGAACTATGTGGGCTTTGATTCCTCCACCCCGAGAGGATACGTAGGCAACCGGGAGAGCTGCAGCCGTCCCTTGCAACCCTTCTCTATATATTCCCTCCTTTCCTCCTTTTTCCCGTTTCTTGCTATCGTCTTCAAACCCTAGAGAGCTGCAGCCGTCCCTTGCCTCCTGCGATCCTGTTGAACGTGTAAGTTCTTCATCCTTTGTTCCTCCTTACGTTCTTGTACTGCAGCATGCTTCCTTCCTTTCGTTTTCTTCTTCTTCTCTCCTTTTCTTTTTCTCCAAGTATCAAGTTTGAACCATGATTCTTGTTGGCTTCCGTTGTTGATGTATCGTTATTCTCAGGCTTTTTGGAGTTGAGTCTTGACGTGTTGGAGCCAAAGGTTCGAGCTTTGGTTGCCCTTGCTGCGAGTTTTGTCGAAGAAGAAAGCCGACAACGCTTTATGTCACGCCGCCGCCCTTGCGCCTGCACAGAGCCGCCCCTGCTCCTCTGTTCAGCCGCCCCTGTGCCTCAGTCCAGCCGCCCCTGCGGTTTCCTCTGCTGTAACTCCCGTCTTTAGTGAGTTGCTTCCTTCCTTCCTTTCCTCGTTCCTTCCTTGGTTCCTTGTGGTTGTTCCTTGTTCCCTTGAGTTGTTTTAAGACTAAAGTTGAGCCCTTAGCATGTGTTGATCTCTTAGAGATCTTTGAGACTAGAAGTCATAGACTTCTAGCAACCTTTCTTGAGGGAAACTGAGCTCTCTTGAGTATTCCTGAGTTATAATTCTTGAGCTTTCAGTTACCTTCGTGTGAGGTAAGTCCCTTGGATTTACTTAGCTTCATTCCACGTATTAGTTGGATTGTATTGGCTTGTTTGTGTTGTTTATCATGTTTATAACGGATAACCGGAAATAGGATTCACCCTTTATAACCCTAATTGGCCCAAGTGCATTATAACCGGGCGATGACCACTTGTCTAGTTCTCCAGGAGACTAGAATGTGCTCTTGCAACCCAGGCCCGTAGGTAACGGATAGTATTGATCTATTCCTATCGGTAGAGGAAGCGGAGGCGAGTTTCGAAAGGATTCTCGTGTGACAAAATAAGTTGAATTATTATTGAATAACTTAATGAAAGATAATAACCGGTTGAGTGCAAGCATGCTATACATTATAGGACGGGATGTTCCGCAGGTTCAGGATGCTGTTGAATAAGTTGAATTATTATTGAATAAGTTGAATTATTTCGAAAGGATTCTTGTGGTTGTTCCTTGTTAGCTAACGTTTTATACCGTCGTTGTAGATGTTCCGCAGGTTCAGGATGCTGCTGAGTGATCCGGACGGTGTGGTCAGCCGGGGTTCCCATACATTATAGGACGGGATCGGGTTTATGTTTCTTTTGTTGTTTCCCTTTTGTTTTGAACTCGGCTGCGAGTCTTTTCCGTTTTGTTTGGTTTAAACCTTTGGTTTTATATTGAGTTTTGTTTTCATTCGCCTGTGCCTTATTGTAAGATCCGTTTGCTGTTGCTACTCTGAGGGTCGGGACCCATTGTGCAGTCCTAGCCCGTAGCGGTTCGAGTTCCCAGAACTTGGAGTGTTACAATATGGTATTAGAGCTCTAGGTTGGCAACAATGGCACTCGAAATCTTCTACAGGTCACATGGATAAATAAATAGAACTCGCAAGGGGTCTAACGTTTTCAAAAGGAGATTTTTGTTTTAAACCGTTGGTTTGGGATAGATGTACGGGCGACCACCACTACCTCCTCGGATCTCAGCAGTGTAGTTTCTTATATGTGGCCTTTATATGTGCTTTTCTTGGATTTATGCTTTAGCTGTAGCGTGGCCTTATATCTATATATATATAGTCTTATATATTTATCCTTATAGCAGATGACGTGTACTAGAGCTACATCTGCTATAGGGCGAGGAAGGGGTCGACCACCTCTTCCACTTGCCGTTCATAGACGAGAACGTGCAGAAGGACCTCCACTAGCTAGAGGTTAGGGCCAAGCCTCAATTGCTGATCCGCCTATCGCTGAGGCGTTTGCTGAAGATGTTGTTGAGAGCATCGTTCCTGAGACTGGAAATGGAACTGTTGCTAGGTCCGGAGCACAGAGGGCACCATCGACGGAGTCCACACGAGTGTCTATCGGAGCTTCTGCATATCGCGACTATGTGCAGAGAGTTGAGGAATCTATCAGGACTAGAGGACCAGCACCAGTGCCGCCAGTTCCTGCGAGATCAGCTGAGGTTTCACAGAGAGTTACACGAGTTGTTGTCCCGCCTGCTGGAGTTGTTGAGGTTGTTAGAGCGCCAGCTGAGGCAAAGGAGCCAAAGTCCGACAGTTGGTTGAAGGCTTTTGATCAACGGAAGGTTCCTGTCTTCGTAGGAAGGACTTGCTTGGAGGTGGGGTAGTGGCTAGGACACGTTGATTCTGCCATGGAAGCTATCGGTTTCCCCGAGGGACGTCGAGTCAACATAGCGCAGACGCTGCTGAAGGATCAGGCTCATTCTTGATGGAGGACAATTCGCAGTAAGGTCACTAGTTATGAGCAGATGAAGATAGTAATCAGGGATCGCTACTGCCCTGCAGCTATGAGGAGAGACCGTCTTCAGGATTTCCTTGAGGCTGGATTCGAGGACTTGCCTGTTGCTGAGATAATCCTCAAGTTTCAGGACGAGTTGACATTGCTAGGTCCTTCTGCACCACCGGAGGATCAGCATGTTTACCTTTTCTCTCGAAGTTTGAGAGAGTCGTCACGCTCTTATCTTACTGGTTTCCGTTGTGAGTCTTTGACGGATTATTAGGATAGAGCTTCTGCTTATGAGAGAGACCGACCGGGTCAGAGGAGAACTATTCAGGCTGGAGGTCCTGAGAAGAGACAGAAGACTGGATCAGCTAGTGTTGGAGCTGGAGCAACTGGTTTTGGGCGTAGTCAGACGCCGGGACGTTCTGATTTTCAGCAGAGTTCTAACAGAGCACGGCAGTTTCATAACTACGGAGTAGCTGGACACATCCGAGCTGATTGCAAGAAGCCAGCAGTGACTTGCTTTACTTGCGGCAAGCCCGGACATAGAGCTGCGTTTTGCCATCAAGGCAAGGCGCTATCCCAGCAGGGTTCTTCACCTGCTAGTGTTGCTGGAGGAGGACAAAGATCGCAGTACCAGTAGCGGCAGCAAAGAGTTTCTAGTTCTACCGTTCCTCAAGGTTCCACTCCGGGACAGGGGAAAGGTAGAGGACGTGTTGGTGGATCTGCAGACACCAGGGATGCACCAGCCAGGGTATACGAATTGAGGAGTGTTGTAGAGCCGACAGCACCAGCAGCTACAGGTACCATTCATATTAATAGTTTTCCTGTCAGAGTTCTTTTCGATACCGGTGCTACACATTCTTTTATATCTGATGCTTGCGTAGATAGATTGGCCTTAGTTACTGTAGAAGGTAAACCCTTCTTTATAGGATTACCCGATGGGGTAAGATTCAAGGTACTCGAGACGTTCGTGATTTCCCTATTAGATTGGGAGGTCGCGGTTGGCCAGCTAACTTCTTCGTCATGTACTTAGTACATGAAGAAGTTATTTTGGGCATGGATTGGATAGATCGACATCGATCAGTTCTAGACATCGGCAAGAGGACAGTGACGGTAACTACAGATGCAGGCCATGTTGAGATCTTCAAAGGATGAGATCTCGGGAAGACTGGTACAGTCATCAGTGTAGTTCGAGCTGCGAGACTTATCAGTCAGGGATGTGAGGCTTTTTGGTGCTATGCCATGAAGAATAGTACTAGTCCAGCTTTGGAGGAGATTCCAATAGCTTGCGAATTTGCTGACGTCTCTGGAGAGCCATCAAGTTTACCTCCACAAAGGGGTGTAGATTTTGGCCTTGACCTAGAGCCCTGTACGAGACCGATCTCTAAAGCTCCCTATCGTATGGCGCCTATCGAGATGCTTGAGTTGAAGAAGCAGCTCGAGGAGTTAGCATAGAAGGGCTTCATCCGTGTTCGCTCCAAACGGTGTGTGCAAGCTTTAAATTTATAACCCTAGATGTAAGCTTAAAACAAGGATGCGAACCCGCAGTGTACGGGTCAATCGTAGTAAAAAGCAAGAAATTTCAGGGGTCGATCACAGGTACTTAGTGAAACAAAGCAGGTATAGGTTGTCAATGCAACTACTAACCACAAAAGTGATCAAAGCAATCAAAGATGATAAAAAGTCAATTAAGGAAATATGCAATTCTAGGGATTAAAGCATCTAGTTGTGGTTCCAACTCAAGATCTAAAGATAACCGGACAAAGCTGAGATTTTTGCAAAGGGAAGGTGTTACTAAAGTGGAATAGATCACCGGGTAAGTCTCACTACTCACTAATCCCAAACCGTAACTCCTATTACCGGGTAAGTCTCAAGGAATTAAGGAAAAGAACTATAACCTCAAACCAACACACCACCTAAGGGAATAGAATCAACCTTTACCGGGTAAGTCTCAGGCTAACTCACAAAGATGGGACGAAAGCACACTCAAACCCCAATAAAGGATAAACCTTAATTACCTACACTTATGATCTTAGGTAAACAAACAAAAGAATTACCGGGTAAGTCTCATCCTAGGCTTGTATTGAACCAGGAAAGGTGTAATAAGAATAGGATTTGGCAAACTCTAACACTTAACTCTCAGTTTCGGATCAGAAAAGGTCACCTCGGTCAGTCAAGTTCCACCCCGGCCGAGATGTTCATCGACTGAGCGAGATGTTCTAGGGTTAAGGATAAAGACTCGAACTTTCAGGATCCTACTGTGATTAAGATTATTCTATCATTGTTTTTCCCACAAACTTCAGCCAATCACCCTAGAATCGCACAAAGAAATTGCCACTCATCATCATAAAAACATTAATCAAATATATGCGAAGAGAATGAATATTTGAACAAGAAAACCTTAAGAGAAATGTTTCAATAACTTAATCAATTATCAAACAACCAAGCGTTCCTTGGATCACAAATCCAACAAGACAAATCAACAAGAAGGGAATCTAAGAAAGTCTTACAAAACCCTTCACAAAAGCTATAAAAGCTAAACTTTCTTCCTTCAATCTTCTTTCAACCTTCAAAAAGGTTCTTCAAATCTCCCAACTATAGTTGGATAAAACGGCTGTCTTGCGAGTAAGCACGTCTCCGGGTGATAGCGGATGTTAGCGCGTGTTAGCGGATGTTAGCGGATGTTGGATTTGTGAAAAATCCAACCCTTTTTATAGGAAAATTACCCTCCAAAGATAAGATATTTTAGAAAGATCTTTTCCCATAAAAATAGGTAAAATATATGGGCTAAATTATCTTCTTCCTTCCAGGAATCCAGCCTAAAAATATAAGATCCTCTTTCCAAAAATAAAAGATCTCATCCAAATAAAATATATCTCTCGCCGCATCCAAGGTGTTCGCCTCGGTCGAGTCAGCTCCTCTGGATCACCTCGGTCGAGATGGTATTGTAGCTGACCGAGGTGAATCACAACTAAATGTGAAATCTCTCAAATCTAGTCCAAAGTGAATCTCTAATTCAATTCCATGCTTCCTGGATTCTTCCTTAAGCTCCTGAATGTAGCTCCTATGACTCCTTAGCTCTTTTTGCTCCATTTTGATGCAAAACGTGCCATTTTACCTACGATTACAACGAAACTTGATGTAGACCTCGATTCCCGCAAAGGTAGATGAAACGACAATATAATCACATAATATACATCCAAACATGCAGATTATTGAAGATAAAACGTCTAAACAGGTCCCAAAATATAGACAATAATTCATGCTATCAATCCGCCCTAGTGTATCTCCATGGGGTGCACCAGTTCTCTTCGTCAGGAAGAAAGATGGTTCAATGAGGTTATGTATCGACTACCGAGAGTTGAACAAGGTGACGATCAATAACAAGTAACCATTGCCCTGTATCGACGATCTTTTAGATCAGCTGCATGGAGCTTCAGTGTGTTCGAGGATCGATTTGAGATTTGGATATCACCAGTTGAGGGTGAGAAATCAGGACATAGCTAAGACAGCATTTCGGACCAGATATGGACACTACGAATTTGTAGTGATGTCATTCGGGCTTACGAACGCGCCCGCAATCTTCATGAGTTGATGAACAACATCTTTATCGACTTCCTGGACCAGTTTATAGTTGTCTTCATCGACGACATTCTGGTTTACTCTCGCAGTAGAGAGGAGCATGCAGGAAACTTGAGGATTGTTCTTCAGGTCTTACAGGATAGAGAGTTATACGCCAAGCTCTCTAAGTGTGAGTTTTGGATGTCCAAGGTAGCATTCCTTGGTCACATTGTTTCAACTGAAGGGATCAAGGTAGATCCGGCGAAGATCGAGTCAGTAGCATCTTGGCCGCCACCTAAGAACGTCAAGGAGGTCCGCAGCTTCTTAGGATTGGCGGGCTACTACCGGCGTTTTGTGGAGGGCTTTTCTGTTATAGCCCGACCTCTCACTTCCTTGCTGCGGAAGTCTACGAGGTTCGTATGGTCCGAGTCGTGCCTGCAGAGCTTCAAGGAGCTGAATAAGAGGTTGACCTCTGCTCCTATCCTAGCTCAGCCAGAGGGCATTGAAGATTTTGTGGTTTACAGCGACGTATCCAAGCTGGGCTTGGGATGTGTTCTGATGTAGAGGGGAAAGGTGATCGCTTATGCGTCTCGACAGTTGAAGACGTATGAGGAGAATTACCCTACCCATGATCTTGAGTTAGTTGTTGTTGTTCATGCTTTGAAGATTTGGAGACATTATCTGTACGGAGCCACGTGTCAGATTTTCACAGACCATAAGATTCTGAAGTACATATTCACTCAACGGGAGTTGAATAACCGCCAGCACAGATGGTTGGAGTTGATCAAGGATTTTGATCTTGAGATTTTATTCCACCCGGGGAAAGCTAATGTGGTAGCAGATGCCCTTAGTAGGAAGACTCCCCGAGAAATGGCGATTGCTAGGCTGACAGCTCAGCCACAGTTACATCGAGACCTGGCATGGCTGGAGATGGATATCTACTTTCCGGATTCCGACAGCTAGTTGTCCACCTTGGAGATAGTACCTGATCTGTTGGCCGAAATCCGACATAAGCACGAGAGTTTCCTAGCTTTGACACAGATCCGAGACCGAATGTCTGGAGGAGAGGCACCGTAGTTTGCAGTTCGTGCTGATGAAGTTCTGAGACGTCAGGAGCGTGTTTGTGTGTGTTCAGATCGAGAGTTGAGACAGAGGATCCTTCAAGAGGCTCACTCTTCACCTTACTCAGTACACCGTGGTGCGAGTAAGATGTATCAGGATATCAGACGCTCTTTCTGGTGGGGAGGTCTGAAGTCAAACATCACGAGATATGTAGCTCAGTGTGCGACCTGTCAGCAGGTCAAGATCGAGCATCACAGACCAGGAGGCGAGCTACACCCACTTCCCGTTCCTCAATGGAAGTGGGAAGACATCTCTACGGATTTTGTGACCGGTTTGAGACCGAGTCGTGGTTTTGATGCTATCTGGGTCATTGTAGATCGACTAACAAAGACCGCACGTTTCATTCCGATCAAGGAAACGTGGCCGGTGAGTCGATTAGCAGAGGAGTTCACGAGACATATAGTTAGACTTCATGGGATACCTAGGACCATTGTCTCCGACAGAGACGGACGGTTCAATTTGAGGTTCTGGCAGCAAGTCCATGCCGCCCTAGGTACGAGTCTACAGTTCACGACAGCTTATCATCCTCAGACCGATGGTCAGTCTGAATAGACCATCCAGACTTTGGAGGACATGCTACGAGCATGTGTGTTAGACTAGGGACAGGTGTGGCCAAATCACCTCCCCTTAGTGGAGTTTTCGTACAACAGCAGTTGGCACGCATCGATCAGGATGGCTCCTTATGAGGCTTTATATGGACAGAGATATCGTACGCCGTTGTGCTGGGACGAGCCTAGTAGTGCCAGCGGAGTAGCACCTGAGCAGATACAGGATGACATGGCTCGTGTAGCAGTGATCCGCGAGCGGATGTTAGCAGCGCAGAGTCGCCAGAAATCCTATGCAAATAAGAGGCGCAGACCTCTGGAGTTCAGAGTTGGAGCTCAGGTTTGGTTGAGAGTATCTGCGACACGAGGCGTCAGACGTTTCGGTGTCAAGGGGAAGCTGGGTCCCAAATATGTTGGACCGTTCGAGATTCTTGAGCGAGTTGGAGAGGCAGCATACAGACTTGCGTTGCCACCGAGACTCGAGGGTGTTCACCCAATTTTCCATGTGTCTCAGCTACGGGAGTACATACCTGACCCGAGACACATCGTCAGTCATGAGGATCTAGGGATCGAGCCAGACCACACGTTCGTAGAGCAACCGGTGGCTGTCTTAGGGCGTAGTACGAGACGCTTGCGTTAGAAGGACATACCGATGATAAAGATACAATGGTCGAGGCGAGGAGCCGATGAGGCGACTTGGGAGACAGAGGATAGTATCCAGAGGAACTATCCGGAGTTTTATACTGAGGTTATTGCACCTTTAGCTTAGTCTGTTGTTGGTTTTTCCTTTGTTGCGTGGTGAACCCTTTTGTGTGACGTTTTGTGCTACGTGCCCCGAGTGGGAATATATGAGATCAGTTCTATTTCTGTGTGTTGTTGTGATCGTGAGCTTTTACAAGTTTCGGGACGAAACTTCTTTTTAGAAGGATCTGATGTAAGATCCTAGGTTTTTGCCTTCACCGCCCCGCGATGAAGGGGAGCCGCAGGAGCGGCTCAACCTCGCTGCCACGGTCGCGGCACGGCTCAGCCGAAGGTGCGGCTAGGCCCAGCCCGTCTACGGGTTGTTTTATCTTCGTCTTCTCCTATTTTATTCCATCCTTGGGCTTTTGACCCGTCTTCCTTCTTTTCTCTTAACCCTAGACGTGCCTTCCTTCTACCCTTCCAACCCTTCTCTATATATTCTCTCCTTTCCTCCTTTTTCCCGTTTCTTGCTATCGTCTTCAAACCCTAGAGAGTTGCAGCCGTCCCTTGCCTCCTGCGACCCTGTTGAACGTGTAAGTCCTTCATCCTTTGTTCCTCCTTACGTTCTTGTACTGCAGCATGCTTCCTTCCTTTCGTTTTCTTCTTCTTCTCTCCTTTTCTTTTTCTCCAAGAATCAAGTTTGAACCTTGATTCTTGTTGGCTTCCCGTTGTTGATGTATCGTTATTCTCAGGCTCTTTGGAGTTGAGTCTTGACGTGTTAGAGCCAAAGGTTTGAGCTTTGGTTGCCCTTGTTGCGAGTTTTGTCGAAGAAGAAAGCTGACAACGCTTTCTGTCACGCCGCCGCCCCTGCGCCTCTGTTCAACCGCCCCTGCTCCTCAGTCCAGCCATCCCTGCGGTTTCCTCTATTGTAACTCCCGTCTTTGGTGAGTTGCTTCCTTCCTTCCTTTCCTCGTTCCTTCCTTGGTTCCTTGTGGTTGTTCCTTGTTCCCCTGAGTTGTTGTAAGACTAAGGTTGAGCCCTTAACATGTGTTGATCTCTTAGAGATCTTTGAGACTAGAAGTCCTACACTTCTAGCAACCGTTTCGTTCCTGATCCATGTTGCTTGTTCGTACAGGCTTTCCTTGCTCCTTTCCTGAGGGAAACTGAGCTCTCTTGAGTATTCCTGAGTTGTTATTCTTGAGCTTTGAGTTACCTTCGTGTGAGGTAAGTCCCTTGGACTTACTTAGCTTCATTCCACGTATTAGTTGGATTGTATTGGCTTGTTTGTGTTGTTTATCATGTTTATAACGGATAACCGGAAATAGGATTCACCCTTTATAACCCTAATTGGCCCAAGTGCATTATAATCGGACGGTGACCGCTTGTCTAGTTCTCCAGGAGACTAGAATGTGCTCTTGCAACCCAGGCCCGTAGGTAACGGATAGTACTGATCTATTCCTATCGGTAGACGGAAGCGGAGGCGAGTTTCGATCTCGTGTGACAAAATAAGTTGAATTATTATTGAATAACTTAATGAAAGATAATAACCGGTTGAGTGCAAGCATGCTATATGTTTATTTTACCTTATGTGTGTTTGTGGCTTTACGCTCTTGCTTATACCTAAAATGTTAGCTAACGGTTTATACCGTCATTGTAGATGTTCCGCAGGTTCAAGATGCTGCTGAGTGATCCGGACGGTGTGGTCAGCCGGGATTCCCGTACATTATAGGACGGGATCGGGTTTATGTTTCTTTTGTTGTTTCCCTTTTGTTTTGAACTCGGCTGCGAGTCTTTTCCGTTTTGTTTAGTTTAAACCTTTAGTTTTATATTGAGTTTTGTTTTCATTCGTGTGTGCCTTTTGTAAGATCCGTTTGTTGTTCTACTCTGAGGGTCGGGACCCATTGTGGGGTCCTAGCCCGTAGCGCTTCGAGTTCCCAGAACTTGGGGTGTTACAATGTGGGCTTTGATTCCTCCTCCCCGAGAGGATACATAGGCAACCGGGATTCCGGTTCAAGCCCAATTCTTCTCTCTTTTTTTTCTTAAGTTGAGTATAAAAAAATGACCAACCCGCCGGGTCTGACCCGTGATCCGGAGGGTTGGCCGTTTACACGGGTCTGGGTCCGGGTCACCCTTCCCAGACCCCTGGTCGACCCGGCGGGTCCGACCCGTGGACATGCTTAGACGGTCGCACAGTCTTACCACAATTAACAGCCTTACCTGAACAACACCCCTATAATGTTTAAGTATAGACATTTTAAAGACATTTTATTATATTGTCTATATATACATAAATACATATTACATATCACATAATCAATACTATAACTATAAGTCTATAACGACATTCTTCAACGCCGACGCAATAAATGTAAGGTAACGATGATTTTATCTCATTAAAATAACTTTTGATTTTAACTTATGGTTTACTAATTAATTATTACAAATATTTTCCAACTTTAATTTTTGATTTCCTATACAAGTATTAAAGCATACATATTACATAATACATATTATAGCTTTATAAGTATATATGATGACGTTTTTTAAATATTAACTTTTTTACCTTATTCGAGAAAAGATATATGTTAAAGTGCTAAAAAATAAGTTTCTTTAAAAAAAAACTTTTATCAATTATACGTTTTTCAATTTCATTTGGATTAAGTTATGTGAATAATTGACTATGACATATTTTATTTTACAACTTTATAACAAACAAAATAGGAAAAAAAACATATATGGATCAAATGGATAACAAACAATAAACAATAATCAAGAATGGAGTTGTTGAGTTCAAATGGTCGTACCCTATTTTTACTCTCAATTGTGATCCTCCTTATGTTGGGAGAATCCCTTTCTCACGAAAACGTTGCAGCTTCGGTGAAGCTAATAGAATCCGACTTAGACGAGGAGGACTCTCCGAACGAAATTAAGAATAACGATAAGATTGAGAAGAAGGGAGCATATGAGGAATCTGACTTAGACGAGGAGGACTCTCCAGATGATATAAAGTATAAATATAAGATAGCGAAGAAGGAAGTGCAGGAGGAATCAAAGATGGACAAGAAGGACAAGCAGAATCAAAAGAAGTATAACGATAAGATTGCGAATAAGGAAGCGCGAGAGGAATCCAAGTTGGAAAGGAAGAACAAGCAAGACGAGAAGGCAATTGAGACGGAGATGAAGAAGAGACAAGCGAAATATGATGAGCAAGTTACTATCGATGAGGAGATGAAAAAAAGACAAGCCAAGTATGATGAGGAAGTTGCTATCCAGGTGGAGATGAAGAAGAGACAAGCCAAGTATGATGCGCAAGTTGAGAAGCAACGCAACCATCATGCCAAGGAAGAGGTGAAGATGCATTGAAGGAGAGAGAAAGATACTAACAGAGTCACCAAGCTCTAGACGACTAGCCAAAAGATCCAAAAGATTGATACATTGTATTTCATTAACTATTATTTTATATTGAAGAGTCATATATAGAAATAAACACTATATAGAATATAACAATTACATGTAATAATATCTTAAGGATTGGGTCGGGCAATTTCTCTTCATGTATCCTTATTCCTCAAAGTAGAAGCAACAATAGTCGGTTTGTCGTAATATTTCGGAATTTAATTCAATGTTCTTTCAAGAAAATTATCCGATTTAAGTTTTTATTGATAAGAATTTCCATGTTAACTTTTAAATAGTTAGTCTTTGTACGTAAGTAACTTAATCGGTTGTGTATGAGATAAATTTCTTAAATTACGTTAGTGGTTAATTATGAAAATTTGAAATATTATAAAAATTAAATCTTATTCGGGTGTGTTCCGGAAGTGCTCCACTTGCGCATTTTTAAGCTATCTTCTACTATCGTAAATCTTAGAATTAGTAGATTTCGGTTTGCATGTGTTAATTATCATTATGATGGTGGGTAGGATGTAGTTCGGGGGGAACTAGTTCGTTGCATAATATATTTAAAGTGATTTGAAATGTTGTAGATAAATTTCTTAAATTACCTTAGTAGAAGTGTGGAGCACTTCCGGAACACCCGAATAAGATTTAATTTTTAGAATATTTTAAATTTTCATAATTAACCACTAACGTAATTTAAGAAATTTATCTCATACACAATCGATTAAGTTACTTACGCACAAAGACTAAACTATTTAAAAGTTAACATGAAAATTCTTATCAATGAAAACTTAAATCGGATATTTTACCTGAAAGAACATTGAATTAAGTTTCGGAATATTACGACAACCGACTATTGTTGCTTCTACTTTGAGGAATAAGGATACATGAAGAGAAATTGCCCGACCCAATCCTTAAGATATTATTACATGTAATTGTTATATTCTATATAGTGTTTATTTCTATATATGACTCATCAACATAAAACGATAGTTAAAGAAATACGATGTATCAATCTTTTGGATCTTTTGGCTAGTCGTCTAGAGTTTGTCGACTATGTTAATATCTTTCTCGCTCCTTCAATGCATCTTCACCTCTTCCTTGGCATGATGGTTGTGTTGCTTCTCAACTTGCGCATCATACTTGGCTTGTCTCTTCTTCATCTCCGCCTGGATAGCAACTTCCTCATCATACTTGGCTTGTCTCTTCTTCATCTCCGCCTGGGTAGCAACTTCGTCATCATACTTGGCTTGTCTCTTCTTCATCTCCGCCTGGACAGCAACTTCATCATCATACTTGGCTTGTCTCTTCTTCATCTCCGCCTGGACAGCAACTTCATCATCATACTTGGCTTGTCTCTTCTTCATCTCTGCCTGGACAGCAACTTCATCATCATACTTGGCTTGTCTCTTCTTCATCTCCGCCTGGACAGCAACTTCATCATCATACTTGGCTTGTCTCTTCTTCATCTCCGCCTGGATAGCAACTTCCTCATCATACTTGGCTTGTCTTTTCTTCATCTCCTCATCGATAGCAACTTGCTCATCATATTTGGCTTGTCTCTTCTTCATCTCCGCCTCAATCGCCTTCTCGTCTTGCTTGTTCTTCTTTTCCAACTTGGATTCCTCTTGCGCTTCCTTATTCGCAATCTTATCATTATACTTCTTTTGATTCTGTTTGGCCTTCTTGTCCATCTTTGATTCCTCTTGCACTTCCTTCTTCGCTATCTTATCTTTATACTTTATATCGTCCGGAGAGTCCTCCTCGTCTAAGTCAGATCCCTCATATGCTCCCTTCTTCTCAATCTTATCGTTATTCTTAATTTCGTTCGGAGAGTCCTCCTCGTCTAAGTCGGATTCTATTAGCTTCCTCGAAGCTGCAACGTTATCGTGAGAAAGGGATTCTCCCAACATAAGGAGGATCACAATTGAGAATAACAGTAGGGTACGACCATTTGAACTTAACAACTCCATTCTTGATTATTGTTTATTGTTTGTTATTTTTGTTTGTTGTTTTTCAATTTGTGCAACTCTTGAAATGTATTTATAGTTGATGTTAAAGTTTTTCATGTGGCCCTGCATGAAAAGTGGAGGTGTTTAAGGACATTAGACTCTTCTTCTTATCCCTACAAAACAGTTAAGTTATTGGTTCATGATATAATAATCAATAACTAAATATTATATTTATGAAAATAAATAATCTAACGTGAAACATCACAATGATTGTTTTCATTTTAATTTATAAATTCATCAAATAAAATCATTAGCTCGCATGTGCATACTATTTATATATCACTTAAAGATTATCCGCACAAGGTGCGAGATATAAAAAATTAGTTTAAGAGTAATAAATATAGAAAGAATTTAGCATACTAGGTTCTTTTTGGTTTTTGTTAAAGAAACTATACCCCATTTTTTTTTTACCACTTTCATTTAATGGTAGGTAAAACTAATTAACCCTTCTATTTAAAATAAATTGTTTGTTATTTGTTATTTAAGTGTAAGTTTTAATTTTTAAAAACTGAATTTGTGTTTTTTATTTTCTTTTATTAATTTTTTTGTCTTTTTTATTTTCTTTATTTTTTATTTATTTTCTAGAATGAAGAATTTTTCGCATACCGGAATTTTCACATACCGGAATTTCACATACCGGAAGTTTCACATACCGAAATTTCACATACCGGAATTTCACTTACCGGAATTTTCACATACCGGAATTTTCACATACCGGGATTTCACAAACCGGAATTTCACATACCAGAAGTTCACATACCGGAAGTTCACATACCGGAGCTTCACATCCGGAAGTTCACATACCGGAAGTTATCATACCATACCAGAAGTTATCATACCGGAAGTTATCATACCGGAAGTTCATACCAAAAAATTTTCATACTAGAAAATTTTCATACCGAAATTTTTCATACCGGAAGTTCTCATACCGGAAGTTCATACCGGAAGTTCTCGTACCGGAAATTTATACCGGAAATTACATACCGTAATTTACATAGCAAAATTTACATGCCGAAAATTATATACCAAAATTTACATACCCAAATATACATACCCAAATTTACATACCGAAATTTGCACACCGAAGTTTTTCATAACGAAAATTATCAAAATAAGGTTCTTTGAAATAAGGGGTCAAATTTAAAACCCGTATGAAGCAACACTTATCCTTGGGGGTATCTACATAATAAAAGGCAATCATCAATATAAGTTAAGAACTATTTCTAATCTATTAATATTTCTGAATTTATAGAAAATAAAATAATTGATGACAAATCAAAAATACATACTACATTCATTATACATGTAAAAAAAGAATAAAATAATTGATCACAACGTTATAAACTGTAGATTTAGCCTTGGGGGTATATATTTAAAATAATTGAATCAAAGATTACGTCAACCACTTATCCTTGGGGCCGGGCCGGGTATCTACATAATAAAACTAGAATTCACATAATTAAACCAAAGTTGCTGACAAAAATTAAAATTTAAACAGTAAAGATTTAAGAGAAAATTGGTGTAGAAGGGCCCTTTTTATATCCATGATACAAAATAGGCCCCTCTATTTTTTTCCAGAAAATAAAGCTAAAAGAAATTAGAAATCATGGGTAATAAGGTAGCTATTTAAGGGCAAATTAGTAATGTAGCATAATAACTGCCTAAAAGTTAAAGATATATTCAATCAAAAAAACGGCAACAGCATGATACGGTATCCATTCGGCGGTTCGTCTTCTTTCCTAAATATTTCATCCAAAAATTAAGCGCCATTCGGAACCTCCATTGTATCGTGTGATTCTCCATTCGCAACCTCCATCTTCAAATCGCGAATTTCGACCGTCTTCAACCTCCTGTCTGATCTATTCTTTGTGTAACAACAATCAATCCTTGTAAGTATTCCAAATTCTCTCAACAATATACCATTTTAATGGCTTCGATTTTGGTTAAAACCGAAAACAGTTGATGAACGTTTTCCCTAAAATCCATACTCAAAACCGCCATTGTTGATCATTAACTACATGGCCTTTCATTTACTCGGTCTTGCATGGTGTTATGAAGCATGATTTTGTGATGTATATTCGATTAGGTTTTGGAATCCGACCACACAAAGAAGAACAGATCTGTTTTAGGCTGTTATGGAACTTAATTTTGAAACTAGCCATTTTCTGTGAAATTTATGTATTCGAATTAACAGTGATGAAAGATTATGTACATAATTTATGTTTGCTTGTGTTTTATATGAAGAAGAAGTATATGTACTGATATTTTCTCAAAACACTGTGTTATTTTTGTGGTCGATGGTCTGAATTATGTAAATGTATGTTATGTAACTTCAAATATTGTATAATATATGTATGTGTACCATTTTATGTATCTAATTATAGAATGGATCAGATCTATGTACATAACAGAGGATGTCAAACTGTTATATATTACATTATGTATCCCATGTATACTAGTTTTGTACATAATTACAGAATGTCTCAGTTTATCCTTAACGATTATGTACTTACTTTGATATGTTTGATTTTGTATCATATACACTTTGTATAACAGTTTATGTATCTAATTACAGCATGATTCAGACATTTATGTATCTTATTGTATCACATAAGTAATAAGTTTATGTTTGAGGAATGTGTACATAATTATAGAATGACTCAGTCTATGTTTGAACACTATGTACTTTAATTTCTTATGAACTGAGTGTAGTCTTCTGTTGTAAGTTTATGTTCCAAGTTTTTTACTGCCTCAAATTATGGTTGACATAATTATGTTTCAATTTGTATTTTGTACCCAATGTAGGTCATGTACAATGCTTTTTTCAGTTATTCCATTTTTTATGTAGCTATTATGTGCATAATATTATGTAGGCTATTTAGTATATACAGATAAATTATGTAATGTAGTATTTAGCCAGAAATTGACTTAGAGTTTTTTCTATTTACTATGTGTTTGAAGAACAAAATGGTTAGAACGAAACAAATGGCTGTCAAAAACCAAACCAAGGAACAAAGAGATGAAGCTCAAGCTCGTCGCATTAAAAAGGTGAATATTTGAAATCAAATTGCTATATTAGTCACAGGACTTATGTAACATTATAGTTAAGCACATAAAAACATAAATTAAGTGTTGATTATATGATATCAGTACTACTCTTAATAGTTTCTTATTACATTTTCATATTCATATCATTTATTTTCTTATTTATGTACAATATTGTACATAGTATTAGTTCAGTAGTTGATAATGAAATATTTTACCTTATGTACATTTCAGCGGAGAGAGATGGGAGGTTCGTGTACTCAAGATGTCAATAGGCTAATCAATTCCGATAACCCACAGATCAAGGTTAGTAAATTGAAATGTGCACTACATAGTTTACATTTGTTGATCATAACTATAAACGCATTTTCCTATGTTTATGTAGTTTACCTACAGATGGACAGAAACAAAGAAATCTATAAATGGCAGAATCAATAGCTATATGAGGTTTCCTCTAATCCCTATGATTTTGGATGAGTTATCTACATCTGACAAAAACAGGCTGAAGGCGTCAATTTTTGGGCCTCTGTTGGAGATGAGCACTAAAATCAAAATGTCCAACCAACTAATTCATTTTATGTTAATGAGGGAGGTAAAGACGAGGAGACACTACTCAATGTAGTTTGCAATTAACAGTGTTCTTATGAGGTTTAGTGTTATGGAGTTTTGTGAGATTACTGAACTTCCAAATTCTTCGGAATTTAGCTTAGATGTAGAAGAAATGGAGGATGTCAACATGAGAGATGTAATTGGGATTGACAGATGCACAAACGATGAATTGGAGCAAATCTTTAAGGATGAGCCGAAGGAGTCTCCCAATAAGTACAAAATGGCACTCATTTTGTTCATTGAAGGTGTTTTAGCATCAAAAAATGGAAAGACGTTGATAACGCAACACACTATAAATCTCCTAAGTGACATGGAGTTGTTCAACAAATTTTCATGGGGTTGTTTTGCTTACACCATAACGAGGAGATCATTTCAATCGTGTCATGTTGGAAAGGAGAGAAACAGCGGTGGATACCAGATTGGTGGATTCCCTTTGGCATTACAGGTAATTTATATGTTCTAAGTTTTCCATACGTTGAGGACTATTTATTGATTGTTATGTACTATCTATGTAACATGCTTATGTATATGTACAGATTTTATACATAGTATCGAGCTGTACTAAACATGTGTCATGCTTATGTGCATATTAGTATTTACTGGATATTGTTTTATTTATTTTATAGTTATGTACTCATTCCATTATGGTAACTGTGTTACATCATTATGTTTAATGAATTATGTATTTATTAGATAGAGTTTCAACATCTATGTACTCAGTGTTATGTATACAAATGTGTAATGAAGCATTTGTGTTGATTAATTATAATTTTCCTTTTTGTAATATTTGTAGATACTTGTCTTCAATTCCATCCCAAAGTTTGCAAAGCATTTTGCAACTATAATCAATGCAGAGGCAACCCCTTCATGCCTTAGGTATATATCCAAATCTGGGAAGGGTGACAAGTTATACCCTGGTTATAGTGAGCTGCAGGGTATTGCTGAAACTCTTCAAACAGAGGATATTAAGATAGTTGATGTTGAGAAGGAAGAGGATGATTATGAAAGCTGGTATATGGAGGGTGATGATGACAGGATTGATGCACTATTTGGTATTGGGTTTCATAATGTTGTCCCCATAGTGACTAGGCCTTTAATTTATCATGCAAAGGAGGAAGAGTTTAGGTGTGTGCTAATCAAAATTAGTAAACTGATTTATTTCATACATTATATGATATATAACGTATACCCTGTTTGTGTTATTATGTAGGCCTAATACTGAGAACGTTGTCATTCGAGAAATCAACGATGACAAGGATGATAAAGATGACTTTGTGAACCCACCAAAAGACATTGGTATGTACTAACCATTGGTTTTCATTTTATGTAAATTGAATGGTATGTACTAGACATTTATGTACTACATCATACATTATACTCATGTGTTATTGATTATTTTAAACAGGAAAGGTTCAGCCTGATAAACCATCTACCAGTGCATCGAAAGGTGTAGGTAAGAGGAAACAGGAAGAAGTCATACCCAATCCAAAAGCCAAAAGGTTAATTTTATTTATATTTACATATATTACATCAATGTATATGTACTTTTATTAGATTTATGTAGTATAAGAAATATAATACTTTATATATACACATATAGTTCTGCGTCCAAAAGCACAGGAAAGAGGAAAATGAAAACACTCAAGCCATCTCCAGAACCAACAAGGTTAAAATGATTTATATAAACAAATGACTTCAATTTATATGTATTAATACTTACAGATTATATTATGTATCATTTTACAATTATGTAGATCATCAAAGCGCATTAACAAGGTCAAGGATTCACCACCACCACTCAATACCGAGAAAACTCCTTCAGAACTCCATACAGAGGACCGACCTAATGTCAATACTTCTGCTCCAAAGAAGTCCACTCATGTGCCACACGATAAAACTAAGTAAGTAAAATAATTGCAGTTTTATGTACAATAATATTACCTTATGTATATTCGTAACTATGGTGTACCTTATGTATCTTCATAATAAACAACATTCAATCTGAACAAGCACAACCATCATGGGTTCAAGTGTTGATGTCAAAGATGGATGCACTGCAGAAGGGACAAGACATTCTTGCTGAAAGAGTCGATGCAATGCAGAAGGTCCAGAGTAGTTTGTGTGAAAAAGTGGAGGAACAAGGCATTCTGATTGATGATCTGACGACGTACGCAAGAGACCTAGGTTCTCTCTACGAGCAGTTAGACACAACTGTGTTCGTGTCCAGCAAGAGAATTGAAAAGAACATAAAGAGTTGTGTAAATGATGCTATGAAACAATATGCGTCAGCTGAAGTTCATCAATCTCACGCAACAGAAAGTGATCATCAAACAGCTGATATCGATCAAATTCCTACCAAAGATGTCATGGACGATGTAATGGCAGAGGAAATTGGTGTTGAATCCAGTGAGGTATGATATATTTATGAAAACCTATCAGCTTTATGTACAATGCCAGTGATTGATACATAAACTTAAGATTATGAATCTGTTATATTATGTAGTATATAATGTCCATGTATATGAACTGTATGTAGTTTTTAGAATAGCAAATTATGTAGGAAATTGTGTACATTTACTAATGTATGTGCAAATGATATTTGTTAATGTTTATGTATTAACACAACATATATATTTATGTACAGAATTCTGAAACAGCCGTGCCAGAAAGGAAGGTGGGTTTAAGGATGCCCAAAGAAAGTAAATACAAACGTACCCCCTTCCGTAAAAACGTCAAGCTACCTAAAGAACCACACATGGGTATGTTGACATCAAAAGAGAGACAAACCCTATACAATTGGGTCAAAAAACAAAGACGGGAATGGGTCAGTATGGGTTTTCATAAAGACAATATCCAGGGAAACAATTCAATCCATTATTAAGCCTGGCGGTTGGATTAAAGATGAGGTTTGCATACTACACTGAACTTATGTACATATCTATCTATGTCATTTACATAATATTTTCATGTGTTTGTACTGTAAATTAGGTAATTGACGAGCTGATTATGCATATCCGTATGATCATCTGCGAAAATCTAAAAAAATATGGACGCATCGCTGTACTACCAACCGGATGGACCCGAGCTTACAACCGTACTACATTTGCAAATTTCGTGGACATCAAGAATGACAAACCAAACTTCAAAGAATGTATGTTTCAAGTCATCACCGGCGATGTTCCACAAATGTTCCCCAAATCACTGTATGATGTCGACATCATTTACTCCCATTCAACCTTTTGGACACTCACTGGGTCGCATTGGAAATAAACCTGCTTGGCTGGTGCATTTATGTTTACGACACACAAGTAACGTACATAAAGGAGGACAAATTACAGCACCTTATCGAGCCCCTTGTTGTTATGTTCCCGCAAGTTCTGAGGGTCAATGGTAAGCATTCTAGACTGGAAGACAAGTTGAAGCTTCCTTTGAAAGTGATCAGGAAGAATGATTTAAACAGAAATGCTGATGGGTATGTACACTATTTTGCGAATTAATTTTGTGTTACATTTTTTTTGTGTTAACCATACTGAAACATAAACTGATTTCATTTTATCCCTTTTCAATGTAGGGGTAGTTGTGGAATATACACGTTGAAATACATTCAATATCTTGCATCTAGTAGGAAGGATTTCAGCGACATAGATGATAAAGTCGTTCAAGCAGTTAGGGAGCAGATTGCAAATGCTGTGTTTACAAGACAGTGGAAGAATTAGGGCAAAAAAATGTGATTGTGTGTCAAACAATATGCACTGCTGATTATGAACATACTTATGTAGACATGAGTTGTGAAATACTTATGTAGCCAGCCTTTTATGTGTTGTTAGTTTATGTGCACTTTGTATTTGTTATGTAGACATCTATTATGAACATAATTGTTTCATTTGACTTTTATGTAATGTTTGCTATGCACAAATTCTCATATTATGTATATATTTAGTTCGAACATAATTATGTAGTGATATATTATGCACTGTTTTTTTATTTTTAGTACCAACATAATACTTTTCCATATACATAAGTGTATGTTTCTGCACTAGCATATGTAACATCATCAGTATACATAGTGATGTCCAACATATGTGATGGGTTTATGTACCTATGTAGTTCAGTTACCAATGTCAATCATGTATCGTTAAGTATAATAATCTAGGTTTTAGTTCACAATATAGTCAAATAAACGTAACTACAGTAATATCCACAAAATGTGTTAAACAAACAACGAAGTAAAGCAATACTAGTCAAAACTGGTTCATCTACATAAACATAAACTCTATTTTGGTTGATTCTGACAAGTCCTTTTTGTGTGCCCGCTGCAGCCGCAACAATTGCATTTTCTTATTGCTGCTTTGTTCTCACGTCGAACGGAATCTGGCTTTTGGCATTCTACCACACCTTTTACGCTATAATGGAGGCTTACATTTCATTTCTGCTATTGAAGTAGAAATGCACCACTCTGTCTTACTAGGCAATGGATAGATGATATCCACATAACCAGCCCTCCAACTGTCTGATGAATAGTACTTGCCAACTAGAAAGGATGGGCTCATACCGACATGTTTTGCAGCTGCAACGGCATGTATGCATGGTATTTCTTCAATATCAAACTCCTTACATGTACAAGTTTTCTTCTCCAAACAAACAATCACGTGCTCTTCACACATCTTTACTTCAAATTCCAGCTTCTCTGCATCAAGGACGCACACAAGCTTTGGACTTTTGACTTTTGACGCCGTTCAGCAAACCATCGGGTCATGAATTGCCTAATTTCATCCAACATTGCCATGACAGGGTACTCTCTACCTTCTTTCATCAATGCATTTACACACTCTGCGTTGTTACTAGTCATTATGTTGTATCTTTTCGCAGGTGAGAAAGAGCGTGCCCACGTTGAAATCCCTATTTCATTCAGCAATTCTCCCACCTTCGGTTTCTCCTATACATACATAAATCATGTATAAGGTAATCATCATAACATAAGATGTACAGTACATAATTTACATGCTTATGTACCTCCGATATCTTATGTAATATTTCAATGCAACTGCTGTTTTTATAGCTCATTGCTGCATCAATGAACATTTGTAGGATCCTGTTTGATCTTGTCCTCTTCCTCAGATTACCTTTTAGATGCCAAATATAATACCCATGAAAGGCTAGTTGGTAATTCGATGTTATACCCTTCTTAATCGATGCATGTCGATCGGACACAAACACAAGCTCTTTGTTGTCCATTACGACACGTCTCATATTCTTGAAAAAGAAATTTCACGATGCATCATTTTCACTATCAACAATACCAAAAGCAATGAGGTATATTTGTTGGCTTGCATCTTGTGCAGTGGCGACTAGCAATACCCCCACCATATTTTCCACTAAGATGTGTCCCATCAACGTTGATTACCTACATAAACCATAGACGTGTTCACAAACCAACTTATGCACAAAAAACTGAACATGAATATACGTACAGAAACAAGTGCATCCAACATTATGTAACAGAAACTACAATGAAAAATAAATAAAGAAAAACAGGGTTTTTTATATTATGTACCTTTCTCATCACAGTCAAACCCCGAACGGACGGTCCGAATGACAGAAAAACATATTTGAACCTACTCTCATCGTCGTGTATGAAGTCCACAATTGTTCCTTCATTCACCTCCACCAACATAAATAAGTATGCAGGAATTGTGTTATAATTGTCCACCGATGTACCTCTAATCATGTCCTTCACTGTCTTTTGAGATTTCCAACACTTCCAATAGCTAGCGTCAATTCGATGCAAATTCTTCATTACAGTGATGATCTAATGCACCGAAGGTAATTTCTTTGAATTACCGTACCTACATAAACTTGATCATAACTAAAAGTAGGATACATAACATATAATTCACACGCAGTAACAGATACATAAATTCAGTCCAAAAATTACATGCAACTTACATTGTCTTAACCTTATCAGCTATTACGTGATACGAAGCTCCCCTATTTGCCTCTCGCCGCAAATGAAACGAGCATGTGTGTCGAAACATAATTTGTTGTGGTGAAGTATGTTGTTTGATCGAGCATTGAAAAGCGGACCCTCCACTTACAATCTTTATCTACACATCTGGCAGTCACTACCTTCATTTTCGACTTTACTATCTTGTATTCTGAGCCTTCAGAAATTGAATGTAGACACAATGCGTTTTTAACTTCAGTCTTCGAATGATATATCTTCCCAACTTGTAGTTGCTAATCGTCCCCTGATGATACATAACTATTGATATGTGGAACTATTGCAAGCGGATTATTGCTTGCATCTCCTACAGACTCGCTCCCAATCACACTAGAACTTGTTGTACATAAATCAGGTTCTATATCTGCTACATCAGTTTGTACTTCTTGATTCAAAATATGACCTGAATCTTGTGTTCCATCTTTCAGTTCAGCTTCCTGACCATGTTGTTCTGTTGGAATCCCTCCCACACTCTTATGTAGTTCAACTTTGTTCACACATAAAGGGACACTCCAGCTAAACTGTGGGAGACCATTTATGTGTACAAAAGTATCCAAATCATCCTTGGTGTTAACATCAAATGGTTTGAGACCCTCATTGAAAGGATTCTTGTATGACAAGCATAAATCAAACTGTGTTAAAGATATTCCAAATAGCAACGCAATCTTGTCCTTTAACACATCAAATGTGCATTCAACTGATATCAATAACGGCTTACTTGATTGCACTTCAATGTAGCTCCACACACCTTCATCAAATTTCCAATGTCCATCAAAATAAATTGTCACAAACACCACCCCCATGATTCCTACAAGAAAGGTACAGAATATAAGAAATATGTCAATAGCTTCCTCACGCTCTGTACATAATATTTCCAATAATTACATAAACCGAACTTATGTACACATATACATAGAACATTATCCTCGTTAACTACATGACTACTTTGTCAAACAATACATAACTTACACATTACATAACTTATGTTAACATAAGTATTTCACACATTTCACATAATCTACATAACCTTACCAACTTACATATTATGTAACACAAACATAAACCAAATTTATACTTTCAACAGTTATGTACAATCAACTACATGAACATAAATTTTTACACTTATACATAAACATACAGCGAAATTATGTAAACATACACACATAAAATTATGTTCATCACCTTCAACATTATTGACACTCAGTACATAAAAAAATAACCGTTACATAAATTTAACAACTACATAATATTAAGCAGATACATAAACCGAATTTATGTACACATACACACATAAGATTATGTTCGTCACATTCATCATTACTGACACTCACCACATAAAACTCAAAGACACATAAATTTAACAACTACATAAATCTAAGCAGATACATAAAATTTGCAGGCATATCACAGTACTTTCTCAACAACAGTGTTATAAACTTGAACATATACAAACTTATGTACACATACAGACATAAAATTATGTTCGTCCCCTTCATCAATGTAAACACTCAGCACATAAAAGATCACCGACATATAAATATACGAAATACAAAATATGAACCATATACATAAATTACGCAGAGCAAATGTGCGATTTAGCCACCAATTAAACGATTGAACGTACATACCTCATAGATCTGGACAAAAATGTCTCAAAAGATTGGATCTCCAGATCGAGTTCTTTGTCTCAAAAACCGCACAAAACAAACGATTGAATCTACAGATTGACAATCCGAATGTTGATGATCACACAGCCGTAACGATTTAACAAGCAGGTCATCAAAACGAAATAAATCGGCAGTAATCGAACAAAAAATAGAGAAAATGTTTATGACAGTAGACGAATAACTCTGTATAAATGGTGGTTATGGACGCAGAAATGGGGGAATTTCGTGATTCTTGTATCACGTTTACAAGGAATGTATATTTCATTTCCTAACAGCATCCTGATTTGTAGGGGACCATATTAAATAACCATATTTATTTAGAAAACTGCCACATCAACATTTTTTATTTCCAGCAGGGGTATGCATTTATTTGGAAATTAATCTTTATCAGAAAATTACTAGTGGTCTACTTTATCTACATTTTTGCAAAAGAGACTAGTTAATCTACATTAATACATAATTAGCCTACTTTCCCTTTTCTCTCAAGATTTAATTGGGTACACTTACTTAATTAGAAAACCTAAAAGCCTACTTACTAAAATAAAATCTCAAAAGGGCTTAGTTTTCCAATTAGCCCATAAATATATAGTTAAACAAATAATGAGGAATTACTTCACATTTATTAGGGGTGTCAATGGGTTGGCGATTCCCCGAAATTCGCGGGTATTACCCGTCATGGGGATGGAGATGGGGATTTTAAACGGGTGCGGGGATGGGGATGGGTTAAAAATTGATTCCCGCTTGGGTATGGGGACGGGGATGAAGATAGGGGTATTCCCCCGCTCCCCGATTCGAACCCGAATCCGACGGGGAACCCCGACGGGGAATCCGACGGGGAACCGAGACGGGGAATCCGACGGGGAACTCGGTGGGGAATCCGACGGAGAACCCAAAATAAATTATGTTTATTTTAGACCGTCATTGTAGTTTCAAGTTTAATTGAAATTTAATTCAGAAACTTTGTTTAAATTTAAATTGCCGATGATTTTAAGTTTTCAAACTATATACACTTATCCTTTTAAGAATTAAGAGTATCATACTCATTCCTACAATCCTACTTGCACAAAAAATGTATCTAAAAAAATGTTATAAGGTTATATTTTTGTATGGTTATTATATGTGTAAATTATGCTAATGCTAAGTGAAGTAAGTGCTAACCTATTATGGTGGGCATGTTAACGGTGTTTGTGGTAGTGATGGTTGAGAACAATTATGAATTGTTTTTTCTACTATTATTGATTGTATTTGTAGGTTTTTAGGGTCTGTTATTTTTCATGAGATCGGACATTGAATTCCAATAGATTTTGATTTTGCAATTATGAATAATTCTTTTTCTACTTTTATTGGTTTTATTTGTATGTTTTTAAGGTCTGTTATTTTTTCATGAGATTAGATAGTGGTGATTGAGAACAATTAAAATGCGCTGAATTTGATGAAAGGGTGCAACACTGCAACAAAATAATCACTTCTTTAAAGTAAATTGCAGAAGCAATTGTTAACAATTATCAGGAATGCTTTGGCTATCAAAGATTTGGGGTGCACGTTGCGTACCTACTACCTATAGGGGTGAACATATATACATAACAAATCATCACTTCATACAATGTAGTATCTATTGCATTGAGAATTAGTATTGAATACATGCCACAATGATTGTCCATGTCAAGTCATCATTTAGTTCCATAATAAGGATCTAATTTAGCCACATTTACTATGTTTAAAAAATATTCGAATTAAATACACTTGAGCACAAAAATATGGGGACGGGGAATTTCCCGATGGGGATGAATATCCGATATAGATAGGAATTTTGCGGGAAAAACTTCTAAAACTTTAAAATGGAAAAAATTAAACGGGGACGGAGATTCCCTGATGGGGACGAATATCCGACGGGGACAATTTTCAGTACCCGAAAGGGGATGGGGTATAATGGGAATGGGCATGAATATGGTACTAACATTTATTATCAAATTAATATTTTTGTCAACCTAAAATGAACTGGAACGAGGACAAGGATAATTTTACAGGAAAAAACCATAAAATTTTTAAATGGAAAAACTAAAACTTAAACAGATCTCCGATGAATATTTGACGGGAAAAACCTGAACGGGATGGGTAGGGCAACATTAGGAGCACCTCCTCTCTACCAAACATAAGAATTCCTCTCATATGAACTCTATCTAGAGTCGCCACTCGAGAGATTAAGGATCTAAGGTTAAGGTTTCATAACGTTCATAGTATAATCCACACAACCGTAAGGATTTCTCTGCCACATAAAAACACGGAAAACTGGCTTACCTATATTGATAGACAGTGATAACAATAAAGTTCAAGCCTTAAACAATTCCAAAGGAGGCCAAGGGAAAAAAAAAACAGTAGACACAAGTTTAAATAAAAGACTTCCGAGTATCCAAATTAAACCAAATATGAAGATAACTAAGCATATTAAAGATTCCCCCAAACGAGTTGAAACCGGTGAAGCCAAAGAGCAGGACAGCAACAAAACTTAATTCTTTCCGCCTATGTCCTTAAGGCCACAGATCTGCTCTTCTCCCATAGCAGACATGACCGACACAATGAGATCTTTACCTTCTTCAAAACCTACTTTCATCTGCAAATGATACACATGTATATTAATGAATGTGTGCATCAAGTCATTTCACCAAGATATGCTCCGAGTATGTCACTTACCTGTGTCAGCAGGTTATCATCGGTAGGAAGCCTCAAGTCATCCTTAGTGTCACCAGTCTCAGTGAGAAGGCTCACCTGAAAGAAAAGTTAAATAATTAGAATGTGATTTCCACAATTTAAACGGGCTTTTACAAGGAGGTCTAAGAATGTGTACTTACAAAGCCATCCTCAGAGATGTCAATTAACTGATAATCAGTACGGTTGACGTGAGGAACCTGAAAGAAACAGGACAGACACCACATAAATACGAAGTGGTTTACAATAGACAACACAATATATAGTTAATAGACAGGAATACAAGATTACATCGCAGTTGTGAGATGACGGAACAATATCCTCCAGCTTCTTAGAGGTGAAAATATCAATAGCCACAAAGTGACACTTAGCGTGTCCATGTTTGCCAGTTTTGGAAGTGGAAACTTCAACAACCTGCATAAATATAAATGCAATTGTACAAATTAAGAGGATGACATTACAAATTAAATTATTGTAAGCATACAAATGGAGCATACAACCTGCATAAATATAGTTGCAATTGCACAAATTAAGAGGATGACATTACAAATTATATTATTGTAAGCATACAAATGAAGCATACAACCTGCATAAATATAGTTGCAATTGCACATATTAAGAGGATGATATTACAAATTATATTATTGTAAGCATACAAAATGAAGCATACAGGCATACACCCTAGACTGCTTCTGAAGAAGATGAAAAAAAAGAACCCCATGATGCCAGCAAAGCAAATCAACAATATAGCTATACAGAAAACCACCAACAGCAGAATTTTAGTGTTAAGCTCAATTGAATGGCATATACTCTAGATCCCAATGATATCACTATAAACAAATAAAGGTCCGAAGAGGTACGAAGGGTGATGTTTCACGGAAATATTAGATTGAAAGCTCCAATCTTTACAATATTAGATTGAAAGCTTCAATCTTTACGATCTTAGATTGAAAACTTCAATCTATGTTAGATCGAAAACTTCAATTCATGCCACCGCTTGGTCTAATTAGCAGATCAGAAAACAAATGTTTATCCACCGCACAAACATAAAACGAATCCCCTCAAACAAGATCCAAACCCAACAAACAAGTGATAATCCACCGATCAATGAAATAATCCAAAACCAATTTCGAAATCACGACAAAACCCTAGACAAAACCGGATCCCTCTAAACTGCAAACGTTAATTCAGATTTAGCAAAATATATTTAAATCCACAAAAACTATATAAATTTAAAGATTGACAGAGTACTAAACAAACCTTGCAAGGACGGTTCTTAATAACGAGGTGACCACCCTTACGGATAGTACCGGCCTGCTGAGGATAGGTTTTTGATGCACCTGCATCGGCCTTGGACTCAAAATGGTGCTCTTCGTCAGACATGATTCAATTGGCTTTTGGCTTTTTTCTGGGGCTTCAGAGGGTTTCAATGGAAGAGGGAGTGAAGGAGATATAAGAAGGTAGGCGGAAGAAAACGATGATTTATATGGATGTCTTGGGGCGATCCTCTTTCCGAAAAGATAAATAGGGTTTTCTTATCTAAAAAAAAGATAGGGTTTTGATAAATTGATAATGAACCATGATTTTGTGACCCGTCCCGACCCGATTCTCTCCTAATTTTAGTATTATTTAACTTGATTTTATAATTTAACTTTCAAAATAAATTATTAAATGCTAAAAGAAGATTCACTCTTAAAGTCTCAATAAACTACTTCTGCAAAAACAAAAAATAAATATGACCTTACATATTACATAATATGTACTATAACGTTGATCTTGGGCCAAAGTCCACACCTATTTAACATGAAGACTTAGGTTGTATTTGACAATTTAACCGAAAATACTAGTTTGAAGTGTTTAATAGTATTTTTGGGCTGATTTTTGAGAAACACAAGTGTTTAGTGTTATAAAGCACTAACGGGTGTTTAGCAAAAATACTAACGAGTGTTTAGGGTCAATCATTTTCCTTAGTTTGCCACAGAGAGAACTGAGTTAGATGTTCACTACAATTATTCCGGCGCCGACCACCACCACATTGAACGTCTGTGTGATGCAGACACCGGAAATACACCACCGGATCTCCGTTTTCAAACTTGACTGATTTTCGCTCTCTGCTGCTATCGACGACTGATTGCATGTAAACTTTTCGTACCGAACCTCAATTGATTTCTTTGAATTGAGCTAGTTTCTATTTGTTGCTATCGACGACTGATTGTACCGAACCTCATCTATTTTGAACAAACGTAGAAATTATCGAAAATTTCTATCGATGGCTGATTGCATCCTTACGACAAAATTTATATAGACGGTTGATTCAATGTTAGGGGTTTGTACTTATCTCTAGCTATGACTTTCTAGGATCAGGGTTTTGAAGGAAGGTAGAAATTGTCACGATTGAAGACTATACCTCAGTTCCAAAATTGTTGATGGGTTCTAGGAAAAAACACTAGATATTGTCTTTTGTCGATGGCTGATTGCATCAAATGAAGATTGATGGTTGATTGCATCCAATGAAGATTGATGGTTGATTGCATCCAATGAAGATTTTCTTTTGTAGATGGGTTCTAGGGAGAGTGGATTTTGAGGCGAGAGAAAATCCATTAAATAGCTAGCTATATGGTAAATATGGATAAAGTATAAGGGCAACAATGTAATTTTACAGAATAACACACTAGTGTTTTTACACAAACCCTTGCTAGAATGAGTATTTCGGAAACACTTTCGAAAATACTAATCATTATTGTTTTTCAGACACCCAAACACCCGTTAAAAATCCAAACACTCATTTACACTAGTGTAAATGTCCTGCCAAACATAGCCTTAATCCAGTGGTAATAAAACCGTTGTTCACCAACCTAAAAAACTAGCATTTCAATCCTCTTGTCCAAAGCTACAAACCTTGGCCCAAAACCTATCCCATTAATATTATGGGGACATGTGGCATACCAAAATTTTAAATTTACGAGCTTAAAGATGTTAGTTTGGTTCGATAATTAAAATAGAGAACTTATGGGATCAAGTTTTAATTAGTAAAGTGAATTGATTCTTTTAATAAAACAAACAAAGATATCCTTCCAGTTTTCCCCTGTACTGCTTGACGATATCCTACAATGCAAATGTATCATTCCTCTTCTGATTCTGGATGACATCAAGAACAAGAGCATCCATCATTAGTGTAATAATATGAAATTTCTTCTTCTCCATTATCGAACCGAATCAAACTCGCCCTAGGAACAATAAGGGTTTCAAACACTCTCAACACAAGTTCTTCATGTAAATTCAACTCCATCTTATTGAGATTATATTCTGAGGAGCCATCTACGCTACTTTGCAATGAAGACAATACTTCTTCAAGCTTTTCAACATCAACCTCATTCTTTTGCTTATCAATCGAGCCGAAACCATCCGTTTGGACCTCAATACTTTCACTAGTTTCACCCAAACAACTCTCGTCATGCGTTTTACCAATTTTTACAACCCCCCTCGATCTTCGGAAGATCTAACAAGTTGTCAGAACGAGGACAATCTTCTGGTTCCATTTTCATATGACCTAACGGTGAATGTGAGAAATAAGTGTGGTTTCCAATAAGGGAATTTGCATGGAATTGAAGCAAAATGAGAAGAGTAGGGTTTTGGTGAGTACTTGTGATTGAATTTGGAAATACCATAGTTACCAGGACTTCCACCACGTCGAGATGTAGATTTTTCGATTGAGGTTGAGCCTGACTCGGCTCCATTCTCCAAGCGGCGTACAAAATGAAATCTCTAGAGATGCATCAGTTGAAGAAGCAATTATAAGAACTTGCCGATAAAAGTTTCATTAGGCTCAATGCATCGCTAGAGGGAGCACTATTGTTGTTTGTGAAGAAGAAAGATGGTTCTCTCCGCTTATGTATCGATTACCGTGAGCTGAACAAGATAACGGTGAAGAACAAGTATCATTTTCCAAGGATTGATGGCCTACTCGACTAGTTGCAAGGGTTGGTAGTCTTTTTTTAAGGTTGACTTGAGTTCCGGTTACCATCACTTGAGGATCCGAGAGTGGCTATTGCAAAAAAAAACACTCTGGACAAGATATGGTCATTATACGTTTGTAGTGATGTCATTTGAACTCACTAATGCCCTAGCCATCTTCATGGACTTGATGAACAAAGTCTTTCGGGAGTACCTAGACCGCTTTGTGGTGGTATTCATAGATGATATTTTGATATACTTTCAAATTCGAGAGGAACATGAAGGTCACCTCATAGTCCTTAAAGCTTTGAGAAGGTACAAGTCGTATGCCAAGTTGTCTCGGAATGACAACCTCCGAAGAATGTGAAGGAATTTAGAACTTGTCTTGGTCTTGCCGGTTACTATCGGTGATTCGTGGAAAGATTCTCTAAAGTAGCCCAACCAATGACTAATGTACTACGGAAGACAAAGAAGTTTGAGTGGGATGAGATTGCCCTAATTATAAAACGCATATTGAATGCGCAGAGTCGATGGAAGTCATATGCCAATGCTCACCGTTAACCCGTTTAGTTTAGTGTGGGTGAACACGTATTTGTGCGTGTTTCACCAACTAAAGACGTATTCATATTCGTCAAGAGAGGATAGTTGAACCCTCGTTATGTGGGACCCTTTGAGATTATTTAGAGGATTGGACCTTCGGCATATCGAGTGGCATTGTCGACCTCCATGAATCAAGTGCATAACGTCTTCCATGTATCCTAGTTGAGGAAGTATGTTCCAAGATCAAACTTATGAGGAGCACTTGGTACATATTCTCGAGTATGAGACTAAGAAGTTGAGGAACAAATAGATACCTTTGGTGGAAGTTATATGGTCTCGGCATGGTGCCGATGTATCTACTTGTAAAATTGAAGCGATGATGAGGGAGCACCACCCCTCGCTTTTCTAGTCCTAATTTCGGGGATGAAACTTTTTTTAAGGGAGAATGATGAAATACTCCTAAAATAAGGCGCGTTTTATAAAATATTATTTCATATTTTTATTATTATTTTAATATCATAATTATGAGAGCATTTTTATATCGTAAAAGATACTTTATGAGTTTATATTTTACATATATGTTTTCTGTAATTATTTTACGGAAAAGTTCGGAAATTTTTCTACCCGAAACGCTTGCTCTGGATTTTTTCTTATCTAGTTTTATTTTTTTTTCCTTTTTTTCTTCCTTCCTTCTTCTTCCTCCCAAGCCATCCGGTACAGTTTACGTCCTTACTTACAAGTCGGTGCCATCAATCATGGCTTTCTCTAACACCATATGATGCCTCCTGACACCGGCTTCCCTTCCCGGCATCAGTGACACCACCTGATGTAGCGATCAAAAATCGAAGATGGCCTAATCGGGAATTTTAAGGAATTAAACGGGTTTAACAGAATTAAATTCGTTTTAACAAGAGATACCTCTCGAGGTAACCCACTCCTAGATGATATTACCCCGGTGTTATTTGGAACATTTGGGAGCTTCAATTAATAAAAATACAGTTGAGAGAAATGATTAGAACATCGGACATGTCCTAGATATGAAATAACATGGAAAGGCAAAACGGCAAGGGAGTCGCTATTTCGTTTCTTAGCGGCTAAGATATACGGCTTAGGAATACGCGTTTTCCGAGGCAGCTGCAGAATAATTATCTATACAATATTCTATATTTATTATTTCAATTTTAAGAAGTTTGGAGAAGGGGGCTTAAACCGCATTCGCATCGGTGAAAGGATAATTATCGACTTTGCTAAAGGATAATTATCGTCTTCTCTATAAATAGAGGAAAATCGTTTATTATTCATTTCCTTTAACGTTTTCTCGTAAAAGATCTGATTTCTCTCAACCTTCAAATTCAGATTTACTCTTTGTTTGTAATCCGATTTCAATTCCGTTTGAGTTTTTAAATTCTTGACTTCATTCTCTTCATGGTGGTACTGAGTTTCCGCTTTTCCGACAAAGTAAAGGCCAGATCGAGCATGTCCTATATTTGGAGTATTTGGTGTCCGAGCGTAGACTGCGTCGTTGTGATTCCGAATCTTCTTTCGGATCGTCATCAGGTTAGTAACGAATAAGTTATGAATTTGTTCATTTTTCGTATTGCGATTTGGCCTAAATTGAACTTAGGCTTGTCAAAATGGATAATTGAAAATTCCATTATGCTCGTTATATTATTTTGGGGATCATTAGCTTTTTGTTTGACGTGATCTGATGGCAAGTTGATTTAGAAATTGTCAATGAGCAAAACATTATTCTGGTGAAATTTAATTAATTAATTAAAGGTTAATTAATTAAATTGGATTCTAGAGAAGGCTATAAGCTAATTAAATTCAAAGAAATGAATTTAACTGGTGTTTGAATCGGGAAGTTTAATACGAGGAATATGATATTTTCAACAGGTGTTGTTGAAGCTTTCAGTCTAACAATTACTTTGTGAGCGTATCCAAATACGAGAAATGAGGATAGTCCGAGTGGAAAACAGACTCAATAGTTGGTTTGTGAGGTTTAATTGTTTTTACTTGTGAGATAAGCGTATATGAATTACACTTGCTTAATATATGTTATATATTTAATATGACATGATTTTATGCATGTTTGTACGTATATATAATGTTTGTTATGATTGTATGCATGCTTATTGTTCACTCCAAGAGGTGTGTGCAAGCTTTAATATTTATACCGAGAATAAATACAAATAAGCGAACCCGTAGTGTACGGATCGATTGTAATAAAAGCAAGAATTCCAAGGTCGAACACAGGGACAATGGTGAAACAAAGATCGGTAATTCAGGTTGTCAAACAAAAACAAGCAATAAAGCAAAGATATCAAAGATGATGTAATAACCAAGTAAAGAAAATGCGGATTCTAGAGATTAAAGCATCCAGTTGTCGTTCTGACTCAAGATCTCGAAAGATAATGTGGACAAAGCTGAGGTTTGCAAAGGGAAGGTGTTTCTAAGGTGGGAATAGATCATTGGGTAAGTCTCACTACTCACTATCCCATACCAAAGATCCTCTCGCCGGGTAAGTCTCAAGGTACTAAGGAAAGGAACTATAATCTCAAACCAACACACCACCCAAGGGGATAGAATCAAACTTTACCGGGTAAGTCTCATGCTAACTCTCAAAGATGGGATGAAGGCACACTCAAACCCCAATAAAGGATAAACCTTTATTACCTACACTCGTGATCTTGGGTATACAAATAAAGGAATCTCCGGGTAAGTCTCATCCTAGGCTTGCGTTGAACCAGGAAAGGTATAACAAGGATAGGATTTGACAAACTGAAACCTCAACTCAAATAAGGATCGGAAAATGTCTCACCTCGCTCAGTTCATGTGCCATCTCGGTCAAGATGTTTCACGATTGACCGAGGTATTCGTCGGTCAAGGTAAAGGCTTGAGCTTTCAGGGTCCACTAGGTAAAGGCTCATTCTTTCATCGTCTTTCCCACAACTTTCAGCCAATCACCCTAGAATCGCATAAAGAACTTAGCCAACAATCATCATGATAACAATAATCAAATATATAAGAAAGGAATCAATATTCAAACAAGAAAACCTTAACACAAAGGTCTCAATAACTCAATCAAGCAATCAAACAAACAATCAAGTTGCGTTCCTCAATCAAAATCAGAAAGACAACAAATCAAACCAAACTAAGAAAATCTTACAACTTCCTTCAACCTTCCTTCAAACTTCTTTCAAACTAGCTTCCTTCCTTCCTTGATCTTCAACCTTCCTTCAAACTCTAGAGAACTCTGCTCCTTGATCTTCCTGAATCTGAGATTCGGAGATTATTTCTCTTCAGAAAATCAACATCTTTATATAGGAGAATCACCTTCATAAGATACAATATCTTTAAAGGTAATTTCCCTCTTTAAACTATCATCCAATCTTCCAAAATATATCAGCAAAAAAGATATGCTTCCTTCCAAAAATCCATCCTAAAATATGGAAAATTTACTTTCCAAAAATAGGATATCTCAGCCAAAAATAAAGATCTCGTGGCCGTTATAATATTCGCCTTGGTCCAGCCTGTCCTGAAGATCACCTCGGCCGAGGTGGCACTGTAGCCAACCGAGATGAATCTCAATTAAGCGTCAATCTCTCCAATCTGATCCAAAATCAATCTTCCATCTCATTTCCATGGTTCTTGAGCCTTTCTTGTAGCTCCTCAATGCTCCAAAACGTAGCTCCAATGACCCTTAGCTCTATTTTGTTCCAAAACGTGCCATTTTCCCTACAATTACAACGAAAATAGGTGTAGATCTCGATTCTCGCAAAGGTAGACAAACCAATATAATGATCAAAGAATATACATCCATATATGTAGATTTATGAGATAAAACGTCCAAACCAATCCCAAAATATAGACTATAATACATGTTATCGCTTATATATATATATATATATATATATGAGTGAGATCATGATGACGACTTGATATTGTTTATGAAATCATGCATGATGTACATGATATGATGATGATGATGTTGATGATATAACGTTATGAATGCGAAGAGCATGCATGAATGTTGATATATGATAAAGAAAAGCTTGTAATGATAGCAATCATGAAAATGAATGTTATGAGATGGAAGTGATAATATAGTTAGATGATTAATTAACTAAGCCCAACTGGGTCCCACATCACCTGGGGACGAGAAATATATATAGAGGCAATACTCGATCTAGGAGGGGCCTCGGAGATTAAATAGAGGCAGTGCTCGATCTACGAGGGGCCTTGGAGATTAAATATCAGACAACGCTCGATCTACGAGGGGTCTCAATATTAGATAGCCGAGGTCAGCGCTTGATCTACAAGGGGGCCTACGATGCTATCGGGTTGACTAGCCTAAAGAGAAAGAAAGAAAGAAATGAAACACGAAAGCATATGAGAAAGGGAAAGGAAAATCGTACGATCAGTTGGGGCTAGTTAGTTAATTATTGCATATACATCGATGTGATCGAGTCTAGCATGTTATATGTTATGATTATTCATATATGATGTGTGATAACATGCTTGAATGTCTATTTAAATGTGATATGAATGGTTGTGGATTCAAATAATGTGGATATATGTACGGACTTTGGAATGTGAGAAAGGGTATAAAGTGTTCTTTAGGGATGAGATATTCGATACTTATATATATATTGGAGAGTGTGATTTCTATATCCTTACTGAGCTTGTAGCTCATTGTTGTTATATCCACATTTTTCAGCTATTCGGACTCAGCCTAATCAAGGCAAGGATGTCGGACCGAACACTTGGATTTGAGATCATATCAGGTGGGTTGTTATGGGATGCTGTCGCCTAGGATGTTTTGTGTAGTTTTTAAAAAGTTGTGTTGTTAAACAACTTCTCATTACATGTGTTAGTATGTATATACGTTGTAAGATAAAGTTTTAAAATTTTACATTTTCCGCTTTTTCGCTTTTTGCTTTAAATAGGGTTAATTAACAGGGCTAGAAATGAAATAGGTGTCACACCTGACGCCATCACCGACACTAGCTGGCGTGCCGTCTAGGCTACTCTTAGCTTATGCCTTGCCGCCCTTCTCTAGCCCGCAACTCTCTTGTTCTCCAGCCCTTGCATCACATATATCCGTCTACACCTACTCACTAGCCGAAGCTAACATTGCAACTAGCCAACTGTAGCTCCCCTCGACCCTCATTCGCCCGCTCATGCTTCAGCTTGCAGCTACCCTCACCTAGCTCCATTGCTTCCTCCCCTCTCTTATGTTCACTCCCTCTTCTCATGCTCTCCTCTATCAACTCTTCCTTCATGCTCAAGCCCTCTTCCCTCACACAACAACTCCTTTCTCTTCAACCTTTTGTGTCACCTCTCCTTTCCCTACCTCTCCTCACCTCTTATCTTGAATTTGCTTCACCCTCCTTTTACAACTCTCACCATCCACCATTTGCATCTCCTCACTGCAACAACATCCCTCTTCAAACTCAGAAGCAAGCTCTGCCGTCTTCCTCCCTTCTCTTTTCCCCTCCCTCCACAACTTGCAACGGGACGCCGACCCTTCGACATCTACGTCTCTATTAACCCCAGACACCACCAGTGGCGGAGACAATGGGGTATTGGAGGGGATTGTGTCCCCGACTTCCAGTGAAATTATTTCTTTTAAATAAAACATCAAAAAGGCTCATTTTATTTTTAACGTTATTACATTAACTCTTAACTAATACAATCAACTTAATATAATTTTGTATACACTAGTTTATCAACAATAAATTAATTTTATTTGTTAATTTATTTATAAAACACAACTTTAAAAATTATATACAAAACAAAATTTTTTATTATATATTTTTATTTTAAAAAAATATGCATATACTTAGATGGAGATTAAGTGGATTTTATTATAAATTTACTTTTAGTTAATCTAATCAATGCATTAATTCATCAACCAATATCTAATTTTTTATAAAATAAACTAAATAATGTAACTATCATCTAAATTTAAAAAATATACAACGAAATCTCTAATTTATAATACGATTATAGTATACTTTTTATTTAGTTTATAGATGTTAGTGTTTAATTTTTTTACTTAATATATAAAATGTCTTATACTTTTACCCCCTTAAAAAAATGTCGTCGCCACCATCGCTTGAGCTCTTTTGCACCGCCACCGCCGCCTCCATAAATGCAGGGAAACAAACTCATTGGGTTTAAAGATTTTGGATTAAATTACATAAAATCTCCCAAGTTCCTATTTACAGTAATTGTATATATTTTTGAAATTTAACTGTTTGCCCTCTATTGGTTATTTGAAAAAAATGGTCTAGAATTTTAATTACGTAAATGTTCCAGGTTTTTTATTTTGTAAAAATACCTCTGGGAAAAGTATAAACAGAATATAGCCAACCTTTATATTTTTAAAAAGGGCCCAAACTTCTGGAATTGAAATATTTGCCCCAGATAGCATATTTACGGATTTTAACCAAAGATTTTAATTATGGGATCCAAACTATATTTATATATTACTTTTTATGACCCAATTTTAACTTATAGAGTTAAATTTGTTTAGTTGTTGTATGTTTAGGTTCGGAAACGCCTTCAGAGAAGGTTAAACTCAAGTCGAAGTTCGACAACCGTCGATCGAATTTCGTTACGTCGACGCTACGTGAGTATGCTTAAACTCCTGAATTGGAAGTTGTTTTGAATTGTGATTTGGATGTTGTATTGATATACCTAGTGAACATTATAGGTACTTATTCATTGGATAACGGGTTTGGGCAACCCCTAAGAGAAGTACAGCCCAACTCGAGTTGAGATTATGTAAGTCACTTCTACAACTATTAGACGGTGTTTGTGATGATTTAGTATATATAGTTGTTTGATTGTGTGTTCTTATTTGTTAGGTTGTTTGCCGAATTGTTGACGTTGTCATTTTGGCTTTAAGCCGTTACGTAAGATTTTATCAAGGAAAGTACTTGTGAGTTTTTTATATGAGCATGATTAAGTTAAATCATTATGTTGTTCCATGCATGTTTTGATTTTTTAAAACATGTTGGCATGATACTTATGATATATATATATATATATATATATATATATATATATATATATATATATATATATATATATATATATATATATATATATATATATTATGATATTTAAAGTGTTATTCAGAGTTTATGGAAAGTGTATTGAAATTGCCATTCGGTTTAAGATTATGATTTGAGTTTGATCATTTGATTTTGAAAGCCATGAGAATACTTGTATTATGTTGATTTGCCATTATTGGTGGTGACATGTATAGTTTGGATTGTGATCCTTTAAAGCGATTATTGAGTTATTTTGGAAAGGGACCGGATTATGATATTGAGGATTTGATGATTTGGGCTTCAACTTAAGTGGCATTTTTACCTTGTTTGATACGAGCGGTGATTTGGTCTATGATCACAACAGAAAATTTTGCCATATTATTTTGAGAGATACGTGGTCTATTACTATGACGGCAAATGTTGCCGATTATTTTGTTTTCATGATTTTTATGCTCCTCGATTTTTTGCGATCAGCTCACTAGTGGTGGGATATTTGGTTT
Organism: Fagopyrum homotropicum; assembly: GCA_033239125.1. Lineage (NCBI taxonomy): Eukaryota > Viridiplantae > Streptophyta > Magnoliopsida > Caryophyllales > Polygonaceae > Fagopyrum > Fagopyrum homotropicum. The sequence goes on from BSWB01000007.1 coordinate 17,544,903, forward strand.
GTGTGGGTTGAGGATGTGCCCGGTTATTGTGGGTGGCGAGGATTGCACTTGATCCGTGAATGCCGTGAACATCCCATGGTCGGGGTTAGGAGGTACCTTCGTGTTCAACTTGGGTTGAGCATGTTTTAAAAATAATATACAATCCCGTGATTTAATATTCGATTTCTAAAGTAAAAATGCTCAAACATGTTTTATATTGTGTTTTGGATGATCTTGTGATGAATTTGAGCTAGGGGCAAAAATATACCTTGTTACCCCACTTTGATCAATTGGTCATTGAATATGCTATATACTAGTTTTTTTATTATGAGTATTTGATTTGGATGTGAGTATTTGGTTTGAATTATGAGTATTTGATATGGATTATGAGTTATTGAATCTGGATTACGAGTTATTGATTATGATTACGAACTCTTGAGACAATGTTGATTTTGATGAGTTATTTGTGATATTTACGAGTTATTAAGATTATATTGGTATGAACTCTATTGAATTGGTTTAAGAGTATCCTTTTGAGATATTATTGGTTTGAAACCTTTCATGACATGTTGATATTAGCTTTTGAGACTTATGATGATTTTAAATGCATGTTGATTATTCCTTGAGTATATCTAAAAATCATGTGATACAATATATATTTTTATAATTATGTCTCGTTCATATATATTACCATGCTTATGTATTGGTTTATCTATGTATAAGACTAATCCCACCACGTATGTTTTTGGACATAATCAGGTACAAGATTAGTTAATGAGCATGGATGCCATGGACCCTAGGACGAGTCTTGTCTGGTTGAGCTTGTGGTGGTTTTGTTTCTACAAGACTTGTTCTTAACTTCCGCTTTATATCTTTTGAGTCGGTTTACGCTTAAGCTCTAATGTTGTTCACTTCGAGTTTGACTGTTTATGGTTATTTTTCTATCAAGGTTTTGGAACCTTTTGTGGTAGACGTTATAGAATGTCTTTCGAATTTCATATCTTTTGTTCTTGGCAAGTCAAGGTCCTTATGTTTTATTTATTTTTATCATTTCATTTACAAAGCCTTTGGGACACTTGTACGGGACTCCTGGTGTTGTGACGCCTATCCCGTTTTGGGGCATTACATGTTAAGATCTCGAGTTTGAATTAAAATTGTTAAGATATTAATTAATTAAATGTCAGTGTGATGTGAATTAACGAATAAAGACACATCTAAAATTAATTAGATAGTTGCATGAAACTACGCCAAATATCAGTTTACGGGTTATTTTAATATATAAGATAAATACAGATTTTACTCTCCTGTATGTTAATAAGATCAAAAGTTAAGAATACCCTATGTGGACACACTAAGACTTCTTTCTAGTAAAAGAGGCAATGCTTCCATCGATATTCTCCTTGATGATATTATTTCATCAATTCATATTTCTCCTAGTAGATTAGCACATAATATAGCTGTGTGCCCCTCCGTCCCTATGAACTCTAATTTTATATTTGGTTTGATGACTTCCTAGAATGCTTTTGTGTTGTTGCTTAAGTTGAAAAGGGGAGAGAAAGTCAAAAACAAGTAAACGGATTGACTAAGCCATGAATGACCACCTGAGAAAGCGGCTAGGCTAAGGCTAAAGGGAGAAAGCAAAAGTGCAAAGCTTCGTAGACATCTTCCCTATCATGTAGTTGTCAGCCTTCCCCGCCCCCTTCGTCGCTTCTGGCAAAGCTGTGAACCGACACTTGCCATTCTCATGGAAGAAACTTTCCCCGTCTATTGATTCATTAGACATGTGCAATAGTTTTCCCATTTTAGAGAATGTTGGGCTTTTGGAGAAATTTGGGCTTTTTTTTTAGGTCCAACAAATTCTCTATCATAAACCCTAAAATAGAGGGCTTCCTAAAATTTGCCTTCCTTTCCCTATATTTGCAGTAAGGAGAAATTTCTCCAAATATATCCCACGTACAATTTAACAATCAGTTTTCTTTCGCTCATTTTCAACGAAACACCAACACCTTCATTAGGTATTCTATTTTGGCTTCTTTTTTCTTTTTGCTTGTTTGGGTTTGATCAAGCGCTTTTATTGATAAGATCTATTGTGCCCTGCGATTGATTGGTCAACATACGTGCTAGAGACATTTCTAAAATTTGGGTATTTTGTTTGATATACTCAATAGTCTATACTGATAGTTTGTGTGGGTATTTTTTTGGTTCAACCCAACTAAAGCTCCTTTAATCTCGTCCGATGTTTTCTCTGCTCGCAAGGTTCAATTTGTCTTCCTCCTTTTAATTTCTTCTCATTGTATAAACTTCTGGTTTCATAGATTGAAGTCGTGACTGGTTTTATTCTTAGTACTTTTTTTTTAATTGTGAGTGATCTTTAGGGTACATTGCAGTACATAATTATCTCCGTGCTTACTGAAGACCCTTATGCACAATCGAGTAGTTTTGCTTTTAAAATTTGAAGTTCCTTTTGGGATTGTGTAAAGTATGGCATTGTTCTCTGAATCTTCTGTATCCACTCTTCTTCCTATTGATATCAAGTTCCTTAGTCTAATGCTATAATGTATGAAATTCACCAATCGGGTTTACTTCATTTTGAATCATTATTTCTTCTTGTATGGTGTGATGTGCTTTCTTTCAAATATTTAGTTCACTTGTTGAATGTATTAGCAATTAGTTGTTGACCATGTTCTTCATTCTTCATGGCTTTCTTGTCATGCATATTTTATACAGCGAATTAACGTGCTTAAGTGTTCGGGTAGTTAGAACTTGTGAAGATACAGTTATTTTATGGATTTTGAAGTTGAATGTAATACAAGTATTTGTAGCTCAAAAATCTCAATTTTGGTCATTTCTTTTTGGTGTGTATTCCTTCTCTATCTTCTAAATTATGAGATGCCTTCAATGCTTCTTTTTTTAAAAATATTTGATGTATCAGTGTTTCTTTTTCCCCCCACTACTTGCATGAATTTTTAATCCTTAATTCTCTGTTGGAACATGTTGTTTCAATCACAAATTGCCTCTTTGTTCCTAAATTTTCAAATTGAATTTGATGTCATGTAAGAATTGCCTTTTTCAAACAATAGTGGGGAAACTTGCTAATTTTCAGTCGTTGCTGATAAAATGTCAATTCCTATTGTATCGTTGCATTGGTTGATGATAGATATATAGTCTGTGATTGAACTTAATAGCTTTAAAATCCAGGGGAGCTCCAATCTTCGTTGGGTACTTAATAATCCAAGTTGTTTAATTATTTGTTTATCTATTTTGTTTGTGAGGGTGTTTAACAAGCAAGTACAACTTCTAATTTTGGAGATGAATTTTACCGATCTAATTAACAATGGACCACCCCTTGATGATCTCAATGAACCACCTCTTACATATGATACATCATTGAGTCAGTACAATTGTGATGCTTGTCATTTTGAAGAAATACACACCACTGAAGTTCACACTGACCAAGATATGCCATGTGCTCCTAGCAACAAGAAATCGCATAAGCAATCTCAAAGAACAACCAACTTTTCTCTTGAGGAAGACAAATTGCTTATAGCCGCATGGTTGAATACAAGTTTGGATCCAATCAAAGGATCTGATCAAAAGAAGAACCAATTCTGGAAAAGGATTACTCAATACTTTGAAGATCATAAGAGTTGGTTCGAAGAACGAAGTGAAAAATCACTAATGAATCGGTGGTCGAAAATTAGTTTCAGTGTTAGCAAATTTTGTGGGCATTATGTTGTTGTTGAACATTTACGAAAAAGCGGATACACGGAAGCAGATAAGGTACACAATGTTACTATCTTCATTATCTATATTATCACCTTATTCTCATTTAAATGTTTTCAAATGCTTGCTAGTAGATTGATGATGCAAACTGAAAAATTATTTTCTACTAAATTTTGACATGATCGAGGTAATATTTGTAGATCCAAGAGGCCAAAACAGTCTACAAATCTAAGGAAGGTCATCAGTTTGGATTAGATTATTGTTGGACCCTTCTCAGGTTTCAACAGAAATGGATGGTTGAACATCAAAAATTTGAAACAAGCAGAAACTCCAAGGGTACTTCTGGGAAAAACCGAACTTCAATCAACATGGAGGATGATAATGGATTTGATGTCATTGAACCTGCACCCTTGAAGAGGCCTATTGGAAGAAAGGCGGCTAAATAAGCGACAAAAAAACAAAAATCCAATGGCCAAGGTGGTGTAGTTGAGAGTGAGTCTTCTAATCTTCATTCCAAGTTACAAGAGTTTAGAGCAAGGAGACTAGAAAGTGCTTGGGTAAAGGCTGAAAACCTTAAGATGTTAATTGATATTGAGAAAAAACAGGTTGTCCTTAGAGAAAAGGAAATTGAAATTCAAGCTAGAAGTGAGGAGGCTAAAGTAATGGCTATGGATACTAAGTTCATGGATCCTCTTGAAGCGGAATATATCATTAGTCGCAAACGAGAAACTTTGGCGAAAAGAAATGATAAGAATGGAAGTGAGTAGACTCTTATGTCATTACACGGTCATTGAAGATCGTCGGGATCTATCTTAAGTACTTTTAATAGCCTCAATGTTTTTTTTTCTAAAACTTTTTTATTTGGCATAATTGTTAAGACATTATTGTTAGCATGTTCATTTGCATAGCTTAGTTACGTAGCTTAGTTATTCACCTATTGGAAGACTTAGTTGCTGACAATATTAATTTTTTTTTTATCTTTCTTACTTTTTGTTCTTACATAGCTTAGTTGTTAGAAAACTTTTGCATACATTGAGTTGTTTGATACATGTGCATTCTTTCTTACTTTTTGTTCTTACATAGCTTTTTAGAAACAAGATAATACTTATATGTTTCCTCATCCATGGAGTTGATTATGCACAACCAATCCAACAAACTATTTACAAGACAAAAACCAGAAAAATCTGTCCAAGAGCAAAAAAGATACGTGTAATTACCTTAAAGATGATAGGAACGAGAGGCTAGTAGGATGAATTACGTATCCTAAGTGCAAACTCGAACAAAAATTGCGCCTAACAAGAGGTAGAACATAATATAGCATCAACACCATACATCGTTCTAACCAGAGAAAAGAACCTGGCCCGAGTTTGGTAGGGGAAGACTCTAAATTGCCTTCTTCGACTATCTGGTGGGTTAACCCGTTGAAAGAAATGGATCCGGGTTTGCCCCTAAATGACTTGAATTCATCATTGTCTTTGTTTGTTACATTCTTCAAGTCACTCCACAAAAGAAACTTTCTTCCTAAATCTGAGATTGTAGAATGAGCTCTTGCTGCTCTGTTTACCCAATTTTTTTATTTTACTCAATTTATTGACTTATTTGATACATTTGCATTCTTTGTTCCTTTATCTATCTTTTGATATACACTAGTTGAATTAAATTTGATTTGTTTAAGAAAACAAAATATAGAAAGCTAAACTTTATTCATCTTGAGTTAAGGACATTACAATAAAGTTGATCATCATAATGTTTATTTATATAAAAAGCATATAACTAATTGGCTCCATGTTTTTTCCATAAGTGTTCGATAAGATCTTCTTGGAGTTGATTATGCACTTATCTATCCCTAATTCGATGACGATTTGCAATGAATTCTATTATTGTTGGTGTACGATCGAGCGATGGTGATATATGTGCTATCTCAGCTACGTGATCATATTCTTTTTCGATCTCATGTATCTTCCTTAATCTACGAACGTACAAATAATCATCACGTTCATCTTCGACGATCATATTATGCATAATTATGCATGTCATCATAATATGTTTTAGATGATCCTTATTTCAAAGTCTTGTTGGGTTCCAGACTATCGCAAAACGTGCTTGAAGCACTCCGAATGCACGCTCAACATCTTTCCTAAAACATTCCTGCGCTTGAGCAAAATGTCGATGCTTATTTCCTTGTATAGTTGGAATAGTCTTCACTAATGTTGCCCATGATGGATATATGTCCGGAATTTTTATTCCGTCTAATTCCGCCGTTGACGGTTTCCCCTTTCTATCTAGTATCTTCCTTCACAAATTTCATTATTTTATGTAGAATTTAATTCACATAAAATGATAAAATTATATCAAGCTTTAATCCTTATAATTATCTATTATTTTATGTAGAATTTTATTCACATAAAATGATAGATTTATATCAAACCCTAGTTATTATAATTCATTCTTACCGATGACTTTAGACGAGTTTTGACAAGCTGTGACGAGACCATGACTAAGCTGAGACAAGGCCATGACAAAGCCCGACAAATCTGTGACAAACTCATTCATGGGCCTGACAAGGCCATGACGAGTTTTGACAGATTTTTGACAAGAAAAACAGCCCATCTTTCTTACCTTAATTTCAGCCCAACTTGACTTCGAGTCCAGCCCAGTAGTGGTGTGTTTCCGGACAGCCCAACTTTGCCTTGCCTTCCATAACCTTAACCCTAGAAGACAGCAGCCCTGGATCCCCTATCTCGCAGCTGGATCTCCGCCAGCCCATGAGGATAGCCGGCCCAAGACGTAGCTGCTACTCCCTCTCCCTTAGTGAGCAGCCCGTAACGCCTGCACGTCCGCTCCCCAAACGTCGGTAATCAAGCCTCGACAGATGCTCTCCCTCTTCACTCCATCATCAGCGCCACTTTCCTTCCTTCTGTTACCTTGATTCACGCCAGCCAGGGAGGATCTATTACCTTGCGTCTATCCTTGTTCTGTCAAACCAACACACAACGGTGCTATCAGCCAGGGAGGATATGCTGCCTCGCATCTGCGCTCAAGAGACGGCCCTCCTCCAGCGGGAACGAGACCGGAGAGGACGGTTGCTAAGCCACTGCAGACGAGCCTCCGGTAGGTACGACCTGCTATCAACCTTCTTTTCTGTGAGTAAGTTGTAACCGCCTTACTCCGGTGCAGCCCTGTGACAATCACAAGTTGACGCTGCAACACTTGGAAGCCAACATCGGATCTGCCCTCTTGTCGACCCTTTAGTGAGCCATGACTCTTGTGCTGTGGTGAGTAAACAACCCCCTCTTCTGCATACATTGTACTGTATAGGGAGTTAGTTTGTTGGTGTGCTGAATGAGAGTATTGTAGGTAGAGAGTAGCTGCTGATTTGGGTTAACAGAATGGGAGAAGGTCTAATGCCCTACTGCTGCACCACGTGATCCACACCCTGCTGTCCCTAAGCCACTGCTGTTGAGCCAAAGCAGCCCAGCCTTCACTGCTTATGCTCCTGTCACGAACTGCACCACAGCAACAGCAACAGCAAGCACATTGTCACGAGAAACAGCCAGCTTGATGACCAGATTTAGGTATGCTAAACTCCTTAATTTTGGCTGGTTTTCGGATATGTCATAGACAGTAGTACATAGTATAACATACTAAAATTTGGGAAGAATCGGAGTTACGGTTTGAGAGTTATGGTGTTTCAAAGTTGACGTTTTTATATATGTGCTGAGTGTTGGGGAAAACAGCAAGTGATGCTGTTTTGTGAGATGGTTTTGAATATGCTCTTGATCTCCGTTGGGCTTGAATTTTGGATATGATATGGTCGACATATTGTTTTAGAACATATTAAAATTTGAGAGGAATCCAGCGAGTGGTTTAGGATTTATGATTTTTCAAAGATGTAGTCGTAAGCAGTATTTTCTGTTGTGCTGAAATGCGGTTTTGGGAGATAGTTTTAAATAGGATTTTGATCTCCTTTGCAGCTAAATTTTGGATATATTATAGATAATATTTTATAGTAGAACATATCAAAATTTGGGATAAATCCAGTGAGTGGTTTAGGAGTTATGATTTTTCAAAGTCTACTCAGATTTTGGCTAAGTTTAGAATTTATAAAGGGAGTAGTCAACTTTAGGAATTTTTATAAAACTGTTGAATGAACAGTTTGGAGAAATTCTTTCTCCTAAAGTTAGATAGGACATCATAGATAATCTAGGGATTTAAGTCGGAATTTTTATAAGCGGTTACGAATTTTATATTTGGAATCGAAGTTAGACCTTTACGATTTCCCGGAAAATAGAAACATAGGAAAAATGTTAGCTTGGAACCAAACGAAGCTTTAGGAGTTAGAATATGAATTTAGAACCTCAAATAGGAGTTTAGACATGAATTTTAGAATTTCGGGAATTTCGGGACCAAGGGTAAAATGGTCATTTTACCTAAATTAATACTGTAACTAGATATGTCTTAATACATTATTCAATCTTAGAAGTCTTAGACTTCTAACTACGTGAGAGTGTGCTAATGCACCTATTGCCTTTGGCAGGCAACTGAGTTGCTACAGTTTACAGAGCGAGTGGGTTACAAAGAGTCGAGCTTTATATCAGGTAAGTCCTTTGGGCTTACTTAGCTGACTTCTAAATATGAGTATAAATGATGACGGTGGTGTGTGATTGAAATGTTAGAGAGATAGGTTGTGATATATAATTACCGACCTATATTTTGGCCTAAGAGTAACGGGCGGTGGCATTCTGCTCAGTAGCTCGCGGGGCGCTGGGGGTTTCTTCCGGGACTAGTCCATACATGGTTTGTAGTGATGCTACCAGTGAAAGTCAGCTAGACCTACACCAGTTGGATAAGGAACGGAGGCGAGAACTAATAATAGTTCTCGTGCCACAACTTAAATTGAATAATGTGAATCACTTAAATAATAGATAATAAACGGTTGAGTGCCAGCATGATGTTTGTTTATTTTCGTTTCTGCGTGTGCTTGTGCTGTTATCATTTTTGCTTATATTTGGATAGTTAGCTAACGGTTTATCCGTGTTGTAGATCTGTAGAGATAGACAGTTGCAGAGAGATCCGGAACGGATGGTCAGCCGGGTCCACGTACTCATTAGATGGGGACGGGGAAGTCTTCCATACGTCATGCATGTTATATATCTTTATGTATGTTTGTAAGGCTGTCACATGTGTACTTTCATACCATTAAAAATATTATGTTTTGAAAATTGTTTTAATTACATTTGTGCCTTGTTGTAAGATCCAAGTAATGTTGTTGTTAAACCAAGGTCGGGACCCATTGTGAGGTCCTAACCAGTAGCTCCCCGAGTTCCGAGAATTTGGGGTGTTACAACATGGTATCAGAGCTCTGGGTTGGCAACAATGGCACTTGAAATCTTCTAAAAGACCGAATGTATAAAATAACTAGAACCCGAAAGGGGTCTAAGATTTTCAAAACGGATTTCTGTTTTTACACACGTGCATAGTCGGGTTGTTGGGTTAGTAGTACGTCGGACCACCATCGTTCTCCGTGGATCTCTGCAGCTTAGTAGATGAGAAATAGTTTGTGGACTTATAGTATTGTATGTTTATGTAAGTTATATGTATATCTATACGCATGTAACTTTTAGTACCTTAAAGGATAGGAAATATACTTTAGTTGAGCTAATATCATACGATCATCGCCTTATGATAAAATTTTGATAGATCGTAAAGAGTATCTCTATAGGAAAATAATGGACTTCGACCTCGGAGTAAAGTAATGTGTCCGGACGTACATTCTGGTGATTCCTACAACCATCCGAAGAACGAGTGGGCAAAGAAGTACAGATGTGGAGACAATTTTCACCACAAGTACCGTCCGAGGGGAAAAGAATCCCCGAGTCAACACAGGCAGAAGAAACAGGAATTTATACAAGGGACTTGGTCGTATGAGGCTGAGAGATGAATTAGAAGAATCGTGTAAGAGACGACGAGAGATCGGATTAGAGATAACGATAAGGGAACAAGAATCATACAGAACGGAGTACAACCAAGATTTGCAGAATAAAAGATGTTATAATCAAGGCAAACGCCGCCACATGCAAGCATGGGCATGAGAGTACAAAGAAGATAAGGTGCTGACCCGAGGCGAAGAATTAAAAGAGTACAAAGACAACCATTGACAAATGAGTTTAAAAACATGAAATAAATTTCATCATCATAGAGACGATTTGACTTACTTAGAGATGCAAGAATTTGTAAGAAATCATGACGTAAGTATCAAATACAATAGAGGTCTGAAATTTAGACAAAAGAATTCTATAAAAGTGGCATTACAACACAACACCAGATAAAGGGAGGAATGTTAGAAAGGGATTTTGGTGGACTAAGGAGTCCACAATAACTTCTCATCCACCTAAAGATCTGAGTTACCAACAGTTACAGTTATATTAGATAACCGCAAACAGATGATGAACCAAGTAAGAATAATTGTGAAGACACGCTTACAAGTTATTGTGGAAACCTTGATAAACTCATTGACGACAGATGAATGCTAGGACATCTCATAAGAGAACAAGAGAAGTACAGACTGTGCAAGGAACTAAAGGGGTATTGACAAAGAAACTGGAGAAGATAGATTCTCACCAAGTGTTTCAAACTTCAAAAGAGATTGAAGAACAATAAGTTCGTGATCTTATAGAAGGTCAACTACAGACTAGTTGGTAGTAACTGGGACATAAACGTGCGGGTTAACTAGTGGTAACTGGTTGGCATATAAGGAGAATAACCATAGACCTATGAAATAATTTTATAGACATCTGGAGGACCCTTCAAGAGATCAACGGCGACAAATGTGAAGTTAAATAGATATCAGTGCTAATACCCTTAATAGTAACATGAAGTGAGTTCGAACTAGTAACTCTAATTAAGAACTTAAGAAGAAAGACGAGATGGCCAGGGATGACCCCTTATGTCATTTGAGACCAAGGAAATTGTGTGAGTGATTTACTACCTACTGTCTAGGAAAAAGGTACATATCACAACTAGTACCGATGAATTATAAAAGGAGAACTAGAGGAGTAAGTATACACTTTGATAAGGTTCTATGTCAGTCAAGACAGAGTGTGCGTAACCATTCATACAAGGTAGGATGAGGATTCTCTTACGATAATTGGGAAAGAAACCCTTATGACCAAGAGATGCACAGAATGAAGACCTACAATTGAGAGTAAGAGTGAAGATAGACTCCACAAGTGTAGAGGAGTTTTGACCTCGTCAGAGATATAAGAAGTTGTAAGGAATGACGATACCAGTATCAAAAGGAATAAGAGGCCGGTAGCAGAGTCAATGGAGTTCAACAGAGCAATATTATAAATAACGCTAATGAAGGAACATGTGAGAATGACCTAGTGGACTGGTGAAAGAGAATTGGTCTAAGGAAACGGAAGTGGGGAGACCGAACGAACTAACAAAAGGGAAAGGATTAACCGAGTAGTTGATGCTTACCAAATTTTATGCCAGTAGAGCATGAGAAGAGGGAGCTCAGAATATTAAAATAAATCAATTATAGAATGATTGACGTCAACGAAGGATGTGTAAGTTTTTCTTTTGGTATTGAAGAGTTATGTTCCATTAAGAAAATATATTTGTGACTATGGATTTATGAATTAGTTTTACCGACGCCTTAAAGGATTTCCTCAAGTAGGTAATGACAACCTTCTTTGATTAATTAAAAGTATGAAGAGAATTGTGTTAGAGATTTCTTACTGGCTGGTTAGGATCAAACTCCGGTTGAGTCAGAGAGTTTGGATCCGTGGTAGAAGAATTAAGAAAGTAAGCGGAAGAAGTTGTTTTTCAATCGTTGTTTTATTTTCTTAAGGCAAGTAAAGAAGGTACTTGGTACTTCATCCGTATACGACTCATGGTGTAATTGGGAGAAAGAGTTTTGACGTCAATCATTTTGTACTTACAGAAAAGGTCCTTAGGATTAATAAGTGACAACAGGAGAATCAGAGTAGCGCAGCGGAAGTGTGGTGGGTCCTAACCCACAAACAAGAAGCTCAAGGGTAATGATGGATGTCGTGTCGAGTTTAAGATGGTGATAGTTCGGGAAATGCACTCTAGTTGGAAGGAACGTGAGATAGGCTATGTGGAGTTACTCAAAATGTTGAACGGAAACTTAGGTGCATATAGAGGTAATAGAAGGAGACTAGTACCCTATTATGGATCCGAGTGAAGAGTGACTGCTTTGCTACAGGTTGCCAGACAAGTAGTTTTGGAATTTCATACTAATGGAATACTCTAGAGTGAGTTTTCGGGATGGATTAAGAAAGAATTAATGAGGTAATAAAAGTATTGTGCATGTCTTGCACTAGAAAGCTCCAAAAGAGTAACTGCCATCTTGAGTCGAAGATACATAAGAAAGAGAAGCGACAGGAGCATACTTGCAACCTAGTAACAGTGCTTAAAGAAAGCATAATCTCGGAGTAGATTTTATGTGTAATGTTATGTCGGAACAGAGCTTAGTTGCGTTTTGAGTCAGAGGAATACTATCGGGCTGGTAACAATGGTGGATAAAAGGCGCATTGATGATGGTATGTTAACATTTATTGAGTAGTTATTAACAAATACCGGTGATATGAGATCACTTTGTGTCTAATACCGTCATTTCGGACTATTTCTATTTCATTTAAGATCTTAGAAAATGTGTGAGAAGCCTAAGTTGGAGCAAACGATATATTAGAAATCTATAAATAATATAATAAAGCCAAGTGAACAAAGAGGATAACCACTAGATTTGATTTTTAATTCTCTTGAGTATTAGACCTGAAAAGGGTAAGGGTGACAATTCCGTACCTGAGGAACATGATGACTGAGTAATATTAAAAGACAAGACCATGTGGGTCGTGATACGAAGAGCATGGGGAACTTAGTAAGTGTTGGTGGATGTCAAAGACCTTTGGCCTGAGTGGGTAGTCAGAACCTCTTCAGAAGGCCGTAAGCAAGTGGTCATAACGAAGGGAAGGAAGTTGAATAGATCATTTTTTTCCGTAGGGTCATCAAAGGGTCTAGAAGTGATTTGTGTAAGGAAAACCATTGGAAGTTTTAAAGCGGTTTAAAAGTGACTGATGGACTAGTTTTCCTCGCCCTATTGGAGAGGGTAGCTTCAGTTTTCCACGGAGACTAAGTTTGGGAACTGAGTTTATGAATTGTAGGAGGGAGATACCTATCAGACACGTGTTAGGTTATCATATTAGAGGATCAAACAGTTGAGCCGGATGATACCGGTGAGATATCCGGTAACCACTCTAGAACGTGGTAACATACGCTTATGATCAAAATACCTGAAAAGATTTAACATTTAGTGGATTTATGAAAATCCGATAAGGCTACCTAAGATATTGGGGATAGTAAGAGACGTAACATTTCAAAGACTTATGTAGCGATAGTTGTAACCTCGGGAGTAACGAGTTAGGATTTGACCTTGTATGTGTGATATTGTTTGACTGCTTGTTTATTTCATGATTGAGTGTTTAGTCAGTGATGTGTTCTTTTGGTAACCTTGAGATGCGGGATACGTAGATGTGGAAACGACAAGACTTTTGTGTAGTGACCAAACACACCCTTTTGGTGCCTTAAAGGCCGATCAGGATTTTCTTACCCTAAGTTTCGGGACGAAACTTATTTTGAGGGGGATCTGATGTAACGACCAGTTTTTTTTTCGTTACGCTTTGATAGAGTTAGAGAAGTTTAGGAAACGAATAAAAATTTAGGGAGACTAGGACAGACCAGTTTAATTATGGAAGTCGTTTAATTAAGTACCTTTTTCTAAGTTTCGGGACGAAACTTATTTTAAGGGGGTACTGATGTAATATCCGGAATTTTTATTCCGTCTAATTCCGCCGTTGACGGTTTCCCCTTTCTATCTAGTATCTTCCTTCACAAATTTCATTATTTTATGTAGAATTTAATTCGATCACATAAAATGATAAAATTATATCAAGCTTTAATCCTTATAATTATCTATTATTTTATGTAGAATTTTATTCACATAAAATGATAGATTTATATCAAACCCTAGTTATTATAATTCATTCTTACCGATGACTTTAGACGAGTTTTGACAAGCTGTGACGAGACCATGACTAAGCTGAGACAAGGCCATGTCTGTGACAAACTCATTCATGGGCCTGACAAGGCCATGACGAGTTTTGACAGATTTTTGACAAGAAAAACAGCCCATCTTTCTTACCTTAATTTCAGCCCAACTTGACTTCGAGTCCAGCCCAGTAGTGGTGTGTTTCCGGACAGCCCAACTTTGCCTTGCCTTCCATAACCTTAACCCTAGAAGACAGCAGCCCTGGATCCCCTATCTCGCAGCTGGATCTCCGCCAGCCCATGAGGATAGCCGGCCCAAGACGTAGCTGCTACTCCCTCTCCCTTAGTGAGCAGCCCGTAACGCCTGCACGTTCCGCTCCCCAAACGTCGGTAATCAAGCCTCGACAGATGCTCTCCCTCTTCACTCCATCATCAGCGCCACTTTCCTTCCTTCTGTTACCTTGATTCACGCCAGCCAGGGAGGATCTATTACCTTGCGTCTATCCTTGTTCTGTCAAACCAACACACAACGGTGCTATCAGCCAGGGAGGATATGCTGCCTCGCATCTGCGCTCAAGAGACGGCCCTCCTCCAGCGGGAACGAGACCGGAGAGGACGGTTGCTAAGCCACTGCAGACGAGCCTCCGGTAGGTACGACCTGCTATCAACCTTCTTTTCTGTGAGTAAGTTGTAACCGCCTTCCTCCGGTGCAGCCCTGTGACAATCACAAGTTGACGCTGCAACACTTGGAAGCCAACATCGGATCTGCCCTCTTGTCGACCCTTTAGTGAGCCATGACTCTTGTGCTGTGGTGAGTAAACAACCCCCTCTTCTGCATACATTGTACTGTATAGGGAGTTAGTTTGTTGGTGTGCTGAATGAGAGTATTGTAGGTAGAGAGTAGCTGCTGATTTGGGTTAACAGAATGGGAGAAGGTCTAATGCCCTACTGCTGCACCACGTGATCCACACCCTGCTGTCCCTAAGCCACTGCTGTTGAGCCAAAGCAGCCCAGCCTTCACTGCTTATGCTCCTGTCACGAACTGCACCACAGCAACAGCAACAGCAAGCACATTGTCACGAGAAACAGCCAGCTTGATGACCAGATTTAGGTATGCTAAACTCCTTAATTTTGGCTGGTTTTCGGATATGTCATAGACAGTAGTACATAGTATAACATACTAAAATTTGGGAAGAATCGGAGTTACGGTTTGAGAGTTATGGTGTTTCAAAGTTGACGTTTTTATATATGTGCTGAGTGTTGGGGAAAACAGCAAGTGATGCTGTTTTGTGAGATGGTTTTGAATATGCTCTTGATCTCCGTTGGGCTTGAATTTTGGATATGATATGGTCGACATATTGTTTTAGAACATATTAAAATTTGAGAGGAATCCAGCGAGTGGTTTAGGATTTATGATTTTTCAAAGATGTAGTCGTAAGCAGTATTTTCTGTTGTGCTGAAATGCGGTTTTGGGAGATAGTTTTAAATAGGATTTTGATCTCCTTTACAGCTAAATTTTGGATATATTATAGATAATATTTTATAGTAGAACATATCAAAATTTGGGATAAATCCAGTGAGTGGTTTAGGAGTTATGATTTTTCAAAGTCTACTCAGATTTTGGCTAAGTTTAGAATTTATAAAGGGAGTAGTCAACTTTAGGAATTTTTATAAAACTGTTGAATGAACAGTTTGGAGAAATTCTTTCTCCTAAAGTTAGATAGGACATCATAGATAATCTAGGGATTTAAGTCGGAATTTTTATAAGCGGTTACGAATTTTATATTTGGAATCGAAGTTAGACCTTTACGATTTCCCGGAAAATAGAAACATAGGAAAAATGTTAGCTTGGAACCAAACGAAGCTTTAGGAGTTAGAATATGAATTTAGAACCTCAAATAGGAGTTTAGACATGAATTTTAGAATTTCGGGAATTTCGGGACCAAGGGTAAAATGGTCATTTTACCTAAATTAATACTGTAACTAGATATGTCTTAATACATTATTCAATCTTAGAAGTCTTAGACTTCTAACTACGTGAGAGTGTGCTAATGCACCTATCGCCTTTGGCAGGCAACTGAGTTGCTACAGTTTACAGAGCGAGTGGGTTACAAAGAGTCGAGCTTTATATCAGGTAAGTCCTTTGGGCTTACTTAGCTGACTTCTAAATATGAGTATAAATGATGACGGTGGTGTGTGATTGAAATGTTAGAGAGATAGGTTGTGATATATAATTACCGACCTATATTTTGGCCTAAGAGTAACGGACGGTGGCATTCTGCTCAGTAGCTCGCGGGGCGCTGGGGGTTTCTTCCGGGACTAGTCCATACATGGTTTGTAGTGATGCTACCAGTGAAAGTCAGCTAGACCTACACCAGTTGGATAAGGAACGGAGGCGAGAACTAATAATAGTTCTCGTGCCACAACTTAAATTGAATAATGTGAATCACTTAAATAATAGATAATAAACGGTTGAGTGCCAGCATGATGTTTGTTTATTTTCGTTTCTGCGTGTGCTTGTGCTGTTATCATTTTTGCTTATATTTGGATAGTTAGCTAACGGTTTATCCGTGTTGTAGATCTGTAGAGATAGACAGTTGCAGAGAGATCCGGAACGGATGGTCAGCCGGGTCCACGTACTCATTAGATGGGGACGGGGAAGTCTTCCATACGTCATGCATGTTATATATCTTTATGTATGTTTGTAAGGCTGTCACATGTGTACTTTCATACCATTAAAAATATTATGTTTTGAAAATTGTTTTAATTACATTTGTGCCTTGTTGTAAGATCCAAGTAATGTTGTTGTTAAACCAAGGTCGGGACCCATTGTGAGGTCCTAACCAGTAGCTCCCCGAGTTCCGAGAATTTGGGGTGTTACAATATATATCATCAGCAAGATAATATCTCATGTCATATGATCTCCCGTTGACTTTATACCTAATATGTGGGGCACTACCTTCATCCAACCCACTAAATACATATGAATGTTCTAACACATTGATGTCATTAAGAAACCCAAGTAAACCAAAGAAAGCATGTCATATCCACAAATCATATGAAGCTACGACTTCTAAAATAATAGCGGGTTCATGAATGTGGCTAGTAAACATACCATGCCAAGCAGTAGGACAATTCTTCCATGTCCAATGCATACAATCGATGCTTCCATACATCCCCGGAAAACCGCGATGCTTTCCCACTTCAAGCAATCTCTTGAGATAGTCAGCATTTGGCACCCTTAAGTACTCATCGCCAAACACATCAATAAATGCTAACACAATTTTTTTGAGACTTTCA
The DNA here is from genome assembly GCA_033239125.1 of Fagopyrum homotropicum. Lineage (NCBI taxonomy): Eukaryota > Viridiplantae > Streptophyta > Magnoliopsida > Caryophyllales > Polygonaceae > Fagopyrum > Fagopyrum homotropicum. The sequence continues at coordinate 17,561,979 of BSWB01000007.1, forward strand.
ATAGCAGTGCTTTGCCCAATCTGCACATACTCATCAACATAATCAGCTGGAACACCATATGCAAGTTGTCGAAAAGCAGTTGTTACCTTCTGAAGTGATGACAAGCCAAGACGTCCAGCAGCATTCCTCTTTTGAACAAAATAATTATTGTGTACGACGACGGCATCATGAATGCGAATGAAAAGAGCTTGATTCATTCGAAATCTCCTTCGAAAGAGACGAGCCCTGTACTTTGGAGGATTGGCAAAGTAGTCACCCCAAAGTCTTGCATGACCCTCAATTAGATCACGATTAACAATACGATGATCCATAACATAACCACGATTACCACCTCTTGAACTTTGATTGACACGATTTTTTTCTTCTATTTTGGCAAGTAACAATTCTTCATATTCGTCGTCAATGATCGTCATCACTTATGAACGTATCAACTAGATAACGACTACCCAACGAACGATGATCCATAATAAAATATACTCAAAGTGAGACAAAATGGGAAGAAAAAAAGTTGGGAGAAATGAGATACAAAGTACATTGAGATGCAATTGCTTCTTATTTGTACATAGATAATCAATTAAAAAAAAATAAATAATAATAATAATAATAATAATAATAATAATAATAATAATAATAATAATCAAGCCATTGAAAGTTTCGAATGACTATTTTTAGTCAAATATTTTTGGGCAAATTTGGTAAGTAGGCTATTATGAGAAATCAGGAGAGTAACTAGGCGTTTACATATTTTCAGTTAATAAAATATACCCCATTTTCATTTTACCGTTCAACTCTAGGGTTTTCACCGTCTCTCTCATCTCTCTCCTCTGGTTTTGGTATGAAGCGCCGAAAAGCTTGGTTCGCTTCCGTCTCTCCTACTTCGCTTCAATCTCAGTCTCCTTCCTTCCCCTTCGGTCCAGACGTGGCAAGCTTCCATCTCGCAGCTAGTAGAGTCTCCCAACCCCTAGATCCATTCCGAGTTCTCCTCCGCCGAAAATCCTAAAGATGAGAGAAGTCCTCCACATCCAGGGTGGTCAGTGCGGTAACCAGATCGGTGCCAAGTTTTGGGAGGTCGTATGCGCCGAACACGGTATCGATTTCACCGGTAGGTACCTGAAATTTCCTAGGGTTTTCCATCGTCAAAGCATGAGGTAATGCGGTGCACAAGATATCCTTCATCAATTGCGAAAATATGTAGCCATCGGCCGTTTACCGTAGCTCGCTGCGAGAGATTGATTAGTTGCCTAGTTCTGATTTGAAAAGGTTTTCGTCTGGTGCTTTTGCGGATTGCTGCTGGCAGGTTTTCTTCAATCTCTGTCATTTGGTCTCCATAAATCTAATTGACTATAACTGTTCTATAGTTGATTTCTAAAGCTTGGTTGTCCATAAATCTAATTGAATATAGGGCAGTACGTTGTAAATGCAAACTGATCAGTATTTTGATAAAGGAGAGATGCTTCATAGACTCAATAGAATGTGTAAGAGTGTGTGAATTGATATGCAAAGGCGCAATCCGCAAAAGCTCCAGTGGCAGCAAACGTTTTTAATTTCTGCTATACTTAATCTAATCAGTTTACTGATAGTTTGATATAGGTCCATTTATATTCCCTATTTTCATTCAACCTCCATATCGGTGCATAAGTTATATATATACCAGCAGCTATACTCTGGTATGAAATTTCATACCAGAATTCCTTCAAATTGTGCTGCATTGATTTGTGCAGTGAAACCTTGAATTTTTTAAATCCTGGTATGAAATTTTGATAGTTAAAAATTCTGGTATAAAAAATTGTGGTTGAAAAAATTTCTGGTATAATATTTATGGTATTAAATTTCTGGTATTAAATTTCTGGTATAAAATTTTTATTATAAAATTTATGGTATTAAATTTCTGGTATGAAATTCATACCAGAAAACTCATACCAGAATTTTCTGGTATGTAAAATTCTTACCAGAAAATTTTGTTATGAGTATTCTGGTATAAAAAATTTCTGGTATGACAAGTTCTGGTATGAGAAATTCTGGTATGACAAAATTCTGGTATGAAAATAATTTCTGGTATGAGAAATTCTGGTATGAAATTTCTGGTATGAAAATTCCGGTATGAGAAATTCCGGTATGAGAAATTCAGTCCAGAAAATAAAAAAGAAATAAAAAATAAATTAAAAAAAGGAAAAAAAAATAATAAAAGAAAACAAATTCAGTAATTAAAATTTAAAACTTATATTTATATAACAAATAACAAACATCATTTATTCTTTCTTTCTAAATAGAAGGGTTAATAATTTTTACCTACTATTAAATGAAAGTGGTAAAAAATTTGGGGTACACTTTCTTAAACAAAAACTCAAAAAAGCCTAGTATGTCAAATTCTTTCAATATTTTTTTTAAAAAATTAGTTTCCATAATATATGTATGTAAAGTAGTAGTCAAAATAACCATTTTTAGTCAAAGATTTAGAATTTTTTTTAGTTTTCTTTAATATATAAACATTTATCTAAAATTAATATAAATAGAGAATAAAATGATTTTTAAAATAAAATATTAAATATATACATGCTTCCCTATTATGAAGAAGCTATTGGATTTTAGACAATTTTTTTTAGAGAAAATGAAAATTCTTTCCCCATTTTAGAGTAATTTTTGTGGATTTTGTTGCACATGCACCCCTCAAGCATTTAAATACAGTTATCTTCTCTTTCACACCACATATGTTATATCATTATATGCAACTCATAAGTAGTGGTGGGTCGCAAACCTAAACTGCCGGTTTAGGTTTGTGAACCGCCGATTTAGGTTAAACCTAAACCGGCGGTTTGGCACATGATTTTTTTATTAAAAAAAATGATTAATATATAAGTATTAAGTAATTAAATCTTTGTACATTTTAAATTTATATTTTATAATCTTTGTGCATTTTAAATTTTTAGTAAAATTTTGTAGATTGACATTTTACATAACTATCTTTTTATAATTTATATTTTATACATTGAATTTTTTTTTATGAAACAATATCATTTTAATAGAATTACTAAGTAAATAAAATAAAGCAACTAAGATAAAATTACTAACTAAAATACAACAAAGCAAACTCAATTTTTTATACATTCAATTTTTTTCATTACATTAGCTTTTGAATAAAATAATTACTTAGTAAAAAAAATTACTTACTACAATAAAAGAAAGCAACTAAAATAAAATTACTAACTAAAATACAACAAAGCAAACTAAATTTTGTATACATTAAATTTTTTTTCATTACATTAGTATTTGAAATTTGGAAAGCAACTAAATGAAAAAAAAAGGAGAGGGTTTGAACCGGTTTCCCGGTTGCCTACATATCCTCTTGGGGTTTAAGAGGAATCAAAGCCTACGTAGTTCTCTTACCTCCGCTTACCTTTTTTCGGACTTTCGAGTTTTTTTCGTAACCCCCTTACCTTTGCGCCTCGGACTCGGAAGTAGAGGCCGGATCATCGGAGTTCGAATCCGAGTTTGAGTTATAAACGGGTGCATTCCATTATTTCCTCTTCTCCACCCTTATCCAATCTTGAACACATACTTGAGCCTCCAATTTATCGGGCTTCAATTGACTCCTCTTGTAGCTTAGCATGTTTCCCCCTTGACTAAAAGCTTGCTCCACGGTCACCGTTGATGCGGGGACGACCATAATTTATTGCACAATCTTGGCCAATGTTGGATACTTTGGGACCATCTTCTTCCAATATTGTAAAACTTCAAAACTATCAATGTCACCATCAAAACTAAAAGGAGTAGTTAGATAATCTTCAAATTCCGCACTTGCGGATGAATGTCTAGGTATTTTTGTTCTTTTAGATAAAATTTGTCTAGCTTTAGAAAGAATTGAAGAAAAAGAAGAAGAAGAGGGTGGAGGAGTTGTTTGGGTAGAAGCACTAGCACTAGCACTAGTTTCAAATAAAGGAAGTAATTTAACAATTTCAACACGAACACTACTAGTAATAGAATTAACGTTCTTAATAGAAGATAAACCTAAACATTCATAATAAGCATTTAAAAATTCCGTAACACCATCAATTTTTAGCCTAGGATCGAAAACGGCGACAATAAGATAAACTAGGGGAACATCATCATAATATTTTAGCCATTTTGTTTTCATTTCGGTTGTAGCATATTTAAGTGATTCTAAACCTAAACCGGTTTGTAAAGCTTCGACAACATTTACGACTATTTTTAAAAAATAACAAGAAGTAGGAATGTAAACATAACTCAACATATTAGTAGAATCACTAAAAACTTTTAAAACACTACAAATATCAAAACAAGTTTGCCAAATTCTTTCATCATCTAAAATAGACCAAGAAATAAATTGTGAGGAAAATTCTTGTAAAACATCTTTATAACGAATAGCTTGAGTAAGTAGTTTATAGGTTGAGTTCCAACGAGTTCCAATATCTTTTGAAAAAGCAATCGGAGGAACATTTTTTTCTATACAAGTTGATCTCCATTTTCTTCTTAAGTCGGTTGAATGTCAAATATGTTCAATTACTTCGGTTATAGGTTCTAACATTTCATGTAAAACTTTTAGGCCATCTTGAACACATAAATTTAAAATATGATATGCACATCTTTCGTGAGTAAAAGAAGTTTTTATAAGTTGACCCGCATTCCCCACCAAATGGTTAACGGCGCGGGTTTTAGCGGAAGCATTATCAAATGAGTATGAAAAAACACGATTTTGTAAATTAAATTCTTGTAAAACCATTCTTATTAAATTAGCAATGTTGGCGGCACTATGTCTTTCATTAAAATGTCGAAATGCAATAACAAATTTATGCAAGTACATATCATTATCTATAAAATGTAAAGTGATGCCCATGTAAAAATGTTTTTGTGATAAAGTACTCCAAATATCACTACAAATTGAAACTTGATGCGAAAAAGATTGTAAAACCGTAAGAATTTTTTGTTTCTTTTGTTCATAAGATTGAGAAATTAATTTCGAAATTTGTTTACGAGAAGTTGGTTTATAAGCCGGTTGAAGATAAGTAGTGTTATATTCTCTTACATTAGTAGATTCCGCATAAGAAAATAGAAAATTTCGGATGCAATTAAGTTGGCTAATCCTAAAGATTCATCAACATGATTATAAGTAAATAAAGAAGATTGAGAGGAAGAGGATGCAAACCCGTGGGACAATTGAGTTTGTCCCCGTGTTATTCCGAGCTTCTCCGGATGAGTCTTTTGCATGTGGGTTTGCAAAGTCCCATATCCGCCCTTCGCCTTCCACTTGTACACCTTCGGACAATAATTGCACGAAACTTGGCAATAATCATCCATCACCGGACCCTTCTTGTAATGCTTCGTGAATATGTCGAAGGTGAGCATTTTCGGTGGAGGGGCTTGTCGGAATGGCCCTTCACCTTGTGGAACTTGTGGCATTTCCGAATCCGGCATTTGAGTCTCGCTTTCTTGTGTGCTAGGAAAGAAAGCAGGAATCAGAGTGAAGTCGTAGTCGCTTTGATGATCCGGATTTGCCATTTCGAAAGATCGAGAATACGAGAAAGAGAATATGAGATGGAGATTGAGAGTAGTAGTAGATAGATGAGAATGTTGGTGTGAGATAAATGGAAAAATTGTATGGTATTTATAGGAATTGTGGGTAGTTTTTTTTTTTTAATTAAACTAATATTACAAAAATTTTTAAAAAAATAAAAAAAAACCCAACGGCTAGCCGTTGGGATGTGGGGCCCACAGGCTAATAGCCGTTGTGGGCCAAAGAGCCGTTGGCACTCTTTTTTTTGCCAAACCGGTTTAGGCATTAAAAATAAAAATAAAAAAAAGGTTCAAACCGGCGGTTAACGCCGGTTTAGGTTTGGTCTAAAACCAAACCTAAACCCAAACCGAAACCCCCGGTTCAACCAAACCGGCGAACCTAAACCGCCAGTTTAGTCAAACCGGCGGTTTACACCGGTTCACAAACCGCCGGTTCGGCGGTTTGGTTTGAACCGGACCCACCTCTACTCATAAGTATGTCCATGACGTGACACACCCAAATAAACCATGAACAAAAAATACACAAATAAGTTTGCAGAGCAAAGTGTCCCGAAAAAAACCCTGCAAGACAAGAGTCATTCGGATTGTACATTTTATGTTGACGATATGTTTGATTTGCTTCCCCATGGCCTGCAAATGAAAGGCTTGTTTGTGCAGATGAATGTTGTTTGTATTATACTTGATATTTAGCAGCAACCCTTAACCTTCCAGCTTCTACCTGCAAATCCAATTACTTTGTTGATTTGGTAAAGGTTACTCATCATAGGTTCTTATTTTATATTTTTCACAAAAATATACCTAAAAAGACAAAATTATCACTGCAATTTTATATGTGGAGTGAGTGGTTGATTAAATTACCTATTTTATAGGTGGTTTGTGAAAAGTGAAATTTAGTAGGTAGTTTTGTGAAAAGTATTTGGCTATTTTGAGGGTGTTTACTGTAACTTACTCATTTATAAATTGTATGGCTTCACAGGCTGAAGCTTACCTTGAAACCGAAGAAGATTCAGGGAGATGCTTAGAGATGATCATTGTTGTGTCCTTCCACCAACTAGCTCCAGTCTCATGTTCCTGAAGTTTTTTATTAGTCTGTTTCAAAACTAATTCGAGTTCTCTAATTCGTTCTTCTTGTCTTGCTTCAAGGAGCTCATGCAACCTCCTCTCAAGCTCGAGAGGATTGACTCCACACTGCTCAATATTATCTTCCTGTTGATGGTAAACGATATCACTTGAGCTTTTGCTAGAGCTGGCGGTAGGTGTTCCTGCACTCTGCATCCAATTCGAAGAAAAATGAGAAGAGGAAGAATTTGAAATATAAGTAGAAGGGAAAGGCAAAATAGTATGTTCACAATAATTATGTTATTGGAGCTTAGATTTTGAAAGTTGGCATCAAGAGATATGAACAAATGAAGTTAGTTATGTCAACGCATATTCAGGATGGCAAATCACATATGGTCAAGAAGATGTAAACCGAAACGCCTATTAAGTGTCTACTGCTAATAATTTCACAGCACAAAGCTATTGGGACAGGAATCTAAATGACTTAGCTTGCAATGGAACCTGCTAATCTAACAAGACTTCAAAGGACCAATGCTATATCCCCAATGGAACTAGGATACCTACAAAACCTTTACAGTAACTTTTTTTCCCATCCGGAAAGGAAAACCCTACAATTGATTGTGTTCTGTTTGTATATCAGGAACTTGATGATTTGAGTTGCCCAGATCCAATCAATATAGTGCATTGTGTTTAAACACTGAATGAAGGAAAAAAAATCCCTCTACCTGACAATCATGATGTGATGATTCTTCTGCCTGTAAATGAAGTTGCAGTAATTCTAGTTCAGTTTCCAATTCCACCTCAAGGTCTTGAAATTGATTCATCCCCTCAATGCAATCTTCTCTTGGAGTGGTATCAGACTTTGAATACTGGCCACACATCAAAGTGACCGCAGATGATGCTATACTGTGTTCAGGTGAATGATCGGTACAAAAATGACGGCCACAGCATGCCGCAACAAGTCGGGCATCCTTATTAAGACAACTGACCTCAGATCCAGATGGATCAGAGATTTTGTTTTCGATTTGACACTCTTTCAGTTCCTGAAAAAATATTTCCATTTGTCTCCTTAATTCCATTGTTTTTTCAAGTTCCGATTTGCTAGCAGCTACAAGGGACAGAAGACCAAGTCCAGCCACTAGGTTGAAGTTCATCTCCTGCTTATGACATTCTGATTGAGAAAATGTTAGATATCATCAAACTAAGGATTGGCAGTCAACTGAACAGAACAGAAACACAGTACAGCATTAAAGCTAATAGTAATGCATCATATTATTCATATCCTACACGATAAACAAAATGATCAATGATGCAGAAGAGTGGTCTATGTTGTGTAATAATTGTCTATGTAGACGTCAAAATCTTCCAAAACATGAAATAAGAATATGAAAAGTATAATAAATATTGTTTCTTTGGAGAATCTGTCACATACTCAAGTTCCCTATAAGGCTCTAACACATTGCTACACAACAAAATGCTTACAATAAATGTGCTTCCAAGCACACAATATAAAGCGAAATTACCTGGATTCTGTCAGTTTATAGAAATTGCAAATCTCTAGCCTTGAGTTGTGTCAGACCTTTGACAACAAAGACACCATAAAAACTTGTCTATCTACATAAACAGCTATGAACTCAATACATAGTTTTTAGTGCTACCCTTTCTGCAGCTTGATGTTATTCTAGGGTATTAACAAAACAATTCTAATAGATACTTGCAGCTAGATTGGGGCATGTGAAGATTATAGAATTTACTGGAATTCATCTAATCTAAACATCTTCCTGCTGTCTAAACAGACAGGAAAACAAGGAAAGAGGCGTGCATTTAGCTGAAACAATGAATTGTTTGTTCTGCAGAACCCTTCCATCAGGACCACAAAGAGACAAGCATAAGTTATGTTAGTATACACTATTGTCTTATTATACTTCATAGTCATTATACAACGCAGATATGTTAACAAAATAGGCCTCTCACTGAACCATCATTCTATTTTATCCCACCAAATCACATGCTTAGTATTTTGAATTTGAGAGAAAAGAGACATGAAACCTGAAAAGGGGTTGAAGCAAACAAAATATAGGGAATATGAATCTATAATCACACGCATCTGATTTAGTGATTGTGCGTATGTGTGGTGGGGGCTCATTTGGTCGCTCATCTACTGCCAAGGAATCAAATTATTTAGGCTCCTATTTTTATTTTTTCAAAATCCGAAATGAAGCTCACAATGGAAGTTTGAAGGAGGTCTATAGAACATTTTACTTTCACACACTCCAAGCATTTCTCATTAGTTTATTCGATCATGTATGAGACTCACGGGGATCAGTAAACAAAGCACTAATTAAACACAAAAATTACATTCGAAATAAGATATTGACGAAACTGTTACTCAACTACAAACTCTACAAATTACAAATGCAAATCACCTGCTAGGTTCTGACTTGTCGCAACCCTAATTCGACATCTTTCACAAATCCTCCCTGGAGTTCCACCAGAATCGCCTTCTTTCAGGCCGTTTACTCCTTCTCCCTCCGTTTCTTCGTGTTCGCGATGTCTTGCTAATCTAGTGCCCCCACATCTCCAGGAAAATGAAAACAATCGAGAAACCAGATTCCTACGACGAGTTTTTCCGGCGATGGAGTTTTCACTCCTGCCACATTGATGAAGCCCTAGTACGTCAGTCTCCGGGGTTCCATGGTGGTCACTGCCGTCGTCGTCAGACTTGAGGTAATCGACGATTCGCATGCTGCGAGACGGAGGAAGCGAGTTTGAAATTAGTGGAGGGAAAGGGAAAAGACGTTTTCAGGGAAAAGAATCGCTAATTTATGTGGAAGACTTTAGACTTTAGAGTGGTACGAAGTAATTAGAACATCTTCGTGCTTAGCCTGGAGATTCGAGTTCGAATCCTCCCGACAGCATGTATGGAAAAACTGATATTGGGAGGGTATACCCCAGTAATGGACCACGATTTACTACCCGATCCGGACGTAGATCGGCAAAGCCGATCGAACCGGGTGTTCTAATTAACTCTTCAAAAAAAAAAAAAAAACATCTTCATCCCAAGATGCTTAACATTGTTTATTATCTGATATTTTTATTTATTTTTTATTCACAAAAATATTTTAATAACATCTCTCCTCCATCCTAAAATTCAGCAAAGTTTTTTCAATTATTTTTATTATATATAAATTATGAAAGAGCCATTTAGAGCATCTTCATCCCACACACCCTGAGTTTCTTCCCCAATTAATTTTCAAAAAATAAAAATTAATGTCAGAAGGTGGTGTGGGAATAGAGGCAATGAGTGGAGAGAAGACTCTTCTTCAAGAGATGAAATCTGACAGTTTCCTGCACAAAACACAGAAATCAAAGATTATTTTTATTTTGTTTTTAATATTTTTTTTACATTTTGCTTGTTAAGTTAGTTTTTTTTTATTTTTTTTAAATTTTAATTTTTGCTATAAAATAGGAAAGTAGATGAGCTATTTAAAATTTTAATTCAAATATTAGACATAAAGTTTTAAGGTTTAAAATATATAATAAAAATAATGAAAATACAAATATAAATTTTATGTTTAGTTAGAAAATATTTTTATCTATCTATAGACATTAATATTGATTATATTTTGATTATATTTTAATAAATCTTTTTTAAAATATTAATACTTTAAAGTGATGAATACAAATTTAGAAATTTATCTGATAAAAGGTATTAAAAAGTTATTATATTTAAACTTTTTTAATTAAAAACAACATTTATTAGTTATATCAATTGATGATAATAATAATAATTATAAATATAATAATAGTAATTATAATTATAATAGTAGTAGTAATAATAATAATAATAACAATAATAACAACAACAACAATAATAATAATAATAATAATAATAATAATAATAATAATAATAATAATAATAATAATAATAATAATAAATGATACATACAAGTAAATAAAAGAATATAGACTACATAAATTAAGTAGGGGTGTAAGTTAAGAAATTATCATGTAAATATGGAATGGAGAATTGAGTTTCTTTAGATGATGTGGAAGAGAGATAAAATTATAAAAATGAATTAAGAAACTCAAAAACAGTTTCTGGGATGAAGATGATCTTACCTCCCTCTATTTATGCAAAAAAGTAAAAATAAAATCTAAAATCATTTTGATTTGTGGAGTTGGGCAGAAAAATTGTCAGATTGAAATTCTTATTTGAGATACTTCTATCCAATCATCACATTGGTTCTATAATAAAATCTGACATTTATTTTTTATTTTAAGATAAGAAATGGTTAAAGAAACTCCCAATTTCTGGGATGAAGATGCTCTTAGAATTGTTCAAATGAGGGCCAACCAGCCCGATCCGACCCGACCGTTCGAAAAGATAGACGGGTATATACAGAGGAAGAGGTCTCATTGGGTCGAAAAGGTTGGCCCCATCAGCCCGGCAAAAAAATAAAAATATATAGATTATATTGTATTTATCATAAATATTAAGTATATATATAAAATATATAGTATAATTATAATAAATTTAATATATTTTACATAAATATTTTAATTAAAAATATTTTTTAAATATATAATTTTTTAAAAATTTTAAAAGCGGTATCTGTAGACCCGCCCGCCTGCCCGGCCGGGCCGGTACAACAACTTTCTCAGCCCCGATAGTCGGGTCGAGTCAGGATAAACGGGCTTAATATTTTGTAATGGCCGACCCAACACAGATATGAACAGATTTAGAAGTAATTAACAATGGTCGGCAATATTAAATATTAATTACTTCTTTTTTTTTTATTATATTACTAATGGGTAGTTTTGAATAGTAAACCTAAATTCAAATATTGGGTCTTCAAACCGCTTGTTTAGTATAGGTTTGTCGGGGAAAATAGCAATCGGATTGATTGAAGGGTTTAACCTAACCGGCGATTTGATCCATTTCAAATAAAAAAAAAAAAAAAAACTAAACAAACCGCAGGTTTAAGTTGCCGTTTAGGTTTTTTCCCCTAAACCTATAAACCTTCTGAAACCTAAACCGTCAAACATATACCGCCGGTTTACCCAAACTGCTAATTTGAAAACCACCGGTTTTAAAACCGTCAGTTTGACGGTTTAGGTTTAACCGGATTGAACACTACAATGGGCATCACAAGTTTAATTGAAAAAAAATAAATAAAAATGTAACTGATTTTTAAAAAATTTTAAAAATTTAGAAATTTGATAAATTATTTTTTTTAAAAAACCTATCGTTTGTTATTAGATTAAAATCTTTTATTTGTTGATAATAGATTTCATTTTTTCGCGAATTATTTTCACAAAACCAAACATTTATTGCTTTAAAATATTATCTTTTATTTGTAAAATATTCATATTATATAATTATTTTACATACAATACAAAGTAAATATAAATATAGCGGTCAAATAAATATATAAATAGAAAAATTTCTCAAACAAATTGGCACTTCGTATTCAAGCAATTCATGCAATCAAAAATACATATATAACTTTTGAATTAGTTTCACATTTTAGAAAAATATCAATGTCATGATTTAAATATATGACATTTAAATATATAATCAATAAATAAAATATAGGTGTATAATATTGTAATATATATTCAATAATAATAATAATAATAATAATAATAATAATATAGTTGTATAATATTGTAATATATAGTCAATCGGTTAGTGGAATCTCAGGGCGAAGATGATAGTCTTTCCATGCTTCTGGTCGATTTCAAGAATGCCCGCCCTGCACGACTGTATTATGGAGAGCATGTCCTTTATTCTTGTAAGTGTGTTCAACAGGGAGACCCTCTTGGCCTGCTGCTTTTCTCGTTGGTCCTTCATCCCCTTATCCGAAAAATTTCGGATTGTTGCCGGTTAAAGCTTAATGCTTGGTACCTTGATGATGGGACGTTGATTGGTGATACCTTGATGATCAGTAAGGCGCTTGACATCATCAGGACGGATGATCCCACACTAGGTTTGTACCTTAATATTGGTAAAACGGAGATCTTTTGGCCGAAGGTTGATCCGCGTAGTTATGAGCCCGGTGTCTTTCCTGAGCTTTTTGTTAGACCGCTTGATGGGGTTAAGTTGTTAGGTGGTGTTGTTAGCCTTGACCCGGCCTTCTGCTCTCGGGTTGCTTTGATGAGAGTTGCGAAAACCAAGTCTTTGATGGAGGTCATTATGAGATTGGGGGACCCTCAGTGTGAGCTTCTGCTTCTTCGAGCTTGTTCCGGCGTGTCCCGTCTTTACTTTGCTATACGGACTGCTCCCCCTTCTCATTTTTCCGAGGCTATGGGGTCTTTGATCATGCCCTTCCCTGTTCTGTTGAGCAGATTGTCACTGCTGGGGGGCTGGGTTTGGCCCCCTTCAATGGCGGCTATCCACTTTGCCGATTAGTAACGGAGAGCTTGGTATTTTTTCTTGTGCTGATACTTTGCATTATACTTTTCTGGCTTCGAGATCTCAGACCCGTAGCTTGCAGGATCAGATATTGAGGCTTTCTGGTGTTTTAGGTGATGGTGCCGCTTTTGGGTCGGCGGCTGCTTGTTGGGTCAACTTTTGTAAAGACTACGACTTGGATATGACTGTGATACGTCCAACCCCCCCATTTAATGAAGAAATTGGCTGGATGTTATTACAATATCGTGTATAAGGGTTTTCTGAGGGACTTTGACCTTACGGTTAGGCAGAAGGCCTTAGTTGAAAGCTTGAGGCTACCCCTAGCTTAACATTGGCTTAAAGCGGTCCCGGCTGCTGGTCTTGGTCAAGTTATGAACCCGGCTACTTTTCGTACCGTCATTAAGTATCGTTTGGGCATTGAGATGTTTAGGGAGGGTTCCAAGTGCCCAACTTGTGAGAAGGGCATTTGGACGCTTAGGGTGACCATGCTCTTGCTTGTGCTGCACAGGTTGGTATTAAGCATCCGCATAACATGGTGTATGATGCCTTTTTTTATGAGTGTCTTAAGATTGGGATCTCTGTCCGAAAAGAGGTCCATACTGGTATGGTTGATGATAGAGGTGGGGAGCTGCGCCCGGCCGACATCCTTTTATATAATTGGTTTCAGGACAAAGACACTTGTGTTGACATCACTGGTACATCTCCTTTCTCTTCGCCTGACCTGTCTAACTTCATTCCGGGTAAAGCTGTGAGGGTTGTTGCAGATAACAAGAGGAAGAAGTATGCTGAGGTTTGTAGCTCCATGGGGTATCACTTTCTTCCCTTTTCCTTTTCCACGTTTGGCGACTTGGGTGACAACGCGGTGGAACTTCTTAAAAGGTTGGGCTCGGTTGCTAAAGAGTTGCCCGGATATAGTAGGAGTACTTGTTTTATTCTGACTAGGATTGCGTTTACCATTCAGAAGGGATGTGGAGCCCAACTTGTTAGTCGGCTCCCATCCAACGGCTTGTAATGTGTGTTACCTTCGGTTTTATAATAATAATAATAATAATAATAATAATAATAATGGACAAGTAAACATACCAAAAGATAACCAAAATTTGATTAATGAAAATAGACAAAAACACAAAATTATGCATTTATTGTTCGAAAACCTATAATTGATGAAAATAGATAATGCTATCATATAAATATGCACAAAACTCGATATTATCTAGCCTATTTAATAAGTTGTTTCTTAACCTTTGAACAAGTTTACAAATGACTCTTTAACTTATACCGATGAAATAACATCCCTAAAATTTAAAAATATAAAAAAAAACAAATCAAAAATTTTAATTGGTTAATATAAATTCCTAAATTTATATGTGTTTTAAATGAATTAAGAGATAGGTGTTAGAGCCTCCCTCAATAGTTTTGAGGATGTCTTACAAGTTACAAGATCAAGATCCTAAAATAGACTACACGACGCTCTTACACTTTAAGTTTCGGGACGAAACATATCTTAAGGGAGAACTGATATATTATCCGAAAATTTTGTAATATCGAATGTAGAGTTCTCAGATTTTAATCCGAGTCCATCCGGTTTACTTGAGTCAAACTAAACTCAAACCGAGTCAAAATATTAATTGTTTTCTTATAATCAACCTTGAAAATATCTTTTTATTTTATGTGGATTTTTATCCCTTTTAGACAAACATTGTACCTCATTCTTTTGATCTTATCTTCTCACTAGCCATTTTTGTCATCCCTCCTCCATTTAAACAAGCCTTTACACCGTCATGTTTGTCCTTGCTTAACCTATTTCACCTCTCATTAATGAGAACTCCAAAGCAACATTTTGCTAGATGAAAAAGTTGTAAGATTTTTATTAATCTTATTATTATTAGTAGGCTTACATATTATAATAATCAGTTATATTATATGACTAAATATATTAACGGGCTAATAAAAGTGATTCAATCAAGTAAAGCCCGTAGACTTTAATTAAGCGGTATGAGCTTAATGGGTGGATACCAAACTTTGGCCCAATAGACTTAATGAGATTCTATTAGGTCATTATATAAACGGTTATGGTTCCCAATACGTCAAATCAATCAGCAGTTTTCTATTCTGTTCCCATCAGAGAGAAAACCTAAAGAAACCCTAAGGAGGTTTGAGTGAGGAAGACTGTATATCTGCGGCGCTCATTCGAATCGTAGATTCCGCACTAAAGTTTCGATCCGATTGCTACTATGGAACCAGGTATGTAAATTCTAGATTCCTTAATAACCTTAGCATGATATCGATCCTTGCGTTTACGGTTTAGAAAATATGTTTATTCCAACAAGTGGTATCAGAGCGGTTAATCATGCTTGTTTATTAGGAATATTCGTTTTTCGTTTACGATCGAATTGATATTCAGTTTTTTTTGCGTCCAGTCCTTTTGTATCCGGACCGTAATTTTGTATTCTGTTTCTGGGAATAGCACTCTACTGCGTTTTCTAAACGTCCAGTCTCCGATACATTGAATATATATATATATATATATATATATATATATATATATATATATATATATATATATATATATATTATATAATTAATATATCTACTGGTACCCTGCAAATCTACTGTTTTGATTTTTAATTGAAAAGCTATTGCTTTTCGGCCTTTATACGGCGGTACAATTTGTTTTGTATAATATATATTTTATATGTAAAAAATTGACGATCGAAAAGAATGAGGAAAATCCGCAGGCTATAGCCTATGACCCTACAATATGTAAATGTATTGTTTTTTAAAGTTTTATATATATATATATATATATATATATATATATATATATATATATATATATATATGTTACGTAGTTGGTTGATTCGGTGTTGCTTTTTGTTGATACATGAGGCTTTGTTTGTTTTATTCGGACACGATATATACGGTGGTTGTTCGTATGAGCGTAAAATTTAGGTCTTTTTCGTTATATCTTATATCAATTAAAGATTATCGAGTGTAATATTTGTATTTTATTTACACGAGATATATTTAAGGATCTATATATTTTAAAGTTATTTTAAATTAAATTAATTGAAACAATATGCTACCAAAGTAGTCTATGTTGTGTAAATTATTTTAATTT
This sequence comes from Fagopyrum homotropicum, assembly GCA_033239125.1. NCBI lineage: Eukaryota > Viridiplantae > Streptophyta > Magnoliopsida > Caryophyllales > Polygonaceae > Fagopyrum > Fagopyrum homotropicum. Next base: position 17,578,106 of record BSWB01000007.1, read on the forward strand.
AAAATTATAAGGGTTAGTGTATCGTGTAACACCCCAAGTTTTGGGAACTTGAAGCGCTACGGGCTAGGACCGCACAATGGGTCCCGACCCTCAGAGTAGCAACAACAAACGGATCTTACAACAAGGCACAGACGAATGAAAACCAAAACTTAATATAAAATCAAAGGTTCAAACAGAAGAAAACACAAAAACTCCACAGCCGGGTCAAAACAAAAGGGAAACAACAAACGAAACAAAAACTCAATCCCGTCCTAATATGTACGGGAACCCCGGCTGACCACACCGTCCGGATCACTCAGCAGCATCCTGAACCTGCGGAACATCTACAACGACGGTATAAACCGTTAGCTAACATTCTAGGTATAAGCAAGAGTGTAAAGGCACAAACACACATAAAGTAAAGAAAACACATAGCATGCTTACACATCAACCGATTATTATATTTCATTAAGGTTATCCATTACTAATTCAACTTCTTTTGTCACACGAGAATCTCCCGAAACTCGCCTCCGCTTCCGTTTACCAATAGGAATAGATCAGTACTATCCGTTACCTACGGGTCTGGGTCGCAAGAGCACATTCTAGTCTCCTATAGAACTAGACAAGTGGTCACCGCCCGGTTATAAAACACTTGGGCCAATTAAGGGTAACAAAGGGTGAATCCTATTTCCAATTATTCGTTATAAACATAATAACAGCACAAACAAGCTAGTACAATCCAACTAATACGCGGAATGAAGCTAAGTAAGTCCAAGGAACTTACCTCACACGAAGGTAACACAAGAGATCAGCGAACAACTCAGAAACACACAAGGAAACTCAGTTTCCCTTAAGAAAGGAACAGGAAAAGCCTGTACGAACAAGCAACACGGATCAGAAACGAAACGTTTGCTAGAAGTCTATGACTTCTAGTCTCAACGATCTCTAAGAGATCAACACATGCTAAGGGCTCAACCTTAGTCTTACAACAACTCAGGGAAACAACGAACAACATAAGGAACCAAGGAAGGAACGAGAAAAGGAAGGAAGGAAGGAACTCACCAAAGACGGGAGTTACTGTAGAGAAACCGCAGGGGCGGCTAGATAGATGCGCAGGGGCAGCTGAACAGAGGCGCAGGGGCGGCTCTGTGCAGGCGCAGGGGCGGCGGCGTGACAGAAAGCGCTGTCGGCTTTCTTCTTCGACAGAACTCGTAGCAAGGCAACCAAAGCTCGAACCTATGGCTTCAACACGTCAAGGCTCAACTCCAAAGAGCTTGAGAACAACGAAGGCTCAACAACGGAACACTCCACAAGAATCAAGGCTCATGCTTGATCCTTGGAGAAAAAGAAAAGAGAAGAACGAAAGGAAGAAACCAAAACAGAAGGAGAAGGCATGCAACGCTAAAGGAACGTGAGAAGGAACCATAAAGGATGCACTTACACGTTCAACGTAGTCGCGGGAAGCAAAGGACGGCTGCAACTCTCTAGGGTTGAAGATGATAGCAAGGAACGGGAAAAAGGGGAGAAAGAAGAGAATATATAGGAACGGGCTGGAAAGAAAAGAAGGAAGGGCGTCTGGGGTTTAGAAAGAAGATAAGGAAACCGGCCCAAAAGATAAAATATCGGATATTCTATCTATGGAAGGAAGATAAAAGAACGGAAGAAAAGATCTGCACGATCTGTCGTAAATCCGTAGGGGCGGATCACACAGCTGCAGGGGCGGCTGACTGCGGGGGCGGCCATCTTCACCGCAGGGACGGTGATGGCAAAAACCTAGGATCTTACATATCGTTTGTTTATGCGGATATCAATCGGCCCAAAGGAAGGTTGATATTTGGCCAAACATCAAATACACTAGTGATTATACTTGTTTATGTGAATATTGATCGGCTCAAAGGAAGGTTAATATTTGGCCAAACAAAATCACACTTAAGATAATATATTAATTAATCAATTATGCTTTCATTAATTATGCGGATATTGATCGGCCCAAAGGAAGGTCAATGTTTGGCAAAATAATGAAAGCGCATGCGACAATGAATAACGATAAATATAAAGATTATCCATGTGAATGATAGTCGGTCCAAAGAAAGGCTATTGTTTGACCGAATTTATTATCAATATTTGATTGTTGCATTGAGAGTACTATTTACAATTGATGTTTGTGCAAACACTGAATGCCAACTTGTGTTGGGTATCTTGTTTTAAAATTAATTGATTAATTGTGTTAATTTTTTTGCTATTATGTTTAGTTTCAGCAACTACTACTAATGTTTCCGCTCAAGTCAGTTCCATTCCAATGTTCAATGGGACAAACTTTAAGGTCTGGAAGGAGAATGTGGAAATCGTTCTCGGATGTATGGATCTAGACCTTGCGCTAAGGACTGAACGACCCACTTTGGCTGAGGATAACTCCAATGAAACGAAAGTAGAGAAGTGGGATTGCTCTAACCGCATGTGTCTTATGATCATCAAACGTTCCATTCCGGAAGCGTTTCGGGGCTCTATTTCTGAGAGCAAAGATGCTAAGGAATCCTTTGAGGCAATTCAGAAATATTTTGCCAAGAATGAAAAAGTATAAACAAGCAAACATTTGGCTGCTCTATGTCTATGAGGTACAAAGGAAAAGGAAACATAAGGGAGTACATTATGGAAATGTCAAATCTTGCGGGAAAACTAAAGGCACTAAAGTTAGAGATAAATGATGATTTACTCATGCATTTAGTTCTCCTGTCTCTTCCCACACAATTCAGTCATTTTAAGGTGAGTTATAATACTCAGAAGGAGAAATGGACTCTTAATGAGCTCATTTCACAATGTGTACAAGAAGAGGACATGATAAAAAGAGATAAGACATAAAGTGCTCACTTTGCATCAAGCTCTAAAACAAATCAAAGAAGAGGGCTAAGGATAATGTAGTTGGTACACATGTGCAGAAAAAGGCGAAGAAGCAAAGTGATGAACTCACTTGTTTTTTCTGCAAAAGGGAAGGACATATGAAGAAAGCATGTCCTAAGTACGTTGCTTGGTGTGAAAAGAAGGGTAAAGTTCTCACTCTAGTTTGTTTTGAGGCTAATTTAGCTTCTGTACCTATTTACACATGATGGGTAGATTCTGGTGCTACTACTCACATTTGTGTGTCAATGTAGGGTTGCCTTTGGAGTCGACCACCAAGTGATGCTGAAAGATTCATCTATGTTGGCGATGGCAATAAAGTTCATGTGGAAGCAATTGGGCATTTTAGATTAAATTTAAGTACTGAATGTTATTTGGATTTGAAGGATACTTTTGTTTCTTCGTTGTTTAAACGGAATTTGATTTCTACTTCCTGTTTGGACAAAGGTGGATACCTTTGTAGTTTTGGAAATGGAAAATTCAGTATTTCCTTAAATTCAAATCTTGTTGGTACTGGTATCTTAATTGATCGTCTTTATATGATAGAAACGGTTGCTTCCCATAATGAAATCCTGCACGCAGGTTCTAGAGGTACAAAGCGAAAATTGGATGAAGATTTTGGATTCTTATGGCATAAGCGCTTAGGCCACATCTCTAAACAGAGAATTCAAAGGCTTGTGTCAGAAGGAAATCTTGATTCCCTTGATTTAACAAACTTTCAAGTTTGTGTTGAGTGCGTCAAGGGAAAGTTAACCAACATAAGAAAGTTAGGTGCCAACAGAAGTACAGAAGTCTTAGAACTAATACATACGGATATTTGTGGTCCATTCCCTACAGCTGCGTGAAATGGTCAACAATATTTTATTACGTTGATAGATGACTACTCCAGATATGGGTACCTTTACTTGATACGTGAGAAATCACAATCTCTGAATGTTTTCAAGGCTTACAAAGCTGAAGTTGAACTTCAACTTGGTAAGAAGATTAAAGCCGTTAAATCTGACCGTGATGGAGAATATTATGGCAGATATGATGGATCAGGAGAACAACGTCCAGGACCCTTTGCTAACTTCCTAAAGGAGTGTGGAATTGTCCCTCAGTACACTATGCCGGGCAAACCCAGTATGAACGGTGTTGCTGAGAGGCGGAATAGAGCACTATTGGATATGGTGAGAAGTATGATTAATCATTCTTCTTTACCTGAATTACTTTGGGGAGAAGCGCTAAAAACTGCAGTATATATCCTTAATAGAGTACTTAGCAAATCGGTAGCTAAAACCCCATATGAAATGTGGACTGGGAAAAAGCCTAGCATAAAGCACTTACACATTTGGGGATGTCCAGCTGAAGCAAGGCCTTACAAGCCTAATCAAAGAAAGTTGGACTCTAAGACAACTAGCTGCTACTTTGTTGAATATGCTGAACGCTCTCGTGGATTTAAATTTTATAGTCTATATTTTGAGGGTTGTTTGGACGTTTTATCTTCAATAATCTGCATGTTAGCATGTATAATATGTGATTATATTATCATTTCATCTACCTTTGCGGGAATCGAGGTCTACACCTAGTTTTGCTGTAATTGCAGGTAAAATGGTACATTTTGCATCAAAAAGGAGCAAAAGGAGTCATAAGTCATTTGGAGCTACATTGAGGAGCAAAGGGAACCATCCAGGAAGCATAGCCATGGATTAAAGATTCACTTTGGACCAGTTTTGAGAGATTTCACATTCAGTTATGACTCACCTCGGTTGACCAGAGATTCATCTCGACCGAGGTGATCCAGAGACGCCGACTCGACCGAGGCGAACACCTAGGACGCGGCGAGAATATTTTATTCTTGGCTGAGATCTTTTATCTTTGGAAGGTGATCTTATATTTTTGGGCTTGACTCCTGGAAGGAAGAAGATCTTATATTTTACCTATTTTTTATGGGAAAAGATCTTTCTAAGATATTTTATCTTTGGAGGGTTATTTTCCTATAAAAAGGGTTGGATTTCCACAAATCAAGGATCCCGCTTACACCGAAAAATCAGCATTCAGTTGGGAATCACGCAGCAGTCATACTCCAGTTGGGAGATTTGAAGAACCTTTTTGAAGGTTGAAGGAAGATTGAAGATTGTAGCTTTTATAGCTTTTTGGAGGGTTTTGTAAGATTGTCTTCAATTCCCCTTCCTTGTTGTCTTGTCTTGTTGGATTACTATCCAAGCAACGCTTTTGTTGTGATATTTGATTCAGTTATTGAAGTCTTTTTCATTAAATTCTTCTTGTTCAAATATTCACCTTCTTCCCATATACTTAATACTTTCATAATGATGATGAGTGGCTAATTTCCTTGTGTGATTCTAGGGTAATTAGCTGAAGGTTGTGGGAAAAACAATGATAGAATAATCTTAGATTCCAGTAGGATCCTGAAAGTTCGAGTCTTTAACCTTAACCCTAAGCATCTCGCTCAGTCGATGAACATCTCGGCCGGGGTGGAATCTGGCTGACCGAGGTGACTTATCTGATCCTAAACTGAGAGTTAAGTGTTAGAGTTTGTCAAATCCTATTCTTATTATACCTTTCCTGGTTCAAGGCAAGCTTAGGATGAGACTTACCCGGTAATTCCTTAGTTTGTGTACCAACGATCATAAGCGTAGGTAATAAAGGTTTATCTTTTATTGGGGTTTGAGTGTGCTTCCATCCCGTCTTTTTGAGTTAGCCTGAGACTTACCCGGTAAAGGTTGATTCTATTCCCTTAGATGGTGTGTTAGTTTGAGGTTATAGTTCTTTACCTTGATTCCTTGAGACTTACCCGGTAATAGGAGTTACGGTTTTGGATTAGTGAGTAGTGAGACTTACCCGGTGATCTACTCCACTTTAGTAACACCTCCCCCTTGCAAAAATCTCAGCTTTATCCGCTTATCTTTAGATCTTGAGTTGGAACCACAACTAGATGCTTTAATCCCTAGAATTGCATGTTTGCTTATTTGACTTCTTATTCATCTTTGATTGTGTTAATTGCTCTTTGTGGTTAGTATTCACGAAGCTTACCGTTATTGACTTTGTTTCACCAAGTCCCTGTGATCGACCCCTGGAATTTCTTGCTTTTTACTACGATTGACCCGTACACTGCGGGTTCGCATCCTTGTTTTAAGCTTAAGTCTAGGGTTATAAATTTAAAGCTTGCACACACCGTTTGAAGCGAACAAGTTTTTGGCGCCGTTGCCGGGGACTTGGTCTAGACCGAGCCGGTACGGTTTGCTCTTGGGGCGCTTGCCCCCGTGTCATCTAACCACTCTACTTGAGTGACTTTTGCAGGTTCTTTCTTAGGTATATGCGAAGAACCCGCACTGGGAAGGAAATCGTTCCTTACGATCCCGAACCAGAAAAGACATACAAGCGAGGCTTAAGAGAAGCGAAGATGGCCCAACAAGACGACCGCGATCTTGCGGCCGAATTGAAAGAGACGCTAGAGCTGCTACGTCTCAGCAAAGAAGAACTAAGGCAAGAGAAAGAAGAAAATCGCACCAGGACTGCAGCAATCGAAGCGGAGATAGCAGTCATACGGGACCAGATTCTACTTCGACCGAGGGAAGATCCTCCTGTTGATCCTCGACCGATGCAGGATCCAGTAGCTGACCCTCGACCGAGGCAGGCTCCAGTACCTGACGCCCCGGCCGATGTACTTCCACCTCGGAGGCCAGTCCGAGATGTTCTTCTTGCAGGAATCCCACAAACCCTAGGTCAAAGGATGGACCCTAATCAACAACTGAGGCGTCCAGGAGTGAACCTAGGAGATCCAGCGGATCATGACTACGAACTTCGACCGCAAGTTCTATCCATGATTCGCCAATGCCAATTCGGAGGGCTAGAGAAGGAGTCGCCACATCAACATCTTCAAAACTACGAGATCTTGATGGAAACCTTGCGACCTTCCAGAATTGAAAATAACAACTACAAGCTAAGACCTTTTTACTTTTCTTTAAAAGATAGAGCTCTTACTTGGTATCAATCTCTTCCTCCAGGAAAAATTAGCACATGGGAGGAGATGACTACTGAATTCTTGACCAAATTCTTTCCTCCCTCAAAGACCGCTGAAATGAGAGGGAAGATCAATGCTTTCATTATGAAGGACAAGGAGAGCTTGTCCAAATCTTGGGAGCGGTTCAAGGATATCCTTTTGGATTGCCCACATCATGGGATTCCAAAGATCGAGTTGTTGGAGATCTACTTCAAAGGACTGGACGGAAGCACCCAGTTCAATCTCCAACTACTCTCCGCCGGTACCTTCATGGACATGGCGATTGATGAGGCTTGGGACTTCATTGAGAAGCAAGCCTTTCACATGGAGAAATATACCCACCAAGGAGCTGAAGGTGGAGTTAAAAGAGTCAACTTTCAAGAGACTCAATCCAACAACAATCAACTCACGTATTTGAAGAATGACGTGAAGCAATTGAAGGAACTCTTGATGGCTCAAACTAAGAAGGAAGAGCAAGGGCAAAGGAACAACAACAACAACGGGTACCGTAACAACAAAAACGGTCCCCGAAACAACAACTACAACAATAACAATAGAGGATCCAATAGCAACAACTGGAGGGCGAATAACCAAAATCACGGTAACAATCATTCAAACTCCAACTCTAACGATTCCTCTAACCCTTTCCTCTCTTCCCCTTCTTCTTCTTCTACTCCATTAAAGAGCCAAGGGCAAGGATCAAGTTCGTCTCAGCCAGAAAAGAAAGACGCAGTTCTGGAGGCTATCTTGATCAAGCTTAGCGCTATGGAGAATTCTATGACTTCATTTTCGAGGGCCCAAAAGTCCTTCGAACAACAACTTGCAAGTAGGGCGAATGAAGCGCCAAGAGACCCAGGGAAGCTTCCAGCAAAGACGGAAAGCAACCCTAAGGGCCAGTGCATGGCCATAACGACGAGGAGTGGACTTAAAACTGCAGATCCAGTACCTCGTTCGACGCAGACCACCTCGGTCCAGATCCAGTCGAAGAACACCTCGACCGAGATGCCAACCAAGGCGGAGCAATAGAAAGCAGGAGGGACGACTGAAACTTATATTCCACCTCCTGCATACAAACCACCACTTCCATTCCCTCAGTCCAGAGCCAGAGCACATCTAGACAAGCACTTTGGTAAGTTTCTTGACTTGATGAATAAGCTACATATTAATATTCCTTTCCTTGATGCTATTTTAGGTATGCCCACCTATTGGAAGTTCTTAAAAGAAATCTTATCAAGGAAGAGGAAGCTGGAGGATGTTGGTGAAGTTAGGATGACATCTAAATCTTCGGAGCTCATACAAATCATGAAAGAGAAGATGCCTCCTAAGTTGAGAGATCCCGGCTCGTTTTGCATTCCCATTCAAGTTGGGGATGTCACTTGTGAAGCCCTTTGTGATCTAGGAGCCAGCGTGAGCATCATTCCGCTGGAGCTATGTACGAAGATCGGACTTGGAGAGCCCAAGCCGGTCAAGATTCGACTTTATATGGCGGATCGCTCCATCACCCATCCTGTGGGCATCTTGGAGGACGTTCCGGTCAAGTTAGGTAACTTCTATTTACCTATAGATTTTGTCGTACTTGACATTCCCGCAGATTATCCTGTTCCTATTATTCTCGGGAGGCCATTTCTAGCAACTTCGGGTTGCAACGTGGATTGCAAGAATGCCAAGTTGAAATTCAACGTTGGTGGCGATGAGGTGGAGTTCGCACTACTTGCAGCCATGAAAGGGGAGCAACTAACTGATGATATCTTCAACATCTACGATGAAGAAGAATCAAGAGAATTGGTGAGCTCTATCCTTATTAACGATCCACTCGAAAGAGTTATAAGCTTCAGTTTAATGGAGGAGGGTATAGATGCTTCTTGTGATGCAGATATACGGAGCTTAAAGGCACTGGAAGAGGATCCAGGAGCTAAAACTGAGAAGCTAATCCAGGAGACAGAGATCTCCAGTTTCGGTTCCAGTAGCAGTACCTCGACCGAGGCACTTTCTGGATTGAGCGAGGCGACTGAAGAACATCTCGGTCAACGCCTCTGCGCCTCGACCGAGGTCGATGGCGAGATGATGTCAACTGAGACTTCCGAAAGTCCAGTTTCTGAATCCACTCGACCGGAAGGAGGAAGCAAGGATCCCCCTCAGAAGACACCCCCAGTTGTGGAGCTTAAACAACTCCCTAGTCACTTGAGGTATGTCTTTCTTGGGCCGGATTCCACTTATCCCGTTATTGTTAGTGCTTCCCTTTCCGAATCAGAATTGTCTAAATTAATGCATGTCCTGAGAAAGCATCGAAAGGCTATAGGTTACACCACGGACGATCTTATTGGCATTAAGCCTTCTTTTTGCATGCATAGAATTCTAATGGAAGATAATCATAAGACTTCACGGGAACCTCAAAGACGGTTAAATCCGATCATGAAAGAGGTTGTGAAGAAGGAAGTTCTTAAGTTGTTGGATGCAGGTATTATTTATCCTATCTCGGACAACAAGTGGGTTAGCCCGGTGCATGTCGTTCCGAAGAAAGGAGGGATGACCGTTGTGACGAATAAGAACAACGAGTTGATCCCAACTAGGACCGTTACGGGCTGGAGGGTTTGTATCGATTACAGGAAGCTGAACACGGCCACACGGAAGGACCATTTTCTACTTCCCTTCATCGATCAAATGCTCGAGCGGTTGGCCCAGCATTCACACTTTTGTTACTTGGACGGCTATAGTGGATTCTTCCAGATTCCTATCCATCCCGATGATCAGGAGAAGACCACTTTCACTTGTCCATGGGGGACATTTGCCTATAGGAGGATGCCATTTGGATTGTGCAATGCACCCGCTACCTTCCAGCGATGTATGATGGCTATCTTTTCCGAGTACATAGAGGAGATCATGGAGATATTCATGGATGATTTTTCTGTATATGGTTCCTCTTTTGATGATTGCCTATCTAACCTTTCTCTAGTGCTTAAAAGATGTGAAGACACTAACCTTGTTCTGAATTGGGAAAAGTGTCATTTTATGGTTAATGAAGGCATTGTACTAGGACATCTCGTTTCTAATCGAGGTATTGAGGTCGATCGAGCTAAGATCGAGACTATTGAGAAGCTCCCTCCTCCTTGTTCTGTTAAAGGTGTGAGGAGTTTTCTCGGGCATGCAGGTTTCTACAGGAGATTCATTAAAGACTTCTCTAAGATTTCTAAACCTTTAACTAACCTCTTGAATAAAGATGTTGTTTTTGAGTTTTCGCAGGAGTGTCTTGATGCTTTTTACAGGATTAAGGAGGCGTTGATCTCCGCTCCCATTATCCAACCTCCTAACTGGACCTTGCCCTTTGAGGTCATGTGTGACGCTAGTGATGTAGCCGTAGGAGCGGTGCTTGGACAGAAAAAGGATGGACGGACCACCGCCATTTATTATGCTAGCAAGACGCTAGATGAAGCACAACGCAACTACGCTACCACCGAGAAGGAGTTATTGGCGGTTGTATATGCTTTTGAGAAGTTTCGTTCCTATCTAGTGGGGGCGAAAGTCATTGTCTACACCGACCATGCAGCCATTCGTTACTTGTTGGCTAAGAAAGATGCCAAGCCGCGCCTTATTCGATGGATTCTCTTGCTTCAAGAGTTTGACCTAGAGATCCGCGATAAGAAGGGATCCGAGAACTCAGTTGCGGACCACCTCAGCCGGCTACCGGAATCTTCCCGCGAGACGGATGACCCACCCATAGACGATTCATTCCCCGATGAGCACTTACACTTGTTGGAGCGTTTGATGGATTTACTTACTTCACCCCACGATGGAGGTGAAGTATGGGGTGAGGGCACCTCCCATCTCATTTGAGACGCATCATGGTCCAGCTAGCGACCTTAAACCAAGCGCTTCTTGGGAGGCAACCCAAGGTATTGCTTTCTTTTCCCGTTTTCTAGTCTAGTTTAGATAGTTTTTGTTTTTGCTTTGCTTTGCTTTGTTTTTGGCGTCCTAGACAGATAACAGGAGATATATAAGGAAAGAGCATAACTGGAAGGACAGAAGTTCGAGATTTTGAGAAGGCAGAAGCATCTCGGTTACTGTCAGAGCACCTCGACCGAGTTGATTCTTGAGCAACCGAGGCGACTAGGGTTTCTGCAGAACCACCTCGGTCCGTACCACCTCGGTCCAGTCGAGACCATCTCGACCGAGTTGACAGCAGATCCAGGAGCAGTATAAAAAGAAAAAAATTTCAGTTTTTACTTTTTACCTTCTTCATCTCGACCGCGGCGACAGTTCACTTCGTTCTCTCTCGTTTCTTGCTCGTTTTCGAAGATTTCCGCTTCCAAACTGTGATTGAAGGGTAGAGGAGCCTATTGCAACAACAGATCTGCAAAGAAATCAAACGAATCGACCGAACGAGGTAAAAAACAGTCGAAACCCTAACTCGTTCATTCGTTTCGATTTGGGCTTTGGTTGCCCTTGATTCTGCTGAGAAAAGGCTTAAGTACCCCTTAGGAAGCAATTGTAGTGATTTTTGGGGGAAAAGAATTGAATTTCTGAGAATTGGAATCGCAAACTGCTGCGCCTCGGTCCAGTCGAATTGCATCTCGACCGAGGTGATTTCTGAGTATTGTCAGTGACCGAGGTGTTCTGACATTGTTTGAGAAAAAATGAGTTCCGATCGTCGCCTAGCCCTCAGAGATAGATCCTCACCTTCCCCTCCTTCTTCTTCTTCCGCCCGCCCTTACCGCCCGGTGATCCACGAGAGATGCCGGGTAGATTATGAGCGCATAGCTAGCCGTCCAGTTATCGCACCACATTTTCTGGACGTGTCAGCTTTCGATTGCCTAGGGTTAGATGGTGACCGTAGGAGGATGATTGCCACTGTTGGGCTGGATCAGTTTACTGAGATCCGAGCCCCAGCCTATTTGGAGCCGACCTTAGAGTTTGTTAGCTCCTTCTCCTACCTCCCCACAGACCAGTTTGTGAAGTACCGGTTGATGAACCGGAACTTCATAGTTCCTTTAGAGGTTTGGAGAGAGATTTTCGGCTTTTCTGAGCCCACCACCACCGACTTCCCCTCCCGATCTGTAGCTAGGGAGTTCTGGGGGCAGATTGCCCATATTACTGAGCATGCAGATAGATGGCGCCCTGGAGATTCCAGGGAGAAGGTCATCTTCCACCCAGCCTTCAGATTAGCCCATAGGATATTCAGCGAGACACTTCTGGCGCGTACTGAGACGCCCCAGAAGATCCGACAGGGCGAGCTTTTCAGCCTTTACTATATGGTTACGGGAGGTTTCCCAGACTTTGGCTTGATCTTGGCAGAGGACCTGCACAAGATCAAGGCTAAAGCGAAGGGAGATATCTGCTGTGGAGGTCTAGTCACCCATATTGCTGCCTATCACGGGATGGACCTTAGTGTTTGTACGATGGTGGCGGCTCCGAAGCCGCTTGGATTGCAGGAGATGATCACTCGGAGGATTCTAGTTCCCCGGGGTCTGACCACTCCATATGTAGCTATGCCGTGGGAGCGGACTGCGCCACAGGGGATCCGCTGGTCTGCTCAGTTCACAGTTTTCGATCCACATTACTGGCAGACAGCTTGGGCTCCGCTGATGGAGGATCATAGGGAGGCAGCAGCTGCCCCGGCTGAGGAGGAGGAGGACGACGACGACGAGGAGACGGTAGATGAGAGAGATGGTGGAGTCCCGATGGATACAGGGACGGATACTGCAGCTACGAGCGCACCGCCGATCATTGACTTGGATGATGAGGAGGAGACTGAGCCTGCACCAGCTGAGACTTCTCCAGTCAGACCTGCTAGACGCAGGAGGCGCGGAGTGAGAGATCGAGCTGCTCACAGACGGATCGATGACCTGACGGATCAGGTTATTGACTCGTATGCTGCATTATCGCTGGATATCCGCGAGATGCAGGAGCGGCAGCACTATCAGCACATCATGGCCCAGCTTCAGTTCGAGCGTGTCATGGGCTATCCTTTCGATCCGACTCAGTATCCGTACGTACCACCACCACCACCGCCGGATCGAGACTATTGAGGAGCTGTAGGATTTTCTTATTATATTTTTTATGCAGTTCAGCTATTTATCCGGTGAGTACTCTCATTTCTAGACTTATATTGACCCACTGGGACAGTGTGTCCCAAGTATGGGGTGTTTGTATTTATTATGACTACTTGATGTTATTTGACTACTTTTGATGTATGACATTTCATCGGATATTTTATTTATGCTTCACTTCTGTATTTATATGATTATCTGATATTACATGCACACCTACAGGTTATTTGATTGAGAAAAACGTCGAAACTGAAAAAATGGTTTTAAAAAAAAAAAATTTTTTGACCTCGACCGAGTCAGTTCTGGCCAAACGAGGCGTTTCACCTCGGTTGAACCAAGAACATCTCGACCGAGGTGGGTTAACTGAGAGTTTTCGAAAACGATTTTGTGTTACTTATCTGGATATGACCTCAGTGAAGATCTTGTTTACTGACTGGTTTTAAATTCTTTATGTGTTTGAAAGGTTTTATAATATGTTTAAGTTGCTAAATGCTTTGTTTGAAATTATTGGCATGTTTAATACTTTGTTTTTATCCAAATTATGTTGAATTTGAAGGTTGACACCGCAGGATAAGTTCTCTCACTTTCTTCCTGGAAAGACCAAGGCAATTCATTCTTCTCTCTTCTTCTTCTTGATCATGCTTAGCCCCTCATATACATTTTGCCTCCCTTTACCTATCCGGAAATTTGGAAGCAAGCGAAGTGGTGAAAGCAAGTGAAGTTAAAGTTGAGAAGTGGCTGGAAGTGAAAGTGTTAGAAAGTAATAATAGGTTTGGGGAAGTCAATCATGAAGATGAGTAACTCGGCACCATTCACATAGCCGGGTGTTTGTGTCTTGCCAAAGTCGGATTGAGCGATATTCCTAACGGGTCATGGTATGTGCATCAAGGGTTTGATGCATCTCAAGAAATTGATGATTGTTGATTTCCTAGGCTTCGGTTATTGTGCACCTCTGTCCATGCATCCCAAAAAGTAAAGTAAAAAGAAAAAATTAGAATAAGCAAAGCTTATTGGTGGAAGATGTTGCAAGTCAAAGTGAAAGTGAATTTCATCCTTTTCCCGGATTCTAGCACCACATTACCTTACATACATCCCCACCCTACACGTTTCTTGACCTTTTCTTTTGGGAAGCCCTTGAGACCTTGAGCTTGTTGATTGACTTAGTGGTTTAAACTGGATTATACATGATTAATTTTGATAATTATGATTTATTATGCATTCTATGATTTTATGCAAAGATGAACAACTTTCCTATATTTATAAAATGTTTTGAGCATATTGAGTTTTTAATTCCATGAAGTATTCTCTTAGAGTGATCTATGATAGTTGCACACCATAAAAATGTTTTTGAAAGACTTTTCATTGATTTTATTGACTTATAATCCATTCTATCTTGTCTTCTATATGCGGAACTTGCTTGGGGACAAGTAAGGGCTAAGTATGGGGTATTTTGATAGCATGAATTATAGTCTATATTTTGAGGGTTGTTTGGACGTTTTATCTTCAATAATCTGCATGTTAGCATGTATAATATGTGATTATATTACCATTTCATCTACCTTTGCGGGAATCGAGGTCTACACCTAGTTTTGCTGTAATTGTAGGTAAAATGGTACATTTTGCATCAAAAAGGAGCAAAAGGAGTCATAAGTCATTTGGAGCTACATTGAGGAGCATAGGGAACCATCCAGGAAGCATAGCCATGGATTAAAGATTCACTTTGGACCAGTTTTGAGAGATTTCACATTCAGTTATGACTCACCTCGGTTGACCAGAGATTCATCTCGACCGAGGTGATCCAGAGACGCCGACTCGACCGAGGCGAACACCTAGGACGCGGCGAGAATATTTTATTCTTGGCTGAGATCTTTTATCTTTGGAAGGTGATCTTATATTTTTGGGCTTGGCTCCTGGAAGGAAGATCTTATATTTTACCTATTTTTTATGGGAAAAGATCTTTCTAAGATATTTTATCTTTGGAGGGTTATTTTCCTATAAAAAGGGTTGGATTTCCACAAATCAAGGATCCCGCTTACACCGAAAAATCTGCATTCAGTTGGGAATCACGCAGCAGCCATACTCCAGTTGGGAGATTTGAAGAACCTTTTTGAAGGTTGAAGGAAGATTGAAGATTGTAGCTTTTATAGCTTTTTGGAGGGTTTTGTAAGATTGTCTTCAATTCCCCTTCCTTGTTGTCTTGTCTTGTTGGATTGCTATCCAAGGAACGCTTTTGTTGTGATATTTGATTCAGTTATTGAAGTCTTTTTCATTAAATTCTTCTTGTTCAAATATTCACCTTCTTCCCATATACTTAATACTTTCATAATGATGATGAGTGGCTAATTTCCTTGTGTGATTCTAGGGTAATTAGCTGAAGGTTGTGGGAAAAACAATGATAGAATAATCTTAGATTCCAGTAGGATCCTGAAAGTTCGAGTCTTTAACCTTAACCCTAAGCATCTCGCTCAGTCGATGAACATCTCGGCCGGGGTGGAATCTGGCTGACCGAGGTGACTTATCTGATCCTAAACTGAGAGTTAAGTGTTAGAGTTTGCCAAATCCTATTCTTATTATACCTTTCCTGGTTCAGGGCAAGCTTAGGATGAGACTTACCCGGTAATTCCTTAGTTTGTGTACCAACGATCATAAGTGTAGGTAATAAAGGTTTATCCTTTATTGGGGTTTGAGTGTGCTTCCATCCCGTCTTTGTGAGTTAGCCTGAGACTTACCCGGTAAAGGTTAATTCTATTCCCTTAGATGGTGTGTTAGTTTGAGGTTATAGTTCTTTACCTTGATTCCTTGAGACTTACCCGGTAATAGGAGTTACGGTTTTGGATTAGTGAGTAGTGAGACTTACCCGGTGATCTACTCCACTTTAGTAACACCTCCCCCTTGCAAAAATCTCAGCTTTATCCGCTTATCTTTAGATCTTGAGTTGGAACCACAACTAGATGCTTTAATCCCTAGAATTGCATGTTTGCTTATTTGACTTCTTATTCATCTTTGATTGTGTTAATTGCTCTTTGTGGTTAGTATTCACGAAGCTTACCGTTATTGACTTTGTTTCACCGAGTCCCTATGATCGACCCCTGGAATTTCTTGCTTTTTACTACGATTGACCCGTAGACTGCGGGTTCGCATCCTTGTTTTAAGCTTAAGTCTAGGGTTATAAATTTAAAGCTTGCACACACCGTTTGGAGCGAACAACTGCAGTATATATCCTTAATAGAGTACTTAGCAAATCGGTAGCTAAAACCCCATATGAAATGTGGACTGGGAAAAAGCCTAGCATAAAGCACTTACACATTTGGGGATGTCCAGCTGAAGCCTTACAAGCCTAATCAAAGAAAGTTGGACTCTAAGACAACTAGCTGCTACTTTGTTGAATATGCTGAACGCTCTCGTGGGTTTAAATTTTATGATCCCGCTACCCGCTCATTTTTTGAGTCGGGAAATGCCGGATTTCTTGAGGATGTAGAATTTGGAGGGGAAGGATTAAGGAATGTCACACTTGACGAAGTTGTCTCTGAGGAAGAGGAATTTATCTCTCTTCCCAATATTGTTATTGAAAGTGATCAAGATACAACTCTTAACACTCTTCAAGAAACAACTCCGGTCTTAGACAACAATGAAGTTCCTTCCATAGAGCAAATTCAACCACCTCAAGAAGTGCCTCTAAGGAGATCCTGTAGAGAAAGAATATATGCAATTCCGGATGACTACATTGTATATCTAGTAGAACAAGAAGATCCCGTGGGAGTGATACCAGATGATTACATCGCGTATCTTATGGAACAAGAAGATTCTGCAGGCGTTGCAGAGGATGATTCAATCAATCTTCTTGAGGCCCTTCAAAGTTCTAACTCTCAATATTGGATTAAAGCAATGCAAGAGGAGATGAAATCAATGAAGGACAATGACGTATGGGATCTTGTCGAGTTGCCAAAAGGTGCAAAACCTATTGGTTGTAAATGGATATTTAAAACCAAAAGGGATGCAAAAGGCAATATCGAAAGATATAAGGCTCGTCTAGTTGCAAAGGGATTCACTCAAAAGGAAGGTATTGACTCTAAAGAGACCTTTTCTCCGGTTTCATCTAAGGACTCTTTTAGGACAATAATGGCACTAGTAGCTCATTTTGATTTAGAGTTACATCAGATAGATGTGAAAACAACGTTTCTCAATGGAACCATTGATGAAACCCTTTATATGGTTCAACCAGAACATTTTGAATCCAAAGATTTAAAATCTATGGCTTGTAAGTTAAAGAAATCCATCTATGGGCTTAACAGGCATCAAGGCAATGGAATCATAAATTTCATCAAGTGATCACCTCCTTTGGATTTGAGGTGAATAAGGTTGAGGATTGTGTGTATCACAAATTCTATGGGAGTAAATCTATCTTTCTGGTATTGTATGTTGATGACATACTATTGGCCTGTAACGATATAGGTTTATTGCACGAAACCAAGAAATTTCTCA
The DNA here is from genome assembly GCA_033239125.1 of Fagopyrum homotropicum. Taxonomy (NCBI): domain Eukaryota; kingdom Viridiplantae; phylum Streptophyta; class Magnoliopsida; order Caryophyllales; family Polygonaceae; genus Fagopyrum; species Fagopyrum homotropicum. The sequence goes on from BSWB01000007.1 coordinate 17,595,509, forward strand.
TTAGAAATTTTGAGAAGAAAGATCTTGGGGACGCCTCTTTTGTCTTAGGAATTCAGATACTAAGAGATCGATCTCAAGGTATCCTCAGGTTATCACAAAAGGGCTATATCGAAAAGGAACTAAGCAGGTTTAACATGAAAGATTGCTCAGCTGGAGATACACCAATAGCTAAAGGAGATAAGTTTAGTCTCAAACAGTGCCCCAAAACAGATCTTGAAATAAAGGAGATGCAAAAGGTTCCCTATTCCTCAGTGGTAGGGTGTCTAATGTATGCTCAAGTTTGTACCCGTCCCGACATAGTATTTATTGTGGGACTTTTGGGCAGATACTTAAGTAATCCTGGATCGGATCATTGGAAAGCAGCAAAAAGGGTTCTCCGATATTTGCAAAGAACGAAGAATTACATGCTGACTTACAAGAAATCAGACAGATTGGAGATCGTTGGATATTCTGATTCTGATTTTGCCGGTTGTATTGATAGTAGATGATCCACCTCAGGCTATGTCTTCATGTTGGTTGAAGGAGCTATATCTTGGAAAAGTGTCAAACAAACACTTGTAGCTACCTCCACTATGGTTGCAGAGTTCATGACTTGCTTCGGAGCATCCATTCATGAGATATGGTTGCCTAACTTTGTCACAGTCCTACGTGTGGTTACTAGAATTGAAAGGCCATTGAAGTTATTTTGTGACAATAAGGCTGCAGTTTTGTTCTCCAATAACAACAGAAGTTCTGTAAAGGAGAAGCACATTGACATCAAGTTCTTGTCATTGAAGGAAAAAGTTCAAAGTGGGCAAATTTGTATAGAACACATAAGTACAAACTCCATGATTGCGGATCCGTTAACTAAGGGGTTGCCTCCTAAGGTTTTTCATGAGCACACTGATCGTATGGGGCTTGACAGTTTTGTAATCCCTTGACTTGGTGGGAGTTTGATTAGATGTTCTATGTTTATAGTTTATGCATAATAAAGTTGCCGTCATTTACATTTTGAACTAAAGGTTGTTTTGGATTGATCTCTGATTAAAGAAGAACTAGTTGAAAATAGACATGTTTATGAGATCACATTTCATGTAATTTTCATGTCACTCATCCATACTTGATCTATGTCATCGAATATACTGATGTGGTGAACACGGAAGGTTTAGTCACGATGATGTGACGAAAGCCGTCGTGATCTCGTATTGATATATGAGATGGACCAGATTGTTAAAGAATAAGTCTACATAAAATTAGTCGTTACGTGTACACATAAAAATTTTTGGATAATATAGTTGTTTATTTAATATGTAGCCCAAGTGGGAGATTGTAAGATTTTTATTAATCTAATTTTTATTAGTGGGCTTACATATTATAATAACCAATTATATTATATGACTAAATATATTAACGGGCTAATAAAAGTGATTCAATCAAGTAAAGCCCGTAGACTTTAATTAAGCGGTATGGGCTTAATGGGTGGATACCAGACTTTGGCTCAATAGGCTTAATGGGATTCTATTAGGTCATTATATAAACGTTATTAGGTTATGGTTCCCAATACGTCAAATCAATCAGCAGTTTTCTATACTCTTCCCATCAGAGAGAAAACCTAAAGAAACCCTAAGGAGGTTTGATTGAGGAAGACTGTATACCTGCGGCGCTCATTCGGATCGTAGATTCCGCACTAAAGTTTTGATTCAATTGCTACTATGGAACCAGGTATGTAAATTCTATATTCTTTAATAACCTTAGTATGATATCGATCCTTGCGTTTACGGTTTAGGGAATATGTTTATTCCAACAAAAGCACCAACAAAATAGCCTATGTACCCTCCCTCTCTTCTCGCGTGAAACCAGAGCAGCAACAACAAGCTTCTTTCCTCTTCGATGAAGCCAACAACGTTCTCTTGCTCCCTCCTCATTCGAGTCTGAGCAACCGTAGCATCCTCCGTGTCGTGTAGCAGCCAGACGAGCCTCTCTCTTCTCTTCCAAAACAGTAGCTCGAGCCTATTCTTCTCTTCCAAGAACAACAACACGAACTTCTTCTCTCCCAGCAAGGACAACACGATCTTGTCTCCTTCCTTCTCCGGCGAAGCCAGCTGCGGCCCTTGCTCCTTCTCCTTAGCGAGTATGGGCAACAAGGCTCTCCTCTTCCTACTCGTTTCCAGCACTACAATCGCAACACTCTCTCATCAGTTGCACAACGTACAAGTTGTAGCACTCTCTTCTTTTCCTCTCTATCGAGCCTGACAAGCAACTCAAGATCTCCTTCTCGTCTCCATTCAGGTAGAAGCCGAGGCTATCTCCCTCTATTCAAGCAACATGAAGACTTCGAGTTGCTCGAGTCGAGCACTTGGATGTTTAGACTCGTCTCATTTCTAAACGAGCCGAGCCGAGACTGAATTTTTTTATGAGTCTTAGACCATGCTCGGATTCGGCTCGCGAGCTATTTGGAAGCTTATGCTCGTGGAACTCGTTTTTTACACAAGTTGAGCTCAAGCTTGTTCGGGCTCCTTTGAGCTCGTTCGGGTCGTGTGAGATTATAAGCTCATTTGAGCACGAAGTTGTAACCTATTGAGGACGAATCTGTTATCCTCTTTCAATTATTCAAACAGCTAATAATCAAACTCAAACTCGATAAAAAAATAAACTACATATTTTATCTACATTACATCACCGAAGAGATCTAACGGTCATATTAAAAGTTATATGTTTTGTGAAGTTGTTGTGTAAAATCCTGAAGTATGAGAGAATGTTGGGCAGTGCAGTTTAGGTTCAATTTCGGTTAGGTCAAACTCATCCTTTACGGTTGATTTTCATATATGTTGTAGTTTATATATACTGGTTGAGCATGTCAAAACCGGGACTAGATCTATCAGTTAGATTGTAAGTTATCAATCGAGCAAGTTAGGTTCAATTTCTGGAGTTTTATAGGCTAATGTTCCTGTCAAATTGGGGACATGCTTTAGATAGGTTAGACTCAACCTTAACGATTACGTTTTGGATATGATAATGCGGGTTTGTCATAATTTGATTTAGATTTAAAAGAATTGAGATCCAACGGTGAGATTATAAGTTATTAACTAGTGAAGTTGAGAGTATTATCTAGTGAATTCAGAAAAATGTGAGAATATGACTAAGTATAAAGGTCGTAGGTCATACACTTTTGTTTGAGAATTTTTATATAACTATCGGGAATATATTTGGATACTCTGTTTGAATGATTCAATAGAAGATATAAGATGTTTTGTACGAGATTTTTTCCCGTAATTATATGGATTAATCAAGTGCCTAATCCAATGACCAAAGTATGGTTGAGGTTGGGATTTTTGAGACATAACACCACATGTATGTTTGGGAATCAAGGAGATTTTCAAAGTTTTAGATAAGTCTAATTATCGTTGATATGATTGTATGAGATTTAGTTATGGAGTTAACAATATTTTGGGCCGTTTTCATAATTTTAAGAAATGTTAGGGGCAAAATGTAATTTATCTTAAACATCGAACTACTCTTGCAAATAAACTCAGAGTAGTTTATCCGAGCCTAAAATTCATTTTATAACTTTCCAAAAGATGTTAGTATGTTGATGAGAGGCCTTTTCGATTGACCAAACATTTAGAGTCACATATGCATGAGACCGTGACGTTACGATAGTTGAACTTTTTACATATTCAGGTAAGTCTCATGAATCTACTTAGATAGCTTTACTTGTATTGGGGTGTGCTAATGTAGTGGTGTGTGCTATGTGAATTATAGTTATAACTTGTTACCATATTATGTGACCCAATTGTATGTATAACGAGTCGTGACATTATTGTTCAGCTCTGCCATGAGATTGAGAGGTTCTCTGCGACTAGTACATACATGTATACGGTGAGATGCATGAGACTCACTTCTGTTAGTATATGAGGACGAAGGCGAGCGTCAGAAAACCCTCGTGCCAGACAATAAGTTGAATCTAAAGTTAATCACCTAATAAAAATAATAACGAGGTTTCATGCACAACCACGTATAGTGTTTACTTTTGGCATTGACGATTGATACATGCACGTTTGTTTGTACTTTGCAGTAGATTAATGGATTTCCGGGCTATAGGCCCAATCTAAGGAGTGGATCCGACCCGATTAGAATCTATTTGGGCCGAGGATGCTCAAGTGGGCTTGCGTGTCTTTCAACAGATTCAAATATAACGAATTGTAAGACATGTCTGAATGTGGACTGTTAATTAATTATTATTATTTTACTTATAATTCCCATTAAATGAGTGAAAAAATTGGTATGACAACCTCTTGAAGCTACAAGGAAATCTAACTCGTAATGTATCATCACCACAAAATAACAGTGATGAAAAAATTTTAACTGTTTTTTTTTTTCTTTCAATTTTTAAGTTTGAATTTAAATCATTAATAGTTTATAGGGGGGAAATCTATTATACTATATACTAAAGTAAAAGGCGTTTTACCTTTATGATAATTTATTTTTTAACATATCTAGAGACTTTAGTTTAAGGTATTAGAAATAAATCTATGGCATATTCAAATATAATGTATATGCACATAGATTTATGGAGGAAGTGAGATGTAGAACAATTATATGTATTTTAATAATTTTATTAGATAATTATTATACTTTAAAATTTTAATAATTATAATATTATTTTTATATGTTAGCAGGTGATTATTATCATTAAATATCATATTAGTTTCTTATTATTTCTTTTAAAATAAATGGTAATGATTATTTTATATCAGAAAAAATAACTCAAAATAATATCAACTATCAACGTTGAACCGAAAATAATACGAACTTTAAAAATTACTAGGAGCGATACAAATTATCAATGTATTTACCAAAAATAATACGTCATATATTTTCCGGCAAAAACCCTACCTCCGGCGATGACGTGGCAGCCGAAATGTTAATGTAATAAAATAAATGGGTTAAATGTGTGATGTGGATTTTATTTTTAAAATAATAATTTAATAATAATAATAATAAATATTAAAAAACAAAAAATATAATTTTATAAAATTTTTGAATAATAATTTTTTAAAAAAATTGTAAAAATATTTATCTTAAAAAAAAAAATTTTTTTAAAATACAGTTTAAAATTTGTTTAAAATAGGTTTGTAAAAAATGTAATAATATTAATTTTTCCAAAAAATAATATTTATTTTAAAATAGGTTTGTAAAAAAAATATTCGAATTAATTTTTTTTTAATCTTGTAACCTAATCCCTAAATAATTTTTTTTTTCTCAAAAAAATAATTTGTAAAAACATATTCAAAATTTTTTTAACAAATTTTTCATAAAAAAACAAAATATTTGTACATTTTTTTACTAACCTGTTTAAAAAAATGATCAAACTTAATTTTAAATTTTTTTAGAAAAAATATTGTTTTAAAAAAATTTGTACAAGTTTTTTTTAAAAAATTATTATTTATAATTTTAAAAATATTACTTTTTTTATTTTTAATATTTTAAATATTATTAAAATTGATTTTTTGAAAAATAAAATCCACATCACACATTTAATCCATTTATTTGATGACATGTAACATTCCGGCTGCCACATCATCGCCGGAGCTAGAGTTTTTGCCGGAAAAGTATGACGTATTATTATTGGTAAATACATTGATAGTTTGTATTGCTCCTAGTAATTTTCAAAGTTCGTATTATTTTCGATTCAATGTTGATAGTTGGTATTATTTTGGGTTATTTTCCCTTTATATTATTATTAGAGTATATCTTAGGGTTATTGTTTTAACTATAATAAAAAAATGTTATACAATATTAATTAGCGATAATTATAAGTAAAATTTATTTATAGAGATGAAAATTCAATGGAATTATAAATGTATTTTTATCATAAGAAATTTGAGTAAAATTTGATGCAAAATGCATAAAAAAATTTTGAAGTTAAAGGTAAAGTAGGAAATTGAGTGAGTTTATAGGTGTGAAGATGGTGGTTGAATTTGTTCCCGCGTTGGGCAATATGAAGTAGACAACATCTAGAAGAAGAAGAAGAAGAAGAAGAAGAAGAAGAAGAAGAAGAAGATGCCAACATTCACTACATCCCATTTTTTCAACATTTATTTCTTCATTATTGATTATTGTTGTGACTTTTGCTATTCACATCACACATTTACTTACCCACTGAAATTAAATATTAAAAGTTTTTTAACACATAAAATATATTTTTTTATTTTATTTTTACCCTTTTAAATAAACAGACAAAAATCAAGAAAAAAAAGAGTTGATTACAAAAATGTTAATATACTTTTCTATGTGGAAAGTATTTGTCTTTTTTTATCGTCATCCTAAAATATTATTATTGTATGAGTGTCAAGTCTAAAATTCCGATGAGTTTTGTTGAAAAGGAGATGTCGGAAGATGTAATGTTGTCTTTACATTATGGACCAAATAGCATAACCGTATAGTAGGAGTCGTGTGCATACGAAAACACATGCGTATTAGTCCAACCCAACACAGTTTCATCCTAAAATTAATAGGTGATAGAAGAAATAGCTCACCGACCATTTATACTAGGCTCTAAATGTCCTTAATTTTCGTCGGAATTATAATCTTCAACACACCCTGCAAATGTAACTAGAAGATATAGACCGAATTTCACTTGTTCATAAAATAGAATCACGAATCGAATAAAGGTTAACTGCTTTTATATAGGAATAGATTAGACCTGTACAAATCCGGACCGGCTCATCCAGCCCGCCCGCCCGCTTTTACATGGGTGGACATGGACATCGTTTGTGGCCCGTCCCGTACCTTACGGGTAGAGTTTTTAGGTATGACCCGGTTCGAACCCGACCCGACCCCGCTTTTGTACGGATCTAGAATAGATTTATGGTGATTCTATTTCTACTATTTGTATGGCCTTATTATATCTTTTAGTCATAATGGCTAAAATATGAAAGCAAATCGACGTTGAATGGAAAAGAAGATTCCAACGATGTTGGAGGACTTAGAGAAAAAAAAAAAAAAAAAAGGAGGAAATCAAAGTGTAGTTATCCAAATGCAATTGGGCAGAAAGTTGGAGGTAATTTAATGTCACTAATTACTATGATTTTGACAACTTCAATCTTAGTTTTCTTTACTAAGTTGTTTGCATTCTTTTTTGAGAAGATCGGTGAAATAAGGTATTTTTTATATCTTAGATATAAACTAGGCACCTTAATTTTAATAATAAAAAATAAAGATAAATGAGTTGGATAATCATTAAAAGAGGAAAGATTTAAAGATTCTTCTCTCTCCAATTAATAATTGATTAAATTTTATTTTTTGTTATATCGGGTAACTAAATATTCTTATTTCTCCTATTAATTATTATAAGTAAAAGATTGTGTAGAAGGTAGGATTCGAACTCTAGACGAGGTTTTTTGTTACACAAGGTTTTTTTTACACAAGTCTTTTATTTATTAACATTGTGTATTTGAAATTATGTATAGTGTAATTGAAATTGTGTATGCTCGAGTATTTCGTACATAAGGTTTTTTGTTACACAAGTCTTTCATTTATTAACATTATGTATTTGAAATTATGTATCACTATTGTGTAATTGAAATTGTGTATTAATATTGTGTATCATCAAAAGAATATACAAAGTTTAATTAGTCCAACTGCTATAAGGGTGGGAGGGAGGGGCAACTCGTCTACATCATTAAGAGGAGAGAGATTCTAGGAAAATTTTAATTACTATTTCCTATTTTAACATACAACAAATCCGTTTACATCATTAATTAGGAATCTTTTATTTAGGTAATATTTGTTATTGTTTTCTAATTAATCTTTTTCTACATAATTTGAAGTGCCTACTTTTTCTACACATTACAAAACATACCTATTATATACACAAAAATACGTTATGTACCTACTTAACCAACTCACCCTTCTTTTTTTACTCGTACAAATACCTTGTTATTTTATCTTGTATTATATTCCATCTTAATTCATGTATTTTACTCAAATTTCCACCATCTTTAATTTTCTTGTTTCATCTAGAAGACCTTTGATGAAATCAAAATTAAATATAATCAAATTATTTGTTAGTATTAACTTCGATATGATACTTTGAGTGTCAATAGCAATGGTTTTACCCTATTTTTGGTGCTTCGAGAATTGGTGATGATATCACCAAAATAATATTTTTTATATAACAATAATTATGTGTTCAAGTGTTTTTGGTGACATCACCAAAATGATATATTTGATATTTTAGGTGTTTTTTTTGAAGAGGAAATTAGAACACCCGGTTCGATCGGTTTTGCCGATCTATGTCCGGATTGGGTAGTAAATCGTGGTCCATTGCGGGGGATACCCTCCCAATATCAGTTTTTTCCATACATGCTGACTAACCACTTAAAGAGTCTAGCATCACATCCCACTAGACTAACTGAGTATTGGTAATATTTTAGGTATTAGTAATAACACTAACATTGTTTTGAGTGTTAGTGACAATGTAAACACAGTGTTTTGAGTAATGATGATAACACCAACTTGGTCTTTGAGTGTTTTGACTTTTGAGTGTTGACGAAAGTACTAACAGAGTGTGTTTTGGTGTTGATGATAGCACAAAACACCACATATTTTTGTGTGTTTGATAGTTAATGACAATATCAACATAATATTTTGGGTGTTTTGAGTGCGGTGTATAGTACCAACAAGGTGTTTTGGTTGTTGATCATAATACAAACAATGTATATTTTTGTATTTTGAGTCTTTGTGACAACACCAACATAGTGTGTCCGGGTGTTGATGGTAGTACCAACATGGTGTTTTAGATGTTGATGATAACACCGACACGACGACACTATACTTTTGACATTTTTGAGTACTGATGATAACACTAAGATGGTGTTTTAGAAAATAATTATTGAAAAACACTATGAGAATAATTTTCTCTATTAAACAATTATATTATTTGGGTGTTCGAGTGTACGTTGATGATAGTACTAACATTGTGTTTTAGATGTTGATGGTAACACCAACACCATACTTATGGTGTTTTTGAGTATTGATGACAACACTAAGATGGTGTTTTTAGTGAAATTCAAGGGTCAAAAACCAAATAGATACAGAAAAAGTTTGTGATTAGTGTTCTTATTACTCAAAAAGGTTGTTTGACCAAATTCTATCGTTCGAATTGTAGTATTACATAAAAATTAATTATTTTAGGAAAATAGTTTTTCGAAGGAACAACTAATTAAAGAGCTAGAGGCGTTTAATCATAAAATATTAATATTCAAATTCTTTGTATCACTTGGTATTTTTAGAAAATAATTATTAAAAAACACTTTGAGAAACATAAATCACAAGGATAACTATTTTGATATTATTTGTGAGAATAATTTTTTATAAGTGTTGACATATAGTATTATATTTATCTTTACTTTTAAGATATATTTTCCACGTATAATTCAAAATTAGTAATTAAATTTAAAATAGATCTAACTATATAGCAATCAATATATAGATCATTCAAATACATTGTCTTTAATCAAATCGATCATATGATAATGTCAAAATATGCAACAAATGTCGTGCATACTTTCCCATGTTCCATTTATAATTACACATTAGAATATATATATATATATATATATATATATAGAGGTTCATTTAACAAGTTTAATTTTATTTCACATTTTCACAAACATATAAATAGCATCCTATTACCAAATGATCATGAGTGAAAAATTCAAAGAAAAAAATTGTATCAAAATGTTTGGTCTAAAATTTTGTCGGAAATAGCGCTAGCTAGAGCCGACGCAAATGTAGGATCTTTCGTCAAAGACGAAGCCATTTGTTGTACAAGCCAGTGTTGTACGGGGCATCTATCTCGATCGCCAACATTTTCTTCTTCAGAGTTTTCGTTTGTATGATCATTAACGAGAAGATTCTGGATGAGATGGGCAGAAGCCGAGTTATAAATAGTCGAAGGGCTAAGATGAACGGGCGACGAAGGCGGTATGATAGTTGAAGGCGTAAGGATGGTGGGTTGGGTAGAAGGCTTCTTGTGATTGTGTTCTCCTTCGTATGTGACAACTAGAAGCGATGGATCTTCAACACTTTTTTGGACCTGTACCAATAATATTATACAAACTTTGATTTTCAATATGAAAGTATGAAAATATATATATATTGGAGTGTACACGTTATGTTTTTGTTATTCAAGATAAAGATGCCAACACGTATATTGACTTTTACCTATTCCACTATTCATTATTGTAAAGCAAATGCATGTCATAATTATGATTTTGACTGTTTTTATTTAGTCTCATCGCCTTTTGCGAATAATAAATGAAAAATGACAATCAAAACATTATTTAATGTTAATTTTTATATTCACTATATAATAAACGGTAAAATAATTAATTAAACCTTTTATTATTATTACTTTATTAAGAGTATTCATAACATAAACTCATTTAGTAAATATATTATTATTTAACTGAATTATTTTATCTAAAAGAACTTATATATAAAGTAAAATTAGAGGAATTTACAAAATAAAAGCCTATAAAAAATTTATTTAATCCAATTCTTTTATAATAAAAAGAAGCAACCATAGCATTTGTGTGCAGATATATGACATATATCGACAACTATTTAACTTGTTACATAATATTTAATTATATATATATATATATATATATATATATATATATATATATATATATATATATATATATATATATATATGATTTTAAGGGTGTTTATATAATGTGCGTGTGATAATTAATTTTTAAAAAATTTCGGACGGTGTTTCTGTACCTCTTGACTTTTTCGGATTATGTCCAAAATCTTTTTAATTTTCGGATGATGTCTTGAATTTTATAGGATTAAACCCTCTACCATTCATAAGTTAGTATTTATCAACTTTTTATGGTTTATAAAATATAAGTTATTAACAATACCAAACAAATAATAATTATATTTTTCTCTTTTAAATTGTCAACTTATAAATGATATAATGTATAATCCAAAAAAATCTAAAACTCTGAGATGACCGTCCAACAACTGTAAAAAAAAAAATAATCTTTAGACATAATCTAAAAAAAAAAATAAAAAAAAGAGCATCATACGAAATTTTCCATAATTTTTTTTAAATACTAATAATATATTGTATTTGATAAATACAATAATGATATATGTTTATATTTTCATTTAAATTATATTTTTTGTCTTCAAAATTTTCTAAATTTCAGTATAAAGATAAGGTGACTAATAAGATATCTTTATATCTTAAAGTTAATATTATTAATAAATTATGAAATGTAAAAACCCCTTATAACACTAAATTTTCTGATTAAAAATAAAATAAAAAAGCACCTTCTTTTTGACGGGACAGAGAGGAGCAAATGAGCATTTGAAGTAAGCCCTCGGAGAAGGATTATCTCTTGTAACCTTTTGTCCATATTTTCTCCATTGATATCCATCTTTCATCACCTGCATTTACGTTCCAAAGGAAGAACACATAAAACATATGCCTTAATTGGATGTTCCTTTCGATCAAGAATTAAATAAACATTCATAAATTGTAAATGACCATGTCTCCTAATTCTAATAACAAGATTATAATAACTCAAATATAATATAAAAAAGGTTATATTGAAATATAAATCAGTATCTAAAATTAAAATAGAGCCTTAATTTATTTTTTCTTAAAATTATTAGTTAACTTTTTAACTAATAGCAAGATCAAGAAATTCATATATAATAATATAATATAAATTATATCGAGGTAGAAGAAAGACTAGGAGCAAGTTGTTCCGCCAACACTTTATGAGTAGCGAATCCGATCCTTCTAAAAACAACATCAGAAGTCTTATGAGACATAACGTTGTCATGCAAGACTCGTTGTACTCTCTTGAGAATTTCAATAGCATCGGATGCAGGAAAACCAAAAGTGTTAAAAGCGAACGAAAAAAACACATGTTGCTTTTCAATACAAGCTCTCTCATGCTTGTCCACCTTATCAGAAGTAGTATTAGGCGCCGCCTTACCCACCCCAAAAGCCCACTACTCAAATAAACAAGTAAAAAAATCCTAGTCAAATTAATACAAACATGTTTTTCACCCACCCATCTCAATATAAGTCATAGGAAAAAACAAACTATGGTCCTAATATACAAATATAAGCAGTATTATATTTATGGTTTCATCTACATATCTACATATGATCCCGGCCTGTTAATTCCATTTAGGTCTTTTTGAAATTGCTAAAAATCTTTCTAAAAAAATAAAATATTACCAAATCAATCAAAAATACTTGTTTGTTTTACTCCCTCTTAACCATTTTCATGTTGTATTCGTTTCACCTCTAACCAAACAAAAACTTAATTTTATTTTAAAATATTAAAAAAAAACATAGTTAATTTAAGGATTAATTATTTTTTAAGAGTTTTACTTAACAAGGAAGTATAATAATGTAGGATATACCTATATCAATCATAACTTAACTTGAACATGAAGACTCAAGAACGATCGGTCAAAGGTCAAGCTAACATTGCAAATTCATCTTGTAAAGACACCCAAAAACATACCTATATAATTAATTCAACCTTTTTTTAAAAAATTTATACCCTTGAAATATAATTTTAAACAAAATCCTATAAATGAATATGAATTATTGACAATAAAAAGAAAATAAATATAAATTAAGAAATTAGTTTTAAAATCAGGAGTTTTGACATATTCTTTCTTTTTTTCTTTTATTTTTAAACATATTGTTGATTTAATTATCATAATGTAAAAGAAAAAAGAAGAAATCAACTACATTGGACTTTTTATTTAATCATGTCGAAAATAAAGTATGTCCCTCATCTTTAATGTAAAATGATTAACAAACTACTTAATTAAAATTAATGAATATATAAACCCAATCTCCCACCTGTTTTTCTAGTTTTGTGTTTAGTAAATGTACCCCTTAAAAGAAGAGTGTGTAGAGTTTGAAAATACATATAAAAGGTTGGGGTATATTTATTTAATTAAAATATTAAAAAGTCTAGTTATTATAGTTTTTCAAAAAGGCCTAGTTACCAAAATTGCCCCTGTTTTATGTCCGGTCCAAGCCCATTTTTTATAAAATTTATATTTCGGTCTTTATTTAAGTACAAAATCAATATATTTACAATAAACTTGTTGAGTAGGTGGGTAGGAGACACCATATATAATAGACTCGAGACTGAATATTAATTAAATGAATAAAATTATAGTTTACAAAATAATATTTTTCTATGAATAAACCAACGACAATCACATCCAGAAGACGGTATAATATTAAGAAAAATAAAGAAAAATGAATTAGAGAAAGACTCACAAGGGACGAGTCGGACGAGTCAACACGGACATAACGAGTGGAGACATTAGGCTTAACAGTCATCGTTTTCATTCTCTTGCAGCAATTTCCTACATCGGAAAATAAGCAGTTTGTTGTTTTGTTGTTCATCGTATCATCATCATCATCATGGATACTATTATCCAAATGATCTGCGTTTCTTTTTCTATTTTCGTGATTATCTGTTAAGCTACAATTTTGATGATGATTATTACTGGTAAAATATTGCATAAGCTGTGAGTGCAAGGAGGTGTAATCATGGAAAATTTGTGACACCATTGTTGTCATCTTCTTGTTGTCACTGTACATCTGGTTTATCACCTCCATTACAGCTCCTCCCTGAGAAATATATCAATGAACATGAATGTAATGTTGATTTGGATATGACAGTAATTGATTGAACACAGATAGCGTACCGATGCGAAAGATTGAATTTTGGATTGTGGGTGATCATCAGGCGATTGAGGGGTGACGTTAAGGTTGAAGCTGAAGCTATTGTTGCTGGAAGCCATGTGAGAAGTTAACTTGTTAGGTGTGTTTGGGTTAGCAAGTGAATATATAACAAGTATTGAAGGGGGTATTTATATAGATGGAAGAAACTAGGTTTTCTTGTCTCAGAATGAAAGCGATTTGTTATATGAGAATTTGAAAGGGTAAATTGGGAAAGAAGTATTTTCTCTATATTAGTAAACTAAGATAGGCTTCTTTAGGGTTTTTGGGTCAGTTTAAAAATCACTACAAAAGTTTATTACATATTGAACGAATTTTTTTATACTTAGTTTGATGGTGTTTGGAAATTTATCAAAACAAATGTAAGTGTAAAGTTATAAAAAAAGATTTATTTTATATTGTAATATATAATTTTTGTAGGTTGCTATTGTAGTGTATCATTCGATAAGTTCCGATAATCTTCATAATTTTCTTTCATGTATTTTATAAAATAAAAAAATTTTTAGCTAGCATAAGTTTGGGCTCTAAACACCTATTTCGTAGTTTATATTTTTGCCTCGTAAGTTTGATAAGTCTTCATAAGGTTGTGAAAATAAGCTCCCAAACGGACATGTAATCTAAAACTTTGTAATGTTTAAGATTTTTTTAAATGGGTTCTTGTCACTAGTTATTTACATCATTTAACATCGGAATTACTCGGGTTATATGCGTATTTTGTCGGGCTACCCACGCGGTTGAGGGTTTTAGTCCGACTCGATGTTTCATTATGCATGTGGTGGGATGAGTCACAATTGTAGTGATTTTGTAAGCTTAATTACAGGCATCGGACGGGATGAACATGATTGGGGTCATTCCAATCCCGTCCCAACTATTTTAAATTGAACGAGATCGGGACGGGCCTTAGGTATTTTAGATCGAATATCTTACCGGATCCTATCCTGATTGGTACCGGGGCGTGACAAGGTGGCTCAATCCTGCTTGTTCAGCCGTTATATATATATATATATATATATAACATTGTACCTAATTAACTTAATGTGATTTTTTTAATGCACAAACAATTTACCTAATAATCTTTCATACTTTTCTTAAAAAATAAATTGTTTTTTATTTTGTATAAATCTGGTACAAGGTGCTTGTTAGTACAGACTTTCCTTACTCCTTTTCTGAAGAAAACTGAGCTTTCTTGAGTGTTCTCTGAGTTGTTGCTGAGTCTTTGAGTTACCTTCGAGTGAGGTAAGTCCATTGGACTTACTTAGCTTCATTCCGCGTATTAGTTGGATTGTATTGACTTGTTTGTGTTGTTTATTCATGTATTGACTTGTTTGGTTTTATAGTGAGCTTTGATTTTCATTCGTTTGTGCCTTATTGTAAGATCCGTTTGTTGTTGCTACTCTGATGGTCGGGACCCATTGTGCGGTCCTAGCCCGTAGCGCTTCGAGTTCCCAGAACTTGGGGTGTTACATTGGATTTGTACATTAATTCAGAACTTCGAATTTATATACGAATTTTGAATTCCCAATTTGTGCATTAAGGTAGTTGATAAGCATATTAAGATTAAGTACTTGCAAAGACGAAGTCAATGTTTCAGTTTTCCGATTTTAAAGATAGGTGGAGCCACCGAAAACTTGCCTGAAAATAGCTGTCCCAATACTTTTTAAAAATTGGTTCAACACATGATACACCATTTGTTGACATATATAAAAAAAACTAGTATATGTGCATGCTAAAATATAAATTCTCACCAAAAATACGTATTTACATGACTTATTTTCTATGTATTTAATTTATACAAGACTTTCTGAGAACAAGTGTGGGTCGTTAGGCAGGAAAAGTTGTTCCTGCTTGCCTTTCCATTCCCATCTCACATGTTATTCATATCATTAAATTTGGATGCATTTAATAAAGTTTACTTTGTAGATGGTGTGTGTATTCCGTCTTTGATATTCTATTGGTATTTTAAGTATGGAATAAATTTTTTTTTTTATATAAAATAACTAATTATCACTTACTAAAATATAAAGGCCTAATTCTTTAGAGTAATGATATTTGATACGGCCGAAAAACGCCATCAAGATAAAGCACGCGGGTTGAAAATACTGGTTGCGAATGCGTCCGGATGGGCGTATGCACGCCGGCCTTTAGGTGCATGCGCCTCATACCCTAATATAAGTGCGCCACTGCCTCTTCTTCTTTTTAACGTTTATTATGCCGGTTTGGGCGCATGCGGAGTCCGCATGCGTTCCTGATAGCATGAATTATAGTCTATATTTTGGGGTTTGTTTTGACGTTTTATCTTTCATAATCTGCATGTTTGTATGTACATTATGTGATTTTACTACCATTTCATCTACCTTTGCGAGAATCGAGGTCTACACCTAGTTTCGTTGTAATTGCAGGTAATTTGGTACGTTTCGCATCAAAAAGGAGCAAAAGGAGTCATGAGTCATTTGGAGCTACATCCAGGGAGCATAGCCATGGATTAAAGATTTACTTTGGACCAGTTTTGAGAGATTTCACATTCAGTTATGACTCACCTCGGTTGACCAGAGATTCACCTCGATTGAGGTGATCCAGAGACGCCGACTCGACCGAGGCGAACACCTAGGACGCGGCGAGAATATTTTATTCTTGGCTGAGATCTTTTATCTTTGGAAGGTGATCTTATATTTTTGGGCTTGGCTCCTGGAAGGAAGAAGATCATATATTTTACCTATATTTATGGGAGAATATCTTTCTAAGATTTATTATCTTTGGAGGGTTATTTTCCTATAAAAAGGGTCGGATTTCCCATAATTCGGGCATCCGCTTAGAGCTGGACATCACGCTATACCGTCGATCAGGGTTTACAGCAGCAGCAGCCTACTCCAGTTGGGAGAGATTCGAAGAACCTTTTTGAAGGTTGAAGGAAGATTGAAGTCCATAGCTTTTATAGCTTTATTGAAGGGTTTTGTAAGATTGTCTTCAATTCCCTCAATTGTTGTCTTGTCTTTTTGGATTGCTATCCAAGGAACGCTTTGTTGTGATATTTGATTCAGTTATTGAAGTCTTTTCATTAAATTATTCTTTGTTCAAATATTCACCTTCTTCCCATATATTTTAATACTTTCATTATGATGATGAGTGGCTAATTTCCTTGTGTGATTCTAGGGTGATTGACTGAAGGTTGTGAGAAAAACGATGATAGAATAATCTTAGATTCCAGTAGGATCCTGAAAGTTCGAGTTTTTAACCTTAACCCTAAGCATCTCGTTCAGTCGATGAACACCTCGGCCGGGGTGGAAACTGGCTGACCGAGGTGACTTATCTGATCCATAACTGAGAGTTAAGTGTTAGAGTTTGCCAAATCCTATTCTTATTACACCTTTCCTGGTTCAAAGCAAGCTTAGGATGAGACTTACCCGGTAATTCCTTAGTTTGTGTACCAACGATCATAAGTGTAGGTAATAAAGGTTTATCCTTTATTGGGGTTTGAGTGTGCTTCCATCCCATCTTTGTGAGTTAGCCTGAGACTTACCCGGTAAAGGTTGATTCTATTCCCTTAGATGGTGTGTTAGTTTGAGGTTATAGTTCTTTATCTTGATTCCTTGAGACTTACCCGGTAATAGGAGTTACGGTTTAGGATTAGTGTGTAGTGAGACTTACCCGGTGATCTACTCCACTTTAGTAACACCTTCCCCACGCAAAAATCTCGGCTTTGTCCGCTTATCTATAGATCTTGAGTTGGAACCACAACTAGATGCTTTAATCCCTAGAATTGCATGTTTGCTTTATTGACTTCTTATTCATCTTTGATTGTGTTAATCACTCTTGTGGTTAGTATTGACATAAGCACACCGTATTGACTTTGTTTCACCGAGTCCCTGTGATCGACCCCTGGAATTTTCTTGCTTTTACTACGATTGACCCGTACACTGCGGGTTCGCATCCTTGTTTTAAGCTTAAGTCTAGGGTTATAAATTTAAAGCTTGCACACACCGTTTGGAGCGAACAAGTTTTTGGCGCCGTTGCCGGGGACTTGGTCTAGACCGAGCCGGTACGGTTTGCTCTTGGGGCGCTTGCCCCGTTTTGTCTAACCACTCTACTTGAGTGACTTTTGCAGGTTCTTTCTTAGGTACATGCGAAGAACCCGCACTGGGAAGGAAATCGTTCCTTACGATCCCGAACCAGAAAAGACATACAAGCGACGCTTAAGAGAAGCAAAGATGGCCCAACAAGACGATCGCGATCTTGCGGCCCAATTGAGAGAGACGCAAGAGCTGCTGCGCCTCAGCAAGGAAGAACTCATGCAAGAGAAAGAGGAGAATCGCACCAGGACTGCAGCAATCGAAGCTGAGATTGCTGTCATTCGGAACTAGATTCTACTTCGACCGAGGGAAGATCCTCCTGTTGACCCTCGACCGAGGCAGATTCCAGTACCAGATGCCCCGGCCGATGTACTTCCACCTCGGATGCCAGTCCGAGATGTTCTTCTTGCAGGAATTCCACAAACCCTAGGTCAAAGGATGGACCCTAATCAACAACTGAGGCGTCCAAGAGTGAACCTAGGAGATCCAGCAGATCATGACTACGAACTTCGACCGCAAGTTTTAGCCATGATCCGCCAATGCCAATTCGGAGGGCTAGAGAAAGAGTCGCCGCATCAACATCTTCAAAATTACGAGATCTTGATGGAAACCTTGCGACCTCCCAGAATTGAGAACAACAACTACAAGCTAAGACCTTTTTACTTTTCTTTAAAAGATAGAGCTCTTACTTGGTATCAATCTCTTCCTCCAGGAAAAATCAGCACATGGGAGGAGATGACCACGGAATTCTTAACCAAATTCTTTCCCCCCTCAAAGACCGCCGAAATGAGAGGGAAGATCAATGCTTTCATCATGAAGGACAAGGAGAGCTTGTCCAAGTCTTGGGAGCGGTTCAAGGATATCCTTTTGGATTGCCCACATCATGGGATTCCAAAGATCGAGTTGTTGGAGATCTACTTCAAAGGGCTGGACGGAAGCACCCAGTTCAATCTCCAACTACTCTCCGCCGGTACCTTCATGGACATGGCGATTGATGAGGCTTGGGACTTCATTGAGAAGCAAGCCTTGCACATGGAGAAATATACCCACCAAGGAGCTGAAGGTGGAGTTAAAAGAGTCAACTTTCAAGAGACTCAATCCAACAACAATTAACTCACGTCATTGAAGAACGACGTGAAGCAATTAAAGGAGCTCTTGATGGCTCAAACTAAGAAGGAAGAGCAAGGGCAAAGGAACAACAACAATAACGGGTACCGTAACAACAACAACAACAACGGTTCCCGAAACAACAACTACAACAACAACAATAGAGGATCCAATAGCAACAACTGGAGGGCGAATAACCAAAATCACGGTAACAATCATTCAAACTCCAATTCTAATGATTCCTCTAACCCTTTCCTCTCTCCCCCTTCTTCTTCTTCTTCTTCTACTCCATTGAAAAGCCAAGGGCAAGGATCAAGTTCGTCTCAGCCAGAAAAGAAAGACGCAGTTCTGGAGGCAATCTTGATCAAGCTTAACGCTATGGAGAATTCTATGACTTCATTTTCGAGGGCCCAAAAGTCCTTCGAACAACAACTTGCTAATAGGGCGAATGAAGCGCCAAGAGATCCAGGGAAACTTCCAGCAAAGACGGAAGCTAACCCTAAGGGCCAGTGCATGGCCATAACGACGAGGAGTGGACTCAAAACTGCAGATCCAGTACCTCGCTCGACGCAGACCACCTCGGTCCAGATCCAGTCGAAGAACACCTCGACCGAGATGCCAACCGAGGCGGAGCAACAGAAAGCAGGAGGAACGACAGAAACTTATGTTCCACCCCCTGCATATAAGCCACCACTTCCATTCCCTCAGTCCAGAGCCAGAGCACATCTTGACAAGCACTTTGGTAAGTTTCTTGACTTGATGAATAAGCTACATATTAATATTCCTTTCCTTGATGCTATTTTAGGTATGCCCGCCTATGGGAAGTTCTTAAAAGAGATCTTATCAAGGAAGAGGAAGCTGGAGGATGTTGGTGAAGTTAGGATGACATCTAAATCTTCGGAGCTTATCAAGATCATGAAGGAAAAGATGCCGCCTAAGTTGAGAGATCCCGGCTCATTTTGCATTCCCATTCAAGTTGGGGATGTCACTTGTGAAGCCCTTTGTGATCTAGGAGCCAGCGTGAGCATCATCCCGCTGGAGTTGTGCACTAGGATCGGTCTTGGAGAGCCCAAACCGGTCAAGATTCGACTCTACATGGCGGATCGCTCCATTACCCATCCCGTGGGCATCTTGGAGGACGTTCCGGTCAAGTTAGGTAACTTCTATCTACCCATAGATTTTGTCGTACTTGACATTCCCGCAGATTATCCAGTACCTATTATTCTCGGGAGACCGTTTCTAGCAACTTCGGGTTGCAACGTGGATTGCAAGAACGCCAAGTTGAAATTCAACGTTGGTGGCGATGAGGTGGAGTTTGCACTACTTGCAGCCATGAAGGGGGAGCAACTAACTGATGATATCTTCAACATCTACGATGAAGAAGAATCAAGAGAATTGGTGAGCTCTATCCTTATTAACGATCCACTCGAAAGAGTTATAAGTTTCAGTTTAATGGAGGAAGGTATAGATGCTTCTTGTGATGCAGATATACGGAGCTTAAAAGCACTGGAAGAAGATCCAGGAGCTAAAACTGAGAAGCTAATCCAGGAGACGAAGATCTCCAGCCTCGGACCCAGTAGCAGTACCTCGACCGAGGCACTTTCTGGACAGAGCGAGGCGACTGAAGAACACATCGGTCAACGCCTATGCGCCTCGACCGAGGTCGACAGTGAGACGACTCTAACTGAGACTGCATCGAGTCCAGTTTCTGGCACCACTCCACTGGAAAGAGGAAGCAAAGATCCCCCCCAGAAAGCACCCCCAGTAGTGGAGCTTAAACAACTCCCTAGTCACTTGAGGTATATCTTTCTTGGACCGGATTCTACTTATCCCGTTATTGCTAGTGCTTCCCTCTCCGATTCTGAATTATCTAAGTTAATGCATGTCCTGAGAAAGCATCGAAAAGCCATAGGTTACACCACGGATGATCTTATTGGCATTAAACCTTCTTTCTACATGCATAGAATTCTAATGGAAGATAATCATAAGACTTCACGGGAATCTCAAAGACGGTTAAATCCGATCATGAAAGAGGTTGTGAAGAAGGAAGTTCTTAAGTTGTTGGATGCAGGTATTATTTATCCTATCTCGGACAACAAGTGGGTTAGCCCGGTGCATGTCGTTCCGAAGAAAGGAGGGATGACAGTTGTGACGAATAAGAACAACGAGTTGATCCCTACAAGGACCGTTACGGGTTGGAGAGTTTGCATCGATTATAGGAAGCTGAACACGGCAACTCGGAAGGATCATTTTCCGCTTCCTTTCATTGATCAAATGCTCGAACGGTTGGCCCAGCATTCACACTTTTGTTACTTGGACGGCTATAGTGGGTTCTTCCAGATTCCTATCCATCCGGATGATCAGGAGAAGACCACTTTCACTTGTCCTTGGGGGACGTTTCCCTATCGGAGGATGCCATTCGGATTGTGCAATGCACCCGCTACCTTCCAGCGATGCATGATGGCTATCTTTTCTGAGTACATAGAGGAGATCATGGAGGTATTTATGGATGATTTTTCTGTATATGGTTCCTCTTTTGATGATTGCCTATCTAACCTTTCTCTAGTACTTAAAAGATGTGAAGACACTAACCTTGTTTTGAATTGGGAGAAGTGTCATTTTATGGTTAATGAAGGCATTGTGCTAGGACACCTCGTTTCTAATCGAGGTATTGAGGTTGATCGAGCTAAGATCGAGACTATTGAGAAACTCCCTCCTCCTTGTTCTGTTAAAGGTGTGAGGAGTTTTCTCGGGCATGCAGGTTTCTACAGGAGATTCATAAAGGACTTCTCTAAAATTTCTAAACCTCTAACTAACCTCTTGAATAAAGATGTTGTTTTTGAGTTTTCGCAGGAGTGTCTTGATGCTTTTTACAGGATTAAGGAAGCGTTGATCTCCGCTCCCATTATCCAGCCTCCTGATTGGACCTTGCCCTTTGAGGTCATGTGTGACGCTAGTGATGTAGCCGTAGGAGCGGTGCTTGGACAGAAGAAAGATGGACGGACCACCGCCATTTATTATGCTAGCAAGACGCTAGATGAAGCACAACGCAACTACGCTACCACCGAGAAAGAGTTATTGGCGGTTGTATATGCTTTCGAGAAGTTTCGTTCCTATCTAGTAGGGGCGAAAGTCATTGTCTACACCGACCATGCAGCCATTCGTTACTTGTTGGCTAAGAAAGATGCAAAGCCGCGCCTTATTCGATGGATTCTCTTACTTCAAGAGTTTGACCTAGAGATCCGCGATAAGAAGGGATCCGAGAATTCAGTTGCGGATCACCTCAGCCGGCTACCGGAATCCTCCCGCGAGGCGGATAACCCACCCATAGACGATTCATTCCCCGATGAGCACTTACACGTCTTGGAGCGTTTGATGGACCTACTTACTTCACCCCACGATGGAGGTGAAGTATGGGGTGAGGGAACCTCCTACCTCGTTTGAGACACATCATGGTCCAGCTAGCGACCTTAAATCAAGCGCTTCTTGGGAGGCAACCCAAGGTATTGCTTTCTTTTCCCATTTTCTAGTCTAGATTAGATAGTTCTTGTTTTTGCTTTGCTTTGCTTTGTTTTTGGCATTCTGGACAGACAACAGGGAATATCTAAGGAGGAGCACAACTGGAAGGACAGAAGTTCGAGATTCTGAGAAGACAGAAACACCTCGGTTACTGTCAGAGCACCTCGACCGAGTTGATTCTTGAGCAACCGAGGCGACTAGGGTTTCTGCAAAAACGCCTCGGTCCATACCACCTCGGTCCGGTCGAGACCATCTCGACCGAGGTGACAGCAGATCCAGGAACGGTATAAATTGGGAAAAAATTTATTTTTACCTTTTTATCTTCTTCACCTCGACCGCGGCGACAGTCCACTTCGCTCTCTCTCGTTCCTTGCTCGTTTTCGAAGATTTCTGCTTCTAAACCGTGATTGAAGGGTAGAGGAATCGATCGCAACAACAGATCTGCAAAGAAATCGAGCGAATCGACCGAAACGAGGTAAAACAAGTCGAAACCCTAACTCGTTCGTTCGCTTTGATTTGGGCTTTGGTTGCCCCTGATTTTGCTGAGAAAGGATTTAAGTACCCCTTAGGAAGCAATTGTAGTGATTTTGGGGGGAAAAGAACTGAATTTCTGAGAGTGGAATCGCGTCTGTCTTCGCCTCGGTCCAGTCGACCTGCACCTCGGTCGAGGTGATTCTTGGAGCTTGTCAGTCGACCGAGGTAGTCTGACAGTATTGATTGAAGATGAGTTCTGACAGGTTGTTAGCCCTTAGAGATAGATCCTCTCCTTCCCCTTCCTCTTCCTCATCCCGACCTTCTATCCCGGTGATCCATGAGAGACACCGGGTAGATTATGAGCGCATTGCTAGCCGTCCAGTGATCGCACCTAGATTTCTGGACATTTCTGCTTTTGACTGTCTCCACGTAGATGGAGAGCTTAGGAGGATGATCACCACCGTAGGGCTGGATCAGTTTACTGAGATCCGAGCCCCAGCCTACTTAGAGCCGACCCTTGAGTTTGTCAGCTCCTTCACTTACCTCCCCACAGAGAGGGCGGTGAAGTACCGGTTGATGAACCGGAACTATTTAGTACCTCTAGACCACTGGAGAGATATTTTTGGCTTCCCTGCCCCCACTGCTGTAGACTTCCCGACCCGAGCTGTAGCTAGAGAGTTCTGGGGTCAGATCGCCCACATTACAGAGCATGCAGATAGGTGGCGCCCTGGTGATTCCAGGGAGAAGCTTATCTTCCACCTTGCTTTTCGATTAGCCCACAGGATCTTCAGCGAGACGCTTCTGGCGCGTACTGAGACGCCCTAGAAGGTCCGACAGGGGGAGCTCTTTGCTTTGTACTGCATGGTTACAGGTGGATACCCTGACTTTGGATTGATGCTGGCAGAGGATCTGCACAGGATCAAGGCCAAAGGGAAGGGAGATATATGCTGTGGAGGGATAGTGACCCATATCGCTACTTATCAAGATATGGATCTGAGTAGGTGTACTATGGTGGCGGCTGCCAAGCCGCTCGGACTTCAGGAGATGATCACACGGAGGATTCTAGTTCCCCGTGGTTTGACTACACCTTACGTCGCTATGCCATGGGAGCTGACTGCACCTCAGGGCATCAGATGGTCTGCACAGTTCTCTGTTTTTGATCCACACTACTAGCAGACAGCATGGGCTCCACTGATGGAGGATTACAGAGAGGCAGCAGCTGCCCCTGCTGCAGAGGAGGAGGAGGAGGCTGAGGATGAGGACGACGATGAGGACACAGTAGATGAGAGAGGAGGTGGCGTCCCGATGGACACAGGGACAGATACAGCTGGGACGAGCGCACCACCTATTATAGATCTGGACGACGAGGAGGACACTGAGCCGGCGCCAGCTGAGACTTCTCCAGTCAGACCTGCTAGACGCAGGAGGCATGGAGTGAGGGATAGAGCTGCTCACCGACGGATTGATGACCTGACGGATCAGGTTATCGACACATATGCTGCACTTTCGCTGGATATCCGCGAGATGCAGGAGCGGCAGCATCATCAGCACATCATGGCTCAGCTGCAGTTCGAGCGCATCATGGGCCATCCTTACGATCCGACTCTGTATCCCTACATACCACCACCACCACCGGATCGAGACTATTGAGGAGCTGCTGGATTTTCTTTATTATATTTTTATGCAGTTCGGCTTTTATCCGGTGAGTTCTCTCTTGTTTAGACTTTTATTATACCCACTGGGACAGTGTGTCTCAAGTATGGGGTGTTTGTTATTTGACTACGTGACTACGTGATGTATTTGACACCTTTGATGTATTTTATTTATCGGATATTTTCGTATTTATGCTTCATTGCCTTTATATGATTATCTGATATTACATGCATACCTACAGGTTATTTGATTGAGAAAAACGTCGAAACTGAAAAAAAAATGGTTTTAAAAAAAAAAATTTTTTTTGATCTCGACCGAGTCAGTCTTGGCCAAACGAGGCGTTTCACCTCGGTTGAACCAAGAACACCTCGACCGAGGTGTGTTAACTGAGAGTTTTCGAAAACGAATTTTTGTTACTTATCTGGATATGACCTCAGTGAAGATCTTGTTTACTGACTGGTTTTAAATTCTTTATGTGTTTGAAAGGTTTTATAATATGTTTAAGTTGCTAAATGCTTTGTTTGAAATTATTGGCATGTTTAATACTTTGTTTTTATCCAAATTATGTTGAATTTGAAGGTTGACACCACAAGATAAGTTCTCTCACTTTCTTCCTGGAAAGACCAAGGCAATTCATTCTTCTCTCTTCTTCTTCTTGATCATGCTTAGCCCCTCATATACATTTTGCCTCCCTTTACCTATCCGGGAATTTGGAAGCAAGCGAAGTGGTGAAAGCAAGTGAAGTTAAAGTTGAGAAGTTGGCTGGAAGTGAAAGTGCTAGAAAGTAATAATAGGTTTGGGGAAGTCAATCATGAAGATGAGTAACTCGGCACCATTCACATAGCCGGGTGTTTGTGTCTTGCCAAAGTCGGATTGAGCGATATTCCTAACGGGTCATGGTATGTGCATCAAGGGTTTGATGCATCTCGAGAAATTGATGATTGCAGATTTCCTAGGCTTCGGTTATTGTGCACCTCTGTCCATGCATCCCAAAAAGTAAAGTAAAAAGAAAAAAAAGTGGAATAAGCAAAGCTTATTGGTGGAAGATGTTGCAAGTCAAAGTAGAAGTGAAGTTCATCCTTTTCCCGGATTCTATCACCACATTACCTTACATACATCCCTATCCTACACGTTTCTTGACCTTTTCTTTTGGGAAGCCCTTGAGACCTTGAGCTTGTTGATTGACTTAGCGGTTTAAACTGGATTATACATGATTAATTTTGATAATTATGATTTATTATGCATTCTATGATTTTATGCAAAGATGAACAACTTTTCTATATTTATAAAATGTTTTGAGCATATTGAGTTTTTAATTTCCAGGAAGTACTCTCTTAGAGTGATCTATGATAGTTGCACACCATAAAATGTTTTTGAAAGACTTTTCATTTATTTTCTTGACTTATAATCCATTCTATCGTGTCTTCTATATGCGGAACTTGCTTGGGGACAAGCAAGGGCTAAGTATGGGGTATTTTGATAGCATGAATTATAGTCTATATTTTGGGGTTTGTTTTGACGTTTTATCTTTCATAATCTGCATGTTTGTATGTACATTATGTGATTTTACTACCATTTCATCTACCTTTGCGAGAATCGAGGTCTACACCTAGTTTCGTTGTAATTGCAGGTAATTTGGTACGTTTCGCATCAAAAAGGAGCAAAAGGAGTCATGAGTCATTTGGAGCTACATCCAGGGAGCATAGCCATGGATTAAAGATTTACTTTGGACCAGTTTTGAGAGATTTCACATTCAGTTATGACTCACCTCGGTTGACCAGAGATTCACCTCGACCGAGGTGATCCAGAGACGCCGACTCGACCGAGGCGAACACCTAGGACGCGGCGAGAATATTTTATTCTTGGCTGAGATCTTTTATCTTTGGAAGGTGATCTTATATTTTTGGGCTTGGCTCCTGGAAGGAAGAAGATCATATATTTTACCTATATTTATGGGAGAATATCTTTCTAAAATTTATTATCTTTGGAGGGTTATTTTCCTATAAAAAGGGTCGGATTTCCCATAATTCGGGCATCCGCTTAGAGCTGGACATCACGCTATACCGTCGATCAGGGTTTACAGCAGCAGCAACCTACTCCAGTTGGGAGAGATTCGAAGAGCCTTTTTGAAGGTTGAAGGAAGATTGAAGTCCATAGCTTTTATAGCTTTATTGAAGGGTTTTGTAAGATTGTCTTCAATTCCCTCAATTGTTGTCTTGTCTTTTTGGATTGCTATCCAAGGAACGCTTTGTTGTGATATTTGATTCAGTTATTGAAGTCTTTTCATTAAATTATTCTTTGTTCAAATATTCACCTTCTTCCCATATATTTTAATACTTTCATTATGATGATGAGTGGCTAATTTCCTTGTGTGATTCTAGGGTGATTGGCTGAAGGTTGTGGGAAAAACGATGATAGAATAATCTTAGATTCCAGTAGGATCCTGAAAGTTCGAGTTTTTAACCTTAACCCTAAGCATCTCGTTCAGTCGATGAACACCTCAGCCGGGGTGGAAACTGGCTGACCGAGGTGACTTATCTGATCCATAACTGAGAGTTAAGTGTTAGAGTTTGCCAAATCCTATTCTTATTACACCTTTCCTGGTTCAAAGCAAGCTTAGGATGAGACTTACCCGGTAATTCCTTAGTTTGTGTACCAACGATCATAAGTGTAGGTAATAAAGGTTTATCCTTTATTGGGGTTTGAGTGTGCTTCCATCCCATCTTTGTGAGTTAGCCTGAGACTTACCCGGTAAAGGTTGATTCTATTCCCTTAGATGGTGTGTTAGTTTGAGGTTATAGTTCTTTATCTTGATTCCTTGAGACTTACCCGGTAATAGGAGTTACGGTTTAGGATTAGTGTGTAGTGAGACTTACCCGGTGATCTACTCCACTTTAGTAACACCTTCCCCACGCAAAAATCTCGGCTTTGTCCGCTTATCTATAGATCTTGAGTTGGAACCACAACTAGATGCTTTAATCCCTAGAATTGCATGTTTGCTTTATTGACTTCTTATTCATCTTTGATTGTGTTAATCACTCTTGTGGTTAGTATTGACATAAGCACACCGTATTGACTTTGTTTCACCGAGTCCCTGTGATCGACCCCTGGAATTTTCTTGCTTTTACTACGATTGACCTGTACACTGCGGGTTCGCATCCTTGTTTTAAGCTTAAGTCTAGGGTTATAAATTTAAAGCTTGCACACACCGTTTGGAGCGAACAGTTCCAGACCATGCACATGCAAATTCTTCATGCGCCCTAGGCCACACAAATGTAGACTCCGCATGCATGTGGCATGGGGCGCATGCGGACTTTGCATTGGTGGCTCTTATGCGCGCAAGTAGTAGAGGTTTCTCTTGTTTTGCTTTCTCCGTTGCCCGCTTAGTTCCTTTCGTGGGTGTGGTGGTGATAGAGAGGGAAGTAGAGGTTTCTCTAGTTTGGCAAGTCATTTGAAAAGACAACACTTATCTGTGATAGAGCGCAAGAATGAGGTGCACGGCATTCTTGAGTGTGACCTTGATGTTTTTGTGGTGTTTGTGGAGGTTTTGGCAGTTCTCGCGATGTGATTGTGTGACATGTGTATGAGTCTTCATGATTTGAGTCGTGAGTGTCGTCACCCTAATTACTCTGTTTATGCTTTTAGGGAAAATGATGGATACATTATGGGTATTTTGAGACCGGTTGTGGGTATCTCGAGGCCGTTTGATGTAGATCAGATTGTTGTTGATGGTAGGGGTATGGTGTTAGATGCTGGTTTGTTGGAGAGGGTTATGCGCGTTCCTATTAATACTGTGAAAAACATTTCTCATAGTTGTTGTCTTGGCTTCTCTCAAGCCCCTTCTGAAGGTGGTTGTTGAGCCAGGTTGCGTGGATGCTTGGGTTAGGTTATTTTTGCTTCCTCGTTTTATGTTTGTAGGTGTGCAGGCCTATGAGTAGGTGAGATAGAAGGTCGAAGGTAGAAAGTCGATCCAACATCAACAGATTTTACAGGCCTTGTCTACTTGGGGAGAGGATGAAGGTGTTTCTAGTCTTGGCAGGTGATGTTAGATGGTTCAGAGCATATGGATATTGTGAGGGTAGATGGTGACTCAAGGAATGGAGATGGTATGGAGAAGAACCCTAATATCAAGCAATGTCTTTGTAAGGTTTCAAGTGTGCATTTTACGGCGTTGTTAAACTTTTGTGCTCCTTTGGAGTTGCTTCTTATAACAATGAGACTTTGAAGGCATTGGAGGCTCAACACCCCTACACACCTCCTCCTTCTAAGCCCGATACCTCTTGTGGTAGAGATGGCTTGAGAGAAAAACACCTTTTAGATGCCATGTATGGTGAAGGTTTGCGGTTGTCACGGGTCTTTTGAGAGCGCTTTCATCAGTTGTTAATTTGTGGTTGAGAGTGAGTACTATTTGGAGGCGGTTGGTGTCCAAAGTTGCTACGAAGAGAGTAGGTAAAGGTATGAGAGATTATCTTGGAGATTTTAAGTTTGGGGTCTATATCCCACATGGTGCTGAGGCTATACTACATAGTGTTAATAGGATTTTGAGCAAACGTCACACTGATGGTTCTTTGGCTATGTTGATATTGGATGTTTCTAATGCCTTCAACTTGGTGGATATAATTGTTTTACTTAGGTAAGTAAGGGGAAAATGTCCGTCTATCTCTTTATGGGTTGATTTCTTGTATGGTCAGGCTGCCCAACTGTACATTGGTCATGGGTTTATCTGTTCGGCTACCGGTGTGCAAT
The DNA here is from genome assembly GCA_033239125.1 of Fagopyrum homotropicum. Taxonomy (NCBI): domain Eukaryota; kingdom Viridiplantae; phylum Streptophyta; class Magnoliopsida; order Caryophyllales; family Polygonaceae; genus Fagopyrum; species Fagopyrum homotropicum. The sequence continues at coordinate 17,624,867 of BSWB01000007.1, forward strand.
AAGGGGACCCTTTGGGACCGCTTCTTTTTCCCTATGTCTTGCACCCACTTCTTTGTAGGATCAGAGACAGTTGCACAACTCTTCTACATGCTTAGTATCTTGACGATGGTACTATTATTGGCCAGTTAGAGGAAGTGGCTAGAGTGCCTGATATCATTCGAGAGGTTGGCCCGAGTTTTGACCTCGTGTTGAAGGTTTGCAGGACTGAGCTCTTTTGGCCTTTGTGTGATGGCTCAATGCTTAGAGATGGACTATTCCCTCTTGGCATTGTGAGGCCGGCGTGGGGTGTTAAATTGTTAGGCGGGGCAAATATGATGGATTTGTTAGAGAGCTAGTCATGAAGAGAGTTGTTAAGGCGGTTGAGCTTATGCACCTTCTTACACAGTTGCGGGACCCGCAAAGTGATTTATGGGGGTCCTTTTTTCGGGGACTTTTCTACCGGCGTAGCGTGTTAAGTTGTATGGGCTTTGCTAAGATGTATTTTAGCCTGAGGACTTGTCTACCGGAGCATGGAGAGTGTGTAACAACTTATTTTGATTCGGAATATGTAAATCGGTCGAGGATATTGTGGTTTATGGGGGTCCTTTTTTCGGGGATCTTCAATGGCGACTTGCTTCTTTGCCTATTTGGTTTAGGTGTCTTGGTTTATATCCTGCTATGGAGACCTCTTCTGTTTCTTTTGTGGCCTCTAGGGATCCAGTCTTGGACCCTTCAAGACCATATATTGCGGGACAGTGGAGTAGTTGATATGGTCCTTGAGTTTTTTTGAGCATCGGTCAAACTTCAAACTCTATTTCTAATTTCAATCTTTCTAGTTTTACTATCAATAACACCATCCCCCCTAAATCCCAACATGCTTTCGTGAGTGCTCTTTTCGGTAAGATAATGCAGCTGTTGGAAGCGACTTTTGATTTGACCCTTAGATCTAAAGCAATTTTTAATAGCCAAGCCTTCCTTCTTTCCATACCCATCGATGCACTTGGATAGTGTATGTCTCCTTTTAAGTATCGTGCGATCCTTAAGTATCACCTTATGATTCATTTGTTTCCGGTCGATGCAATTTGTCTTATGCCCAATTGTTGAAGGTTTATGATGTTTTTGGGGAGCATGCGGTTCATTGTAACGAACTCCTTGATTTCAAATATAGGCATGATTTGGTTCGTGATTTTTTATGTGACGTGCTTAAGAGAGCAGGGATTTCGGCTAAGAAGGAGGCACATGTGACCTTCTTGATTGATCCGCGTGAAGGAAGGTCTACGTTGAGGCCGGCGGATGTGTTAGTATTTGGATGGGTGGGAGGCACATGTTTGTATTGATTTGACAGGGATTTCCCCTCTGGTTTATTTAGGTAACGGGCCTTTTTTGGTGGGTAAGGTGACCCTCAACGCGGCCTTTGTGAAGGTGGCTAAGCAAGAAAGAGCTTGCATAAAAAACCAACATGGGTTTCTTCCGTTCGCTTTTGACACATTTGGTTTTCTTGTGTCAAATGCCGTTGAGATTCTTAAAAGGGTGCAACGGATCTTGCATGGTTAATTTTGTTGTGTCGCCTAGGTCTTCAGACGTAGTTCTTAGGAAGATTGGGTTTGCTATTCAGAAGGGGTTGGCGGCAAGCTTGTTGCCCGCCTACCTTCTACCTCGGTGTAATTCATTATGATACATCTTGCTAGATTAATAAAGAGTTGCTCTCTTTACTCGTAGAAAAGCCGCTTATTCAACTTGTTCATTAAATATCATAATTGTTAGAGACACATTGTACTATTTACAAACTAGCCAATTGGACGCATTATGACGTTGTTGAATGATTTAACTTAGGTGCATTCCGATGGCGGTGAAAAAATGAGCGTCAATGCATACCGCAACACAGACAACACTGAGAATAAAATCTTGTAACGTGGTAATATGTTACGGTAGCTAAACCAATAATAAGCATCATCATCCAACAGTTACGTTGGCAAGGTCTATGTAGCGCGTATAAACATTCTTCACGAGGACCTCTAGTGGAGGGTGGGCACACGCCTACAAAAAAAGCAATCAATTAGCCCATATACATAATTATATTTCAAAATAGAGAATATCTATGTAATAGTATATACGAGACATGTCTTCTATAAATTTATTTTTCTTACAACTCCACAACAAAATCACTACGGACAATCAAGTAATAATTGTCATCCGACTATCCCGGAACCAAGGCATTGACTCGGTAACCATAATTATCATCTCCGGGAACATCATTTGCTGCAATGACATATGGAAACATAAAATTATGATTCTCACCCAAACCCCAGGTGTACGATCCATCACAATCATGTCCCTTGCCTTGAGTCTTCCCACAACCGCAGGATGACCTCGGAGACTACTAGTCGGAGGATACAAGTCACATCAAGCTCGATTTGCTTTCTTGTACATGGTCATCAACGTCCCCTCGAGGTACTCCATCAATAACGAATACGATTTACAATACACCCGCATATATCTCAAATGCTTCTCTTAACTACCAATGAATTGTGACTCAAATAGAACACTACAATGAGACATGAATACCGCTTGTAGCTCATTTGAATGTCTCAGTGCCGGCGCCCATGCCCGATATTTTATGTTGCACTTGATACAAAATATGCATAACATACATTTCACATTCGGAAAGACAATGTCCAAGGTTTTGACCCACTCTCAATCTATAGTGATGACCCTCAATATTTTGTTGTTGTAAGTATACCAAAGCCTATTTAAGGCTCACTCCTAGTGATTGAAGTTCTCCTTTGCCATTAATATAAAATCATCGAGAAACATCAATTTTGTGTTAGTGATCCCAACAATCTCAAATGCGGACATACATTAACACAAATTCAAAGCTTTATTAGTCAAAGGTGGAAAAAGGACTTGTCAAACGACTGATGAGGGGAGAGGGGAGAGGGGGAGGGGGGGGGGTGATCGATCGACGTACAACTCTTCGAAATATATACAAAAATCTCGAATGAAAACTGAATGAAAAATCTAATGGATGAATTGCCTTATTTATAGGAGGATTTATAACCGGATCCTTTTTGCAAATCAAATGTTAATCTATCAAATTCTATATTTTAACTAAAGATAGAATTTTCCAAATGGACCTACTAAAAGATAAAAAGGTTCAAATGGACAAGCTAAAAGATAGCCTAAAATAAAAGGGAATAGCAAATAGAAAATATTGCCGCAGAGCGAATGTTGTAAGGCCGGTTGATCGGCTAGTAGGGCCCGCTTGGCCGACACCTTCGGAAATGCTTTGGAATAAGTCTCTCTTGACTCGTGGTCACATGCTCAACATATGCACAGGCGGCCGGTTGATCATCTCATGAATATTTAATGAATATTTAATGTTTGGTTGTGTGTTCTTATTTCTAAGCTTCTCTTCTAGGTCTCAATTGAGAGTAAAAACCTAAATGAGTTGCATTGTTAGAGAACTATACTATGAATTTAAAGTTATTTGAGACGAAATCAAGATTTATATTTTTTCTTTGTTGATTTCATCCATGAAAGTCTTGATTTTATTGATTTGTGCCTAGTGTGAGAGCATGATGTAATGAAAAGATGTTAACAACCTTCTAGTTCTTAGGTTCCTTTGATTTGCATTAATTATAACAACGTACATGTAGATTGATTGAACCATTTCATGATCTCACAAAGTCGGTGTATTTAGTTGATAAAACCATCAAAAGCATGCTTGTGCCTGATGTGATTGAACGAGCTCTATGATCTTGTTGAATGCCATGGATTGGCGGGACTAGACATTAATATTAGATTCTTCTCTTTATTATCTCATTCTACCTCACTTGATAACAACTTGATTGATGATTTGAAAGCTTTTTTTTACCTTTTATGACTTAGACATCTTAGATTGAAAAATGACAATTTGAAACCAAGTATTTGTGGATACGACCTTGATTTCTATTATATATATATATATATATATTATAATTATATGTACTGCGCACTTGTGGTTGTATTGTCTTGTTTGAGAACCATCAGTGCTCTTTTAGTCCCTTACAAAGTATCGTCGTTAACAGTTAGTTATATATCTTATACAACATTGCCCCGTGTAGCGATGATTGATAACTCATCGACCTATAATCTTTATACGATAAACAACCTAACAACTGCTACATCGTTAGATATCCTTCTAATTCTTTCTAGAAGTTGAATAATAAATGCTGATAGCATGAATTATAGTCTATATTTTGGGGCCTGTTTAGACGTTTTACCTTCAATAATCTGCATGTTTGTATGTATATTATGTGATTATATTGTCGTTTCATCTACCTTTGCTGGAATCGAGGTCTACACCTAGTTTTGCTGTAATCGTAGGTAAAATGGCACATTTTGGACTAAAAAGGAGCAAAAAGAGCAAAGGAGTCATTGGAGCTACATCCAGGAAGCATAGCCATGGATTAAGGATTTACTTTGGACCAGATTTGAGAGATTTCACATTCAGTTGTGATTCACCTCGGTTGACTACAGTACCAACTCGACCGAGGTGATCTAGAGGAGTTGACTCGACCGAGGCGAACACCTGGGACGCGGCGAGAATATTTTATTCTTGGCCGAGATCGTTTATTTTTGGAAGGAGATCTTATATTTTTGGGCTTGGCTCCTGGAAGGAAGAAGATATACTAGATCATATATTTTACCTATTTTTATGGGAAGAGATCTTTTTAAGATATCTTATCTTTGGAGAGTAATTTTCCTATAAAAAGGGTTGGATTTTCCACAAATCCATATCATGCTATACATTCCGCATACGACGGAGAATCCGCTTACACCGCAGCAGCCATACTCCAGTTGGGAGATTTGAAGAACCTTTTTGAAGGTTGAAGGAGGATTGAAGACTATAGCTTTCATAGCTTTTTGAAGGGTTTTTGTAAGATTATCTTAGATTCCCTTCCTTGTTGTTTGTCTTGTTGGATTTCTATCAAAGGAACACTTTTATTGTGATATTTGATTCAGTTATTGAAGTCTTTTCATTAAATTCTTCTCGTTCAAATATTCACCTTCTTTCCATATATTTGATTAACACTTTCATGATGATGAGTGGCTAATTTCCTTGTGTGATTCTAGGGTGATTGGCTGAAGGTTGTGGGAAAAACAATGATAGAATAATCTTAAATCACAGTAGGACCCTGAAAGTTCGAGTCTTTACCTTAACCCTAAGCATCTCGCTCAATCGATGAACATCTCGGCCGGGGTGGAATTCTTTTGACCGAGGTGACTTATCTGATCCGAAACTGAGAGTTAAGTGTTAGAGTTTGCCAAATCCTATTCTTATTATACCTTTTCTGATTCAATGCAAGCCTAGGATGAGACTTATCCGGTAATTCCTTTGTTTGTTTACCAAAGATCATAAGTGTAGGTAATAAAGGTTTATCCTTTATTGGGGTTTGAGTGTGCTTTCATCCCATCTTTGTGAGTTAGCCTGAGACTTACCCGGTAAAGGTTGATTCTATTCCCTTAGATGGTGTGTTAGTTTGAGGTTATAGTTCTTTATCTTGATTCCTTGAGACTTACCCGGTAATAGGAGTTACGGTTTGGGATTAGTGAGTAGTGAGACTTACCCGGTGATCTATTCCACTTTAGTAACACCTTCCCTATGCAAAAAATCTCAGCTTTGTCCGCTTATCTTTAGATCTTGAGTTGGAACCACAACTAGATGCTTTAATCCCTAGAATTGCATATTTCCTTTATTGACTTCTTTATCATCTTTGATTGTTTTGATCACCTTTTGTGGTTAGTATTTACGAAGCTTACCGTTATCGACTTTGTTTCACTAAGTCCCTGTGATCGACCCCTGGAATTTCTTGCTTTTACTACGATTGACCCGTACACTGCGGGTTCGCATCCTTGTTTTAAGCTTACGTCTAGGGTTATAAATTTAAAGCTTGCACACACCGTTTGGAGCGAACAAGTTTTTGGCACCGTTGCCGGGGACTTGGTCTAGGCCGAGCCGGTTGCGGTGACCCTTTGGGGCACTTGCCCCCCGTGTCTACTATCCACTCTACTTGAGTGACTTTTGCAGGTTCTTTCTTAGGTTTATGCGAAGAACCCGCACTGGGAAGGAAATCATTCCTTACGATCCCGAACCAGAAAAGATATACAAACGACGCTTGAGAGAAGCGAAGATGGCCAACCAGGACAACCGCGATCTTGAGGCCGAACTGAGGGAGGCGTTAGAACAACTACGCCTCAACAAGGAAGAATTACGACTGGAAAAGGAGGAAACTCGCGCTAAGACTGAAGCGATCGAAGCAGATATGGTGGCCTTACGAGACCAGTATCTACTTCGACCAAGGGAGGATCCCGTTCCAGACCCTCGACCGAGGCAGGTCCTAGCACCAGTCGCCCCGGCCGATGTACTCCCACCTCGGATGCCTGTCCGAGGTGCTCTTTTTGCAGGAAACCCGCAAACCCTAGGTCAAAGGATGGACCCCAATCAACAACTGAGGCGTCCAGGAGTTAACCTAGGAGATCCAGCGGACCATGATTACGAACTTCAACCGCAAGTTCTTTCCATGATTCGCCAATGTCAGTTTGGAGGGCTAGAGAAGGAATCCCCACATCAACATCTTCAAAACTATGAGATCTTGATGGAGACCTTGAGACCCTCAAGAATTGAAAACAACAACTACAAGCTAAGACCTTTTTACTTTTCTTTAAAAGATAGAGCTCTTACTTGGTATCAATCTCTTCCTCCAGGAAAAATCAGCACTTGGGAGGAGATGACTACAGAATTCTTAACTAAATTATTTCCCCCCTCTAAGACCGCTGAAATGAGAGGGAAGATCAATGCCTTCATCATGAAGGACAAGGAGAGCTTGTCCAAGTCATGGGAGAGATTCAAGGATATTCTTTTGGATTGTCCACATCATGGGATTCCAAAGATCGAGTTGTTGGAGATATACTTCAAGGGATTGGACGGAAACACCCAGTTCAACCTCCAACTACTTTCCGCCGGTACCTTTATGGACATGGCGATTGACGAAGCTTGGGACTTCATTGAGAAGCAAGCTTTGCATATGGAGAAATATTCCCACCAAGGAGCTGAAGGTGGGGTTAAAAGAGTCAACTTTTAAGAGGAATCCTCAAACAACCAGCTCACGTCTTTGAAGAATGACGTGAAGCAATTGAAGGAACTCTTGGTTGCTCAAACCAAGAAGGAAGATCAAGGAGAAAGGAACAACAACAATGGATACCGTAACAACAACTACGGTTCCCGGAACAACAACTACAACAACGACAATAGAGGATCCAACAACAATAATTGGAGGGCGAACAACCAAAATTCTGGTAACAATCATTCTAACTCCAACTCTAACGATTCCTCTAATCCTTTCCTCTCTTCCCTTTCTTCTTCTACTCCATTAAAGAGTCAGGAGCCTGTATCAAGTTCATCCCAACCGGAAAAGAAAGATGCGGTGATGGAGGCTATCTTGATCAAGCTTAATGCTATGGAGACATCCATGACTTCATTTTCGAGGGCACAAAAAGCCCTTGAACAACAACTTGCTAGTAAGGCGAATGAAGCGCCAAGAGATCCAGGGAAGCTTCCAGCAAGAACGGAGAGCAACCCTAAGGGACAGATTATGGCCATAACAACCAGGAGTGGACTGCAAACTGCAGATCCAACACCTCGGTCCGTGCCAGTAATAACGAAGACCACCTCGGTCCAGGTGCAGTCGAAGAACACTTCGGCCGAGATGCAACCGAGGTGGAGCCACTGAGAGAGTCGGACAAAACTGAAGCTTATGACCCACCTCCTGCATACAAACCACCACTTCCATTCCCCCAGTCAAGGGCCAGAGCACATCTAGACAAACTTTTCGGTAAGTTCCTTGACTTGATGAATAAACTGCACATTAACATTCCTTTCCTTGATGCTATACTAGGGATGCCCGCCTACGGGAAATTTTTGAAAGAGATCTTGTCAAGGAAAAGGAAGCTAGAAGATTTTGGTGAAGTTAGGATGACATCTAAATCCTCGGAGCTTATTCAAATCATGAAGGAGAAGATGCCACCCAAATTGAGAGATCCCGGCTCCTTTTGCATTCCCATTCAAGTTGGGGATGTCACTTGCGAAGCCTTATGCGATCTAGGGGCCAGCGTGAGCATCATTCCGCTGGAACTATGTGTGAAGATCGGACTTGGAGAGCCCAAGCCGGTCAAGATTCGATTGTACATGGCGGATCGCTCCATTACCCATCCCGTGGGAATTTTGGAAGACGTTCCGGTCAAGTTAGGTAATTTCTATCTACCTATAGACTTTTTCGTACTTGACATTCCCGCAGATTATCCAGTTCCTATTATTCTCGGGAGGCTATTTCTAGCAACTTCGGGTTGCAATGTGGATTGTAAGAACGCCAAGTTGAGATTCAACATTGGTGGAGATGAAGTGGAATTCGCATTACTTACGGCCATGAAGGGAGAGCAGCTGGGAGACGATATCTTCAACATCTATGATGAAGAAGAATCAAGGGAATTGGTGAGCTCTATCCTTATTAACGATCCACTCGAAAGAGTTATCAGTTTTAGTTTAATGGAGGAAGGTATAGATGCTTCTTGTGATGCAGATATACGGAGCTTAAAGGCGTTGGAAGAAGATCCAAGAGCTAAAACTGAGAAGCTAATCCAGGAGACGAAGATCTCCAGTTTCAGTTCCAGTTACAATACCTCGACCGAGGCACTTCCTGGACTGAGCGAGGCGACTGAAGAACATCTCGGTCAACGCCTTCGCACCTCGACCGAGGTCGAAGGCGAGATGATATCAACTGAGACTACTGAAAATAACAAACTTCTCACTCCTTTCTCTGACATTCACCCTCAGTTGGTGGAACAGTCTATCCACCAACTTTCTAATAATAAAGAACCTTGGTATGCTGATATTGTGAACTATCTTGTTTGCCAGGAAATACCACCCGGATTGACGTACTCTCAAAAGAAGAGATTCTTCAAGGAAGTACGCCATTACTACTGGGATGAGCCGCTACTATTTAAGCGCGAGCCGGATGGAATGCTTCGAAGATGCATTCCGGAAGATGAAGTTAATAGCGTCATACGGCATTGTCATTCACTTCCTTGTGGGGGACATGCTAGCACCGATAAGACATGCGCTAAGGTATTACGCTCCGGTTTCTTTTGGCCTACATTATTTAAGGATGTGCAATCGTTTGTTGTTTCTTGTGATGCATGCCAAAGAACAGGGAATCTATCGAGGAGGAATGAGATGCCACTTAATAACATTCAAGAAGTGGAAATCTTTGATATGTGGGGCGTAAATTTCATGGGACCTTTCCCATCTTCCGGAGGGAACCTCTATATTCTTCTAACAGTTGATTACGTCTCTAGATGGGTTGAAGCCATTGCTTCTCCCACCAATGACGCCAAAGTGGTTGTGAAGTTTTTTTAACAAGACTATCTTTCCACGTTTTGGGACTCCGCGCATCATTATCAGCGATGGAGGGACGCATTTCATCAACCGGAAGTTTAAAGCACTTCTATCGAAGTATGGGGTAACCCACAAGGTAGCAACCCCTTATCACCCTCAAACTAGTGGACAGGTTGAGATCTCGAATAGAGAAATCAAAGCAATTTTGGAGAAGACCGTCTCTAGAACGAGGAAGGATTGGTCCATGAAATTGGACGACGCTTTTGGGCCTACAGGACCGCATTTAAGACTCCCATAGGTACCACCCCTTATAATTTGGTATATGGGAAGTCTTGTCATTTGCCCGTGGAGTTAGAACACAAGGCATATTGGGCGATCAAGTGGTTGAACTTTGACATCAAGGAAGCCGGCGAGAAGCGGCTAGTGGATATCAATGAGCTGGAGGAGCTGCTTTTGAACGCTTACGAGAATGTCAAAATCTATAAGGAAAGGATGAAGAAATGGCATGACAAGCACATCATCCCTAAGGAGCTTAAAGAGGGAGACTTAGTTCTACTCTTCAACTCCCGCCTCCGCCTCTTTCCAGGTAAGTTGAAATCTAAATGGACCGGACCTTACGTTGTGAAATATGTTTTTCCTCATGGTACAGTTGAGATATGGGGCGAAGCAAGCGGAAGCTTCAAGGTCAATGGTCATAGACTCAAGAAATACAAACCGGAAATTCCGGTTGAGGAGATTGCACCATTATACCTTATGTGAGAGACGTCGTACGGTCCAGCTAGCGACCTTAAATCAAGCGCTTCTTGGGAGGCAACCCAAGGTATTGCTTTCTTTTCCCTTTTTCTAGTCTAGCTTAGATAGTTTGCTTTTGCTTTGCTTTTGTTTTGTTTTTGGCATCCTAGACAGATAACAGGTGACATCTAAGGAAGGAATACAAACCAGGAGCATAACTGGAAGGACAGAAGTTCGAGAATTTGAGAGGACGGAGTCTGACTGAGACACACCTCGGTTGCTGTCAGAGCACCTCGACTGAGCTGATTCTTGAGCAACCGAGGCGACTAGGGTTTCTGAAGATCCACCTCGATCCGTACCACCTCGGTCCAGTCGAGACCACCTCGACCGAGGTGACACCAGATCCAGAAAGGGTATAAAAGGGGGATTAATTTTCTCTCTCTTCTGTTTTACCCTTCCTCGACCGCGGCGCTCCCTTTCACCTCGCCCTTCGATTCTTGCTCGTTTTCGAAGATCTTCGCTTCCAAACTACGATTAAAGCGTAGAGGATCCCAATGCAACGTCGATCTGCGAAGAAATTGAACCGAAACGGCCGAACGAGATAAAAAGAGAACAAAACCCTAACCTCGCTATTTTTGCTTCGATTTGGGCTTGGATTGCCCCACATTTGCTGAGAAATAAATTAAGTACCCCATAGGAACCAGTTGTAGTGATTTTGGGGGAAAAGAACTGGATTTTTGAGGAAATCAATCGCGCAGCACATCGCCTCGGTCCAGTCAGCCTGTGCCTCGGCCGAGGTGTTCTTGAGTGGTGTCAGTTTGACCGAGGTGGTCTGACAGAGTAGTTGCAAGATGAGTTCTGATAGGAGACTTGTCCTGAGAGATAGACACTTCCCTTCCCCTTCCTCTTCCTCTTCTAGACCTCGTCGACCGGTGATCCACGAGCGACACTAGGTCGACTATGACCGTATTTCCGGCCGTCCAGTGATTGCACCACGCTTCCTGGACGTGTCAGCCTTTGATTGTCTCCAGGTGGATGGAGACCTTAGACGGATGATATCGATGGTAGGGCTGGATCAGTTTACTGAGATCCGTGCACCTGCCTACCTAGAGCCCACCCTAGAGTTCATTAGCTATTTCACCTACCTCCCCACAGAGCGAGCTGTGAAGTACCGGTTAATGAACCGGAACTTCCTAGTACCCTTGGATCATTGGAGAGATATTTTTGGTTTCCCGGCCCCCACCGCTGTTAATTTCCCCTCCCGAGCCGTAGCTAGGGAGTTTTGGGGCCAGATTGCCCACATTGTAGATCATGCAGACAGATGGCGCCCTGGAGACTCCAGGGAGCGCATGATCTACCACCTAGCCTTCAGACTAGCCCACCGGATCTTCAGCGAGACACTTCTGGCGCGTATTGAGACGCCCCAGAAGGTCCGACAGGGGAAGCTCTTCAGTTTGTACTGCATGATGACTGGGGGGATCCCAGACTTTAGCTTGATGTTGGCAGAGGACTTGCACAAGATCAAGGCCAAGGCGAAGGGAGACATCTGTTGTAGAGGGATCGTGACCCACATTGCTACTTATCAGGATATGGATGTCAGTGCCTGTACGATGGTGGCGGCTGCCAAGCCGCTAGGACTGCAAGAGATGATCACTCGGCGGATTCTGGTTCCCCGAGGGCTCACCACACCATACGTTGCCATGCCCTGGGAGCCTACTACACCGCAGGGGATCAGGTGGTCAGCCCAGTTTACAGTTTATGATCCTCATTACTGGCAGACCGCTTGGATCCCATTGATGGAGGATGCGAGGGCAGCAGCAGCAGCAGCCGCACCAGCTGAGGAGGAGACTGAGGATGATGAAGTTCATGAGGGTGGAGTTCCTATGGATACAGGGACAGATACTGCTGGGACGAGCGCACCAGTTATTGATCTAGATGATGATGATACTGAGCCTGCACCAGCTGCATCACTAGTGAGACCTGCTAGGCGCAGGATCCGCCGACAGAGGGATCGAGAGGCTCACCGTCGGATCGATGATCTGACGGATCAGATGATCGATTCTTATGCCGCCCTATCACTAGACATCTGCGAGATGCAGGAGCGACAGCACTACCAGCATATGATGGCTCAGATTCAGTTTGAGCACATCATGGGCTACCCGTTCGACCCATCTCAGTATCCATATGTGCCGCCACCACCACCACCGGATCGTGACTATTGAGAGCTGCAGGATTTTCTTTCTTATTTATTACATGCAGCTCAGCTTTATGTCCGGTGAGTATTTTATTTTCCTTAGACTTATTCTGACCCACTGGGACAGTGTGTCCCAAGTATGGGGTGTTTATGTGTTATTCGACTCTTATGTGACGTATTGTGTATGACTCTTTGATATTTATGATCTTATTTTGCTTCTATATGCTTATCTGAGATTGCATGCATACATACAGGTTATTTGATTGAAAAAAAGTCAAAAACTAGTTTATAAAAAAAAAAATTTTGACCTCGACCGGGGCAGTTCTGGCCGAACGAGGTACTTCACCTCGGTTGACCTAGAACACCTCGACCGAGGTGGGTTAACTGAGAGTTTTCGAAATCGATTTTTGTGCTTCTTATCTAGGATATGACCTCAGTGATGATTTATGTTTACTGACTGGTTTTTGAATTCTTTATATGTTTGAAAGGTTTTATGATATGTTTAAGTTGCTAAATGCTTTGTTTGGAATTTTTAGCATGTTTAATACTTTGTTTTTATCCAAATTATGTTGAATTTGAAGGTTGACACCACAAGATAAGTTCTCTCACTTTCTTCCTGGAAAGACCAAGACAATTCATTCTCTTCTCTTCTTCTTCTTGATCATGCTTAGCCCCTCATATACATTTTTGCCTCCCTTTACCTATCCGGGAATTTGGAAGCAAGCAAAGTGGTGAAAGCAAGTGAAGTAAAAGTTGAGAAGTTGGCTGAAAGTTAGAAAGAAACATATAGGTTTGGGGAAGTCAGTCATGATGATGAGTAACTCGGCACCATTCACATAGCCGGGTGTTTGTGTCTTGCCAAAGTCGGATTGAGCGATATTCCTAACGGGTCATGGTATGTGCATCAAGGGTTTGAGGCATCTCGAGAAATTGATGATTGCTGATTTCCTAGGCTTCGGTTATTGTGCACCTCTGTCCATGCATCCCAAAAAGTAAAGTAAAAAAGTAAATAAGCAAAGCTTATTGTGGAAGATGTGAAGTTCAAAGCTAAAGTGAAGTGAAGATCCCTTTTCCCGGATTCTAGCACCACATTCCTTATACACATCTCACCCTCACACGTTTCTTTGACCTTTCATTTGAAAAGCCCTTGAGACATCGAGCTTGTTGATTGACTTAGTGGTTTAAACTGGATTATACATGATTAATTTCGATGATTATGATTTATTATGCATTCTACGATTTTATGCAAAGATGAACAACTTTCTCATATTTATAAAATGTTTTGAGCATATTTTGATTTTAAATTCCATGAGGTATTCTCTTAGAGTGATCTATGATTGTAGCACACCATTAAAATGTTTTTGAAAGACTTTTCATTGACTTTTATGACTTATAATCCATCCTATCTTGTATTTTATATGCGGAACTTGCTTGGGGACAAGCAAGGGCTAAGTATGGGGTATTTTGATAGCATGAATTATAGTCTATATTTTGGGGCCTGTTTAGACGTTTTACCTTCAATAATCTGCATGTTTGTATGTATATTATGTGATTATATTATCGTTTCATCTACCTTTGCGGGAATCGAGATCTACACCTAGTTTTGCTGTAATCGTAGGTAAAATGGCACATTTTGGACTAAAAAGGAGCAAAAGGAGCAAAGGAGTCATTGGAGCTACATCCAGGAAGCATATCCATGGATGAAGGATTAACTTTGGACCAAATTTGAGAGATTTCACATTCAGTTGTGATTCACCTCGGTTGACTACAGTACCACCTCGACCGAGGTGATCCAGAGGAGTTGACTCGACCGAGGCGAACACCTGGGACGCGGCGAGAATATTTTATTCTTGGCTGAGATCTTTTATTTTTGGAAGGAGATCTTATATTTTTGGGCTTGGCTCCTGGAAGGAAGAAGATATACTAGATCATATATTTTACCTATTTTTATGGGAAGAGATTTTTCTAAGATATCTTATCTTTGGAGAGTAATTTTCCTATAAAAAGGGTTGGATTTTCCACAAATCCATATCATGCTATACATCCCACATACGACGGAGAATCCACTTACACCGCAGCAGCCATACTCCAGTTGGGAGATTTGAAGAACCTTTTTGAAGGTTGAAGGAGGATTGAAGACTATAGCTTTCATAGCTTTTTGAAGGGTTTTTGTAAGATTATCTTAGATTCCCTTCCTTGTTGTTTGTCTTGTTGGATTTCTATCCAAAGAACGCTTTTGTTGTGATATTTGATTCAGTTATTGAAGTCTTTTCATTAAATTCTTCTCATTCAAATATTCACCTTCTTCCCATATATTTGATTAACACTTTCATGATGATGAGTGACTAATTTCCTTGTGTGATTCTAGGGTGATTGGCTGAAGGTTGTGGGAAAAACAATGATAGAATAATCTTAAATCACAGTAGGACCCTGAAAGTTCGAGTCTTTACCTTAACCCTAAGCATCTCGCTCAGTCGATGAACATCTCGGCCGGGGTGGAATTCTTCTGACCGAGGTGACTTATCTGATCCGAAACTGAGAGTTAAGTGTTAGAGTTTGCCAAATCCTATTCTTATTATACCTTTCCTGGTTCAATGCAAGTCTATGATGAGACTTACCCGGTAATTCCTTTGTTTGTTTACCAAAGATCATAAGTGTAGGTAATAAAGGTTTATCCTTTATTGGGGTTTGAGTGTGCTTTCATCCCATCTTTGTGAGTTAGCCTGAGACTTACCCGGTAAAGGTTGATTGTATTCCCTTAGATGGTGTGTTAGTTTGAGGTTATAGTTCTTTATCTTGATTCCTTGAGACTTACCCGGTAATAAGAGTTACGGTTTGGGATTAGTGAGTAGTGAGACTTACCCGGTGATCTATTCCACTTTAATAACACCTTCCCTATGCAAAAAATCTCAGTTTTGTCCGCTTATCTTTAGATCTTGAGTTGGAACCACAACTAGATGCTTTAATCCCTAGAATTGCATATTTCCTTTATTGACTTCTTTATCATCTTTGATTGTTTTGATCACCTTTTGTGGTTAGTATTTACGAAGCTTACCGTTATCGACTTTGTTTCACTAAGTCCCTGTGATCGACCCCTGGAATTTCTCGCTTTTACTACGATTGACCCGTACACTGCGGGTTCGCATCCTTGTTTTAAGCTTACGTCTAGGGTTATAAATTTAAAGCTTGCACACACCGTTTGGAGCGAACAAATGCTTAACTAAGTTGATAGTCAATTGGTGGAACGTCTGGTACATGAGAAATCAGTGTACTTTTAACGATTAGAAACAACATATTATAGAGCTTTATATCCTAAACTAATTAAAATTAGAGAAAATTGTCTAAATAGTACCCCATCTTTTAAGCTAACTAAACTTTAGTATCCCGTCGTTTAAACTATCAAAACGGTATCTCAACAATTGAGTCCGACCAAAGATTAGTACCTAGATTATTGTTCACACGTTAAGTTAACAGTTCGTTGTTAAATATCTAAGGTAGGTGGACAATTTTGCCTAAGATAGGTGGACAATTTTGCCCCTGATATTTAACACCGATCTGTTAACTTAACGTGTGAACATTAATCCAGGTACCAATCTTTGGTCGGGCTCAAAATGTGAGGTACTATTCTGATAATGTAAACGACAAAATAATAAAATTTAGTTAGCCTAAAAAAATAGTTATTCCTTAGCAACTTTCTATAAAATTATGAAATGAAACAATAAAATTATGAAATGAAACAAGCAATGAGGTGAACAAATCAATGTGCTTCTGGAAGATTAATTGTTGGGTGGAATTCTTCTACTGTATATTGAACAAATATTTTCATTGATCCACTAGTTCCTTATTTTGATAAAAGATATACATTGTAAAAGACTTGATTTTTCTATTAAAAGAGGGATTCTTGAATACGACTCCTTGTAATAGGTCTAAATAGGTCCATAGTTTTATTAAACGACCTAAGTTTATATTACACGTCACTTCACCAAACATGTGTACATGAGTATTAACACCACTTCTCCAACAAGTATAAAATATTATAAAAGTATTGTATTTAAGAGTTTATATAACTAAAGTTTTTTCTAGTTATGATATGTTTTATAATATAATTATATACGAGGAGTGGTTTAAGTAAAACTTGCTATGATATGATATTATGGATTAATAATCTATCTCTTTTCTGATTATACTATATTTATAAAAGATACGGCGATAACTTTGTAAATTGTAAATTTTAAAAGGTGTGTCGATAATTTTGTAACTTTAAGAAGTTTAGGTAATTTTTTTCCGGACAGATGATTATTTAGTTCAAATTTTTTGTTTTTACAATTCGTTTATTTTTTTTTCTTTAGTTCAAATTTTTTGTACTAATGGTTCATAAATTGTTATGAGAAAAGATTGCAATTGTTACTTGGTTAGTTTAAATTTTTACTGCGATTCGTTCAAAATTTATATACTACAAGTTCTAGTATTTTCTTTCATTAGTTCATGTATTATTTTTTGTTCTATTTATCATTTATGATGTTTATGTTCTTTTAAATTATAATTTAACCTAATATCCATCTTCTTCGGTCGATCAAGGTTTTCTGGTGAACCCAATTGACGGTAGCGGCAAGCTCCGATCGGCAGCAAGCCGGAAGGTTGCGGCAACGGTACGCGGCGGCCGGTCTTTCGTCGGCGACGACAACGACAAGAAAGGATGCGGGAGGACATTCATGGTGTGGATGAGGATAATGTCGCTATTGCAATAAGCCCTATGTTGCTTGTCGATGCTCGTTGTTTCGTCTAGATCTGATGGAGAATAAGTCAACTGGTTGCTGTGTAGAATCGACAAACAAAGAAGGGATGTTCTTGGTGTTGCTCGTCTAGGCTCGACAGACGGAGAAGGTGTAATACCCCAGTTTTGCCTTCACCGCCCCCGCGGTGAAGAGTACTGCCCCTGTGGCAAGCCGCCCCCGCGGCTGACTGTAGAACACGCCCGATTTGACTCTTTTTCCGTTTTATTTCCTTCCATAGATAGAAGATCCGATCTTCTATCTTATGGGTCAGCTTTCCTATCATGTTCTTAACCCTAGAACGTCTTTCCTTCTATCTTTTCTCATCGTTCCTATAAATTTCCTCTTTCTCTTCTTTTTCCCGTTTCTTACATACGTTTTCCTTCAACCTCGAAAGTTGCGGCCTTTTTCCCCCGTGATCTTGTTGAACATGTAAGTCTCCTTCTCTGTGATTTTCTCTCTCACGTTCTTGAGCTTGTTGCATGCCCTTCCGTTCTGCTTCTCATGCTTTCTCTTTTCTTCTTCTCCAAGGATCAAGATCGAGTCTTGATTCTTGTTGGCCGTTCCGTTGTTGATATGTTGATGTTCACAGGCTCCCATAGTTGAGTTGTGATGTGTGTGTGTTGAGAGAAGCAAGCTTTGGCCCTTGTTGCGTTCCTTGTTGTCGAAGGAGTCGACAACAGCCTTCTGCACCGCCACCGGCCCCGCGCCTGTCAGCGCCGCCCCCGTGGTCTGTCCAGCCGCCCCTGCGGTTTTTCTGCATTAGCTCCCATCTTTGGTGAGCTGCTTCCTTCCTTGCTTTCTTCGTTCCTTCCCTTGACTTGTTGTTGAGCTTTAGTGATCTGTTAGATTAAGGTTGAGACCTTAACTTGTGGAGATCTCTTAGAGAACATTGAGACTAGAAGTTATAGACTTCTAGCAACCGTTTCGTTCCTGATTCGTTATGCATTGTTGAGCAGGCTTTCCGTTCTTCTTTTTTTAGGGAAATCGAGTTGTTTGATGACCCTTTGAGTTACCTTCAAGTGAGGTAAGTCTCTTGGACTTACTTAGTTGCATTCCGTATATTAGTTTGATTGTTTTGACTTGGTTGTGTTGTTGTTATTGTTATAACTGATAATCGGAACTAGGATTGACATTTATAACCGTAATTGGCCCGAGTGTATTATAACCGAGAGGTTACTGCTTGTCCGGTTCAAAATGGGGAAACTGGGAGGTGCTCTTGCGACCAGTCCAACAAGTGTCAGAAAGATGCATACGTTCTATTCCTATTGGTGAAAGGGGACAAAGACGAGATCGTAGCGATTCTCGTATAACAACCATAAGTTGAATTAGTAAAGGGATTAACCTTAATGAAAGGTAATAACCGACTGAGTGTGAGCATGCTAGATGTTTATATTACCTTATGTGTGTTTGTGTTTTTACTGTCTTTCTAATATCTAGAATGTTAGCTAACGGTCGTATACCGATGTTGTAGATCTTCCGCATGTTAGGGATGTTGTTGAGCGATCCGGATGGTATGGTCAGCCGGGGTTCCCGTACATTATAGGACGGGGTCGGGTTTATATTTCAGTTGTTGTTCTTTCAGTTTGTTTTTAACTCGGTTGTGAGTCTCTTAAGCTTCCTTTTGTTAAACATTTGGTTTCATTATAAGTTTTGGTTTTCAATTATTTGTGCGTTGTTGTAAAATTCGTTGTGTCGTTGCTACTTCGAGGGTCGGGACCCATTGTGACGTCCCAACCCATTACGTTTCGAATTTCTAGAACTTGGGGTGTTACAGAAAGAAACTCCTCTTGGTGGTTTGTCCAGGTTATTGTTTTAAGACCGAAAGAAGCTGAGAAGCAATATAAGTGTATATTTTGTCAACAAAATAAAAAAGTTGGAACTTAGTATCCTCAATAATAAGATACTTCTAGCAAAATAATTTCAATAATAATTTCATGTATCAACCAAATTACTAAAATAAATATTTTTGTTTTTATTTTATTATGATCCTTTAAAATACTAAATACTTCAATTAAATCTAGCTAAATAATAAGATACTTCTAGCTAAATAATTTCAATAAAATAAGATACTTCTAGTTAGGATATCGAATTGCTCTAATACCATGTTAAAGTTGGACACAAACGGACTTACGTGTTGGTCTATGGTCCGTTTGTGTCCAACTTTAACATGGTCTTAGAGCAATTCGATATCCTAGGACCTGCTTTATAGGACGTGCCGGCCTTAAGACTCTAATTGCGGACGTGGACATTGATAGTTTGTTCAATTGGGCTAGCCGGCCTTAAAAAATGTTGTTATGTGTCAACCGAACCAGACAGTTGCATGTGAAGGGGCGTGTGGATGATGAAGGTTCTCACATCGGTAATAAAAGGGATAACAAGTATGATATATAAGGTTGATGTGTTATTCTTCTTACTGTCAATTGGTTTTAGGATGAAATACCTCACCGAATCTATGTGTTGAATTTAAGTCCAACGCCTACATACACTTGGACGTACTATGACCCCACGACACATCTAATCCCTCTAAAATCCCACAATAAATGGATGAACTCAGAACTACGGGGTCTAACAATTGATATCCGTGTTTATCTTAATTCTCTCGATATTACAGGTATTAATTAATCATAAAAATAAGACTACTATTCACAAATTCACAATCAATCAAAACGTAGGTGAGCACGATCGGGTTGAAATCTCTCAACTTGAAGGAAATTTCACAACAATTTCAATGTTCAAGACAAAATACAAGTGACATAAAAAATAATAACATTAAGAAGACTGCAGATAAGGTTGGCTCAGTCAACCTCTATGGCAAAATTTCAAAATAAGAATAAAAAGAGTTTGAAGAAAATAATTTCCTTTATGGGTGATTCATAAAATAACTTTTAACTTTTAAAGTAATAGAAAATTGGTTTAACCATGTTTGGTTGCTTTTGTGTCATTATTATTTGTGATTTATCAAGATTATGCATATGTATCATCATTTTTCAACTCAATATAACCTCATTACAAACAATAAACGATCTTATTTCGGGTGATTTTGTTTTAAACCGGTTCCCTTTTTATCCAAAATTATAAACCTTGCTTTTCATTTGGAATTTCACCGATTTTTAATAGAGTGAATCAATATATCATGAAGTTGAAAAACGGGAATATATAGATTCCTCTGTGTATATTATGTATGCTCTTCTTGTATATAACCAAGGTAGAAATACGCGTAGCTCAATCAAATATTGGAATCAAAGTAGAAAACTAAAAAAAAACATTAAACAAGTTGATTGTAGTAATGTGTATTCAACTATGATCTATTTATTAAAAATTGACAAAAAAAAAACTAGTTGAGATTATTTTATAGAAAATATAATAAAAAATAATAGAAATTAAACGGGATGAGATTTTCCAATGAGACAGTCCCAATAGACGTGATGAGGTGACAACTCGCCGTAACCCCTTGTTCATACATACTATCCCACTTGGATTTTAAAAACCTTCATATTATATAAAGTTTGATATAAAAAAATACTTCTCATATTCTAATTACTTAGAAAAACTTTAACGTCCTTATAAAATTTTTTGTTTTGATTATGGTCAAAGTTATTACTACATAAAAATTGGGCAAACAAGGTGAAACCGGAGGTTGATGGTGTTGGCTAAAAAGGGGGAGAGAGGCTCAGCATGTGCCCAACCTTAGGAAGTACACTAATCTAGAGAAGTGATGTGGGTTGGACTGTTCAGCGAAACGTTCTCAGTTCAGTTTCGCTTTCTTTTATTTTGCGTAGTTTGTCATGTCCAACACAGAGATTGCAATAGGTGTGTGTGGAATTGAATCATTATTTTTAGGGATGGAAATGATTAGCCTAATGTCACTAAGCACGAAATAGCGTATTTAGAATAGAAGTTTTTCTGCATCGTTGTATCCCCGATATAATTATAAACATATATGTTTTGGTAATTAACGAAATTATCACAGTCACACATGTGTGATTAGTATGCCCATAACTCTACAATTTATCTATATTTTAATGAATTAGCCTCGAGCTTAGATTATTCAACTTTGAGTCTTCATACACTTCAATTTTGAATTGAGTTTGGAATTGTGTTCTATAGTCTTTATATATGGGATTTCTTTTTATGTTTTAAATAAAATGTATCGATTTTGTGATGAATTGATTGAGTTTGTCGTTTTATGATGTTGCGATTTGTACTAAACGAACAAGTGGAGAAGAGTTAGTGATGTGGCTATTCGACGTAACTTAATGACCCATTATAAGACGACGACGTATATGACTCCAAGTCTCCAACAAACACATGATGTCATCTTCACCACGTCATAATAGTGGAATTTCGTATGCATTTCTGTTAATGTATTTTTATATAACTTATAATTACGAAACCTTTTTTTTGGTACAAGAAAATTTGTATTTAGATGTTTTAAAATAAAGGAGTGCTCTATAACAATTGTAACTAGTCTAATAGCCGTACCTTATGCGGGAAAACATTTAATTATTTATTGAAATTTATTATCTAAACAAATTACAATTTTTTTTAAAAAAGCGCTAAATGTTAAGAAGAATATATTAATATTAATCTGATTAGATCAGGTAATAAAAAATTAATTATTAAATTTTAAATAATTTTCAAAGCGTTAAATAAAAAAATTACGTAACAAATTTCTAATTTATTTTTTTTAATATTATTACCTATAACTAAAAAATTAAAGTTTTTGTTAAGAAAAATTATTTTTTAAAATCAATTATTTAAAAAAAATTAATTTATTAAAACGATTATTAAAATATTTATTAACGATAATACAAATTTTTTAAATAAAATATTGTTATATCTCATATTGTAACCAATAAGATTTAAATGTAAGTTCGGATTTATTTTGTTTAATTTAGAATCCAAACAAAATTCATTAAAATCTCTAAATTCCGTTAGGTGACATGGTATTTTTTTAAAAATTATTTTTATAACTGTGAGATATTGAAAATGATGACATGAAATTATTTTTGTTGAATTGGCATAATGAGATGGAAAATATTTTAATTTTGACTTAAAACATTTATTGAATAATGACATAATAGTAATTAAAATGTTGCAAAATTGTAAATATTTGACAAAAAGTCCTAGGTGACATGGTTAAAATGTTGACATGTGGACGAAAAGGGTTCTATTTTAGTAATATATATAGTTTCTAGCCAAAGAACAAGAAAGACGAAAATTGTTGCGAAGGGTATTACATTGATGTTAACTATATTTTGGGTATTTGAAAATCTCTTTGGAAAGCCGAGATTTAGATTGGAGAAATACTTCTCCATCTTCATTCATTCGTGGAAGTCCATATCAAACATATTTTTAAGGAAATCAACAACGTAACAAATAATCTTGATGTTCTTAGTCAGTTGTTCACTACTACTTAGTGTGATCCATTTTGTTGAAGAACCCATCCACATGATGCTCTTCGTCTGTCGGTGTACAAGATTTCTCCTTCTTAACGACCTACTTAGTTGTCGCTTTGTCGACCCCTTGATCCACAAGGTTTCTGGTGCCTCAAATTCCTTTTCTTTTACAAGAATAAATAGTTTTTAGGTCGCTGTAGATAAAATTATTTTTCAATAATCATAAACAAACTCACAATCTAATATATAAGGTTCGGACGATATGTATATCCTTGGTGAAGGGATGAATTTATTATTAGGTTGGTGTTCATTTCTAGATTATACGCACATAATATTCTACACGTCACATTGAAGTTTCTTGTTCATGATGCTAAAAGTCTTATTTTTATAGGATTGTATTAGGTCATCTTAGAGGGTTGTTCATCGGATGGTGCTTCAGTTGGGTGATGTACATTTATTATTGACGTGGTAATTTTATCGGGACTTGCTACTTCGCTTAATTAATTTTTAACTTATAATGCGTTTTAAGTATTTGTTCGTGTATTTTATATTTTTAAATTCATAATATCAATAAATAAGTTATAAACTAATTTAAAAATGTGTTTAAAATCATAATATTTTTGTGATTTCACGATATTTCATCTACCGACTTCTTTAGAGCGAATGATTTAGCTATCGATTCAGTGTGGGTCAAATTGTTAATCACGTACACATGTTAGTCATGTATATGTTTGGTCGAGTTTGTTAGGTTTTAGCTATCATGCAAGTTTGAATTTCGAATTTTCTCCGTTTTTTCGGTCGAGGAAGGTCCGGCTCTTTCGCTTTAATTTTATATTATTCGTTTGAAAGATAACATAAATAAAGGTTTTTTTTTCATGTTAATATCTCTTAATATGTCCTTACAAAAATTGGACACAGATAATTGCAAGGGGAAATAATAATAGATAGACGAAGGCGTGGAAGAGGACAAGAGGGTGTTGTATTGAAGACACCGATTTTGTATGGATAGAGCCGGTTTATGTTTGGGAAAAAGTTGATCTAGATTGTGATTTTTGAAAGATGTTGATGTGATCTAGTTGTTTCTGGCAAGTTATTCTGGATTATAGATCGGATGAATTACTGTTGTTTGGATCGACAAACTCGAGTTACAAGAATAAACGTCTAGTTTGAATAGACCCAAGCCGGTGTCGAAAAAGCGGGAATGAAAAAAGTACCGTTAGACAAAAACGCTACGATACCGTGATAATGTTAGGGTTTGAAAACCCTACCTTTTATTTTTTTTCAATTACCTATCATTTTTACATAAAATAATAGCAATCACACCATCTAATTAAGTTTACATACGAAATGAACGTTGTGATGATTAGTTCAAAGGTTCAAACGTAGGTGTTCTTTTTGTGGGTGTAGTTGCTTCTTTTCGACTTCTCCGATGACGCAACTTTACATACGTAATTGTTTTATATGTCAGCCACGAATGGATGCTTTATGCTTTCTAGCTACCTTTCATTTCACACCACGTACTTCACCTACATATTATTAAGTTTTTATGAAACTAGTTAAATATATATAAGGATTTTCACAAAGTTTAAATAAAATATTTAAATAGTGTTTATGAAATTAGTTTTAAAAAAAGGGTTTTAATAAAATTTTAAATGAAATAATACAAAAAGTATAAAAATTATGTTAAAAATGAGACATGGAATAGTTTTTGGGTTTTAGTTAAAGATCAAAATGTTAGAGATAACAAGTTTACATAGTTAAGCATGAGAGATTATGACTCCATTTGTTGGAACTTTGCAAATATTAGTGCATGTGTTTTTAATATTTTGCCCGAGTGATTTGTGTTTTTGTAGTATTTTGTATTTCAAAAACACTTGTGAGTGTTTGATATGGTTTGTGTTTATTAAAGAGTACTTTTTAAAATGAAAAAGACTGTATTGTCCCTATTTTTCATCGTTTTTACGTTTATTAATTTGTTTATAATTGATTAAACATATTTTTTCCGTTTATTTGGACGGAGAATAATGTTTTTAGAGTCGTCCAATTTATGTGGTGTTCTTGATACAAGGTTTTCGCAACGACCATCTGACATTAATGAGGCTATGAAGAATCAATTTCCGAATTAGTCCTTCACCACCAACTTTCATGTGGATAATCATTGTGGGATCCTAGTCATCTGGGATGAGCAAAAAGAAGACAATCAATTGTCTCTATTAAGTTTGAAGAACATTGCACATATAAGACAAAGCAATGACAATATAGTTGCCATCTTCCAAGAAGAAGTGAACTGCAAGGAAAAGAGGAAGAGAAATTGCTGACAAAAGGATCGTAAATTCTTGATCGGACGGTGGAAAAAAAATTGGTTGAGGAAGCGTAACACCCCAAATTCTCAAAACTCGGGGAGCTACTGGTTAATTATAACTTCACAATGGGACCGGCCATAGTTTGACAACAACTTACTAGATCTTACAACAAGACACAAATGTAATTAAACAATTTCAAACTATAAATATTATTTGTATGAATATACAACATGTGCCAGCCTTACGAGACAAGAATATAATAATTCATGCATGCAGAACGGAAGACTCCCCGTCCCCGTCTAAATGAGTACGTGGACCCGCCTGATCATCCGATCTGGATCTCTCTACAGCTGCATGTAGCAACAAAGCACCTAACAACGTGAATAAAACGTTAGCTAACCACTCATATATAAGAAGAACACATAAGCACAAACACTCATAAAACAGTAATGTAAACACCGAGCATGCTACCACAAAATCCGTTTTATTATCTTTTTTAAAGTCATATACTCATATTCCAATTACACTTGTGGCACAAGAAGTCTATGACTCTCGCCTCCGTCCCTTTATCCAATTGGAGTGGATCGGCGCACCTCCTCGTACACCATATGGAGTGGATCAGTACCCCCACCCCCCGTATACCATGTCTGGCCTTAGTCCCGAAGAACCTCTCAGACTCCCTCATGAGAGCTGACCAGATTGCCACAACCCGTTACACTTGGGCCAATTATACGTCGGTTATACCTAAACCAATAACATGCTATAAAACATAAACAATCACCACTCATGAATTCAACCATTATACAATAACAATTAAATAAGTCCCAAGGACTTACCTGAACCAGGTTAAGTCCCGTCAAGACTATCACTCGATCTTGTCCGAGTGTGATCTCAACTACCTGATCATAACATAAAACTCGCATCAATATATCTTATCGAACATCTAGAAGTTCCAACTTCTAGGTCAACAACGCATATCCGTGAAAACGTACAAACTGACTCTTTTATGAGAAAAGACGATTTACCCCTAGGATCCGAAAACTCTAAAGAATCTCTAAAGCCTCAAGGAATTCTACTAGAACTAAAGGCAAGATGTCTAACTCTAAAAAGAGAAGATCTACTGATTTTGAAAAATGTCTACTTTCAAACTCCTACTCAAACTAACTAAGGTCCAACTAACACATTACTCCTAACTCCTAAAAATTCCGAGAACACCTACTCACATGCCAAGCCATGTCAACTTCTATTATATAAATCCATAAAGATACACACATCTAAAAACCATCTCCAAGAACCCAAATCTAGACTTAGCCAAACCCTTATATAAACCAACTTATCTCATACCTAACTTCAGAATATTACAAATCCAAAACTAACCATTAGATCGCTCTCCAAACTTAATACACGCTGTTATGCATATCCATAAACAACATACCCAAAAATCAAGTTTATCAGAGGTATATAACTCAATCAAACCTGCATCACAAGCAATTTTCTTAACACTTAGAATAATTTAGCACAACGTATAAAACTGCATGAGATCTCTACTTTGGAGAACCATATCTCCTAAACCACTCATTGGATTCCTCTCAAAACCTAGAAAGCTCTACTATGCAACTCCGACTATAAGATATCCAAAAATCAGTCATGAAGGGAGAGTCTAGCTTACCTAAAACTGGACCCAAAGTTAATTGCTTGTCACTTCTTCAAACTCATAAATGCATCAACTCTTCAAGCTAACTTGCAAGGTTGATATGGAAGGTTTAACGACACCAACGGGTGCTCTCATCAGAGTACATATATGGAGGGAAAAACAAATAAGGGGGTTGAGGTCCTTACCCAACTAGACAGACGTGATGTGCTCGAGTTCCCGAGGGAAAAGACTGAGTCGTGGTTAGTGTCCTTGGAGCGCACCCACGACATGGTTGAAAAGCACCTGCAGCTCAGGAGGCTGGTGCACCTGCGGGTCGAGAGGGGCGCGACTGCAGATCAATGGAAAGATGCACCGGCGACTTTGGAGGCTTACGCCCGCGGTTTCATGGGCAAGGCGCACCCGTGGCTTTGGAGGCCCACGCCCGCGGTTCGGAGATCTGGATGTGATTCTTTGCGTCTATTGTTGTACACCAGGGAAGAATGGCTCAAGTCGTACACTCGGGAGGCTCTCGGCGGTTAGGTCCGTCACACCGGCTTCTTGACTCGCCATGAGTTGGAGAGGGAGGTCGAGACTCCATCGCTGGAGGCACCAATCTGATGAGTACAGAAGGCGATAAGAGAACCAATCCACGTTGATGACTACGGTTGTCAACAATTCCGGGAAGATGTCGATGCTGCTTCCGCACGAGAGGAGGGTGGTTTATGTGGTGCTACGTGCAGAAGAACTTGATGGGGCCGCTGATGTGCCGGAAGAGGAGAGGCAAAACAGTTATGTGAATGGAGGGATAAGGTATAGGTTTTGGCGTGGAAAGAGTTACGTGAAGAAGTGTATCGAAGAAAGAAGGGAGGAGATAAGGGCTGACTTCTCTCAACCTTCTATTGGGCATGGATTTTCCGATCATGACGGCCTGATTGATGTGTTGTTAAAATTAAAACTCGGAAGAAGATCAAACTGGCCCAAGTCCGGTAGACTCTAATATAATTGGAAATAAAACTTCTGGATATTACAGGAAGGAACACTTTTGTGGTGTTGTATTATTTCAAATACTAAATCAAGGAAGGATATGAATATCATGCTTCACTTGACGGATGACGAGCATAGAATTAAGTGGTTGAAATGGGAGTTTGAAAGTCGTTGATTTTTGTGTTCGCTTTAAGGATATGAATATCATGCTTTACATATCGTTGTTTGACAACTCTTTTTCCTATTATCGTTTATGTTGTATGAACTTGCTTAGCACTTTTCCAGTATTAAATGTTGGGTGTTGTTTATATTTATATTATGAATTTCATTTTCATTTTGTGTCAACTATGGTTATTGACCATTGTAATGTATTGGTACAAATTTACAGGTCCACAAAATATATTTTAATATCATGTCAAGCTAGAGCGAGGATAGTGATCAAGGATTACAGTCTCATCGTCGTGTTGTAAAACTTCTAACATATCATAAAGAAATGCAAAGACAAACTGATTTGTTGGCCGAGAATTACTACAAACACATGTACAAGGAACCTTGTTACACTGAATATGAGTGTAGGAAACATTCTATAGAGGAGATATTGGCAAGTCATAACAATCGGATGGTTAACATGTTTAGGATGGACGCCGAAGTTTTGTTACGTCTATGCAACAAGTTGGAGCAGAATTACGACCTAACCTCATCAAGAGATATCTCATTCTTGTAGAAAGTGGGGTTGTCCTACACACTCTTGCACAAGGAAGGTCAGTTCGTGTTTGTTGTTGAGAAGTTTCAAAGCTCGACCGAAATCTTCCATCGAGCATTCCACAATGTAGTAAATTCCTTTACCGGGTGTGGAAACAAAGGTTGTAGCTAACAAGTGATATTATCCAACACCGGATCCAAATTTTTTTAGGACACCAACTCATATTGATGTAGATCCGATATATAAGGATTATTTCAAGGTATGAGAAAATCATTTCCAATGGATGTTTTAACATGGTATATGAGTGATTACTAAAATGGTATATCGTTGCTATTGAGGATTGCATTGGTTGTCTTGATGGTACACATATTAGTGGATGCATCCCTGAAGATTCACAAGGTCCTTTCATAGGTTGTAAACATACAGTGACATTCAATGTTCTCCAATTTCTAGAAGAAAGAAGAGTTCGTGTTCTAGCCACTCCAAATTAGGTCAAATCGAGGTTGTGGAAAAAATTTAGGTAACAAGAAAGAAGAGTTTGAAGCAGTGGCATGAAGGAACAACAGTTGGAAGTAGCGGCGTGAAGTTCTTCAATGGTGGTGGCCTCCACGGCGGAAGAGAGCGTCGGAAACCAGGGTCGAAGAAGAAAGAGTCGGAAGCAGCGGCGTCAAGAAAGAAGAGAGCTCCCAAACCAGGTAAGAGAAGGTCTTTAATATACTTGGTAATATAACATAAAATGATGAAAAATATGGGCAGCATTGTCTTTTTCTTTTTAAAAACACTCTTCAAAAATACAAATTGTCCCTCACATTAGTATTTTTCAAAAACACTAGCAAAAACAATAAACGCTAGTGTATTTGGGCTGAACAAACCACTGTAAAATATTTTACACTACTAAACACTAATAACCACTAGTGTTTACGATCGAACGAACACAACCTATGAGTTTATTATATATGATGGTGGGATACTCTCCTCTTCCCTATTATTTTGGCCAATATTTGAATTCGTATACAATGTTTATAGAATTACTTATTTTGAGACTCTAACTCATATTAAAAGAAATATTTTTTTTATTTTGGGTTTCAACTTCAAGTGTGGAATTGATTAACCTCAATTTCAATTTTCAATCCAATTTGCATAATTAACTAAACTCACTTTCGGTTCTGCACTCCATGTGCGGCAACAATTGAACGCTACTCAATTAAATATTATTCCGTACTTTGGGTGCGGAATTTGGATGAAAGTTCAATGGACTTATTTGTAATGTTTGAGCCTAAAGCGCACGCACGCTCGTATATACACAACCATCATTTGCGGTCAAATAAACTCAACAAGAAACGCAGTAAACAAAAATTTACGTCTATTTCAAATCTAACATCCGTATATTATAGAATTATTTCTTCTTCATGCCTACTTTTGAATATTTGCAGTCAACCTCGTCTACTTTGAATTCACTCAAAATATTTACACCAATACCCGAAAAAATACCAAAATATTTGTAATCCTCAACCAAACACACCCTAAGTTTAATGTATAAGAAATATTTTAATGATTAATCTATTTAAATTTAAACCAAGAACAAGTTAAGAAACACCAAAATATTTACACCAATACCCGAAAAAATGGATAAAATATATAGCTTTTTTAAAATGATATCTCGATACCAAATATATCCTTTCACCCCCTACTTGTATATTTCCTTTGGGCTCATCCAAAGGCCCATATCACTTCTTAGTACTTAGAGCCACTTACTTTTAAGGTATGCAAACGGTCGTTAATTATATTTCCTTACATAAGTGTTGTGAATTTTATTTTAAAATTAGTCGATAATAAGAGGAGTAATCTACTAACTTTAAATATTAAACTCGTCATTTTTTATGAATTTTGGGGAAAAATTTTCCTAATTATTGACAGTCACATGTATTAATTAGGCGTCGACAACAAGATTGGGGTGGGGGGAGCCATCCGCAATTATGTATATAACAAGCCCCCTCCTTTATTATCGACGTGGGAACTTAATCCTCCACAATTAGAATTGAAATAATAATTATTTATAAATAAATATTTATATTATAAAATAAATGCTTATTTATTCATAATTTTACTTCAAAATTTCTCCAATATTTTTTCCTTTCCTTTGAAACAATTTGGTTTAGTAGGCTTTTTCTAGTTTTGTGTTTAGTAAATGTATCCCTTGAGAAAAAGTGTGTAGAGTTTGAGAATAAATACAAAAGGTTGCGGTATATTTACTTAATTGAAACATTAAAAAACCTAGTTACTACTATACTATAGTTTTTCAAAAAGACTTAGTTACCAAAATTGCCCCCTTTCTTTTATATCCAAAATTAATTTATTACAGAAATTAGTTTTCATATTAAATATAATATCTTCATAATTTTACTTCAAAACATGCAACGTACGTACAAGAATCTTATCTACATTATGAAGCCAAGAACATATATTAATATTATTTGCTAGAAAAAAGGAAGAAGATACTCTTTGGAGATACCAAACGGACCACCTACGAATTTCCAAATGCCCCTTACCTTCATTGTACAAAATATCGACTTTTATGTTGGAAATGTCTCTTTTAAAAACAAAATGGTAATAAATCTATTTATATACCATTTTTTTTTTCGGGTTTAGATCTCTACAAAATTGGTGTGTGTTGCATTCATTTTTAGTTTTAAACTAGTTAGGTACTGACATTTTGTGCCAATTTTTGTATAACCAATGTTAACACTATTATGATGTTATTTTTTTCTTTCTTAGATTTGATACATAAGTTTTCTAATAATAAAAATCATAATTATTCATTGTGTTCGACAGAAAACTAGACAACATTAGATAATATAAGTGAATGTATATTTTTTTTTTGAGGATTAAAATGATTAATAAAATCTTATTTTCAATAAAATACAACGTACATGAATATAATTTGAGTTGTTATAAAGTTGGATTTAAAAAACATATTTTTTTAAAATAAAGCACTTTGTAATAATAATAATAATAATAATAATAATAATAATAATAATAATAATAATAAAAATACTAATAATAATAAGAAGAAGAAGGAGGATGTCGATTTAGGATTAAAACTAAAATTACAGAAAGTTTTGATCAACGAATGAGGTGTTTGGTTATAAATATTTTTAATACAAAATAAAATTTATTTTGACGGAGAAAATAAAAAAATGGCATATTCATTATATATATATATTAATAAACTAAGTGCCCGTTTGGTTGGAGCGGTGGAATGGAAACGGAATGGAATTGGATAGGGGTTAGGAATGGAAATGGAAATGATAGGATTACTTTCATGTGATAAAAGACCTTTAACCAAACATATTTTTTGATTAATTCGGAATCATTCCGTTACCGGGAATGATTCCTAGAGCTTCCAAACGGACCCTTAATGTGCCAAACCTCCGTTGATTGACATGTGACTGAATTGGACCTTTGTTTTAATATAATTAATAGATTAATTACTTATTGTAGGGTTTTTGGTTTTAGAAGTCTAATTTATTACTCAAAGTTTGAAAACATGGTCATAAGTTAAGATATTTTTAATTCCTTAGCAATATACTCTTTGGACATACTAAAAAGACCACCACATTTCATATCGATTATGGACCTTTCTCTTAATTAAAGTATTAATTGGCTTTAGCAATCTATCTATTATTAATTATTTAAAATATAAAAGTAATTCCATAATTCAAATATATATTGGTGATAGGAAAAGCAACGAAGCGTGTTTTGTTTTCCAGGATTTACAAGGAAGTCTCATAAAAGTCATCTCGAAAAATTTACCGTTTAGCATAAAATTTCAACTGTCATAGCATTATGTTTATTTATACTAACATTAAACGAAATGTTAAATAGAAATGTAAAATCCAAAAATTTTATTTTGAAGATCCGATCCGATTTTTTGATAAAATTATTGGACCATTAGATCACTAGTAAGTGATCTACATATATAAGCCAAAAATTTACCATAGTTTGTAGTGACCGCCAGAACCAAGGTAAGCCTTTTGCGTTCTTGTTCTTACAAATCGTAATATGTACGTATAGTAGAGTAAACCATACTTGGGACTGTAGGGAACTCTTCTGGCCTGAGACGTCCTTGAGCGCAGGACTTCTTCAGGTGTCTCCTATTCCGGCACAACCCAAAAGAAAACGACCCACAACTTTACTGGGTTGTCGCAGGGTAATACTTCTAATCTTTGTCTGATGTTGTT
The DNA here is from genome assembly GCA_033239125.1 of Fagopyrum homotropicum. NCBI lineage: Eukaryota > Viridiplantae > Streptophyta > Magnoliopsida > Caryophyllales > Polygonaceae > Fagopyrum > Fagopyrum homotropicum. The sequence continues at coordinate 17,657,243 of BSWB01000007.1, forward strand.
CACGTTTTTTAAAATTTTGTTTGCCTCCAGCGATTTGAAATGGGGACCTTACCTTTCAAGTTGAGTAATCTTTGGTTTAGCTGCTTGGAGGTTTTGAATATGGGACCTCCATAAATATAGTAGTGACAGAAGAGTGCTAGCAGAGAGAATCGAACCTAGGACCTCTTGCCTTCTTTGTTTCTAGATTTCAGGTGGTGAACTGCTGACTTTGAAAATAGTTTTTGAAACTTTAGATTGAGCATCCACCGTTGAATTTCTAATATGTTGTAGGTGTATATATATTATTTAAGGTAATAAAATTTGAGAACGATCCAATGGCCAGATTTGGAATTTTGATATTTCAAAGTAAGTCAGTTACATAGTTTTGATAGAAGAGTGATTTTGACTAAGTATAGAAATGGCAACACTTGGAGTAAGTTTTGGATTTTTGTGTAGGACTAATGGATGAATATTTTTGGAGTTCTTTGTTCTAGTGAGGGGAGTGCATAGCATAGATGGTCTAGATATTTTTTTTATTGGAAATTTTGGATTTTAGTAAGGGTGTTTTACATTAGCTCGAAGTATGACCTTAATAAGTTTTTCATGAAAGTGTGAAGTTGAAAAAATCTTCCAACCTACTTTATATCTTTCCTTTTTAGTGTTAGACTTTTGTTTTGGGTTCCTTGGTTGTATTAGAATATTCTAAGATTTCAGGGTTTTCCGGATTCAAGGGTAAAATGGTCATTTTACTCTATTAAGGCTAAATTGGTTTACTTCCTTAAACGCTCCTTGTTAACTTAGAAGTTGAAAACTTCTAAGGCATCATGATATGTATTGATCCATTGTTTCCTTATAACTAGGCGTTTGTGACTTGCCTCTTGTGGAATCGAGTATTAGCATTAACGAGATTCGTGACTTGATTCAAGTAAGTCATTTGGGCTTACTTAGCTGTTATATTGTATTGGTTGAGTACATGAGTGGTGTTTGCTTTCTGTGTTATAGTATGATAATTGGATTAGTTTACCGACTTATAATTGGGCCAAGTGTAACCGGTGGTGAACTCATCTGCTCAGCTCCTGAGGGAGATTGGGAGGTGCTCCGCGACTAGCCCATAATGGTATATGGGGAAGGTACTGAATCACTCCACATGGTATGCAGGGAGGTGCGCCGAACCACTCCCCTTTGTATAAGGGGACGGAGGCGAGAGTCTTAGACTTCTCGTGCTATAATATAATTGGAATTAGAAGTGCATGATCATAATGAAGATAATAACCGGATTTTGTTGTAGCACGCTCTGTGTTTTCGTTTCCGCATTGTGTGTGTTTGTGCTTGTGTTATTATTCTAATATGTAGGTTGTTAGCTAACGGTTTATCTGATGTTGTAGATGCTTGTAGGTATAAAGGTATTGGTTCAAATTTTGCAGATTTTTGCAGTACATTTTTCAACTGAAACAAATTTGGATGGTGCTTAAATATGTGTTGAAGTTGATTGCAGCTTACCATTCTTGTTATGGTTACTGATTAAGCTTTTGGATGGTGATTTTGCAGTAAATTGATTGCGACTTACCATTCTTGTAACTATGCACTATTTTATGGCTTAGTAGAGGGTTAAAACTAAGGGGAATAGGTACTTGCTCTCAAATTGTTTTTTTCCCTTCTCTTTTAAACAATATTGATTCCATAGTTGATTATTATACATTCCTTTGCATTCTTTGATAATTATTCTGTTGCAGCTAGGATAGACACTAGTAAATCATCAATATCCTCATCAGGGTTGCCTATATGGTTGATTACGATAGTTTTATATATCTCATACCTTCTTTGTCTTGTGTTCATTTGATGAGTGAATGTGTGTTAATCTATTGTGATTCTTTTGCAATCCAGAGTCCAATTATGAAAGTGATAGATCTCACTTGAAAATATTACAACACCCTTCTTTGTATAGTAACAACAGCCCCAAATTTGAAGTTGCAAAAGTTTATTCAGTTGCAAAAGTTTATTCCCAGATTAAAAAAAAATTTATACAGTAAAAATTGATTCTTTTCTTCAAAGGCTTCAAAAAAAATTTAAAAAATTTGGGCGTCGGTTGATGACGTCGGCGGCCAGAGTTTGAAAAAACAAATGACGCCAGCGCCATTCGCCGACGTTCAAATTGAGAGCCGGTTACGATTCTTTTTTGCCCTTATGAAATTAAGAATTAATATGATTCACTGGACTTGTCAATTTGATTGGTTATCGTATTTACGTGAACATGAAGTGAAACAAGGTCTTGTCTAACCCCTACAGCTACAAGCATAAAGCATAATTGATGGGCTCTTTTTGATTTGGGCTGCCTAACCCAAACATATTACCAATTTAATTAGCTTTTGGGCCTGCCAAGAGATCCAAACGGACCTCATCTTTAACCATACCCGGCTCATGTTGATTCGACCCGGGCTCAAATTCTCTTTGTTCAACCAAAAATAGTGTTTGTACGGGTGCCCGTTATGGGTTGGGGTGACGGGTGAATCCGAATTTGGCAAGACGATATCATTTTAGCTTATAACATGGTATGGTTATTGGTATTCTTGATAAAATTATATTTAGGAGATTTTATGTTCATTCATAACTTAAAAGTGACATAAAAGATGTTTAGTATGTTAATGTTTGTTGACTAACTTTACAAATATTTAACATCTACTTCTTTTTTTATGCATCATTTAGCTGAAGCATAGAGCAAGGAAATGATAACCAAAGTTTGTTTTGATATTATTAAATCAATAATATATATTTGTCCATAATTGCGTAGAATGAGGATTGTCTTAACAGCTAATTGGGCACCAGCTGTTCCAATTGTGTTCAACCTCATTACCATCTTTAATAATTTTGGGATAAGATAAGATCCCCTCAACCTGCCCCCAGGTTGGCCACCACTTTTTAAATTTACTAATAATTTATTATTATTATTATTATTATTATTATTATTATTATTATTATTATTATTATTTTCTGTTGAATGTAATTTTTTATTTTTGTCAGTAATGGTGATAGTTTAAAGTTTATGTAGGACATCCATCTTAATTACAAGCATAATTTCATATATTAAAGTTGGATCACCTCAAATGAAACAGAAAATATAAAACTATATATCCTTATTTATTTGACCTGAAACCATGTTAGTAATATGAGGCTTGGTACACCAATTTTGGAGTATATTTCCTTGTAGGTAGACAAATCGTACATAAATTAATTTATTATATATTTTAAAGGGTTAAAAAACTAGGTCAATGAAAAGAGTCATCATGTTGATAGTTATCCACAATAAATAATAAATTGAAAAAATCTTGAAAACAATTCAAATATGACAATAAAACATCCAAGAACGTATACAATATTATATTAATCCATTATAATATTTATATTAAAATTACATAATTTAATTTGTGGAAAGATATATATTTGTTGATAAATGTCTCAAAATATAGCACAATTTTGGAGTCGACATGGGTGGTTGTATGATTCATAATTTGATAGTTGATGGGGTCATGTCGTTGTTATTTCTTAATTAGTAGTTTAAACAAAATATTTCAAAAGAAATATCTCAAAAAATAGCACGATTTTGAGGAGTAAACGTGTCATCCAATTGATCGTAAATAGTAATTGATTAATAGTTATATCTTATTCATTTGTAACAAATCATCCCATTCTAAAACAAAAATATTATGTCTTTATTAAGGTGTGACAAGTAAGTGGTATGATTATTCATCCATTTCAAGCATTCTTATGTATTTTGGTGGTGTTATAGTTAAAACACTTGGCCTAAATTCCATGGTTAAGCTTACATCACTTGAAAAGGAAGAGAAAAATGCAATATGATGATGTGTAATGTTTTGTTACTTGGCGACATTGACACCAAAATGACCTTTAGAATACACATACATACTAAATCTTTTTTTTACAATCGAACCGGTTTTTACGGTTTAGTTCACAATTTTTTTTTTTTTTTTATTAATTTTGGTTTTAAAGTTTGATTTTGGTTTCGTACCGTATGGACTAACCCTTAATACCGCGCGAATGATATCCCGTCCAAATCAGTCTAAATCTTGCAATAATGGATCGAGTGTAACAATATAGTCCCGGATTTGCCGAAATTCTGGACCGGATCCGATGTAAAATTTTACGCAAACTTACCGCTTATAACATATATGCATTTTTATATGACTTTAGAGAGACACAGAAGAATATTGTGTGATTTAAAAAAAATCTTTAACTGAGTATAACGAAAATAAGAATGTGACAACATATAAACAGATTGGGGGGGTTTGCTTTTGCTTACTGAGAGAGCAACTGATAAGAAGAACAACTGTTATGATAAGAAATGAAAACCAATATAGACCTTCAGTTTAAATAATAAATCTTTATGATTAATCGATCATATATGAAAAAAATTTTGCAGAACTAATGCAGAATAGTTTTATATGGTAACTCGGACAAACTAAATCGGCATATAAATAACAACCAAATATTGTGTAGTATACATATAATTGTGCACGACTAGACCGATATAATATTTTTTTTTTGTTGTCGATGAAATTATTTCTTCCAGTAAACCAAAGGTAAGCTCAACTTATTCATGCATGTAAATTGTAATTTGTGCTTACAATTCCTAGTCGTACATGTGTTTAGGTCCAGTAATCCAATATAAATTAGGGTTGTGTATAGTTGTGTAACTACTTATTGAATTGATGTTGTATAGAAATATATTATGTAAATTGTAGTCCGTGCTTACAATTCCTAGTAGAGAAAATTGGTGTTAAAGGGCCCTTTTTGTATCCATGATATAAAATAGGCTCCTCTATTTTTCTTCCAAAAAATAAAGCTAAAAAGAAATTATAAATCATGGGTAATAAAGTAGCTATTTAAGGGCAAATTAGTAATGTAGCATAATAACTGCCTAAAAGTTAAAGATATATTAAATCAAAAAAACAGCAACAGCATGATACGGTATCTTCGGTTCGTCTTCTTTCCTAAACATTTCATCCCAAAAATTAAGCGTCATTCGGAACCTCAATTGGATCGTGAGATTCACCATTCGCAACCTCCATCTTCAAATCGTGAACTTCGACCGTCTTCGACCTCCTGTCTGATCTATTCTTTGTGTAACAACAATCAATTCTTGTAAGTATTCCAAATTCTCTCAACAATATACCATTTTAATGGCTTGGATTTTGGTTCAAACCGAAAACAATTGATGAACGTTTTTCCTAAAATCCATACTCAAATCCGTCATTGTTGATCTTTAACTACATGACCTTAATTTTGAAATTATTCATTTTTGTGAAATTTATGTATTCGAATCAACAGTGATAAAAGATTATGTACATAATTTTAAGTAGATACATAAACCGAACTATGTACATAAAAGATTATGTACATAATTTTAAGCAGATACATAAAAGATTATGTACATAATTTTGAAGTTAGCCATTTATGTTCGTCACCTTCATCATTACCGACACTCAGCACATAAAAATCAACGACACATAAATTTAACAACTACATAATTTTAAGCAGATACATAAACCGAACTTATGTACACATACACACATAAGATTATGTTCGTCACCTTCATCACTACTGACACTCAACACATAAAAATCAACGCCACATAAATATACGAAATACATAATATTAACAATATACATAAATTACGCAAAGCAAATTGAAGAAACAGATCATCAAAACGAAATAAATCGGCAGTAATCGCAAAAAAAATAGAGAAAATGTTTTTGACAGTAAACGAATAACTTTGTAGCATGGTGGTTATGGCTTCAGAAATGGGGAATTTCGTGATTCTAGGATCACGTTTACAAGAAAAGTATATTTGCTATCCTAACAACATCCTGATTTGTAGGGGACCATATTAAATAAGCATATTTATTTAAAAAACTGCCACATCAGCATTTTTTATTTCCAGCAGGGGTATCAATTTATTTGGGAATTAATCTTTATCATAAAATTACTAGGGGCCTACTTTATCTACATTTTTACAAAAGAGACTAGTTAATCTACATTAATACATAATTAGCCCTACTTCCCATTTTCTCTCTTCCTAGTATGTGTTACACACTATGCATTACACGACTAGACTTATGAATGTAATTTCATGAATACGGCGAATCAATACCTACTAGATTAACACACAAATATAATTAATGAATAAATTAACCGTCATGCTATAAATTAAATAAAGACTCATTTCGGTAACTAGGCCTTTTGAAAAATTATAGTAATAACTAGACTTTTTAATGTTTCAATTAAGTAAATATACCTTAACCTTTTGTATTTATTCTCAAACTCTACACACTCCCCTCTCTCTCTTAAGGGGTACATTTACTAAACACAAAATTAGAAAAAAAACCTAGTAAATCAAATTGTTTCTTAAAAATAAATATCCACACGATTAACATATATAAGTGACCCAAATTTCTCCTATACACACCGACCTTCGACCGTACCTCTCTATAAATAGTTTAACCGTCATGTTATAAATAAAAATAAATTAAAATTAGGTATATTTGATGAATCGAATAACCGAGATACTCGACCGGATTAACTAAAAGAACGTACACAAAAACATAATAAGATTGTTAAAGACACAGACACCAAATTACAATTTGAGCAATGTAGCGCAGGTTGGTTGGGTGCACTCAATCACGGACTCAGACAAACTACACCTAAGTTGAATCTTTGTGGTTTTTCTTCTTTATTTTAGTCTAAACTAGTGTATTATCCGTGCCCTGCACGGATTTTTTTATAATTATTTTTGTATAAATTTTATATTTAATAGTATTCACGTTAGCATTAGTTACATATATAAAAAATTATTAAGTAAAGTCTATTAGTATAACTCATAGGTACATTTTGAAAGATAAGATAAGAAGAATGAAATCGCGTCTCTTAATACGATTTTCAAATTTTTCTTTTAAAATTGTTTAGTTGCGTTGAGTAGTGATCATGACACATAAAATAAATGTTTCTTCTTTGATATGTATAAGATGGTTTGTTATATTCTAAATCCTTAAATATTATAAATTTAATAAATAAGTTTAATTGATTTAGTCCGATGGATAAGATATGATATAATAAATGTCAATTTTTGGGGGTTAGATAGTAGATATATTAAAAATAAAATGAAAAATGAATATTTAGAATTTAAGAAGACTAAAATCCTAAACTTGATCAATTATGTTAGAATTAAAAGTAAAATAATGTAAATGAATTTAATTATTTTTTTTTTGCATTTATAAAATAATTGTCATCTTAAATAAAATAAAATAAAATCACAGTATCAACTAAATAAATTAACTGATATTAAAGCAACTTAGGATAATGAAATTAAAAATAAAACAAATAACTTGTGTAAAATATAACATTATATTAAAGTTTGAAATAAATTACGGATTAAACTTTAACAAACAAAATTTAATTTTAAGATAAAATAACTTATTTAACTTTTGTAAGGTAGTGTTGTGGAGCATAAATTTGAGAGATGAAAATTCAAATTTATAAAAATCCATCCCACGTAATCATCATTCACAATATGGATTCTAGTTTTTCCTTCTTCATTAATATTCAATATTTTTATAGATTCTAGTTTTTCCTTTTCATTAATATTCAATATTTTTCCCGCCTACTGATAATCCCCCTTTCCAATTAATGGGTTTAGCGATTGAATTACAAACTTAATATTTATATAAAAAGAAACAATCTCTCTATATATATAGATAGATAAACTTTAGCACATGGAGATGCAATGGGATGTGTTTATCATCAATGTATCTACACGAAATGGATTTCTATAAAGTTTAATTTTTATAAATGTATAGAACGTGCTCGGTAAATAAAAAATTAAAGAAAATTTGATTAGATGGATAAACATGAATAATTAGTTCAAATATGTAAGGTTTATGGATATGTTTAATGTCATCCAAGGATATTCAAATTTATTGACGTCTCAATGGATGAAGCATAACACAAATTGTATAACATTAGTAACACACAAACATGTTAAGAAAAATTATATTCAGGAAATTAGAACGCATCACCATCATCTAGTTATATGATTTCTATCCTTGAGATCTGCTCTTTTAGCGAATACTCTGGATCTTGTATCTCGAATGAAGTCTTTCATTTGTTCAAGTATAAATCCATGCGGCCACTCCAATAGTTGCAATAGGAGTAAAACCACCAAATACCTCTTCATAAAAGAAGCCTATGAACCAGACACTTGTACATCATTTTTAGTCCTGATAAGAGAACATTCAGTTGCGTACAATTACATTCCATGATCACTATTGAAAACCAAAAGCCTAATTAAGATTAGAAAATAAATCGTACTTGTATTTTCATAGATTAAGTGAAAATTCAATTCTGAAGAGTACATTACTGGAGTTGCATAGGAGAAAAAGTAAAGCATATTAGTAGAGGAAGAATGTTAACCTTTCTCCAGATTGATGAGAGGAGTCATTACGGGGAAGACGTTGTAGAGTAAAGGGGAAGACATTGTGCTCTTTCATCTAACCATATGTGGTCCGGATATTATGAAGCTCGGATAAGGAGGGAAGAAAATTTACATCACCGTTGAACGTTGGCGAGACTGAAGAAATGATCTTCATCACGGTCATCATCATCCGTAGCAGGGACTAATGAAAATAGGGAAGATGATAGGATGATGAGGCAAGGAAGATGAATTGCTATTTATAAAGAGAAAGTGTGATGAAGAAGATTTGGAAGATTTGAAAGATTTTTGAATGAATATGGTCAATTTTATGGATAAAAGAAATTCAATCAATTAAGATTTGCAGATTTTTTATGGACTCGACTGAATTTTTATCGATTTTGTTACTCGATCAGTTTTATAGATCCTATACAAAAAATTGACTGAATATACTCGTTTTAAAAAAATGAGGCAAAAAATTTGAATTACAATATATTTTATTTTAAATGTTGATTAATTTCCAATTTTCCAAATATAAATAAATAATAACAGAAATTTGAATTACTATTTATTTTCTTTTAATAGATATAAGATCATGAATAACTAAATAATTGTTTAACAAAAAAGTATTGTAAAAAAATCGAATTTAGTTTCTGGGCTTTTTTAACAAAAATTTTTTATTAACGTTATACTTTTTTAATTAAAAAATCGGTTATCAAAATTCTTCCAAATAACGCTATAAAAAATTAATAATAATAACAATTTAGTAATTACTTTAAATATTAATAACAATGGCATTTTAGTAAATATTTTACAAAATAGCTGATGTAGTATCCCTCGTTGCTTGACATGTTACATTAGTGTCCTTTGTTTTAATAAGTTATATAGATTTGATATGAGTTTCAGTTTAATCGTCTTCGTTGAACTCAAACTTTAACTAGTCGCAATACTCTTGTAAATAGTAAATGGTGTTTGTTTAACCCTAAACAAAAAATCATGATTAAAATTCTTATTGAAAAATATGAATGGAGATGTATATTACGGCGATTAACTGTTAAATTAGTCGACATAAGAAGAGATTATGGAGTAGACGTTATGCCCATGTATGTAAGGAATGATTAAAAATGTACCAAATCGAGTTAAAAGAGGAAACGTGGAGCACTGCTGTCATCTTTAATGCCATGAGATAGCTTAGCGATGAGCATCGTCATTGACTTGTTCAATGAGTTGATACTTAGATAGCTTATCCATGACTACTTCTCTTGCGAAGCTGCTGAAGGAATTGTGTCCTTTATCCAAGGTGCAATTACCGATGATGAGATAGGACATTAAATATAAGGATATATATAATCCGATAATATTAAGGGTTACGGCGTTTTGCTAGAAGCTAACCATGATTGGTACATTTATATGATAAAATGTATTGCTAGTGTTATCGGGTTCTACGAGGTCACACCATAACGAGCAGGAGAACTGAATCAATTAATGAGAGAATTACCATATAGGAGTATATGGTGGAAAATGATATATTTTGTAGGAGTACAAAATATATTTTGGAGTTGTTAATTAATAATAGATAAGAGATTATTTATTTATTAATTACTGAACATATATCTTATATTTTAAGGTCGGGCTTTTTAATAGTTAAAAAGCTCAACCCTAATTATATATATTCGATCGATTAGAGGATTTGACGTAAAAAAACATTCAGCCGTGTATTCACGTAAGAAGCGACGTTCTTCTTCGATCCTCTCTCTCAAAAGCTTCATCCTTTGTTCTAGCAATCGAAGGTTAAGGTGATTCTTGTTCAATCTCGGGTGGACCAACTAGAGGAGTAACACTTGGGAATCTACAATACCTTTTCCCCTTATCTAATCTATTATGCATGCGATCCATGTTTAGATGTTTAGGAAATCGTTTCCTGAAATTCCGCTTTTACACATCTAAAAACCCAACAGTGGTATCAGAGCCTCTTGCATAAATTGATTAGATCAAATTAAAAATGCCATGTTTTGATGCATGTATTGATTGTTTTGTTTCAATTACGAAAGAGATTGTTTGTATGGATTAATTTGTATGATTAAGGTGTAAAATTGGATACTTAATAATGATTAAGTAAAATTAATATATTAATTAATTAAGGAAATTGTTTCCTTATAAATTGTAGCATATAGCTTACGGCATGCAGCATGCGTCATTCATGTATGAGCCTTAATAATGATTAAGCTTAATGACTCTTAATGATGATTAAGTATTGCAATATTATTGCACATTATACATTACGCATCGCTGAAGTTCATTAGACTTTAGGCTATTGCAGCACATTAGAATGGTAATGTTGCCGTGTTTAATTTTTTTTTAGGGTTTTAGATTATTTTTATTAATTATCTAATTTGATTAGTTATTTATTTAAATAATAATTATTTCTAAAAGATATTATATATGATATTATGTCTAGATAAATATGATTTATCAAGTTGGAAATAAATAAATTTAATTTGTTAAGATATGAGATATTTTAACTTAGTTAAATTATACCCTAAAAGATAAGATTTGCTTCCTAAAAGATATTATATATGATATCATATCTAGATAAATATGATTTATCAAGTTGAAAGTAAATAAATTTAATTTGTTAAGATATGAGATATTTTAACTTAGTTAAATTATATCTTAAAATTAAAAGATATTATATGAGATATTCTATCTAGATAAATATGATTTATTTTTCTTTTGAAATAATTTTTTTTTTAGGATAAATATGATTTATCTTATTTGGAGATTATAATTTAATTATATTAGGATATATGATATCTTATTTAATTAAATTTTATCTTAAAATAAAAGATGACCATCTTTTATGGAAAGTTACTAATTTTGGAAAGGTTCCGAATTTAAAAATTTTACACCTTTAGCATTTTAATGATTAATATATGATATTAATACCATACGCAATATGATTGGTTAAAACAATACCGGAAAGGAGTTTCCAATTCTATTTTTTTTTTTAAAATATCATATATGTCATGCTTGTATGTATGTGTATAGTGATATGCTCGTGCAGGCGGTTACTAGTATGGCCCCAACCTTAGGATAGTTAAATACGATCTGCGCATCGTTATGGTTTTATTGTACACGATCTGCGTATCGTTATGTATTTTTGTAATTTTCAATTTCTGCAAGAGTTATTTTAAATTCATTATACAAGAAGACTAGGCTCCTAAGGAGCCCGAAGGATGGAGATCCATGGAGGTCCAAGAATGAAGATTCTTTTTTAGGGGTCATACTAGGAACCATTAATTTAATGCATTTTTTGAATGCCTTAAATTCCCACTTGTATGCTTGTTTGTTATTTTTGCTATGAGTTCGCTTTAAAATAACAACCTCGCATGCTTAAAAACGTCCCTTAAAAGAATATTGAGAATTGTCTTCCCATATCATAACCGATCCCTATCTAGGAATTTGTAGGATAGGTTCCGTCAAAGCGGGGTGTCCTTACTTTGACCTAGATACATTGCGGGTATGTTCATACTAAGGGGCATGCTGCTTTGATATGGTTAACTCAACAAAAGACCAAAAGATAAAGTTTTGGATTTTGAGACATAAGGGTGAGTTCACATGAGATGTGTTCCCATCAACCAAGAATTATAAGGAGTTATAATTAGTAAAGGAGTTTACTTACCTTGATTATATGAGACTTAGGGCAGTGCCAAAGTACGCTAAGATTCATATATGATAGGATCTTGGAATCATTTTTGCTCACTAAGGGAATTGATAATATGAGTAGAAATGTGCAAAAACTTCAATTGTTTATAATTGTTATAACAGTTTATAGCTTTTGCAAAATCAATCATAACTTATCTGCATTTTATTATTCTGTATTTTTTGTAGTCCACCATGTCAAACGATAACCTCAATTTTTCTCTACGCTCCATACTCGACAAAAAGAAATTGAACGAACAAAACTTCCTTGATTGGGAGAGAAATCTGAGAATTGTTCTCAGGTCGGAGAACCAAGAGGATGTCTTGGAATATCCAATCCCTGAAATCACATTGGAATCATCTCATGAGGACATTGTGAAGTATGATGCAGCCACGGCAAAATCACGCTCTGTCACGTGTTTAATGTTGGCTGCAATGGAACCAGGACTTCAACAAAGGTTTGAAGAAATGGATGCCTATACAATCATGTCTAACCTCCAAGATCTCTTTAAGGAGCAGGCTAGACTTGAAAGGTACTCGACCTTGACAGCCATCCTGCATTGCAAATTAGAGAGAGGTAAACCAGTTGGGCCACATGTTTTCAAAATGATTGGCTTGTTTGACAAGTTGGCCCGACTAGGTAGCGCATTCAACTTAGAGATAGCCACGGATATGATCTTAAACTCTCTCCACGACGGATTCATGCATTTTAGATCAACATATCATATGAATGCTATGAACAAGACACTGAATGAGCTACATATCATGCTCAAAACTGTTGAGCAGAACATGATTGTTGACCTGACGAAGGAAGTTCTGATGGTCAAGAACAAGGGATTTAAGAAGGGGCCAAAGCAACAACAAAAGGGGAAGGGCAAGCAAGTTGCCCAACCCACGGTTTCACATCCAAAGGTGAAAAAAGGTTGCGGAGCATGAGTGCTTTTACTGCAAGGCCAAGGGGCACTGGAAGAGAAACTGCCCCAAATACTTGGAAGATAAGAAGCAGGGGAATGTCTCCACTTCAGGTATTCATGTTATTGAAATTTTGTCAACTAATTCTATTTCATGGGTATTGGATACCGGATGTGTTTCTCACATTACTTCGAATGTGCAGGCACTAAGAAATAGAAGGACGTTGCGGAAGGGAGAGGCAGATCTACGGGTTGGTAATGGAGCAAGAGTTGTTGTTGTATCCATTGGAGATTATTGCTTGCTTTACCTTCTGGCTTAGAGATAGAACTTAATAACTGTTATTTTGTTCCATGCATTACTAAGAACTTAATTTCAATTTCAGTTTTGAACCGTGAAGGTTATACATTTACCATTACTGATCACATGGTGATGGAGATTTATAGGAATGGTATTTATTATGGTCATGCGAATATGAGTAGTAATGGACTATATATATTAGACCTCAAAACTGAGATATATAACATCAATACAAAGAGGCAAAAGTCGAATGAAACAAACGAAGCAAACCTATGGCATTGTCGATTGGGTCACGTAGGCATAAAGCGCATTAAAGAACTCCAAACAGTTGGATTACTTAAACCATTTGATTTGGAATCATTTGAAACATGCGAGTCGTGCCTAATGGGAAAGATGACAAGGTCACCCTTCACTGGTAAGAGTGAACGGACTTCTGAACTAGCCCTCATACATACGGATGTATGTGGACCTATGAGTAAAGAGGCTAGGTCTGGGTATCGCTACTTCATTACATTTACTGATGATTTTAGTAGATACGGGTATATCTACTTAATGAAACAAAAATCAGAATCCTTTGAAAAGTTCAAGGAATTCCAAAATGAAGTGGAAAGACAAACAGGCAAGAAGATAAAAGTGCTTCGATCAGATCGAGGAGGCGAATATCTGAGCCATGAATTCGATCATCATTTGAGAAGTTGTGGAATTGTGACACAACTCACTCCCCTGGGCACTCCACAACTAAATGGTGTATCTGAGAGGAGGAACAGGACTTTGTTAGACAGTGTCCGTTCAATGATGAGTTTTGCGGATCTTCCATTATCCTTTTGGGGATATGCTCTCCAAACAGCTGCGTTCGTTCTAAACAGGACTCCGTCACGTTCAGTTGACAAGACACCATATGAGATATGGACAGGAAAGGTTCCTAACTTGTCATTTCTGAGGGTCTGGGGGTGCGAAGCTTATGTAAAACGTTTACAATCTGATAAACTAGCACCGAAATCACACAAATGTTACTTCGTAGGATATCCCAAGCAAACAAAGGGGTATGATTTCTACCATCCCATAGAGAACAAAGTGTTTGTTGCTCGGGATAGTGTCTTTTTGGAAAAGGAATTCTTTTCCAATAAGCCAAGTGGGAGAAAAGTTCAAATTAATGAGATTAATTGTGAGCAAGAAATGCAACAACACGAGGACATACAAGATGTCACTGAGGAACTTGACTATTTTAATGAACCTCTTATGAGGCAAGTTAATCCAGTTCAAGAATCAATTCCTACAGTAGATCAGGCTGAAGAGGAACCACATATTGATGTGGAGAACTCTACAAATGAGGAACTGCATAATGATGTAGGAAATCATACAGTTGAAATCTCTCCTATTGTTGGCCCAAATTGGAGATCAAACAGGGTAAGACAATAACCTAGACATTTGGATGACTATGTGTTGCATGCCGAGATCGAAGTGCTCCTCATGGAGCATAACGAGCCCGCTTCCTACAAGCAAGCTGTGACGGATCAGAACTCCGAAAAATGGCTTGAAGCCATGAGATCCAAAATGGAATCCATGTCTGAAAATCAAGTATGGGACTTGATTGATTTGCCTAATGGGGTAAAACCTATTGGTTGCAAATGGGTCTTTAAAAGTAAAGACAGACAAGGATGGAAATATCTCTGTTTATAAAGCAAGGTTGATTGCTAAGGGATTTAAACAAATTCATGGTATTGACTATGAGGAGACATTTGCCCCGGTCGTCATGATCCGGTCCATTAGGATAATCCTAGCGATTGCCGCCTTCTATGATTATGAGATATGACAAATGGATGTCAAGACCGCATTTCTAAATGGCTATTTAGAAGAGGATGTATATATGATGCAATCTGAGGGTTTTGAGGATCCGAAATATCCTAGGAAGGTTTGCAAGCTTAAGAAGTCCATTTATGGACTGAAGTAAGCATCCAGGAGTTGGAATCTTCGATTTGATGAAGTGATCAAACAGTTTGATTTCATCAGATGTGAAAAAGAACCATGCGTTTACAAAAGGTTGAGTGGGAGCAAGGTGACTTTCCTAGTCTTGTATGTGGATGACATACTACTCATTGGAAATGACATTCCGATGCTGGAAACAGTAAAGGGATGGCTTAAGAAGCATTTCTCAATGAAAGATCTAGGGGAGGCCGAGTACATACTAGGCATCAAGATCTATAGAGATAGATCTAGAAGGCTTATTGGTCTCAGTCAAGGAACTTACATAGATAAGGTTCTACAGAGATTCAAGATGACAGATTCCAAGAAAGGATATCTGCCTATGCAACATGGGATCCATCTCAGCAAGACCTAGTGTCCTAAGACACCTGGTGAGATTGAGAGGATGAGCAAGGTTCCCTATGCCTCTGCTATAGGATCCATCATGTATGCAATGACCTGTACTCGACCAGATGTTGCATATGCTTTGAGTATGTGCAGCAGGTACCAGTCGAACCCCGGTGACATTCACTGGCAAGTTGCGAAGAACATCCTAAAGTACTTACGAAGGACTAAGGATGATCTACTGGTATATGGAGGTGATGATGAGTTAGTCATCAAGGGCTATACCGATGCTAGTTTCCAGACTGACAGAGATGGCTTTGAGTCGCAGTCTGGATACGTCTTCATTTTGAATGGAGGAGCGGTAAGTTGGAAAAGCCAAAAGCAGGACACGGTTGTGGACTCAACCACAGAGGCAAAATACATTGCTGCGGGAGAAGCGGCTAAGGAAGTGATCTAGATTAGGCAGTTTATAGCTGAGCTCGGCGTTGTCCCTAGCGTGACGAGGGCAGTTGACGTCTATTGTGACAATAATGGCGCGATTGCTCAAGCGAAGAAACCTAGCTCAAGCTCCAAATCCAGACACGTTCTGCGGAAGTATCACATGATCAGACACTATGTTGATCGAGGTGATGTAAGGGTGTGCAAGGTGCACACAGATGATAACATTGTAGATCCACTGACTAAACCCATGAATAGGCCTAAGCATGATAGTCATACTCGGGCCAAAGGGCTCAAACACGTTAGAGAATTCTTTTGAACTTCTGTGTTTTGGATTGGGAAACATTTGTTTTTGTCATGGAGTTTATGATTGATTTATACATATGAGTTTTCATATTCTTATTTGATTATTACTTGAATATTAAATAAAGTATCCAAACAATTTATTAATTATCAAATGTGCTTACTGGAAAAGTTCTGGTGAATGAAACCACATTAAGTGAACTGAAATTATTAAATTGAAAAGGATCCATGGTCTGAGTCGTTAACTTGGATACAAACGACTCTAAAGTAGACCATCTTGTGAGTGAATGATGAACGTGGGTTTCATAGTTCATAGGACATGGAGATGTCCAATCGCTTACATAGGTGAGTATGGTGATACTCATCGGATAGACCGATCCTATGGCTCTCATGACTTATTGAGGAGTTATAGCGATTATCATTATCAGTGAGTTCCTTAACATGAGCTTGATATAACTTTCATTTGAAGGATGACATATCTTAGATACTGTTAAGCGCTAACCGTAACAGGCAGTTATAAAGGCAGTAATCAGGGTGGTCAAAATTTGAGTGGGAGTTATAGTCGTTGCAAGATTGGATTAATCCTCCTATACCGGCATACTTTGATGTGTTGGAAAGGATTGGTGTCCCCGGCCACTTGAAGAGTGAGAACTGTGTAAACGCATGGCCATGCTCAGATTTGATCTGTACTGACAGTTTGATCTCAAGAGTTCAAGAAACATATCTGATGGCAAAGATGGTTTCCATCACATAGTCAGATAAGGACATTAAGCGATAAGGGAATTTTAACATTGCACACTTGTATGAAAGTACAAGTGGGAGACTGAAGGAATTGTGTCCTTTATCCAAGGTGCAATTACTGATGATGGGATAGGACATTAAATATAAGGATATATATAATCCGATAATATTAGGGGTCATGGCGTTTTGCTAGAAGCTAACCATGATTGGTACATTTATATGATAAAATGTATTGCTAGTGTTATCGGGTCCTACGAGGTCACACCATAACGAGCAGGAGAACTGAATCAATTAATGAGAGAATTACCATATAGGAGTATATGGTGGAAAAAGATATATTTTGTAGGAGTACAAAATATATTTTGGAGTTGGTAATTAATAATAGATAAGAGATTATTTATTTATTAATTACTGAACATATATCTTATATTTTAAGGTCGGGCTTTTTAATAGTTAAAAAGCCCAACCCTAATTATATATATTCGATCGATTAGAGGATTTGACGTAAAAAAACATTCAGCCGTGTATTCACGTAAGAAGCGACGTTCTTCCTCTTCGATCCTCTCTCTCAAAAGCTTCATCCTTTGTTCTAGCAATCGAAGGTTAAGGCGATTCTTGTTCAATCTCGGGTGGACCAACTAGAGGAGTAACACTTGGGACTCTACATATCCTTGAAGGAGTTATCGAACACGCATCAAAAGGTATTCCTTTTCCCCTTATCTAATCTATTATGCATGCGATCCATGTTTAGATGTTTAGGAAATCGTTTCCTGAAATTCCGCTTTTACACATCTAAAAACCCAACAGCTGCCAATTCATGGATCATCGTCCTAATTTCGTACTTAAACGTACCGTAGGGCTGTGCATACTGTCCGATCCGGATCGGTGGACAGTAAATTGAGAACACCTTGGACCGTAGATCCGGTCCGGCAGACCCGGCCCAGAAGGGGGGAACAAGGGCTTCCGCTCTGGGCCCAATTTTTCATGGAGTCCGATTTAAAGCTTAGATATGTATTTATATTATATGAAATAGAGATAAAACAGACCCAAAAAAGCCCAAGAACACTAAAAAATAAACCAACAACCCATGTCTCCTCTTAAAATGGGCTGATTTTTAGTAAAAAAAAAATGAGTTAAATAAAAACAAAATCCCACCCAACATTGTCCACTTATTCATGGATCTAATTTAAAATTTAGGTGTTTTTTAGTATTAATTAAAAGAATTTTGTATACATTAAGGGCCTCTAATTTTTATTTGCACCGGGGCCTCCGTTATGCCAAGGACGGCACTGCGGTCCGGTCTCGGGTTGGACCGGTTTGTACATAAATTGTGCAATTTTTAATATTACGGACCGGATCGGGCCGGTTTGTGATAGCATGAATTATAGTCTATATTTTGGGGTTTGTTTAGACGTTTTATCTTCAATAATCTGCATGTTTGTATGTATATTATGTGATTATATTACCGTTTCATCTACCTTTGCGGGAATCGAGGTCTACACCTAGTTTTGTTGTAATCGTAGGTAAAATGGCACGTTTTGCATAAAAAAGGAGCAAAAGGAGCTATGGAGTCATTGGAGCTACATTCAGGAACATAAGGAAACACCCAGGAAGCATAACCATGGATTAAAGATTCACTTTAGACCAGATTTGAGAGATTTCACATTCAGTTGTGATTCACCTCGGTTGACTACAAAGTCACCTCGACCGAGGTGATCTAGAGAAGTCGACTCAACCGAGGCGAACACTTGGGACGCGGCGAGAATATTTTATTCTTGGCTGAAATCTTTTATCTTTGGAAAGAGGATCTTATATTTTTGGGCTTGGCTCGTGGAAGGAAGAAGATATGATAGATCATATATTTTACCTATATTTATGGGAAGAGATCTTTCTAAGATATCTTATCTTTGGAGAGTAATTTTCCTATAAAAAGGGTCGGATTTCCCACAAATCCGACATCCTGCATACATGTTATACCACCGATTGTGTTTTATACACCGCAACATCCATACTCCAGTTGGGAGATTTGAAGAACCTTTTTGAAGGTTGAAGGAAGAAAGTCTATAGCTTTTATAGCTTTTGAAGGGTTTTTGTAAGATCATCTTAGATTCCCTTTCTCATTGTTGTCTTGTTGGATTTCTATCCAAGGAACGCTTGTTGTTTTGATAATTGATTCAGTTATTGAAGCCTTTCTCTTAAGGTTTTCTTGTTCAATTATTCTCTTTCTTCCCATATATTTGATTAATACTTTCATGATGATGAGTGACTAATCTCTTTGTGTGATTCTAGGGTGATTGACTGAAAGTTGTGGGAAAAACAATGTAGAATAATCTTAATCACAGTAGGACCTTGAAAGTTCGAGTCTTTATCCTTAACCCTAAGTATCTCGCTCAGTCGATGAACATCTCGGCCGGGGTGGAATTTGACTGACCGAGGTGACTTATCTGGTCCGAAACTGAGAGTTAAGTGTTAGAGTTTGCCAAATCGTATTCTTGTTACACCTTTCCTGGTTCAATGCAAGCCTAGGATAAGACTTACCCGGTAATTCCTTTGTTTGTTTACCTAAGATCATAAGTATAGGTAATAAAGGTTTATCCTTTATTGGGGTTTGAGTGTGCTTTCATCCATCTTTGTGAGTTAGCCTGAGACTTACCCGGTAAAGGTTGATTATATTCCCTTAGATAGTGTGTTATTTTGAGGTTATAGTTCTTTATCTTAATTCCTTGAGACTTACCCGGTAATAGGAGTTACGGTTTTGGATTAGTGAGTAGTGAGACTTACCCGGTAATCTATTCCACTTTAGTAACACCTTCCCTATGCAAAAACCTCAGCTTTGTCCGCTTATCTTTAGATCTTGAGTTGGAACCACAACTAGATGCTTTAATCCCTAGAATTGCATATTTTCTTTATTGACTTTTATCATCCTTGATTGTTTTAATTGCTATTGTGGTTAGTAATTGCTAAAGCTTACCTACACCGACTTTGTTTCACTAAGTCCTTGTGATCGACCCCTGGAATTCCTTGCTTTTTACTACGATTGACCCGTACACTGCGGGTTCGCATCCTTGTTTTAAGCTTACATCTAGGGTTATAAATTTAAAGCTTGCACACACCGTTTGGAGCGAACAGTTTGCACCTAAATTGTGCAATTTTGGTGAGGTTTTCCGGTCCAAAACCGGACCGGAATGGACCGGATCAGACCGAACTGGACCGGACCGACCAAAAATTCGTAGTTTACGGTCCAACCCGGGTTACGGTTTTATACGGTCAAAAAACCGGACCGTAAATTCCGGTCCGGTCCGGTCCGATTTTGCACAACCCTATTTAAACTGTGAAATTAATGTTTAGTTGATTCGTGAATACGTAGATTAGAAATTGAGTTCAACAGATTCCACAAATGGAGAGTGTAGGATATCAACCGTGTTCAACTGACTCCGTACACGGAGTGTGAAATATAAATTATCTAACATCGACTCCGCACATGAAATATGGAATATAAATGACTTCACCCAAAAAATAAAATTCAATTCCGTACATGAAGCTTCATGCGAAATTAAGTATATTTTATAAATAGTTTATATGAGTTCATGTAATATTGGTCTATTGACAATGAATATGTATATGGATAAATAAATAATAAAAATTACCAGAAAGATGAAAATTTTAAAAGATATAATCCTACCGAATTTAGATTATGTGTAATAATTCATTTACTCACAAAGTTTTTTCAAACATTTTTCTCAGTTATATAAGCTTAAAAAACTCATTTTACTTTTTCTTCTTATTCATTGTTTATTAATTCGATATTTTACTTTATATTTATTTACACAATATATTTATATACTTTTCTTATTAACTAAATTTTAATATTATTTGTAGTCCTGCTTATTTTAAATACCAAAGATTATGTAATATATTTAAAATAAATCATCAACAATACAAATTTAGTAATAATAAAAAAAATTTAAAAAAATAAATATAAAATAAAATATATAGAAAATGCATATTAAAGTTAAGCCGTTAAACATGAAAACACAAACACACCATGAGAATAGAGTATGTCCAAGCTTAAACTGCCCAAAAGTCTCGTTTTACCGAACATGTCCTAGTTTCCAACATGAGTTTGCCCAAATTTTCCCATATATGGTGAATAAAATAATTCTTATGTGTTCGTGTGTAGTATTATATCCTTAACACTAAACATATCATCAAGAGGCTTGTTTTAAGCCATATCGGGACTTCCTGAGTTTGCATACTAATGAGAGAGTATTGAGAATTCCTAGAGGAGTTTTTATATATACATCTTCATAGAGCTCATCGTGAAGGAAGACGTTGTTGACATCAAGTTGATGTAATGTCCACATTTTGGCTACAACAATGGCAATGATACTACGTATAGTTTTCATTCTAACTACGGGAGAGAAGTTCTCATTAAAATCTATTCCATCTTATTGAGTGAAACCCTTTGCAACAAACTTGCATGGTACCTTTTGAGGCTATCATCAAATTTAAGTTTGACTTTAAAAATCCATTTGCATCCAATTGCTTTCTTGTTGGGTGGGAGATGCATTAGGTCCCATGTGTGATTTTTTTGTAATGCTTAGTACTCTTTATGCATGTCATCGACCCATTTTGGATCTTTAGAGGCTTTCATGGTAAGTGGTAGGTTCAACATATGAAGAAAGAGAGGATACAAAATCATGGTGAGAAGAGGGAAGTAGGGAAGAGTGAAACATACCTTGCGAAGGCAAAGAAGAAGAACCATATGAGCAGCCAAAGTCTTGAAGATATGAAGGTGGCTTGGGTCGTCGACTAGAACGTCAAGGGATGCGAGATGAAGAAGGAGTGGTATTATTTGTGGCTATAGGTGTGGGGACTTCATTGAAGTTGGGGGAATGTGTATTATCAATAAACATAGGTGGAGTATCAGTAGTCGGATGTGATCGGATGTGATGTATCATTGGAGGAGTACGTGGAGTCAAATGTGGGAGCATGTAAGAATATACTAGTATCAAAGGATGAGTTTGATTAATGAACAGGAAGTGTGGTGGTAGTTGTAGAAATGGTGTGAAAGGTGATAATAGTTTCATGAAACATAACATCTTGAGAATTGATAGTTTATTTGGATTGAGGAGTGAGGACTTTGAATCCCTTCTTGCCATAAGAATATCCTAATAAAACACATGGAAGTTCTCGAGGTTCAAATTTGTCACGATGTGTTTTCTTGGTGCTTACAAAACATAAGCATCCAAAAACTTTGAGGTGAGAGTAATCAAGAGGGGTATGCATAAGAGTTCAAGTGGTGATTTTTTGTTTAGGATGGAAAGGGGACATCTTAATGATGATGTGGGTGGCAATAAGGATGCATTCACCACAATAGGCCAAAGGAAGTTTAGATTGATGAAACAATGATCTAGCAACTTCAATGGTGTGTTTATGCTTCCTTTCAAGGACAACATTTTATTGGAAGTGTAGGGATAAGATGTTTGTGGATGATGCCTTCTTGATCATAAAATATAGAAGCTGTGTGACTGGAAAACTCTAGAGCATTATCAAATCTTATAGTCTTGATTTTGGTGTGAAATTGAGTGAAAATGAGTTTGGTAAAAGATTGGAGTATAGTGGCAGCATTCTTTTTTATTGGCCAAAAGGTATGTCCATGTACAACGTGTGAAGTTATCTACAATAGTGAGAAAAGAGTTGAAACCATATATGTTTGTTGTCTATAAGGTCCCCGTGTTTCTATATGTATAAGACCAAAAGGTTGAGTAGCTCGGGTATGAGAAAAAGGGAAAGATTGTCTAGTTTGTTTGACTTGTGGACAAATTTGACAAATGGAATGGTCCTTAATGCTTGTAGTAATCGAGTTAATATGATGCAATTGTTCAAAAGTTAGATGACCTAGACGGCAATGTCATATTTTAAGACATACAACATGATGTCTAGTTGAGCAAGAATGAGAAACAGTGTGATCATTGGTAGATTTATTACAAGAAGTTGATGAAACATGGTCGGTAGGGGTAGGAACTTTGTTGACAACATAGAGGCCCTTAATTGCAAGCTTTACCAATCACCAAGGAATGCTTCATCGAATGGGCTTGAATGAAACAATGAGTAGAAGAGAAAGTAACGTGAGTTGTAAGGTCTTTGGATAGTTTGAGCATGATAATAAATTAAACGGAAAAGGTATAATGTAGAGTAAGATCATGACTTAGCTCAACAATGTCAATATGATTAACCTTAGCAGTGTTACCATTTGGAATGGTGATTAGCATGGTGTGAGGAACAAGTTTATAGGAGGAAGAGAGCTCGATATGAGGCGTGATATGATCAGTGACACCACTATCAATAATTCATTGAGACCTGAGAGTAGGGGGAAAGAGGCAAAGAGATTTACCAGCAAGGAATGCATTGTGGTTGTCTTTGCTAGTGTTCGAGGAACTGGAATTGTGTAGGAGAGATCATGGTTGAGTCATCTGATCTTGAGAGAAAGAGGTAGCAGCTAGCTTGTGGCAAACAGGATATTCATGGATCTTCGAGCAAGAGCATGTCCTACAATCTTGCAATGTTCACAAAATGATATACCTGGTGTTGTAGCCGTAGGATAACCATGAAGCTTGCAACATTTAGCGATGTTGTGGTTCTTGGCTTTACAATGATCACAAAAAGAGGATCTAGTATTAGATAGATTTGGTGATGAACTTCCTTTGGTTGATGACAAATTGTATGTAGATTGATTGCCTCGATGTTGAGAATATAGGCTTATGGCTTCATGAAGATCTCTAGTTGTGTTTTAAGGCCTCATTGAGCTTCATCTTGAAGCATCATTTTGTATACCTCATCGAGTGTGGAAGGTGGATGTAGCATGAGTATGTTAGATCTCATAACATTGAAACATTTATTTAGGCCGACAAGATATTGGATTACTTGTTGATCTTTGAGTAATGACATTGCAACTTCATTTGAACCACAACTACATATCTGATTCTCAATGTCAAAGAGATATTCGTCCCATAAATTCTTTGGGTGAGTGAATATATGGTACTCGACAAGGATCCTTGAGAGATTGATCCTAAATCTCTTTGAATCTGAAAGAGAATAGTGCGATTGGAATTACCATAACGTGTGCCAAGTTCTTTCCAGATTTGAGCAATGAACTTGCAGTAGAGCACCAATTCATCAATGTCCTTCTCCACCGAGTGAAGAAGCCAGGAAATGAGCATGTTGGTGCACTGGTCCCATCGTGTAGCGAGCTTGGGATCGGATGCCGGTCTGTTACATTCTCTAGTTACAAATTCAAGCTTGTTCTTGGCAAGGAGAGAGACTTCGACGGACCGTTTGCAATGGTTGTAGTTGGAGTCGTTTAGTAGTGTCGTCAAAAGCTTAAGTGAAGATGGATCGGAGTGGTGAAGATACATTTGATTAAGAGGATCGCCATTGAAGGTTGTGTTGGAGGATATTCATCAGTGTTCTGTGAGTGAAGAGAATCTCCAATATTTGGAGGATTGTTGTTTCCCAGATCCATTTCTTAGCCTAATACCAAGTTACAGTTCGTAACAATGGATCTAGAGAAGAAGTGTATGAAGATGATAAAACAAGATTGAGAGGGGAAGAGAGAGATTCAGTTGATGAGCTGAAAATTGTTATTTCATGTATTGTGTATTACACAAGATGCTATTAAATTCATAGATGTGAGAAAAGATGCCTATCCCTCCGAAGAGTCGTTCGACATAAACAAGCGTTCGGAATAAACACAAGTAAAACTATGAAAGTGCATGCCAATGACAATGCACGTACAACCAACAAACACTACTGTGTATTACAATATATATACATGTAAGGGATGACATGTGCAGAATTGGTTATAAATGTGTGTCCTACATTGCTTCTCAATTTCCAGTTACATTACTGTCATCAAATGTGCATGTATAGTGTGCTCGTGCACTACACAATTGAAATTGACATACATGACTAAAGTCATGCATATTAGGGTTCATGTACGTTATGAATGAACATAATCGTGCATATATTGCGTATTAATTTTCTTACTCGTGTAGTGTATTAAGTAAACGTATTATTATGCACTCGTGTAGTATGTGCATGCTTAATTTTTTTTTTTTAATATTTATAAATAGTTCACTATGATTATTAATTTCTTATTAGGTAAATCGTGCATATTTAATAAGACCGCATAACCGGTCTTCTAGCCTAGGGATTATGTTGTTAATTAGGTAAATTGTGTAGATTTAATTATGGCAGTCGATTATTCATTTTTTTGTTAGGTAATTGATTTATTAGTATCCATAAATATTAACATATCACAACCCTTAATTTTATTTAATCTTGCGACCGAGATGCGTTCTTATTTCTTACTGTGACAATGATTGATATAAAATCTTAACTCATTATATATATATAGGGTGTGGTTCCCATGAGAACACTCTCTAACGTGAGAACATGAGAACAATCGTACACCGTTGGATGTGTGTATTAAGGGTTGAGATTTAGAGTAGATATCAAAAATAATAATAACTACGAATAATAATAATTAGGAATTCAACAATAACTACGAATAATTCACTCAATCAACAATAACTACGAATAATACATTAAACGATATGACACATTCGTAACAAAACTAATAATAATTACGAATCTGTTCTCATGTTCTCACGTTAGGGGGTGTTCTCATAGGATCTATACTCTATATATATATATATATATATATATATATATATATATATATATATATATATATAGAGAGAGAGAGAGAGAGAGCATTATTGTGTATCATGAGAACAATCTTAAACTGTCGGATGGTGAGTATTAAGGGTCGAGATTTAGGGTAGATATCATAATTAATAATAACTACGAATAATCCATTCAACCAACAATAACTATGAATAATCCATTCAACCAACAATAATTACGAATAATACATTAAACGATATGACACCTTCATAACAAAACTAATAATAACTACGAATAATATATTAAACAATAAGGTATGTTCTCATGATTACACGATAATGTATGTTCTCATATGATCTATACTCTATACGTGTGTGTGTGTGAAAACTCCTTGTGGAGAGGCTGTGAGGAGAAAATTTTGTAGTACCGAGTTCAGCTTTTAATCCCTAACTGTTCATTTTTTAATTATTTTCAAAAACGAACTTTTATCCTAAAAAAATGAACGCATATTTTTGTTTATAATCTGAAAAAAAAAAAAAGAACAGTGATGTCAAAATAAAATGTGCACCTACTGTAAAAAATGAATTATAGTATTAAAAAATGAACAAAATTTCTCCTCACCGGAACTATGGGTTTAGGTGAGAACAATTCTTACCGAGAGGAATGATAATCTATCTTAATCGCTAGATGAACAAAAATCAACGGTTGTAATAAGGAGCACATTTGTATCAATTTTAAGGGTTCGAGGAGAAACCTATCAGTGCTTGAAAATAGACATATATAGGTTCAGGATGCCGAGATTCACGAGGGTTTGATGTCCGGAACTCCGGATCTGGCGAACAAAGTTGGTTGATTGGCTCCGATAAGGGATTCGGTCAAGGTCGAAGACGAGATGAATAATAGCTCGAGATATAAACAGTAACTCAACGAGAGAACGCTAGAAGGAGGAGATTAGAGATGTGTGCAACAAGATGAATAATGACTCTTCAAAAATCGTGTCATCAAGCCATAACACATTTTTGTTGGTAACTTAGGACTTATTCGGTAACCATATACGAATATGGGATATGGGTATTAAAATTAAAAAAAAATTCATATCTAGTACTTGCTATATATATTGATATGAGATTCATACTCTGATATACTCATAATACACTCTTTTTTTTTTTTTTATGTACTTAAAAAACGAGGTTAAATTTGCTACTTCTTCAATTGGTCCACTAGACTCATTAAAAATCCTGAAAATTCGGCCGTTACAAATAAATATAATTAAGGGTAAGTTCCAATACACTCAATTAGAAAACTCCATCACAGAATTTCAAAACTTGAACCTTTTGATTTGATGGAATGAAGGAGATTTGAGCAAGATATATTGAAATAATTTTTTTTATTTACAGAAGTAATTAAACGTTAATCCTGTTCAAATACAAAAGATTACACATCTAATCCTTTCATAGGCATTTCCTTCTCCCACCAGAATTGTCCTCTAAGTAAGTATTTGAAATAATCAAGAGATTATTGCTTTAAATATATGACATTCATGCTTTCCCCAACTCTCATCGTGTGGGCATCCTCTGCTCGAAACAGAGGACCCCTTTCCTCTCCTTCTACCAAAATTCATCTGTGATCACCACATCACACAAACAATTATCCTGCTCTTGATTGTATCGGTCGATACAGTTATCAGTTCTGTACGCAGACGCAACTCAATCTTTCAATACTTTGAGTTTTGATGAGGTCAACAACCATGCAAGAACCAAAGGTGATATCTGAAAAGTATGAGATGCAGAGATTGCTAGGGAGTGGAACTTTTGGGACTGTATTCTATGCGAAGAACATTCAAACAGATGATCCCGTCGCCATTAAGGTGATGAAAAAGGCTGATATTGATGAAGCTGGAATGACCGAACAGATTGCCAGGGAGGTTACTGTAATGGCGAAGGTTAAGCATCCTAATATCGTTGAAATCAAGGAGGTGTTGGCTACCAAGACTAAGATCTACCTTGTCATGGAGTTTCTAGAAGGCGGTGAACTCTGCGACAAGGTTAGACGTGGTCCATTATCGGAAAAAGATGCCAGAAGGTAGGTTAACCAATGATCAATCGATTTCATGAATTGAATTTGATGTTTTGGATCTCGATCTGATAATCGCAAGTGCTGAATATTTATTAGGTATTTCTATCAGCTGATCAACGCAGTTGAATTCTGCCATAGCCGAGGAGTTTACCATCGGGATTTAAAGCTCGAAAACCTACTCCTCAATAAAACTCACGAGACCTTGAAGGTCGCCGACTTTGGACTATCGGCTACGACGGAACAACTCCACAGAGACGGCCTCCTCCACACACGATGCGGAGCTCCGGCGTATATGGCACCGGAAATTATTCAACAACGGGGCTATGACGGCGCGAAGACCGATATCTGGTCATGTGGAGTCATCCTCTTCGCACTTCTCTCCGGAACGCTTCCGTTCCAGGATGAAAGCCTTCATAGAATGTACGAGAAGATCAGGAACGCTGATTACGAATTTGTGCCTAGATTTCCAATCGGAGCGAAGAAACTCATCCGGAAAATGCTTACTCCAGATCCAAGGCGTCGGATCTCAATGGAAGCCCTAAAACGAGATCCATGGTTCGCAGTAGGCATAAATCGGTCAATTAGCACAGCTGTACTATCACAAATGGGAGGATCCGGAAACCACAGCGGCCGATTACAGACTCCGCCATTAACTCCAACTCCTACCATGATGCGGTCGACGAGGCCTGGATTCTTCAACGCGTTCGCGCTGATATCTTCAATGGCGTCGGGATTCAATCTTTCGAGTTTGTTCGAAGATCGGAAGGCGGCAGGGACGATGTTCACGTCGAAGCTTCCGGCGGAGGAGGTGATGGAAGAGATCGAGAGACTGGCGATGCTGTTAAGGTTCGAGGTGGAGAGAGTGAAGGATTTCAAGTTAAAGCTGACAGAGATAGGTGCGGAGGAGGAAGGGGAGATATTGGAGGTGGAAGTGGAGGTTTTCAGTTCGGCGCCGGGATTGACGGTGGTGGAGTTGTCGCAATCAGCAGGAGACACGGCGGAATTTATTCGGTTTTGTGAGGAATCAGCTCGGCCGGCGCTTGGGGATATTGTATGGACGTGGCAAGGTGATTCTGTTCGTAATTGATTAACGGCGGTTGTAACGGTGGGCCGTCACTACCTTTATGGCTTTATTGAAATGGAAGGATGTACATGATAAGGGGCGTGTTAAATACACAATTTTCAATTTACTTAGTACTAAATGTAAACGCTTTGCGTTGGCGTTTAATTTGAGCGCATCTAGTTGGCGCCAGCATTTAACATCTAATGTAAACACAAAGCGACGGAGCTATTTTTTTGTTTTTATTTTTAAATTTTGAGCGCCTTTAGAAGGCGCCGGCGCCCAAAACACTCTTTTTTTCGCAATTTTTTTCGCAATCTTTTTTTTTGCGCAATCTTTTTTTGAAACCTAATGTAGGTTTGTAACGTGAGCGCCTTGCGTCTGCGCTCAAATATATAATTTTTTTAAAAAAAAAACGAGCGCATTCGCCAAGCGCTAAAGTCGATATTTGTGCGCTTTCGCAGAGCGATGGCGCTTATCAAACGCCATCGGAATGAGTTCGTTTTTGACATTAGTAAAATGAGGGCCGTGCCTTTAGCTTTTTCGCATGATAATTATCTTATGTTTTTGTGCTCAAGTTTTGAGAGACAATTCTTAACTTGTCAAGTTGTGATGGATGATTGTGTGATGCCGGGTAATTGCTTGAGCGATGTTGTAAATAACGAGGTTTAAGGGTATAATTAAGAAACTAAGTGCAATCGAGAAAATATTCTTACCATAAGGATAAAAAACATATAAAAAAAAGTCATCAAAACTTCCAAAGATACGGTGGTTATAAAACCGTAAATTTATATATCTATAGAGAAAATTGGATGAAATGTACCAATTGACTAATTTTGTTTAGTAAATAACCTAGACCTATAAATTTTTAAGTAAATAGTCTTATTAAACAAATAATGGCAGATTTACCCTTATTTATTATAATAAATTTTATCCTAATTTAAACGTTTCTTCTTATAACTTTACTGTAACTATTCTTGTAAAATGAAATAAATTTCTTGTAAATTTGTAATTTATTCCTGTAAATGATACTTATTTACTTGAAATTATATTTCTTCAATTTTCTTGTAATTTTATAATTCTTACAAGAAATACGAAAAATTAATAAACGAATGTAGTCACCAAGAATTGATCTCAAGTTGGTTGTCCCTCCCTCCCACCCTAATACCAACTGGACAAGTTGGATTTCACGATTTATCTTCTTGTAAAATTTTATTGTACACGATTTTACGATTTATCTTTTTGTAAAATTTTCTTGTACACGATATTAATAATTGATTGATTACTAAATGATTACGCTGATCAATTCTTGTAAATTTTTTGTAAAATTTTATCAAGAATTTTCTTGTACTCTTCATGATTTACATGAAGAGTACAAGCACGTAACATGCTAGTTTTATCAATTCACGTAAAATGTTTCTTTTATTTTTTATGATTTACTAATTGATTACGCTGATTAAAATTGGTAACTTCAAAATACACCTTCTTCAAATAGGGATTGCAGGTCAATTAAAAGGTAATAATTAATTAGGAATCTTTTTAAATTCTTGTAGAAGGGTAAATTAGTCTAAATTATTTAAAAGAGGTCATATTCTAACAAAATTATTGAGCTTCACAATTACTAAACAAAATTAGTGAACTAAGGCTACATAGCAAATTCACTCATATCTATATACATATATTAAAGTAGAAGCGTTTATTTCAACGTGGTTTATCCTAACAAAAAATAAGTCACGTATCTTAGAATTTTAGTTTTTTTTAAATAATATATATAATTACCATATTTTAATTATCCTATTATATAACTTATATTTATCTACCTACCAAACATATATGTATATATACTATTAGTGTTAAAATATATATCTATATACTACTAATAAAGTAGAAGCCTTTAATGCCATATGTTTTTTTCCCGTTCTTTTTGTCAATGCAATTTAAAACGCACTCTCATTTAAAAAAATAAAATAAAATTAACGTTCAGTTTCATTTAAGATTTTTTTTATCAGCATGTAAACTATCATTTATTTAAAAACATCTCTTACTGTTTTTATTATCTTTTAACTTCCCTTATAATATTATCTTCCAACTCACTTTAATTAATAATTAGATTTGTTTCACAATTTATTAAAGCTAATCCCGCGCACGGTGCGGGTATTAGACTAGTACTACTAAAACTCAACCCTCTTAATTCACATGTCAACACATTAGTAATACAACCTAGGATTTAGTGGCAAATAATTACGAATTTGCTATATTTTAATTACAGATTTGTCGTATTTTAATTATAATTTTAATTCAAAATTAAAATATTTTTCATCTCATTCTTCCATCTCATCATGTTCAGTATCTTACGGTTATAACAATACGATTTTGTTCTTAATTATAACTTAGTAAATCATTTGTCAATATAGGCCTTCGAGACATGGCATTTTCTTGTTTCCCTCTTTCCCATGATTACTTCCGTCTAATGGATCGAGCTGCTTTTCGTTTATGTTCGCTTAATGTTATTATTTGCCGTATAGGCCTTCGAGACATGACATTTCCCTCTTTCCCTTTGATTCCCTTTTGATTACTTCCATCAAATGGATCGAAGGTTCTGTTTTGTTGCTTATAATTTGCTTGTAAATTATACTTTTATTTATCTAATTATGGATTATGTTTCTTCACCAACTTCTTCATGATAATATACCAGATTAATATTATACTAGATTAATAATCAAATCACATTTCAAAATTTTCTTTTTTAACGGCTAATGACATATTTCAATATTGAGTTTCTATTAATATCTTCCATGTACACTTTCTACAACCGGCGTGTGCATAACTACGTATCATTTTCCTTCCCTCTAACTTTGGACCTGTTTGGCGTAGCTTTTTTAATAGATTTTCATCAAACTTTGCGTTTTTAGAAAACTACATGTTGTTTGGCTAGAGAGGTTTTGGAAAAGCTATATCTAATAGCTTTTTGAGTAGATTATCAAAAATGTTACAATTTCGCCCCTCTTTGACATCTTTAATAATTTGTACAGTTTTGTCCTTTTTGACTTTTTGGTAAATTTACCACACAAAGTTATACACAAATCTACTCTTGTCAAACATCAATTAGGTTATTTGTTAGATTTTGAAATTTACAAACCTCTTTAAAACTCTACTAAAAAAATCTACCAAAAAAGGTAAAGCTACTCAAAAAACTGAAACTACTTAAAAAAGGGGCGTGTTATATACACAATTTTAAATTTACGTGGTACCGAATATAAACGCTCTGCGGTGGCGTTCAAATGGATTTGAACGCTTTACGACGGCGCTCAAATCTTAAAATAAAAATAAAGTAGGCAAAAATTCGGGAAAATTAGGGTCATGCGCCGGCGCCCAAAACCCTGTTTTTTCATATTTTTTTATTAAAGATTTGAGCGCCTTCAGAAGGCGCTGGCGCTCAAATTCTTTGTTTTTTTATTTGTTGAGCGCCATCGGAATGCGTTTGTTTTTCAGCCAGTAAAACAAACCTCGTGCATTTAGCTTTTTCGTAAAAAAATCTCGCTTCACCGAGCAATCTTTTCATTTAACTTTTTTTGTGTTTCTCTCTGGCTTAATCGATTTTATCAAAAAATAAATAAATAGTGCACATTATAAAATTATAAATCGTTTACAAAGCTTTAATATTAACAAACTTGCACATCCCACAAGTGTCTTTCTGGATCAAGTAAAAACTCTGGAAAAGCCAAACTAATATATCGGGGCTGCTTTGAATATTCAACAACTATTTGTTCCTTCATATATAATTTTGATTTTTGCAAAATATATACAATAATTAAAAAACTATCGGCCAGCCTGTGAAACTTTGTGCTATTTTGAGTTGGCATCTTGTAGGAGACTTATTAGTTTTACATAAAGTTTATATAAAGTAAATATTTCAAATTGTTGTGTTTGAAATATTAAATATCTCATGTTTATCTATTTGAAGTAATAAATATTTCATGTGTACATATTGACTTGAGGATACGTTGACGTTTATTAATTAGGCAATCAACATCATGCCATATGGTCAAGTTGTTCATTTTTAGGACAATTATTCTGGTCCGGTCCAGTCCGATTAATCATAATTTAAAAACTAATCTGAAAGTAAAAATAACTCAAGTTCTTCAAAATTATCTAAAGCTCACTTGCTTCATATTTAAATATTCGGTCCAATGAAAAATTTTCGATCCAGATCTGGCCCTAGGTTGATAAACCCCCAAATTTATGAATATTTTGTTGAGATGTAAAAGATTGTATCTCACCTATTACGAGAAAGTACGTGAGTCCGACATATAAACTTCATGAGTTAGTACTCCGATTATGACATTGACAAAAGAAGTAAACATGCATATAACATGTTCTTCGTATTCCGTATGCTAAATATTTTTTTTAAGAATACTATGTGTTAATATAGATAATATTTGATAAAAATATCATATTTTACAATTTTTCTAATCAATGACTAAATAATATTTTGCTGAATTAGGTGTATAAAAATCAATACTAACTCGGTCTAGTGGTAAGTGATACTGAACCCCTTAAATGTTTAGTCTCCTCCCGACAATATGTATACGAAATTGATATTGAGAAGGTCTCCCACAAAATACCGTGAAGTATCCGATCGGGGATCAAAGGTGATACAAAAAAATATAAATAAAAATTGGATAACGTCCTTAAACTTTAAAATTTTTCGGATTATACTTTTCTATTGTTAATAAATTAATATTTATTAACATACTCAGAAGGAAAAGATAAGTTATTCATTCAAATTTCATCTATAACTTTAAAATGACTATTAACAAGAACTAACAAATAATAATTAATTTTCAAATATTAACTTATGTTGTAAAGGGGTATATAGAAAAATTATAAAGTTTAAGAACACCCACCAAAAACTTAAAAACTCTTATACATTAATTCGAAAAGGTTAAAAATAAAAAGATACCATCCGAAATTTTTCCTAAAAAATTAGAGTTATGAAAATATGTCAAGTGTTTACAACGTGGTGAATACAATGATATTCTTCATTACTTTAAACTAGAAATTGCTAGTCATTTGACATCTTTTGGAGGGATCGGCATTCTACTAGATTTGTGTTCATTGACAACATTTGCCTTTAATTGGGTACTTGTCCCTTGCTTCTTCCTCTTCCTCTTGACATCCTCGTTGAGAACACAATCAATAACAATATTCATGGTGAGCTTTCCTTCTGGAGCTACGTCAATAACTCTAGTTTTGAACGACTCCCAACTCTTTGGCAATGAACTAAGGAGTAGATTGGCTTGCAATTCATCATTGATGTTAATCTCGGCATTGGCTAGTTGAATCATAAGATCCTTGAAGTTGTTCAAGTGGCCAATCATGCTTTGACCCCCCTTATATTCTAACTTTATCAATCGTTGGACTAAATAGATTTTGTGACTTAATGTCCTCTTTCCAAACATTAACGCGAGCTTCGTCCATAATTCATAAGCATTTGTGTAAGTGTAAAAATGCTCAAATATAGATCTATCAATACACTTACGAATTATAGCAACCACCTTTCGATTGAGAAGCTCCCACTCCTTCACATTCTTTCCTTCTGGAATACTCTCATAGACGATGGGCTCATGCATATCTTTAGAGTAGAGATAGTCTTCTATCATCGGCTTCCAATAAAAATAGTTGTCCATCGTAAGTTTGAACATGTCCATAATCAACCGTAAACTTTACCTTAAATAGAACATTTGCTTATATATAAAAGACAAAACTGAACCACAAACTTACTCCTTGATTTGTATACTGGACTATAGCTCACGAGTCACGCTCTTGGTTACTGACGTCCTAAATGCAGCTGCAACAATGTGTATATATACATACACTGGTGGATGACGCAATCCGAGGCTTGGTGCTTCTAGATTATTCCATACACCAAACTTAAAAAGATTACTTCTAGAGCTTTCCATTTGGTTTCCTGAGATTGATTCCATTTCCAGACACTTCCATCCAATTCAAATTATTTTAAATATGTGGTTAATTTATTTACATGAGCAAGCCCATTGGGCTTAGTTAATGTTCCTATGAAGCCCACATTAAATTTTGATAGAAAGTTCAACAAACATAAGTCAAAGTAAAGGTATGTTCGGTAACATAAGATTACGTAGATGAAAATGAGGATGAAGAGAATTATTTAGATGAACAATTAAGAAGATAAAATTGTTTAAGATGATGAATTTGGAAATAAGTGAAATGAGTGTTTTGTAAAATTAATATGATTGTGGGTTTATATTACGAAAAAGTACGCGTTAAATTTTTTTTTTTTATAGATGAAAGAGATGAAGAAAAGAAAGAGGGATAAAAGTGAAATTTTAGCTTCAATAATCCTCATAATCCTTATAATCAAAACTTTACAAGATTACAAAATTCTTATAATCTAACTCCTTTAATCTCCTTAATTTCATTATCAAATGAGATTACGAGAATTATTTCTCCTTTTTAATTCTTGTAATCTTAAAGATTTACCAAACGGAGCCTAAATCATTTGCGTCATAGCGAACCAAGTCATCAATGTAACACCCCGAATCCGCGGGACTCGGGATGTCACATTGGGCTAGGATCTCACAATGGATCCTGACCCTAGTCTGACAACAAGTTCACTGGACCTTACAACATGGCACTGACAGATAT
This sequence comes from Fagopyrum homotropicum, assembly GCA_033239125.1. Classification (NCBI taxonomy): domain Eukaryota; kingdom Viridiplantae; phylum Streptophyta; class Magnoliopsida; order Caryophyllales; family Polygonaceae; genus Fagopyrum; species Fagopyrum homotropicum. Next base: position 17,692,912 of record BSWB01000007.1, read on the forward strand.
AAAACAAATACATAAAACAGTATAAACTGTACGACCCAAAGTAAACAACAACATAACCGAGTATATAAAACGACATCCTCACACAGGAGGTACAAAAGATCATCCTCACGCAGAGGGGAAACACAACAACCCCAAACCAACCACCTAATGTACGAGAGTCCTCGGCCTGTCACCCTGCTAGATCACCCAATAGCGCCTAACCTGTAAACATTTACAACACGGTATGAAACCGTTAGCTAACCATACATATATGAGGTAATGCATAAGCACAAGCACAATCATGAAAGATAAACACATCAGCATGCTATCACACATTTACCCATTTATTATCTTTATATAATAACCATTCACTCAAAAACCGTATATATATAGATAGATGAAAGTATGTGACACGAGGACCGATACATCCCCGCCTCTGAGTACAATGTCCAGCTGTACGAGTATCGGTCACACAATCCGTGTACCCTATGGGAGTGGATTGCGCCCTTCCTGTAAACCAGTCTGGCCCGACATCAGAGAACCTCCCAGACTCCACGGCGGGATGAAAGGGAAAGGTTATCACAGCCACGCAGTGGGGCAGTCAATAGAACATAGGTCGATAAAAACGACAACTCATGCTATCATAGCAAACATATAAAGCACACACCACTCATGCAAACACCCAACATAGGGATGGTAGCTAAGTAAGTCCTACGGACTTACCTCAACCTCGTACAATCACAACCACGATCAACCTCCAATCCTGAGAGAGACACTGCCTAATAACAAGGCATAAAGAGATATATCAACCTCTATTCATCAAAGGGGTCACACCTAGACCCAAAGGGATCCATAAAGATCATACTCAATCTATGAGCCTCACAACCAACTAAACCTCAATATCTCAGCATAACTCACAATTCCTCAAATCCCAAGGTATTATCTAATCAACATTCCTCAATCTCAATTCTAATCTCAATTTAATTAATTAACCTTTAATTAATTAATTAGATTTCGCCAGAATAACGTTTTGCCCGCAGACAATTTCTAAACCCACTTGTCATCAGATTTCATCAAACAAACTATCCATAATCACCAGAATAATATAACGACCATAATGGAATTTCTAATTATCCATTTTGACAAGCCTAAAGTCAATTTAGGCCAAATCGCAGTACAGAAAACGAATAAATTCATAAATTATTCGTTACTAACCCGATTGACGATCTGAAAGAAGATTCGGAATCACAACGATGCAAGCTACACATGGACAACATCAAATTCACCGGAATCGGAGCGACGGAACTGTCCTGGTGACATATATGCTCGACCAGCCCTCCATATACTCGGAAATGCAGGAACTCGGTACCGATATGAAGAGAATGAAGAGAGGAATCCAGAAACTCAAACGGAATTGAAATCGGATTAGAAACGGAGAGTAGATCTGAGTTTGACGGTTGAGAGAAATCAGAGTTTTTACGAGGAAACGTGAAAGGAAATGAATTAATAAAGAATTTTCCGCTATTTATAGTGAAGACGATAATTATCCTTTAGTAAAGTCGATAATTATCCTTTAACCGATCCAAATGCGGGTCAAACCTCTTTCTCCAAACTTCTCGAGATTGGGACATTAAATCTGAAATATTGTAGAGATTATTATTCCACAACTGTCTCGGAAAACGTGTATTCCTAAGCCGTCTTTCTTAGCCGTTAAGAAACGAAATAGCGACTCTTTTGGCCGTTTTGCCTCTCCATGTTATTTCATATCTAGGACATATCCGATATACTGATCATTTCTCTCAACTGCATTTTTATTAATTGGAGCTCCCAAATGCTCCAAATAATACCGGAAGGTAAAAATAATTACCTGGGGAAAAAAGTAAAAATTTCCCCAAACGTTCAAAATTACGTCAGGAACATAACGGTGGAACTCTTACTCATCACTTTCGAAGTCTTCGCGAGTTATATGCTCATTACTATCAACGATTAAATTAATCAACATTAATTAGAATTCGAAATCCTAGCTATTACATCACACACCCCTAAAAAAAAGTTTCGTCCCGAAACTTGAACAATTCCCAAATCCTCTCGGACCCATACGCCGAGGTATAACTCTCACTCTTTCTATCGGAGGTATCACATCTCCGTTCAAAAGATCACAACCTATAACAATCTATAACCTCAAGTATAAACATGGAGGAATCATCATCTCCAGGAAACAGGGCCATAACGCTACCCAAAGGCGTAGAGGAATCACGTCTCTCGCCATACCACATCACAAAGCATAGAGGAAGCACATCTCTAGCCAAAACATATAACATGCATAGAGGAAATACGTCTCTAGCCAACCCATAAACATATATATCGCATGGAAGAATCACATCTCCACTGAACTATGTCCATCAAGGTAGCATGGAGGAAAGAACCATCTCCAGCTGAATCCTAATCCCACTCAAATAGCATGGAGGAAAGAACCATCTCCAGCTATAAATATAATCATAACGTGGAGGAAGTAATCATCTCCAACTATAGCATACATCACGCTAGCACATCAAGATCTACTAAGATCATAAATCACATCACAACTAGCATGCAATAACACATCAAGGCATATAAGCACATAAGCACAACATTCATCAAGATAACACTAAGATCTACTCGTGCTCTCACAAATGGGTCTGTCCCAACATATACTCTGGATAGTTCCTCAGGACACTATCCTCAGTCTCTCACATAGCCTCTTCAGGTCTTCATCTCGACCATAATAACCTCAATATGGGAATGTCTTTCAAATGCAAGCATTTCATATCTTATTCCAAGAATGTAATCAGATGCTCAACAACGATGTGGTTCAACTTAATCACTAGATCATTATAACTCACAAAGTGTTTCCAACCTGGTATATACTTCCTCAGTTGAGACACATGAACACTGGGTGAACATCCACCAACTTCAGAGTGAAAGCTAAACATCATGTTGCCTTCACAAAACTGATCAAGATCTCAAGTAACCGACATATTGGAAACTCAGTTCCCCTTTCCATAATACACAACAAACGTCTCACAACTGAGATACCTCCAGCCGGACATGAACTCTCACTTGAACTTTAGAAGTTAACACCTCTTGTCTACACACACAATCTGGCGACTATGTAGAGCCAACACTCTTCCTTTAATCATCGTTACTTGAACTATAAAATCCTAAGTCTGGTCATGTGTTATTTCTACTACTACTGCTAGATCACTTCTAGCATAAGGATATACGACATCTATGTCTATATATATTGCCTCATAGGGTCATCCCAAAAAGATGCACGTCCTTCATTGTTATATAACAAACTCATTAATGGAAGGTAATATAACACTCCACGTTTCCCATTCAACTTACAACTTATAATAGATCTTTAAGATCTAGATGATCCTCTCTAACTAAGCATTTGTCAGGGGGTGAAGTGTAGTCATGAGGTACATACTTGTCCCCAAAGCAGTCTGAATCTGCTGCCCACAATCTCAAAGTAAAAACATCCATCTCGATCAGAAATGATCGTTCTCGGTATACCATGGAGTCTCACTATTTGTCTAGTGTACTCCTCAACCAATTCATTCACTAGCCACGTCCTTCTGATAGAAATGAAACGTGCCGGTTTCATTAATCTGTTACCAACAATCCAAATAACATCAATCTTCTACAGGGTCACAATCCCATAACAAAGTCCATAAAGATGTCCTCCCAAATTCTACTACTGCATTGGTAGTGGGTGGGAGCTTATCTCTAGATCGGAAATACTCTATATGGACCTGCTAACAGGTCACACACTGTATCACAAATCTGGTTATATCGGCTTCATACAATATAATCGTCTCATCTCGTGGTACATCTTACTCATACCTGAATGTACTGAATAAGGCGTACAGTGGGTATACCATAATATTCTGTCTCCATCTGCATCAGCAGGAACACAAAAGCGGTCATGACTCTTCATCAGTCCATCTACTCCTATGGAGAACTATGATGCCTCAGTACGAGACATCATTTCTCTAAACCTTGTCAAGGCCCGGCAGGTCTCCTGCTTCTGTTGGACCTCATCCAACGGACCAGTTAGAACCTCTGAGGTATAATTGGGTATCCTCATCAAGGAACTGATTGTTCAACTCTAGCCAAGCTAGATCTCTATGAAGCTGAGGCTGAACTATCAGTCTCACAATCATCTTCTCTTGGAACGTCTTTCCATTCAAGTTATCGGCGAAAACGTTCAACTTCTCTTAATGATATGGAATCTTCAAGTCAAAGCTTGATCAACTTAAGCTCTTAACATTGGCGGTTATTCAATCCCTGTTGCATAAAATATACTTCATATTTCTATGATCTATAGAAATCTGACATGAAGATCACACCGGTAAGGTCTTCAAAACTTAAAGGCTTGAACTACCACTGCTAACTCTAAATCATGAGTCGGGTAGTTCTCAGCATACGTTCTCAGCTGTAAACACACATATCAATAACCCTACTCCTTTGTAGTAAAATACATCTCAAACTTAGCTGGGATGTATCACCGTAAATCACGGGATCCCAAAAATCTCCTCACTAAAACAGAATGGAAGGAGAGGTCAAATGCCTCCTCAACTTTTCAGAACTTAGACACACTGCTCTCATCACGTAGTTATGGTGGTCTTCTCAAAAGACTCGCAAATGAATACGTAATCATATAAAATCCTTCCTCAAAGCATTGATAGCAATCGGATGAGCCGAGAAAACTACGTATTCCTTAATGTTCATCAGTATCTCCCATGGTACAACATATTAAATTATCGCCTGGTCAACCATGATCCCACTGGCGGAGACAACATGGCCTAAAAAGGCTACCACTGGTTCTCAACTTACACTTAGAGAGTGTAGCATACAACTCTCTATCTCTCGAAATCTGCAGAGGTCCTTAGACGATCGGTCTACTATTCTCTGCTATGAGAGTATACCGACATGTCATCCATGGAGTCCACCACCAACTAATCAAGGAAGTCGATGAAGATACTATTCATCAACTCCATAAAAACTACTAAAACATTCGTCAACCCAAATGACATCACTACAAACTCGTAGTGTCCATAACGGGTATGAGATGTTATCTCATACACATGTTGCTCTCTCATCCATGACTAGGGATATCTTGAGCACAAAGGAATCTTGAAAACACAATTGCTTCTTGAAGCTAACTCATCAGGTCGTTAATACGGAACATGGAACCCACTAGGGTAAAAGAAGCCTGTTTCAGTAAACTTTTCAAGTTATCAGTACAATATCTCAACAAGCACCATATAGTGTGGCTTTCCCATTCAATCTTGTATCATACTTCAACTCGATAACAATGTCCACACTCCGCTGAGGTGGCAACTAGACGTTTCAGTAACACGTCTATAAACTCATAAATAACTGGAATACCTTCAATTGTTGGACTATCTCGCTCCTTTATGGTATAAAACTAGAAGGCGTCACATCCCTATGCTATCAGCTCGCTGCTCGTACAGTCCTGATGACAAACCCGTCTCTTCAAAGGTCTTAACCTCAGGAGACCTCTATTTAACTCAACTAAGTAAAGACTATAATAGTCTTACTATTAAAAGCTAACACCACATGATATCTATTCATCCAAACCATACACATAATGACTTCATCATACACCTACGACATGACAAAGAAGTCTACAACCATACACGGGTCCCTGAAATAAGGGAACAAACACGCATCTCACGGGTATCTCAGACCCAAAAAGGTAATCTTGTAAAGGAAAATCCACCTTCTACTATATACAAAAAGTCAACCATTAACGCATGCATCGAAAGACATGAAGTGCATAGCACTCACAACAAATAAAACTCCACTAGGTAAACCATTAACGAGAATGGTACCTGTAACAGCTAACACTCGTAGCTCCACTACATATCATCACTCAATGTCATATCCATGCTCCTCAGGTATCACTGAGGTCATTACTATAGCCTCCACTTCCACTCTTTCTGCACCGGAAAGAGGAAGGTCTTGCTGGGAAGAAACACCACCGTGCTGACAAAAAGGGCCAGATGGCCTAGCTCACCACAAGTGAAACAAGCTATCAGTGCCAAAGGGCACACAGAACGCAAATGATCTGGATAGCCACAACTGAAACATAATCATCCCATCCTTGCCACCTGTGCAACTGAAGGGTAACTCGACCTTCGTCGTCCACCTGGAATGATCTCACTCTTGAAGAGAACCTGTAAAGACAATGCCTTGCCCTGTCGACAAAACTTCGCTCTATGCCCTGCTTTACCACACGTAAAGCATATGATGGGCGCCTTTGGGCACACAACTCGCCAGTGTCCCAACTTCCACGCAATTAAAACACTGTAGTTCCTTGCTAGTCATCTTCATTGCCAAAGAATCACTAGATTGTCCTGATATTGGACTTGGTTCCCCGTTCATCATCTTTGCTTCTCCAGTAACTGATTAAGTCCATTGCTTCTTTCCGGATCCAGAAGCTTCAGTTAATCTCACAATTGTTGGTAAATCCGGTGTGGATCTACCCGCTATCACCGCTTCATATACTTGTTACATATATTCTTGAAACTCGGATCTACTCGTGGAGACACGATCAGCCTCTTGAAACTCGTTCTCTGCCATAGGCGAAACAACAGCGGAAACTGGTCCCTAACTTATCACCACTGGAGGAAGAGGGGGTGTACCCCTACCTCATCCCACTACAGATACTACTCTAGTCTGAGTCATCTGTAGGATATACGCACCTAATCTTATAAGGCTATATATATGCCATAGGTATCGATATGTATATAATACATCCACATAATCCATAGTACACACAGATATATATACATATCTACGCTGCAGAGATCCATGACAGAGGTGACGACTTCTCGTACATTCTATCCCAAATCCACACTTAAAACCAAAACCTTTGAAAACGTCAGATCCCGTGTGGGCTCTGTTTATTTTACCTATCAAACCTCATTGCATGTAGTAAGTGTCATTGTTGTCAACCTGGGCTCTGATACCAACTCTGTAACACCCCGAATCCGCGGGACTCGGGATGTCACATTGGGCTAGGATCTCACAATGGATCCTGACCCTAGCCTGACAACAAGTTCACTGGACCTTACAACATGGCACTGACAGATATAAAACAAATACATAAAACAGTATAAACTGTACGACCCAAAGTAAACAACAACATAGCCGAATATATAAAACGACATCCTCACACAGGAGGTACAAAAGATCATCCTCACGCAGAGGGGAAACACAACAACCCCAAACCAACCACCTAATGTACGAGAGTCCTCGGCCTGTCACCCTGCCAGATCACCCAATAGCGCCTAACCTGTAAACATCTACAACACGGTATGAAACCGTTAGCTAACCATACATATATGAGGTAATGCATAAGCACAAGCACAATCATGAAAGATAAACACATCAGCATGCTATCACACATTTACCCATTTATTATCTTTATATAATAACCATTCACTCAAAAACCGTATATATATAGATAGATGAAAGTATGTGACACGAGGACCGATACATCCCCGCCTCTGAGTACAATGTCCAGCTGTACGAGTATCGGTCACACAAGCCGTGTACCCTATGGGAGTGGATTGCGCCCTTCCTGTAAACCAGTCTGGCCCGACATCAGAGAACCTCCCAGACTCCACGGCGGGATGAAAGGGAAAGGTTATCACAGCCACGCAGTGGGGCAGTCAATAGAACATAGGTCGATAAAAACGACAACTCATGCTATCATAGCAAACATATAAAGCACACACCACTCATGCAAACACCCAATATAGGGATGGTAGCTAAGTAAGTCCTACGGACTTACCTCAACCTCGTACAATCACAACCACGATCAACCTCCAATCCTGAGAGAGACACTGCCTAATAACAAGGCATAAAGAGATATATCAATCTCTATTCATCAAAGGGGTCACACCTAGACCCAAAGGGATCCATAAGGATCATACTCAATCTATGAGCCTCACAACCAACTAAACCTCAATATCTCAACATAACTCACAATTCCTCAAATCTCAAGGTATTATCTAATCAACATTCCTCAATCTCAATTCTAATCCCAATTTAATTAATTAACCTTTAATTAATTAATTAGATTTCGCCAGAATAACGTTTTGCCCGCAGGCAATTTCTAAACCCACCTGTCATCAGATTTCATCAAACAAACTATCCATAATCACCAGAATAATATAACGACCATAATGGAATTTCTAATTATCCATTTTGACAAGCCTAAAGTCAATTTAGGCCAAATCGCAGTACATAAAACGAATAAATTCATAACTTATTCGTTACTAACCCGATTGACGATCTGAAAGAAGATTCGGAATCACAACGATGCAAGCTACGCATGGACAACATCAAATTCACCGGAATCGAAGCGACGGAACCGTCCTGGTGACATATATGCTCGACCAGCCCTCCATATACTCGGAAATGCAGGAACTCGGTACCGATATGAAGAGAATGAAGAGAGGAATCCAAAAACTCAAACGGAATTGAAATCGGATTAGAAACGGAGAGTAGATCTGAGTTTGAAGGTTGAGAGAAATCAGAGCTTTTACGAGGAAAAGTGAAAGTAAATGAATTAATAAAGAATTTTCCGCTATTTATAGTGAAGACGATAATTATCCTTTAGTAAAGTCGATAATTATCTTTTAACCGATCCAAATGCGGGCCGAACCTCTTTCTCCAAACTTCTCGAGATTGGGACATTAAATCTGGAATATTGTAGGGATTATTATTCCACAACTGTCTTGGAAAACGTGTATTCCTAAGCCGTCTTTCTTAGCCGTTAAGAAACGAAATAGCGACTCTTTTGGCCGTTTTGCCTCTCCATGTTATTTCATATCTAGGACATATCCGATATACTGATCATTTCTCTCAACTGCATTTTTATTAATTGGAGCTCCCAAATGCTCCAAATAATACCGGAAGGTAAAAATAATTACCCGGGGAAAAAAGTAAAAATTTCCCCAAACGTCCAAAATTACGTCAGGAACATAACGGTGGAACTCTTACTCATCACTTTCGAAGTCTTCGCGAGTTATATGCTCATTACTATCAACGATTAAGTTAATCAACATTAATTAGAATTCGAAATCCTAGCTATTACAATCAACTTATGCGGGAAGTATTTCTTACTTCACTACTGAAACTGATTAAAGAGGTTTAAATCTCCGGTATTTTATATTGGAACGGATGAATCAATAAATTCAGCTTAGTTTTAAATGCCCCAACTTGGTTACACCCTTAAATAAATGTACTTTCATCTTTTATACATTAAACATCCCATCACCTGAATGTTTTGGCGGCTTAATCGAAAGAGTTGTTCCCAGATTGGAAAATCGGAGTGTCACTAGGTTATGAATCACACGGTGGGTTTACTAAATTTAACCTGACAACAAATTCACTATTAAACCTTCTAACAAGATCACGATAAAATAATAACTTACCGACATTTAATTTGTAAATAATTGTAGTAACATGCACTTTCATGCAAAGAAATAAGATAAAGACCGGTACAACCTTACAAAATTAATCTCAAGATCAAAACACAAAGATGATCAAGAGTAAAACCATCTTCCTGAATCCTAAGACACACGCGGGTCCGGTTCAATTCCGAGAAGTTACTTCAAAACATTTCTAACACTTGAAGTTATCTTAAAAACTAACATCATATAAAACCATTAGCTAGCATCCCAAAATCAGATTTGAAGCTCAAGAACCATACCAAACTTGTATGCATATGTAAGGAACGTCAAAACAAATACTAGAAATATAGTCATGTCCACATCCTATATATAGCATAATTCATCATAAAACAACAAGGAACGCATAAGCAAATATTCAACATGTCAAATTATATAATGTCTTAAACATAAAATACCGAGACGTAATTATCAACAAGGTAACCGAGATGTTCTAAGTATAAAGAAGATTAAGAAAAAATAGGTACACTAAACCACTGATCTTGTAGTCACCTTAACTATATATATAGGTGCAAAACGAATAATATAATTACTTAAATATATGAGTAAATATGTAGAGATAATCATATATCGGAATAAACACTCTAAAACTCAAAAAGCGATAATAATGCTCATGATGATAATGATTATGATGATATGCAGATAATGCAAGGTAACGTAACACTCTCAAATTTACATGTGCCCCTCCGGCGTACTAATGGTTACGAGGATCTGTAATTCTATCTTCCATTTATAATATCCACCTTCTTTTCTCGGCTCGCAGTGCCGTCCTTGACATAATAGAGGTCTCGGTGCGAATACAAAGTTAAGCCCCTAAATGTATACACACTCTCTTCATTAATAATAAAAAAAATATTTTCATCTAAAGATCAAAAAAATATCATATAAATTATCTTTCATTCTAATATGTTGTCAAGACCTAGAACATTTATTAACCATAACAAAAATGATCATTTAGACCAAAAGAGGAGGATTAATGTTGGCATTACAAACACAACAGTAAAGTCAGACTATAAATAGCATCCTCGTTCTATTGTTCAATATCATTCACCTAGATATAATGACAAGAACAATTAACTCTCTAGCGGCACAAATCATGAGCACCAACATCAAGCATCCGGAATAGCGCCTCAACAGGTATCACCTGTAACAAAACAAACACAAATGATCATGTAAAATGCCTTTTTTGAGCATTTCTAGAAGCGAAGTCATTTATAACAGTATCAATCTCTAAATTTCCGAGCACATCTTTCTCAATACTTAAAATAGCTAAACCATTCATCCTATCTTGTGACATGGATGATCTCAAGTAGTTTTTCAATAATTTTAACTAAGAAAAACTTCTTTCAGCAGATGCTATAGCTATAGGTATAGTTAATAAGATACAAAAAGCAATTGAAACATTAGGATAACAATATGTAGCTTTGACAAACTTCAACATTTCTGTAAGCTACATTGTAATATTTTCAATTCTGAAAAAAATTCTCTAAATCAAGATCAGGCACATTATCCAAATATTTTAAACTCTTTGAATCAAGTAAAAATCCAAATATACTCTCAAAAGCATTTAGTTCCTCAAATCTATTTCTTAATGAATTAATAGCCATATCTACAATGACTATAAAGTAATTAAGTCGAAATGACTCTTTAGGATATTGTATTTCTTCATCATGATTACTTTCATGAAAGTATTTTTTCTTAAAGATACGATGCTTTGTTTGAAAAATAGGCTCTATATTCATGTCAGATGCAAGACTAATGGCAATTTCTTTGCTTGACACAAATCCTTCACTTCTAAACTTTTCAAAATGGGATATTGCACCTTCTAGTTATTTCACGTACTACAATGTCAATGCCCATAGATTTAATTTTTAACTTCTTACTTATCTTGTAAATGATAAGTAAGATGTCATACCAAATAACCAAACAAAGCAAAAACTCAAAATTTTCAAATGCATCAACTAAACTTTCAACTTCACTCTTTGTCTTGGCATCATCACAAGACACACACAATTCTATCAAAGCTAACACTATTTTTAATGGCTGAAGTATAAGAGTTTTAACACTTTTTATTCGACTCTCCCAACGGGCATTACATAAGGATTTTAGAGTTAAGCTAGGAACATGTTTAAGTAACACATCCCAACGTTTAGTTGAACTCGAAAATATAGTATAAATACATTGTACAACTCTAAAAAATGAAACAGCTTTAACACAAGAATGTGCCATATCACTAAGTGTAAGATTAAGACTATGACAAATACATGGCATATATAAAGCTATTGGGTTTATTTCAAGTAATCGTTTTTGAACCCCCTAGTGTTTTCCCTTCAGATTAGATCCATTGTCATAACCCTGCCCCCTCACATCATGAACATTTAGATCAAGAGACTTAAGTACATTTATTAGTTCATTGAAAAGTCCCAAACCAAATGTATCATGAACAATCACAAACTCCAAAAAACACTCCTCTATGCGCACTTTATTGCTTGACATGTTTACAAACCGTATTATCAAAGTCATTTGTTCTTCATGACTCACACCAGGGGTGCAATCAAGAATTATAGAGAAATATTTTGCCCCTTTGATGAGTTGTATGATAGAATTCTTAACATTGGATGCCAAAAGGGATATTAATTGATTCTGAATTTTGTGACCCAAGTAATGGTTATGAATTTCCTTATTTTGGATACGTCTAACATGCTCTTGCATTATGACATCAAATTCTGCAATAGTTTCAATAAATCCTAAAAAATTTCCATTGCTATCTTGATAAAGCTTATCTTTACACTTACTGTTGTTGAGTGTTGGCTAACTTGGCTTGTTTGTACGGCTCAACACTCAGCAGATGTTGCAGATTCAACAGTGAATAACAGAATAGACATCACATGAAATGTTGAAACCAATCCTGCAATCCCACACCCACACACAAATCTACAAAAAGGCAAATGTAATATTTGTCAATTGCAAGTTTAATCTCAAATCAATTGAAGGTTTAGTCTGTTTATAGACAAAATTTGAAAAAGTTGGGGTGAATGGAACGATTGAATCAATGGAACGAATGAATGAAGATTTATTTATTGTAGAGAAAAAGAGAGAAAAAAAGAAGAACCTGCGTTGGTTGTAAATTGTGCACCTCTTTGTCTCCCTCCGTTGAAGTCTATTGAAGGTTGCATTGAATATAGGGTTTGGGAAATTGGAAATAGGAATTGGGAAGAGTTTACATGCACGGTGGTTTTGCTGAGTGAGATTGTGTTTTTATTTAATTTATTTTCCTTTTTAGTGTTATTGGGTTAAATGAATGCCTATTATTTTGTACTCTAAATTTGATATTGGGCCCCTGAAATAATGGCCCCGGAGCAAAAGCCCCTATTGTCCCTGTATTTGGGTTGGGCATGTCGGCTCGATCTCTACTAGAGCACCATCCAAATATGTATGCACGTGCTTTTATATGGAAGGGGCTCCCACCACGTCGCACGATCATGTTTGGGACATCACCCTCTCATCGAGGTCACCATGCCCATGACCGTACCGACGGTTTCCAATTGTAAAATAATTTAAAGCCATAAGTATTTAAGTCAATAAAATGATCTCCAAAAACATAGGAAAGTCCATTTGTACTCCCATGTAACACGCTCTAACTTACAACACAGGTTTCTCAACATCATTCATCAACGTATTCAATTTCAACACATCCTCAAAGCCAACTATCACGCCGTCATCACATCGCACAATACAATCATCCACTTAACTATTCGTCTCAAAACTCATAACACCATATCATTCGTGCCCCAAAACATCTATCTTCACAAGTCTCATGATCATACTTATAAATCACTACCTCAAAACCAAATCAAACTCTTAGTCAACTCTCCTTAAAAAAATATATATGCACCTCTTCCTACCTAAGATACCACAACTATCAACCATACCTAACAATTGAGGAGATATCATACACATGCTAAATTTCTTCAATCATCATCACTAACAAGACAATTAATAAATCACATAACTTAGCACAATCCTCGTCATATCATATATATTTCCATCATATGCAACCATCAACTTATATTGTCCCCCATAACCGTCAACATCTCCTATCATCCATACATACATTCATGTGTGTCATTGTCCATACTATCACATATGTCATCATATCTAGGTATTCATAATAACCTCAAATCACACTCTTATCCCTATTTGTAACACTATACATGATCACTTTCTATCAATCCTTAACACTTTCCTTAGTCACTACCGTCATAATATCAACATCCTCTAAACACTAAACATACAACCATGATAACTAAGTAAGTCACTATGACTTACTTGGAAAGACGGATTCCACAATCACCGTGATAACTATCCAAAACAAGTCATCAACATAAATGTAACTAATAACAAAATATCATCACCCATCATCATTTAACTCAAATAAATGTAAACAATCTACAAGCAAGTCCTACATAATGGATTCCGAGTAAGATTTAGAAAACCTTATGTGTCGAAGGTCAAATGTCAAGCATCGATGCCAAATTAAGTCTCTCTTCAATCAAATGTGACTCCAAGTGTATAGTACCCAAACCAAGTCTCTCTTCATCCGAGGGTTTTGGAGACGATGAGAACTCAAAGAGGTCTGGATCTTGAGCGAAGTGAGGAGGCGAGGAGAACTCAAAGAGTAATTCCACCGCTTGAGTCTTTGAGTGAGGAGAGGATTGAGGAATTGGTGAAACGAGGTTCTTAGGGAGTTAGGGTTTATTAATTTACGACTTTTTTTAATCCGGACGGGCAAGCAGCCCTACCGGACTTTGCACTCTATCCGGATCCGGCCTGGCATTTCACCTTATCTATACCCCCGCTCATTTTTGCAGGCGGGCGAGCTAGGTCGATTGGGACAACCCGGATGTATCAGCTCTAGTAAGTAGATGCTCAAATAAAACTATTACTTCAAACAAGGCCATTTTTTTAAAGTTTTACATGGATATAAGTTATTTTCCATCAAACAAGTAAAACTAAGAAACAATTAAAGTTTTGTTGGAGTTCTTGTAAAAGCATAATAGTAATTGGGGCTTTCGTCCTTGAATGAATGGAATTGAAGTATGATGCACATGGTATGAGTGCCTTCGACGGGGCTACAAATAAAAATATGATTCACAAATCAATTATAAACAAATAACTTGTCTTATATGGAGTATATAATAATAGTGAGCATTTTATTTGTTGATCGGTTATCAACGTATCAAGTTTGTCACCGTTGATATTGATTGTTGTTCACTTGAATAATGACTGATTTATCCCTTGAACCAAGTGACTAGTTCAATAAAATGAACTGATTAAATGACTACACTCGAAAAAATGTGTGCATAAAAAAAATTTCACATTGATCACATACAAATAACTAGCTATAAACCCGTCACATGATATGCATATATAAACGTGTGGATCTTCATAGACCACAAGAATCAATTAAAATAAATATGAATACAGACGTTACTTGGTCTATAATGATTTGATGATAGTATAATTTGTGTACGTAAAAGAGAGAAAATGACCAGAAGGGGAGCAATTGGTCTGCTTTGTCAAGGAATGAGTGGTAGTCATTTACTACGAAGAGGCAGCAACATTTAATAAGTAGGCCTAATTGAGTAAGAGATACAAGATTTATGTATGTAGGATACATTCAAGAAACATGTAAAGTTCTTATATAAAAATCTACCAATAAGTTTGTATACAAGGATGTAATATAAAGAGAATAATTAGTTAAAAAAAATTAGAGCAGGACAAACATTGTTATTATAGTAGTGCATTTCGAACTCGAACGGCCATCAACGTATTAAGTTTGTCACCGTTAATATTGATTGTTGTTCACTTGAATAATGATCGATTCATCCCTTTAAACCACGTGGCTAGTTCAAATGAATGAATCAATCAATGATTGCATTCGAGAAAACGTGTGAATAAAAGAAATATCACACATCGATCACACATAACTAACTTGATATAACTATATAAACCCGTCAGACGATATGCACACACAAACGTGTGGATCTTCGTAGACCACAAGAATCAATTAAAAATAAATATGTATACAGACGTTACTTGATCTACAATGATTTGACGACGGTACAATTATTGTATGTAAAAGAGAAAAAGTACTAGAAGGGAGCAAATGGTCTGCCTTGTCAATGAATGAGTGGTAGTCATTTACTACGAAAAGGAAGCAACATTTAATAAGTAGACCTAATAGAGTAAGAAGTCGAGGAAGATATGATTTGAAGTAAAATATAACGAAAGTTGGAGGCACCAATGTAGACATAAAGTAGTGTATGAGTGTTTGTGTTAGCCAAAATTAGAATATTACAGAAAAAAGATTGGTGCTTTTTTCGTCTCTCCTTTCTATATGGAATGAGGTCCATACGTTAATGGTCCCAAATCCTAATTTAAGTTCGTGGTCGGGTGTCCCTCCTTCTATACTTTAGGGTGCTCAATTTAAAATGGTGGTCCTACTCACTAGCCACACTAAACATTTCCCGACTCATGTGTGTCGCGGTAATTATCTATATGCATAAGAAACCGATTTGATGATAGATGTCGATTATATACTAATTAAGTACTTGGAATGTTTTAATACAAAATACACTGAAAATTCAAACAAAGGAAATAAACTGAAGAAGAGCACATTAATAGTTGACGGGTCAGGTTTAATATAGGGTTTCGTCGCACGTCCGAGTATATATATGCATGTTGGTGTCAAGCCCAATACATACGTTTAGTGATCGAAGTTTCATTCTAAAACAAATTGGCAATAGGAGTCGCCTCATAAGACTAGTAACAAGAGCGGAAATTATAGCCCCGTTGAATGACAGAGTCTCGGCCACCTTGACATCGGGTTCGGTTAAATCTTTCATGAACCCACGTACAAAGGGTTTGAGATTTTATGTTGTTTTGTTTTAAACTACGCAACAAATAAAGATATCTTCAAATTAGCTTTCCAACGCTACTTCAATTATACAAAAGAAGTAGAGCCTGTGGCAGTTCGCGGTGAATACGAATGGGGTTAACAGCGGACCGAACAAGTAAATGCGTGACTTGCTGTGGTAGCTAATCATAATCTTGTGGCCATGATTTCATGTCAACTTTGCTCGCACGGAGAAAGTCTTGTTGATTGCAAGGTCATTCACATGTTTAACCAGGCTCAGCTACCTGCATTGTAGCTGAGATCTGTTGACGTAGCTAAAATCCTTTTGTTGCACTATACAAGCAAAACATAGAATCCGACAAACGAGCTAAAGACACAAAGCTAAACTCATTCCAATTCTTTGGGAAATTCATGCAAACTTGCCATCTTCACTTCAGAAACAAAACATAGAATCCGAGAAACGAGCTAAAGACGCAAAGCTAGATTCATTCTTTCAGAAATTCAAGCAAGCTTACCATCTAACACTTCAGAAACTAACTCAAAGATCCAGTGTGCCGATTACAGTTGCCCTTTCATTTCACAATTCGAACCACAATTGAGAACAATAACAAAAAAGACGCTACTGGCTTCAAATTCAAGGTATCTGATAACTTAAAGATGATCAGCACATAATGTCAAAGATGCATGTGTACATTGTTCTACAGTTAAAGATATATTTACAGCACAGTTTCTTGTTGCAGGCATCTGATCACCTACAATATATATAGATGAGTGGTACATACGAAACACAGCGGCTAAGGCGAAGGAAAGCATATAAACTGTTAGAAGTTGAAATTTACCCAATTCTGAGTCCAACTTATAAAATTTGTGACAAGGCAATCTAAACAAGACATCATAGTTAACAAATAGAGCATATGACACTGGAAAACTTAAAATGTATTTGTAATTTGGACGCTGATTTTCAAAACCAACAACATAAATAAGGTTGAAAGAAGATGGGTAAACAACTAACAGATCAAACAATATAGAAACACGCCAAAATACAACACAAGAGCGAGCCTAACCTGCCCTTATTTATCTTATAACATTCATCAGCACTAAATGCATTTGTCATTTGGATGGTAATTGTTCAAAAACCGAACAACTCGAAGAAAATAATGCAAGTTTTAATCTTTCTTGTACCTAAACTTGAAGAAAACAATGTAAGTATTACCCACCAAAAATCATTAAAATTAAACAACTTTCTGAATGGTGTTCATCAATATTGTATCTCAGCCTCGAGGGTTCATCATTAAAACCTGTCAAAGCAGTTAACCCTTAATTAAGCAATAATCATGTACATACATCATGCATATATAATATCTAAAAAATACAAACATATAGGTTAAACAAAGTATGAATTGCCTGGTTGTAAGGTGTTATTATTAAGCCATAATGCTAAAAGCTCCATGCCAATTGATGTGCTGAATGGCAGCTATATTACATAGTTTTCTTAACGGAAAACAACAAAATAGAAGACGAGATACAAATTGACACCGGAAGTGGGAGTTTCACCTTGGCAATCTGATATATAGCTTCAACTTTGAATATGATAATATCCCAATTATTCCTTCATCTAAATATTAATTGCAATCTCTACAATCACTTCCACAAACCAAATTCAGTAACACCATTTTTCTATTAATCATCATGCTCAAGAAAAGAAGCACATCTTAAGCCAAAACCCGTCAGGAAGACGTAATATACAAAACTTGAATCCAATATTTATATGCAATTAAGGAGTACAGCTAATAGTTATGTTCAGTCCAAGAGCAAAAGATAAGAAGGAACATTAGTTGCAGGCTGCAACTTTGCTTACTAGTTCAAATTTATATGACACAAGTATTTTCAATAATGCCTCCACTTGCAATTATTTAACTTGAATACACAAAAACTTTGCATATAAATCAATAGGCAATCATGATGTAATCAACTAACTAGCCTCACCAAAGAAAAACACACAAATCCTGATCAGCAGACTAGAACCTCTCTTCCTAAACCATTGAATAAATTGATATCTTCATCATCATCCATCATATATAATTCACAAGGAACAAACATGAATCAATTAAGAAGGATTGGAATCACTCTCAATCAACTATAAAGAAAGCATAAAGGATCAAAGCAAGGTATAGAATGAAAACTTTGATGAAATAGCATACATATTGGGGAATTTGCTAAATATTTTCCAAATTTTTGGGATTGGTTCAAGTTGATAGCCTAAATTTTTGTAAGTTGCACCAAATTTACCAAACTTGGTTACCCAGTGCTTATTGGTAAAGTTTCAACATGGGTATTGACATCTTATGTTGTGGATGAAGCTAATTACATTATTAACTTGACAATAAGTCACATAAGAACCCCAGTAAAAGTTTCTGATTTTTGGTGCAATTCTATTAGCAATCTCCTCAAAAGAAAAATAGAAAATATAAGTTAGTGTAAGGCAGATGAGAATAGTCTAGTGACAGTTGCAGAAGTTTGTTTGCCTCTAGAACAGTCCCTGGATAGTTTATGCATATATTCAGCTGTTGAAGTTTCCAGATAATTTAGCATATTCTATATGGTCATCGAATCAGGGATCTATATTTATATCCTCAAAAGTCACGCAATTTTTGGAGTTTTTTTTAATAAAATGATGAATGAAGAATCCACAACACCATTATATTTCATCAAAATCAACGAAAAACATCCAAAAGAGAAGAAAACAAAGCTGACCAAATCAATCATGCACTAACCTACTGCTGGTGGGGCTCGTCGTCTTCCTCAAATTACTATCTTCAAATCAAAATGAGACATGAACAAAACCAGCAAGAGATATACATTGAATTAGATGTAAAAAAATGGCCAAAGAGAAGGGAACCAAGTGAAGCTGACAGAAAGAGAAGTGAGCACACAAAAGGAAGAGTATAAGCAGTCATATATACACTTTCATGCCTTTGTGTGCTCACTCTCTTCTGTCAATTTCTTCAAGTCCCAAATCTCGATTCTTCAAAACAATTTTTTTTTAAAAATCCAAAATTGGAGCCCAAAAAGTTCTTCTGCTTGCTTAAATGAAGAAATAATGAATACCCATAATTCATTTGTGTCAGATCTGCAAACCCATTTAACAATTTCAGCCATAAAAATGTAAAGAGAAAGGGAAAGGTGGATCTATATTTCTAGGGTTTCAGAAAGAGAATTGAACCCAATTCTTGACCAGAAATGGCAATAAGCCGATGAAGAAATAGATCCTCTTATTTTTTATCATGCAGGATGAAAGGATGAAGAATGAATGATACAGGTGTCGGTTGCAGAAAGGGATTAATTGTAAAAAATCAAATCTGGAAAATAGTACCGACGACGGCAACCATGTGCAGAAGCACAGAGGAAAGAGAGGGAGAGTGATAAGACGAGACGGTACAATCAAAGGAGAAGAACCCTTTGCTCTCTTCTTATCAATTTATGGTGGGGGGACAGTACACACACTAAAGATAATAAAAATCATTTTCATTATCTTTTTTCCATTCATTCATCGGTCGTACTACGTAAAATGATACTGCATATCTTCGATTCGTGAATTCTGAGTGCCTACTTCCTTTTTTAGTTTTTGGATTCATACGTAAAAAGAATTTTCAAATCGATTTACCAAAAAAAAAAAAAAAAAATTTCAAATCGCGTTCAAAAGGATAAATTAATGAAAATAATTCAAACTTATGTCTTGTCACATAATTTCGGGTTTAGGGTTAGAAATGATTCAGCTTGTTACACTTTTTTTTAGAAAGAAAGATTCGAATGGAACGGCATATGTATAGAGAAACTAACTTGTGCTATTATTACGGACTATTCTAATACCCGCACCGTGTGCGGGATTAGCTTTAATAAATTATAAAACAAATCTAATTATTAATTAAAGTGATTTGAAAGATAATATTATAGGGAAAGTAAAGATAATAAAAACAGAAAAGGATATTTTTAAATAAATGATAGTTTACATGTTCTTGATAAAAAAAAGTTTTAAATGAAACTGAAGTTTAAAATGACCCGTAATATAAAAATATATGGAACCATGGTTTATGTAATTAAGGTTTTTTTTAATATTAGTATATATATATATATAGATAGATAGATAGTTAGTTTATATAATTTTTTTAAAATGAGAGTGCGTTTTAAATTGCATTGACAAAAAGAACGGAAAAAAAAAATATATGACATTAAAGGCTTCTAATTTATTATTAGTATATAGATATATATATTTTAACACTAATAGTATATATACATATATGTGTGGTAAGTAGATAAATATAAGTTATATAATAGGATAATTAAAATATGGTAACTATATATATTATTTAAAAAAAACTAAAATTTTAAGAAAATGACATGTGGCATATTTTTTGTTAGGATGAACCACGTTAAAGGAAACGCTTCTGCTTTAATATATGTATATAGATTTGATAGTTTGTTCTTTTGCTATGCTTTTTTAGGGTTAAAGATCTATTGTTCATTAAATCAAGTTGATGTGAAAAATAAATTGTTACTGCTGTGAAATCTCAGATTCCGTTTAATTTTTTTATTTGAAAATTTAATGGGTTTTTTTCCATAACTCCTTCCCGCAGGTCCGGCTCAATCGTTTTGGTGGTCCTGTGCAATTTATATAAATAGTAGGGCTGTAATATGAGACAAGCTACTCGGACTCGGTTCGGGCTCGGCTCGCCAAAAGCTCGGCTCGAGCTCGTTCATTTTCTAAACGAGCCAAACTTGAGCACATTTTAAAGCTCGTATAAATTTTAGGTTCGGCTCGGGCTCCGCTCGTTATAAACAAGCCGAGCTTGAGCATGCCAATGCTCGGCTCGTTCGGGTAAAGCTCGGCTCGTTCGGCTAAAATAACACTATAAGAGAATTATTTTAGCCAAGCTACTCGGGCTCGGCTCGTCAAAAGCTCGGCTCGAGCTCGTTCATTTTCTAAACGAGTCAAGCTTGAACACATTTTAAAGCTCGTATAAATTTTAGGCTCGGCTCGTTTATAAACGAGTCAAGTTTGAGCATGCCAATGCTCGGCTCGTTCGGCTCGTATTACACCCCTAATAAATAGGCCCTACTAATAAAAATATACTAACAATAATTCATAATTTATATCATCGTTTTATGATATCGTAAATTTTTTTAATAGAGTACAAACATACACAAATTTACTTAAAAAGTTTCATCCTTCTAACATTCTTTGAGGCAAAATCTTCTATGAGTTCCTCGAAATCAACTTCTTCCAACATATCATTCTCAATTGATATCAAGGCTAATCCATTAAGTGGTTCTTGCTTCATTGTGGAACGCAAGTAGGTCTTTAATAACTTCAACTTTGAAAAACTTCTCTCTGCAGACGCAACAGTTACAAGAATAGTCAACAAAATTCTATAAGCAATAATTGTATTAGGAAAGCAATCTCGATGTTTTAAAAACTGTAAAATGTCAATATGATTTTATTTTGTTATGAGGCAAAAAATCTTGAAGTAATTTTAACTCTATGTAAAGCTCATTTCCATCAATATCAGATTTTCCATCTTTTTTAAGTGTAGCTTCCAAATGAGTACAAGAAGATTTTAAACATTCATCATCCAATGAACATAACTCCATAGAAGTAAACAAAAATCCAAATGTTTTTTCATATTCTTGATATCGTTCAAACCTCCTAGTTAAAAAACAATTGTTTGATCCATAATATATAAGAAATAATTAACTCTAAATGCCTCTTCAGCTGATTGTGAAACACTTAGGCCATCTCCAATAAGGGGAGTTATATGCCCCTTTAGCCTTACTTTATTATAAAATGGTCTCCAATTAAAAAAAAGTTAAAGGGTTAAAGGGTGGTGCAAAAGGCTAAATATAACCCTTAAGGTCTATGATGCACGGACACTTCTAGAAGGCGGCGCGTCCCGTGTCCTGCCGTGTCGAAAACGGGGACACAATTGGACACGGCTCGGACACGGTCAAATATGACCGGACACGGTCAAGACACGTTTCCAAGGTAGGACACATCTACGACACGGTGAGGACGCGGATTGTGTCCGGTCAAGACATGATCAACGAAATAAAAACTTATATACCGAAATATTGTTTCTTCTTTCCCATTTTTTCGACTAAACCTAGCTCAACATGACCACCTACGAGATTGTGGTTATCGGAAATAGGACACCGATCTTCTTCTCCGGCTCTAATATTGAAATGTTGTTCCGCCGGCCGACTCTTCCCTCCATTTTTCTTATGATTTTATAAATTAATTTTGAATCTTTGATTATTAATTTATTTTGTAATTTTTATTTGTTGAATGTTGACTATGTTATTCTAATTATTTCACTTTTTATAATTCACAAATATTTATTATTATTTTCCTTTGTTGATCATTGTTCGGTTTTGTTGATTTGCAAATGAGTGATTCATTCTTCAATTTTGATACTAAGTATGATTATTTCAGATTATAAAACTAAATATGTTTATTTTTATGTTTTGTAAGACTGAAAATGTTTGTTTCTAAGCTTTTGTTACGATTATATTATCATCATGTTAATATTTTTATCAACTCACATATCATTGATTTTTTTCATATATATATATAAAATTATGAAATAGCAGTTCTATATTTCATAATCTTTAAAATAATATATTAATTATTTTACTCGCCGTGTCCCCGTTTCCTATACTTTTGAGGATTGCCGCTTCCCCGTTTCTCGCCGTGTCTGTTTCCCGTATCCGTGTCCGTGTCCGTGCATCATAGCTTAAGGTCACCCTTTAACTCTTCAAGTGGGACCACTATATTAAACCCACTTGCTTTCCCTTTTTTGGAAAAAGAAGAGAGAAAAGTGAAACCTTGTAATATTAATTAATATTTAGCCCTTTTATTATTGGAGATCATTCAACTAATAATAAATATTATATATTTTTTAAAGGTTAAAATTTAGCCCCAAGACTATTATAACCCTTTGTTATTGGAGATGACCTTATCGATATATCACTTAAGTTCGCATCAAAATGGTTTTTTCTTCGTATTACACGTCTTTGAGGAAATACGGGATCAATATCTATTTCATTGGCAATACCTTTTGCTACTTCTAAGGCATTTGCAAAACCTATCTCTCTATAGCTCTCAAAAAAAGTTATCAATTCCTTTACTTCTTTAATGGCAACATCAATAAGCATATCTTTTGATTGCAATTGTTTACGGATGAGTTGGCTAAGTAGACAGTTTATTAAGGTGTATAAACTAGGTTCTTTTGTTTATATGTTGACAAACTATGCCCTTGTATATTTTATTAAAAGATTTATTATACATAATATTAAAGATTCTGCAGATACTCAAAATATATCTCTATCCTATTTAAGTTTATCAATTAACGTAATTAAAGGTTGTAATTATACAAGAAAACCGTTAAACAAAGAAATAAATGATAACAATCTCATTTATATCATCTGAAGAGCCATTAATCGTAAAAATTGGACGCCGTTGTTTTTGCTCTTGTGTCCTTCGAAGTTCGTTGATATAGATCGATCTGCTATATAATACGGGGGCAATCAACTATATATGAAAGTTTGAACGTCAATTCTTCCGCTGGTCCTTCCTTGATGTTACATAATACGATGGCAATCAACTACATTATTTGCTTTATTTAAATAACTTTTACATAATATTTATCAGCAACTATGTGTGATGCATAACTAGTACATAATATTTATCAGCAACTATGTGTGATGCATAACTAGTACATAATATTTATTAGCAACTACATATGATACATAAATGTTTGATTCGGCAAAATCGGGTACATAATCCTGTAATATGTCGCAAGAAACTTAAATCCGATTTAGAAAATGTATTTGTTTGGTAGTCGGAGAAGACGATAACTTGTGAAGAGGTTTCGTGCGGCCTTCAATGGATATGGATATAACCGACCTTCAATAACCTTCAATTGAGCGGGATAGAAACGATAACTTGTATCGGCTTCAATGGAGAATAAAATAGAGACGAAATGGAAGGGAGAAAGATGATACCTAGAAGGAGAAAGATGAGACCTTGAATCGCCCTTCAATGGAGATGAAAATGAGAGTAAAGCAGTGGTGATTGTGTTTGTGATTGACGGATATAATCACTCATATATAGATTGCGAGAATCTCTCCTATTCGGTTTCCTTTTTTTCAAATTCGTTTCAATATTTAAGGTAGTTTATTATTGTAGATTTATTAAACTGCCCAACTACCTCCCTAATTTATCTTTTTAATACTTTTATTTATCTTTATATTTTTGTTGGATATTACTAGGGGCCTAGTTAATCTACACTAAACAAAAAGGGCCCTATTCCACCAATTTTCTCATTGTTTACTAACTAAATTGATTATATTTAATATATCATACCAAATAACTATCGCCACTAAAAACTCAAAGTCACCAAGTTCGATGTGTGCTAAGGATTTAGCTCCACTTCTTATAATTGAATCATTATCGACCTCCGTTAGTTGGAGTAATGCTTCTCGTATATCTAAAACTTGAAATCTTATTAATTTAACACTATCAACACGACTCTCCCACCGAGTAGATGATAATTGTATAACTACCAATCCTTCCACATTTTGTTTTAAAATTTTCCATCTTTTAGTAGAATTAGCAAATATTGTATATATACGTTGTATAACTCCAAAAAAATCTTTAGCTTTGCCACAATTGTTTGCCATATCACATAATGTCAAATTCAAACTATGAGAAGCACAAGATGTGTGAAAAGCTCTAGGGTTTATATCTAAAAGTTTTTTTTGTACCCCTTGATGTTTTTCTTTCATATTTGATCCATTAACATAGCTTTGCCCTCGGACATTATCAATATCAAGATCAAGTGACTTCAATTCATTTTGTAAAGCATCAAACAAGCCTTGACCCGTTTTAATATTCATATCCAAAAACCCTAAAAATGATTCTTCAATTATAATAAAATTTGAAGACATAGCCACATATCTTAGTATCAAAGACATTTGTTCTTGATAACTTACATCGGGAGTACAATCAAGAATGACCGAAAAATACTTTGCTTATTTCACTTTCTTAATAGTTTCACGTTTGATGGTTGAAGCAAGTAAAAGTATTAATTCATTTTGTATATTATAACCTAGATAATGACAATGAATATCATCATTTGTGATACGTTGAACATGTTCTTGAATAATTGGATCATATTCGGCCAACATTTCAATCAAGCCTAAGAAGTTTTCATTACTATTTTGATACAATTTTTCATTGCTACCACGAAATGCTATATTATGTTTTCCAAAAAATCTTATAACCGAAATTATTCTCACCAATACTTTTTTCCAATAGTCTTTTTCTTTCTCTAGTTATTTTTGAGCCACTTTATTAATAGTTTGATTATTTTGAAGTCTCAAACACATATCATACCAAGTGCTCATATTCTTAACATGATCTAAACTTGTTTCATGCTCCTTAATTCTAGTACTAAGATGTGACCAATCTCCAAAACCCTCATTTACTAGTTGACGTCTTAGACATCCAGTTTTAAATTTTTTACAACAATAACAAAATACCTTATCAATACCTTTTGAATAAACAAGCTAATCTCTATCACATTTTTCACCATTTGATAAAATTCTAGTGTAGTGTGTTGCAGAAAACCATTTACAAAATGTATCTTTAGGACCTTTTTGAATGGATAAATCTCTTTTAAGACCCTTTGCAACTAGAACATCAATCATTTTAGGATCAAGAGCATCCCAATATGTTGGATCAAATATATCATGCCTAATAAAGTTATTCTTAACATTATTTAAGTTAGTAGACTTGTCAACATTTTGGTTTTCAAAGTCATCAACATTAACATCAACATCAACATTTTGGTTTTCGACACCATCAACATTATCAACACTTTGGTTTTCGATACCATCAACATTTTGATTTTCAAGGCCGTTAAGAGTATCACTAACATTTACATGATCATCATAACCATTAACATTAGCTTTTTCATTTTCATTTTCATTTTTTTGTGATTCTCTTATGATAAATTTATTGAGAGCTCCTCTTTGAGATTGAGTCAACTCCTCAATTCGTTTTTTATTTTTTCATTTTTCAGCTCCAGAATCATGTTTCCTAATTCTAGAAGACATAGCTAAAAAAGAATAATATCACAGAAATATAATTATTAAGGAATAAACCAACTTGATTTTTCTTTATGTAGTTTGCTCGGGATCACGGGTTCTCAAGATGGATCTTAAACTCCGTACAAGATGTTGATAATCATAATTTTCCTACATATGAACCACATTTACTTAAAATTTAGAGCTAATTCAAACTTCAGATAATTTATAATAAAACTAAAAAAATTAAAGTAAAAAGACACATACCTTCTAAATGTTGTTAATGGAGAAGAATTGAGGAAATGAAATTTGTTCATGGGTATAATATGAACTTGAAAAAGAAATTAGAGAATGGGGAAGAAGAAGAATAGAAGATGACAATGGAAGAATGAAAAATTAAAGGATGAGTGAGATAAAAAAAAATCCGTTGAATAATTTAAATAAAAACTCAACAATAAAAATATATTATTATATTGATAAAGGTAAAAAAAAAAAAGAGAGAAAAAGTAATTGTTTAGTTGCAGCCTATAGGTTATAGATATTCTCCCCTTCCCAATGTCAAAATTTGTGCAAAACACATTAGTTCACTATTTATTTTTTTTATGATACACATATGGGCAGTGGATTGAGTGAGGCCCAACATGTTTGGAGGCCTGTGCAACCAGTTCTTCGCTGGGCCTGCCTTCCCCCTATCTTTCAAGAGTTTGATAGAAATGTTAAACGATAATAAATATGAAAAGGGAGATTTTGCTAAAGTATAGGTATACCGAATATCTATTAGGTTTCGTTTGTTCAAATAGGATCGAAACTCGTAGTCCAAACTGGTATAAACTGAAATAATTATATCTTACGAACATTTTGATTAACATCTCAATATAAATTGTTTTATAATTTTAATTTTATAGTTTAGGACTTAGGTTGTACACCTAAATATGTATCTAACTATCTAAGAGACTAAGACACACATAAAAAAAAACATAGCATGTAATGTGCAATACATTTGATCATCGTGATATGACGTTTACGATATATTTAGAAATTTCGCGAGGTGATATCCTAAAGTAAAAATATATATATAGATTATTAACTATTAATTCATGATCACAAAAGTGTATTTAGTTTACTAACCATTTATTATCGTGATTTTGCGTTTTTGTTTCAGAAATAAGTAAAAATCTGCATTTATTTTGGGGGCAATTAGGTAACTAGACTTTTTTTTTATTTATATTTATTCACTAGGCTAATTAGATTTTGTTATTAAGTAAATGTACCTCATTTGATTTTTAACCGTCCAAACCTACCCTTCTCTCAATTCTCCTCAACTGCAAATTAGATCTAGGGTTCAAAGTTCATCGTGCGGCGAAACCTTCGTCCCCTTCTCTCAAACTCTCAATTCTCCACATCTGCTCCTTCAAAGCTCGTTGGCTTCGGTGAAGCCTGCGTCCCCTTCTCTCAATCTCTCAATTCTCCACATCTGGTCCTTCAAAGCTCGTTGGCTTCGGGTCTTGGATCTCAAGCATTTTGATGAATCCAATTCTTGCTTATTTTCTTACTTTCACTATATTTGCTATGCTTGCTCATATGATTAAACGGGAACACTTTTATTCTAAGGTATTATCTCAATCTCCCATTGTGCTATTGCTGATTAACTTAGTTGAATTTACTTACAGTGTTTTTTTAACTGGATCTACTATATATATACAAAAGATATTGCTCAGTTCCTCTATTGATTACTTCTACTCTTTTGTTTTGAATTGAAGTTTGAGACTTCTTCAGTTGGCAATTAGGCAATTTTGAACATATATATCTTAATACTTATATTAGTTTCAATAAAAAAAACAGAGAGAGATCTTGCTGTTATTATCAATGTCCAGTGTGTAATGGAACTTGTCTGTTGTGTGAATTTACTCAAGTTTAGATGCCACAACACTCTTGTGAAGATTATAGAATTTCGTTTGGCGCATATGGGCTATGGAAAGAGGATTGCCCTGAGCTAAAACCTTGCTGGACAAAGCCAAGTTCTAGTAAATAATTCTAGCTTGTTTTGGGAGACTTTTGTTTTATTGTGAACATCAAGATCTTAAAATTTCAATAAATGAAGACATGGAGGCACTGTCATGCCCACTTGAGCTTCTCATATTTAGTGTCGACTCTCTAGCATTGGACCGGACGTCATATGAAACAGAAGAGGCAAATACATTTTTACCTACTATTAAATGAAAGTGGTAAAAAATTTATTCTTTCTTCCTAAATAGAAGGGTTAATAATTTTTACCTACTATTAAATGAAAGTGGTAAAAAATTTGGGGTACCCTTTCATAAACAAAAACTCAAAAAGGTCTAGCATGTCAAATTATCCCTTTATTTTTTAAAAACCTTGTTAAAGGAATTTTAGTTTTATTACAAAAATGATTATAATGGGTATGGAAATAAACTTTTATAAATCTTGAGAGCACCGTTAGAAAACTTTAAACCTTGTGGTTATCAAGATATATAATGTGTATAATATCAAATAATTTTATTAAAATTAGTTTCATGAATAAAACACTACATTTGAATTTGAGAAAGATAACACAAAATAATACCAACTATCAACATTGAACAAAAAATAATACGAACTTTGAAAATTACTAGGAGCGATACAAACTATCAATGTATTTACCAAAAATAATATGCCATACATTTTCCGGCAAAAATCCTAGCTCCGGCGATGACGTGGCAGGCGGAATGTTACATGTCATCAAACAAATGGATTAAATGTGTGATGTGGATTTTATTTTTAAAAAAATCAATTGAATAATATTTAAAATATTAAAAAATAAAAAATTATTATTTCAAAATTTTAAATAATAATTTTTTAAAAATAAAGTTTGAAAATTTTGTTGATTTTTTAAAAAATAAAATCCACATCACACATTTAATCCATTTATTTGATGACATGTAACATTCCGGTTGCCACGTCATCGTTGGTGTTAGGGTTTTTGCCGGAAAAGTATGACGTATTATTATTGGTAAATACATTGATAGTTTGTATCGTTCATAGTAATTTTCAAAGTTCGTATTATTTTCGGTTCAATGTTGATAGTTGATATTATTTTGAGTTATTTTTTCTTGAATTTGTGTAAGGATATGTAAAAACTTGTGGTTATCAAGAGGGAAAGATATTACCTTAAGGATAACAAGAGGAAAATTTATAATGTGTATAATATGAACTAATTTTATAAAAATTAGTTTTATGAAAGAAACGCTACATTTGAATTTGTTTAGAGTATTTACTACAAATGATAGGAGGCAAATACATTTTTAACTTTAATAAAAATAACAATTTCTTGCTTTGGGATGGGGTTAAAGTCCTCTTTCCGTTTAAAATCTTCATTCACATCTCCACGACGTAATCTCCACAAAATTCAGGAAATCTCCATCCCATTTGCATCCCTCTAGACGAGACAACGTTTTTTACTTCAAGATAGGGATAAAGTCCTCTCCCAGTGCCGTCAACCATAAATATATATTATTATAAATTTGGATACGTTTGGTGGGTAAGAGATCGATTTGTGGAGAATTGTATTTTTATTTGTGGAGAATTGTATTTTCATTTTACCGAAAGCGTTCGTACCGTACGTAGTGCTAGTTAATAATACTAAATATACTTTTATGAATTATGATGACTGTATTTGTAAGAAATTATATGAGTTTATTTCTTTACACATACAAATGTAAATCATTTAATGATCTAAATTCTGAAAATTGTTTAGGGGTCGTTCGGTATGATTTTCATTTTTAATACTTTGTGTTTGGTCCGACGTTGGAATGAAGGATTTCTGAAATACGTTAATTTTATATGAACTATGGAATGAAGAATCATATCGTATTTGTAGATATATATGTATGTTAATATATATACATATGCATGTATGTAAATAAATCTACATCTAAAAAAAATAAAAGTCATACTAATGGCTTAAAATATAAACATGAACCAACTTAAGCAAATAAGTATATAATTTTATCTATAAAAATTATTTTACCTAATTGAACCAGTTATATTGTTTTCAAATACTTTTTTATGACATATATTTTGACCAAAATATCAATATTATAGTCAATTATTTAACTTAATATTTTTATAAAAATTATTCTTATAAAATAATTAAAATATAATCAACTAAATTGATGGGCATTTTTTTTAATAAAAAATATTAGTTTATTGTGTGAAATTTAATAAGTGGTTATTGTTTGTGCGTGCGAGCGCGTTGTTTAAATTTATAATGAATAATGTTTGGGTATGAATGATAGCCACCTATAATATATGAAATAAAATTCTTCTTAGAGATGGAATGAGTCATTCCATATAACATTTTTATTTCGATTCAAAATCTTACCAAACACAAGGTATGAATATAATTCATTTCGATTCCAATTCCTAATTCTATGAGAATCATATCAAATAAGCCCTTAATTACTTGAAGTCCGTATAAACTTGAATTTTTAAAAGTAAAAGAATACCTAAAATTAAAATATTTAGAAACGTATGATTTTCATGTATCTAGAATAATTATTCCGCGTGCACAAGAAAGTGACTCTAAAAAACAACTTATTATAGGATTTACAAGAAAATAGAAACTATACAAAAAACTAAATAAATAAATAAAATCATGTGTTGCACTCCAATACAAAAATCATGCTCAATTTTCGGCAAATAAGATTTTTGGTATTGTATTTTTTTTTTTGTAGTTTTAGCTTATTGAATAGTTGTTTGGGTAATTTTTCTAGAGTTAAAAATATGAAAATCTAATAAAAAAAAATATTTGAGTGTTTGGTAAGAAATCATCAACATGACACATCCAATAAATACAACAATAACATCATGATGACTTGTATAAATTTATAGAAAACCATTAAAAAATCTAGAAAAAGATATGGATTGAAAGTTTTCTAAAAAGCTCAAAAAATTTACTCAATGAATTTTGAAAAAAATAAAGCTAACGAAAAAGCTTTCTTACCGAATATTACGGAGCTTTCTTCAAAAGCGAAGCTTCACCGAATGTTATCCAAATGAACCAATAAAAAACAAATACAAGAATGACTTCTATATACATTAACCATACAAAAACTGCCTACAATAAATGATACATTAAGGTAGATGAGATTAAATCTTTAATTTAGATAAGATAAGATAATTTCTTCATTTAAACTATATGTTTAAAAAAAATTTAAAAAAATGTTGATAACCTTAATGGATAAAAGGATTTAAAAGGAACACGTCAAGATTCAAGAGGTATAAAACGTCTAATTCTCTCTATAGTTTATTAAGGGTCATGTTGTATACACAACGTTCAAATTCTATTAATAAAACTCGCAAGGCGTCAACGCCTATCTTGAGACGCTGACGGATGGCGCCGGCGCCCAAAAAATATATTTATATTTTCAATTTGGGCGCCGGTGTCAACAGACGGCGTCCAAAATAATACACGCAACTTAACAACAAATTTTCTTTATATTTGCAAAATTTCCAATTTCAATTTAGGCACGGTACCCAATTTTTTAAAAATAAAAATCAGAAAAAATAAAGTGAGCGACAGCACAAACACCCTCTAATCGCTAGCGGATTACGATTTTTTTTTAATTTTACGTCAGTACATCAATATCCATGTATTTAACTTTTCGTTTACCAATAATACCATCTAACACGGTGTACGGTCGTGGGTCAGTTTTGTACTAGCCTAGTTAATGTGATGTTAGGATATTAATCTCAAGTGGGGCAACCAATTGAACGGGTAAGTCCAAACATTAGTACTATTTTGCTCTGATTAACCTAAAAGGAAAGACAAGTGGGTACGAATTCAGCTTGGGCTGTCATTTCATAGGCGGGAAGTTCGTACCGCGTTGTGATTAGGGCATAAATCAAACGGTTAACTATAAGTCTACAACACTTTTTTTCTTGGATCATTGCATTTGTCATTTAGAGGCAATCATTGCGTTTGTGATATAGAGAAAATTCAACGGGGAATTTTGTACTGCCTGGCATCGTCAATCATGGCCTCTTGAGTGAGTTCAGATTCCCCCATAATTCTAAGTAATCTATCAGTGAGGTTAAAAGAAAATTTGCTAATAAAGTCTCGTAATTCCTTTAATACACCCTTTACCGAAGGGATTCACCATTGATACAAATAAAGCATGCGTCAACAGACTTTTAGTAAATTAAAACTTTTTTGGGCAATTTTGGTAACTAGATTTTTTTGAAAAACTAGAGTAAGTAACTAAGCTTTTTAATGTTTCAATTAAAAAAATATACCCCAAACTTTTGTATTTATTCTCAAACTCTACACACTCTTCTCTCAAGGGTACATTTACTAAACAACAAAACTAGAAAAAGGCTAGTAAACCAAATTGTTTCATCGAAATATTATAAGAGATTTGATAGTTTTCTAAATAAGTATTAAAAAAGCAACAATTATTTAACTCGGAATACTTGTTAATATCTACTTATCATAAACAATGAAAAATGATAATCAATTTAATTAAAAATAAGCTATTAGTATTTCCTCAAAAATACATAGATGGATATGCGTTATGATGAGACATCGAAGTGATCAAACCATTGAATTAGGGACCATTATGGATGGGACAACTATGAATCCACTTGGACAGGGAGCCAGAGAGCATCAAAACCTCTGATGAAAAATGAGGCGTCACTTGTTAGTATGTTCTACAAGGTTAGAAACTGTATTGGCAACACCATAGAGGAACTTCAAATGTGAGATTTAATCATCTAAGACTTTTGCCCTAAACATAAAAATGATCCCACAACTTAGTCATACAAAGTCTCATGCAAATTGAAGATGAAGAGCAAAAGAAACAGCTTCAGAAATAGTTCATGTCTAATAAGCTTACTTCTCAGCAATCCTTGTTCTTCATGAATCCATTTCTGCTTGCAACAAAATTATTATTCAGAATCTTATGTTCATATTACATAAGAATGGTGTAAATGACAAAGAATGCTAACCTGGTTCGCCAAACAAGTTCATTGTCATTTCCATCCAAAACGAGTCCTTCCATTCGGATCAAGATCATAAGATCTTCCAATTTGATACCATCTTTTGGAAGGCCTCTAAGCAGTATCCATTTCTAGATCACGGTACATTGATTCTAGCATCAACAAGAACATTGGAATTCTCTTAAGCAACAGCATTACAGATCATGGCATATGAAAGAAGAAATTCTACTACAAGCTCAGCTATTTGTAAAAGAAAATTTGCCTTGAAGCAAAACATAGAGTTATAAATAGTATATGATTAAATCTTTGTATACAGAACTTGCTAATTATTAATCAATTAAGAAAGTACAAATTCAAGGTACAAGTCCAGCTATCATAGATTCTACTTCGAATTCAGCAACCTTAAACCTACTACAAACTCGAGATCAATCACACGATAATTCCAACCTAACTTGAGATCGATCACAGGCTATAAAAATTCCAATAAAAATAGACAGATCAGAGAAATGTAAATACCTTCTTCTCGTCGAGGATGTTTCGGATCTACATTTCCTTGTTAGAACTGGTAATGTTGGCATTGATTGGAAAGTGAGCACATACCATCCCGCATCTTGCAACTGTTGCGACGCCGGTGATAAGGTTCAGGACATTACTAAGCCGCTCTCCTAATCGAAGCGGTTGCTTTCCGAGAGCAGACCAGGCATCGATCTTCAATTACCGCTTTGCGGTGAGCTCATCGGCGGCGAGCTGAAAGTTGAAGCTAAGATGCTTGAGACTCCTCGTTAATTTCCCGAGGGCTCCTTCAACCTCGTTATCTCGGCGTTCACCTTGATGCTTATTCCTTCCAGAATGTCCGTGGTGTCGGAGGAAAGTACCGTGTCTTCACCTTGCCCTTCTCTCTCTAGTCGAAGCTAGGGTTTGGAGATTCCATCTTCCCTGTTCGACTGTTTGAAATCGGCGAAAAACAGGCCAACCCTACAATTTAGCAAATGGTAACCCGATTTCTCATATTGGGCTGGATAGACCCGGATAGTATATTGGGCTTCTTACGTTTTCGCGCTGGCCTTGGCCCAACTTTGCTGACCATGTCTTTTTTTTTTTTGAGTAACAGTGTTGTATATTGATTTAAGGAACATAAAGTTCAGCAAGGTCCACAGTGCTGAAAGGGAAATCACTTGTCCAAATAAAAGATGTAGAATTAGGGATCTGTAATCTAGCAGCTAGGTGAGCTAGCATATTGGCAGATCCCCTAACATGCCTAAAGTTGAAAGACGAAATGAACTGTAAAGAGCGATTGATGGCAAGACAACAGTCTTCCTCTCTATTCTCTTCTGCGAAACTGCATTTCCTTACGGATCGGATATCAACGGATATCCGCATATATCCGTTTTTTTAAGCACTAAATTATTTTAATTAGTTTAAAAATAGCTATACAATTTTAATTATGCTATTTAATTTTTTATTTTTAAAATATTATTTTTATTAATAAATAACTCTATATAACATTCAGATATTAAGTTTTAGGGTTCGGTTTATAATAATAATAATTTGGATATCCGAAAATACTTATTCGCTACACTAAAAGTTGTCGGATATTCATTCAGATATGAAACATAGGTTCTACTATATCATATATAAATATCTCGATCAATCTTTTACCTATCTCTATTTTTAGACTATATCATATATAGATATCTCGATCAATCTTTTACCTATCTCTATTTTTAGACCAGGAATATTATAGTCTTTGGATGTTGCGAATGTGTGGCCACTCCATAATGTGTGATCATATAGGGGTCATTTGTTTTGCTCCAAATCATTTCAAGAAACTGGATGTTACCGAGTTAGTTTTACTAAATAGTACTAATTAACGAGCGACGATGATTGAAAAGTTCAAATCAACCAAAATTGGGTTTGAATTAGATACCTACAAAAGTAGGTCCGGACCATTATTCCACTAATGATTGAAATTTTACTCGAAATGTTAAGGTTGACCTGACATGGTTCATCGACGCATCTCATATTCACCCATGTATAAACTCGGTTACATGTCGGTCCGACTTGTATGTACCTAGTTATGGATTTTGTCGATTTTCTTCCGAAATTTATCATGAAATTTAAAATACGGAGTGTAAAATAATTCAACATACAAATGTAATTCATTTATACGCCATTACAAATGACTCCATTTTAATAATACTATTTTACAATCCAATCACACGAAAAAACGATAAGTAAAATTAAATCAATAGTCGTGCAATTAGCAATCGTGAGAATTCTTTCAATGTGCATTATTCATTACTTTGTGTATCCATGCAACTATCATTCATGTCATTCGTGCACTACTATGTGCGCTACTATTTGCATTCGTGCAATTAACAATTATCAATCATGTCATTCGTGCAATTTTCACGTCCATGCTTGTCCAATTGAGCACGAGTACTAAACACTAAATGTGCACGAGTAAGAGTATTATATCCTAGATATGCATGTTTCACGAGCATTAGTTGACGATCATATGAACACACCAATGAACTCATGTTGATATGATAATGATTATATACTAGTGTAATTCTCGTGCCAAAGCACGGAAAAACAAATTAAATGTATCGTTAAAAATAATTTTATAGAATAGGTAAATATTTCTTAAAATTTTTATAAACAATATTGACGTATCATAGTAATTATAATGATAGAGTACTTTTTAAAAAATTGGGAAATTCCGCTTGGTAACCTTGTGTTTTCGTCTTTTCCGGGTGGTGACCAAGGGTTTTTAATTTTCCGCTTGGTACCCTCGAGTTTTTAAAATTTCCGGTCCGTGCCCTCATTTACAACTTCCGTTAATTCCTCTGTTACCTTATTAAAAAAAAAGAAAAAGAAAACTAAATAGAAAAGAAAGAAAAAGGCAAGTGGAGCGTTTCATATCCCATTAAACAACTTAAACACATATCTCAGTTTCCTCTCTTCTCTCCCATGGCGATTGATGAGATCCATTGATTGAAGTTGTACGGGAGACGCCGGAGACACCTTGAGAGACGTCGAAGACGCCGGAGACGCCACACACTCGTCCTCTTCCACCGCCGGATACGAATTTCTCCATTTTCAACAGGTTAGAAAAACCCTAAAAATCTAGTTCTTTGATTTGGGGTTCTTATAATTTGGGTTTCAATAGGGTTTAATTAAGGCTTTATTAAGGTGGATTTTTGCAAAATTATAGTAGAAAAGAAGCCTACTAGTATGTGTTGATGTCTGTTTGAAAAATCAAACCCATCTTACTGTGTTTGCTAGTTTTCGTTTTGCAAAATGTGCTTGTGATGATGAAATCTGCAGCATTCATCGCAATTATGTCCGCTGTAAATTGTGATGAAAAGTGATAATCCTCTCTTTACACTTGATCTGTTTATACGTGTTATTTTGGAGCTGTTTCTTTCCAATTTACATATGAATCTTCATACTTGATCTTCTCCAGGGCATGTGTTATAGTAGCCTGACATCAAAACTCTAATTTAGTAATAATCCTCTCTTTATACGTGTTATTTTGCCACAAGGGTGATCATTTGATTTTGAAAACAATTGGTTGATTAAGGTTGATTATTGTTGGTTGATTAAGGCTAGTTATGGTTGATTAAGGTTGATTAAAGTTGATTATACCCTTGTTGTTTCCCTTTCCGTTTATCAATTTTGCCAATGAATTAGCCTTGGCTTATGCTTAAAGTTTCAGGAATTAGATTCATTGGTCCTTCCTAGAAAAGTCAATCTTTGTTCAATTTGATGTGTCCTAAAAATGATGTTGAATTTTTCCCTTAGTATTAATCCCTTGATGTTGCATTTAGCTATTGCTACAATTGGTTCTTATGGAGATCAAATGCTCCTAATTATGGGTCTTTTTCTCATTTATGTTGGATTTGTAGTGGTGATTCAATGGAGTCTTATGGTAATTCAACCGCTTCATCTGCACAATGGATGAAATACAAGTATTGTTGGTGTCGACCACCAAGAAGAATTGTTGCCAGAATTTCTCAATCAAAACAAACTCCAAATAGACCATATTCTGCATGTGATATTTGTGCATTCTACGAATTTGGAGATGCGCCAAATATGGAAGGTCATCGTCGAGTCGAGGATGGGGTAGTACTTCTCAAAATGATGTAAATGTGGCTAATACAAGCTACCAAGGTGACTTAGAAGAAATCATTATGTTGTGAACAAGATAAACATTTGATAGAGTGTAACACCATAGGAAGTAAATATTGTATCGTCAGCTAGAGAACAAGAGAAACAAGAGCCACATAGCCTACAATCATTAAACAAAGGTAGCCATGAAGAAGTAAGATACATAAGTACGAGATAGAAGCATTCTTGTACACAAATTGCAAAGGTCAAGTTGTCGTTAAAGTTGCGATCATTTTGTATTTGATTCTCTCAGTGATTGTGTTAAAAAATTGATGTACGTACTTTTTATAAATACAATCGATGTTCGAAACTTATCGTTATAATTGAAATTATGTAGTAGTTCGAAACTTATCGTTTGCCACGAAAATGTTCTTTTTCAATAGTTGCGATCATTATGTTGTGAACAAGATAAACATTTGATAGAGTGTAACACCATAGGAAGTAAATATTGTATCGTCAGCTAGAGAACAAGAGAAACAAGAGCCACATAGCCTACAATCATTAAACAAAGGTAGCCATGAAGAAGTAAGATACATAAGTACGAGATAGAAGCATTCTTGTACACAAATTGCAAAGGTCAAGAATTCTAATTATAAGACAGACCAAGACGTTGAGGTAAGTTGGAAGCATTCCAGCCAGGACAAGCACACTCTCCTATCTCCTCTCAAATCGACACCATCAAAAAAACTCAATTGTTCAAAAAAAAACTAGTCTTGCTAAAAAACTTGAACTATATAAGTATATATCTGATTCTAGTCAAAGAACTCAATTGTTCAAAAAAAACGATCGCTTGATACTAAGTATTTGACAAAGCTATTGAAAAACACCAAGACCACTACACTAGCTCCTCATAATAGTCTCAAATCCAAGTCTTTAACATAACCCAAAAGAGATCGCTCATAATTACTACCAAAGTTTACGAGTTTCTGCTAGAAATTGCATACAAAAGCTAAAAACTAGTCTTGTTCACTTTGAGCGAACCATGGTGCTGATCCCATGATATCGGGAGCAGCTTCTGCGGGCTGCGATTTTCTTGTACAACTCTTTCTTTGCTTTTGTTCAACTCGAACCCCTTGTAGTTGTTGTTCTTTTAGCTCTCTCGCAGTTAGCCCACCTTTACATGTCTTAGCATTATGTCCGAATGTCTTGCACCATACCAAATTTAAACATGTTATGCTATAGAGTTTTAACCATAAAAAATACATATGAAAACCTATATAAATATTACATACCTTACACTTGCTACACTGTACTGTACGTGACCTCTTGCCTTTTTGTTTTTCATCGTCTTCTCGTCTTCTATTTCTTGGTGGTCTACCTATACTTCTTTTCATTGTTGGGGGTTTCAAGTTGGGAAGATCACTTTCCGACCATTGCTCTTCATCGGGTACAGGGTGAAAATTCACAGAATATGCCATCTTATATGCTTGCACAGAGAACCAACTTGATACATAAGATTCTACAGCAACTCCCGGCCTAATCTCAAGAATTGCTCTAACTGCATGTTTGCATGGAATCCCACTAATTTGCCATTCTCCACAAGCACAAGTCCGGTTGGTGAGGTTCACAGGCAAGTAGGAACGCCCATGCTTGATCTCACACTCGGAACTTGATGCTTGGAAAACCTATATAAACACATGTATGATTTTTCAACACACAAATGATTTTTCCAGCTGCGCACAAATTATTTTCCAACAGCTCACAAATGATTTTCCAGCAGCACATAAATACCAAAAAAACCAGTGACAAACATACAAATCAATGGCAAACACACACATCACTGGCAAATCAGTGGTCATACCTGAAGGTCACGCGAGTCAACTATATTCTCATGTAATATTTTGGCAATCTTCGGTGTTATTCCATTGGGTGACCAACTTGCTGCCTCCTCTTGCCTCTTCACATATCTAACCATGATAGTTCTTCGTATTCCTACAATAAACACATGTAAGTTAACATATTGGATACGATGAATGAATTCAAAGAAAAATATCAATTTAAACCTTCAAGGAGAGTCAACACCGGACTACATCGATCTACTCCTAATGTAGCATTAAAACATTCGACAAAGTTACTCGTATTCTCATCTGAACATAGAGTTGGGTCAAATTTGTGTCTAGCCCATTGTTCCTTTTCTCCTGCTTCATGTAACCACTTAACGGCACCAAAACCAGCTTCCTTTTGCATTATCTCCAATGACTTATTGTAGGTGAATTCTGAGTATGCTTCACAACAAGCCCAAAACAGATTGTGCATCCGCCATCCAGGATAATGTTTCTTGAAATTGGCGCACAAGTGTCTACAACAAAGGCGTCTGCGTACACCAGGCCAAATGCCATCTAAGGCTGCTTCAATGCCCTAAACATAAGATAAATAGATAAATATTAAGTTCATATATGTACATAAAAGTTATGTATAATAGTATATTTAGCAAACCTTTTGTCTATCCGATATAATGGTTAGATTTTCCCTCATATCGTCCTTCAAAGCATCCTTTAAATGTGAAAAGAAGTGTGCCCATGTCTCCTTACATTCATTCTCAAAAACACCATATGCCAGTGGGAAGATCTGATTGTTTCCATCAATAGCTATAGCAGAAAAGACAACTCCACCATATTTACCTTTCAAATGACAGCCATCAACCCCAATTAGGCCTCTACAACCTTTAAAACCATCAATCATTGGTTTCAAAGCGATGAAGATGTACTTGAATTGGATGGGCTTCTCAGGAACATCGTTTAGGACTTTCCAAGCACAATGGGCCACGGAATCAGGATTCGTGCTTTTCAAAACCTCACAATAAATTGGCAACTTCCCATATGAAGTATCATGACCTCCTTGAAGGTTCTCCAGGCACAATGTTCTTGTTTCATAAATTTTTGTTTTTCGTAACATAACACCATATCTCGACTTTAGAAGCTCGTTTATAGTCTTTCCTGGAATATCCGGATTCGCTTTTACGTCATCCATTATCTTCTCCGCTGCCCAATGCATGGTAGCCATAGGATTGTACTCCGTCAACCTAGTGCAAGAATGTGCACCAGACATGTTCTTAATAGCCCAAGTGTACCCATCAGGCAACCTCGAAGCATGAAGTCTCCATTCGCAAGTGTTGTCTGCACATTCAACAGTTAACCTCTTCTTATCAGATTTCTGAGTGACGACGGCGACCCCTTGTTGGATGCAATAATCTGTCAAAACCCTCGACAAGTGTCCCTTGTCAAAGAAAATCATCCAAACACTAAGCTTAATCAACCCAAACTGTTTATCGATATGAAACTCACCATTCTCATACAATCTATCAAAGTAGGCATCTTTATTTGTATCCCATTGACTAGATTTTTTTGGATCATACCCATCTTCAACACAAGTCAAGGGAAGGTCATATTCATCTATGGTGATTGGGTTTCTGCTCATGCTGTCGGAAATTGGTGGAGTATTAGATGGAGTGTTCTTTCCAATCGGGACATAAATCCCTTTTCTTCTTGCAGATGTGGGGGGAATTCTCTTTGTTTGTGAGTTGGAAGCTACATGGTTAGGCTCCACCCTTTCTGGAACACTAGTATTTTCAAGTTCTAATATTGGTGGAACTAGTGGAAAAGACAACGGTGTTGGTGTAGGTTGTGTTTCGTCCATATATCCCATGGATGGGATGGTTTCACTCGATGACATCCTTGACTCAATCAAACGTCTAGCTAGCAACAAATTCTCACATGGGGACTCTCCTCTTCCAATTTCGATTTTCAGCAAGCATTTATCATGAAACACTCTAAACAACTCCAACAAATCCTTGTCACTCTCTAATTTACGACTTTTAGACTTGTATACATACCACAAACTTGGATTTTCAGGAAGATTAAGACCCCTTTTTGCAGCCCCTTGTAGCAAATGCATAAATATATCGAGCATATTGGACATATCAGGATCACCGACCTCTACATCGAAGTAGTTGACGGAATTGTGATGCAGTCTTAACACCTTTTTACCTCCCATATTAACAAGCTGAAAACAAAAATAAGACTGCTCAGTTCCGCCACAACTAGCCTTAATTAACCACATTTTCAACATTCCACATTTTGTATGAAGAACCTTAATTAACCTTAATCAGCCATAACTAGCTAGTCTTAATCAACCACATTTTCAAAATCAAATGACCCCCTTCACTGTTATAAAGAGAAGAAATTTCCACATTTTGCAAAGAGAGAACTTGCAAACATCGTACACTGCACAATTGGTAAGAAGAGTCTTCAATGTTCAAACATACATCAACACAAACTAGTAGGCCACTTTTCTACTATAATTTTGTAAAAATCCACCTTAATAATCCTTAATTAAACCCTATTGAAACCCAAATTATAACAATCTCCAAATCAAAGAACTAGATTGTTAGGGTTTTTCTAACCTGTTGAAAATGGAGAAATTCGTACCCGGCGGTGGAAGAGGACGAGTATACTGCTGCGTGGCGTCTCCGGCGTCTCTCAAGGTGTCTCCGGCGTCTCCCGCACAACTCCAATCAATAGATCTCACCAATTTTCATGGGAGAGAAGAGAAAACGAGTATTTGTAACGGGATATGAAAAAATTAAAAACACTGCTTGCCTTTTTCTTTCTTTTCTATTTAGTTTTCTTTTTCTTTTTTTTAATAAGGTAACAGAGGAATTAACGGAAGTTGTAAATGAGGGCACGGACCGGAAATTTTAAAAACTCGAGGGTACCAAGCGGAAAATTAAAAACCCTTGGTCACCACCCGGAAAAAAGGAAAACACAAGGTTACCAAGCGGAATTTCCCTAAAAAATTCAACTAAATAAATTATATTAAGTATTTTAAATATTTTTTTAAAAAATATAATATTACATATCTTATTTAAAATTAATGTTAATAGACTTTTTATGTAAATGATAAAGGCGAATAAAAAAATTAAAAGAAAAATAAAAATAAATTTTTGAAATTAAAATAGAAATGTTAAAATAGAGAATATTTAAAAAATTAAATTACAAAATTATCTTAGGTATTTTTAAATAATATTTTTTAAAAATAAAGAGGATGTGATAACTATATTATAATAATTTATAGATATGTTAACCTAGTGAATATCTCCTAATTAGTATAATAATTATATATTTATATGTTAAAGCTAAGATAATAAACTATCTAATCATGTTATAATTTAAAGTGAAAATTTTTTTTTAAAAAATATAAGAAGAATATCTTAAGAGTATAGGAAGATTATAGTAATACTACAAATGAAAACAATATAACTATTATTTATATTAATGATTTCTTTACTTATTTATAAATTAGTATAATTACAAAATTAAAATGCACAAGAAAATAAAATGTGGCATGAAGTTAATAAAAAAATAAATTTTATAAAATTAAAGTATAAATGTTAAAATAGAGAATATTTAAGAAGTTCAATTACAAAATTATCGTAGGTAGTTTTAAATAATATTCTTAAAAACAAAGAAGATATAATAATTATATTATAATAGTTCATATATAATATTTCCTAATTAATATAAGAATTATATATTTATATATTAAAATTAGAATAATAAACTATCTAACCATTTTATAATTAAAAGTGGAAAAATTTTCAAAATAAGATGAGAAGATAAATATAAGCCCTATTATAGGATAATAATACTATTATTTTATTTACTAATTTAAAATATGGCAATATATATATAATTTTTTTTATTAAAAAATTAAAATTCTAAGAAAATGTCATGTGACATATTATACGTTAGGATGAACCACGTTGAAGTAAATGCTTTGGCTTTTATATATGTATATAGATTGTTAATTTCGATAATTTGATGGTGCGATATATGTCTTGGTTTATAAAGGTTGACTTCGGGTAGAAACCTATGTTAAAATTTGATAATTTGATGACGCAGGATATGTCCAAGCTAAAAAAAAAATTGAAAGAATTTGGTGGAGTAGGATTTTTTATAAGCTTTTGTTGTATGTACCTCTAATTTTATCGACTTACACTATTACTCTAATGCTCATAAAAAGGCTAATTAGTGATATTGACCAAATAAATTTCAAATTTTTTTATATATACTTTTTTTTTTTGAATTTTTTTTTATATATACTTCGTTAAAAGAAGTTGGAATAATTTGACATACTAAGCCTTTTTGAGTTTTTATTAAAGAAAGTGTACCCCAAATTTTTTACCACTTTCATTTAATAGTAGGTAAAAATTATTAACCCTTCTATTTAGAAAGAAAGTTAGAAAGAAAAAATAACTAAGGTTTGTTGTCTAAATTTTAATTTTTAATTACTGAATTTATTTTATTTTTTTTTTTGACTTTTTTACTTTCTTTATTATTTTCTTTTTTATTTTTTGAAATAAATTTCTCATACCAGAATTTTCACATACCAGAATTTTCAAATACCAGAATTTTCACATACCAGAATTTTCAAATACCAGAATTTTATCATACCATAATTTTTACATACCAAACGTTTATCATACCAGAAATTTCTCATACCATAAATTACATACCAGAAATTTAACCAGATTTTTCATACCTGAAAATTACATACCAGAAGTTTATCATACCAAAAGTTTATCATACCAGAATTTTCAAATACTAGAAGTTTATCATACCAAAAGTTTATCATACCATAATTTTTTCATACCATAAATTACATACCAGAAATTCAACCAAAATTTTCATACCAGATAATTATATACCATAAAGTTTTATTTCAAAATTAATTATACTTCCATTCTATCCAAGGCGCTCACCTAGTCCACCAGCAACTAGAACAAATGCAGCATTCATTGCTTCACTAACACCAACCTCTTCATATTTGACAAAGTTGTCATCACCAAAATGAATATCAGTACATTAGTCATTCAAAATGAAAACAAACACAAAATGAAAACAATTAGCCATGAAATCAAATGAATATCAGTACATTAGTCATTCAAGTACCTAATGAAGTCATAGAAGCTCTTGAACATGTAGCAAGAGGCATAAATCCTGAAGACAAACACAAAATGAAAACAACCAGCTACGAAATCAAATAGAATATCAAACATCATCCCGAGCTAGGGTTTTGGCACACTAGTGGAGGCGGATTTGCGGCGGAGATCGTGCAGGCGAAGGCGGCTACTGACGTGTTCGTCCGGCAAGGCGACGGTGGCGGCGGTGGCGTCGGCTTCTATTCTCAAACTAATTGGTGCGAAGGGAGACGGGCGAGGATTCTGGTT
The DNA here is from genome assembly GCA_033239125.1 of Fagopyrum homotropicum. Taxonomy (NCBI): domain Eukaryota; kingdom Viridiplantae; phylum Streptophyta; class Magnoliopsida; order Caryophyllales; family Polygonaceae; genus Fagopyrum; species Fagopyrum homotropicum. The sequence continues at coordinate 17,737,904 of BSWB01000007.1, forward strand.
TGAGAAGCGAATGCGGTGGCTCGGGTTCTGGTCTCCGGTGCTCTTGCCATCGGTAATGGGGGCCTCGCTTCGAATCCGGCTCGAGATCTGTTAGTGATGAGGAAAGGCTCGCGCGAGGAGGGAGGCGGTGGCTCCTTGGCGGCGACAGCTCCAGCGGAGGGAGGCAGGTGGCACACGACGCTGGTGGTGATCGAAAGCACAAGCGTCTGACCTTCCCACGCAGATGGAGAGAAATGGAGGCTGAGTGAGAGTGGAGGAAGAAATGAAGATGAGGCTGCGTGAATTAGGGTTAGAAGATAAGCAGTAAAAAAAGATAACTTAAAATTTGGGGTATATTTTATAATAGAAAACATGAAAAAGCTTAGTTTATATTATACCTTTTCAAAAAAGCCTACTTACCTAATTAACCCAAAGAAGTTTTGCTTCCCAACTATAGATGAATGTATTTATTTAAAATTTTCAAAATTATGAATATACAATTCATTAATCTTGTTTGTAGCAATTGAGTTATTTTTAATTTATTTAATAAAATAATTTCACAAAGATGTCCATCCATTTTTGCCATTGATTCTTGTAATTTTTTGACGGATGATTTTGTTACCCAACAAATCCAATCACGACAGTCAAAGCCAGCAAACCTAAAACTTACCATTTCAGTCAATTAATTAATTAATTCTTAAGTAACCACTCTAAAAAGGTTTTTATTTGGTGGGAAAAATTATAATCTAAAAAGGTTAATTAATCTGAAAATGTATCCTCTTCCCATTGCGTTCTCACATATACCGACATAACGAAGACCATCCTTCTCGATCCAATCTCTCCTTCACTTTCTTCTCTTCGCCTCTCTTCCTGCGAGTGTGTGCAACAAGCCATGGATTCCCGATGTAGATCCGCATTGGTATTTATCTTCTTCTTCCTTATGATTCATGCCGGTGATTGCTTCTACCTCCCTGGTGTCGCTCCTCAGGATTTTGAATTCGTAAGATTCTTTCTCCCTCTTGATGTTGTATTGCTAATTCATTCTGCTGCTTAGATCTGTATGTTTTCGATATATACTGATCGAGGATCTTGTTTTGTGTGATTTGGAGATCGTTGTGCAAGATTAATGTGTTTTGGGAGATGCATCGTGTTTGATTGTTTAAATTCCCGGTTTGATGTATGGGGATTTGGAGATGTCGATGATAAAATTTTCACATCCGATGTGCTAAGTTCGGGATTATGATACTAACTAAATCCGCTGGATATGGTAATTGAGCACAAATCGTCGTATAAACTTGTGTCGGTGGGGGTATAAGTAGTGAATTATGAGGGGGAAATTGAATTTTATGTGATGGAGATGTAGTCTGTAGGTGCACTGCTGAATCGTACATTGTTGAAAAGTGATGTAAATTGAATTCTCAAGTTGCTTGTATCAAACGCGATTGATAGATCTTCAAACCTTAATTACTATGAAGCATGGAAGCCTCGGGTGGGTGCCCCATTTACTTTACTTTTATTTTACTTGGAGAATGCTAGACGATTTTTTCTAATGTTAGATGCATTGTGGTTGTGTTTTGTTGTCTATTTTGTTGGAACTGGTCAAAATCAGATTCTATGCAATGCAAGCAGAAGATGTTGAACAACCATAGTCAAGTTCTGCTATATTTGGTCATTTTTCTTAGCTGTCTTGCCGTTACCTATTCTCAGAGGCATGTTTAGAAGCTAACTGCATTTATCGGACAATGTAGTATTTATATTACAAATGCGTTTCTGTAGTGACTAAAAACTCTTACTATTTAACTTTTGAGGTTGTGATGTTTGAGCTTTTTAGGAGAGAAGTTACAGCTTCATGCTTGCTTATTGAGGGATCAGACTACAACTACACTATGTATCATTTCATATCATATAGAACTCTTTTATTCTGAAATAAAGGCAAACAAAGTGGATTGAGATCATCATGCTTGTATTTGGTTTGACATGTACTCCTAGATTTGGATGCTAATCTACTCTATCCATTGTCAAATTTTATTATTATTTTTGTTTCAGTGATTTCTCTCACATTTATGCTTCCTGGTCTGTCAAAAATGTATTTCAGGGTGACCCATTGATGGTGAAGGTGAACAAATTGACTTCTATAAAGACTCAACTTCCTTATAAATACTACTCCCTTCCTTATTGCCGCCCAGAGACTATAGTTGACAGTGCAGAAAATCTCGGGGAAGTTCTCCGTGGTGATCGCATAGAAAATTCCCCCTTTGTGGTGAGTTTGTATATGGACATCCACTAAGGATGTATAACTTCCAACCATTTTTCCTTTGACTTATAGTGACTGACAAGTTTACATGTATACCTTTGTAGTTCAAAATGCGCGAACCACAGATGTGCAATGTTCTTTGTCGAATTACCCTTGATGCCCAAACAACAAAGGCCTTTAAAGAGAAAATTGATGATGAATATCGTGTCAACATGTGCGTCAATTCCTATCCCAAAAACTACTTTGGATCGGAAAATTATTCTTCGTGTTTGTGGCTAATGCATTAATCTAATAATTCATGCTAACAGGATCTTGGATAATCTTCCTCTCGTTGTTCCTGTTCAGAGAGTGGATCAGCAAGCTCCTCCAATTTATCAGCTTGGTTTCCATGTTGGGGTTAAAGGACTAAACACTGGAGTAAGTAAACTTGTAACATGTTAAGACGTTCAAAGTGTTGGTGTTTATGCTCATATTCTTCCCGTGACATGCAGCTCAAGGATGAAAAGATTTTCATTCACAATCACCTAACCTTTACCGTAAAGTTTCACAAGGATTTAGAAACTAATGTTGCAAGGATTGTTGGTTTTGAGGTTAAGCCTTTCAGGTGTGTCTACATTTGTATTATTCTTGTATCCTCACTTTCCAGCTTAATTATGCTTTTCTAGGATGTAATATAATCTGTCCTTCTTTGATGTCACAGTGTCAAGCATGAATATGAGGGCCAATGGACTGAAAAAACTCGCTTAACCACTTGTGACCCTCATGCTAGGCGCACAGTCACCAATTCTAACACCCCTCAGGAAGTTGAAGATAAACAAGAAATCATATTTACATATGATGTTGAGTTTGTGGTGAGTACTCATCCATTGAACTATAAATTGGTAAAATACAATTTTGTTAACTCTGTTAATTTCTGCAGGAGAGTGATGTTAAGTGGGCATCTAGGTGGGACACTTACCTCCTAATGAGTGATGACCAAATCCATTGGTTTTCAATTGTCAATTCTTTGATGATTGTTCTGTTCCTCTCTGGGATGGTGGCAATGATCATGCTTCGTACACTATACCGTGACATCTCAAGGTACAATGAGCTCGAGACACAAGAAGAAGCTCTAGAGGAAACAGGATGGAAACTTGTCCATGGAGATGTCTTCAGGCCTCCATCTCATTCCAATTTGCTTTGTGTGTATGCTGGAACCGGTGTTCAATGCTTTGGAATGATGCTAGTCACTATGATGTTTGCTGTCCTCGGGTTTCTCTCACCTTCAAACCGAGGTGGCCTCATGACAGTCATGCTCTTCCTTTGGGTCTTCATGGGAATCTTTGCTGGTTACGCTTCTGCTTGTCTCTACAAGATGTTCAAAGGGACAGAATGGAAGAGAATTGCCCTGAGAACAGCATTCATGTTTCCTGGAACCGTGGCCACCGTTTTCTTCATTCTAAACGCTCTCATCTGGGGCCAGAAGTCTTCTGGTGCAGTCCCATTTGGCACAATGTTTGCTTTGGTCTGTTTATGGTTTGGCATCTCGGTTCCTCTCGTCTTCATCGGTAGTTATATCGGATCCAGAAAGAGTACAATTGAGAACCCAGTGAAGACCAACAAAATACCAAGGCAAATCCCCGAGCAAGCATGGTACATGAACCCTCTCTTCTCAATCCTCATCGGAGGCATTCTCCCCTTTGGAGCCGTCTTCATCGAGCTCTTCTTCATCCTCACCTCAATCTGGCTTAACCAATTCTACTACATTTTTGGTTTCCTTTTCATCGTCTTCATCATCCTTATGGTCACCTGTGCTGAGATCACCATAGTTCTCTGCTACTTCCAGCTCTGCAGTGAGGACTATCTATGGTGGTGGAGATCATACCTTACATCAGGCTCCTCAGCACTCTATCTATTCCTCTATGCGACCTTCTATTTCTTCACTAAACTCGAAATCACTAAGCCTGTCTCCGGGATCCTGTACTTTGGTTACATGCTGATTGCCTCATATGCGTTCTTTGTGCTAACCGGTGCAATTGGCTTCTTTGCTTGCTTCTGGTTTACAAGGCTAATCTACTCATCTGTGAAGATCGATTGATCATTTCAAGCTCCATACAGGAACTATTCTTTGGTCTGAAAATCGGTGATGATCATATTGCAGGTACAGACTTCTACTTAGCCTGTCAGAAATTGTATGGTTTAATGTGAATCCAGGAGGAAGGTGATGATCAGAATAGTCAAAAGAAACAACCCTCTATAGGATTTGCTTCCACTGTTTTGTATTCAATTGTTCTTTCTTTTTGTTTTCTTTGAAGTAGCCGCATGTTAGAGGACTGAGAGAGTATAAATTACATGCATTTTTCATGCCTAGCTGATTACGTTTATAATATTATGAAAATCACAGTAAATTCTCTCATGCAACAATCAGCAGCCAATACCAATTTTGGCAATTTTTTCATTACCCCTGTATATCATCGTAATTAGCAACCGTATAAGTAATATGAGTCTAAATCGTCCAGTTGGAACAATTTGATGTCGAGACAAGTGCGTGGCGGTTCGGGTGGTTCCACACCTACATTGATCACCCGCCAACCACCCCTCTTCGGGTTTTTGCCCGTATAGGTGATGGGCAAACTGTCTATATCTAATAAAAAATAGTAATTTATCAAACTAACTATTCATATTTTTACACCATTATTATACACATAAACTGTTGGTTCCTTGGTTTCATATTTTTACACCATTATTATACACATAAACTGTTGGTTCCTTGGTTTTCTCTAATTTTTTATGGTTCATTGATATTCGATATGAGTATCAATCTGATCCCGTTTCTCATGTATGGTCACTGTTTTGAAAATCTGTCAACAAAAGCGAGTCAGAGAAGGAGATTTTGGGATATCATGGTATCAAATTGTTATTGAAAAGGGGATTTTGAGATATCAGGTATCAAATTGATATTGATACCCTGAAATACCAAACATTGGATATGGGTATGGGTGATACCCATATCCATATCTTTTATTAAGGTATGGATACCAAACGATGCCTTAGTATCATGGATGAAGACTTGAGGATGCACATAGAAATCGTTCAACCTGACTTCTATTTGGCTGTACTTAGGAAAAGCTCCAACTATCGTTGCATATACAAATCACAATAACAAAGGAGCTTCACTCCCAAATTTCTTCCTTGCAATTGAGGATAATAGTAGTAGTAACATTATCAGGCGAAATAACTTAGAAGAAAACTAGCCAAAAAAACAAAAGGACTTCCTCAATTTTTTTCAGGTAAAAAAATGACAGTCTCATCAATTCAACCCTTCACTAAGGCCTGGTGGCATCCCCAAGCTTTGAGCAAGGTTGTTCATTCTCTCTTTCATTGCCTAAGACAAGAAGATCAGGACGCAACAACTCGTATCAACAAACGGGGTCTTCCCATGAAACAGAAAAGAGAAGGCAAAAGTTTAAGTTAAGCGATTCTCTTACCAGAACACTCTTCTGGTGTGCGTCTTTGTATGCTTCTGTAACCAGAAGGGATACTTTCTGCAAAAATATTGCAAATTCGCCAAATGTGATAAGCAGACAGACATGGCATCGGACTAACATTCAATTTGTTTTCATGTCGCGTAATGTAAAATATGCGAATTTAAAAAAGAGTGTCACCCACTTCTGCTCCCAGTTCCATTGCAGCTTCAGTAATCTCAGTGCGTACAGGTTGCTGATTACCAGAAAGTGTTACCTGGCAATGGATAATCTGGATATTAGGAGCAATCATAATACAATTATAGGTCACGAAAGTGAGTAAAAGTAATTAGGAGTACTATCTGACACATACATAGCTCAGAGTTGAAGGATTAACAAGAACGGGCATTGTTACTTCCGCAGAGTACACGTGTATAATGATCTTTAGACAAACATAGTGTTAAGTTAAGATGCTCCGACTTGGACGCAAGAGTCCGACTCGGGTGCGAACCCAAGGATCGGACATGGGAAAATAGACAACAAGGAAATGGAGATTCGGACAACACGTGTCCAAAATTCAAATGTGAATTTTGGACATGCTCAAAGTGTCTGGAAATTAGATATGAACCTGTGGACTAGGGAACGTCTATTCAATATTAAATTACCGAGTCCAATGTGCTCTTATTAATGCGGAAACAATTAAATACTGCAATTTTCAATAGTAAGTGACAAAAAAACTCTACAATTTTTGATAACAGGAGACGAGTTGCCATTAAGTTGAAGATGTAGGACTGTAGGAGAGATGATCGTGGCCAAGGGACGAGTCGCCATTGCACAGCGGTCATATGGACAGTGATGCTCAGTGTCGCATTCAGCTGGAAAGTTTCTAGGTTTTTTGTGGGCGGTTAGTTGTGAGCCTATATAAGGGATAATTTCTCCTTTATGGTATTTGTGACTAAAGTGGGTTTACTTTGAATCCATCATTGTAGAGTGGAGGGAAAAGGTTGGTTGTATTGTGAGAGGTTTATACCAAGTGACCTTAGGCAAAGGTTTATTTTCAAGGTTGTATAGACGAGTTGCCATTGTGTATGTTAGGTGTCAATACCTATCATCAATACAATACTCGTTTTACAAATCATTTCCAAGAGATTTTTATTTATAAGGGAAAGGGGTTAGGGTTGAATCACCTTCTAGAGGTGGTCCAACATTAAACATCCTTACAAATGATATACAGAGTTCGGGATCAACAAAGAAAAATAAATTATGGGGCCGAGTGTCCCAGTTGGGTCAAACAGCCAGCCCAGATTGCATGATTTGTGGGTTGTTGTTTAATCAAGATTTCCGCTCTACATGCATTGTCTTTGAATATCTTCTTTCTAAGTTTTATTATATATTCTCTATAAGAACTAACTATCTCAGTTACTACTTACTATAAAGAATCAAACAACCCAAGACATAGTCTCATAGATCTAAGCAAGCCAACAAAAGAAGCCCACATTGCATGCCATACTTAAATAACAAAAATGAATACACCAAGTTGACAGCTCAAGTCTGTTCTACACTTTGAAAAGTTTATGAGGAAAAAACATACCTTGATGAGCTCACCTTCACAATAGCCATCAAATTCCGCTCTGAAAGCCATAAATATCACAGGAAGTTTCATTTATGCATGAATAAATCACAGTAAGATCAATAAGATCAAAGGGAAGACAACGGAACATATCGCAGTCATGCAGGAAATTGCTGAAGCACTTACGCAGCTAGCTCTTTCTGCACACGTACAGCTTCTACTTGAACTACCATTTGGGCTTTCTTGACAGTATCATACAGATTTTGCATGTTGCCAAATATTCCTGCCTGTAAACAGAAAAGCAGCGATATGTGTTAAAGTTAAGTCAAACGTGAATACAAGACACATTGCAGAAAACAGCTTCAATATCATACAGCAATTAAATTTAACAATAAGCCCAAAATTCAAAAGAGAAAAGGATTTTGGTCAAGAGCATTAATTAATAAACTACACTCATAAAACTATATCCATACAACAAAACTTGTAGAAACTGCTCCATGATCAAATATGAACTTCAGATCTTCACAAACGCACCTCCAGTACAAATGTGCAATACATTCTTAAAAGTGAACATGGGAAGCAGAGATATTTAGTAATATATGAATGTGGAAATGTAATTTTCCTATATACATAGATAAAAAAAAATCCCATTGAAATAAGAAAGAAATAACTACTCACACAATATGTAGAAAACAATTGTACGAATTGGCCCTCATAGATCAAAGAATTATAATCATCATTCATCAACCAAATAATAAAACTTCACCTTGTTTGCATCCTCTGGCTTATCACTGTTTTCCTTTTTCCCTCCAAACAAACTGTACACACGCAAGGATCTTGCACAATGCCTTGACTTGGCAAAGTTCAATGATAAAGATTGGCCCTCAACATTGTGATGGTTCAATTTACCTGTGAAGAAAAAGCAGTGAGGAGAGCTTATAAAGTAAATAACTTTCTGATTAAGGATATTACACTTCAACAGAAAATAAACTAGGCTAGTGGAATAACCAGCAAGTTTCTTTTGTCATAGTTACACAAGCAAATGATGAATTATCAGAAGTCAAAGACCTGAATGCAAGCCAGTTCCATTATGCATAATTGAATCACCAATTTGGATGTTTAAATAGAGTAATGAGAGATGCCTGGTACAACAATATGACAAATCAAAATTTCTATTTGAGAAAACACTTTTTAGTTTGGTTTTAGAGTAAAGAACAAAGCAGTCAGGCATGGTGGAGTTTAGAGCATAAAAAATAATTCGCTCAGAAACAAAGCCCAAGCTCAGGGAAACCAACAGAAGCATTGGCCTTGGCTAGAACTTCTACTAAACCTTTGGTAGAGCAAATCACGCGTCCAGCTAATGGAGGTAGATGCCTTTTACATAAGAAAGTAGTACCAAGATGAGTAGACACTACACCTATTACTTATAATAAGGTCCATTTTAGCGTTCAGCTACTAGTGAACTTACATAACCTTCTTCCGGACCCAATAACCTAATTACGGTCCCCACTAGGCCTTTAGTCTACCGTATTCATAATATTACTAGACAATTCTTGCTACCTAACAAGATATGCCACATTGAGAGTGTAGCATGAGCTTTCTAGTTCATACTCAAGGATACCGATTCTATTAATGACTTCATTATATTATAACAGCATCTGCATGCTGAATGAATATAGGTACCACAAGCTGAACAGAAGCACCAAAAAGTATATAAGAAAAAGCCTCACTTATACAAATTTGATGAAGCACATTTTAGAGGGACTAGTGTATGCCTGGTTCTCTAGCATTTTATCATATAAAACACTTCCATCATCCCATCTATGAAGCTGCTCTTCCGGTAGGTAGTACATATGCAAAATCCATCCTTTGGTCCTCAGTCACATCAAGGATCTTCGCACTACCCAAACTTCAACCTCTTCATTTTTCACTTCAGTTTATGTTTTCAACATAACACCCACTCCTGATGCACTCTCCTTGAAAGCATGATTATTTATCAACATGTTTCCAGTCAATCTTAGGCCATTTGGAAAGAAAAAATGGTAAAAAATCGGTCACTGAAAACCTACTTTAGCAAATTTTGCTCTAAGTGGGTCAATTTCAATGTCTCTATAAGAAGGGTCAGCAAATTGATGAAAAAACAATCCAACCAGCTTCATTGCATTGTGATAGGGTTTACAATCAACATAATACTTATAATCCTCATTTACAAAGTTCAGCACAACAGCGCGGTCGTCTAGCTGGCCGAAATGAGTCCACTGAAACTCGTAAGGATTCAATTCGTTAATTCAAGCCGAAGAAAAACCACAGTGAAACTTATTCACTGTTCAATCAAAATTAAATAAGAACCATCCAATCTTCAATTAGATTTCAAACAACAACAATACACCCCACAAAAAGCGTTTCGCAATAATCCCAATTTCGATATAGAAGTAATCGAATACAGGAGAAAACCCAAAAGAAAAGAAAAGAAAAGAAAGAGAGCTTACATAATGGAAGGGAAGAGGGAAGAAGATTATTCAAGCGTCCATGTCGAGCCGTGAAAAGAACTTTTGGAGCAGTAAGAGTACTGGTAGTCGTAGAAGCCATGAAGAAAGAGAGTTGGGGTTGGAAGGAATCCAAGATCTGATACTCAACTCTCAGAAAAGATAATTCTCGGCCTGGAAAATTATTTATCGTGTAATTCTTGTGGTATTGCCCAGCGAATAATTCCTCTAAAAATTTTTCAGGTTTATTATTGGTGATATTCACTGTTTGTATAATTTTTTTTAATAATAGAAAGCGGTTCAATCCCATAAACGACTAACCGTCGTGAAAGAGCACGACAAAAGAAAAAAAAAACACAAAAATACATCATAAAAATCCGAAAGCAGAGTCGTCTTCAGCGCAAAGCAGAATGATCCAGTCAGCCGGAAGCGACGAGCATGAACGTTCATCTTCCTACACAAGTAGAAAGTGTCGGAACAACTATGGACACCTCAAATTTGGGCTACAACAGAGCCGTCAGGAGTCGATCAAATATCCACGTCCCCTCCTCGACAAACACTCCAACCGCCACCAAAGACAACGTCAAAGCAGAGAAGACGAAGATGCAACACACGAGTATCGTTATATAAAAATGTGTTCAACTTTGATGATTTAAAGAGTAGCGATTTACAAGGGTAACATAGTTCAAGAAGAGTTGGTTAACAACACTAGATGTTTGGTGGTTTGTAATATTGAGTCTAAGCTCACTCGATCTTGAATTTTCTTAATTCTTATTAAATTTGGTGTTATTGGGGCCGTTATGCCGATATAGGAGCCTTTGGGCAACAAGAGAGAATGCCTTAGAACGAGACAAACCTCCTATGGAAAAACCCTAAAAATTCCGAGAAAATTGATAACGAAATGTTGGTTAAGGGCTTGGTTCTCATCATCTTTCCACAAAAGTTAAACCTTTGTTTAAAGGATTAGAATGAATACATTTTAAATGAATTTTTTTTAAAAAAGTTTCAAAGCTACCCATTTGAGAAAAAGAATTGGTCATTTAACCTCTCTTTTTTTTTTTTTTTTCCCTTTTTAATGTTCGATTTAAAGAGCAATCGAAAGCTTTCTTTTGCAGAAATGGTTTAAATAGTAACGATTTACAAGGGGAACATTGTTCGAAAACAGTTGGTTAACAACTCTAAAGCTTTTTTTATTTAATAGTTATGAAATTGTCATATTATGTTACTAACACATAATTGCCTTGGACAAACTCATTCAAAAATTATTTTTTTTTATTTTTATTGCCGCTAGGCTGAGCTCAGTGCCATTAGGCCGCAAAATTGGTGCCCGTACGACTAGATTTAACCCCCCTTTTTTATAACACTCCGTAACAAAAGTTGTGAAAGCAGGTTGCAGTAGCGCGGGGTGATATGGGTTGTAGCCCAAAGAAATTTTTAAGTAAACCGATTATGTAGTAATCATGGTTTAGATTTGTAGAGATCAAGGGCAAGGGCAAATTGACAGTAACAACAGTTCCTCTATAGATTGCAAAAACGCCTTTTGTCTTTCATGGTGAATTAGGAATTCATTTCTTCGAAGCCAAACACTTTTTGCCTTTCATGGTAGAGTAGGATTTCAGTTCTTCGAAGCCAAAGAAAATGACACCGTAATTCGATAAGTAAGGGTCATTATAATAGAACCAAAACATGCTTGAAAGCACTAGATGAAATTTTGTGCAGAATCGTAAGAGCATTGTTTGACAATGTTGGCTCTAAATAGGTTAATAGGGGCAAATAAAAGTTTTGTGTGTGTGTTTTTTGGGCCAATCTAAACCACTATACAAGCCAATAGCAAAGGCAAAAGAACAATTTGATACCAACCCAGACGGGGTGAAAATAGAAGACTGAGTAAAGTAAATAGGCTTTGGTATACTTTTTCAAGGGACAAGAACAAAAGTGAGCCAGGAAGCGCCAAAGAAGGCTGCGGATTACGCCGGAAAAGAAACAGATCTAGATATAGGTTGGTAATAAGGGGTTTCGCTTAAGGAGGGTGAAAGGGGAGGGTTTCTCCATATCGGTGGTGGAAGTGAGCCAAACGTGGCTATTGTTTTTCGGCTAGGGTTTTAACCCTGATCTTTTATGGCCGACAATCAATCCGATCGGAATCAACCGGTTTGTTTGTTGAAGGGAAAGCAGGCCAACAAACCTCCCTTACCTTCTTGACTTTGTATTCCGTGAGAAATGATGCTAGATCCACGAAAGGAAGAGAGAGCCAAAAGCGCATAGGTTTTGCATCCTTGTTTAAAACGCCTCAGTCCAAAGTTCGATTGAAAGCCTCCCGAGGTTCGATTGAGGTGTCGAGATCCGCGTCTTCCATCAAGAGATGGAAGATTGTTAAAGCTTATGGGGGGTTTTTTTCATTTTCTTGTTAAGAGGAGTAGCAGAAGCTTTTTGCTTAGGTTAATGGAGGTTATCCATGGTGACTAGGGTTTTTCCCTTGGGATGCAAAGAGAGCGTTTTTTCCTTTGTTTACCAAATAGTGTTATTGTTGTTTCTTTGTTGTTATTGGGTCCTCTTTTTTCACTGTTTGTATAATTGATTTAAAAAATAAATAATTACATTTCGTTACGTAAATAAGTAATAACTTATTGATATAAATATATTAAAGTAGAATTTTTTACTTCTTACATGAGACTCCTAAAATTAAAAAAATTTAAAATAGAGTTCGCCCAATTAAAATTAGAAAATCTTTTCTTTTTAAAAAATTAAAATTATTTATAACAACTATAATAATATCAACCGAATTTAAACCAAATAATCTAATTTCTTTTTTACAAGCCTAACAAATTAAAGTATTTTTTTGAAAGATTTTTATTTTTTCTTAGTTTATGTTTATAGGATTATAAACTAAATCTGTTTACATTATATATTTTCAGGGATTTTGTTATCCCACATCGATTATCAAGTAAGCCTGAAGTTTGTTAACTTCTATAAATAGAGGGTTGTAAAGATTAAACAAATTATACATTTCTTGTCTCCAAAGAAAACGTTTCGCAATAATCTCAATTGAATACAAAAGTAATCGAATACTGAATACATAATGGATGGAAAGGAGGAGGGGATTATTCAATCAAGGCAAGCCCGTGATAGGAGCTTTTGGAGCAGTAAGAGTGCTGGTAGTCGTAGACGCCGTGAGAAAGAGAGTTGAGTTTGGACGTGGAATCCAAAATTTCATGCGAAGATAATTCTCGGTGAAGAGCGTAAGAATGAATTTTTAAAAATATAATATGGTCAATTAGCTAAGTAAGATTTGTTGCGATTTTTCACTAGTAACTGAGATTTTTCACTAGTAACTGAGATTTTTCATTAGTAACCAGATACATTTATAAATATGTTTAGTAAATGTACCCAATCAAATTTCTTACCTTCCAATTTAAATTTAATGAAAGTAGTAAAAAATAAATGGGTATACGAACCTTAATGAAAATAGAAAATGATCTATTTGATCAAATTATTTCGCATAATTTCTAATTAGAAAATACATTATTTGTCGGGTAATTGATTAAATTTCTCCTAAAAGTTTCTCATGTTTATTATCGATGATATTTTACAGTTTGTATATTAATTAAAATAAATAAATAATTACATTTTCTTTACATAAATAACTAATAGCGTATTTATAATTAAAAGCTCAAAACATCATATCATGTGTAATGCAAAACAAACATTATTTGAATTAAATGTTTAAAGTAATGTAACACATTATATAAAAAGAATAACATAAAAGTTTTAAACTAACAAATATTATAATAAAAATACACTATTTTTTTTACATTTCTTAAATAATACCCTAGAATGTTTCAGAAAAAAAGAACCGTATAAAATTATTTAAATTAAATGTGCAAAACTTTTAACTATTATATAAAAAATTGTAACAACCATAAATCTTTTTCCGAAACACAACTATTCTAAAAAAATGATAAAAAATAAAAAGATATTAAAATATTATTTCATTCCATTACTAACCGCTCGTATTTTACTGTTGACATATCGGTAATTTTCTTCCACATTGTTCATATATTTTGATAATTATTTCGAAAAAGCTAAATGCACGATGTTTATTTTACTAGCGTAAAAAACAAACGCATTCCGATGGCGCTCAACAAGTAAAAAAAAAATAAAGAATTTGAGCGCCAGCGCCTTCCGAAGGCGCTCAAATCTTCAATAAAAAAAATGGAAAAAGTAGGAAGGCGCTCAAATCTTTAATAAAAAATAAGGGCAAAAATAAGAAAAACATGTTTTTGGGCGCCAGCGCCATGCGCCGGCGCTCAAAACCCTAATTTTTCTTATTTTTGCCCTTTTTATTTATTTTAAGATTTGAGCGTCGTCGCAAAGCGCTCAAATCTATTTGAGCGCCACCGCAAAGCGTTAATATTCGGTAACAAGTAAATTTAAAATTGTGTATATAACACGCCCCTTTAATTTTGTAAATAATATAGATCCACTAATTTTATATATGTTGAATTTGATGCGAGTTGAGTTGCAACCAAATATGGTGTTGACAATAACTACCGTCTGGAAGAATAGCTTCACTCAATGCCATTCTAGCAAATAAATTATTGTCAAAATCGGCAGGTCAAGATCGAAATGAACAACATTAGCCTTCCTAATAAAAAGTTCACGACCTTCTACAGAAATTAAAAAATAAAATTGGACTTAACAAGTTCGCATGCCTTGCAACTATCTGGTGGACCATTTAGTTCCTCACGAACAAAATCATTTTTATAAGGAAAAATAACCAAAAATAATATCAACTATCAACCTTGAACCGAAAATAATACGAAATTTGAAAATTTCTAGGAACGATACAAACTATCAATGTATTTACCAAAACAATACGTCATATACCGGCCAAAACCCTAACTCCGGCGATGACGTGGCAGTCGAAATGTTACATGTCATCAAATAAAAAGGTTAAATGTGTGACGTAGATTTTATTTAAAAAAAAACAATTTAATGATATTAAAAATATTAAAAAAAATAAAAAATTATTATTTTAAAAATTTTAAATAATAATTTTTTTAAAAAAATTGTACAAATATTTATTTTAAAAATTTTAAAAAATATAATATTTTTTAGAATATTTTGTTAATCAAATTTATTTTTGAATTTTTGTATAAAATGAAAAAATATTCGAATTTATTTTATTTTTTTAATCTTATAATCTAATCCCTATAGAATTTTTGTCACAAATTCTTTTTTTCCTAAAAATAATAATTTGTAATTTTTTTTAAAATAATGTTAAATATTTTATTTTAATATTTTTAAAAATTTTTGTCACAAGTTTTTTTTAAATTTTTTTGTACAAAATTTTTTTTATAAAAAATTTGTATAAATTTTTTTAAAAAAATTATTATTTAAATTTTAAAAATATTAAATATTTTATTTTTTAATATTTTTAATATTATTAAATTTATTTTTTGAAAAATAAAATCCACATCACCCATTTAATTCATTTATTTGATGACATGTAACTTTCCGGCTGCCACGTCACCGCCGGAGCTAGAGTTTTTGCCGAAAAAATGTGACGTATTATTATTGGTAATACATTGATAGTTTGTATCGGTGCTAGTAATTTTCAAAGTTTGTATTATTTTCGTTTCAGTGTTGATAGTTTGTATTATTTTGGGTTATTTTTCCTTTTTATAATGAATCTATTGATCCTAATAAGTGGAAAACTTAAATTGTTGACGACGACGATTGACATCCGTCATATCGACACACAACTCCAATTTTTGTGATGGTCCGAATTCTGTGTTTTCATCCGGAAGGATACTTCAAGGTGGACTACCACTAGTAGTAAACCAATCTAACTGCTTTTTTATAAATAATAAAAATGTTGTTGACAGACGCGTTACAGTTTATTGCAAATTGCAGCGCAGCAACATTGTATGCATCTCTTATACTTAACCAGATTTGAATTAGTGCGAGAACTTGATGTAAGTCATGATACAGAACAAACACTCAGCCTCTGTGGTATGTATACTTCGAAACCCTCCTCTAAACTCATTCATCCCTTTCAGTTAGGGGCAAGTAATTACTCCTATAATCTCGAAGCTTCGACCACCTTCGATCCAGAGATGCCGTCTTCTCTACTCCTATATCTGTCATGTTAGTATTCATTAGAATGTCATATACTACTCCCAAATGATAAGCGTACATCATCAACCCAATATCAATACTTACAATGTAGTTTGGTGTCAGCTTTCTCACAAGCATCTGAGCAAGTTTCCTGCAAGATTCATCATCTTCAGTCTATAAAGCTTATTCTACATACGCAGCCTGTTTGATTTTAACGTTTACCTTGACCAATATCTGAAGCCTTAAAGTTTCCTGTACAAGAGAATCCAGAACTGCATCATATCCCGGTTTCACATAGATAACCTGAACAAAACCGCCACTGGGTTAGACTCTCATCCCACATGGATTATAAGCACCGGAAAAAGGGCTGAGAAACTTAATGATGGATCGCCACCGAGCTCCGGTAGCGGGTTTGACGAGTCTTCTTTGCTTGATTGCAGAACCCAGACGTCGAATGTAGTGTCAATCTGACACGAGTAAGAAGAGAAGCAATTTTTGCATGTTCTTGCAATAGACGTGACTATCCTACCATCTCCTGATACCCCAAATCCTGCGTGCTGTAATCAAGAACATAGGATTCAATGAACATTCCAAAAAAAAGGCGGAGCTATCCGTAAGGCAATAGACACTTAGATGTCGACGGAACCTTGTAGAGAGAGTTCTAGACATATACAAGATTGAGTGGGAACGCTCCGAAATAATACAAGAGAATCGTGTTTCGAAACTTTTCTAGGGGTGACAATGACTATAAATAGGATGTCACCCCTCATTTGTATAATTCTATCACGAAGGGAGTAATTAAAGCTTCTAATGAGAATTTGTAAGTGATGTTACTGATGTTACTGTACGAGTGTGAGTGTGCAATAAAATACCTGTTTATACATATTATATATTCGATTGAGGGGTGACGGGAAAGCCCGGATTTCCCCAACATTGGATCATTCTTCAAAGAAGTCCATAGATTAGGTACAATGAGAGTGAAACTAACCTTATGAAGGGAGAGAGTAATGTAAACTTGAGTATGTTTGCTGCCATCTTCAGCAAGATCATCAAGCTGCAAATCTCTAAGAGTGAGAACATACTCATAACTCCAATTTCCAGGCCACTGTCCACTTGGAAACGATACTGTAATCAAACTTCGACTCCCCTTCCAATCCTTCTTAGCCGCCTAAGTCAAATACTCATCATAACAACTTAAACAGAATTAAATTTAACAAAATTGGCTTGCATTTACAGCAATATATATATATATATATATATATATATATATATGCATACCAATGGAAGGAGGTAGTTATGGTTCTTCCTGGAAAGAGTTGCAGGTTTGGAGGTGGAAGAAGGGAGAAACTTTGGTAATTGAGAAACAGATTGAGGACTGAACTGTAAATGTTTTGGAGGGTTTGCTTTTGTTGATGACATCCCATTTCCATGGATTAGTTTTGCCGCCATCATTAACCTCCAAGCTATTTCTTCTTCTTTTTTCTCTATCCAGAGTAAACAGAGGATCCTTATCTTGTTATCCTTATGAGAACCAGAGGATAGGATGACTCCGACTAATCATTTCAAAGCTAATCCAGCTTTATTTTATTTTAATTTGGGTTATTTTGCAAATTGATATAATTGGGTTAGTCTCGATTTTTTTTTTGAGGTTAATTAGGTTTTTCGGTTTTAATAAACTATGTAGCAGTCAATTTTATTGAGATTAAATGCAGATCTTAAGTATATTGGCTTAACAATTAAATAAATTAATTTAAAAAATTTGTTCAAAAAAATCATTTCAAATTGTTTTCTTTTTTGTGTGTTCTCGATTCATTTTAGTCGGGCCATTTTAAACTTTTATGTATGGTCCGACCCGGGTTCGGGCCGGACCATACATAAAAATTCTACCTATAAGGTGCGGGTCGGGCTAGCCCGGCCCGGCTTGTCCGGGCCACAAACGGTACCCATGTCCACCCATGTAAAAAAGCGGACTGGCTACCGAGCCGGTCCGGATGACCCGTATGTACTTGCTTGTGCATTTTCCCCCCAAAATTTATCATTCAAAACAAGTAATATAATGAATATAATATCCACTTTCAATCCAATTATACTTGCATAATGCATTATCAACAAGTTCAATAATAATCAACACACAAAAATGAACAAGCCCAAATACCTAAAAAACAAAAAGTATCATTACAGTCAAGTTAGTACTACAATCTTGTGTAACATAAGATGCACGGACACGGACACGGATACGAAAAACGGACACGGCAAAAAATGGAGAAGCGGCAATCATTAAAAGTATAGGAAACGGGGACACAGCGAGTAAAACAAATAATATATTATTTTAGAGATATTAAAATATATAATTCTTATATCATAATGAGATACATGTATATGAAAATAAATCAATAATATATAATTAAATAAAAATATTAACATGATAACAAAATAACCGAAACAAAAGTTTAGAAACAAATATTTTCAGTCTTACAAAATATCAAAATAAATATATTTAGTCTTATAATCTGAAATAAACATACTCAGTATTAAAACTGAAGAATAAACCATTTATTTTGTAAATCAACAACAACTGATTAACATGATCAATCCAGGAAAACAATAATCAATATTTGTAAATTATAAAAAATTGAAAGAATTAGAATAACACACTCAATATTCAACAAAGAAAGATTAGACAATAAATTAGTAATCAAAGATTCAAAATTAGTTTATGAAATTATAAGAAATGGAGGGAAGAGTCGGCCGGCGGAACAACATTTCAATAGTAGAGCGAAGAAGAAGATCGGTGTCCTACTTCCGGCAACCAAAATGTCGAAAATGGCCATGTGGGGCTAGGTTTACCTTAGAAAAATAAGGTAAACTTTCGTTCACTTTGTTTTGATCGGATACAATCCGCTTCTTAGACGTGTCTGGGCCGTGTCCTACCTCCGAAACGTGTCTTGACCGTGTCCTGTCATATTTGACCGTGTCCGAGCCGTGTCCCGTTGTGTCCGTGTGTCCGACACGGCGGGACACGGGACACGCCGCCTTCTAGAAGTGTCCGTGCATCATAGTGTGTAACAAATGAATATAACTCGTCAAAATACTCCAAATAAACTAAATGAACAATCAGAATATGTAACACTTAAAACAATATAAATTATATACAGATATATATAACAAATATTATATGTATAAAACTGTTTACGGGCTGGGCTAGCCCATGGGCCAAATGTTTACCCGTACCCGTCCCATCAAAATGCGGTTTGGGCCGGGCCAGGCCTGAACGGGCCAAACGTGCTGCCCATACCCATGTTTTTTCTGGGCGGGCGGGGGGGGGGGGGGGGGGCGGGCTGGACGGGCCGGCCCGATTTTGTACAGGTCTAATAATAAGCTACCTTATTTGTATGTGCCTCTCTTTATACGTAATGGTTAGTATGATGGAATAAAACAAGATGTTTGAGCCTTTAATCGGTTTTTTCATTGGTAAAAAAACAATGAGTGATGTTATTTGGAAGCGGAAAAAACATAGCAGAGTTGGAGTCCGACTCTATCTGGGCTGGGGCGCAGGCAGACTCCGCCTGCGCGCCAATATTTGCAATTTCACTATGTGTTTTCTGATAACACGACTTATGACGTTAGTCTAGGCATCCATTTAGATAGTTTTTCCCGCTATTCATGCATAGTTTAGCATTAGTTCATGGTGTTTACATTCAATACATGTATATTTGTCGAGATAGACGTCTACACGGACTTTTGCATGTTTTGTAGGTATTTTGGGAGCTTTTAGAGCCTAATCAATACATCCGAGGATCGTTCCTCGTGATGACACGTATCCGAGCTCATTGGGAAGCAAGTTAGGAGCTAAGGAGAACACATGGGACCATGTTGGTGCATGCCTTGCACCAACTCGCGGCTCAACGATCAAAAGAAGGCTGAAACACAAGAATCACGGCCACTGGGAGATCCACGGCCGTGGAAACTTCCCGTGATTCCTTCTGCACAGCTGGGACAACTGTCCCACGATCTCTATAACCGACTCTTACAAATGGTGAAGGCTATAAGTACCCTTACAGGCTGATTCTAAAAGGGGGACACTACACACCTGACCTCACATACATTCTCTCCCATACTCTCTCATTTTGGAATTGGATTGGAGCTACTCTTGGAGGAGAAGAAAGACTTCCATTGGAGAAGAAGAGAAGAACACACCATTCTTAGAGTTTCTTAGTTTTTAGAGTGAAGTTTGTTGGAAACATTTTCTAGGGTTGTAAGAACGATTCGAACCTTCTTTTGAAGGATTGTAAGTCTCTCTTTTAACATTTATTCAGCTCGTTTTTCTTGTTCTATTTGCTTCATCTCTCTTTCATTTCATCCTCTTGATATGAACTCCATGATTTTATGCTTGATGATTTTGATTGTGATGATGTATGTTGTTGACTAAAATAAATGTGATTCTAGGGTATGGAAATGATGGTTATGGCTTGGACTATGATAGGATAGACTTAAACGTACCTTTGGATGATTTGTTTTCTTGAACCTAGCCTCTGTTATAAATCACGGCCTGTTCTAGTAGGTTCCACGGCCGTGAAAGTGATGAACTGACCGTGATTTTGTCTGACTTGCTTGTATTGATAAATCTAAGTGTTAGGTTGTTAGATTGTTGAAATCCTAGTGTTTGTTGAGTTAGATCTACCCTAGGGTGACCCAGTGTTATCAACTAAGTGTGAGAAGAGACCTACCCGATGATTCTTGCTCTTAGGTACCGAAGATAATGAATTTTAGGTAGTAGTGAGCCTCACTAACCGTTATTGGACTGAGTGTGCTAGGATTTATGTTTAGGACTTGCCTTCCCGAGACCTACCCGGTGAGGAGAGGTTAGATCCCTAGATAGCAATCCGGTTTGTGTAGAATTCCTAACCTTAGGTTCTTTGAGACTTACCCGGTGATGAGACCTTAGGAACGGATTAGTGGACCATGAGACCTACCCGGTGATTGATCCCATTTTAGAAACATCCACTCCCAACATACTATAGTTTATCCAAAGAATGACTAGATAACTTGAGTCCTATGCCATAACCGAAATTTCTAACCCCTAGCATCCGCTTCTCTATCTTTGATTACCTACCTTGTGTTTGTGTTTGTTTATTTGAGTAGCTAGCTTAGTTGTTTGATAATCTTGCATGATTTGTGTTCCTTGATTGATCACCACAAAACTAAACCAAAAACATTGAGATTTTCATTTCTTTATTTCTTTCTCTTTTCTTAGCCTAGATCTTCACTATCCTTAGTCACTATTGACTCAATTTCACATTAGTCTTTGTGTTCGACCTCGGAATAATATCCTTACTACAAAACGACCCATACACTGTGGGTTCGCTAGGAGTTAGGAAAAATATATCGAGTTATAAATTTAAGACTTTTGCGTGTCACAATATTAGCGTAACACTTTCAGTTATGCATTGTCTTCAGCTACCAATTGAGGTCCGGAAAACAGCATTTTTTTGGAACGGAGGCGCAATCCGAGTCCACCCCACCTTGGGGAGCATCCGGACTGCGCCTCCGCGAGCACTGGCGCGGGGGCGGACTTCGCCTATGCCAAGACGTCTGTTCGCCCCAATAGTAAGCCTGAAGACAATTTCGTTCTTCCTTTGTAAACATCACATTTTTTTCCTCGATTTTGGTCACTTTAATAACTCTTGATTCTACAAGTCCATTTTACATTCATCTTTCGGATCACCCGAGCCTCTCTATATGCTCGGTAATCCTCAAAGGAGATAAATACTCAGATTGAGAACGAAATATGTGAAACGATTTTTGTGCTAAGCGTAAACAAGACTTCATCGATGATTTTATACACAAACCTTGCGCAACGTATCCGGATGATGTACATTGGATCACCATAAACTCCATGAGTTCTTTTCTCGCTCGTACCTTTCACAACATATCTGGATCATGTGCATTGAGCAAGAATTGATGGGCTCAATCTTGAAGATTCCTATAATAATCTATGGTCTTTAGTTATTGCAAAGTACCCATCTTAGCACAAAGGATATTGTTCCACACACCGACTTCATGGGTTCTTTTCTCGCTCGTACTCTCGACCACTTTTGGATAAGGTAGAAAAATCAAACCTTCTTCGGACCCACTATGGTTGTCCAGGTCACTCCAAATCCTCCCGATTTAAGTTGATCGGCTTCCCGTCATGGTGGAATAACGACAAAGGGGTTGCAGATCGAATCCCCAATAGTCTCCCAAAACCACCTCTATAATAACACCTCTAACAACTAGATGGAACCAACAACGTTACTGAGCTTTCCTATGCTAACTTGGGGTCCGTTTGGGAGACTCAAAGTGGTAGATGAAGCTAGATGATCGTATATGAAGAAATGAAAAATCATGAGAATCAGGTGTTTGAGAACCACAACTTTTAGGAGCTGACGGTAGATGAAGGAAGTTGGAGAATTTAAAAATCCATCATCTACCAAATGCTAGATTACTTTTTGTTTAGGATTTTATCTTTCTTTTTTTGAAGTAATTTTTGGAAGTACCTAATATAGTTTATATTTGTGAATAGAAATAAAATTTGTTCATTAGTGAATTTATGATTAATATCATTGTTTTTCATTTTTATTATATTTTTGTAACGATAACTACAAAACAAGATATATATTAGAAAATAAATTCAATACTAACAAATTAAATAATGTTATTTATAAATGAAATTTGATAACTGCATTTAACTTGTTTAATTTTTTTTATATAGTTACGTTACTCTTGGAATATAATAAAAAAAGGTTTTAAGGTAATTATACTTTGTTGTTTCATTTATTAAATTTATTTGAAATTAATGATAAATCAAAAAATGTCCTTTTTGATAATTTACGTTTACATCAACTTCCGTAAACTCCGTTCTCCAAAACACCAATCAAGTTTATCAAAAAATATCAACTCGTCAATCAATTACTCAGTAAGCTTCAACTCCTATAATTTACCATTTCTCAAATGGACCCTTGGTTTTGGCAACCGATTTTCATATTCTAACCAATCAAGATAAACTCGCACGCTCGCGAGCCAGCCGTAACGGAAGACCATATAGACCAATGGGGATTTTTTTTGAAAAATTTAAAACATTTCACAACAATAATTATGACACCCAATTAGGTAGTATTTTGACCTCGACATCGAGGCCTCCTTCCACATGACAGATCATATTATTCTTTTGACAACTTAATAACATACCCCTCGTACTATCAAGTTGTCAAAAGATGCCACATCTACTAGATAGACCAATGTAATTCTCGTTATGGGTTAACACTTCACATGAATAATTAGGACACCCAATCAGGTAATAATTTTGTTTTCTTGTCTCACCGAAGATTCCTATCGGTTTAAATGGGTTTATAAATTTTAAATTCAAGGCCGATGGGTCTCCCGAACATTACAAAGCTTGTCTTGTAGTTATAGGGAGTATCAATTTTCCGAGACTTTTGCAAATGTGGCTAAGATGACTTCCGTTTAGATTTTCCTTGTATTTGCAGCAATTTGGAACTGAGAACTACACCAACTTGACGTGCACAACACATTTCTTCATGGAGATCACATGAAGAATAAGTCATTTGATTATGCCTATGAGATTTGGTTCATTTGGATCCTCTCAAGCCTCCCGACTTCATAGATTCTTGTATGGCCTTCGACAAGATCTGTGCAATCGGTTTGCAAAAAATGACATCCACTCTCAAACAATTCGGTTTTCGTTAATCATACACTAACTATTCCTCTTTTCCTTCAACAACGCTACAACTAGCCTACATGTTATCGTGTATGTTCACGATCTTATAATTTCCAGTAATTCTACCTCTATTTCGAATTTCAAGAAATATCCTAATCAATGTTTTCATATGAAGGATCTAGGTCACTTCGCTATATTTTTTGCATCGAGACTACTCATACACCGACGGGCATGTTTCTCTCACAATAGAAGTATGTTATTACATCCTCATTGAATCTAGTTATCTTACTTCTCGCCCAAATATTTCCAATTGAGCCAATCAAACCCTAGCTCTCGAGAAGAACCCACTTTCCAAATCATGAGCAACAATGTATCACCGTTTGGTCGGGTGACTGATATACCTACCTATATCCCGACAAAATTCAACTATATTGTCCATGTTCTCACCCAATTTATGCAATGTTGAGCCGAAGCACACTAGACAATTGTAGTGTGAGTCCTTCGTTACCTCAAATGTGCTCGTGGTAAAAGTAACTTTCTTCCTCCAACTTAATGATTATTGTGATTCAAATTATGCCACGTGTCTTCTTACACGTCGGTCTCTAACTTGTTTTTCATTATCCTTGACGAGTCCTTATTTTATGGAGAATGAAGAAACAAACTACCGTCTCCAGATTCTCAACTGAAACCGAATATTGGACAATGACCTCAACCATTTGTGAGCTCAATTCAATTCAATCATATGAAACCGATGAACCTTTGGTGTGTGACAACCAAGTTGTCTTAAATATCATGTACAACCCCCAAGTTCTACGAACGGACAAAACACATCGATGTAGTATGTCATATCATTCAGGATCACGTTAAGAATGGGTCCATCTCCACCGCTGACGATCAACTGACCTATATCTTCACACTAAAGTTGTCGACCATCAATTGTTTCATCACCTACCCCACAACTTGGGCATTCAAGACATTCACATCCCAATTTGAAGGGCGTAATGATTGTTGGTAAAATAACTATGTAGGTAGTTTTTGTAACAATGAGCATAAATAGGGCCCCAAATTTTATATGTAGGCAAACTAGGCCCCTATAGTTTAAAGTAAAAAGATATATTGAAAATAAATAAAAGAGTCAATTGTAGTGTGAGTCCTTCGTTACCTCAAATGTGCTCGTGGTAAAAGTAACTTTCTTCCTCCAACTTAATGATTATTGTGATTCATATTATGCCACTTGTCCTCTTACACGTCGGTCTCTAACTAGTTTTTCCTTATCCTTGGGTCCTTATTTTATGGAGAATGAAGAAACAAACTACCGTCTCTAGATTCTCAAGTGAAACCGAATATTAGACAATGACCTCAACCATTTGTGAGCTCAATTCGATTCAATCATATGAACCGATGAATCTTTGGTGTGTGACAACCAAGTTGTCTTACATATCATGTCCAACCCCCAAGTTCTACGAACGGACAAACCGACAAAGCACATCGATGTAGTATGTCATATCATTCGGGATCACATTAAGAATGGGTCCATCTCCACCGCTGCCGATCAACTGACCGATATCTTCACTAAAGTCGTCGACCATCAATTGTTTCATCACCTACTCCACAACTTGGGATCTCAAGACATTCATATCCCAATTTGAAGGGCGTAATTATTGTTGGGTAAAGTAACTATGTAGGTAGTTTTTGTAACAATGACTATAAATAGGGCCCCAAATTTTATATGTAGACAAGCTAAGCCCCTATAGTTTTAAGTAAAAAGATATATTGAAAATAAATAAAAGAGTTAAATTTAGGATTCAAACTCTGGATGATAGGCCCACCCTCTCACCGTTATACCAGCTGGACTAATTAAACTTTGTGTATTCTTTTGATGATATACAATAATACATAATTTTAATTACACAATACTAAAACATAAATTCAAGTACACAATGTTCATACACAATTTTAATTATACAATGCTAATATACAATTTCATTTGCTATGCCAATCTATGTAGTTAACAAATTTGGTCATTTTCAATCACACAAGTTCTGTTTGTTTACACAATAAAAAAGGTCTGTTGTGTACACAAGTCTATCATTTACACAAGTTTTGGTTAAACAAGTCCGTCATGTAACAAGGTTTGATTATACAAATCCGTCATTTACACATGGTTTGGTTAAACAAGTCTAAGCCCATCGAGTTACACAAGGTTTGGTTACACAAGTCCGTCATTTACACAAGGTTTAGGGCCTTTGGCGGCACTGACATCGTTGGAGGCGGGGTTGGGTGGCAATTCGTCAGTGGCGGGCTGGGCGGCGGTAGCACGATGATGGTGGTCTACTGAACTCCTCTTTCACAGTCGAATCTGATGCGCGATGGTCGCGGATGATGAAGAAGAATACTTGAAGAAGAATTGCGATGAAGAAGAAGAAAACTAAACCTTATCTTATCGTAGTCGGATCTAATGCACGAAGATGGCATATGCTACGGACGAGTCTCCATTAGCTTCGGGAAGGTTGCAGGCGGTTTTTGTGTGAAAGAATGATCACTACAAAAAAGGTTGGTATAGTCATAGATAAGACATCAACGAAAAACAGGCGATGCTAATTAGCCACGGATATAGGGTCGAAAGAAGGAAGGCGTGGCCAATGAAAATAGGGATGTATCACTAGCCACGGATGAACTGGAACAACCCATAACAACTAATTTCAGCCACGTTAAAACTGTGGCAAAAATCTAACTTTTTATTGCAACAAATGTCACCCACGTTCAAATTGTGGCAAAAATCTAACTTTTTATTGCAACAACTTTCAGCCACGTTCAAACCGTGACATAAATCTACCTCTTCGGCAACAAATTTTAGCCATAATTAAAATTAAAAAGTGGGTATATGGTTAGGGCTGTAATATGAGACAAGCTACTCGGGCTCGCCTCGCCAAAAGCTCGGCTCGAGCTCGTTCACTTTCTAAACGAGCCAAGTTTGAGCACATTTTAAAGCTCGTATAAATTTTAGGCTCGGCTCGGGCTCGACTCGTTTATAAACAAGCCGAGCTTGAGCATGTCAATGCTCGGCTCGTTCGGGTAAAGCTCGGCTCGTTCGGCTAAAATAACACTATAAGAGAATTATTTTAGCCAAGCTACTCGGGCTCGGCTCGGCTCGTCAAAAGCTCGGCTCGAGCTCGTTCATTTTCTAAACGAGCCAAGCTTGAGCACATTTTAAAGCTCGTATAAATTTTAGGCTCGGCTCGGGCTCGGCTCGTTTATAAACGAGCCAAACTTGAGCATGCCGATGACGTACTAAGAAAATTTTAAAATTAATTTTTTTTTATTAATTTTAGTTCAGTTATGATTTCAATTGAAGTTTGTTAAAACTAATTTGTTTTTTTCATAATTTTAAATGTGTATATTTTAGCTTTTACTTTAAATGTTGTTTTTTTCCAAAGGCATAGACGAAATTTGACCAAAATGGCTAAATTGTAAAAAGAAAATATGATGCATACACGAATCATGTCAAAATTATGATTCATGCAACACGTGTGTCCGATGCTACCGAGCGCTGGCAGAGATTTTTTTTTGGCATCCTTATGAATTGAAGGATATGAGTAAACACGCCAAGTTGTTTGTTTCCCAACTCAATATATGTGAACCACAAGGTTCTGCTGCTGTTTGTTCTGTTGTTTGTTGACATGAGCATAAATCAAATTAACATGAGCATCACATATAATGTAGGCATAAATCAAATTATCATGAGCATCACATATAATGTATGCATTGAGTTTGTTGAGTTCATCCTTCATATAATGAATTTCATGGTTAAGAAATATTATCAACTAACAAATCAAAATCCTTTCAACACATTTTCTGAAACACTTCAATGGCCCAAAATCCACTTAACTTGCAAAAATGGAACGACTTGCTTCAGACTTGTAGAGAACTTGTGTTGGGCATCACCGAAAGCATCCAAAACGATGACTACGATAATCTCCACGACTTGTTGGCTAGGATGACCGGTGCACACGGAGAGTTTTTGGGACTGATTTATAACAGTGCTACATCAAGGCCGGATACCGTGAGATGGGCCTTGGCGAGACTGCAAAACGACTTCGGCCCTCATTTTACTCGACTGTGTCGCGGGATCTCGAGAATGACTCAACACATCGGCGAATTTGACCTCAACAACCATGCTGAGATGGAAGCTATTATTGATCTGATTGATTTTTTTTCCTGGTATCCTACTATTTTAATAGATATGATTCCAAATTGTCCGCCTACTGCAGACGAGTTCTGGCATACCATTGATTAAACCGCTAGTGTTTTTACTAACATCATGGAGTATGACGGTTACCGCGAGTGTGATTGGCTGATGAAGGCACCGGAATTGAAAAAAAACTACCATATCACGGCGTACAAGGGAGTTACGATACTTGGATGGACGAGCATGACGGTTCCGGAGACGGTGACAGTGACGGTGACGGTGAAGGTGACGGTGACAGTGACGGTGCCAGTGCCGGTGACGGTGCCGGTGCCGGTGCCGGAGACGGAGACATTGACGGTGACGGTGACATGGAGTATGACGGTTACCGCGAGTGTGATTGGCTGATGAAGGCACCGGAATTGAGAAAAAACTACCATATCACGGCGTACCAAGGGAGTTACGATACTTGGATGGAGGAGCATAACGGTGCCGGAGACGGTGACAGTGACGGTGACGGTGACGGAGACGGTGACGTGGAGTATGACGGTTACCGCGAGTGTGATTGGCTGATGAAGGCACCGGAATTGAGAAAAAAACTACCATATCACGGCGTACCAAGGGAGTTACGATACTTGGATGGAGGAGCATGACGGTGCCGGAGACGGTGACGGTGACAGTGACGGTGCCGGTGCCGGAGACGGTGACGGTGACGGTGACGATGACGGTGACGGTGACGGTGATATGTGAGTGTCGGTTATGTCGGTTCAACGGAAGAAAGGCTTGTATTAGGATGTGTTTTATTTCAATTTTTATCTTTTTGTTGCAAGTGTGACGTCGTGTGGGCGTATGTGTGTTTTAATTTGCCCGTTATGAACCGAATGTTATGTACAAATGCCTTTAATAATGAAGACTCGTTTTGTGTTTGTGTCCCAGCAGCAAGAGTTACTGGTGTTTGAAAAATGAAAAGAACAGTGATTTGCTAATTTGATCTAACTTGGTTTTCTGTAGTCTGGTTGTAGCAGCTTCTGAGATATAATATCCTACTTATTTCTTTTATTATATTGTATGTTGACAGTTAATGGAGACACTAGAGGAAATTGACATATGTAAGTTCAATTGGGTTAAGTGATGATATGTTGGTGAAAACTGTAGAGCTTTGTAAGCCATTTAAATGTTTGCTTCTTTACAGTGCTAGAGATGATGACGATGATCGAGGTGCCTAAGAATAGGGCTGTAATATGAGACAAGCTATTCGGGCTCGCCTCGGGCTCGGCTCGCCAAAAGCTCGGCTCGAGCTCGTTCACTTTCTAAACGAGCCAAGCTTGAGCACATTTTAAAGCTCGTATAAATTTTAGGCTCGGCTCGGGCTCGACTCGTTTATAAACAAGCCGAGCTTGAGCATGTCAATGCTCGGCTCGTTGGGTAAAGCTCGGCTCGTTCGGCTAAAATAACACTATAAGAGAATTATTTTAGCCAAGCTACTCGGGCTCGGCTCGGCTCGTCAAAAGCTCGGCTCGAGCTCGTTCATTTTCTAAACGAGCCAAGCTTGAGCACATTTTAAAGCTCGTATAAATTTAAGGCTCGGCTCGGGCTCGGCTCGTTTATAAACGAGCCCAGCTTGAGCATGCCGATGCTCGGCTCGTTCGGCTCGTATTACACCCCTATATATGGTTGGTGATTTCACCCACAATTTTAGCCATAGTGTAGTTGTGGCCATGGGTTATTGTTCGGCACCAAAATTTATTGCTGGAGATGAACTAATTAAATGAAGTTTACATCTTTCTATCACGCATTTTCTCCATTTTCAAAATGGGTGGAAGAAATGGTTGAAAATAATTTTTACAATTTGAAGCATTTGAAGAAGCTATTTGCAACAAATTGAAGCGTAATCATGAGATTTGAGGTATTAAATTTAATATTATGTTTTGTGTTATAGTCTATTAACCATTATTGCTCTTTTATTGTAAGCCTGAGAATAGTCAACTGCAAATATTAGATTCATACATCCGACTACATATTCTATGCATTTAAAATACGTTAAAATTAAAAGTTGTTAAAGAATAAGTTGGATTGATGCAAATTACGTATAAAAAAAAAGATGGTCAATGGAGTGGAACACGGGTTATAAAAACTTTGCTAACGTTTTATGCCTATGATAAATGATTTTTAGATTATAAATTATGTTTAGTTCAATTTATGCATATCATAAACACTTCATTAACTTCTCTATGAATTTGTTGATTTTTTGTAGGAGCGGTATGAAGAATTAGTAGAAAAGGCTCAAAAGGAAGAAATAGAGATAGATCATATTAAGTTATGCATTGAGGCAACTAATGGTGTAAAAAGGGATGCGTATTTGACCTCGGATCAAACTTGAGTGATGTGGCTCCGGAGCTATTAGAGAAGTATTCCTTTTCTCAACCATCTGAATTATATGGAAATGTAGATTCCATCACTGATGTGCAACAAAGTGTCTCTTCTCTACAAAATGAAGTCCATGTATTGAAGGATCAAATTAAAACCATTACTGTTGTCATGGACAAATTAGGGTCTCAATTTCAGTCTTATGCCAATCAAGCAACTTATGCATCCTCCCAGTTTCATTTATCCAACACCTTATCCACCTTTTCAAAATCAACAACATCCACGTTTTCAAAATCAGTAGCATCCACATTTTCAAAATCAGCAACATCAAAAACATTAACATGTTGGACCATCTGGTGAGGCACCCACCACTTTTACAGCTTATCAACCTTTTCAAAATCAGCAGCATGTTGGACCATCTGGTGAGGCACCCACCACTTTTACAAATTTATTGAATTCAAATTTTTATGTTGGGATGCCTATGCCTACGCCTACACATTAACATGTTGGTGAATTGCGAAGAAATGTTGTTAATGTTACCTCATCTTCTGAGTAGAGCTTGTGATAGTGATAATGTTTATAACTGTTAGGGTGGTGACATCAATAGATTGGTATATTTTGTGAAGTTAGATGGTGTCATTCCATTTTGTTAGGGTGTGGAGATTATCCTATTTTTGCTAGTTGCGGTATTTATAACTGTTAGGATGTGAAGATTATTTTACCCATCTATTTTTTATGCTAGTTGCGGATATTTACATTTTGCTTGTAACTAAAAATGTTTGACAATTGTGATAACTCAAGGTTATCTATGATGTAATCTCTCTAAGTTTTAATGATATATTTTGAACTTGTTAATCGTTTGTAATTATATATTATGTAGTATTATGTGTTATAATATAATTAAAAAAATGATTGAAATTATGGTTGCGAAAAAAATAAACTGGCAACTCAAGAAACGCTATTATATACATCCCATATAATAAAAAATAATTGAAATTACGTGTTATAATATATATTAAGTATAGCCACGGATGGACTTTTGCTATATCCGTTGAAGTAATGAATGTTAGTTGCAACTGACAGTCCGTAGCTAAGGCGTGGCTAAAAGTGACATTTATTACCAACCACCTATCCGTTGTGGTTTGGTGTGGTTTTGAATAGTTAACTGTTGTAACCAACTGTGGCAGTTAGCAACGTCTGGTCCGTGGGTAAATTTAGTTACGACACTTTTTTAGCCATGTTTATGTCATTCATTGCAATATTTGTTGCTAATCTAAATTTCACTACTGAACCGTGGCCATTCCGTTACACAAATCGTTCCAATAGCGTGGCTAATAGCATGACTATTGAGGTTTTATTTTGTAGTGGATAGTGTTGAAATCCGAAGATCTGTGTGAAATCGACAAAGAAAGCATACCTCCTTTAGCTTTTGATAAGCAACGAACAGAAATAAGAAGAAGACGACGGTTGCAGACGAGTGTTTTTAAGATACCCGTTGAAGACGAGAGATAAATGCACAGTTTGAAGATGGAGGTTGAAGATGGAAGTTGAAGCCGACGGTTTCAGTAGACGATTATGTGTCTTCTCTGAGATGGAGTACTTTTGGCTTCCGAAAACAGTAACCAAGATATGGGCGCTCAAAAAGAGATTTCGCTCAATCTCAAATATTCAGTTACCAGTTTTACTAAACGGTTTCCTTAATTTTTGGTCCGTTTAATATATTTTTGTAATTAACCATCATAATTTGTCTAATTAATATCCTATTTATCATTTTATTTATCTTTATTTTTTTATTGATAATGGGTAAGACTTATTTAGTAATCAAGTCACAAAAGGTGCCTTACTAGCTTAATTTTCTCATAATTGTCCCATGTAGATCGTTTAGTACACATAGAAGAAGTTGGACATTTTTTTTTAGCTTTTTTTTGGTAAAGAGGAGTGAAACTCTCGCGCCAAGCGCTTATATAAAATTAAACGGGGACTGTCAGGGCAAAGCGATGCCCCTGATATCGTTTGAGAGAAAATGAAAGATTCCCAAGGGGGATTAACGAGAAAATGAACACCAATAGGAAACTAAAAAAGCACAGCTAGCAAGATAGTCCGCAACGGTATTAGCCTCGCGGTAGATGTGTCGGAGACGGACGGACCAACTCCTACGGATGAAGCCTTGGCAACGGGCTACCATACTAGACAGGGGATGCAATTGGCTCACTCCTTTCTCAATAAGTCTGATAGAATGATTATCTGAAGGCATGAGTTTTCCTATTGATGAATAGAGTATATATACAGCAAACATGTATAACAAACTCATAACAGATAGAGAGATACTAGGAATACAAAATATACAAAGATAAGATCTGAGTAAGAAGATCGTATCATCTGAGTAGGCAGATCGTATCCTAACATTCCCCCTCAAGCTGGAGGTGGTTGAAAACTAACTCCAAGCTTGCGTAGTATAGTCTGAAACCGAGATGGATCCAATGCTTTCGTCATAATATCAGCCAACTGATGCTCGGAACGTGTAAATTATAAATGAATGGTGCCCAACTGTATTTGGTTGTGGATAGTATGACAATATATTTCAATGTGCTTCGTACGCTCATGAAAAACTGGGTTGTTTGCAATATGAATAGTCGACTGGTTGTCACATTATAGCTTCATGGGTTGACGATGCTCATACCCTAGGGACCGAAGAAGAGAACGTAACCATAAAAATTCACAGGTTGTAGCAGCCAAGGCGCGATACTCAGCTTCTGCAGAGGATCTACTCACTGTTACATGTTTCTTACTTTTCCAGGAAATAGGAGATGTGCCCAAGAAAATGACATAACCTGTGATGGAGCGATGGGTGAGAGGACAAGCTGCAAAGTCTGAGTCACTAAATGTCCGGATACATAAATCACTAGTGTTCGACAGAAAAATGCCCTGAGTTGGTGCAGATTTCAAATATCTCAGAATGCGAAGAGCTGCTGTCCAATGCCCCTGATATGGATCTTGCATCTGTTGTGCCAAGACATGTACAAAATAGGCAAGCTCTGGCCTTGTAATGGATAGATAAATCAACCTGCCAACAAGCCGTCGATATGGTTCTGGATCAGTCAAGGAAGGACTACTATCGAGTTGTAATTTGTGATTTGGAAGCAACGGGGTTGTAGATGGTTTACAGGCCAATAAACCTGCATCTTGAAGAATATCCAGTGTATACTGACGCTGATTGAGCCACATACCATCAGGAGTGCGTACAATTTCTATGCCAAAAAAGAAACGCAACAAACCCAAGTCCTTCATATGAAAGCAGTGACTAAGATATGACTTAAATCTGTTGATTGTGGCGGGGTTGCTACCTGAGATGATCAAATCATCTACGTAAATTAAAACCAGTAAAGAAATACATGATTTTGCATAAGAGAAGAGCGAGTAATCAAGTTGTGACTGCAAAAATCCATACTGAAGTAGAGCACTTGTTAGCTTATGAAACCAGTTGTGTGGAGCCTGTTTTAAACCGTACAATGATTTCCTTAAGCGATACACCTTTGTGCATTGTGGATGTCTAAAACCCGCAGGAGGCGTCATATATACTTCTTCAGAGAGATCTCCGTGCAAAAATGCGTTTTGGACGTCCATCTGATGCAATTCCCAACGGCGAATAGTAGCTATGACAAGGAATAGTCTTACAGTGACCATCTTGGCAATAGGTGCGAAAGTCTCGATGTAATCCAGACCCTCTTGTTGACAATTGCCTAACACTACCAACCGAGCTTTATGACGCTCTATTTCGCCGTTGGATCTGTATTTGATTCTATAGACCCATTTGCATCTGATAACAGTTCGGTTGGGAGGAAGATCAACTAGATCCCAGGTATGATTCTTTTGAAGAGCATCCATTTCCTATCTCATAGCCAAACGCCATTGAGGTTTTCCAACAGTTTCTCCAAAAGTTTGAGGCTAGGACTCATCATGTAAGGACCTGAGAGCACTTACGTACGCTGAAGACAAATGATTATATGTTAAATAAGAGGCAAGTGAATGAGGCGTACCCGAGTTTGATGACGGAATGACCTTACTTGCACCGGCATTTACTGGAGTCACTATTTGACACACAAAGTCCCTGAGACGAGTCGAAGATTGGGTTTGTCGAGAGCTTCGACGAGCTATAGGTTGGGAGTTGACGGAAGGAAGGTTCAATGGTGTAGAAGGGTGAACTGGGGAAGAATTGGTGTCAGGCGTGATGATGGGTGATGTAGGCGGTGAAGTAGTGAGCTCGGTGGTAAGGTTTTCAAAAGAGGGAGAGGTCGTAGAGGGAGAAGTAGGATTAATATTAGGAGTAGAGGGGCTGATGTCATCATAGATAGAATGATAGGAGGGTTTTTGTGGGTTACGGCTAATGGGCTGAGTAGTAGTAAGATGAAATGGGAAGATATATTCATAAAAAACTGCATCACAAGTGACAAAAATATTATTTGAACTTATATCCAACATTTTCCAACCCTTTTGACTATGTGGGTACCCGAGAAAAACACATTTTCGACCTCGTGGACTAAATTTATCAAAAGTTAATATGGGGCAATAAGCGAGACAACCGATAACCCGGAGATGTTTTAGTGGTGGTTTCACGCCGTAAAGTAATTCATACGGAGTTTTATTTTGTAGTAATTTGGTTGATGTCCGGTTGATCAAATAACAGGATGATAGAACACATTCCCCCAAAAACTTGACTGGTAAATTACCTTGAAACATTAAAGCTCTAGCAACGTTTAACAGATATCGATGCTTTCGCTCTACCCGACCGTTTTGTTGTGGTGAATAAGGACAAGAAGTTTCCAAATGAATGCCCTTTTGAGCAAGTGATGGTCGTAGAGTTAAAAATTCTCTTGCGTTATCACTGCGAAAAGTTTTGACTGAGAGTTTGAAATGATTATGAATCATGGCACAAAATTAATGAATTATTTGATGAGACTGACTTTTATGTTTGATCAAATAAACCCATATACATCTAGAAAAATCGTCTAAGATAGTAAGAAAATAGGAATCACCAGTGGTTAATATAACCTGATACGGACCCCAAATATCTAAATGGACAAGTTCAAATAACATAGATGCATGTGAAAGACTTATTGGAAAGGAAGTTCGAGGTTGGTTAGCCCTGAAA
This sequence comes from Fagopyrum homotropicum, assembly GCA_033239125.1. Taxonomy (NCBI): domain Eukaryota; kingdom Viridiplantae; phylum Streptophyta; class Magnoliopsida; order Caryophyllales; family Polygonaceae; genus Fagopyrum; species Fagopyrum homotropicum. The sequence goes on from BSWB01000007.1 coordinate 17,773,175, forward strand.
CAAATGTCGCAAGGACTAAGACTATGTTTATTGAAAGAAATCGACTCATCTACAGTGTAAGATGGATGGCCAAGTCTGCGGTGATGAAGGATTACGGGATCGTTGATGCTGGTATGACAAAGGTGAGCGAAAGTGGGAGGTGTCATCCAGGCAAGCCAGTAAACGCCGTCACGAAGTTCACCCACTCCAATCACCATCCTCGAAATGCGGTCCTGCATTACAGGAAGCTTATCAGTAAACATAATAATACATTTGAAATCTAGCGTTAGTTGGCTGATAGATAATAAATGACAGTGGAGGCCAGTCACATATAATACGTCATTAATGACAATATTGTTGGCAAGAAGAATAGAGCCGGACTGAGCTGCAAGCACCAACAATTGTGTCGTCAGGAAGTTTGATACGTCGTTGTAAGACCTTGCGGATATTGAATAATAGACTGCAATTGCCTGTCATATGAAACGATGCACCGGAATCGAGAATCCAAGAGAACGTAGGATTACATGTAGACGTATCTAGAGTAGTCTGAGTGCGATAGTTATTGAGGGCTGATAGAAGATTAGTCCATTGATCATCCGAAATTGATGGGCCTAGAGCATGACGATCTTGTGTTGTTAACGTAAGGGGACTGCTGGAAGTGGCCTTGCTGGCGTATGCTGTAACTGCAGCATTGGAGACAACAACAACAGATTTGGCCTTATTTGGAGGAGGAGCACCGGTGGCTGGATCAGCAACACCTCGGCGGTTATTCCACCAATCGGGATAACCTATTACCTTAAAACAAGCAGCAGTATCATGGCCAGTTTTATTGCAGTGTTTGCAAAAAAACTTGCTCTTATCTGGTTTAGAGTAACTAGATTTGGCGCGAGGAGTAGCAAAAGCAACAGAGTCCACCTTTGTATCACGTTCACGGGCTATGGTCTTCAAACGTTCTTCTTGAACCACCATTGAGTAAACCTTGTTCAGTTTTGGTAGCGGCTCCTGGGACACAATGCTGGATCGAAGCGAGGAAAAGTATTCATCATCAAGTCCAATTAAAAACTGATGTACCTCCTCTTCCTCTTTTCTCTTCAGTTTGTTGCCGCAGGTACAATTACACGTACAAGCGTTGCTTTTGTGTGAAGCAATTTCCTCCAATAGCTTCTTCATCCGGCCAAAATAAGCAGCTAATTTTTGTCCGTCCTGGAAGCATTTGGCGAGATTAGCCCGTAATTGCATTAGTCGAGGGCCGTTGCCTTGATCAAAATGCTGTTTGATATCATCCCATAGTTCCTTCACAGTGGGCATAAGCGAGATTTGTGGCTGAAGGGATGGATCAACACCAGCAAGAATCCAACCGGAAAGCATGGAATTGACACTTAGCCAATAGGGGTGGTCTTCAGATGTCTCCTGTGGTTCTGAAATTTTGCCTGTCAAAAAATCCAACTTTCGTTTCGCAGAGAAAGCATTGGACATTGCACGAGACCAATCAGCATAGTTTTCATTTGTGAGTAGGATGGGGCAGATTGTTTGGCCTGGATTATTAGAAGGATGGAGGTAATAGGGTGAGGTTGGGGTGAGAGCTGTTAGTGTGGTCATTTTGAGCGGAAGATTGGTTGAGGAAAAAAGCCTGATACCATGGGATATAATGATTATCTGAAGGCTTGAGTTTTCTTATTGATGAATAGAGTATATATACAACAACATGTATAACAAACTCATAACAGATAGAGAGATACTAGGAATACAAAATATACAAAGATAAGATCTGAGTAAGCAGATCGTATCATCTGAGTAGGCAGATCGTATCCTAACAATAAGATTCACGATGAGCTACAAGTCGGTCTCAAACTCAACCTAGCGATGGCCTAGGTTCCAACAGGTCTCCAGGCCCAGTAGCAGTCCCTAGAGTTCAGCACAAGGTACCGAGCATATTCCTATATGTTGTACCGCCCGTAAAGCCATTGCCCTTTCTCTGAACGTAAGACCCCACTAGCAATGGCCTCCCCATTCCCATGTTGCACAGTTGCATCTGAGTTCCATTTGACCCAACCTACAAGTGGCCTGAACCACTTAATGCATACCTCCTTTTTGTAAGCAGCTCTCCCCATTCCCTTGTGAGACAGCGTGGTACGGGTATATTCTTCTTTTTTTTTTGAATATTTGTAATATTAGTAACAAGAGAAACATTTACAGGGGGTCTACTAGACCAGTAGGAACAAAAGATCATAGTACATAGTAGATACATAAGTTGAATGCCAAGAATATTGCTCCACATAATGGAGTTATCGGAGCGATCCTTCCAGTTACAAGCAACAAAGGTTTTAGTGGCAATGATGGCGAAAATCGCACAAGCGGAGGGGTGGGTGGAGAAGTTGTTGTAGATGAGATCATTCCTACCTTTCCAAACAAAGTAGATAAAGCTAGTAATGGAGGAGATACGGATGTGTGTTATGAGGTCATGTTTCTTTGCCTTGAGGGAGCGGAACCATACCCAAATGTTTTGAGAGTAAGGGTAAGGAGGAGGGGTTCGGGTCCATCTAGAGATGAGGTCTAGGACAAGAGTGGAGAAGCTACAGATATGAAGGAGGTGGTCCTGATCTTCCTTTTGAGAGTTACAGAGCTTGCAAGTGTCATCCGGAATGGTGTTCCACAGGAGGAGTTTAGAGAGTGGGTAATCGGTTGTGACTAGCGATCCAAGCAATGAAACTGTATTTGGGGACATTTATCCCCTTCCAGATGTGGTGCAGATCATACTGAGGAGATGGCGGAGGAGCTTTCCAAATGATGTTATAGGCGGTTGAAGTTTTGAACCGTCCATTAGTGCAGGTGAGTTGCACGAACTGGGGTCAGGTATATTCTTTCGCCTGGGCTAAAATGAACATAAGCGGATGGCAGGGAGGTTCAGTGTTCTGGAAAATCGTGTTACACCTCCATTTCCAAAGCCACCATACAACATACGAGAAAAGAGTGTTCCATTGTATGTCTTCCATGCGTCTCGATCCATCCGAAATGTTTGATATAAACCAATCAGTCTCACTCAAAGAGTAGAGATTATCGGGTAAGAAGTTGGACACTCTAGAAGAAGAGTATTATCTCACTCTCACCTTATTTGTGTGCACCACTCTCTTTACATGTAACGATTAGTATATAACCAAGTTCAGATTCTTTCAATATATAACCAAGCTCTCAGGTTCAGATTAGTGTAGTGGCAACATCGACGGTCAACAGCGCGTAACGTGACTGCTCGAAACACTTAGTACATTTGATCCAACGTAATACTACATAAAACGACAAGAATAGGAAGGAAACTTGGCAATTGTATATTCAGTATCCATGATGCACGCATCATGACTCTTACTTACAATTTCATAGGCAACAGAAAGAGACCCGCCCATTTTATTATGTGATTCCCCGTAATGTAATCCTTTGTTTTAAACTAAAAACACGTACCCACCCTCTCAAAATTTTAATTCTTTATATAGGTCTAGAGTTGCCTTCAATGGAGGATAAGATCAAAGAAGAAGAAGACTCGAGATTTCGGGTTTTAGTCTGTGCTGCGAAGAAACGATGGGAAATCCTGATGACTCCAACCACTATCCCCAGTCACTCGTAAGTCTGCTGTTTCGATCGCCTCTAGCTAGCGTGTTATCGTGAAACTACTCATCTTATTACCAATTGGTTTTAGTATGGCACATGATTTTCTTTTGTTTAAGGTTTCATCTCTAATCTCTTGTGGTTGTGGCAATTTTAACATATATTGAAATAGCAATTTAAGGGCCTGTTTGGATTAGCATTCAATTTTCATTCTTTACGAGACTAAAAATAGCATATTTATGGGGAAAAAAACTACTTATTCTCCTAGTTATAAGAAAATATATATACATCCAAAAAAATCATAACTAGCTATATTGAACAAGTCTTAACGATTAGATAGTTTTTATGATCAGATTTTTATTTTATCTTGATTAGTTTTGATGGCTTATTCAATTCAAATTTATAATAATTAGATCGATTAAGTCAAACAATCAGTTATGAAATATTTTACATGACATAAGCAGATATTATAATTAATGACAGAAAGTTAGAAATATGAATAGATGATCTTTAGCGTGTAAAATTGAAGTGAAAATGAATGGCGGATTTGTGATATACTGCCATGGTAAAAGTTGAATCTGATGAAGGCGTCATTGAATTGGTGGTAGGCACGTTGCTTTCAAGCTTCAACTCTCTTTCTGTAAGTCAATGAAGAGATGGAGTCACCCTCAAATCAACCATTTTTTAGGGTTTCTTTGTACTGTACTACGTACGTGGTCACGACGTGTAGAGTAATTGTAGTTTTAATATAATCAGCTCCATAGCCATCATTAAGACGTTGATGAAATATTGCACCTCTTTCCTCTGTAAATATATATTCTTTGTGTAAGGATTGATCAGTAAGGAAGATCATCAAGTTAATCTCAAAGGCAGCAGCAATCATGCCCCCTGATTCAAACTCTTTCTATGCCCGAATGAGTGTAACCTTTCCTCTCTTTCTCTCGATTTTGTTCGATCTTACAAAACCAAGTTAGTTTAGGCGTTTGTAGTTTCCGTTAGAGGTATACAAATTCAAGTAGCTAGCTTTACTCTAAGTTTTGATGTAAATATTGTATATATACCTAGCATGACTTTGGTTGATGTTAATGAATAATGATTACAGCCTGAAACCGAGGAGACGTTAAGGAAGCAAAAGGAAATCGATGCTTGGCTTCCGATTACCTCTTCAAGGAATGCGAAATGGTGGTATTCTGCCTTCCACAACGTCACGGCTATGGTCGGAGCCGGCGTCCTAAGTTTGCCTTATGCCTTGTCATTTCTTGGATGGTAATATCTCACTCTAGAACAAAATTTCCGGTTTTCGTTTCTTAGGTGGACGGAAACACAAATCTTTGTATAGTACCTGACGTTTGTGTTGGAGATAATAAGTTATCACATTTAAATAAATGGTAAGATATGGAGTCTTAGTCTCAGTGTACATACGTGTTGGGTTTGAGACACTTGATGTAGGCTCTACAATCCGTCTATGCCGAACTTTAGCATGATATCAGGATGTGTTAAGACACTTTTGATCTTAAAAGATCTCTAACATTTCATTTTAGTCGCTACAAACATGATTTCTGATTGATTTAGTAATATTTCGTTTCCGAAAATGATTATTAGGGGTCCGGGAGTGACGATTTTGATCTTATCTTGGATCATCACTTTATACACGTTATGGCAAATGGTGGAGATGCATGAGATGGTTCCAGGGAAGAGATTTGATAGGTATCACGAGCTTGGCCAATATGCCTTCGGTGAGAAGCTCGGCTTGTGGATCGTGGTGCCGCAACAACTCATCGTCGAGGTCGGCGTCAACATAGTTTACATGGTCACCGGTGGACAGTCTCTAAAGAAGTTCCATGATCTCGTCTGCCAAGATTGCAAGCAAATTAAGACTACCTACTTCATCATGATCTTTGCCTCTGTGCATTTCGTGCTCTCTCATCTCCCAAATTTCAACTCCATTGCAGGAGTCTCCTTGGCAGCTGCGGTTATGTCTTTAAGGTACACATACACATCTTACACGTCTCGAGTTTATAAAATGTGCTCATACTCGGTTTTTTTAGTCAAATAAAAAAGTCTGATTCGAGTTTTGTTAGAGTATGGGCCTAGTATATTGGACCATATGTTGGGCTTATCCTTTGTTTGTTAGTTTATCTTTTGATCTTATCTTTTAGTATTAGTTTATTATTTTATCTCTTTACATTTTCCTATATAAACATTGGTTCATCAATGGAATAAGACAAGCCTTTTCGATTCACAAATCTCTTCATGGTATTCCATTGATGAACCAATGTTTATATAGGAAAATGTAAAGAGATAAAATAATAAACTAATACTAAAAGATAAGATCAAAAGTTTACTAATACTAAAAGATAAGATCAAAAGATAAACTAACAAACAAAGGATAAGCCCAACATATGGTCCAATATACTAGGCCCAGCTGGAAATGTGATCCAACAACTCCAAGCTTGAACAGTAGAAACTTGAAGAAGAGCAGCTTGATGTAACTCCTTTCCTTCATCATCGGTCTTTGTATTGACGCCGGTGGGTTGGACCTGACGCAGGTTGATTAAATTTTGGGCCCTAGGATGCAGGTTGATTAGCGTCCTAGGGTCCTAGGACGCAGCTAGATTAGCGCCCTACGGTAAGTTTTGGGCCCTAGGACGCAGGTTGATTAGCGTCCTAGGGTCCTAGGACGCAGGTAAATTAGCGCCCTACGGTAAGTTTTGGATCCAGGACGCAGGTTGATTAGCGTCCTAGGGTCCTAGGACGCAGGTAAATTAGCGTCCTAAGATAAGTTTTGGATCCTAGGACGCAGGTAAATTAGCGCCCTAAGATAAGTTTTGGATCCTAGGACGCAGGTTGATTAGCGTCCTAGGGTCCTAGGACACAGGTAAATTAGCGCCCTACGGTAAGTTTTGGATCCTAGGACGCAGGTTGATTAGCGCCCTAGGGTCCTAGGACACAGGTAAATTAGCGCCCTACGGTAAGTTTTGGATCCTAGGACGCAGGTTGATTAGCGTCCTAGGGTCCTAGGACGCAGGTAAATTAGCGCCCTACGGTAAGTTTTGGATCCTAGGACGCAGGTTGATTAGCGTTGTAGGGTCCTAGGACGCAGGTAGATTAGCGCCCTAAGGTAAGTTTTGTGTTTAGGTAGGTTTTGTGTTTAGGATGAAAATAGAGGGCAAAGTATTTTCTGATACCGCGGACAAAGTGTACTCTGATACCGCGGACAAAGTCTTCCGTGATACCGCCGGGGGGCGATGATGACGGCGCAACTAGGGTTTTGTTTTGTGCGGAAGCGTAGGTTAAGGAAAGTGCTCTGATACCATGAAGAGATTTGTGAATCGAAAAGGCTTGTTTTATTCCATTGATGAACCAATGTTTATATAGGAAAATGTAAAGAGATAAAATAATAAACTAATACTAAAAGATAAGATCAAAAGATAAACTAACAAACAAAGGATAAGCCCAACATATGGTCCAATATACTAGGCCCATACTCTAACAAGTTTGAGCAACTCGGTTAGCATATTTTCACTAATCACAACGGACCCGGATCGGACCTCCTATTTCCACACATCTCAACAGTTAATTTATATAACTCTATTGAACTCTATTGAAGATTGACCGTTTTCCGCTCGTTTAGAATTGAGTCGAGTTGAAGTCAGACTTAATCATGAATAATCGAGCTTAAACATGGGTTGATACTAGACTTATTTAGTAAGGTAAACGAGCCTGACTAGCTCGACGATTGATATAACAACCTTACACATGAATGATGACTTGCCTAAGTATGATTTCTACTCTATAGCTACTCAACCATTGCATGGGTGGGTTCAGTGGACAAAGGAGTACAACCAGACGTGTCATACTCTTCAAGATCTCAAAGTGAATCAGGGAAAGTGTTCGGTTTCTTTACTGCCCTAGGGGATGTGGCTTTTGCATATGCCGGACACAATGTCGTCTTAGAGATCCAAGCAACCATCCCTTCGACCCCGGAGAAGCCATCTAAAGGGCCGATGTGGAAGGGTGTTATTGTTGCCTACGTTGTCGTTGCTCTATGCTACTTCCCGGTTGCCATTCTCGGCTATTGGATATTCGGAAATAACGTTCAAGAAAACATCCTTTTCTCACTAGAGAAACCTACTTGGCTCATTGCCATGGCTAACATGTTTGTCGTAATTCATGTTATTGGGAGTTATCAGGTAAAATGTATAGCTTTTCTTGTTCACTAACTTGACTTACTTGAAATGATCTTGATTTATTTAACACTTTGATGAATGTTAGATCTATGCAATGCCCGTATTTGACATGTTGGAGACCGTGCTTGTGAAGAAGTTGCATTTTAAGCCCTCTTGGATGCTTCGATTTGTCACAAGGAATGTTTATGTCGGTAAGTATTACTCTTTCTATTCCAATTGGTTTTAAGATGTAAATTTCCATGAAGTTGTGTACGTGCCGGAGGTGTGTCGTTGGACTCAAGATAGGCATAAGAAAAATTAACAAAATTGTTTGTCTTAATAGGGTTGACAATGTTCGTTGCCATTACCTTTCCCTTTTTTGGCGGTCTTCTTGGATTCTTCGGAGGATTTGCTTTTGCTCCCACCACATACTTCGTAAGTTCTTGTATCTTTTATTGAGTTTTTAGTGCATGTGTGTTCGTACACACGATCTTTCCACATTGGATAGACTCAACATTTCACGTGTTTTCTTCAGCTTCCTTGTATCATGTGGCTCGCAATATATAAGCCTCGAAGGTTCAGCATGTCATGGATAGCAAATTGGGTAAGCATATATATATATATGAATTATGAAGTGATCGATCTTAGTTTCTTTGTTGTTTTTGAAAGGGTTTATTGAAGTGATCGATCTTGCATGATGAGTTGCAGGTATGCATTATACTTGGAGTACTTATAATGGTGTTGGCACCCATTGGAGGCCTGAGAAGGATCATCCTTGATGCCAAAACCTACACGTTTTACTCGTAAATTAAGTATGTATGTACAAGTAGATGGAAAAAACAACAACAAATATTGATCAAGTTGTGCTAGCTTTGATCTATCTTGTATGCGATTTGTTAGTGAAATTTAGTTCTTGTTCCTACAATTTGTGACTCCAGTACATTTTTCTTTGGTTGCTTGCAAGTGTATGTTTGCTTATGTATACAAGATTTTACGACTACATTTGACTCTCTGTTTTAGATTGGTGCAAATCAACTGGTGCTCTGTGTTTTTATTATTGACTTACCGTTAATTTAAAATGTAGAAAGATTATTTACACTAATAGGAGACAATAAGTTAAAGACGGATAATGGGACAAATGATTTGCACCGATAGATCTAGGATTCATAGTTTGTTGCTATAAGGGCTTTCCCACAATAATTCTATAATTTAAGTTTAAAAAATAAAAAATCAAAGTCAACAAAAAATAATAGGAATTTTCTCCCTAAAACCAATTGCCAACTCCTTTGATGAAAAACGTATCCGTGGAGATTTGTTATTTACTGCTCCAAGAGTTCAATACCTGTTGTATCTGTTTCTAACGACGCTACTTCGACAGTGTTTGATTCGTTTTTCACCTGCTTCGTCTCCGTGGAATCTTCCTCCGTTATTCTGAGTGACAAGTTGTTGTCTTTGTTGCTGGAGTTGTTTGTTTTGAGAGTTCTCCTTACGGTTGTTTCCGTCGACCGCTTTTTTGGCCTCTCGTTTTCACCGTTTGTTTCACGGTAATCGAGTCACTTACCGATTTTTCTAAAAAAAGATTCATAATTGATTAATTTTAGATACAAGTTTATAATTACTGCATATTTTACAAAAGAAACTGGTAGTTTATTTTAAAAGACAAAAAATTGTTGTTCCACCAATTTTCACCTATAATTAAATTTATATTAGTTTTAGGGCGTGTTATATATACGGCGCCCAAATTCACATGGATAAACAAAACTCGACCGATGCCGGCGCCCAAATTTTTTTTTTTTTTCAAAGTTGGCACCGGCGCCCAAATAAAATGAACAATGGACAATGGGTTGTTGTTTTGCAAATTTTTTGAAAGGCGTCGAAAAAACCACTTAACTATAGATTTATCTTTTTTCCGTCCAAAATAATTCAAGCGACTTATGACTTGTTCGATAGAGGGGGTTTATGGGGTTGAGGAGGATGATTGGGGATGATATTTATAAAAAAAAAAACACATTGTATAGATTATGGTTAACAAAGTTTGATACGGGGATTAGCCGCAAAGAACGGATCTAGACGAACAACATGTTCTGAAGAATGAAGAACACACGAAATTAACAAACATGGACAACAATGAAAACGAGAAAACAAAAAGGGACAAGAAGAACCGAAAGGAACAATGATAGAACCCTTGGATTCGAGATCCAAGAACCAAACCTGTGACGATTCGACCCCGCTTCTTACAACTCCACAAAATCGATGTGAGAATCGAGAGCATGAAGAGGATGCCTTGTTCGACTTGCAACACCAATCCCGAAGGAGATTGACATACACAAGAACGAGATAGCCATATCACACACACAAACTCACGAGACTAGAATGATTGAATTCTCTTGGATTCAATTCTGAAATGCTATCAACAAAACTTGTATAAAACTTGTCTAACTACAAAATGAAGAGAGAAAAGGCTTTTACATATTCTAAGCCTTTTCTTCCGAAAACAGAAAATAGAAACTAATGACAATAATTACATTGAGAGAGTCAAATAAAGCCCAGCAAACATAGAACAAAATTGGGCCTAATTAAACTATTGATAGCATGGAATATGACGATATTTTAGGCACGTGTTTTGGTTGTTTTCCCCCTTCTTTTCTGTATATGGATATGAGTTTGAAGCATTTATGAGCACATTCGCCTATTATGTTAGTATAGATATCTACACAAGTTTTGTTGTGTTTTTAGGTGAATAAAGACATGGATTGGATCATAAATGGAGTATGTAGGAGTATTTGATCATGCTAGGCATCAAGAGGATGCTTAAAAAGCTTTACGAAACAAAGGCTTTTACGAAGAATTTGGACATTCCACGACCAAACACAAAGGGACCACGGCTGTGGTTTTGGGAATTAAATTAATTATGGCCGTGGGAAATCATGTCGAGAGCAAATAAGTCATTCCACGGTGGTTCCACGGGTGTGGAAAGTTGCTCTTGACCGTGGTTCTTTTGACGGTTGCCACGTGTCTCATTTGCCACGTCAGCAACTGTTATTGGGCTTTTGTAACCCTACTTTCCTCCTATAAGAAGGCGGAAGAAGAGAGAAATTGGGGCATCGGCTATCACCCGCATCCAGCGCCACATTTACCGCATTGCTAGAGAGATTTCGAGGAGATTTTATTGTGTGAAGGGAAGATTTGGAGAAGTATGCATTTGAAGATTGCGTACTCGGAAAAGATCTTAGGGTTTCACTTGAAGGCGGATTGACATCCCGTTCTTCTTTGTTCTTTGAGATTTGTGAGTGATTCTTACTCTATTCTGCATACATTGAACGCAAGTTGTGATTTTTGTGTTTGATAAAACATTGATTTTGTGTTTGCTATTGAGATTTTAAGGTTTTACCTTTTCCTTCTTTTAATTTTGATTATTGATTCAATGACAATGATTGTTGGCTAAAACCCTTAAGCGATTCTAAGGTGAAGGGTTGATAGTTGTGGCATAGATGATGATAGATTGAACCAAAACAGATTGGACCCTGAGATTTGCGAGAAACCTCGTCGCCGAGGCTTTCCACGGTCTGTTTGAGTTTCACGGCCGCGGTTCTTCAAGATCTGACCGTGGTTTTCCTCTGTCGTAAGTGCTTTGCTTTTGCTTTTGCTTTGATCCAAAGTTAAAGATTTGCTTTAACCTAGATTTGGCTTAACTTTTCTAGGTAGTAGTGAGACTTAGCATCCTCTACTTTGGTTTCGAGTGTCACAACCTTAACCTTTTTGGCTTATCTTTGATTCCCTTGGATTTGGGCATGGGTATTTGAGAGATTGATCTTATCCTTTGATTCCCTTTATATTGCAACATCAACAACCTTTATAGAGAGAGCATTTGGGTGAGACATTTGAGATTGAAACTTCACCGTACAATACCCTACCTTAGATAAACCTTCGCAATCCCAACTCTATTCTTACATCTTTATAATATCTTGAATCGATTGCCACAATTGGATACCCAGATCTTTAGAATCGTTGTTTTCCCAATTTTCTTACAAAAGCTTTTTATATATTGTATGACAATTTGTGAACTGAATTTATCCCCCCAAATCCATGAGTTCGATACTCTGGAATTCTTGCTTTACTACGCCGATCCGTACACTGCGGGTTCGCTTTGCTTGATTTCAGTTTTTATAAATTTAAAACTAGTGACGCACACTTTAGAGCGAACAACTCTCCTATTCAACCTCTCACGTCCACATACTTAAATGAATGTTCCAGCCATGCACATGCACACACGTAAATCCCCTTGTATCTGATTTCAAAGCCTCCGTTTGTCCTTTGAAATGCTTTCCAAGGCTTGCCCAGCAACTAGAAATACAATTTAAGCTCCATTAAGCATCTTGATTGGGATGTGTTTGTGGCTGATCCACAAGATGGTCCTTAGACTTGATGAAGGTGAACTTGGTTGAGCTTCATGGACCATGTTTAGGAAAAGAGCATCCATCTCAGGTTGACGTTTAGCTTGCGCTCTTGTTAGAGTCCCTTGAGGTAGTGAAGATGGAGTTAGCTCAGATGATCCTTCATCAAAGTTTGTTTTGAAAGTTTAATGAATAACCATTTTTAATAGATTAACCGAATTGATTTATAAATAAACAAAAAAATAATCTAGGAACCGGCGTCAAGAGCCGTTTTTTCGAAAAAAATCAAAAAAAAAGAAATAGGTAGACGAAATGCATTTTTTACGTTAGTAAATCGAAATCGAAGTCCGTATATGTAAATTTTTATTAATTTTAATATCCCCTCAACTCTGCCGATTCGCACAGAAGAATATTTTTGGACTGTCATTTTACTTTGCGCTTTTAGATTGGACTCCGTGCTTTTATATTGACATGGACCGGACCGATTATGTAAATACTTTTGTTGCTGAAACCTTATTATAAATTTGAGATAAAAGTAAAATTTATTGCGATAATTTGACATACTAGACATTTTTGAGTTTTTGTTTAATAAAGTGTACCCCAAATTTTTTACCACTTTCATTTAATAGTAGGTAAAAATTATTAACCCTTCTATTTAGAAAGAAAGGAATACATGATGTTTGTTATTTGTTATATAAGTATAAGTTTTAATTTTTAATTACTGGATTTCTTCTTTTTTTTTATTATTATTTTTCTTGCCTTTTTTTTATTATTTTCTTTTTTATTTTCAGGACTAAATTTCTCATGCCGGAATTTCTCATACTAGAATTTTTCATACCAGAATTTCTCATACCAGAAATTATCATACAAAAAGTTCATACCAGAAATTTCATACTAGAAATTATCATACGAAAAGTTCATACCAGAATTTTGTCACACCAGAAATTTTTTCACCAGATTTTCATACCATAAATTTACATACCATAAAATTACATACCATAAAATTACATTTTATCATACCAGAATTTTTTTACACCATATTTTCATACCATAAAATTACATACCAGGAACAAATTAGCAACTTCACAAAAAATACACCAAATCAAGACAGAAAGCTGCTAATTAGCATCAACCGAATGCAAAACAGAAACAAACTACTCCGTGAATCCAAATCAAGTAACCAGAAATCGCTAAACCCTAGAATGACGGAGAATCTCACAATCCCAAGACCTATTCAAAATGTTGGGGGAGTGTGAAGCAGATCATGCCGTCAGTCGGTGATACACAGCATAGATTGACAAATCTCAAATGCAAAAGGCACAATGAGACTAACCTAGCAAGAGAGAAATGAAGAAGTTAAGATTGGAATAACTTACGGCATCCATAGGGGGAAGAAGTTAGCGAATCGGCTCCAAAACGGTTGCAAGATGTATTTGGAGACATAGGAGTAATCTACACCGTTGTACTTGTATCTAAGAGCGACGACGCCATGAGCACCGATGTAACCCATCGTCTTCGGAGCTCTCTTGGTATGAACACAACTCCGGTTTCAGATTTGGGGGTCTTTGATCTCTCACAACAATGCAGATTGCAGAATCGCAGATGCAGATCTAGATCCATATTATTGAAAAAGATAAGCACTCATTTTCCAAATTTGTATTGAAGTGAAGACTCAAAACGAAATAGAATGTTAGGGGGATCTATACATCTTCTTCAACAACGATTGCGATTTGGGAAAAGGGTTTTCTGAACCCATTGGCGGCGACGGCAAGGTCAATCCCAGGAGGCTCCGACGGCCGACGATGTAACACCCCAAATTTTACAACTTAGGGAGTTACTGGTTAGGACCGCACAGTGGGTCCCGACCTTAGTTTGACAACAACTTAACAAGATCTTACAACAAGGCACAGATAAGGAAAATCAGAAATCATAAAATAGTTTTTGATAATGCATGAATGTGACCAGATCAACTACAGCCGGAAAACGTGATATAACAAAGTACGAAAGGAAACAAGGTTCAACTGTAAAACCCATAAATGCAAAAACTGTAAAACGTCCTAAAGTACGACACCCCGGCTGACCACTACCGTCTGGATCACTCGGCATCTGCTCTAACCTGTGTCAAATCTAAACAACATCTCAACAGTTAGCTAACTATCCAAATATAAGCAAAATGATAACAGCACAAGCACACGCAGAAACAAAAATAAACAAACATCATGCTGGCACTCAACCGTTTATTATCTATTATTTAAGTGATTCACATTATTCAATTTAAGTTGTGGCACGAGAACTATTATTAGTTCTCGCCTCCGTTCCTTATCCAACTGGTGTAGGTCTAGCTGACTTTCACTGGTAGCATCACTACAAACCATGTATGGACTAGTCCCGAAAGAAACCCCCAGCGCCCCGCGAGCTACTGAGCAGAATGCCACCGCCCGTTACTCTTAGGCCAAAATATAGGTCGGTAATTATATATCACAACCTATCTCTCTAACATTTCAATCACACACCACCATCATCATTTATACTCATATTTAGAAGTCAGCTAAGTAAGCCCAAAGGACTTACCTGTTATAACGCTCGACTCTTTATAAACCACTCGCTCTGTAAATTGTAACCACTCAGTTTCCTGTCAAAGGCGATAAGTGTATTAGCACACTCTCACGTAGATAGAAGTCTAAAACTTCTAAGATCGAATAAGGTATTAAGACATACTAGTTACAGTATTAGTTTAGGGTAAAATGACCATTTTACCCTTGGTTCCGATTTTCTCGAAAACCCTAAAATTCATGTCTAAACTCCTATTTGAGGTTCTAAATTTATATTCTAACTCCTAAAATTTTATTCGGTTCCAAACTGACATTTTTCCTATGTTTCTATTTTCCGAAAGAATCGTAAAGGTCTAATTTCGGTTCTAAATATAAAATTCTTAACAGCTTATAATAATTCCGAATTAAATCTCCAGATCATCTATGAGGTTCTATCTAACCTTAGGAGGAAAAATTTCTCTAAACTGTTCAGCCATAAATTTTATAATAATTCACCAAGTTGACTACTTCACTTACAAATCCTATACTTAGCCAAAAACTTAAGTTTATCAAACTGCTCAACTACCTAACTTCGGGAGCTCATAACTTTCAATCCGACCGTTCATTTCTTCTCAAATTTTAATATGCTAAACTACATATATCCATCTACAACATATCCAAAATTCAACGGTGGATCTTTATCCAAACGTTCAATAATTGGTCGACAAGATAGGCAGTTTATAGGTCAAAAGCTGAAGGCATGAAATACAATTTTACAACAGCCCTTATGTCTATCATTTTATGTATAACTTTCAGCAGCTACTTATCACTATTTTAACTATGCTCAAGGTCGAATTACAGCAGCTCATCAATCTATCATTACGGAAATAATATACACACAAAAGATTATATAATAACCTTCCACTTAAACTAATCGGAAACCTATTTTAATCCAAGTATAGGCTCTTACCGGTTTGCATCTAGAAGGTTAATTTGTTGTTGGTTCCGATCTGTATCAAAACCGAACCTGCTGGTTGATCACACGGCTGCAACTGTTGGAAGTGTGATCGGAATAAAAGAAGGGTAATGAGTCATTGTGGCTATGATATCCATAAGATACAGATGGGGAAGGCTCTTCTTACCAGTAGGGACAGAAGGAGACGACTCTTTGCAGTAGCTGTAACTCGATGGACTCAACTTTACGGTTATGTAGGTGGTTGCAGTTTGAGGCACAACCGCGTCTGTCGAAGAGACAAGAAGAGAAGAATGGTGAGGGCTGTACGCAGATGGTTCGGCAGAGAGATTAAAGTGAAGACGGAAGAACAGATTGCTGCACTTACCTCTTGACGTTGTTGGTGTGTGCAGAAGGGTTACGTTTTTTGCCGTTGAATTCCGTAGACAGAAGAGGAGGAACAAACGGATGTGGTTGTGGGCAAGGAATGAAACGTGTTTCTGTAGATGAATCTGGACGCAAAGGAGAAGGGAGGCGAGCAGTTGTATGCGTGATTGTAGGCTGAACAAAACGGGCTGTTACGTGGGAGTTATAGCGCAATAATTGCTGCAGATCTTTCGTTGACTGAAGAAGGCGAGAAGCTGTTCCTTCCTGGGCTGGAGTAGGCGTTGATAACTGCTGTTGTTGGGCTGGCTTTGGCTGCAGAAGAGCTGGGCTGCGCATAGGCTGAAGGCTGCCTCATTATCTCCTCCAGTAGCTGGGTTGGAGTTGTGCTGCTGTTGGGCTGAGCGGACAAGGCAGCGGCTGGACAAGCAAACTGGAGCAGCTCACGGACTGGGCTGGCAACGCTGGATCCGCTGGCTGAATTATATGTTAACAGACGGGCTAAAATGGCTGCAGCTGGGCTCCTTAATTTAGCGAGTTTCTGGCTGGACAAGATCCCGATATATAAATATACGGACTAGGCGGATAGGGAGTTTATTATAGTTTAAGATCGGCTCAGAATTCTATCATTTTATGCGGAAGTAATCTACATAAAATGATAAACTATATAAAAGATTCTATCATTTTATGTGAAGGAATCTACATAAAATGATAAATCCTATAATAATATGTCTAACTAAGTAGACGGATATGGTCAACTGATCGAGATCTATTTTATAACGGAAATAGACGGAATAAAAATTCCGGATTTTACATCAGTGACGAAGCGAAGGCGAAGGGTGGTAGTAAGGCGGTCTTCTGGCGACGCTACTGGTGGCGACAAAGGCATGGATAAAGCGGCTCCGGCTGCTTTAACGTGAGGAGAAGAGGCGAGGTAGTGTTGGTGAACTCCGAGAACTCGTTATGGCCATTGTTGTTCTTATCTTCGGCGTGGATGAGTGCATACCAGAAGCAAATGGGGAAGTGGAAGAAGCAAATGAGAGAGGGGTAATGTGAAACCCTAACGTTGAACGGTAAAAATAATTACGGGGTACATTTACTAAATAGAAAAACGAATTGGCCTACTTACTAAACCTAAACCTGAAAAAAGCCTATTTATCTAATTGACCCAAATTTATTAGAAGAAAGATAGTCTAAAACTCTGAACCGGAGATCCAATCCAATTTTACGGTTCATATAAATTTTAAAAAAAATAATTAGGTAAATAAAACTCCTTGAAATTCTCTTTTGCAAATTAGGTATCTATACAAAAAAAATAAATATAGGTAATAGAAACTAGAAAATAGGGGTAATAATTTTTCTAATTGAAATGATGGTGATTAGATGTTTACTTTTGGTTTAAGTATCTTTTTTATATGTTTACATTTTATTTTTGGTTAATGTAGCTAGTTTGATGAAATTTTCAAGACCATGAATGTTTAATTTTTTGGGTGACATTGTTTTCGTTACCCAAATATGAATTGTAGTATTTTTCTAATTATTGGGTATATGTTTATTGTTTTAGTGGTATATTTCTTATTGTTGAGTATGTTTAAAGTGATATTTTTGGATATGTTTTATGGTTATCCAAACTGTGTTACAATGACCAAATGTCATTTGATATTGATGTTTGTGTACAATATCGATTTGTGTAAAATTTGGTTATAAAAAATTCAAATTGGGATGCTTTTTATACGTGTATTTTGGCTTTGTAGTATATTTTTTTATTATTATGTATATTTAAAGTGATATCGAGAGTATGTTTTATGGCTACTCAAATTGTGTTATAATGATCAAATGTCAAGCGGATTGTTGGGTAATGACCAAATCTCATTTGATATTGATGTTTGTGTACAATATCGAGTTTTGAAAATTTTGGGTATGACAAATTTAAATTTGGTATGGTTTTTGTATTAAGGGATGTTTAAATTAGGTTTAAATATAAAATATTATCCAATTTATGAATATGATTTTATTTTGATATTTGATTTTTTGGGTATGTTTTCGAGTATGTTTATGTACTTTGACAAATTTATTTTTGGATATGATCGTGACATTATTTGGGTAAACGGATTTTTGGGTAATGGGTGAGAAAGTAAAAATGTTGAAAAATCTTTTTTTTATTGATGTGACATGTGAGATAATACAACATGTCACATTCGATTGGTTGTCAAACTTTGTCCTCTTTTTGTACTATATTTTTTCTATTATATTTTATTGGGAGTCAAAATATCAATCCCAAATATTATGAGTCTTCTTTCTCAATTGATTTACTTAAAATGACTAGTTTGTCAATTTTACCTTTTAAAAACCCTATATGTTATTGGATCTCGACTCGATTGAATTGCCTAATAATATACATGTTAAACCGTAACTGTAAAGGCTTATTTTGAATGTCATGTATTGTGAAGTAAATGTATAATATTAAACTTTAAAAACAAAGTATATAATGTTATGGTATGAATAATATATATTAACAATAGGTATTTGTGCAATCACAAATTATATTAAAATATAGCATAAAACATAACATAAATAATATAAAATAAGTTTTTGTATCCAAACAAAGTTCAATCTAAGTATACTGCACCTACTGGCTCTAATAATTGGGCACATACTGACTTCAATAATGCTAAATGCATGTGCCAAAAATTCATAATATATATTATATTATAAAATGTAATTTAATACGGCTCATAACATAAAGACCTTATTGCTATACAATTAAGTATACAGGTCATCTAAAAAAAATTAAAGTAGCATTTATAAACGACCCATATTTTGTCTAAAGATATAAATTTTTATTTATAGCCATTATTTCTATCTCTATCTAATATGCACATGTCTAGCTTCACTCAAATTTTGCGGAGACGTAATATTTTTTTTGAAACAATTTGGTTTACTACGCTTTTTCTAGTTTTGTGTTTAGTAAATGTATCCCTTAAGAGAAAAGTGTGTAGAGTTTGAGAATAAATACAAAAGGTTGGAGTATATTTACTTAATTGAAACATTAAAAAGCTTAATTACTACTATAATTTTTCAAAAAGACCTAGTTACCAAAATTGTCCATATTTTTTTCACATAAAATATTTTTAGCAGTTAGTATACTTTAGTTCAAATATTCGTGATCTTTGTTTATATATTTTTTATAAAAAAATTTTGATTATATCCTTCATAGGAGTGTGTTACAAACATTGCTTCACTAGAAACTTTGTTTAGCCTTAATTCTATTCTTCTTTCTCTTCTATAACTTTTTGTTTCTATTTTGGAGGTTGATTGTAATTTGAACTTTCGATCTTGATGTTCTTGCAATAATTGTTCAATCTGTATTTTTGGGTCGGATTTCTCCTCTTGAAATCTTGCATAGTAGAATTTTTATCGATCTACGTCATTAAATTATGTTTTTTTTTTATTAAGATTGAAGGTAATTTATATATCTTTTGTTAGTATGTAAACTTCATTGTCAGAGTTTCAGTTTTGAATAAACATAACAATCAAATAATATAAAGATGTGATTTAGGGCGTGTTCGGTGAAGCTAGATTTTTTTAGTAGTTTTAACTTTTTGATTAGATTTAGCTTTTTTGGTATATTTTTGAGTAGATTTTCAAAGAGCTTTGTAAATTACGAAAATCTAACAAATAATTTAATTGATGTTTGCTAAAAGTAGATTTATGGATAGATTTGAATGATAGATTTACCAAAAAGTCAAAAAGAACAAAAGTAGATAAATTATAAAAGATGTAAAATAGGGGTAAAATTTTTGATAATCTACCCAAAAAGCTATTAGTAGTAGTTTTTGAATAACCTCCTTATAAAGCTCCCAAAAAAGCTAAAACTATTGGAAAACCTCTCTTGCAAAACACCATGTAGATTTCTAAAAACGCAAAGCTTAATGAAAATCTACCGAAAAAGCTATGCCGAATATGCCCTTAATGGTTGTACTAATGAAACATACTATCTGACCTATTAACAAGAAATTTTGAGCTAATAGGACGACAACTATTCGGTCTTTTTTACAAATTTTGGTTTTTTAGTAGTAATATTTTATATCAAATATGAACTAATATAATATACAATATTGTATGAACTAACAAATATTATAATATATATGTAGTTTAAAAAATATAATATGACAATTGTATAAACAAGAACAAATTACGATATATAAGATTAATGAACTACTCACATGATTTACATAACACAAGCCATTCTTAAAGGAACTTATTAAGAAAGGAAACCTTCATCAATTATAATCAAATTCTTTGCCTATTGTATAAGGTTGAACCGGTGGACAACATCTCTTAATGCTAAATTTATATTAGGATGAAATGATATTGGACTTATGTGTTGAACTTGATACACGATACACACCTACCGTGTAGAACCCCTATTATTTGGCCTATGATAATTTCATGATATTAAATAGGTGTGATCCGATCATAAAGTGTTAGGTATGTTGGCCTTAAAATATTGATTGTACAATAATAGTCCCATCATTTGATCGGACAAATTGATCTTAAGACAAGCCGTCAAGTGTTCACTAAGTCAGACGATTATGATATTTATATTGTCGATTGATTATAAGATGAAACTCTAGTATAGTTATATATTACACCAAGTTGCTAGGGTTAGTGATTTGTATTAGTGTTATCTAGTATCATGAACCCGGTCCAATAAATTAGTACAATTGCACATAGCTAATACATAATTAATCGAGATTATTGTGAAATTGAAGAGTGCACTTTTCACCAATATTAATGTGTGAGTCTAAATTGATTGTGGTGTACGTACAAGTGGGTTAGTTTCTTTTCGTCGGTCCCTTTGGGCATTTAAACATAAATGTGTATTTACTTTTGTTGTCCATTAATTTAGTGAATTCCCATATATATCCCTTTTCTTGTCCTACTCTATACGTATCCTAATGTCGTAGCTTCTGTTGAACAAGCTTCCTCCTTTTATGTTACTTCTTCTTCTGTCCTTTCTCACATTGTCTCCACCTTGTCTTCGTCTTTTGGACCTTCTTATTATCCTCCTCTTCCTCAATGGAGTTTCCTATTTTATACTCGCATTTGTCATATGAAAAGTTGATATATCATTAGTGTGGGTTCCCATTCCGATCCCGTTTCGAATCTGGCGAAATCTCATCCAAAAAATTATAATCTCATTCCGTCACAGTAAAAAATACCGGAAAGAAATGCAGTTTTTTTTTTAAAAAAACGAAAAGCGGTTAGGAAAGACTATCTTCTAAAAGTAGTTCATCCTAAAACGCAATGCACGTTTTAACATCAACTCTTGTTGCATTGTAATATTGCTCGTGTTCTCAAAATAGGGTTATACATTGACGATTTTATTGTTCTTCAGCCCTATAGTTATGTTTATGTAATTTTTAACATTTGAATTGCAAGTCTGGAGATTCTATTCTTCTTCATCGCGATCTCGATTCTACTCTCACCGGGACTTCATTGTGCTCACTACTCTCAGTTTTCGCTCGACTTCTCAAATAAGAATGTAGTGATTTTACTGTTTTCGCTTAATCGATTCTTCACAATAGTACTAATTAGAATTGGTCCCGTCCCATTTTGTCTCAATCCCAACCAAAATAAGACCTGTCGTGATCCAATTTAAAAATTACAAGGCTCGTCGTGATCTTGCCCATGTATAATACGAGAGTCGGCATGTGGGATGGCCCTAATCTCGACATCTTGTCCCTCATATCCCATGTCCAACCTACATACGATATATCAGAGCTTACGAGATGCATGTTTTTTTTTATATTAATTTTAAAGTACATAATAATCACAATTAACTAATCAATCACAAAAATAGGAGTTAATTATTAAAGTTTATAAGAATTTTGAAAATAATGAGGTAAAAAGTTCATTATCTACGTTTTTGAGCGGATTAGTTGATTTTTGAAAGGTTCATGTTCGACTCATTTATAAAGAAGTTGACTAAATTTAATCGAGCTTCAAAATACTCTCATGAAAAATTGTTTAATCAATTAAATGACTCCGATACAAGTTTTTTCAAACCGAGACCGAAACACATTGAGTAGCTTAATTAATACATATAACAATTCTATTAAAGATTAATTTTTACGATAATTCTTAGGATTTAGGATTATTATCTGAATCGAAAAGGTCAATTTTTAATTTACTTTTGCACAACTCAAAACCGAGTTAAATTTATTTTGATTAAGCTGAAAATGACGATCACCTGTGGTCACATTGTAGTTACGGTTCACTCGTCTTGGATATTGTTTCGAGATGGACTCGAACCCCCTTCCCAGCTCCCTACCTGGGCAACATCTGGAATTGGCTGAGGTCCTGCATACCTCATAAGGCCAAGATGCTCGACAGTATACGGATAGCATCCATCATCACCTTCACATACCATGTTTGGATTGTTCGAAACAATCTGCTATACAACAATGTGTTTACAAGAGCCATAGACTGCGCAGGCGCCATCATCAATTCTCTTAAGCTCCATTTCGAAGCTAACTGGAAGGATCGATCTCCCCACACTCTCCACACTGCTGGGATGCTAAATATCCGATTGCCCGAGCCTGCTGGCACTTCATCCTGAGTATCCCTTATGATCATTGCTCTTGCTTTAAAGTCTACCCTTATGTAATCTGATCCTGAACTCTTCATCTCCCTGTATATCCTATTCTTAATACAATTAACACTTCAAAAAAAAAAAAAAAAGGAGATCAATTCGGGCCACTGTAGTCATACATTACAGCAACTCTAACATTAATATGGGTAAAGAAGTTAGTTTTGTGCATTTATAGTTTTGGATTCATCAGACGAATC
This sequence comes from Fagopyrum homotropicum, assembly GCA_033239125.1. NCBI lineage: Eukaryota > Viridiplantae > Streptophyta > Magnoliopsida > Caryophyllales > Polygonaceae > Fagopyrum > Fagopyrum homotropicum. The sequence continues at coordinate 17,796,036 of BSWB01000007.1, forward strand.
TCATATTTTCTGACCAATCCCTACTTCTCCGGTGCACCATAGCTGCAGTTGTGACATGTATGGAGTATTTCCAAAGCTCCAATGGTCACAACCTATCTACTAATGGACAAAGATCTAATATATATATATATATATATATATATATATATATATATATATATATATATATATATATATATATATATATATCAACGGACTCATATCAACGGACTCATAAGTACATTCGAAATTCGTCCGAGCATCGAGATACTTTGTGTCAAAGTCCGATACTGACGGACCGGTAGAGCGGGGTTCCATCTTAAAACTAATTGGCAATAGGAGGAGTAGCTCACCGACCTTATGTACAAGACTCGGAATGTCCCCAATTTTCGATGTGGGAACTTATGCATACGTACAAGAGCACATGAACATTAAGTTCAAACCCAACACATAAACCCAATGAAGTTCCATCCTAAAACCCATTGGCAATAGAATAAGTAGTTCACCGGCCTTATAACTAGACTCAGAATGTCCCCATCTTTCAGTGGGAAAACTGATTATCTCCAACACTTGAAGAAGCCCTTGTATAAAACCACTTTTCTTTCTCACGCTAAGCCGTTTGTAGCACTCGTAGCTACAACCCTAGCTCGATTATTTCCTAACTCGATTACTTTGAAACAATTTTCTTAGCAATGGGGGTTACATTGAATCAAATTTGCACAACTCATTTAAGAACTTACTATTTTACAAAAATAATTGGATTGGATGTGTTAAAGAATGATGCATGGTAAAGGCAACTTTATGTAATAGGGCAAACAAAAAGACATTCGTGTAGGACAATTGTGAGGGAGACGACTTTCACCGGATTCCATGCACATCATTTCATGACATTCACAACCATAAAAGGCAATATTACACGGTTGTATATATGTGACATATGAAAGAACAAGTAAAGTTGACATATGAAAGAACAAATTAAAGTTCTTTTCATGCATCTTCACGAGATGTATAGAATGGATAGCTAAAGTCTTTTATCATAGTGGAAATTTAATTTTACCTTACGTATATTAACTGGCTTCTTCACGTAACATGCACGGTCGTAAAAGTCAAGTCGACTGCTCCTCGTCTTCAACAGCATTTGATCTATCACATGATCATTTTGACTCTTCTATTCATTATTTTTAAATAAACGTATGTTGTTCATGTACGTCTAGTGTGTTAAGATGCCGAATGACTCGACATCACTCAATGATTCCGTCAATTTATTTGGACGTTTTTTTTTTGTTAGAATTTGTTTGGAATCGCTAAGATCGTTTTCAAAAATAAAATGATTCCGAATCAAGCAAAAATTGTGTTTTTTAGTGACTAAAATGGAATGTGTAAGGTGTTTTGACGCATGAAACTAACTTAATCATTTTCATTTTATAGTTTTTTTTTCATAACCGTTTTCATTTCACCACTACAACCAAACGGATACTCAGTCTCAACGTAAAATGAATGTAATCAAGAACGGAAAATATAGATACGGGAGATAATCAACATTGTCGGACTAAATACTCTAGCATAAACAAATTATTATGCAAATAAATCCGGTGAAATAGATGAGGCAAACACTATAAGATTAACAAATTATTAAAGCAAATAATTAGGTCCGTTTGGATTTATTAAGAATTATTTTTCAAAATGAAATATTATCGTATAAAAATCATGTTTGTTTAGAGACTAAAGTGAAATGTTAGAAGTATTTTGACACTTCGAAGAATATAACCTTTTTAATTTCCATTTCATTTTCTTCCCCTAAATTTTTTTATTCCACCATTCTAACCAAACATCCCCTTAGTCATATAAACATATTATGAATATAGAGATATTAATTAGAGCCTTGTATATGCATTTTCTATTGCTAACTTTTAAACTAATTTTCATTGAAAAATAAATACTTTTCTCAACCTCAATGATGTGGAATATTCTGGAATGTGGAGGAACCTTTCAGAAGAAGACGGATAGTCCCGGAAGATGATGGAGACATCTTGAACTCGATGCAATCATGTAGACTAGAATAGAAATCTATGGAGAGTTCTACACTTGTATAGGATTGAGTGAGAAGATTCCGGAATAATCTAGGAAAATTGAGGTCCGGAATCTTCTCATAAAGGAGGTGGCAATAACTAATAGGGGATGTCACCCCTTATTTGTATCGCTCCATCTAGAAGAAAGTAATAAGGCTTCTTAAAGAGAGCTTGTAACTGAGGTTGTTGTACGAGTGTGAGTGTTTATATATACTCAGTGTGAGTCAGAACACGCGATTTCCCCTACAACTAGTATTAGAGCCAATGTTATGGAGGTGGTGATTGGGTAATATGTGTTGCTTAGAGAATCAGCTCGTGTTTGACTGATGACGGTCGGCACGATGAAGACGTTCGAGAATCCACTCTTCGACAGGAAGATCAACTTTACTTTGTGGCATAGAAAGATTCAAGACCTATTAGTGCAGCAGGGTCTTGACCAATCTTTGGAGGAGGAAAAGCCTGGATCGATGAGTGTGGAGAAGTGAAGAAGTATCCCTATGAAGGCAATAAGTACCATTCGGTTGAATTTGGCTCCCGAGATGAAGTGCAATGTGTTGAAGTAGACCACACCGAAGATGTTATGGGATAAGCTCGAGAGCATCTACACATCGAAATTACTGACTAACCGATTGTATTTGAAGATGAAGCTTTACTCGCTAAAGATGGAGGAAGGAGGTAATCTTAATGACCACATTAACTCGTTTAATCAACTAGTATGTCAATTGATGAATGCAAATGACAAGATTAGAGAAGAAGAGCAAGTGTTGTTGTTGTTAGGCTCATTACCGCAGTCCTAAAAGTCCTTGGTGCAAACTTTACTTGTAGAAAGAAAGTCTCTCACTCTAGATGCGTTGACCGTTGCTTTGCGGGAGCGTGAGAGAATGATGAAGAATGATGCTACCGACAAAGGAGAGGATCACATACTAGTTGTAGGGGCATGAGAACGAGGGAGTAGTCAGTGGAGGAGGCATGATGACTCAAGACATAGATTAGACTCGTGATGTGATTTAAGTGACGTAGAATTCTTCTACTGTATGGAGAAGGATCACATGCAAGCCCGGTGTCCTCAAATGAGGGAGGACTTGAAGAAGTTAAGAGAAATGTCATCGGGAAAGAAGAGAGGGGACTCCCATACAAATGTGGTTAGTGAAGTTTACGAGGTTGCCAATAAGTAATGGGTGATGGATAGTGCCGCCTCGATGCATGTATGTCAAGACCAAGAAATGTTTGACACCTTGGGGACTCATAAAGAGTTTGGTCACTTCAATTCAGTTGGTGATGAGAAGTTGAAGGTAGAAGGTACTAGACGCGTGAGGATGAGACTTCATAACGATAAATGCCACACTCTGCACAATGTAAAGTATGTGCCACCGGCAAACGTGAATGTCATCTCGTTGGGTGTGATGAAAATGGCGGGGTACATGTTCATCGGCACAAGAAGATGGTGCGAGGTGTTCAAAGGGAGACACTTGGTGAAGCGAGGCTGCAAGGATGAGAAAAATATATGCTTCTTTGATGGAAGAGAGTGCAAAGGGGATGTAGTGGCACCGGAGTTAAGAAGCGGACGAAAATGAGGTTTTCGGATGTTGTGGATATATTTGGACATAAGGAACAACATTCCGGAAGAAGACGGAATATTTCAGAAGGTGATGGAACATTCCGGAAGGATGTGGAATTTTTTGGAAGATGGCGGAATGATGCGGAATATTTTGGGAACATGGAGGAACCTTCCGGAAGGAGATGGATCGCCCCGGAGGATGATGGAGACATCTAGAACTCGATGAAACCATATAGACTAGATTAGAAATCTAGGAAGAGTTCTAGACTTGTATAAGATTGAGTGAGAAGACTCCGGAACGACCTAGAAAAATCGAGGTCTGAATCTTCTCATAGAGGAGGTGACAACGTCTATAAATAGGGGAGGTCACCCCTCATTTGTATCACTCCGTCTAGAAGAGAGTAATAAGGCTTCTTAAAGAGAACTTGTAAGTGAGGTTGTTGTACGAGTGTGAGTGTGTAACAAAATATTCATTTACATATACACGATGGGTTGCATTGTATTATTGTAATAAGTCAATAAAACTCAATTATATGTATTCTATATGGTATTTGATTGGTTTACAATAGAGTATAATGAAGAATAATAAGTGCATGAAATATAGAAATTAATAAAACATGTATTATTGAGTTGTTACTGTCTAACAAACAGAAAAACGTAGTGTTTTTCATCCCAATTAGTGGGTCTCATAAATGCATTACATTCAATGCCACGCGCTTTTGTGTGGCTGCAAATAGCAGCCCACTGTATGGGACTAAATTTCATGTTAAAGATTTATGTCATTTAACCAAAACCAAAACCTAAACAATTCTCTAAATTTTAATATTGCAAATGCACGATAAATTGTAGATGAGGAAATTAAGTATATCGAATGTTCTGTGAAATTTTAACATATATATACATATAGAGGTAACCGTACATGTACAGTTCATTTATTAGGGTAGGGACGTGCGGCTGAATGTAGAACAGACATGTGTCCTGAAAATTTTTTTATTTTTTTTTCTCAGATTCGATTGATTTTTTTTAACTACCATGTTATAATTTCTGCACAATTCTCTTATAAACTTTGAACTATTCCGATATAATTCATGAACTATTACTTTTTAATATATTATATTAAATTATTTATAAATTAATTGTTTATATGTTATGAACTATTCAATTGTAATTCATGAACTATGTTTTTATAAGTTATGCACTATCCTTTATAAGTTTTGCACTATGAATTATTCTATTATAATTCATGAACTATCCTTTTATAAGTTATGAACTATTCCTTAATAAGTTTTGAACTATTACTTTCACTCGTAAAAAAAAAATAAAATAAAATTGGGACACGTGTCAGCTCTACGTTCAGCCGCACGGCCCTACCGGAATAATGTGTCTTACCTGAACAACATCAATATATATATATATATATATATATATATAGGGTGCGGTTCCCATGAGAACATGTCTTATCGTGTAATTATGAGAACAATTCGTATTTATTATTAGTTTTGTGACAAATGTCTCATAACGTTTAATTAGACCTGTTCAAATCCGGGCAGCCCGCCCGGCCCGGAAAAACGGACGGGTATGAACATGCGAACAAGCCCGGCCCGTCAAGCCCGCCGGGCCGGATCCGGACAAGGCCATAGGCCCGACCGGGCCGAAAAGCCAGGCCCGTCAGCCCGGTAAATAAATAAAAAAAATAAAAAATAAAAATATTATAGTATAATTATTATAAATATTAAGTATTAAAATAAAACATGTAGTATAATTATAATAAATTTAATATATTTTACATAAAATATCTTAAATATAATTTATTTTAAAAAAAGTAAATTAAAAACATTTTTTTTAAAGAAATTGAAAAACGGGTACCTGGGAGCCCGCCCGCCAGCCCGGCCGGGCCGGGTACGACACCGATCTCATACCCGGTAGCCGGGCCTAGCCCGGCCCGGGTCCGGATAAATGGGCTCAATATTTTATAAAGCCCGGCCCGAACCAGGCCTGGATATGAACATGTCTACGTTTAATGCATTATTCGTAATTATTGTTGGTTGAATGAATTATTAGTAGTTATTGTTGGTTGAATGAATTATTCGTAGTTATTATTAGTTTCAGAATATTATTTATCTAATAATTATGATATCTACCTTAAATCTCGACCCTTAATACTCACCATCCGACGGTCTAAGATTATTCTCATGATTACACGATAAGACCGTTCTCATAGTTACCGCACCCTATATATATATATATATATATATATGGAAACAAAGAACATTTATTTTTATTTCTGACTTCAGACCGAATCTCCGGGGGGTGTATTCAATTAAGAGTCTATAGGAATTTTTTGGAGTTTAAAAGTCTATGGGTATTGAATATAGATTTTTAAAAGTCCATATAAATCTTTAGGTATTCAATTAGGATTTAAAATTTTCCATAAAATTCCTATGGTATTTAAAAGTTTGTGGATTTTAAAAGAATCTATTATTTCATTGATTTTGTAGGATTCTTGATTACTTTTATACTTAACTAAAATCCATAGAAATCTTCCCCCAACACATAAGATTTCCACAAAATCTGTATTGACTCTATATAGAATTAAAATTTCCCACAGAATTTGCAAATCCTATTATTGTTAAGAATCCGTCAAAATCTTTAAAAGTCTCGATTGAATACACCCCCCTCCGTTTTTTCGACGAAGTCCAGCTTAAACTGTTTTCAAAGAATTAAACTATATTGCTGGTCGGTTAACTCATTTGGGAATTTCAACACCAATTTTTCTAATGATTCTGAACTCCGCGTTCTCATCCATAATGATGTTTTAGGGTGGACTACCTCTATGATCCAAGCTAACCGCTTTCCGATATGAAAAAAGGATCAATTTTTTTTAACTGAAGTGGAATATGCAGCAAACATTTAAGTACACAATTTTAAACAAAACTAGATTGAAGTTCACGAAAAGATCGACGGAAACAAATCTCGGTGCAAATCTCGGGCGATATTTGGTATTGGTATGGCCGAGATTTGTGAAAACTCAAAGAATGAGAACGTGAATGTTATGGATGATAATGATAAGATACAGAAGATGGTAATTGAATGAATTTGATGGAAAATTTAGGAAGATACAACCAATATATAAACCTTGTAAGACAAATTGGATCAAAACCCTCAACAAAGAGTTACCTTAATCATTCCTTCTTCAACCTTACACAAACTTTCAAATTGAGACAAACACAAGAAGGAGCTAGTTTGACTAGTAGCATCAATCTTTAAAAAGATTAACACACAAGAACAACCTAGCAAGGACTCATAACGATTCAATCAAAGGCTCTCTTTTTGAATGAATAAGAATGAATAAAACGATCACTTCATAAACGAAGGAACGAGTCTCATACAATATTGTGGAAAGACATATCAAAAATCAACTAACTATGATTCTCGGCCTCCTATATGTTAAATAGGCGAGATTCTCCTAAAAGACAAAATAATAAAATAATCCTACAAAATATAGGATAACAAATACAACCTTTACAATGTTTAGAAGCTTTAAAGGTATAAATTAAGTAACTAATATAATCTTATCTAGATTTAATATAAATATCGACAAGATTCATGATAATCTCGAATTCGATTTATAAATATCGGCTAGATATGGGTGGGCCTGAGATTTCCATTTGCTCTCCCTTGCTTCCTTGATCATCTTGACTCATGTTTGACTCATCCATAATAGATATCAATGTAACTAAAGAAGACTTAGACATAAGTAAGTCTCCTTAGATGCACATGATGCCAATAAGCTAGCAACCTCCTCTTGGATTGATCTTGATCTTGATCTAGTGTAGATCCTTCCATGATATGACTTGAAGATTATGTTAACTCTTTCTTCTTCAATGCTCTAACTCTAGCTCTAGTGATTGGTCCATGTATGGGAGGTGTTGGAGATGACCCCTCATCACGTACAGTTTGAAGAATTTTATTATTTGGTTTCACTACCTCTATAAAGTTAATGTGTTTACAAGTTCATTGAATTAGTTTACATACTCTTGCTTATCGTTTATTATGCTTAGACTATCTATTGGTGTATTCGGTGGTTATGTCTTAGTATGCTAATGTTAAGAAGTTTGAATTGATTAAATATGACCTAAGCATTCCTTTGTAGGTTTAGGTTTAATTGTGATAGTTTTACGAGGTGAACTTGAGTGTATATTTTTAGTACTTTGTTTTGACGTTCCTCATACGATCGTACAAGTTTGATCTAATTCTTGAGCTTTGACTCTAATTTAGGGACGCTAGCTAATGGTTTTATATGTTGAAATTTAGGATAACTTCAGGTTTTAGGTATGTTTCGGAGAAACTTCTCGGAGTTGGTGATATGTCAGACCCGTGCGTGCCTTATGATTTGGGAAGGTGGTTATACTCTTGATCATATTTATATTTTGATCTTGAGATTAAGTCTGTAAGATTGTACCGGTCTTTATCTTATTTATTTGCATGGTTTAAACGTGCATGTTATTGCAACTATTCACGAACTAAAGTCAGTTATGTTTTATTGTGTTGTCATGCTCTTGTTGGAAGGTCTGATAGTGAATTTGTTGTCAGGCTAAATTGAGTGAACCCACTGTGTGATCCATATCCTAGTGACAATCTGAGTTTTCAAATCTGGGATGTTACAATTATCTTAAATTATTGGTGTATTTTCTTTTTAAAATAAGTAGGTAATTTAGAAAAGTAGTTTGGTAAATCGTGAGTGATTTTTAAGATATCAATGATTTTAAATAGTTGGATCGAACTAAGGGGGGTGTATTCAATCGAGACTTTTAAAGATTTTGACGGATTATTAATAATAATAGGATTTGTAAATTCTGTGGAAAATTTTAATTCTATATAGAGTCAATACAGATTGTGTGTAAATCTTATGCGTTGGGGGAAGATTTCTATGGATTTTAGGTAGGTATAAAAGTAAAGAAGAATCCTACAAAATCAATGAAATAATAGATTCTTTTAAAATCCACAAACTTTTAAATACCATAGGAATTTTATGGAAAATTTTAAATCCTAATGAATACCTAAAGATTTATATGAACTTTTAAAAATCTATATTCAATACCCATAGACTTTTAAACTCCAAAAAATTCCTATACACTCTTAATTGAATACACCCCCTAAATTACAAAAATCATGTAACAAATCTGACTATAGTAAATTTGATTAATCAGGTAACAAATATGCACATGCGAAAGTACGACATGTCAATTACTTATAAATTAAAATTTTATTTTTATAGAAATACTGGAATACTAAAATGTATGACCTTAATAGACGACACATGAGCAAAATGTGGGCGTTTTCATAGAGTATATCGATAAATTGTAGAAGTAAACTTTTTAAAACACTTCCGCAGCATCTAATAGAGATTAGAAAAATATAAGTATATACTTTTAAGTTTCCCTCGAGGTTATCATGGATTATTTGTACTCACAGATTAAACTAGATTTTACTTTTATTGTAATTACAAATTTAATAGAAATTATTTCAAATAATTAAATTATTAAAACAACTTCTATTTAAACTAGATTTACGTTATGAATAAGTTTATAGGTAAATGTTCAGGTACGGTCCTCATATTGCGGTATGGTCGTACGGGCGACACGTGACCCGATTTTTTTTTTTTTTTTTCTCTCTCTTTTCTGAAGCGATTTTTGTTTTCCCGGAAACTAATGAAAATTTATTTGAACTACCATGTTATAATTTATGCACTATTATCCTATTAACTTTGAACTATTCCCATATAATCCATGAACTATTACTTTTTAATATAATCCATGAACTATTCTATTATAATTCATGAATTATCCCATAATAAGTTTTGAACTATTATTTTCACTCCTTTATAAATTTTTGCACTTTAAACTATTCTATTATAATTCATGAACTATTCTATTATAATTCATGAACTATCCCATAATAAGTTTTGAACTATTACTTTCACTTCTTTATAAATTTTGCACTATGAACTATTCTATTATAATTCATGAACTATCCTTTTAGAAGTTATGAACTATTACTTAATAAGTTTTGAACTATTACTTTCATTCCTTTATAAATTTTACACTATGAACTATTCTATTATAATTCATGAACTATCATTTTATAAGTTATGAACTATTCCATAATAAGTTTTGAACTATTACTTTTACTCGTTTTAAAAAAAAAAAAAAAAAAAAATTTTTTCGGGGACACGTGTCGGCCGTACTTTTTTAATCTACATCCTGACTCATATGTGAACAACCTTTACGTGTACTGTGCGGCCGTACTTTTTTAATCTATTCCATAATAAGTTTTGAACACTTCCCTAAGTTTATATATTAAATAAGATCAAAATTTCTTTGCGTGTACTTTTTTAATCTACATCCTGACTCATATGTGAACAACCTTTACCATGTAAAATGAGAACAAATTACAGAATATATAATATACGTCGAATATATGTGACTATACCACCGAATATATACTACATGAGTCAGATATATACCGCCGAATATATGTGACTATACCGCCGAATATTTTTTTCACTAATCACACATTTTTTTCCCTTTAATCTCGCATAATCTCAACCATCTATTTAACGATTAAACGGATATTAAACACGATATGAGTTGTTTACATGGGAGCTCTATCTCTCTATCTATCTATCTATCTATCTATCTATCTATCTATCTATCTATATATATATATATATATTGTTTATATTAAATCAAGTTGTATAAGGTACAGGAGTTAAACTAGTTTAATATACTAAAGAAATGAGTAAAATGTTTATGTGTCGCGCTCATGTTTATTATGCCTACATGTTCCGCATATATTTAAATGTCACCAAATTCTTTATAGCATAAAAAACCTTTTATTAAAATTAAATTTCATTTTCATTAGGATTATAACTTTCATTTAAATTAGAGTTTCTTTTCATTTTCATTATAAGATGAATAAAAAATAATGAACAAATTTTTATCTAAATTTATTTATTATTATTATAACTTTTATTATAATTATAATTTTATATTATTTTATTATAATTAAAACATTAACTAAAAAAACTTAACCGATTCTAACTAAAAAATTTCTGATGGTTGAAAATGTGTGAATCAAAACTAATAATTAACATATGGTAGAATCTAGAGAAAACCTTCAATCATTAGGCTTGAATAAGCCCTACTCTACAAACGAGCTTCGATACTTACGGTATATATTTATGTTTTTAAGGGATATACTTGTCAAAGTTTCATGTCCTTAGCCACCGATATGTATCGATGATAAAGACATAACAAAATATCTTATATAACATTATTTCAGTTTACTTCTCCTATCGGTATCATAGTTTAGGGATGACAATTATTTGTGGCTAGCCAATTAATGTATTTGAATCTCTCGACTCTATTATACAAATTAAGGTCCAATTAAATAAAATCGATACTAGTAAGACTCACGTAGTATGCGAGTAGGAATCGGACTGAGTTGGAAGTAATAAAATATCGGAATAAAATGAAAAATGACCTAATCCAATTTCTGAACCATGATTTTCGGTAAGGATTATACACTAAAAATTCATAAAATAATAGTACGATGTTCGTATTTTCCGTGATCAATCGTATACTTACAATGCTATAATTTCCTATAATTGGAAAGAGAAGTTTTTTTTTGAATATAAAATTAGGAATCATTACGAAATTCGCTTAAACCGATTTTCGTGTTTGGGAAGAGAAGTTAGTATATATGACTCAAACCCACGGAAAGAAAACAGGAATAAGGAAATGAAAAATATTAAAATCACTAGATCTCTAGAATGACTCATTATGATACTTTTTTTTTTGTTATCAAACACAAAAATAGGTTTGAGCGAATTTCGTAATGATTCCTAATTACATGAGAATCATTTCAAACAAGCCGTTAATGTCTAATGAACTGTGAAATAAAGTCTTGTGCATAACAAGCGTATATGCGATCAACTCAGTGATATAATTCATACTAAAACCAATTAATAATATCAGTGATATAATCATAAGCATAGTAACATTCCATTCTAAAACTAGTTGACAATGTAAAGACTATTTCTCCGTCATTCGAAATATAATTGTGGATACATGGATAAAAGCGGTTTTGGACTGCTCAATCTGATCCTAACATGATAGGGTTGATATCATCTAGATATATGTTTATATCATGAAGATATACTTGATGTATTCTATCGATATTGATACATGTTACTACTTTGGCAGTGATGCCAAATAAACCCTTCTTAGATAGATGGTAACAAGTACAATAAAAATGTTGATAAATCAAACCTCGAAATGAAACAAAAAGAAAATTTGAGTAACAAGGACCGAAGTAATTGCAAAGTTAGCTTGCTGTCAACTTTTTGACTCTCTTGAGAGAGAGTAAATGCAATTGTAGGTCTCTTTCTGCGTCAGTCTCTCTCTCTCTCACTCACAATAGGTCAGCGGTGACCACTTCACCTTCAATGCTAATCTATAGACTTCCTCTCTCCTTGTCTATAAATGCATGTGGGGATAGTCCAATCCTCATAGCATTTGCAGAAGTTGCAGAACTCACCCTTTGTGTTTCTCCTTCTCTTCTTCCTTTTAACATATCCAACTAAGAAGAAACACAACAAAGCCCATACCTTTTTCCATTCCTTACACAAATTTTAGGGCTTTTTCTGTTGGTGAACTTTTCGCCATGGGAAGACCACCTTGCTGTGATAAAAATGGCGTCAAGAAAGGACCTTGGACTCCTGAAGAAGATATCATTCTTGTCTCTTATATTCAAGAGAATGGCCCTGGTAATTGGAGGGCTGTTCCTCTTAACACTGGTAATTCTTAATATTCATTTTGACCTAATTACTATGAATAATCAATTTAGTTGTAGTTGATGGATGTGTGATTTTGAATTAGGTTTGCTAAGATGCAGCAAAAGCTGTAGGCTAAGATGGACGAATTACCTTAGGCCTGGGATCAAAAGAGGAAACTTCAACGAGCAAGAGGAGAAGATGATCATTCACCTTCAAGCCCTACTGGGTAACAGGTAATATATATATATTATATATATATTTGTGTGTGTCTATGATAGTTAATTCAAGATTACATCTTTTGATTGATTTGTAATTGAGTTGCTGCTGTTGTGTAGATGGGCAGCCATAGCTTCTTACCTTCCACAACGAACAGACAATGATATCAAGAACTATTGGAACACTCATCTGAAAAAGAAGTTGAGTAAGATCCAAAGTCAACAGACATCAACAGACCAAAGTGGTGTTGATGATCCATTGACTTTCAGTTCTTGCGAATTAGGTCAATCTGAGTCTCCTCAAGTAGCCATGTCAATGGAGCCGATCATCTCGCGTGGTCAATGGGAGAGACGGCTCCAGACAGATATCAATTTAGCCAAGAAAGCTCTTAGAGATGCGTTATCGGTTGAAAGTAATGTAGGTAGTGATGCACCTAACCCTAAGCCGGCGTCTAGCTACGCATCGAGCACCGACAACATAGCACGGCTGCTGCAAGGGTGGATGAGGACTTGCACCGACAAGAAGGCGAAGGAGGAGCCGGAGAGTCATGATAGGGTTGAGAAAGAGGAGGATCAAGTAAGCCCGTTTGGGGCTGGTTTTGGATTCGAGTCGTTTGATTCGTCTAACTCGGAGAATGTGTCACCGGAGGGAAGTGTTCTTCAAGGGGAGAGTAGGACGGAGTGTGAGCAGATGAATGGGGATGGAAGCTTGTCATTCATTGAGAAGTGGTTGTTTGATGAAGGAATGAAGTTTGAGAATGATGATGATTTGTTAATCTGATTGATAAGTATTTCAAATTTGTTGATAATTAAGAGTTAATTAATTGAATTTCATTCTACTTTATTTGGTATTGATTTCCTAGCTAAATGAATTGATCAGAGGCTAGCTAGGTACTTACTAATTGTTCATTAATTCTTTAAGAATTTGTGTATTCTTTTGGTTTGTTCTTCGTTCAGGAGAGCAATGGAGTTGCTGATTTGGTCTTAGGGTTTTCCGACTCTCTTTTTTAGAACTCTTTTCTGTTTCTGGATCAATGTAAGAAAAAACCATTTGTAAGTTAATGGATATGAATAAAGGCCAAATTTTCACTTCTTTTTTCACTTTCTCTATATACCTTTGTGGTTATCTACCGACAACTTATGTGTTGGACTCGGATCAAACGTATATAGTCGTTGGCTCAGCGTGCGGGCCTTGAATGGGCCCACCTGTGATACAAGCACACTGTTGTTAGTCTTGGTTTATAGGATTGGTTCATTTGACGCGGCACTCTCACATGCTATATTGCATCTTAAATTGGTTAAGTATAAACATGAGGTGCCCACACCCCGTATTATATTGTGAGAAAGAAACTAATTATAATCCTAATTGTTCATTTCAAAGAATGAAAATCGGGAGGATAGTAAGTATTATTAATTAGAAGATAAATGATTGACCTCACAATGGACCTCATTATACAACTATGGTAGGAAGCCAGGAGGCTTGCAAGCATCGTGATTTCATACGCGAAGTTCAACAAAAAAGAGTGATGCTTTCTTTTTTTTTGGATGTTCTATATAATATACGTTTGCTTTGACCCGAAAGGATGTTGTGACGAAGTTTTTGTTAAATTATGCCGTAGAAAAGTTATGAAAAAGGAAATTTTCTATCCCAAGCCGAGAATCAGAAAACATTCTTTGTTCAGTTCATTTCAAAAAACTTCAATCGGTACGTGCAAAAAATAGGTCAATTCAGTCGCTTAATGTGGTATAGGTCAATTCAGTCGCTTAATGTGGTATTGGCCAATACCGCATTAATCTTTGATGAGGTTCCCTAATCGCATACTCCTACTTATGCCATAGTTGAAGTTCCAATTTCAACTTTCATTCTAGTATGTCTTACCAAGTTGGGTCCACGATTGAAAATTGATTGATGATACAATTGTCTATACCCGATTAAGGCTCAAACCCTTATAAATTGGCCGTCGGTGCGGCTTGTCAAGTTAGGCCTTCATTAAAAGTTCATATGGCGTTAAACTCGTTGACGTGGGTTCGAAAAATAAAGAGTTGATGAGAAGAGTGGTCGTAGATCAAACATGACTCTATCAAAGGATGGTGAGAACGCGATTCTTCAGACCTAACCCATCCTAAATTTGCGAAAACAACTTATGCGTTTCTTAATCATAGGAAAGTATCGTCCACACCGGGGGATGAAAAAATTGAATCGATCCGATCTCAAAACCCGGATATTTTTTCCAATAACTTTATAAAAGTTTCATCCGGTAGTATTCGGCCATCCTACACATACTTTTTTTTCCTTCCAAGATCGGATATTCGAGTACCTAAATTTTATCATATTTATAGAGTATTATTTCTATGTATTGGATATTTGATCCAAATATACTATTGATGGGAGTAATTATATTGTTGGAGATTTGTGTTAAGTCTCAACAAAATCAATGAGCTTGTCATCGAGACAAGGTGCAATGAGTTGCTCACATGTGTATCGCGGTTGTTTGTGTCGCGGGAGGCAAGACTAGTGATTACGGAGTAAAATATGACAGCTAATGGAACTAAACTAAACCAAGGGACTTGACTATCACAAATTTGTTGGAAAGTGGTTTAGTTGAGCCTCATGAGTGTCGTGAGACATTGTGATTCATAAGCATCTTCGGGAGCACCTCTAGGACCCGGACTCAGCACATGAGCAACTCAGAAGCAAGAAGGACTAAACATAGGAGCAACTAAGGAGGTAGTTGATGCAAGGAGACTCATCACGAAAACCCGCAGGACTAGAACTTAACTTGGAAGCAACTCAAGAGCAAGGAGCTCTAAGACAGAGGAGGACACAAATGGTAAAGGATGACATGATCAAATGGGACTCAAACATAAGGAGGAAAGGACTACATGCCATCCGAACTAAGAGGAAGATGACGCGCAATAAAGCTCATTAAACAAGGAGGTCCCGAGTGCATCAATACATGAGAAGGGGTTCACAAGATCTGGCCCTCCTCAACGGGATTCATACCATACCTCGTTAACTCAGTTCGGAGCCACCTCCCCCTATTTTCACCAATGTTTAGACATATTTGATTCACTTGCTAGTGGCTTATAATATGTCTAAATAGGGACGGCTATCCGCATGTGTCCTAAAATAAGGGTCGAAGTTTAGACCGCGAATACTAAACGGTTATTCTATTGACATTATAGAATAATTCTTCGGCAGATCGCTTAGCCCCGTTCATCTTCAGTCAGGGGATTTTTTTGCGATATTTGGATAGTCTATGATAAGAACCCTTGCTCCTCAAAGTAGAAGGCCGGGACCCACATGCGAGACCACCCCAACACTTGAGCACATTCATACATAGTTACATACACGCACGAGGATACAATCATGCATGAAGGACGTATGTATCCCTGCAAGAGAGGAAGACCAATCATGCATGCGTAAAGACCATGCACATGTGGGTTATAAATGTGGCTAATGTTTGGATCGAGTGTTATACTTTTTGCCCATAAAGACATCTTTAGTTATGGGTTAATTTGCTTTTAATGGTATTTTTAGTCCATGATATTTTTATTTCCTTTTTTCAAACAATTTAAATCTTTTAATAAAGAACTTTAAAGATAGATTTGAAAATCATATATATCTTTTAGAGATACTTGAGACGAACGTTTTAGAACATCTAATCTTACTAGAAAATCGATTTTATTTTATTAATTCCTAAGATATCGATTATATCTTATTCTAAATAAGATATGATTCTACGCGCTAGGTTACAAGGCCTATACGGTCGGCCCTTACCCTATAAATAGGGAGGTCGTGCCTCTTATTTTGTCAACCTGGAATATACATTTTTTTAATGGTATTTATATTAGTTGCCAAAAAAGGGATTTACAGATGATACTAACATAGGAGGACAAAAGAGAGCGATGCAGGAGAGTTACATGAGATTAAGGGAGTTTAATGCCTCTAATAGAGGCCCAATTGAGTGACTGTTGCGATCTGTCCTTCCAATGGCACACAGTGAAGGCAGTGGCAGATGTGATTATGCTGTGGGCACAGGTGGTTTCATGAGTGACTCTGTGGTTGTAGATGGCGTCGTTGCGAGATTTCCAAATGAAGTAGATGTAGTTCGTGATGGTGGAGATGGTGACATGGGAAGCAAGATCTTTTTTGTTGGGCTTCATATCAGCGAGCCAGGACCAAACATCAAGACTATAAGGGTATGGGGGTGGGATACGGAGCCATTTAGAGATAAGGTTAAGGACCAGTTCGGAGTAACTGCAATGGTGAATGAGATGATCGACAGTTTCAATGTGGAAATTACACAACTTACAGGTCATGTCAAGGTCCGGGATCCAGGATTGCATGGAGTTTAGGGTTTGGAGTCGGTTATGACTAGCCAGCCAGGAGATGAAGCTAGCCTTCAGGATGTTCAGGCCATACCAGATGGCAAAGGCCGGGTATGGGTCTCTTGGGAGGGGTGGATTCCAGTGGTGGTTATAAGCAAAGGTGGTGGAGTATAGACCATTTGGTTTTGCGGTTTCTACCGTCGTCTTCACGAAGCGGGGAGCAAACTTGAGTAAGAGGGCGTCTTGCTCGCATCCCGATTGGACTTATTTGAGTGTGTTTTGCTTGCCTTCGTAGAGTAGGGTGCTTCAACTGGTCACAAAAATCCTCTAGGTGCTCTAGGGTTCTCTCGAGCGCCTATCGTGTTTGGTTGTATCAGAAGGGCTCTACAAAACTTCCACTAGTACAAAAATGCACATTGGGTACGGTACATTTAACACGGTTCCGTGTTTTTGCGTGGTAAATATGCAAATTCAACATTTTTACCACGGTTGCCCCAAAAAACCGTGTTAAAAATACTAATAATTTACCACGGTTCACCAAATAACCGTGATAAATGTATAGAGTCACCCATTTTAACACGGTTACCCTGCGAACCGTGTTAAAAGGTTTGTTATAATATAACGGTTACTTGTAACCGTGTTAAAATTGTTCATCATTTATCACGTTCTTTTCGAAACCGTAGTAAAAAGGTTTACAATTTACCACGGTTATCCTCTAAACCGTGTTAAATAATCATATGAACACAATTTACCACGTCTTTCAAATAACCGTGTTAAATAATTTTATAAAAATAATTTTGAAATTTTTGAGAAAGCGCGAGATTTGCTGGGAATTAGAAATAAAATTAGTTAAACCCGTGTTAAAAAGCACCGATCAACCGTGTTACAGATCGATAAGATATTCCGTACGTATATATATTTTCTACTTGACCTAAAAATTAGATCTAGCGCGCTATAGTTCATGTCCAATATACCTTCAAGGTCGATTCTGGTTACACGCAGTACGTTAACCCCTCGTTCTCCACCGATTACTTGCGTCTCCTAGTTGATCCCGATTTCACGCCAGTTTACTTCTAGTCTATCTCCAGCGAGTCCTTCCGTCTCCCAGGTCGATCCCGGTTCCGCGCTAGTTCACCGTACCCCTCGACGACGCCAGTTCCACGCCAGGACGAATCTGATTCCGGCCATTTACGGTTTCCTTCTAGATTCTATTGCTTAATTTCTTGTTCGTTTCGATTTCCTTTAAAACTAATATAGGGAAACAATTGTGTAATCCTATCCTATTTGTTTGGATACTTTGAGCGCAATTCAATACGAAGACAGGTATATGATACGACTAGTGGATACTGAGCGCAATTTCTCAGTGGTTAATAACCCTTCTAATATGAAAACACTCCAGGATTTTTAAAATTACCCCGAAAACATAGTTATTTAATTTTTAATTTTTTAAATATACTTTTAGGGGTTTTATTTCCCCCTAAAAAAAATCTCTTAAAATCTCGTTATCTTTTACTTTAGGCAATTAAATAATAAAACCACATTAAACCCTAATTAATATATAGGAGAGCGGCCGGCATCTATCTAAAAATCGACCAAAACAAATTAGACCCTAACTAAACTCAAAGCTGTGCAACAAGCATACGTTCTTCATTCAACTCCCAAAATTCGAAAGAATCGACACAGTTGCAACTTGCAAGCGTCTGTCTTCGTCCTTGATTTGTTCGGGCCAACTGCAAGCGTTTTTCTCTTCGATCAAAGCTCAAGCGTCTTCGTCTTTGATCAAAGCTACATCCCCTTTTATGTCGGATTTCTCCAGCGATCTCTCCAAACAACAAAAATGGCAAAATGGGTTGTTTCCCTGCAACCAAGGTTACCAAGGTATGTTTTCCCATCTATCTTTATCATAGGTTGGAGCGAGTGGTTTAGTAGATTCAAATTTGGAGAATTTGCTTTCGTTGTGAAATTCTTTCTGTTGATTAAATTTGCGAAATTGTAGCTTTAAATTTCCGGATAAGATTAGGCATAGGAAATTATTGGGTTTGTTATAAATTGAAAATTATGACAGCAGCTCCACTGTAGTGCCGGACGAGCTTTGAGTAATTGATAATTATGGCATCATGATGCATCATTATCAAGACAATGATGGGGTGTTATAAAATATGGGTTATAGAAACTACTTGTTAATGTTTGTTGGGTAAGAACTGCAGAAATTTAGGTTTGAGCGTATGTTTTAGTTATGCACCTTAGGTGCTTGAGAAAATGCCTTGAAGAAAATTTATGCTTCTTTGGCTCATTAACCGCCTATTTTAGATGATATATATTTATGCATAATTCATTTGCAAGTTAGCATTTGAATATTAGTCTCCCTCTAATTTGCATAAATTTTGGTAACTTTATAGTTCCTTTCCATGTATGACATCTCTAATTGTACCTTAAGCTGATATTACAAATTCAAGTTCTTCGAGTGATGATATTACAAATTCAAGTTCCTTTCCATATATGACATCTCTAATTGTACCTGGTGTTTCCTGATGTTCTACTAATACTCATGTCCCATTGTCAATAACTAGCTATATAAATATTGCTCATTTTTTAGTTTGCCGAGCATATTATATTACTTCTTCTCAACTTGTGTTGATAATCTGCAAATCTGCTGTTGGAAATGAGAAGATGAAGAGCTTGATACCTGATATTGAAGTATATGATGATAAAATGTCGCTTGGAGTTGAAGTCAATACCCATTCTCTTCATACTCTCCTGGGTACTTTAACTTCTCATTACTATATTTTAAGCATCAATCCTTGCGAGGCAAAAAGATAACGAACAAAAATTCTTGATCAATCTAAAATCAGTGGAATTTAAAGCTCTACCTGAGTTAAAAATTTTGAGTTGGCCAGTATACTGCAAGCTCGTTGTTTCATACAAATAATTCTCAAAAATTCACGAGTTGACTTGTAGACTCATAAATTCATACTATAATAATGATATGTATACATTGTAAGTGTTGCATATTTGACATGGTCTTGTTAACACAAAAATCACCCAATTCACAGTTTGTGGTGTCAGATTGGCTACATGTGTGAAACAAAATGGATTCAGACGAGATAAATAGGGCGAGATGCACCTAACAAAGCCCCATACTTTCCTTGATAGTTTATGTAAATATATGTAAGTATAGGGTGCCCTTATGTAATTATGTAAACTCTACTTATTATTAATATGAGCCGTATGATGACGGAAACCCTAAGTGATAGAGTCAGAATGAAATTTTGTGCAAAGATTCCACAAACTCATAGGGACTGAGTGAAAGAGAAATAATTCGATGTCTTCCCTTTTGTTGTGATTTCCGACGAGTTAATTAGTGAATAGAGAGAGAAGACAAATCTCTCAACAAGCCTAACAAGGCGATAAAGTGATTTGAAGTAAAAGTTAGTTTTAGTTATCTTTGTTATCAAAAGTTTGTTATGAAATGTGTTGGTTCACTCTTCAATTTATTAGTTTATAAATAAATGTGATAACTATTCTCTAAATTCATTAATGTTGATTATTTTGTAGTTCCCTCACCAGAAAGATAATGCAAATTGTGGTTATTATGTCCTTCGATTTATTCAAGAGATTATCGTAGGAGGACAAAATCAAGTTCCTAAGAAGGTGTGTGTAGAATTATAGTTACTGCTCTAAATATTTACAATTATTAACTTGTCAAAATCGATTTATTATTAGTGAAGTTCACTATACTTATGGCTTGCATTAGCTATATTCACTTTTCTTGTGTTATCATGTATATATGACATGTTTCTCACTAAATCATTTCGCCTTAATTGACAGTGGTTTTCGGAGTCAGCTAAGTCAGTGTCGTATTCACAAAATCAAATCGATGAGGTTCGAGATCAGTGGGTTAATTATGTGCAACAATTCATACGTGTACACTAGTTGCATTGATTTCATTAAGTTGAAAGAACGGATATTGAAGTAAATAGCTAGGTATCTTATGAAATACTTATGATTTTTTAGTGATTAGTATTTTGAGATGATCGAAATGAATATTGTTGTCAATTGACATTGTTATATTTGATTGATCGATCATCATGGTGTTATTGATGATTGTTTTTTAGTATTATTTGTCGGTTAGCCTGCCAGTTTAGCTTGTTCATTGTGTTGGATTACTACAAGTGTACGGTATATATGCGCAAGAATATAGCATAATCAAAAAAGAATATATAGTATTACTTCGGTTGTAGATGAAACCGTGATAAACACATTTATCACGGTCAAACTCACATTTAACACGCGCTATTAATTTACCACGATTCAGTATTATTACCAAGATTCAACATTATTACCATGGTTTTATAGCACCGTGGTAAACACGATTAACACGGTTCGAGGAGAACTGTGGTAAACACGATTAACACGGTTCGAAGAGAACTAGTAAACACGATTGACACAATACTTTTAACACAGTTGGGATGGAACCGAGGTAAAACTGCATGTGGTAAACATGTTTACCACGGTCCATCTTAACCGTGTTAAACACTTTTACCACGGTTGAACCATGAACCGTTGTAAACACGTTGAACACGGTTCACGCCGAACCGTGGTAAAACTGCCTGTGGTAAACACGTTTACCACGGTTCACATTGAACCGTGTTAGACACTTTTACCACAGTTAAACCATGAACCGTGATAAACGCGTTTAACACGGTTCTGGACCAACCGTGTTAAACACATTTACCACAGGCAGTTTTAGAACGGTTCATAATCGTGTTAAATAATGCACATGGAACCGTGTTAAATGTGCAGTTCTGTACTAGTGTTCATTGGTTGTGTATTTGGGCGATCCCTCTGTTCGTGACCTTTTTTACTTCCAGGTCATTTCTTAGGGTTCGACCTTTGTTCGCCCTCAAACGTGTGTGAATAATGAACGAAATAAGCTTTAAATTTATAACCTAAAATAAAAGCCTGAACGATATGCGATATCGTAGTGTACGGATCAATCGTAGCAACGGCAAATACTCTAGGGTCGAACACAAAGATTAAGGTGAAATCAGCAGGTGACAAATCAATGATAGAATAGATAAAATATCAACAACCAACAAATGTATAATAATCAGGAAAAATACAGATTCTAGAGATCAAAACATCCAGTTGTGGTTTCGATTCAAAACTTCTAAGGATATGTGTGGATAAAGCTGGGAATGCTAAGGAAAGGTGTTTCTAAGATGAGATAGATCACGGGAGAGATTTTACTATCCGCTATCCCAAACTAAAGTTCCTATTACCGGGTAAGTCTCAAGGATCTTAGGAGAGGAACTATAATCTCAAACCAACCACTCAACCTAAGGAAATAGAACTAACATTTACCAGGTAAGTCTCAGGTTAACTCACAAAGGTAAGGTGAAGGCTCACTCAAACCTAACAAAGGATAAGCCTTTGTAACCTCACACTCATCATCATAGGTAAACAAGCAAAAGAATCACCGGGTAAGTCTCTTCCTAGGCTTGGATATAAATCAAGAAAGGTACAACAAGGATAGAATTTGACAAACTATAACCTAAGCTTCAAGATCAGTCGACCTAGCGAAATCTCGCTCTGTTCTTACTCAAATCTTGCTCGAGATTCCTGAAGAACAATCCGAGATATATAACTGCGTAGGTTAAACTCAACTTTCAGGGTCCACTCGAGGTAAAAAGGTCTAGTATTTCATCATCTACACCACAACCTTCAACTAAACACTAAAGAATCACAAGGGTGTTAGCCAACAATCATCATGTTCAAAGCAATCAATAAATATTCAATTGAACTATCAAGAAAAGGGAATGAAATACTTAGCAAAATGTCTTCAATAATAAAAAGGGAAAAGGAATCCAACAAAGTATCAATCTTGTGTTCCAAAAAGATGATAACAAACAACTAAGTATCCCTCAACGAAAACCTTACAAAGTTTCTTCAAATCTTCTTCTCCTTAACCTTGATCTTGATCTTCACAAGCCTTTCAACCAACCAATTCTTCGAATGCACTTCACTGAGCAATAGCCGCCAAAAAGCAGAACCGAACTCGCAGCTTCAGCCATCTTTTGATTAATATCCAACTTCCATTTTTATACAAAAACTTAGGGTAAAATATATCATGGGTCATGGGCCGACGATCTCGATCGAGCCCACTGAAAACATCTCTGTCGAGATAGTTTTCACTTCATCCGAGATTTTGCCTCAGTTACGTACTTTTCTTCGATTCTTCTCTTGATTCCTTCTTGGATCCATCTTCTAAGATCCTTGCTCTCCTTCTTGTATCTCAAGATGTTCCATAATGCTGTTCTCTAGACTCCTTAGGCTTCCATGCTCATTTTTTATCCAAAATGTGCCTTAACTCCTATAAATAAAACCAAATTAGGTGTAGACATCGATTCTTGCAAAGTAGGCAAATACTAGTATAATCAATGTGAATATATGTCCATGCATGCAAAATAATAAAGAGAAACTTTCAAAACATATGTCATTACTTAGACCATAACTCATGTTATCAACCTTGATCTATCTAACTACCGATCCATTCCCACCATTGGATAATCTTCTTTCTATATTTATTTCTTTTTGATGTCTTTTCCAATCGAGTTTTTAGGTGCCAAAAGATTGGGTCATCTAAAGGGCGAATATCCGATATCACATTGTCTTGACTCAATCATGACAATGTCACGACATGGCAAAAGCGTTGTTGGTTTTGCCAACGCCTAACTCATGTTGTTGAAGAAATGAGCTACTTACTGAGATAAACTAATATGAGTTGAGATTAGGAGTATTTGTTGACATTGGAGCTTCACCTAGATTTATTGAGTTAAGTATATATCATTGGTGAAGAAAGTTACGGGTCAAAAAAGCTAATTTTATTTTGGGCTTCCTAATGACCCAATTGAGTTGGGTTTAGGCTGAAAAGTGTTAAAGCCTTCTCCCCACACTCATATTGGGTGATTGTATTATTGTAGACATTTCTTACAATACCCTACTCACTCCCTCTTAAATAAGAGCCAATAATAGAGTGAATATGCGATGCATGCTGAAGTGTGAGCCTCAGGTCCTACAAGTATTTACAAGACCTGTCGTAGTACAATGAGTCAAGGTAGAACACAGGGAAAGTGATGAGTTTCCTAGCAAATTAGTTTCGAAACGAACAATATAGAAGGAAGAGAAAAGACAAGAGAAGAGGCGTAAAAGGTTAAATCTTTATAATGTTCGGAATCAGATTCATGGATGATAAAGGTCAAAAGCTAGATAATAATAGAGGTAAGAATTCCTAAATTGGATCACCACAACAGGCATGCAATAGATCTTAAAAGACAATTCCACAATATCACAAGTACGCAAGAGTTATGTAAAGACAACTCATTTGATTGTCACTTCGTGATTTGGTCGTCGCTTGCGGTACATTGATGATGTCACCATGATTATCACTACGTACCCAAGACATTGGTCGATTCATCACACCAAACGGGACATTGAGGTGTGAGAACTCCATTGCATGTCACTTATAGTTAGGGTCACCCTTTGTAGAACAAATAGTATATTCACTACTACCACAACTCATTGACATACAAACAATACATATAATCAATCCAATATCATAGATCGGACATGTTGTGCTCACCAGACCCTAGAACAAAGGGAGATTACTCACACATACTTGATTGAATTACAGAATGAGCCGTCATCCAACCCAGGGAGTTGTTGCACAACTTGGTGTATAAACTTTAACCGAAAACTTTGTAAAATGCTAGAAAAGAATATACATACATATAACCTAATGGATGACAAGCCTTATTTATAGGGTCCGGAAACGATCCATAAACCTAGATATCCAAGGATTCTACCTTCTATTAAGATAGAATCAGATCTGCTTGATCTTATCTCCTATTAAGATAAAACTGGACTAAGGATAATATATAAACAAAGCAGTAAGATAAACGTCAAAGCGGATCGATCGAGCACATGTGCCGTCGTGCGACCTCCTAGGCCAAGAGTGTGGCCTTGGGTCAGGAATTGAACATGTAGGTGAAAAAATAATAGAGAGTTGACTACATGAACGTGAAGTTGCAAGGCTTCTTCAAGGGAGTATCTGGTTGTCTCATCTATGCATTTAGTACAGGATTATGACTCAGTAGCCTTTTAATGTGTCATTTGTTGTAAGGAATATGAACTCACATTTTATTTGCCTTCATGTACTTAGACATATTGTATAGTTCATTCATTAATCTATTCGGGCACCTTTATTCTTTTGTACAAAATGTGTAAATTTACTAAATCAATAAATTCAACCGAAAGACATATATGGTTATGTGAGAACTTTGTTTATCATTTCCATAAACTAAGTTTCATAATTTTGCTCAAATGGGGAGGAATGTTGGAGATTTGTGCTAAGTCTCAACGGAACCATTAAACTTGTCGCTGAGAAAGGTGCATTGAGTTGCTCCCATGTGTTTCATGATGGTTTGGGTTGCGAGAGACCAACCAAGTGATCGATACTTAGAGTAACTAGTGATAATGGGGTAAACGAGTGAAAGCTAATAAAACTAAACAAAACAATGGACTTGGATATCATGGCTTGTCGAAAAGTGGCTTATTTGAGCCTCATGAGTTCCACGGGACATCGTATTGACTCAATCATGACAATGTCATAACTTGGCAGGAGTGTCGTTGACCTTACCTACGCATATACCTTGTTACATAAAAATTGAGTGCTCAAAGTTTTGTGCTTTTAGGACACATATTATGGGTATTTTTTCAGGTCTTACTCACTATATTAGCTCAAGAATGTTATTACAAATTTTGAGGGGAAACCGAGCACAAATGTCCATTGAGTTGGAAGGAGCTAGTTAGTGTGCTAAGTTAAATTGAGTTGAGCTTTTGAGTAAGGGCGGTTACGAGATTAATATGGCAACATTTCTTGTGAGCCAGATGAAGTATATGGTGGATGTAAGTTTAACGATGGTTCACGGATTGGAGCAAGAGCTGGATGGGGAGGAAGAAGCCCGATGAATGATGTCATTGATGAGGGAGCAACCAAGAGGAGCATGAACTAGTTGTATACTTGAAAGAAGATGTCACGGGTGAAGGTGTAGTCATGCCATAGGTGGGAGTGAGATTCAGGGTGACGACCACAGAGAATACACGATGAATTTGTGATAGTAGGGGAGAGACTAAGGGGGATGAGTTTGTCCTTTGTAGAGAGGTAGTTGTGGAGGGATAACCAAGTGATGAAGGAAACAAAATCAGACACCAAAAATCAACAATTATTATCCTTACCACGATATATCTGACCATCGGGATCAGATATATCATGGTCCGGATCAAATTGGATTTGTCGGATTGGATACCTTTGGATTTTTTTTTCCACAATGATAAAAAAATAAAAATAATATGAAAGTATGTATGGATGAAACTTATTTACGAGAATAGAAAGTCTTTGAGGTTTGGAGAGACCCGTGGTTTAAAATCACGGTTTTAATTGAAGAACTCGAGATTTGAAACATCAAATTTGCAAAGTAAAAGAAATATAAGAAAATTATAGTTTAAAACTACGGTTTCTTTTATCTATTCACTCACGTGAACTCATTGTAGAGTAATTTGCTACTTTTTTTAGTATTTTAGTAACCCCAGTTAAAATTATGGTTTAATTTTTTTAAAAGGGTAAGTTGCAGTTTGAATCTGCGGTTTATGCATTTCAAAAAACAAAAAAAATTGGAAAGAAAATCGTGGTTTTAAATAGTTGGAACTTCATATAAACCCATGGTTGTAAAAAAAACGTGACTCCAAGAACCTCAAATGTACACTTCCTATCTCGTAAATAAGTTTCATCCATACCTACTTTTTTAGGCTTTTTATAGTTTTGTGTTTAGTAAATGTACTCCTTGAGAGAAGAGTGTGTAGAGTTTGAGAATAAATACAAAAGGTTGGGGTATATTTACTTAATTGAAACATTAAAAAGCCTATTTACTACTCAAGTTTTCTCAAAAAGGCCTAGTTACCAAAATTGTCCCTTTTTAATTACTTTTATTTGTTTTTTATGATTTTGGAAAAAACCATACTTTTTAGTCACCCCTATTCTACACTATGCTTACAATCATATTATTCAAGAAGTGTGAAAATAAGAATCCTACACTACAGATATGCTGGAGAAGGATTATGGTTGACTTCATGATTACCCATGTAAATGGATATAGATATGGAATACCCAACTAAAAATTAAACACTTCATATGAACATCTCAAGAAACGATATCTTAATCAAAGCAAAATTTAACGAAAGAAGAATTGCGGTTACTAAACACTGTGAATTTTGTAACCATTAACTCGAGGACCTAATACACCTTGTTGATTGCCCCTATAGTAAAAATGTGATTGAAAAAAATGACAGATCCATATTAACCAACATAAATACCAATATTATGGAAAATAAAAAATCACACGATATTTTATTAGAAATAAAAATAAGATTGGCATTAATAATTTTACACGTCTTGTAGACCTGCACAAAAGTGGGCTCGCGCCGAGCCATAACTAAAAAGTCTACTCGGAAGGTGCGGGCGGGATCGGCTTGTCCCGACACAAACGCTGCCCATGTCCACCCATGTAAAAAGTGGGCGGGTTGTCGGGCCGATTCGGATGCCCCGTATGTACTTGATTGTGTTTTCCCCTCGAGATTTATCGTTCAAAACCAGTAATATAATGTATTTAACACACACTTTCAATTCAATTATACTTGCATAGTGCACTACCAACAAGTTCAACAACAATCACCTAGACTCAAAACTAAGCTACAAGTGGGTGAATTCGATTGTGTGTAACTGTGAGCCCCATAATATATTGATCTGATAAAATTTATACTTATTTGCCTACAAAATGCAAAAACTGTTGATATGATTTGAATGTCACACCTTATAAAGTTAGTTAGAGGTCGAGCCAACACCCCAAAAGTATTATATTTAATATTTCGTTAATATATATTGTATCGGCATTTTAACTTTGTATTGTTTGTTTTCCTTATGATCCGAACTTCTCAAATTATCTATCTATCTATCTAATTCTCATATTTCCCCCTGCAAAAGTCCACTACTGAAGTCACCCGTTGAAAAAGAGAGCGCCAATCGTAGCTAGTAGCTACAATAAGATTGCAAGGGAGGATGCAGAGCAGGCAGCTCGATCTTAGGATGGAAATCAAAGTAACTATTCAAACACAATGAATGAATACAGCACTGTCAAACCCTGCCTACACATATTGCTTACAAACTGCTCCACAATCGAGTTGAGCATTAGCTACGTCTTCCTACTCCATTAATTTCAGGCATTAACATAAATTAAGCTAAACGTCACTTTCTTTAGCGTTTCAATTCCGTACTTTTAAGTATGTAGATTGCCCTACAAGAGTACAAGGTACCATATACATTATTCTTATCTACCTTGTACCATGCACACTTATCACACTTAAACATTTTACATATACAAACATCAAAGAAAATGTCAACGATTGAGCGACTAGTTCACACTTAATTTTCCGAGTGAGAGGGTGTGCATACGTTGCGTCCGCTTTTTAGTCTATTTGTAGTGAGAAGGAACTGAGTTGTCGAGCTCCGGCACATATATTGTTTATTATTTCTAGTGAATTACGTTCACTACTTTATGTTGATGTTAGGAGCCGGATTATCTTATGTTTTATCTACCAAAAAGATATTAGATTTCGTTTTTGAAACATAATGCACCAACACCTTAAATCGACTTGTAAACATGTTCCCTTCATCGAGTGAGTTCGAATACAATCCTTAATCACCAAATTAAAATCAATGATTTGGGTGATAATCAACACACTGAAACCTTACAAGTTTACTACATATCTAACTCGACCTAAAATTAGGGTTATGTTGAAGTTCATAATGAAACTTTAGAAATGGAAACAAAAGTATTATGCATTTGTATAATGTAAAATCACATGATACTCTTGAACTTGTGTTTCAAATTGAATTACATATAACTTTGCAAAACCCTTTTTACTGGCCATGGAAAGTAATGTATTATGAGGACCATATATATATATATATATATATATATATATATATATATATATATATATATAGTATATATATATATATATATATATATATATATATATATATTATATATATATATATATATATATATATATATATATATATATATATATATATATATATATATATATATATATATATATATATATATATATATATATATATATAAATATAGTATATAGATATATATATATATATATATTATATATATATATATATATTATATATATATTATATATATATATATAT